>OY992851.1:0-2400000 GCA_963921415.1 Pyrausta despicata
CCTAACCTAACCTAACCTAACCTAACCTAACCTAACCTAACCTAACCTAACCTAACCTAACCTAACCTAACCTAACCTAACCTAACCTAACCTAACCTAACCTAACCTAACCTAACCTAACCTAACCTAACCTAACCTAACCTAACCTAACCTAACCTAACCTAACCTAACCTAACCTAACCTAACCTAACCTAACCTAACCTAACCTAACCTAACCTAACCTAACCTAACCTAACCTAACCTAACCTAACCTAACCTAACCTAACCTAACCTAACCTAACCTAACCTAACCTAACCTAACCTAACCTAACCTAACCTAACCTAACCTTATCTCGATCACCTAACCTAACCTAACCTAACCTAACCTAACCTAACCTAACCTAACCTAACCTAACCTAACCTAACCTAACCTAACCTAACCTAACCTAACCTAACCTAACCTAACCTAACCTAACCTAACCTAACCTAACCTAACCTAACCTAACCTAACCTAACCTAACCTAACCTAACCTAACCTAACCTAACCTAACCTAACCTAACCTAACCTAACCTAACCTAACCTAACCTAACCTAACCTAACCTAACCTAACCTAACCTAACCTAACCTAACCTAACCTAACCTAACCTAACCTAACCTAACCTAACCTAACCTAACCTAACCTAACCTAACCTAACCTAACCTAACCTAACCTAACCTAACCTAACCTAACCTAACCTAACCTAACCTAACCTAACCTAACCTAACCTAACCTAACCTAACCTAACCTAACCTAACCTAACCTAACCTAACCTAACCTAACCTAACCTAACCTAACCTAACCTAACCTAACCTAACCTAACCTAACCTAACCTAACCTAACCTAACCTAACCTAACCTAACCTAACCTAACCTAACCTAACCTAACCTAACCTAACCTAACCTAACCTAACCTAACCTAACCTAACCTAACCTAACCTAACCTAACCTAACCTAACCTAACCTAACCTAACCTAACCTAACCTAACCTAACCTAACCTAACCTAACCTAACCTAACCTAACCTAACCTAACCTAACCTAACCTAACCTAACCTAACCTAACCTAACCTAACCTAACCTAACCTAACCTAACCTAACCTAACCTAACCTAACCTAACCTAACCTAACCTAACCTAACCTAACCTAACCTAACCTAACCTAACCTAACCTAACCTAACCTAACCTAACCTAACCTAACCTAACCTAACCTAACCTAACCTAACCTAACCTAACCTAACCTAACCTAACCTAACCTAACCTAACCTAACCTAACCTAACCTAACCTAACCTAACCTAACCTAACCTAACCTAACCTAACCTAACCTAACCTAACCTAACCTAACCTAACCTAACCTAACCTAACCTAACCTAACCTAACCTAACCTAACCTAACCTAACCTAACCTAACCTAACCTAACCTAACCTAACCTAACCTAACCTAACCTAACCTAACCTAACCTAACCTAACCTAACCTAACCTAACCTAACCTAACCTAACCTAACCTAACCTAACCTAACCTAACCTAACCTAACCTAACCTAACCTAACCTAACCTAACCTAACCTAACCTAACCTAACCTAACCTAACCTAACCTAACCTAACCTAACCTAACCTAACCTAACCTAACCTAACCTAACCTAACCTAACCTAACCTAACCTAACCTAACCTAACCTAACCTAACCTAACCTAACCTAACCTAACCTAACCTAACCTAACCTAACCTAACCTAACCTAACCTAACCTAACCTAACCTAACCTAACCTAACCTAACCTAACCTAACCTAACCTAACCTAACCTAACCTAACCTAACCTAACCTAACCTAACCTAACCTAACCTAACCTAACCTAACCTAACCTAACCTAACCTAACCTAACCTAACCTAACCTAACCTAACCTAACCTAACCTAACCTAACCTAACCTAACCTAACCTAACCTAACCTAACCTAACCTAACCTAACCTAACCTAACCTAACCTAACCTAACCTAACCTAACCTAACCTAACCTAACCTAACCTAACCTAACCTAACCTAACCTAACCTAACCTAACCTAACCTAACCTAACCTAACCTAACCTAACCTAACCTAACCTAACCTAACCTAACCTAACCTAACCTAACCTAACCTAACCTAACCTAACCTAACCTAACCTAACCTAACCTAACCTAACCTAACCTAACCTAACCTAACCTAACCTAACCTAACCTAACCTAACCTAACCTAACCTAACCTAACCTAACCTAACCTAACCTAACCTAACCTAACCTAACCTAACCTAACCTAACCTAACCTAACCTAACCTAACCTAACCTAACCTAACCTAACCTAACCTAACCTAACCTAACCTAACCTAACCTAACCTAACCTAACCTAACCTAACCTAACCTAACCTAACCTAACCTAACCTAACCTAACCTAACCTAACCTAACCTAACCTAACCTAACCTAACCTAACCTAACCTAACCTAACCTAACCTAACCTAACCTAACCTAACCTAACCTAACCTAACCTAACCTAACCTAACCTAACCTAACCTAACCTAACCTAACCTAACCTAACCTAACCTAACCTAACCTAACCTAACCTAACCTAACCTAACCTAACCTAACCTAACCTAACCTAACCTAACCTAACCTAACCTAACCTAACCTAACCTAACCTAACCTAACCTAACCTAACCTAACCTAACCTAACCTAACCTAACCTAACCTAACCTAACCTAACCTAACCTAACCTAACCTAACCTAACCTAACCTAACCTAACCTAACCTAACCTAACCTAACCTAACCTAACCTAACCTAACCTAACCTAACCTAACCTAACCTAACCTAACCTAACCTAACCTAACCTAACCTAACCTAACCTAACCTAACCTAACCTAACCTAACCTAACCTAACCTAACCTAACCTAACCTAACCTAACCTAACCTAACCTAACCTAACCTAACCTAACCTAACCTAACCTAACCTAACCTAACCTAACCTAACCTAACCTAACCTAACCTAACCTAACCTAACCTAACCTAACCTAACCTAACCTAACCTAACCTAACCTAACCTAACCTAACCTAACCTAACCTAACCTAACCTAACCTAACCTAACCTAACCTAACCTAACCTAACCTAACCTAACCTAACCTAACCTAACCTAACCTAACCTAACCTAACCTAACCTAACCTAACCTAACCTAACCTAACCTAACCTAACCTAACCTAACCTAACCTAACCTAACCTAACCTAACCTAACCTAACCTAACCTAACCTAACCTAACCTAACCTAACCTAACCTAACCTAACCTAACCTAACCTAACCTAACCTAACCTAACCTAACCTAACCTAACCTAACCTAACCTAACCTAACCTAACCTAACCTAACCTAACCTAACCTAACCTAACCTAACCTAACCTAACCTAACCTAACCTAACCTAACCTAACCTAACCTAACCTAACCTAACCTAACCTAACCTAACCTAACCTAACCTAACCTAACCTAACCTAACCTAACCTAACCTAACCTAACCTAACCTAACCTAACCTAACCTAACCTAACCTAACCTAACCTAACCTAACCTAACCTAACCTAACCTAACCTAACCTAACCTAACCTAACCTAACCTAACCTAACCTAACCTAACCTAACCTAACCTAACCTAACCTAACCTAACCTAACCTAACCTAACCTAACCTAACCTAACCTAACCTAACCTAACCTAACCTAACCTAACCTAACCTAACCTAACCTAACCTAACCTAACCTAACCTAACCTAACCTAACCTAACCTAACCTAACCTAACCTAACCTAACCTAACCTAACCTAACCTAACCTAACCTAACCTAACCTAACCTAACCTAACCTAACCTAACCTAACCTAACCTAACCTAACCTAACCTAACCTAACCTAACCTAACCTAACCTAACCTAACCTAACCTAACCTAACCTAACCTAACCTAACCTAACCTAACCTAACCTAACCTAACCTAACCTAACCTAACCTAACCTAACCTAACCTAACCTAACCTAACCTAACCTAACCTAACCTAACCTAACCTAACCTAACCTAACCTAACCTAACCTAACCTAACCTAACCTAACCTAACCTAACCTAACCTAACCTAACCTAACCTAACCTAACCTAACCTAACCTAACCTAACCTAACCTAACCTAACCTAACCTAACCTAACCTAACCTAACCTAACCTAACCTAACCTAACCTAACCTAACCTAACCTAACCTAACCTAACCTAACCTAACCTAACCTAACCTAACCTAACCTAACCTAACCTAACCTAACCTAACCTAACCTAACCTAACCTAACCTAACCTAACCTAACCTAACCTAACCTAACCTAACCTAACCTAACCTAACCTAACCTAACCTAACCTAACCTAACCTAACCTAACCTAACCTAACCTAACCTAACCTAACCTAACCTAACCTAACCTAACCTAACCTAACCTAACCTAACCTAACCTAACCTAACCTAACCTAACCTAACCTAACCTAACCTAACCTAACCTAACCTAACCTAACCTAACCTAACCTAACCTAACCTAACCTAACCTAACCTAACCTAACCTAACCTAACCTAACCTAACCTAACCTAACCTAACCTAACCTAACCTAACCTAACCTAACCTAACCTAACCTAACCTAACCTAACCTAACCTAACCTAACCTAACCTAACCTAACCTAACCTAACCTAACCTAACCTAACCTAACCTAACCTAACCTAACCTAACCTAACCTAACCTAACCTAACCTAACCTAACCTAACCTAACCTAACCTAACCTAACCTAACCTAACCTAACCTAACCTAACCTAACCTAACCTAACCTAACCTAACCTAACCTAACCTAACCTAACCTAACCTAACCTAACCTAACCTAACCTAACCTAACCTAACCTAACCTAACCTAACCTAACCTAACCTAACCTAACCTAACCTAACCTAACCTAACCTAACCTAACCTAACCTAACCTAACCTAACCTAACCTAACCTAACCTAACCTAACCTAACCTAACCTAACCTAACCTAACCTAACCTAACCTAACCTAACCTAACCTAACCTAACCTAACCTAACCTAACCTAACCTAACCTAACCTAACCTAACCTAACCTAACCTAACCTAACCTAACCTAACCTAACCTAACCTAACCTAACCTAACCTAACCTAACCTAACCTAACCTAACCTAACCTAACCTAACCTAACCTAACCTAACCTAACCTAACCTAACCTAACCTAACCTAACCTAACCTAACCTAACCTAACCTAACCTAACCTAACCTAACCTAACCTAACCTAACCTAACCTAACCTAACCTAACCTAACCTAACCTAACCTAACCTAACCTAACCTAACCTAACCTAACCTAACCTAACCTAACCTAACCTAACCTAACCTAACCTAACCTAACCTAACCTAACCTAACCTAACCTAACCTAACCTAACCTAACCTAACCTAACCTAACCTAACCTAACCTAACCTAACCTAACCTAACCTAACCTAACCTAACCTAACCTAACCTAACCTAACCTAACCTAACCTAACCTAACCTAACCTAACCTAACCTAACCTAACCTAACCTAACCTAACCTAACCTAACCTAACCTAACCTAACCTAACCTAACCTAACCTAACCTAACCTAACCTAACCTAACCTAACCTAACCTAACCTAACCTAACCTAACCTAACCTAACCTAACCTAACCTAACCTAACCTAACCTAACCTAACCTAACCTAACCTAACCTAACCTAACCTAACCTAACCTAACCTAACCTAACCTAACCTAACCTAACCTAACCTAACCTAACCTAACCTAACCTAACCTAACCTAACCTAACCTAACCTAACCTAACCTAACCTAACCTAACCTAACCTAACCTAACCTAACCTAACCTAACCTAACCTAACCTAACCTAACCTAACCTAACCTAACCTAACCTAACCTAACCTAACCTAACCTAACCTAACCTAACCTAACCTAACCTAACCTAACCTAACCTAACCTAACCTAACCTAACCTAACCTAACCTAACCTAACCTAACCTAACCTAACCTAACCTAACCTAACCTAACCTAACCTAACCTAACCTAACCTAACCTAACCTAACCTAACCTAACCTAACCTAACCTAACCTAACCTAACCTAACCTAACCTAACCTAACCTAACCTAACCTAACCTAACCTAACCTAACCTAACCTAACCTAACCTAACCTAACCTAACCTAACCTAACCTAACCTAACCTAACCTAACCTAACCTAACCTAACCTAACCTAACCTAACCTAACCTAACCTAACCTAACCTAACCTAACCTAACCTAACCTAACCTAACCTAACCTAACCTAACCTAACCTAACCTAACCTAACCTAACCTAACCTAACCTAACCTAACCTAACCTAACCTAACCTAACCTAACCTAACCTAACCTAACCTAACCTAACCTAACCTAACCTAACCTAACCTAACCTAACCTAACCTAACCTAACCTAACCTAACCTAACCTAACCTAACCTAACCTAACCTAACCTAACCTAACCTAACCTAACCTAACCTAACCTAACCTAACCTAACCTAACCTAACCTAACCTAACCTAACCTAACCTAACCTAACCTAACCTAACCTAACCTAACCTAACCTAACCTAACCTAACCTAACCTAACCTAACCTAACCTAACCTAACCTAACCTAACCTAACCTAACCTAACCTAACCTAACCTAACCTAACCTAACCTAACCTAACCTAACCTAACCTAACCTAACCTAACCTAACCTAACCTAACCTAACCTAACCTAACCTAACCTAACCTAACCTAACCTAACCTAACCTAACCTAACCTAACCTAACCTAACCTAACCTAACCTAACCTAACCTAACCTAACCTAACCTAACCTAACCTAACCTAACCTAACCTAACCTAACCTAACCTAACCTAACCTAACCTAACCTAACCTAACCTAACCTAACCTAACCTAACCTAACCTAACCTAACCTAACCTAACCTAACCTAACCTAACCTAACCTAACCTAACCTAACCTAACCTAACCTAACCTAACCTAACCTAACCTAACCTAACCTAACCTAACCTAACCTAACCTAACCTAACCTAACCTAACCTAACCTAACCTAACCTAACCTAACCTAACCTAACCTAACCTAACCTAACCTAACCTAACCTAACCTAACCTAACCTAACCTAACCTAACCTAACCTAACCTAACCTAACCTAACCTAACCTAACCTAACCTAACCTAACCTAACCTAACCTAACCTAACCTAACCTAACCTAACCTAACCTAACCTAACCTAACCTAACCTAACCTAACCTAACCTAACCTAACCTAACCTAACCTAACCTAACCTAACCTAACCTAACCTAACCTAACCTAACCTAACCTAACCTAACCTAACCTAACCTAACCTAACCTAACCTAACCTAACCTAACCTAACCTAACCTAACCTAACCTAACCTAACCTAACCTAACCTAACCTAACCTAACCTAACCTAACCTAACCTAACCTAACCTAACCTAACCTAACCTAACCTAACCTAACCTAACCTAACCTAACCTAACCTAACCTAACCTAACCTAACCTAACCTAACCTAACCTAACCTAACCTAACCTAACCTAACCTAACCTAACCTAACCTAACCTAACCTAACCTAACCTAACCTAACCTAACCTAACCTAACCTAACCTAACCTAACCTAACCTAACCTAACCTAACCTAACCTAACCTAACCTAACCTAACCTAACCTAACCTAACCTAACCTAACCTAACCTAACCTAACCTAACCTAACCTAACCTAACCTAACCTAACCTAACCTAACCTAACCTAACCTAACCTAACCTAACCTAACCTAACCTAACCTAACCTAACCTAACCTAACCTAACCTAACCTAACCTAACCTAACCTAACCTAACCTAACCTAACCTAACCTAACCTAACCTAACCTAACCTAACCTAACCTAACCTAACCTAACCTAACCTAACCTAACCTAACCTAACCTAACCTAACCTAACCTAACCTAACCTAACCTAACCTAACCTAACCTAACCTAACCTAACCTAACCTAACCTAACCTAACCTAACCTAACCTAACCTAACCTAACCTAACCTAACCTAACCTAACCTAACCTAACCTAACCTAACCTAACCTAACCTAACCTAACCTAACCTAACCTAACCTAACCTAACCTAACCTAACCTAACCTAACCTAACCTAACCTAACCTAACCTAACCTAACCTAACCTAACCTAACCTAACCTAACCTAACCTAACCTAACCTAACCTAACCTAACCTAACCTAACCTAACCTAACCTAACCTAACCTAACCTAACCTAACCTAACCTAACCTAACCTAACCTAACCTAACCTAACCTAACCTAACCTAACCTAACCTAACCTAACCTAACCTAACCTAACCTAACCTAACCTAACCTAACCTAACCTAACCTAACCTAACCTAACCTAACCTAACCTAACCTAACCTAACCTAACCTAACCTAACCTAACCTAACCTAACCTAACCTAACCTAACCTAACCTAACCTAACCTAACCTAACCTAACCTAACCTAACCTAACCTAACCTAACCTAACCTAACCTAACCTAACCTAACCTAACCTAACCTAACCTAACCTAACCTAACCTAACCTAACCTAACCTAACCTAACCTAACCTAACCTAACCTAACCTAACCTAACCTAACCTAACCTAACCTAACCTAACCTAACCTAACCTAACCTAACCTAACCTAACCAGTCGCAAGTCGCTCCCCGCCGCGACCGCCACGAAAATAAGCCGCTCCGCGGTCGAAAAATCGCGAAAGTGGTATTTTTTCGCCGAAAAACACCGTGCGATACACCAAAAGAAGCGCGCTGACGAGACGAATCCGGATGTGAAAAAATTTTTGAAATCCGGGAAAATTTGTGACGTTTTCGGTGAAAATTAGTGAAAAAACACAAAAGTGAGACAGTTTTTTGCAAATAACTCGCGAATCATCGCGGTGACCCCAACTTTGTGAAGTGCAGTTCGGAGCGGATTTGCAAGCCGCGTCACGTGACACCTCGTTTGGATTTTTCCGGTCACGTGATCCGGAATTATCAGCAAAAAAACAAGTGACCACGTGGAACGTGGTCCTTGATCCAGCGTCGCCCGGCTGCACCTGACCAGTGGAACACATCTGTGGATCACCGAAGAGCAGGGAGGCGTTTCCAGAAAATTTTTAAGTTAAGTGGTTCGGGAATTACAACCCTCAGAAGTTTCCAAAACTTTGTGACAGCCCTAGCGCAGAAACGAGATCGGTGACAACCCTGTTTGAGACTTTGAAAAAATAGTAATTAATTAGCTGTATATTATATCAAAAATTTAGATTTTTATACCTAGTAGTTTTTTATTTATTAAAGTTTTTAAAAATCGTAAAAAGTTAAAGTAATTTATTTCAGGGTTAAAACCACCCCTGAAAAATCTGTAAAAATTAGTGTTTATACTTCTTGATAGTCTTAATTCTATTTTATTTCTTTTTTCAAATTTTATTTTAATTTTGTGGTCTTTTTTGGTATTTTTAGTTTTAAAATTTGTATAAATTTAAGTTTGCACACCCCCTATTTACAGAGGGTTGTTTTCGCGTGGGTTTTTGTACACAGGTAATATAGATCATTTATTGCTTTACTCTCTGCAAAAGGTTTGAACCTCCTGGCATTAGTAGTTTAGGCACAATTAGAGTTTATGTAAAACTGGGTAAAAACTACCCCTAAAATTAAAACCCCTATAACTTTTTATTTATTAATATTTTTGCTGTGTTTTTTCCTTTCCAAACATAAACTGTATAGGTTAACAATTTAGCATAAAATTTTACATTTTTAAGGCATAATTAGGTATCTTTTAGGCATTGTTTTCGGCAAAATTTCATTAAAATTCAATAAATTAATTTCAAAATTGAATAAAAGCCTCTAAATATTAAAAATTTACAGTTTTAAAACGTTAACAAAATAGGGTATTTCATACTCTTTCAAAATATATTTTAAGTTTATTTTTATTAACTATAGGAGGGATTTTATAAACAAATAACTACGGGTGGGAAACTATAATTAATTAGTAAAATTGAAAAAATTCTAAGGGCTGAAACTTGACAGGGGTTGAAAATTTTGAAATTTTTGCTTCGGTCAGGTTATTTTTTCGGGGGTTTCTACAAATCGCGCGAAAAAATTTTTTCAAAATTCAAAATTTCGAGGGGGTCATTTTCGGTTTCAAATTACGTAAACGGAAATTTTCGGAAAACTTATAAAATTCAATAACTCGGCCATTTACCGTCCGATTTTAACGCGGAAAAAACCGTTTTGCGTGGCTCGTGGAGACGCACAATTCTTCTCTGGGGTCCAAGGCTCTACATAGAGCCGTTTAAGTTTTAGCCAGGTAGAGTCAATTTTATTTTTTATTTTAGGATATAGTTGATAGTAAATTAGGTACACACACAGGTTAGGATATAAATTGGCGACTCTACATAGGTGAATTTTTAAAATACATTTGGAGCTCTACATACTTCAACAAAGGATAGAGCCATATAGCCCTCGCCAAGACAAGGTCAGGGATACCGATCTCGGGTTTCTACGACCAGTGGTTGCGGAGATACAGAGGTCCAAAGTTTTGGCGGCCATCTTGGACCGCCATTTTGTTTTTGGTAAAACCACCGTAGCTCCGCTCCTGGTGGTCCTAGCGACTCGCGGTTTTCTCTGCTGAGTCGAGGCCGAGGAGCCGCATCTGTCTGTAGAGTTTCATCAAAATCGGTCAAGTCAAAATTTTTCAAAATTTTTCAAAATTTTTCAAAAAATCCTGTAGATATTATTAAAACATAGAGTAGACCTCTATTGACAACCCCGGAGGACTTTTTTCCCCGCGAATTTTGGCCCACAGGAAGCGGAGAAAAACGAACTCCAAGTTTTGGCAGCCATCTTGGCCGCCATCTTGAAAAATTTAAAACGTCGATAACTTCGCTCCCAGAGGTCCTAGCGACACCGGGTTTTCACTGCTGATATTCCTAGGTAGAGCTTCATAGGTCAGTGGTAGAGTGAGCTCCGTAGCTCTACATAGAGTTTTTTACGGAACGTGTTTGGCGACAAAAAGAGCCGATTTCGGCCGGGAAAGGTGGAAAGGCAGCAAACAACAACCGGTAGTCTCTTTCTGGGACTCTACATAGCACCCATCCACACCTACCTGGTGTTAGCGCCTCCCATTGCGACGCTCCTGCTGGCTTGACGACTGCGACGATCTGAAATATAGGAATAGGTATTAGAGTAGTATAGTTTTGACTCTAGTGTGCACAGAGAGTGCCTCTACATTTTAGTAAAATTTTATTATTCCCTTTTATTTTGTGTGTTTGTGTTTTATTGACTACTGTGTCTATTGACCAGTTTTCTTAGGCTAGTTTACACGGCTCTATTGAGTCAATTTTAAGGTTAGACAAGACTCTGACCGGCATCATGGCAACAGCACGCACCCCCGCCAAAAAGGCCGCGGTGACGAACCCCCCCCTATCTCCGGAACGGGACAATAGAGACGAGAGGGCAGGCCCCTTGAGAACGCCGCCAGTGATGGCATCGTCAGTTAGGCGTAGCATTGGAGAGTGGGAGAGCGCCAGCACAGAGGTAAGAATCTGTGCTTCCACCTCACACGCGCACTCACCCAAAAAGCCCGCAGTAAATCCCATTGCCCAGCAAAAGCCGAAGTCGAAGGCAGCGCTCCCAGCAGAACCTCGAGGAGCAGCACGTAGAGCCTCGACGGAGGCAGCATCAAGCTCACCAGGACAGCGAGTGGAACAAGCAAAACCCGCCGACAGGGTGACCCAGGCCAGGAACTGGCTGGTGAAAGCGAAGACCCACATAGGTGAGTCCCGCAATCTCCGGGCAGATCTGAAGGCCGGGATCACTCTGGCGGTGGAAAAGCTCTTCCAGCTCGTTAAGGAAGAGGTCACGTCGACGTCGACGACGGCAGCAGCAGCACCTGAAACAGAAAAGAAAGTTAGCAAGACAGTAGGAAGCGGGGGGGGAGATAAAGGGGAAAGAGAAATGTTGAGCATAGTGGTCCAGGAGACACAAGGTTTAGGGAAACAAGGGATAGAGCTCATGAAAATGATGAAAGAACAAGGGGAGAGATTAGAAAAAACAAACAGGGAAATTGAACAGTTAAGGGAAACCATCATCCTCCAGCATGAGACCGCGAAGGAGTTGACATTTGCGCAAGTCGCAGCCGCACCCGTACGACCAACACAAAGAAAAAGTGCACTTCACTCTATTGTTATAGAGTCGAAGGATGACGCTGAGACTGGCGATGAAGTAATGAAGAGAGTGCGAGAGGCGGTCAATGCCAAGGATGGATGGGTGACAGTAGAGAGGGTCCGCAAGCTTAAAGACAAGAAAGTCATACTCGGTTGCAGAACAATAGAAGAGCGCAACAAAGTAAAGGAACGACTCCAGGGCGCAGCCAATAGTCTTCGCTTCGAGGACATGAAGAACCACGACCCGATGGTGATCCTCAGGGACGTCATCGCTGTCCACACGGACGACGACATCATCAAGGCGTTGAGGAACCAAAACGGGGGGGTATTTCATGGCCTCGAAGAGAAGGACAGCCACCTGGAAGTGAAGTTTAGACGTAAGACGAGAAATCACCTAATGAACCACGTCGTACTGAGGGTCTCACCGCAGATTTATAACCGCCTTTTAGACAAAGGCGCAGTACATATTGATATGCAGAGGGTGCGGGTTGCGGACCAATCCCCGTTAGTGCAGTGTTCCATGTGCTTAGCATACGGACACGGCAGGAGGTTCTGCAAGGAGACTACACCTAAATGCACACACTGTGGGGGCCCTCATATGAGGAGTGAATGCGACGAGCGGCTGACATTCACAACGCCAAGATGTTGCAACTGTGTCGCAGCTAAGCTCGAGAACGCAGAGCATAATGCATTCAGCGCTGAGTGCCCAGTGCGGAGGAAGTGGGAGGCACTGGCGCGAGCAAAGGTGCAATATTGCTAAGGTGGTTCCAATGCGCGGGGCAGGCGTCCCCACCAGATGTTATGCAGTGGCTCAGGCGAACCTTCAGAGGCAAAATCTTGCAACGACCGAGCTCATGGTAGAGGCCAGCAGACGCAAATTGGCGTTTGCGCTGGTCCAGGAGCCTTATGTGGGAGGGGTGAGGAGAATGAAGGACTACCGTGGGGCGAGAGTCTTTCAGAACGCTGTAGTAGGAGATGGGACAGTGAAGGCGGCGATAGTCGTCTTTGACGGCGACCTCGACGTCACCCTGTGCCCGAAACTCACCTGCGACAATATTGTCGCGGTGAGGATCCGAACCAGCGCCTGGAGCATCGCGGCGGTGTCCTTCTACTTCGAACCAGACCGACCCATAGGACCATACCTGGAGCGGCTGAGGGAGGTCGTAGAGGAGCTGG
Organism: Pyrausta despicata; assembly: GCA_963921415.1. Lineage (NCBI taxonomy): Eukaryota > Metazoa > Arthropoda > Insecta > Lepidoptera > Crambidae > Pyrausta > Pyrausta despicata. Next base: position 13,506 of record OY992851.1, read on the forward strand.
GCCCAAGAAGACTGCTAATAGGCGGAGATTGTAATGCAAAGAGTACCTGGTGGGGCAGCACCATAGAAGACCACAGGGGTGAAGAAATGTCCGGGACCCTGGAAGAGTCGGGATTACAGGTACTCAACAGAGGAGATACACCCACTTTCGACACCGTGAGAGGTACTAGGGTGTATACTAGTCATGTCGACGTAACAGCCTGCACAGACGACCTGCTAGAACTGGTCGACAACTGGAGGGTAGACCAGGAGATGACGGGCTCTGACCACAACGCCATTTTATTTGACATAAGTCTCCGCAGAGCAAAAGGGCTCCACGTCCAGAGGACAACTAGGCTCTATAATACTAAGAAGGCAGAATGGGATCAGTTCACCACATCACTAGCGCAGGCCAAAGCACAAGCCAACTTAAATGTTGACACCATTAGCAACATTGATACCAAAGACAACTTAGAACAAGCTATTAGACAATACACAGAGGCCATAACAACTGCTTGTAGGGCTAGTATGCCCACTAAGAAGAGTACGCAACTACTCAAGATCCCATGGTGGAATGACGAGCTCGCAAGGCTGAAAAAAGTTACCACTACCTTCAGGCGTAAGATCAGGAATGCGGCACCGCACCGCAGAGACATAGTGGTAGCTGAGTACCTGGAAAAGAAAGAACACTATGAGTGCCAAGCCAAGAAAGCCCAAATAGAGAGTTGGAAGGAGTTCTGCAGAAAGCAAGACCGAGAAGGCCTATGGGAGGGTATCTACAGGGTAATAGGCCGGACCACCAGGAGACAAGAAGACTTGACCCTAACCAAGGATGGAGCACAGTTGAACCCCAAAGAATCGGCGATCTTACTAGCGGAGACATTCTACCCACAAGACCTGGAGGAAACTGACACACCACACCACCGCCTGATCAGAATGTCAGCGGAAAGGATAAACGAGTCGAGGCATGATGAACAACATGACCCACCGTTTACCCAACTAGAGCTAAAGACCGCGGCGGGAAGTTTCAACCCAAAGAAGGCCCCCGGAGCGGATGGCTTCACAGCAGACATCTGCAGCCGAGCTATCAACCAGGACCCGGACGCGTTCCTTGCCTTGTGTAACAAGTGTCTACTGATCGGACACTTCCCGGACATCTGGAAAGAGGCCACAGTGGTGGTACTGAGAAAACCGGGCAAGGACGACTATACACAACCCAAGGCATACAGGCCGATTGGTCTGCTGCCGGTCTTGGGCAAGGTCCTGGAGAAGATGACAGTAGCAAGGATCAAATGGCATCTTGTACCGCGGATTAGTACTCGCCAGTACGGATTCATGCCTCAGAGGAGCACCGAGGACGCCCTCTATACTCTAATACACCGCATTAAGGGTAAGATTGGGCTGAAGAAGCTAGTAACCCTAGTGTCATTGGATATAGAGGGGGCCTTCGATAGCGCCTGGTGGCCAGCTATTCGAGTCCGTCTGGCTGAGGAAAAGTGTCCGGTAAACATTAGGAGGCTACTGGATAGCTATCTGGAGCGCAGAAAAGTCAGTGTAAGATACGCCGGGGAACAAGTAGAGAGAAACACGAACAAAGGATGCGTGCAAGGGTCAATTGGTGGTCCAATATTGTGGAACCTTCTACTGGATCCGCTGTTGCGGGAGTTAGAGAGTGGGGGACACTACGTCCAGGCTTTTGCCGATGACGTAGTTTTAGTATTCGACGGGGACACAGCATCAGAAGTCGCCGCTAAGGCAAATTCGGCCCTAGAACATGTGAGGACCTGGGGAAACAACAACAAACTGAAGTTTGCGCCACATAAGACCTGCGCAATGGTCCTCACAAACAAGCTCAAATTCGACACACCACGATTGAGAATGGGGGGGATCGATATAGCCATCTCAAATGAAATTAAAATCCTAGGGCTCACTATTGACCATAAACTCACATTCAATTCACACGTAACTAACCAAACCAAAAGAGCACTAGAAATATTTAAACAGCTTTCACGTGCAGCAAAAGTTAACTGGGGCTTGCACCCAGAAGTAATTCGACTTATATATACTGCCTGTGTCGAACCAGTGATACTGTACGCTGCGGCAGCGTGGGCTCCTTCGGCCGAGAAGATCGGGGTGCGCAAGTTGCTCGACACGGTGCAACGGGGTTTCGCCCAGAAGCTATGCAAATCCTATCGAACAGTCTCTCTACACTCGGCACTAACCCTGGCAGGGATACTACCTCTCGACCTCAGAATACAGGAGGCAGCCGCCCTGTACGAGACGAAGAGAGGGTCGCCCCTGCTGGAGCTAGGAGACAGAGAGACCGAGAGTTTGGTTAGATTTGCAGAGACTCCTCACCCAGCTACGCATATGGCCATAGAGCTCGGTTGCTTGGTAGACCAGAACCTGCTTGACAGGCATAATGTGCAGGATGTGAGAATATTCACAGACGGCAGCAAAATCGAGGGGAAGGTCGGAGCCGCACTTTCCATATGGAAAGGTGAGGCCGAGATCCGGAACCAAAAATTTTGTCTGTCCGCGTACTGCACAGTCTACCAGGCGGAGCTATTGGCCATATGCAGAGCAACGGGCTGGATCCTGAAGGGGAGGGAGAAGAGCTATGGTGTATACAGCGATTCGATGGCCGCTTTGGAGACGATCGCAAACCATGGCTCCCTCCACCCCCTTGCCGTGGAGACTAGGGAGAATCTGCGGGAGGCTTTTATCCAGGGCAAAGATGTCTCTTTGTTCTGGATAAAAGCACATGCAGGCCTCCCCGGCAATGAGCGCGCCGACGATCTGGCGAAGGAAGCGGCTTTGGCTTCCAAGCGCAAGCCAGATTATGACAGATGTCCGGTGTCATACGCGAAACGGACTATTCGTAATCACTCCATTGTGAAATGGAGCGAAAGATATAGTTTAGGTACAACCGCAGGGGTAACAAAATTATTTTTACCAGACGCCGGCGTCGCTTTTAGGCTCATACGCAGACTTAAGCCAGCAGGACTGCTCACGCAAATCCTCACGGGACATGGTGGATTCTCTCAATACTTGCATCGCTTCAAGTGCAGGGAGAGTCCATCATGTGACTGTGACCCCAATGAGGAAGAAACGGTCCCCCACTTACTCGTAAATTGCCCGAAATTCGGGAAGCAGAGGTTTGAGTTAGAACAAAAACTGAATGTTAAAATTAGTGTAGGCAATTTAAATGAATTATTAGGTAACAAAGACTGTCAGGAGGAATTCATAGCCTATTGCGAGGAGATATGTAGAGCGGTAAACAATAAAAATAAAACTGGCACATAACATTGTTAAACCTTATTATATAGATAATAAGTAGTATAGCAATAAGTTCTTGTAATTGATAAATAAATAATTGTAGAGCGTAGGTTAAGAATGAGAAGACACTGTAGATAATAAGATGTAGATATTAAGGCAAATTGTTTAGACTAAGTTTAGCATTAAAACTGTATGATAAATAGAAAAATAATTTTAAGTATCATTGTAAAAAATAAAAACAAATGTCTACTGTTATTTAAATAAAAATTAACCCTGTTGAAAGTATACAAATAAAGAACAACAGAAAAGAATAGTTAGTTAGGAAAATAAGAAAGTTGTTGAGCATCCCACTCAAAAGTCGAGCCAGAATAAAAGATGATGGATGAGAGAAGAACAAAGTATGAAGAATGAAAGTACGAGAGGAATACAAGCGAGAACTGGTATGAAAGTATATATAGATAGGAAATCCTGGACTACCACATCCGGGCCAGAGTCGCTATATAAAAAAAAAAAAAAAAAAAAAAAAAAAAAAAAAAAACCTAACCTAACCTAACCTAACCTAACCTAACCTAACCTAACCTAACCTAACCTAACCTAACCTAACCTAACCTAACCTAACCTAACCTAACCTAACCTAACCTAACCTAACCTAACCTAACCTAACCTAACCTAACCTAACCTAACCTAACCTAACCTAACCTAACCTAACCTAACCTAACCTAACCTAACCTAACCTAACCTAACCTAACCTAACCTAACCTAACCTAACCTAACCTAACCTAACCTAACCTAACCTAACCTAACCTAACCTAACCTAACCTAACCTAACCTAACCTAACCTAACCTAACCTAACCTAACCTAACCTAACCTAACCTAACCTAACCTAACCTAACCTAACCTAACCTAACCTAACCTAACCTAACCTAACCTAACCTAACCTAACCTAACCTAACCTAACCTAACCTAACCTAACCTAACCTAACCTAACCTAACCTAACCTAACCTAACCTAACCTAACCTAACCTAACCTAACCTAACCTAACCTAACCTAACCTAACCTAACCTAACCTAACCTAACCTAACCTAACCTAACCTAACCTAACCTAACCTAACCTAACCTAACCTAACCTAACCTAACCTAACCTAACCTAACCTAACCTAACCTAACCTAACCTAACCTAACCTAACCTAACCTAACCTAACCTAACCTAACCTAACCTAACCTAACCTAACCTAACCTAACCTAACCTAACCTAACCTAACCTAACCTAACCTAACCTAACCTAACCTAACCTAACCTAACCTAACCTAACCTAACCTAACACACTCAATTAGGTACTCAGATAGCCTTCCTGACACTTCTTATGCGCCCATAATTTGTTTTTTAGCAGTATCCTACTGTACATACAATAATAATACATAATTGTAATATAAAAATTTCCTTATCTCATTACGTAGCCTAGTTCTTATATAAAATCCGCACGAAATTTTGCAAAGTGTTTTCGTGTTGATCGCTTTTGTTTTAAATTTCATCTTAGATTGTAGTCTCAATAGTATTTAACGTAATTAACTTGATTTCATTCAATTCCGACGATTAGTTTATTTTTGGCAAATTTTTTAGACCTAATTTCTATAGTAAAAATCGTTCAAGTCGCCCTAGCGTTAAAGTTTTGTATAGAAACGTGTGTTGCTGTCTTCGAGAGAGTTGACCGCCGTAATTGCCCGGTTCGTTTGAGGTATCACTCGCGTCGCTACGACCAAATTTCGAAAAAATTCCCATACAACGCCTTTTCATAAAAGTTTACCTAAGCGTTGCGAGTTTTAAGACAAAGTACACTCAATTAGGTACTCAGATAGCCTTCCTGACACTTCTTATGCGCCCATAATTTGTTTTTTAGCAGTATCCTACTGTACATACAATAATAATACATAATTGTAATATAAAAATTTCCTTATCTCATTACGTAGCCTAGTTCTTATATAAAATCCGCACGAAATTTTGCAAAGTGTTTTCGTGTTGATCGCTTTTGTTTTAAATTTCATCTTAGATTGTAGTCTCAATAGTATTTAACGTAATTAACTTGATTTCATTCAATTCCGACGATTAGTTTATTTTTGGCAAATTTTTTAGACCTAATTTCTATAGTAAAAATCGTTCAAGTCGCCCTAGCGTTAAAGTTTTGTATAGAAACGTGTGTTGCTGTCTTCGAGAGAGTTGACCGCCGTAATTGCCCGGTTCGTTTGAGGTATCACTCGCGTCGCTACGACCAAATTTCGAAAAAATTCCCATACAACGCCTTTTCATAAAAGTTTACCTAAGCGTTGCGAGTTTTAAGACAAAGTACACTCAATTAGGTACTCAGATAGCCTTCCTGACACTTCTTATGCGCCCATAATTTGTTTTTTAGCAGTATCCTACTGTACATACAATAATAATACATAATTGTAATATAAAAATTTCCTTATCTCATTACGTAGCCTAGTTCTTATATAAAATCCGCACGAAATTTTGCAAAGTGTTTTCGTGTTGATCGCTTTTGTTTTAAATTTCATCTTAGATTGTAGTCTCAATAGTATTTAACGTAATTAACTTGATTTCATTCAATTCCGACGATTAGTTTATTTTTGGCAAATTTTTTAGACCTAATTTCTATAGTAAAAATCGTTCAAGTCGCCCTAGCGTTAAAGTTTTGTATAGAAACGTGTGTTGCTGTCTTCGAGAGAGTTGACCGCCGTAATTGCCCGGTTCGTTTGAGGTATCACTCGCGTCGCTACGACCAAATTTCGAAAAAATTCCCATACAACGCCTTTTCATAAAAGTTTACCTAAGCGTTGCGAGTTTTAAGACAAAGTACACTCAATTAGGTACTCAGATAGCCTTCCTGACACTTCTTATGCGCCCATAATTTGTTTTTTAGCAGTATCCTACTGTACATACAATAATAATACATAATTGTAATATAAAAATTTCCTTATCTCATTACGTAGCCTAGTTCTTATATAAAATCCGCACGAAATTTTGCAAAGTGTTTTCGTGTTGATCGCTTTTGTTTTAAATTTCATCTTAGATTGTAGTCTCAATAGTATTTAACGTAATTAACTTGATTTCATTCAATTCCGACGATTAGTTTATTTTTGGCAAATTTTTTAGACCTAATTTCTATAGTAAAAATCGTTCAAGTCGCCCTAGCGTTAAAGTTTTGTATAGAAACGTGTGTTGCTGTCTTCGAGAGAGTTGACCGCCGTAATTGCCCGGTTCGTTTGAGGTATCACTCGCGTCGCTACGACCAAATTTCGAAAAAATTCCCATACAACGCCTTTTCATAAAAGTTTACCTAAGCGTTGCGAGTTTTAAGACAAAGTACACTCAATTAGGTACTCAGATAGCCTTCCTGACACTTCTTATGCGCCCATAATTTGTTTTTTAGCAGTATCCTACTGTACATACAATAATAATACATAATTGTAATATAAAAATTTCCTTATCTCATTACGTAGCCTAGTTCTTATATAAAATCCGCACGAAATTTTGCAAAGTGTTTTCGTGTTGATCGCTTTTGTTTTAAATTTCATCTTAGATTGTAGTCTCAATAGTATTTAACGTAATTAACTTGATTTCATTCAATTCCGACGATTAGTTTATTTTTGGCAAATTTTTTAGACCTAATTTCTATAGTAAAAATCGTTCAAGTCGCCCTAGCGTTAAAGTTTTGTATAGAAACGTGTGTTGCTGTCTTCGAGAGAGTTGACCGCCGTAATTGCCCGGTTCGTTTGAGGTATCACTCGCGTCGCTACGACCAAATTTCGAAAAAATTCCCATACAACGCCTTTTCATAAAAGTTTACCTAAGCGTTGCGAGTTTTAAGACAAAGTACACTCAATTAGGTACTCAGATAGCCTTCCTGACACTTCTTATGCGCCCATAATTTGTTTTTTAGCAGTATCCTACTGTACATACAATAATAATACATAATTGTAATATAAAAATTTCCTTATCTCATTACGTAGCCTAGTTCTTATATAAAATCCGCACGAAATTTTGCAAAGTGTTTTCGTGTTGATCGCTTTTGTTTTAAATTTCATCTTAGATTGTAGTCTCAATAGTATTTAACGTAATTAACTTGATTTCATTCAATTCCGACGATTAGTTTATTTTTGGCAAATTTTTTAGACCTAATTTCTATAGTAAAAATCGTTCAAGTCGCCCTAGCGTTAAAGTTTTGTATAGAAACGTGTGTTGCTGTCTTCGAGAGAGTTGACCGCCGTAATTGCCCGGTTCGTTTGAGGTATCACTCGCGTCGCTACGACCAAATTTCGAAAAAATTCCCATACAACGCCTTTTCATAAAAGTTTACCTAAGCGTTGCGAGTTTTAAGACAAAGTACACTCAATTAGGTACTCAGATAGCCTTCCTGACACTTCTTATGCGCCCATAATTTGTTTTTTAGCAGTATCCTACTGTACATACAATAATAATACATAATTGTAATATAAAAATTTCCTTATCTCATTACGTAGCCTAGTTCTTATATAAAATCCGCACGAAATTTTGCAAAGTGTTTTCGTGTTGATCGCTTTTGTTTTAAATTTCATCTTAGATTGTAGTCTCAATAGTATTTAACGTAATTAACTTGATTTCATTCAATTCCGACGATTAGTTTATTTTTGGCAAATTTTTTAGACCTAATTTCTATAGTAAAAATCGTTCAAGTCGCCCTAGCGTTAAAGTTTTGTATAGAAACGTGTGTTGCTGTCTTCGAGAGAGTTGACCGCCGTAATTGCCCGGTTCGTTTGAGGTATCACTCGCGTCGCTACGACCAAATTTCGAAAAAATTCCCATACAACGCCTTTTCATAAAAGTTTACCTAAGCGTTGCGAGTTTTAAGACAAAGTACACTCAATTAGGTACTCAGATAGCCTTCCTGACACTTCTTATGCGCCCATAATTTGTTTTTTAGCAGTATCCTACTGTACATACAATAATAATACATAATTGTAATATAAAAATTTCCTTATCTCATTACGTAGCCTAGTTCTTATATAAAATCCGCACGAAATTTTGCAAAGTGTTTTCGTGTTGATCGCTTTTGTTTTAAATTTCATCTTAGATTGTAGTCTCAATAGTATTTAACGTAATTAACTTGATTTCATTCAATTCCGACGATTAGTTTATTTTTGGCAAATTTTTTAGACCTAATTTCTATAGTAAAAATCGTTCAAGTCGCCCTAGCGTTAAAGTTTTGTATAGAAACGTGTGTTGCTGTCTTCGAGAGAGTTGACCGCCGTAATTGCCCGGTTCGTTTGAGGTATCACTCGCGTCGCTACGACCAAATTTCGAAAAAATTCCCATACAACGCCTTTTCATAAAAGTTTACCTAAGCGTTGCGAGTTTTAAGACAAAGTACACTCAATTAGGTACTCAGATAGCCTTCCTGACACTTCTTATGCGCCCATAATTTGTTTTTTAGCAGTATCCTACTGTACATACAATAATAATACATAATTGTAATATAAAAATTTCCTTATCTCATTACGTAGCCTAGTTCTTATATAAAATCCGCACGAAATTTTGCAAAGTGTTTTCGTGTTGATCGCTTTTGTTTTAAATTTCATCTTAGATTGTAGTCTCAATAGTATTTAACGTAATTAACTTGATTTCATTCAATTCCGACGATTAGTTTATTTTTGGCAAATTTTTTAGACCTAATTTCTATAGTAAAAATCGTTCAAGTCGCCCTAGCGTTAAAGTTTTGTATAGAAACGTGTGTTGCTGTCTTCGAGAGAGTTGACCGCCGTAATTGCCCGGTTCGTTTGAGGTATCACTCGCGTCGCTACGACCAAATTTCGAAAAAATTCCCATACAACGCCTTTTCATAAAAGTTTACCTAAGCGTTGCGAGTTTTAAGACAAAGTACACTCAATTAGGTACTCAGATAGCCTTCCTGACACTTCTTATGCGCCCATAATTTGTTTTTTAGCAGTATCCTACTGTACATACAATAATAATACATAATTGTAATATAAAAATTTCCTTATCTCATTACGTAGCCTAGTTCTTATATAAAATCCGCACGAAATTTTGCAAAGTGTTTTCGTGTTGATCGCTTTTGTTTTAAATTTCATCTTAGATTGTAGTCTCAATAGTATTTAACGTAATTAACTTGATTTCATTCAATTCCGACGATTAGTTTATTTTTGGCAAATTTTTTAGACCTAATTTCTATAGTAAAAATCGTTCAAGTCGCCCTAGCGTTAAAGTTTTGTATAGAAACGTGTGTTGCTGTCTTCGAGAGAGTTGACCGCCGTAATTGCCCGGTTCGTTTGAGGTATCACTCGCGTCGCTACGACCAAATTTCGAAAAAATTCCCATACAACGCCTTTTCATAAAAGTTTACCTAAGCGTTGCGAGTTTTAAGACAAAGTACACTCAATTAGGTACTCAGATAGCCTTCCTGACACTTCTTATGCGCCCATAATTTGTTTTTTAGCAGTATCCTACTGTACATACAATAATAATACATAATTGTAATATAAAAATTTCCTTATCTCATTACGTAGCCTAGTTCTTATATAAAATCCGCACGAAATTTTGCAAAGTGTTTTCGTGTTGATCGCTTTTGTTTTAAATTTCATCTTAGATTGTAGTCTCAATAGTATTTAACGTAATTAACTTGATTTCATTCAATTCCGACGATTAGTTTATTTTTGGCAAATTTTTTAGACCTAATTTCTATAGTAAAAATCGTTCAAGTCGCCCTAGCGTTAAAGTTTTGTATAGAAACGTGTGTTGCTGTCTTCGAGAGAGTTGACCGCCGTAATTGCCCGGTTCGTTTGAGGTATCACTCGCGTCGCTACGACCAAATTTCGAAAAAATTCCCATACAACGCCTTTTCATAAAAGTTTACCTAAGCGTTGCGAGTTTTAAGACAAAGTACACTCAATTAGGTACTCAGATAGCCTTCCTGACACTTCTTATGCGCCCATAATTTGTTTTTTAGCAGTATCCTACTGTACATACAATAATAATACATAATTGTAATATAAAAATTTCCTTATCTCATTACGTAGCCTAGTTCTTATATAAAATCCGCACGAAATTTTGCAAAGTGTTTTCGTGTTGATCGCTTTTGTTTTAAATTTCATCTTAGATTGTAGTCTCAATAGTATTTAACGTAATTAACTTGATTTCATTCAATTCCGACGATTAGTTTATTTTTGGCAAATTTTTTAGACCTAATTTCTATAGTAAAAATCGTTCAAGTCGCCCTAGCGTTAAAGTTTTGTATAGAAACGTGTGTTGCTGTCTTCGAGAGAGTTGACCGCCGTAATTGCCCGGTTCGTTTGAGGTATCACTCGCGTCGCTACGACCAAATTTCGAAAAAATTCCCATACAACGCCTTTTCATAAAAGTTTACCTAAGCGTTGCGAGTTTTAAGACAAAGTACACTCAATTAGGTACTCAGATAGCCTTCCTGACACTTCTTATGCGCCCATAATTTGTTTTTTAGCAGTATCCTACTGTACATACAATAATAATACATAATTGTAATATAAAAATTTCCTTATCTCATTACGTAGCCTAGTTCTTATATAAAATCCGCACGAAATTTTGCAAAGTGTTTTCGTGTTGATCGCTTTTGTTTTAAATTTCATCTTAGATTGTAGTCTCAATAGTATTTAACGTAATTAACTTGATTTCATTCAATTCCGACGATTAGTTTATTTTTGGCAAATTTTTTAGACCTAATTTCTATAGTAAAAATCGTTCAAGTCGCCCTAGCGTTAAAGTTTTGTATAGAAACGTGTGTTGCTGTCTTCGAGAGAGTTGACCGCCGTAATTGCCCGGTTCGTTTGAGGTATCACTCGCGTCGCTACGACCAAATTTCGAAAAAATTCCCATACAACGCCTTTTCATAAAAGTTTACCTAAGCGTTGCGAGTTTTAAGACAAAGTACACTCAATTAGGTACTCAGATAGCCTTCCTGACACTTCTTATGCGCCCATAATTTGTTTTTTAGCAGTATCCTACTGTACATACAATAATAATACATAATTGTAATATAAAAATTTCCTTATCTCATTACGTAGCCTAGTTCTTATATAAAATCCGCACGAAATTTTGCAAAGTGTTTTCGTGTTGATCGCTTTTGTTTTAAATTTCATCTTAGATTGTAGTCTCAATAGTATTTAACGTAATTAACTTGATTTCATTCAATTCCGACGATTAGTTTATTTTTGGCAAATTTTTTAGACCTAATTTCTATAGTAAAAATCGTTCAAGTCGCCCTAGCGTTAAAGTTTTGTATAGAAACGTGTGTTGCTGTCTTCGAGAGAGTTGACCGCCGTAATTGCCCGGTTCGTTTGAGGTATCACTCGCGTCGCTACGACCAAATTTCGAAAAAATTCCCATACAACGCCTTTTCATAAAAGTTTACCTAAGCGTTGCGAGTTTTAAGACAAAGTACACTCAATTAGGTACTCAGATAGCCTTCCTGACACTTCTTATGCGCCCATAATTTGTTTTTTAGCAGTATCCTACTGTACATACAATAATAATACATAATTGTAATATAAAAATTTCCTTATCTCATTACGTAGCCTAGTTCTTATATAAAATCCGCACGAAATTTTGCAAAGTGTTTTCGTGTTGATCGCTTTTGTTTTAAATTTCATCTTAGATTGTAGTCTCAATAGTATTTAACGTAATTAACTTGATTTCATTCAATTCCGACGATTAGTTTATTTTTGGCAAATTTTTTAGACCTAATTTCTATAGTAAAAATCGTTCAAGTCGCCCTAGCGTTAAAGTTTTGTATAGAAACGTGTGTTGCTGTCTTCGAGAGAGTTGACCGCCGTAATTGCCCGGTTCGTTTGAGGTATCACTCGCGTCGCTACGACCAAATTTCGAAAAAATTCCCATACAACGCCTTTTCATAAAAGTTTACCTAAGCGTTGCGAGTTTTAAGACAAAGTACACTCAATTAGGTACTCAGATAGCCTTCCTGACACTTCTTATGCGCCCATAATTTGTTTTTTAGCAGTATCCTACTGTACATACAATAATAATACATAATTGTAATATAAAAATTTCCTTATCTCATTACGTAGCCTAGTTCTTATATAAAATCCGCACGAAATTTTGCAAAGTGTTTTCGTGTTGATCGCTTTTGTTTTAAATTTCATCTTAGATTGTAGTCTCAATAGTATTTAACGTAATTAACTTGATTTCATTCAATTCCGACGATTAGTTTATTTTTGGCAAATTTTTTAGACCTAATTTCTATAGTAAAAATCGTTCAAGTCGCCCTAGCGTTAAAGTTTTGTATAGAAACGTGTGTTGCTGTCTTCGAGAGAGTTGACCGCCGTAATTGCCCGGTTCGTTTGAGGTATCACTCGCGTCGCTACGACCAAATTTCGAAAAAATTCCCATACAACGCCTTTTCATAAAAGTTTACCTAAGCGTTGCGAGTTTTAAGACAAAGTACACTCAATTAGGTACTCAGATAGCCTTCCTGACACTTCTTATGCGCCCATAATTTGTTTTTTAGCAGTATCCTACTGTACATACAATAATAATACATAATTGTAATATAAAAATTTCCTTATCTCATTACGTAGCCTAGTTCTTATATAAAATCCGCACGAAATTTTGCAAAGTGTTTTCGTGTTGATCGCTTTTGTTTTAAATTTCATCTTAGATTGTAGTCTCAATAGTATTTAACGTAATTAACTTGATTTCATTCAATTCCGACGATTAGTTTATTTTTGGCAAATTTTTTAGACCTAATTTCTATAGTAAAAATCGTTCAAGTCGCCCTAGCGTTAAAGTTTTGTATAGAAACGTGTGTTGCTGTCTTCGAGAGAGTTGACCGCCGTAATTGCCCGGTTCGTTTGAGGTATCACTCGCGTCGCTACGACCAAATTTCGAAAAAATTCCCATACAACGCCTTTTCATAAAAGTTTACCTAAGCGTTGCGAGTTTTAAGACAAAGTACACTCAATTAGGTACTCAGATAGCCTTCCTGACACTTCTTATGCGCCCATAATTTGTTTTTTAGCAGTATCCTACTGTACATACAATAATAATACATAATTGTAATATAAAAATTTCCTTATCTCATTACGTAGCCTAGTTCTTATATAAAATCCGCACGAAATTTTGCAAAGTGTTTTCGTGTTGATCGCTTTTGTTTTAAATTTCATCTTAGATTGTAGTCTCAATAGTATTTAACGTAATTAACTTGATTTCATTCAATTCCGACGATTAGTTTATTTTTGGCAAATTTTTTAGACCTAATTTCTATAGTAAAAATCGTTCAAGTCGCCCTAGCGTTAAAGTTTTGTATAGAAACGTGTGTTGCTGTCTTCGAGAGAGTTGACCGCCGTAATTGCCCGGTTCGTTTGAGGTATCACTCGCGTCGCTACGACCAAATTTCGAAAAAATTCCCATACAACGCCTTTTCATAAAAGTTTACCTAAGCGTTGCGAGTTTTAAGACAAAGTACACTCAATTAGGTACTCAGATAGCCTTCCTGACACTTCTTATGCGCCCATAATTTGTTTTTTAGCAGTATCCTACTGTACATACAATAATAATACATAATTGTAATATAAAAATTTCCTTATCTCATTACGTAGCCTAGTTCTTATATAAAATCCGCACGAAATTTTGCAAAGTGTTTTCGTGTTGATCGCTTTTGTTTTAAATTTCATCTTAGATTGTAGTCTCAATAGTATTTAACGTAATTAACTTGATTTCATTCAATTCCGACGATTAGTTTATTTTTGGCAAATTTTTTAGACCTAATTTCTATAGTAAAAATCGTTCAAGTCGCCCTAGCGTTAAAGTTTTGTATAGAAACGTGTGTTGCTGTCTTCGAGAGAGTTGACCGCCGTAATTGCCCGGTTCGTTTGAGGTATCACTCGCGTCGCTACGACCAAATTTCGAAAAAATTCCCATACAACGCCTTTTCATAAAAGTTTACCTAAGCGTTGCGAGTTTTAAGACAAAGTACACTCAATTAGGTACTCAGATAGCCTTCCTGACACTTCTTATGCGCCCATAATTTGTTTTTTAGCAGTATCCTACTGTACATACAATAATAATACATAATTGTAATATAAAAATTTCCTTATCTCATTACGTAGCCTAGTTCTTATATAAAATCCGCACGAAATTTTGCAAAGTGTTTTCGTGTTGATCGCTTTTGTTTTAAATTTCATCTTAGATTGTAGTCTCAATAGTATTTAACGTAATTAACTTGATTTCATTCAATTCCGACGATTAGTTTATTTTTGGCAAATTTTTTAGACCTAATTTCTATAGTAAAAATCGTTCAAGTCGCCCTAGCGTTAAAGTTTTGTATAGAAACGTGTGTTGCTGTCTTCGAGAGAGTTGACCGCCGTAATTGCCCGGTTCGTTTGAGGTATCACTCGCGTCGCTACGACCAAATTTCGAAAAAATTCCCATACAACGCCTTTTCATAAAAGTTTACCTAAGCGTTGCGAGTTTTAAGACAAAGTACACTCAATTAGGTACTCAGATAGCCTTCCTGACACTTCTTATGCGCCCATAATTTGTTTTTTAGCAGTATCCTACTGTACATACAATAATAATACATAATTGTAATATAAAAATTTCCTTATCTCATTACGTAGCCTAGTTCTTATATAAAATCCGCACGAAATTTTGCAAAGTGTTTTCGTGTTGATCGCTTTTGTTTTAAATTTCATCTTAGATTGTAGTCTCAATAGTATTTAACGTAATTAACTTGATTTCATTCAATTCCGACGATTAGTTTATTTTTGGCAAATTTTTTAGACCTAATTTCTATAGTAAAAATCGTTCAAGTCGCCCTAGCGTTAAAGTTTTGTATAGAAACGTGTGTTGCTGTCTTCGAGAGAGTTGACCGCCGTAATTGCCCGGTTCGTTTGAGGTATCACTCGCGTCGCTACGACCAAATTTCGAAAAAATTCCCATACAACGCCTTTTCATAAAAGTTTACCTAAGCGTTGCGAGTTTTAAGACAAAGTACACTCAATTAGGTACTCAGATAGCCTTCCTGACACTTCTTATGCGCCCATAATTTGTTTTTTAGCAGTATCCTACTGTACATACAATAATAATACATAATTGTAATATAAAAATTTCCTTATCTCATTACGTAGCCTAGTTCTTATATAAAATCCGCACGAAATTTTGCAAAGTGTTTTCGTGTTGATCGCTTTTGTTTTAAATTTCATCTTAGATTGTAGTCTCAATAGTATTTAACGTAATTAACTTGATTTCATTCAATTCCGACGATTAGTTTATTTTTGGCAAATTTTTTAGACCTAATTTCTATAGTAAAAATCGTTCAAGTCGCCCTAGCGTTAAAGTTTTGTATAGAAACGTGTGTTGCTGTCTTCGAGAGAGTTGACCGCCGTAATTGCCCGGTTCGTTTGAGGTATCACTCGCGTCGCTACGACCAAATTTCGAAAAAATTCCCATACAACGCCTTTTCATAAAAGTTTACCTAAGCGTTGCGAGTTTTAAGACAAAGTACACTCAATTAGGTACTCAGATAGCCTTCCTGACACTTCTTATGCGCCCATAATTTGTTTTTTAGCAGTATCCTACTGTACATACAATAATAATACATAATTGTAATATAAAAATTTCCTTATCTCATTACGTAGCCTAGTTCTTATATAAAATCCGCACGAAATTTTGCAAAGTGTTTTCGTGTTGATCGCTTTTGTTTTAAATTTCATCTTAGATTGTAGTCTCAATAGTATTTAACGTAATTAACTTGATTTCATTCAATTCCGACGATTAGTTTATTTTTGGCAAATTTTTTAGACCTAATTTCTATAGTAAAAATCGTTCAAGTCGCCCTAGCGTTAAAGTTTTGTATAGAAACGTGTGTTGCTGTCTTCGAGAGAGTTGACCGCCGTAATTGCCCGGTTCGTTTGAGGTATCACTCGCGTCGCTACGACCAAATTTCGAAAAAATTCCCATACAACGCCTTTTCATAAAAGTTTACCTAAGCGTTGCGAGTTTTAAGACAAAGTACACTCAATTAGGTACTCAGATAGCCTTCCTGACACTTCTTATGCGCCCATAATTTGTTTTTTAGCAGTATCCTACTGTACATACAATAATAATACATAATTGTAATATAAAAATTTCCTTATCTCATTACGTAGCCTAGTTCTTATATAAAATCCGCACGAAATTTTGCAAAGTGTTTTCGTGTTGATCGCTTTTGTTTTAAATTTCATCTTAGATTGTAGTCTCAATAGTATTTAACGTAATTAACTTGATTTCATTCAATTCCGACGATTAGTTTATTTTTGGCAAATTTTTTAGACCTAATTTCTATAGTAAAAATCGTTCAAGTCGCCCTAGCGTTAAAGTTTTGTATAGAAACGTGTGTTGCTGTCTTCGAGAGAGTTGACCGCCGTAATTGCCCGGTTCGTTTGAGGTATCACTCGCGTCGCTACGACCAAATTTCGAAAAAATTCCCATACAACGCCTTTTCATAAAAGTTTACCTAAGCGTTGCGAGTTTTAAGACAAAGTACACTCAATTAGGTACTCAGATAGCCTTCCTGACACTTCTTATGCGCCCATAATTTGTTTTTTAGCAGTATCCTACTGTACATACAATAATAATACATAATTGTAATATAAAAATTTCCTTATCTCATTACGTAGCCTAGTTCTTATATAAAATCCGCACGAAATTTTGCAAAGTGTTTTCGTGTTGATCGCTTTTGTTTTAAATTTCATCTTAGATTGTAGTCTCAATAGTATTTAACGTAATTAACTTGATTTCATTCAATTCCGACGATTAGTTTATTTTTGGCAAATTTTTTAGACCTAATTTCTATAGTAAAAATCGTTCAAGTCGCCCTAGCGTTAAAGTTTTGTATAGAAACGTGTGTTGCTGTCTTCGAGAGAGTTGACCGCCGTAATTGCCCGGTTCGTTTGAGGTATCACTCGCGTCGCTACGACCAAATTTCGAAAAAATTCCCATACAACGCCTTTTCATAAAAGTTTACCTAAGCGTTGCGAGTTTTAAGACAAAGTACACTCAATTAGGTACTCAGATAGCCTTCCTGACACTTCTTATGCGCCCATAATTTGTTTTTTAGCAGTATCCTACTGTACATACAATAATAATACATAATTGTAATATAAAAATTTCCTTATCTCATTACGTAGCCTAGTTCTTATATAAAATCCGCACGAAATTTTGCAAAGTGTTTTCGTGTTGATCGCTTTTGTTTTAAATTTCATCTTAGATTGTAGTCTCAATAGTATTTAACGTAATTAACTTGATTTCATTCAATTCCGACGATTAGTTTATTTTTGGCAAATTTTTTAGACCTAATTTCTATAGTAAAAATCGTTCAAGTCGCCCTAGCGTTAAAGTTTTGTATAGAAACGTGTGTTGCTGTCTTCGAGAGAGTTGACCGCCGTAATTGCCCGGTTCGTTTGAGGTATCACTCGCGTCGCTACGACCAAAACTCGAAAAAATTCGCCCGCCCACCCACCCATTTTTCATCTATCAGGTGGACGAGATCGATTTAGTCAAATATTAAACTTGTTTTTAGACCCACGCAGCTAATACTATCGTGTCTGGCATTGTTTTGCACACATTCCGGTATACAAAAAAAAAAAAAAAAAAAAAAAAAAAAAAAAAAAAAAAAAAAAAAAAAAAAAAAAAAAAAAAAAAAAAAAAAAAAAAAAGTTAGCTTTTCCTCACTTATAAGCAGTTTTTAAGCAATTATAAAATGTCTAGACTGTTGATGCGTACGCCGCCTCCGGCGAAAAATAAATCCCCCACCCTTCCGTCGACTAGTCGTGTTGAAGACCCACCTTTTTCGGCGATTAAAGGAAACCCCGATCGAGACCCCAATAAGTGCATAGTGGTGCTGGAGGACGTGCTTCTACAAGCAACTCCGGCCGCGGCTCCAGCCACAACTCCAGCTGCAAGTCTGGCTGCAGTTCCGTCCGCAGAGACCCCACCACTACGGTTATCGTTTGACTCCACACCGCCAAACCCTACTCAACGCTCGCTCGTCTTCGAGTCTTGCACTCCGCCAACGAGTAGCCAGCCTACCGCTGAGTGGGATCCTATGAAAAACCCCATACTCAATGACATCTTTGCACTGCTCGCCGCTATAGACGGCGCTGCGAATGAGAGCAGGAACATGAAACGCGATTTGTTTAAAAAGATCGTTAACTCCACGAAACAAATCAAGGAGTTACTTACCTCTGATCCGCAGCTGGCCCCACGCGCCGAAGCAGACCCCGCCACCATTGAAGCAGTCCGCCAAGTGGTGCGCGAAGAGATAGGCAGAGTCAGGCTTCCTGCTGAAACCACTACCGTCTCCCCTCCGGCCACGAACGCTCGTTCCTTCGCGAGTGTTGCCCGGATTCAAAGAAAGGAAACAGCCCCCCCACCCACTTACAAGACTAAGCCCGCCATCATTATCGAATCCAAACGCAAGGTACTCAGCCCTGCCGAGACCTTGAAGTCATTCAAAACCGGAGTCTCTTTTCGCGACACAAATTTTGCGCCGGCGAGCGTTAAGTTTGTGTCAAACAATAAACTCCGTGTTGAGTTTGACTCTCTCCAACACCGTGAAAAGGCCTTAGAGAAAATCAACAAACCTGATTGTCCAGTCCAAGCAGAGGTGTCCAAGTCCCTGCGCCCAATGATTGTCCTCAAAGGAGTTCCTACAGACATCCCGGCCGAGGACCTGGTCGACATCCTGGTTGGACAAAATGAGTGCCTCCAAAACACCGTCGTTGAGAAGGAGGACCTGGTATTTAAGTTTAAACGCGCAAATCGCAGCAAAGCTTTGTACAACGCCGTATTTCTCACATCGCCCAAAGTGTGGCACGCCATCACCACTACTGTCAAACTTAACCTCGACCATTCTCGAGTCCACGCCGAAGACTATGTAGCCCTGCTGCAATGCTATAAATGCTTGCAGTTCGGGCACACCAAAACCCGATGCACACAAGAAACTAGTGTGTGCTCCCACTGCGCTGCCCTCGGTCATGACTTCCAAACCTGTCCGAACAAAAAAGATGATTCCAAAAACCAATGCCACAATTGCACGCAACACGCGAAAACTACCACCACCAAAGTTAACACCAAACATAGTGCCACCTCCCAGAATTGTCCACGAGTTTCCCTAATGATACAAAAAGTAAGAGCCCGAACAGACTATGGACAGTAGGCCTACTACAGGAAACCACTTTCAAACACACAACTTAACCTTAAACTGCACACAAGCTAACCTGGCTCACAGCAGAAACGCACTGCA
This sequence comes from Pyrausta despicata, assembly GCA_963921415.1. Taxonomy (NCBI): domain Eukaryota; kingdom Metazoa; phylum Arthropoda; class Insecta; order Lepidoptera; family Crambidae; genus Pyrausta; species Pyrausta despicata. Next base: position 33,089 of record OY992851.1, read on the forward strand.
TGAGTTCAGGAATCATCTTTTTGAAAACGACACGGATATCGCGTTCATTAATGAACCATACACGTCGAATGTCCACTATCTCAAACCCATACCTGGTTTTGTCGCTCATCAGTTTGGCACTGCACAAAATATTACGAAGTCGACAATTCTTGTCAAGGACACTATGTGCACACTAGGCCTTACCGAGTTTTCCGATGCAAACCTCTGCGTGGTTCAGTTAAAGGCTTCCTCGCGCCGAAAAATCTTCTTGGTCAGCGTGTACATTGAACCACGCAGAGATGAGCATGACACTCTTAGGAAACTCCAACTTTTCCTGCAGAGGACAGCGGGGGCCACCCACATCATCGCGGGCGACTTCAACGGCCACCACCAGTCTTGGGGCTCTGTCGACAATAATTCACGGGGAAACACCATCTTCGATTTCATTATCTCCAACAATCTTAATATCTGCAACACCGGTAACACTCCAACTTTTGAAACTGTCACGCACCAACGCCCTCGACAATCCATAATAGACTTAACTCTACTCAGCAACATAAACAACACCATGATTGACGGCTGGTCTGTGGACCAAAATATTTGCCCTTCGTCTGACCATAATGGAATTGCTTTCACAGTGACTCTCGGTCGCATACGTCCCGCTCGTAGTCCACGCATGTCGACCTTTAAATATAGCACTAACAACACGAAATGGGACGAGATTCGCCCTAATTTTGTTGCCGAGATGCGCAGTATTCTACCAAATGAGCCGAATTTCGAGACCATGACCGCTGACACGCTTAATGAGTACACCGACTCACTCACAAACGCTATACAACGCGCTTGCGATAAATGTGTAGCGAAATCATCTGCTGCGCCTCGCAAGGCCCCGTGGTGGTCGCCAGAACTAGAAGCACTGAAGCGGTCGGTAATACAGGCTCACCACAGACTCAGCAGAGCGGCCCGAAGGGGGCACCGCTTAGACGATCTCATAGCCGAGCGGGCGCGTCTCAGACGTGAATACTCCGATGCCTTTTGCGCAGCGTCCACGAAACACTTCCGAGAGTTCTGTGGCACGCAGAAAAAGGAGGACGTCTGGTCCGTCACGAATAGGCTTATGAAGACCCGACCTCTAGTACAGCCACCGTCAACACTGAGGCTCCCTGACGGCTCATTCACTCAGGACTCCACCGATACCGCCCGAGCGTTGCTCCATCAGTTCTTCCCTGATGACACCCCTGACTCTGCCCCTGATCAGGCAAGATCTCGTTCTGAAATGAACCGGACCCCGGAAACACAATCCGAGCCACCCTTCCAGTACGACGAGGTTCTTGAGGGCTTGCGAGACATGAACCACAAAAGGGCGCCAGGACTCGACCACCTCACGGCGGATATCTGCCTACAGGTCGCTCTCTGGCTCCCTGATGAAATTTTAGGCCTACTAAACTGCTGCCTACGTTTACGACACTTTCCAAAAGCCTGGAAAATGGCCACGGCTAAGATTATACCAAAACCTGGAAAGTCAGAATACGACAGTCTCTCCTGCTTCCGACCCATTGGTCTCATCAATGTGTTCGGAAAGCTGTTGGAGAGACTAATCACCAACAGGCTGACACACCACCTCAATGTCACTAACAACAGCCCACAAAACCAATATGGCTTTAAGTGCCAAAAGTCCACCGTATTGGCAATCAACAACGCGCTCGAAATAATAGTCGCAGCTAAAGCGCAGGGAGAGCAAGTGGTTGGCGTCTCTTTGGACATTAAGGCTGCTTTTGACCGTGCCTGGTGGCCGGCAATTTTTCAGAGACTGCGAGAAGTCAATTGCCCGCGAAACCTGTACGAGCTGCTTCTAAACTACACGGAAGATCGCGAGGTCCTAATTCAGTTTTCTGACTGCAAGGTGAGCAAGTTTGTGTCTCGGGGTTGTATCCAGGGTTCGGTTATAGGCCCAACCTTATGGAACTTAATATTAGACCAACTTCTCCTCAAGTCTATGCCAACTGGGGTACACCTCCAGGCATACGCTGATGATGTGCTCCTCATTGCTCATGCTCACGACACCTACACTCTTGAGCAAATTACCAATTCTGCCCTGGACGCCATCATCTCCTGGGGCAGAGAAGTCAAATTGGAATTTGGTCCGGAGAAAACCCAGATAATAGCTTTTACGCATCGCGCCAAAAACTGCAATATTCACTTCCAATCCCAAAACTTACAGTTCACCGACACCATCAAATACTTAGGCATAATTATTGATTCAAAGCTCCGTTTCGTCCAGCACGTCGAGTACATCACAGACAAAGTTAAAAAACTGTACAACCGACTCTCGATCTTTATCCGCCCCACCTGGGGTGTCCACCCAGAGAACGTAAAGACCATTTACGAACACGTCATTGAACCGATTGTGTGCTATGGAGCGTCAATCTGGTCGCCAGCCTTACGACATAAATACGTCACCCAAAAACTACTTTCACTTCAAAGGCTTTTCGCTATAAAAATGGTGCAGGGGTTCCGAACAGTTAGCACGGCTGCCGCGATTACGCTCGCCCAACTCAAACCTCTACCAGCAAAGGCACTGGCAACGGCTGACGTGGAACTAACGAAGATTTCCGGCGTTTCATCGTTTCTGCCCAATGACATCCCTATCGAGACACCATGCTCGCCCTCTGAACTTCGACACCCTTCTGAAAGAATCAGACTTGACTTTTCGGAAGTGACTTCGCCTTCGGAACTACACCATATAGTTGGAGAGGGCTCATGGTCCATCTACACGGACGGTAGTAAGCACGACGCACAGGTCGGCGCCGCCTTCGTCGTCTTTGACCCCGCGGGACGACAAGCAGCAGCCGTGAAGCTTAAACTCCACGACTGCTGCTCTGTCTTCCAAGCGGAGCTAGTAGCTCTGGAGCGGGCATGCACATACGCCACGACTAACATCTTGCCCAAGGTCATCCTGCTGTCGGACTGCAAGTCCGCACTTCAGGAACTCGCAAACCCGAACTCCTGCAATCGCTTTATTGTCGCCATCCACAGAGCAGTCGCTCAAGCCCGAACATCTGGGCGTAGAATAGAGTTTGCGTGGGTAAAGGCCCATGTCGGACTTATCGGCAACGAGGCGGCCGACACCATGGCAAAATCTGCAGCCAATCTACGCAAGACCCCAGATTATCTACACATTCCTATCAGTCACGTCAAATACATAAACAAACAGAGATGCATACGGGCGGCTGAGGAACTATACTCGAGCCCAAGTACCTGTATTTATACTAAAACTCTCTTCCCCACATACGACGAACTTACCGAGTACTTGGGTAAGGTCCGACCAACGTTCGCGCTTACCCAGCTCTTAACAAATCATGGTTTTCACCTAGAATACTTAAAGCGCTTTCAAATTGTCACACAGGACTCCTGCCCTTGTGACAATGCGAAAGTGCAAAGCTGGAGGCACCTTCTTGAGGAATGCCCCAGGTTCTCAGCCAAACGACTAGACCACACACTATTGTGTAACGATCATAGAATAGACCCCTTCAATATCGCTCAAATCCCCTCCAAAGAAAGCTCCTTAAATTCATTCATTAATTTCATTACATATATTGTCAATAATCTCAAAACTTTCAATCAAAACATAAACCAGAATCCACCTGCCCAAAACTCCGTTAACAGCGCACGGCCTGGTCGCTGACTTGGCCACCCCATATTCACTTATTAACCTCCAATAACCTAAATCATCTAAAAGCCGAAAATTCCTTCAAAACTCTTTTTCACGAATTTCATACCAACATTTTACTTGCTCTTACACCAAACTCTACAAAACTTATATCAAAAACACTGTTGTGCTCGCGGGAGTAATCCGAAAGCCCCGCAAGTTCAGCATTCCCAAAGCTGAATCATTTCAAAAAAAAAAAAAAAAAACCTAACCTAACCTAACCTAACCTAACCTAACCTAACCTAACCTAACCTAACCTAACCTAACCTAACCTAACCTAACCTAACCTAACCTAACCTAACCTAACCTAACCTAACCTAACCTAACCTAACCTAACCTAACCTAACCCACGATTTTCAGCACCTGAAACATAGTATTTGGTTATTGTTGCGGTGTTATAATTTTGTATCTAGTAGTTTACAACTGTCTTTAGTGAAATCACCGCAATAAATACATACATTTTGGATTTTTAACGATTTTTCCAAATTTATAGATTCCCCATACAAATTAGTATCGAAATTTTCCTAAGTGTTTTTCAGTCGGTCGATTTTCAAAATTTTTTCGCCTAGATCGGCTGTATTAAGTTATTAGAGCATATCGCCGTTGGTTTTAGCGTGATCCGACGTTGCGTTCATTTTTTATACATACTAAAAGCTCAAAAATAACGGTTTTTCAGCCGTGCTGAAAATTTTTTGTAGGAACACCCTGTGACCTGGTCCGCTTGTTTTGTGCGGCTCGACGAGACCTACCCGCGGACACCCCGTTTGCACCCCTACGGCAACTCAAACATCGTAAATTTGCATTTTTCAGTGCAATTATAGTCCGTACCGAGGTGTAAAGGCAGGTAGTCAAATATCACTAAATCACGATTTTCAGCACCTGAAACATAGTATTTGGTTATTGTTGCGGTGTTATAATTTTGTATCTAGTAGTTTACAACTGTCTTTAGTGAAATCACCGCAATAAATACATACATTTTGGATTTTTAACGATTTTTCCAAATTTATAGATTCCCCATACAAATTAGTATCGAAATTTTCCTAAGTGTTTTTCAGTCGGTCGATTTTCAAAATTTTTTCGCCTAGATCGGCTGTATTAAGTTATTAGAGCATATCGCCGTTGGTTTTAGCGTGATCCGACGTTGCGTTCATTTTTTATACATACTAAAAGCTCAAAAATAACGGTTTTTCAGCCGTGCTGAAAATTTTTTGTAGGAACACCCTGTGACCTGGTCCGCTTGTTTTGTGCGGCTCGACGAGACCTACCCGCGGACACCCCGTTTGCACCCCTACGGCAACTCAAACATCGTAAATTTGCATTTTTCAGTGCAATTATAGTCCGTACCGAGGTGTAAAGGCAGGTAGTCAAATATCACTAAATCACGATTTTCAGCACCTGAAACATAGTATTTGGTTATTGTTGCGGTGTTATAATTTTGTATCTAGTAGTTTACAACTGTCTTTAGTGAAATCACCGCAATAAATACATACATTTTGGATTTTTAACGATTTTTCCAAATTTATAGATTCCCCATACAAATTAGTATCGAAATTTTCCTAAGTGTTTTTCAGTCGGTCGATTTTCAAAATTTTTTCGCCTAGATCGGCTGTATTAAGTTATTAGAGCATATCGCCGTTGGTTTTAGCGTGATCCGACGTTGCGTTCATTTTTTATACATACTAAAAGCTCAAAAATAACGGTTTTTCAGCCGTGCTGAAAATTTTTTGTAGGAACACCCTGTGACCTGGTCCGCTTGTTTTGTGCGGCTCGACGAGACCTACCCGCGGACACCCCGTTTGCACCCCTACCACCCACCCATATTTCATTTACTAGGTGGACAAATTGGAATATCGGCGAAAATAAAAATCTCTTAAATCGTGCCCGCTTACTCCTATAAAGTTTATAGACGTGCCCCGGTGTTTATTGACACTCGCACGCCCTTTTTAAGCGAGCTGTGTGGTCTTATATTTGGACATTCGGAACCGAATTCCGAAAATCGTAGCGGGTGACCGCCGAGTTTATTGACCGGCTCACCTAGTTTAAGAACTTGGTTTATTAACCAAAATCTTTATTTTATTTTAACTTGGACAAATAGACTTGACGAAAATGTACACAGCGCGCACCCCCGCCAAGAAAGCAGCGCCGACAACCCCCCCCAAATCCCCGGCGCAGGAGACCGACTGCGAGAAGGCAGGCTCTTCTCGGACCTCACCGACGCAGACCTCCCGAGTGAGGCGCAGCATTGGGGAGTGGGAGGGGGCACAGCAGTGCACATCAGCGGTGCACGCGCACTTACCTACAAAGACGGCGCCGGCGGCAGCGGCACCGCAAAGGCCGAAACCGAGGACGGCGCTCCCTGACGAGGTCAGAGGAGCTGTACGGAGATCGTCCACGGAGGCCACTGCGGTGTCCCCTGGACCCAGCATGAGCGGAGCAAAGACCGCCGACAGGGTGACCCAGGCCCGGAACTGGCTCCTGAAGGCGAAGAGCCACATAGGTGACTCCCGCAATCTGAGAGCCGACCTGAAGGCCGGGATCACCCTGGCGGTGGAAAAGCTCTACCAACTGGTGAAGGAGGCCGCGGGAGAGGCGGATACTGCGCCTGAAACAAAGAAAAGAAATGAATTAAGTAAAACAGACACAGATAAGGTGACAAAAAATGACGAAAGCCTGATGCTGAAGCTCGAAGAAAACAGGAAGTTGCTCATGGAACACGGGAAGGCCTTAGCTGAAATAAAAGAGAAAATGGAAACACAGGGTAGGAACACAGAGGTCGCGACCTACGCGACAGTAGCAGCCGTAGACCTGCCAGCAAAATACACGCAGAAAAGGACGGCGCTGCATTCCGTGGCCGTGACCTCGAAGAACGAAACGGAAACAGGGGAAGAGATACTGGAACGGCTAAGGAAGGTGATGGACGCAAAGGAGGGATGGATCACGGTGGAGAAAGTAAGGAAAGCAAAGGACCGGAAGATCATAATGGGATGTAGCACAATAGAGGAACGAAACAAGATAAGGAAGAGATTAGAGACAGCAGACGGTCACTTTGTGGTCGAGGACATGAAAAACAAGGACCCATTGTTGATCCTCAGGGACGTGCTCCTCGTCCATAGCGACGAGGATGTAATTAGGGCCCTGAGAAACCAAAATAGGGGCGTCTTTCAGGACCTCGATCACGAAGACGACAGAATGGAAATAAAATATAGGAGGAAAGCTAGAAACCCCCACAGCGGCCACATCGTATTAAGTGTCTCCCCAAAAATTTGGCAGCGGGCAACGGAGGCACGGAAACTCCGCATAGACCTGCAGAGGGTCACGGTCGAAGACCAATCGCCCCTAGTCCAGTGCACGAGGTGCCTGGCGTACGGACACAGCAGGCGATTCTGTAAGGATCCCGTGGACCTCTGCAGCCATTGTGGTGGACCCCATCTCAGAGAGACGTGTCCTGAGAGATTAGTCGCGCAACCCCCATCCTGCCGGAACTGTGTTCGGGCGGGGATGGAAACCAGCGAACATAACGCATTCAGCAACGAATGCCCCGTAAAAAGAAGATGGGACGCGATAGCCCGGGCATCCGTTGCCTACTGCTAAAGACACCACGGGGAACACCAACAGCTACAAAACGCTACAGTGCAACTTACAGCGGAATAAACTCGCCACGGAGGAACTCCTTTTGGAAGCTGAACGCTCGAAAACCGCAATGGCCCTCCTCCAGGAACCCTACGTAGGGAAGGAGAAATATATGAGGGGTAGGAGGGGAGTGAGGATCTTCCAGAACTCTAACATAGGAGACGGGACTGTAAAGGCAGCGATCGCAATCTTCGATCCTGACCTGGACGTCATACAGTACCCAGAACTTACCACGAACAACATCACCGTGGTAGGGATCCGAACTAGGGTCTGGAGGATCACACTAATCTCCTATTACTTTGAACCCGACCAGCCAATAGAGACCTACCTAACACAAATAAAGGCGGTGATAGGGAAGGTTGGGCCGACAGGAGTGTTAATTGGAGGTGATGCCAATGCTAAAAGCACATGGTGGGGAAGCGACACCGAAGATCCAAAGGGAGAGGCTATGTGCGGTGCCCTCATAGAGAGCGGCCTCCACATATTGAATGAAGGAGATGTGCCAACTTTCGACACAATTAGGGGTGGCAAAAGGTACAGCAGCCACGTAGATGTAACAGCATGTTCCCCGGACCTGCTTGCTCTAATCAGCGACTGGAGAGTAGAGGAAGGTCTCACGAGCTCGGACCACAACGGTATTGCTTTTAAAATCAAATTAATGAAGTCTATTGGGATCAACATAGAAAGAACAACTAGAATCTATAACACAAAAAAAGCAAACTGGTCACTGTTTCGTGAGAAACAGCGACTAGTTATGCAAGAAGAAGGCATCACATTGGAAGAATTGGACCGAATTGACAACGTTGTAAACTTAGATAAAATTGTAAATAAATATATAGAAGCTATAACCAAAACATGTAAAGAAAGCATACCAAATAAAAAGAAAAGAGAAATACTTACCAAGCCGTGGTGGTCCGAAGAACTCGCTGAGATGAAACGGGAGGTCGCAACACGGAGACGACGGATCCGGAACGCAGCGCCAGCTCGAAGGTCGATGGTGGTGGCAAAGTACCTGGAACAAAAAGAAAATTATGAGTTAGCTGTAAAGAATGCAATCGCGGAAAGCTGGAGAGGGTTCTGTGGAAGGCAGGACAGGGAAAGTGTCTGGGACGGGATATACCGGGTGATAGGAAGGAGCACGGAGAGGTGTGAGGATTTGTTGCTGATGCGGGACGGAGTGACCTTGGACGCGAAGCAGTCTGCGGAATACTTGGCGGAAACCTTCTATCCAGAAGACCAGGAGTTGAACGATAACCTTGAGCAGCGTAACATTAGAGAAAGGGCGCGGGGGGTAAACACAGCAGAACAAAATGAGAAGGCTGACCCGCCCTTCACAATGTACGAGCTGGAGACAGCGATAAAATCGTTCAACCCTAAGAAGGCCCCAGGTGCGGACGGCTTCACGGCCGATATTTGCAGCCAAGCGGTGGGAAACGACCCGGCCCTTTTCCTGGCCCTCATAAACAAGTGCCTTAAGTTGCACCACTTCCCGAAGGCCTGGAAGCTGGCAACGGTAGTGGTACTCAGGAAACCAGGAAAGGAGTCGTATACCGTACCCAAATCATACAGGCCGATTGGGCTCTTGCCTGTGTTGGGTAAGGTATACGAGAAGATGCTGGTGAGGCGCCTTAGGTTCCACCTATTGCCCGGATTCAGTACTCGCCAGTATGGCTTCATGCCCCAAAAGAGCACCGAAGACTCCCTCTATATCTTAATGCAGCACATCCGCGAAAAACTAAAGCAAAAACGTATAGTCACTGTAGTATCGTTGGATATAGAGGGAGCCTTCGATAGCGCATGGTGGCCGGCCATACGGGTCAGACTGGCTGAGGAAAGGTGTCCGGTAAACCTAAGGAGGGCCTTTGACAGCTATCTGAGCGACAGAGCTGTTCAATTAAGATACGCTGGAGAACAGCATCAGCGGCTTACCAGCAAAGGATGCGTCCAGGGATCCATAGGGGGTCCTATACTATGGAATTTACTCCTCGACCCGCTCTTACACCGGCTTGAGAAGAGGGGCAACTATTGCCAGGCCTTTGCAGACGACGTCGTAATGGTATTCGATGGTGAAACGGCACTTCAAATTGAGACACAGGCAAATGCCGCCCTCGAACATGTTCGGGCGTGGGGCGTCGTAAATAAACTTAAATTTGCACCCCATAAAACTTGCGCCATGGTGATCACGCGCAAATTGAAATACGACGCGCCACGTCTGAGCATGGGCGGGGTCGACATCGGCCTGTCTGAATCTATAAAAATACTGGGCTTAACCATCGATGCCAAACTAACATTTACCAAACACCTAACAGTCGTCTGCAAAAAGGCAATAGGAATCTACAAGAAGCTGGCCAGAACAGCTAGGGTCAGCTGGGGTTTGAGTCCCGAGGTTGTGAAGACCATCTACACAGCAGCAGTCGAGCCGGTGATCCTATATGCTGCCAGTGCCTGGGCACCGACAGTAAATAAGCTGGGGGCACAAAAACAGCTAAACGCCGTGCAGAGGGGCTTCGCCCAGAAAATAGTGAAAGCGTACCGGACAACATCACTCAACTCGGCCCTAATACTCTCCGGGCTGCTTCCCCTAGATCTAAGGATCAGGGAGGCAGCCTCTCTTTACGAGATAAAGAAAGGACACTCCCGGAGAGTGATAGGAGACCGAGAAATCGAGAACCCGGTACGCTACACCGACACGCCGCACCCCGCTACGCAGGCTAGGCTCACGTTCGAGCTCATAAACGACGGTGCAGAGTTGGCCCAGAGCGAAAATGGAGGTCTCAAAATATTTACCGACGGAAGCAAAATAGAAGGAAAAGTCGGCGCCGCAGTATCCCTGTGGGATAATGTGGCGGAGACAAAACACAAGAAACTCGCTCTGGAACAATTCTGCACAGTCTACCAAGCCGAACTACTGGCTCTTGCCAAATCAGTAGAGATGGCAGAGGCTCATAAGACCGGTTCCCTCTTCAACATTTACAGTGACTCAAGAGCCGCACTAGAGACCGTCACAAACGGCAATTCCTTCCATCCCCTTGTCATTAACATCAGGCACAAAATCCAACAAATGGCTCTTTGTGGAAAGACCATCAAACTGTTCTGGATTAAAGCACACGTGGGGATGGAAGGTAATGAAAGAGCAGACGAGCTAGCGAAAGAGGCAGCGCTGGGGTTGAAGGGGAAACCGGATTATGACAAGTGCCCGGTTTCATTCGTCAAGCGCATCATTAGACAGGATGCGCTTGATGAATGGAACTCGCGCTATAAAGGTGAGCAAACGGCGGGTGTCACAAAAATTTTCTTCCCTGACGCCATAGAAGCCCACAAAATCGTCAAAAAGATGACACTAGACCCGCTTCTGGTGCAGATGTTGACAGGGCATGGCGGATTCTCCGAGTACTTGAACCGATTCAAGTGCAAGGAGAGTCCGTCGTGCAGCTGTGATCCCTCTGTCACGGAGTCGGTGCCCCATATATTGATAGAGTGCCCGGTATACTCACATGATAGATACAATGTAGAAAACAAAATTGACGCAAAATTAGAGATAAACAATATAGCTGAATTAATGAAAGATGGAGAAAAAAGAGGTATATTTATTGACTACTGTAAGAAAATATGTAAAAAAGTAAATAACAAAAACAAAGCTTAAGAAAAATATGTTTTATAAAATATCTGATGATATTTACAAAAAACATGTACATAAATATTCAAGTATTAAGAATAAAATAAATAATCGTAATTTTCAAAATAAGAGTAAGAATAAATAAGATAGACGTATAAAAGTAAAAAGCACAATTCATTAAATATAAAGATATAAAATAAGTAAGTAACAAGTAAACAAATAGAATAAAATAAAAAGTATTTAGTAGGACGGATGTTTAAAACACATGGTACAGAACGAAAGACAGAATTGAAATGAGAAGAGCAAGCACAGGCTTTGACACTGTCAAAGGAACAAAGAAAAAAAAAAAAAAAAAAAAAAAAAAAAAAAAAAAAAAAAAAAAACCTAACCTAACCTAACCTAACCTAACCTAACCTAACCTAACCTAACCTAACCTAACCTAACCTAACCTAACCTAACCTAACCTAACCTAACCTAACCTAACCTAACCTAACCTAACCTAACCTAACCAGTCGCAAGTCGCTCCCCGCCGCGACCGCCACGAAAATAAGCCGCTCCGCGGTTGAAAAATCGCGAAAGTGGGATTTTTTCGCCGTAAAACACTGTGCGATACATCAAAAGAAGCGCGTCGACGAGACGAACCTGGAAGTGAAAAAATTTTTGAAATCCGGGAAAATTTGTGACATTTTCAGTGAAAATTGGTGAAAAAACACAAAAGTGACACAGTTTTTAGCGAATAACTCGCGAATCATCGCGGTGACCCCAACTTTGTGAAGTGCAGTTCGGAGCGGATTTGCAAGCCGCGTCACGTGACACCTCATTTGGATTTTTCCGGTCACGTGATCCGGAGTTATCGGCAAAAAAACAAGTGACCACGTGGAACGTGGTCCTTGATCCAGCGTCGCCCGGCTGCACCTGACCAGCAGGACACATTACCGGATCACCGAAAAGCAGGGAGGCACTTTTGAAATAATTTTAAGTTAAGTGGTTCGTGTTTTACAACCCTTACAATTTCTCAAAATCTTGTGACAGCCCTAGCGCCCGAACGAGATCGGTGACAGCCCTATTAAAGACTTTTAAAAAATAGCTTTTAATTAGTAGAATAACATATCAAAAATCCAGAATTTTTTAGCGAGTAGTTTTTTATTTATTTAAGTTTTTGTTAATTGTAAAAATAGAAAATAATTTATTTTAGGGTGAAAGCAACCCCTAAAAAATTTCAAAAAATCAGTGTTTGTACATCTTATTAGTGTTAATTTAATTCCTTTTCTTTTTCCATATTTCATTTATTTTTGTGTTAGTTTAAGGCATTTTTAAATTTTAAAATTTGTAAAAAATTTAGTTTGCGCACCCCCTGTTTACAGAGGGTTGTTTTCGCGTGGGGTTGAGCAACCACGTTTTAAAGCTTATATATTATTCTATTTTATGCAAAAGGTTTGAACCCCCTGACACCAATAGTTTAGGCGCTATTTAAATTTGAATAATCACAGGTAAAAACTACCCCTAAAACAAAAATCGATATAAATTTCTTAATTATAAATAAATTTTTCTTTTTCCTTTTATTTTAAATTAAAGGCTGTTAGTTTAACAAATAAACATAAAATTTGACATTTTTTAGGTATAATTAGGTATTTTTTAGGCATTGTTTTTGGTAAATTTCTTCAAAATTTAATAAATTAACTTTAGAACCACATAAAACCCCCTAAATATTAAAAATTCATAGTTTTAAAATCTCATTATAGTAGGCTAGTTCATTAACTTTAAAAGTATATTTTAATTAAAATTTTTATAATTATAGTGGGGATTTTATATACAATTAATCACGGGCGGAAACTTAGATTAATTAGCAAAAATTAGAAAATTGTAAGGGCTGCAACTTGACAGGGGTTGAAAATTTCTAAATTTTTGCTTCGGTCAAGTTATTTTTTCGGGGGACTTTACAAAACGGGTGAAAAAATTTTTTCAAAATTCAAAATTTCGAGGGGGTCAATTTCGGTTTCAAATTACGTAAACGGTAATTTTCAGAAAACTTACTAAAATCAATAACTCGGCTTTTTACCGTCCGATTTTGATGCGGTAAAAACAGTTTTGCGCGACTTGCGGAGACGCACATTTTCTCTCTGGGGTCCAAAGCTCTACATAGAGCCGTTTGGAATTTAGATAGGTAGAGTAGATTTTATTTTTTATTTTAGGAAATAGCAAGTAGAAAATTAGGATCACATATAGGTTAGGATATAAATAGGAGACTCTACATTGGCTAAATTTTAAAATAGATTTGGAGCTCTACATATTCAGAAGAACGATAGAGCCACATAGCCCTCGCCAAGACAAACTCGGAGATACCAATCTCGGGTTTCTGCGGCTAGCGGTTGCGGAGATACAGAGGTCCAAAGTTTTGGCGGCCATCTTGGACCGCCATTTTGTTTTTGGAAAAACCGCCGTAACTCCGCTCCCGGGGGTCGTAGCGACTCGCGGTTTTCTCTCCTGAGTCGAGGTCGAGGAGCCGCCTCTGTCTGTAGAGTTTTATCAAAATCGGTCTAGTAAAAATTTTTCAAAATTTTTCAAAATTTTTCAAAAAATCCTGTAAAGATTTTCAGTTTGTAGAATAGGTATCTATCGGCTACCCCGGAGGACTTTTTTCCCCGGGAAATTTGGACCACAGGAAGCAGAGAAAAACGGACCCAAAGTTTTGGCAGCCATCTTGGCCGCCATCTTGGAAAATTTTATACAGCCGTAACTTCGCTCCCAGAAGCCCTAGAGACACCGGGTTTTCACCGTTGTTATTGCCAGTCAGAGCTTCATAGGTCTGCGGTACTGTGAGCCCCGTAGCTCTACATAGAGTTTTACAAATTTTTTTTGTTGACGAATAAAAGCCGTTTTTCGGCCGGGAAAAAGAGGAAAGGCAGCAAACAACGACCGGGAGTCTCATTCTGGGACTCTACATAGCATCTTTTTGCACTTACCTACTATTGGCGCCTCCTATTGTGACATCCCTGCTGGCTTGACGACTGCGACGATCTGTAAAATAGGAATAGGTATTAGAATAGTTAGATCTTGACTCTAGTGTGCACTAAGAGTGTCTATACATATTGTAAAATTTTATTTTATTTTATTTTATTTCCCTTTGTGTTTTTTTTGTCTTTTATTGACTACTGAGTCTTTTGACCAGTACTCTTAGGTTAGTTAGTCTACACGGTTTATTATTAAACCTTCTATTTGACCCGACGTAGCTCTATTCGCCTTACAATGGCTTTAGCACGTACCCCCATAAAAAAGGTAGAGGTGTCAAACCCCCCCATATCTCCGGCAAGTGACGAGAGGGCTGGCCCCTCGCAACTTAACTCGACGCGGACATTGACGTCTCATGTAAGACGCAGCATAGGAGAGTGGGAGAGCGCCACCGAATCTAGACCAGGCACGTCGACGGTGCACTCACCAAAAAAGACCATCCCAGCAGCCGCAGCATCGCTGAAACCGAAGACGAAGGCAGCGCCCCCCGCGGAGACGAGAGGAGCAGCGCGTAGAGCTTCGACGGAGGCAACAGCAGCATCCCCACGGCAAAGAACAGAGCCGACAAAGCCCGCCGATCGAGTGACTCAGGCCAGGAACTGGCTGGTGAAGGCGAAGACTCTCATAGGAGAGTCCCGCAATCTCCGCTCGGATCTGAAGGCCGGAATCACTCAAGCGGTGGAGCAGCTCTACCAGTTGGTGAAGGCGCAGACAGCATCTGACGAACCTGAAAAAGAAAAGAAAATTAATGACAGGACAGACATAGAAAAAACTAAAGGGGACGAAAATGAGAGAAATAGACAGGAAGAAATTGTAAACATGCTAAAAACACAAGCAGAAAGGATCGAGAAAACAAACCTTGAGTTGGGAAAACTAAGAGAAACTGTTCTCTCTCACCAAGATGCGGTGACAAAGCACCTGACTTACGCAGGAGCCGCAGCGGCACCACCACCTACGACACAGAGAACGACCAGGAGGAGCGCTCTACACTCAGTTGTCATTGAGTCACGGAATGAGTCCGAGACAGGTGACGAACTGATGAGCCAGGTGAGAGAAGCTGTGAACGCGAAGGACGGGTGGGTGACAGTGGAGAGAGTCCGTAAAGTAAAAGATAAAAAAGTTATATTAGGCTGCAGAACCAAAGAAGAACGTGAGAAAGTGAAAGAACGACTCCAATGCGCCGCAGATCGCCTCAGTTTTGAGGACATGAAGAACCAAGATCCTATGGTCATCTTTAGGGATGTCATCGCCAGTCATACTGATGAGGACATCCTTACGGCTTTGAGAAACCAGAACGGGGTGGTCTTCCATGGCCTCCAAACGGAGGAGAGCCGCATGGAGATAAGGTTCAGAAGAAGAGCAAGGAACCCACTACTTAACCACGTTGTGCTAAGAGTAGCCCCACAGATATATAATCGCCTGCTGGACAAGGGAGCAGTGCACATAGATATGCAGCGAGTGCGTGTTGCAGACCAATCCCCTCTGGTCCAATGTTCAATGTGCTTAGCATATGGGCATGGCAGGAGATTTTGTAAGGAAACCATACCGAAGTGCACACACTGTGGCGGCTCTCATATGAGAAATGAATGCGCGGATTGGCTGGCACAAGCAGCGCCAAGGTGCTGCAATTGTGCTGCGGCCAAATTAGAACATGTAGAGCACAACGCCTTTAGCTCAGAGTGCCCGGTGCGACGGAAGTGGGAGGCACTGGCACGAGCTAAAGTCCAGTACTGCTGAGGTGGTTCCAACACGTTCAGGGGCAGGCGTCCCCACCAGATGTTATGCAGTGGCTCAGGCGAACCTTCAACGCAAGAATCTTGCAACGACCGAGCTCATGGTGGAGGCCAGCAGACGCAAATTGGCGTTTGCGCTGGTCCAGGAACCGTATGTGGGAGGGGTGAGAAGGATGAAGGACTACCGTGGGGCGAGGATCTTTCAGAACTCTACAGTAGGAGATGGGACTGTCAAGGCGGCGATAGTCGTCTTTGATGACGACCTCGACGTCCTGCAGTGCCCGAAACTCACTTGCGACAACATAGTCGCAGTGAGGATCCGAACTAGAGCCTGGGAAATCGCGGCGGTCTCCTTCTACTTTGAACCGGATCAACCCATTGCGCCGTACCTGGAGCGGCTGAGAACGGTCGTAGAGGAGCTGGGCCCAAGATTACTGCTTATAGGCGGAGATAGTAATGCCAAGAGTACCTGGTGGGGCAGCACCGTAGAAGACCACAGGGGTGAAGAAATGTCCGGAACCCTGGAAGAGTCGGGATTACAGGTACTCAATATAGGTGACACACCCACTTTTGACACCGTGAGAGGTACGAGGGTGTTCACCAGTCACGTCGACATCACAGCCTGTACGGAAGACCTGCTTGAGCTGGTCGATAACTGGAGGGTAGACCAGGAGATGACGAGCTCTGACCACAATGCCATCACTTTCGAAATAAGTCTCCATAAGTCGAAAGGAATGAAGGTCCAAAGGACCACCAGACTTTACAATACTAAGAAGGCAGATTGGGATCGATTTAACACCGAACTAACTGAGGCCAAAGCTCGGAAAAACATTGACTTAGAGACCATAAGTAATATCAATACTCCACAACATCTCGAACAAATCATCCGAGTCTACACTGAGGCAATTACCGACGCATGCAAGAACAGCATGCCTGTCAGAAAGGGTACCCAAGTACTCAAGATCCCATGGTGGAATGATGAGCTCGCAAGGCTGAAAAAAGTTACCACTACCTTCAGGCGAAAGATCAGGAACGCGGCACCGCACCGCAGAGACATAGTGGTAGCTGAGTACCTGGAGAAGAAAGAACACTACGAGTGCCAAGCCAAGAAAGCCCAAATAGACAGCTGGAAGGAGTTCTGCAGCAAGCAAGATAGAGAAGGCCTATGGGAGGGGATCTACAGAGTAATAGGCCGGACCACCAGGAGAACAGAAGACTTGACCCTATCCAAAGATGGAGCACATTTGAACCCCAAAGAATCGGCGATCTTACTAGCGGAGACATTCTACCCACAAGACCTGAAGGAAACTGACTCAGATCACCACCGCACGATCAGAATATCGGCGGATAGTGTAAACGACATGAGGCATGATGAACAACATGACCCACCGTTTACAAAGTTGGAGCTAAAGACCGCAGCGGGGAGTTTTAACCCGAAGAAGGCCCCAGGGGCGGATGGCTTCACAGCAGACATCTGCAGCCGGGCTATCAACCAGGACCTGGACGCGTTCCTTGCCCTGTTCAACAAGTGTCTCCTGATCGGACACTTCCCGGACATCTGGAAGGAAGCCACAGTAGTGGTATTGAGAAAACCGGGCAAGGACGATTATACGAACCCCAAGGCCTATAGACCAATCGGTCTCCTGCCGGTCTTGGGGAAGGTCCTGGAGAAGATGACAGTAGCAAGGATCAAATGGCACCTTGTACCGCGGATTAGTACTCGCCAATACGGATTCATGCCCCAGAGAAGCACCGAGGACGCCCTCTATACGCTAATACACCATATCAAGGGTAAGATTGAGCTGAAGAAGCTGGTAACCCTAGTGTCATTGGATATAGAGGGGGCCTTCGACAGCGCATGGTGGCCAGCAATCAGAGTCCGTTTGGCTGAGGAAAAGTGCCCGGTGAACATCAGGAGGCTACTGGATAGCTATCTGGAGCGCAGAAAAGTCAGAGTGAGATACGCCGGGGAAGAAATAGAAAGAAGCACTACAAAAGGATGCGTGCAAGGGTCTATCGGTGGTCCAATACTTTGGAATCTTTTACTGGACCCTCTGCTGAGAGAGTTGGAGAGAGGAGGATATTACGTCCAGGCTTTTGCCGACGACGTAGTTTTAGTGTTTGATGGAGACACGGCATTAGAAGTTTCAAGGGAAGCAAACGCGGCCCTTAATTACGTGGATCAGTGGGGAAGGGAAAATAAATTAAAATTCGCGCCGCATAAAACAAACGCGATAGTTCTTACGCGTAAACTTAAGTACGATAACCCACGCTTATCCATGGGGGGGGTCGACATAGTAATCTCGAACCAAACTAAAATCTTGGGACTCGTAATAGACGATAGGCTGACCTTCAATGCTCATGTAGAGCAACAGACCAAGCGCGCAATCGAGATCTACAAGCAGCTATCGCGAGCCGCAAAGGTAAACTGGGGTTTGCACCCGGAAGTCATCAGACTCATATACACGGCATGCGTAGAGCCGGTTATTCTATATGCGGCAGCAGCATGGGCTCCAGCGGCCGAGAAGATAGGGGTGCAGAAGTTGCTGAACGCGGTGCAACGGGGTTTCGCCCAGAAGCTCTGCAAATCATACCGAACAGTCTCTCTACACTCGGCATTGACTCTCGCAGGGATACTACCTCTCGACCTCAGAATACAGGAAGCAGCCGCACTGTATGAGACGAAGAGAGGGTCGCCCCTGCCTGAGTTAGGAGACAGAGAGACCGAGAGTTCGGTGAGGTTTGCAGAGACTCCCCACCCTGCTGTGCATGTGGCCATAGGGTTCGAGTGCCTCTCAGACCAGAGTTTGGTCGATAGACACAATGTGCAGGAGGTGCGAATATTCACCGACGGCAGCAAAATTGAGGGGAAGGTCGGAGCCGCTCTTTCCTTGTGGAAAGACGGAGCCGAGTTCCGGAACCAAAAATTTTGTCTGTCCGCGTACTGCACTGTCTATCAGGCCGAGCTCTTGGCCATATGCAGGGCAACGGGCTTGATCCTGAAGGGGAGGGAGAAGAGCTACGGTCTATACAGCGATTCGAGAGCCGCTTTGGAGACGGTCGCTAACCATAGCTCTCTTCACCCCCTTGCCGTGGAAACGAGGGAGAACCTGCGGAAGGCTTTTGCCCAGAACAAAGATGTATCTTTGTTCTGGATAAAAGCTCATGCTGGTCTCCCAGGCAACGAACGCGCCGATGAACTGGCCAAGGAGGCCGCCTTAGCATCTAAAAGGAAGGCAGATTACGACCGTTGCCCGATATCTTTTGCAAAGAGAACGATAAGAGGTCGTTCCATTATAAAATGGAACAATCGATATCGCGCAGGCGAAACCGCGGCGGTAACAAAGCTGTTCTTCCCAGACGCTGGCGACGCGTATAACCTCATCCGTGTAATAAAGCCAGCAGGGGTGCTCACCCAGATCTTCACGGGGCATGGTGGATTCTCCCAGTACTTGAACCGGTTCAAGTGCAAGGAGAGTCCATCATGCGCATGTGACCCTAACGAGATCGAGACAGTCCCCCATCTCATAATATCGTGCCCAAGGTTCGGCCGTGATAGGTATGACCTAGAACAAAAGTTAGGGGTTCAAATCGTCCCAAGCATATTGCATAATTTGATAGCAAATAAGGAAACTAGAAATGTATTTTTAGAATATTGTAAAAAATTGTGTATAACCGTAAATAGTAGTAATAAAACCAATAGATAGATAAGGTAGCTTAAGATTATTATTGTTTAATAATAACGAGTAGCACCTAAGTATAGATAAGTTGTTAAAATGTATAATTTGTAAAATAAAATAAGACGTGTATGCTTATTGAAATAAAAAAAACCCCAATAGATGTAAGAAAAATAGTGTTAGAATAGGTAGGTAAAAATTTGCATCTGAGAATCCCACTCAGTTAAAGCCGGTAAAAATGGAGATGGATAAAAGAAAGAACTCGTATGAAGTATGAAAGTGCGAGAGGAATAATTGCGAGAACTGGAGTGAAAGGTGATAGAAACTCAATCCTGGACTATGTCCGGGCGAATAGAGCCGAAAAAAAAAAAAAAAAAAAAAAAAAAAAAAAAAAAAAAAAACCTAACCTAACCTAACCTAACCTAACCTAACCTAACCTAACCTAACCTAACCTAACCTAACCTAACCTAACCTAACCTAACCTAACCTAACCTAACCTAACCTAACCTAACCTAACCTAACCTAACCTAACCTAACCTAACCTAACCTAACCTAACCTAACCTAACCTAACCTAACCTAACCTAACCTAACCTAACCTAACCTAACCTAACCTAACCTAACCTAACCTAACCTAACCTAACCTAACCTAACCTAACCTAACCTAACCTAACCTAACCTAACCTAACCTAACCTAACCTAACCTAACCTAACCTAACCTAACCTAACCTAACCTAACCTAACCTAACCTAACCTAACCTAACCTAACCTAACCTAACCTAACCTAACCTAACCTAACCTAACCTAACCTAACCTAACCTAACCTAACCTAACCTAACCTAACCTAACCTAACCTAACCTAACCTAACCTAACCTAACCTAACCTAACCTAACCTAACCTAACCTAACCTAACCTAACCTAACCTAACCTAACCTAACCTAACCTAACCTAACCTAACCTAACCTAACCTAACCTAACCTAACCTAACCAAAAGTCTAAAGGGAATTTTCGTTAACGGACGTGGTGTGAATAGGTTTTGGAAGAAATAACCTTGTTAGTGACTAATTTGGTGTTTACTTATTTAATATTCTATAGAAAGCCCAAACTTGTAAGTATACCTAACCTAACCACGATTTTCAGCACCTGAAACCAAGGTATTGGCTATTGTTGCGGTGCTAAAAAATTTTGTTTAGTATTTTACAACTGCTTTCAGTGAAATCACCGCAACAAATACATTAATTTTGGATTTTTAACGATTTTTCCAAATTTTAACTTTCCCCATACAAATTAGTATCGAAATTTTCCTAAGTGTTTTTCAGTCGGTCGATTTTCAAAATTTTTTCGCCTAGATCGGCTGTATTAAGTAATTAGAGCATATCGCCGTTGGTTTTAGCGTGATCCGACGTTGCGTTCGTTTTTTATATACACCTAAAGCTCAAAAATAACGGTTTTTCAGTCGTGCTGAAAATTTTTACTAGGAACACCCTTCGACTGGGTGCGCTTATTTTGTGCGGCTCCACGAGACCTATCCGTAGACACCTCGTTTGTACACCTACGGCAACGGAAAAGGCAAAAATTTGCCCGCCCACCCTCCCATTCTCCATTTACTACCAGGCCTCGGTCGGATTTGGGAAAAAATTTTTTGCTTATTTATTTTTCTAACACCAATTTTATTATTTTATTATTCCCTTTTGGGTCATTATTGTTATAAATTTAAATTCTGCAAGCTTATTTTAATTTTAATTTTAATTTTTATGTCATACAATTAATCAATTTCACTAAATTTTTATTATTCATTGTTCTTTGAATTTAACTACAATATGCCGAAGTCCACATCTGTAAAGAGTGCCCCATCGGGGGTCGCAAAGAAGCCGTACGAGAAGACGAGCCTACGGAAGAAAGCCACCATACAGGCTGCGCGATCCGTCTGTGCATCCCCGAGATCGGAGCTCCGCTCATTAGCGGGTGTAGACGCGGTTGCTACCAGGAGCGCACCTGGCATTGGGACCGCTGGACACGTGTCGGAGCCCTTGGACTCACCGACGCCGGAGCAGAAGAACTCCCAGACGGCCATCCCAACCGCAGAAGTTGGAGCCACCAGAGAGCCGGAACGGGAAGTGGAACCATGCGCCCCGGAACCCATCCTTAAAGAAAGCACGGAACCGGAGACCACAACAGAGAAGGCTGCAACTGCGGGGCCTGTGACGTCCGTGCCGGGGATCACTAAGGCCATGTCCCAGTCGACCATCACAGCATTCCTAGAGGAGGCGGCAGCCCGCCCTGGGTTCGACGAACGTCTCGAGCAGTGCTCATCCCCTCCGGCGAGCATGGTCTCTGAATACTTTGCTGGACACTCCTCCCCGCCGCCGTCCACCGTTTCTGTTCCCGACAGCGACATCGTACCCCTGGACGCCGATAGAGAATTGGCTGAAATAGGCAAGGAGCGACCAGGAATTCTCGAGACAGCGACATGGGTGGACATGGAGGAGTCGTACCAGAGAGAGAGACGGGAGAGCATGTTCCCGGCGCGGGGCAGGAGAACGGCCGTGCGCATGAATCTCGTCACACAGAACGCAAACGACCTCCTACAGATGGGACTGACAGCTCTTGAGAACGCTGGAAATATGAAGCGCGAACGTAAAGAGGAAGCCCGGGAGTGCCTCCAGGAGCTCTACATAATCTGCCTGGCTCTATCGGACTCGCGCGCGCGTCACATGAAGTCTCTCTCAGACGAAAGAACCGCCCATGCCAGGGAAATCGTTAGAATCCAAAGAGCACATTCTAAACAGCTGGCCGACCTTATCAATAGATACGAGTGCAGTGCAAGAGAGGCTGACGACAAGGCAAAGGTGCACGGCAAAGCCATTGAGGAAGTGCGAGGATGGCTCAAATTTGAGATGGCTGACCCTATGGCGCGCATAGAGCCAATACAAAAAGTGCTCATGGAACTAAAAGCGGGGATCTCGGCGCTGGCTAAAACTCCTGCGAGCGGTGCGAGCTCCGAGCCTGCTGGCGATCCGCTGCTGGGGGGTGTATCGGCGCGTGTTGACGAGATTGCGGGAGCTATTGCCAGTATGACCGCGCAACTACGGGACATAAGCCTGGACGTTGAGCGGTGGAGAGCGGAGGCCCAGGAACGTCCGCACCGAAGCCCCCGACGCTCACCTACACCACCTGTGACCATGGAGGGGTCTACCTCTCCGCGACCTGCGTATCTTGGTGACGAGGACCTGAATAAAATCCTAAGGGGAACGCAAGAGCTTCTGGCTGACTACAGAGCCGGTGCGAAACCTGCCTGCACCAAAGCTGAGGTTGCCGAAGAGCTGCGGTCCGCGACCGGACCAATTCTAAATGAGCTCCGGACCATCCGGACGGAACTCGGCGACCTCGCCGATGGTATCACCCCTGGACCAATTCACCACGATGCGACGCAGGGGCTCGGGGTTGAGATCGCCCTTGGCGAAACTAAGGAGCGGATCGGAGAACTCCTGGAGCCCATTGCTAGCACAGTTCGACGAGTGGAGGCCTCGCTGCGTCAGGGCAAGAATCAAACGGCCCGCACAGCTGCGCGGAGCGATGATGGCGGCCGGCGACTATATGGTACCAGTTCACCTGTCGGCGGAGGAGCGAGTGGCAGAACGTACGCTGAGGCGGCCAGGACTCCGAGGTATCCCGTCTTTGTGGAGTCCCGTGACCCGAAGGCAACGAGCCAGGACGTGATCACCACTCTTAAAAAGAAGATCGATGTGGTAAGTTTAGGTGTTGGGGTCAGCAGTGTCCACCCGTTAAAAAACCAAAGGGTTGCGGTCACTTGCGACACCGAGGAGAGCCAGAGGAAGTTCCGTGAGGCAGTCAAATGTTCAGAGTCTGACCTAAGTGCCACTTCTAAACCCCCTAGAAACCCTCTAGTGCGTCTCATCGGTGTCGCAAACGACCTAGACGATGTCAAATTGGTTGACGCTGTCAGGAGGCAGAATGGCGGTCTTTTGGGCCCGGCGTTGGCAGAGGAACCCATCAAGGTGCAGCGGAGGGCAAGGGGTCGGATTCCACAGATGACTAATGTCATCCTGGAGGTAAGCCCCCCCATCTGGACAGCGATCTGCAATAAAAAAGTCAAGGTAGGTTACCAGACAGTGTTGGCGGTGGACCAGTCACCTATAGTACAGTGCTATAGATGCCTGACCTACGGCCACCTGGCTAGGGACTGCAAGGAGAAGGAGATATGCGGATTCTGCGCTGGTAACCATGACACCCGCAAATGCAACAAACGGGATGAGGCACCAAAGTGTCGGAACTGTGCCGAGGGCCAAGGAGATCAGCCTACTGACCACCCAGCCTATAGTCAGGAGTGCCCGCAGTGGCAAAAGTGGGATGCAGTGGCCCGCAGGGCCGTAAGATACTGCTAAGGGCACCTTAAAGTTTATTCAGGCCAACTTAGGGAGAGGTTTCGCGGCTACGAAGGAGTGCTTGGAGGAAGCCGCTAGGGCTGGGGCTACGGCGGTTCTGTTGCAAGAGCCATACGTTGGGGCAACGGGAAGGGTCGCTTCTAGCCATAGAGTTGTTCAGGCCGCGGGCGCTTGTTCAGTTTCTCCCGCGAGATCGGCTGTGGCTGTCACTGACCCAAACTCTGCAATTATAGTGGATCAAACCTGTGTAAGTAATGATGTTAGCGCTGTAACTCTGATCTTAGGGAACTATAAGTTGTGCATCATTAGCGTTTACTTTGTGGGCACACGCCCTATTTCCGAATGTTTGTTGGAGCTGTCTGCCGCCATCGACCACATCGAGGCTGACGACTTCATCATCGGTGGGGATGTCAACGCTGCCAGTCCCTGGTGGGGATGCGAGGTGGAGGACGCTAGAGGAGAGGCTGTCGCGGACTTTCTGGCCCAGCAGGACCTCCATGTCCTCAACGAGGGCAACACTCCCACATTCAGCGCCTTTAGAGGGGGAAGAGAGCATACCAGCATCGTCGACATCACGGTGTGCACATCGGCTCTGCTTGACAAGACCAGCGGTTGGAGAGTCATCGTGGATGGCGCGGGACTATCGGACCATCGCACTATCACCTACTGTCTCCGCCTGAACGGAACGCATACATCTGCATGCCCGGGACCCACTACCTGGCAATTTAACACCACCAAGGCCCGATGGACGGAGTTTCCCGAGGCGCTGCGGGGTAGTTTGGAGAGCAGGAGTATTGATGCGGATGCTGTTGCGCGAGCGGCAAATCATGAGGAGCTCGACGCTATCACTACCTCATACACCGAGGCGGTGGTGGAAGCTGCGCGTGCCACGATACCGGCTGCTACAACCTGCAGGAAAAACAGACCCTGTCCATGGTGGAATGATCGGCTGACAGCCCTGAAGAAGCGAGCTGCAACACTAGGCCGCCGTCTGCGTAGAGCTAACCCAAACCGCAGACCGTTCGTCTTGGAAGAATACCTGGAGGCCAAGACTCTGTACAAGGAGGCGATCCAGAGCTCGATTACGTCCAGCTGGAAGGATTTCTGCACGCGGCAAGAGGGTGAGGATCTCTGGAGGTGCTCATATCGGATCATCAAGAAGATGGCGAAGCCCAGCGAGGGAGACGAGCGACTACTGAAGGACCCCAATGGAGGGTCCCTGTCCCCCGCTGCATCAGCTAGTCTCTTGGCCGACACTTTTTATCCACCTGATGATCCTGAAACCGACGAGCAGCACCATAAGCGGATCAGGGAGGAGGTGGCGCGCAGGCTGGCAGCCCTCGGTGACACGAGGGAGAATGCCGAACCACCCTTCACTGAAGACGAATTGCGCACAGTACTTTTGAGCATGAGCCCAAAGAAAGCGCCAGGCGAGGACGGCCTCACGGCGGATATCTGTTCAGCGGCGTCTCGTGCTGACTCCGTGCTCCTGGCACTGTATAACCGGTGTAGACAGTTGGGCTACTTTCCCGAGCCCTGGAAGCGAGCAACTATCAAGATCATCCCGAAGCCTGGAAAGACTGATTACTCGGTCCCAAAGGCTTACCGGCCGATAGGCTTGCTTCCGATTCTCGGGAAGGTCTATGAGAAGCTCATAGTCACCCGGCTCTCCTGGGACCTCCTAAGCCGAAACCGACTTAGCCCGCGTCAATATGGGTTCGTGCCACAACGGAGCACCGAAGACGCTCTTTATGATGTTATGGAGATGGTGAAGGGTGAGATCGCCAAAAAGAAAATGGTCGCGCTGGTGTCTCTTGACATAGAGGGAGCATTTGACAATGCGTGGTGGCCGGCTGTCCTCCGCGAGCTTCTAGACATGGGGGTCGAAGCCCAGACCATGAGAGTGCTCGCGAGTTACCTCAAGGACAGATCGGTGACGGTGCGATACCTTGGACAGAAGGTCCTCAAGACCACCACAAAGGGCTGCGTCCAAGGGTCGATCGGCGGACCCCTACTGTGGAATGTGCAGCTGGACCCCCTTCTTAGGGAGGCGGAGAGTCAGGAAGCGCACATCCAAGCGTTCGCTGATGACATCGTCATCATCGCTGCAGCCAGAGACACCAGAAATCTCGAAAGAAAAATCAACAACGCCCTGGAGTTGGTGGCGGTTTGGGGCCGCCGAAACAAGATGAGATTCGCCCCCGCTAAGACCCAGGCAATGTTGATCACCAAGAAGCTGAAGTACGACTTGCCCCGATTTGAGCTCCTGGGAAACCAGTTGCAGCTCTCGGACACTGTAAGGCTTCTTGGTGTGACCATCGACCGCCATATTAATTTCGCTGCTCACCTGGACGTAGTTACGGCAAAGGCTATCGGCTTGTACAGAGCCATAAGTAGGGCAGCGCGAGCGCAGTGGGGACTAAACCCTGAAATCCTTAGGACCTTGTATGTGGCGGTTGTGGAGCCCACGATTTTATACGCAGCAAGTGCATGGGCACATGCTACCCACAGTAAACACGCACGAAAGCGTTTGGATCGCCTAACCAGATCCTTCAGCATACAATTGTCCAAGGCGCATTCTACGACCTCCCTGACTGCGGCAGCCCTTCTGGCAAGAATCATCCCATTAGACCTCAGAGCTAGAGAGCAGAGAGAGTTGTATGAAGTGAAGAGAGGGAAGCCTCTATACGAGTTACCGGGAAGGTCACTTCAAAAGAGGCTGCATCCTACACACCTGCCTCACCCGGCACTCAGAAAGCGGCTACATTTTGGAAGCATCAACATACAGGAGGAGGCGGATCATCTAGCTGCTAACGGGACTACCATCATCTACACCGACGGTAGCAAGATAGAGGGCAAGGTGGGAGCGGCTATCTCCTTTTGGAAAGACGGCCGCGAGACCCGCACAGCCAAAATGAAACTAGAAAGCTACTGCTCGGTGTATCAGGCGGAAATGGTGGCCATTTTAAAAGCAACCTCCATCATTTTGGAGAAGGGGATGCAAGGAGGCATCCACATTGCCAGCGACTCCCGCTCATCGCTGGAGAGTCTAAGCGACCCACAATCCCTGAACCCGGTGTGTGTTGAGATCAGGGAAAACTTGAGGAAGATTGCAGAGAAAGGCACGGCGATCCACTTCCACTGGATCAAAGCACACGCTGGGATAATTGGAAACGAGAGAGCTGACGAGCTGGCCAAGGACGCTGCACTTGGACTAAAGACTCGCTCTGTCTACGACTGCTTCCCTCTGTCCTTCGCTAAGCGAACCATCAGAGACTCCACCATCCTCGCTTGGCAGCAAAGATATTCTGAAGCCACCACAGGAGCTACCACCAAGAAGTTTTTTCCGGACGTCAGATCAGCGCACCACATTGTCGGCAAGATGGTCCTAACAAACATTCGTGCGCAGTTTCTAACAGGGCACGGGGGGGTGAAGTCTTACTTACACAGATTCAAACTGTCGGCTGACTCAGTCTGCACTTGCGATGGGACCACAAATGAAACAATAGAACACATCCTGGCTGAATGCCCTAGGTACTCTGTCAGGAGAGTGGATTGCGAGTTCAGGATGGGTCGGTCGATAGCAGCAGACAACTTCAGTGATCTGATCAGTGACAGCCATACCCGCCCCCATTTCCTAGCCTTCGCTGAGTGCGTCATGCGCCAGACAGCGAAAGCGAATGGGGCCAAAAAAGTTTAGGTTTGTATATGCTTCAAGCTTAGTGCTATTTTCTCAATTTCAATTAGTTTTTATTGCCACACCTGATTATTTTATAATTTTTACTCTAATTTTGCTGCCTAATTATACAATTTTGAATTTAAATTATCAATTATTTTATGTTAAATTTTATTCCCTTTTAATTATTTTATTTTGTATCATTTTACAACTGGCTTTTGCCTCATTGAATTCATTCTTTTAAACTGAAACATCAATTTATTTTCCTAAATTTTTACTCTAATTTTGCTGCCTAATTATACAATTTTGAATTTAAATTATCAATTATTTTATGTTAAATTTTATTCCCTTTTAATTATTTTATTTTGTATCATTTTACAACTGGCTTTTGCCTCATTGAATTCATTCTTTTAAACTGAAACATCAATTTATTTTCCTAAATTAATAAAATTATATTTTACCTATTTTTAAATGTTTTAGAGAATTATCCTGATTAATAAATGTTGTAAATTAATTCTTTTAGGTTAGGTATTGTAGCAAAATTTTTATTTAACCACTAATCATGAACCATTTTATATAAAGTATAAAGTGTCGTTTTTGACGAATTTAAAAATGTAGAACCACATGGAACCTATGGCTCGGCGCGCAACTGACCATAGGCTTCCAAAGATACAGTTTAAAAGAAAGTAAAGCCCAAGGAAGAAAGTAGTAGAAAAATTAGTAAACAGAACTATAATAACAGAGAATAAAAAGAAAAGAAAAACGAGAGCAAAAAAGAAAGCTCTCATAATACTGGGCAATACAAAAAAAAAAAAAAAAAAAAAAAAAAAAAAAAAAAAAAAAACCTAACCTAACCTAACCTAACCTAACCTAACCTAACCTAACCTAACCTAACCTAACCTAACCTAACCTAACCTAACCTAACCTAACCTAACCTAACCTAACCTAACCTAACCTAACCTAACCTAACCTAACCTAACCTAACCTAACCTAACCTAACCTAACCTAACCTAACCTAACCTAACCTAACCTAACCTAACCTAACCTAACCTAACCTAACCTAACCTAACCTAACCTAACCTAACCTAACCTAACCTAACCTAACCTAACCTAACCTAACCTAACCTAACCTAACCTAACCTAACCTAACCTAACCTAACCTAACCTAACCTAACCTAACCTAACCTAACCTAACCTAACCTAACCTAACCTAACCTAACCTAACCTAACCTAACCTAACCTAACCTAACCTAACCTAACCTAACCTAACCTAACCTAACCTAACCTAACCTAACCTAACCTAACCTAACCTAACCTAACCTAACCTAACCTAACCTAACCTAACCTAACCTAACCTAACCTAACCTAACCTAACCTAACCTAACCTAACCTAACCTAACCTAACCTAACCTAACCTAACCTAACCTAACCTAACCTAACCTAACCTAACCTAACCTAACCTAACCTAACCTAACCTAACCTAACCTAACCTAACCTAACCTAACCTAACCTAACCTAACCTAACCTAACCTAACCTAACCTAACCTAACCTAACCTAACCTAACCTAACCTAACCTAACCTAACCTAACCTAACCTAACCTAACCTAACCTAACCTAACCTAACCTAACCTAACCTAACCTAACCTAACCTAACCTAACCTAACCTAACCTAACCTAACCTAACCTAACCTAACCTAACCTAACCTAACCTAACCTAACCTAACCTAACCTAACCTAACCTAACCTAACCTAACCTAACCTAACCTAACCTTTTTTTTTTTTTTTTTTTTTTTTTTTTTTTTTTTTTTTTTTTTTTTTTTTTTTTTTTTTTTACGATGGAAAAAATGCCTTACGCACGCCCCGCACCCTGGGGGGGTAGCGGGGGAGTGTCGGGCTCTCCGGAGATGATTACGCTGAACTACTGCTCAGCGTAGCCATGACCGGCATACCGACTAAAACGACCATCGATGCTCCCTCTATCACCTGGGCGCGAACACATAGACGCCCGCCGGATCGTCCCCGTCAGAGGAGAACGATTCGTCGGACGAATATGTGTCGGTTCCTGACGAAGCCATGGGATCCCCGTAGGACACTACCACAGCCTCGTCGGTGATTGTTCGCCTAGGGCGAACCCCTCTGGCGCCCCCCAACAGGGGGGGCTGTCGACTCCCCGGAGCATCAGGGGAGTCGACTCTGGTCGGAGACACGTGCAATGCACGATCGGAGTCCCCCAGACTCGGACCGCGCTGGCCTCCGACGGGCGGGAGACTTCGGGCAAACTGCCTTCGTCTCCTTCCCAAACGTCTGCGGCGGCAGGCATCAGCGTGGGGATCCTCCTCCCGCGCGCGCTCCGCCA
This sequence comes from Pyrausta despicata, assembly GCA_963921415.1. Taxonomy (NCBI): domain Eukaryota; kingdom Metazoa; phylum Arthropoda; class Insecta; order Lepidoptera; family Crambidae; genus Pyrausta; species Pyrausta despicata. Next base: position 62,880 of record OY992851.1, read on the forward strand.
CCTCCTTCTGCGTCACCACCTCGACGCAGTAGGTATTTACTGCCTCCCATGACTCCTCGCTTTCCACCATAGCCTTGACCACAGTGGGGAGGGAGAGGTCGACTCCAATCACGGCCACCATTGCAGCGCGCTGCATTGAGAAGGCGGGGCACACCTCTAAAGTGTGCTGAGCCGTATCTTCTACCTCGCCACAGTGGTGACACTGCGGGGTCGCTTCACGTCCAATCCGGTGCAGATATTTCCCAAACGAGCCGTGCCCGCTCAGAATCTGCACCAGGTGGTACGTCAGCGACCCGTGCTGCCTCTCAGCCCAGGGTTTAAGAATCGGGCGCATGGCCTCAAGGGTGCGCGACTGCGTACCCGAGGCAGGTTGGACCAGACTCTCCGCCCAAAGACTGTACATCGTCTCCCGGGTCTCTTCCAAGGCGGCGGCTCTCTCGCGCGGCGCCCGTCGGCTGCCGCTCTCCCTGTCCTCGCAGCGGAGCCTATAGGCGGCCGCCAGAACCTCCGCGACAAGTTCCCAGGGTGGCGTGCCCGCGAGAGCACATGCTGCCGCCCGGGAGATCGTCCGGTAGCCCCGAATCATCCGCAGCGCCATTGCGCGCTGCGCTCTCTGCAGCGAGGCAGTCGCACGCGGGCTCAGCGCATCCGCCCAGACCGGAGCACCGTATAGAGCCATGCTCCGGACGATGGTGCCGTACAGGCGGCGCACACTGGCGCTTGGCCCCCCGACGTTCGGGAGAAGACGACCCAGCGCATCCGCCGCACCCAGAAGGCGGGGTTCGAGACGCTTGAAGTGCTCATCGAAACCCCACCGTCCATCTATCACCAGCCCGAGGTATTTAATGGAGGGCTGCAGTGGTATCCTCACATCGTCCACGACAACCACTGTTCCCGCGGGGGCTCCTCTGCGAGGGCCGTGAAACAACAGGGCCTCCGTTTTATGGAGGGCCACCCTCAGGCCCAGGGATTGTATTCGTCGCACGATAAAAGTGACGAATACGCCCGCCAATCTCACTATATCCGCGATGTTCTTTCCCCTGATCGTGACCAATGTGTCGTCTGCATAGCAGATTAGGCCAATCATCCAGGGGAGTCCGCACCTCAAAACATAATCGTACCCGACGATCCATAGCAAGGGGCCCAGTACGGACCCCTGTGGGACTCCACGAGCCACGTTGTAGTGTCGGGTACGACCATCTCGCCCTTGGCAAACCACGACCCGGCCCTCCAAATAATCTGCCACAAGCCGCCGAAGGTACGGCGGCACCCCATGGTATCGGAGTGCCTCCATGATGACCCCGAACGGCAGACTATTGAAGGCGTTGGCTATGTCCAGCGACACGGCCAACACCATTTCCCCTCTGTCAGTGGCCTCGGTTACGAGGCGCCGCAAGTCCGTCAGGGCATCAATTGTCGAACGCCCTGCACGGAACCCGTACTGGACGGGCGAGAAATTCGGCCCCACTTCCGTGATGTGCTGGACGAGCCGAGCCGCAAATACCCGCTCAAACAGCTTCCCGGTCTCGTCCAGTAGGACGATCGGCCTGTATGCCGACGGGTCATCGGGCGGGCGGCCCTCCTTTCTTAGGAGGCAAAGAGCGCCCTCCTTCCATGGCTTCGGGAACTTTCCGGTGCGAAAACATGCATCGAACAGTTCCCGAAGCCTGTCCCCGAGGTGTTCAAGGGACAAGACCACAACCCTGCCCGGGACTCCGTCCGGTCCAGGGGCCGTCTTTTTGCCCTTAAGGCGATCAACTGCAGCCTCAAATTCCCCGTCCGTTACAGTAGGCGGAGGAGCCTCCTCGCCCGGTCCCGCCTCCTCGGCAGATGGTGGAGCCATCCGAGGGGGGACGAAACTAGCCTCGTTAGGGGGGAACAACTCCCTGACGACCCTCGACAGCAGTGACGGATCCATTGTTTCCGTCAGGGGGGCACCGCGCGCTTTGAGCTTGTTGCGCGCGGTTTTATAAGGCCTCCCCCACGGATCCCGGTCGAGGCCCTGCAGCAACTCCTCGCGAGAAGCTTCCTTCGCGGAGGCAATCGAAGTTTGCAGGGTCTTTTTGGCTTGCGTGTACTCCTCGTACAGCCGTTGCTCTTCCTCGGGCAACCTGATGCGACGTCGGCGATAGCGGGTGTACGCTCGGCGCTTAACATTGCAGTCCGTACGCTGGGCTGCAATGTCAGTCGACCACCAGTACACCGCTGTTCGGTCGCGTGGAGGGTGTGCTCTCGGCATGGAAGCCTCACACACCTCCGTCAGGGCGCCACGAAATCGTACTGCGGACTCATCTGTGTTACCGCCATCCATGGGCCGGGAAAACCAACGCTCAAAGATGGCGGTCTCCTCTACCGCTGCCTTGTCCAACCGGCTGAGAGCCCAGCGGGGTCGATCCCGGTTTTGTGGCCGCGTCACGGGTTGATGGACGGAGGTCTCAAATCGGATGTAGCGGTGATCCGAGAGAGTCTCCGTCCGTAACACCCGCCATCCGTGAACGCTCCGCGCCAGGGCCGGGGTGGCAAAGGATAGGTCCACCACCGATCCACCCTGTCGGCGCACGCAGGTATGTGTCGTCCCTATGTTGAGTAGGGAGAGACCAGAAGCGGCCGCCCACAACTCGACGTCCCGTCCACGTGCGTCAGTGGACGGATTGCCCCACACTGTGGACTTGGCATTCAGGTCACCCATCAGGAGGACCTGGTGCGAAGACGTCACTCTCCTCACTACAGCACCGACGGCCTCGAGAAACAACTCAAACTCGGCGAGGGGCCTATTCGGGGAGAAGTAGACGCCAATAAAGGCAATGCCCCCCCAGACAGTCACAACGTACCCGGAACCCCTCTCAACAGTGGAGGGGGGAACGAAGCCTGGCGCTGCGCGGACGACGATTGCGACGGTGCTGTCCCGGTCCCCAACCCAGTTGGGCTGGTCAGGAACAAAGTATGGCTCCGCTACGACCGCCACATCAATTGACCACTCCGCCATGGCTTGCAGCAACATATCTTGGGCTCTGGCAGAGTGGTTTATATTCCCTTGCAGGAGGTTACATGGACGGACCCTATCCATTACTCGTCCATAGGAACCTCCTGCTGTAGCTGCTCGGGACTGAGCGCCGGCTGCGAGACGGTAGCCTTATTTGACGGACGGGCCGTTGGTTTCCCTCGCGCTTGGGGTGGTTTACAGCTGCGCCCGCCCATCACATGCTCGGAGGGCCTCCGGGCTGCGGCACACACTGCACAATGGGGCTTCTCGTTGCAGGTTGTCCCTTTGTGGCCGGCCTTCCCGCATCTGTAGCAGAGTTCGCTACGGTCCTCCGTGGATGGACAACTCTGCCTTACGTGTCCCGGCTGCATACATTTAAAGCACCGCGTTAGACGGGCCTCCAGTGGCTTCACCTGTACACAACTAAAGCCAATTGGCAGGCGACCCGCGTCCACCACTTTTTTGGCCGCAGCCACTGGGCACGACACGATTGTGGTGCCATTCCCACCGGGACCTATGCGAATTGGGCGCACCTTCACGAGGTCTTGACTGCATCCACCTCTCGTTGCGATGGCAGCCGTGAGCCTCTCTTCTGTCACCGAGTCGTCCAGCCCGATCACGCGCATGTCAATGCACTTCGTGGGCCGGACGACTGTCGCCACCTCAGCGAGTACCTCCTGCAGCTTACTTGCTAGCAGGTCGGCCTTCTCTCCAGCGCCCGCACCGGAAATCTCAATTATCTTTGCGCCGGCCATTGTGTTCCGGCACCTCCTCTTTGGGATGTCCATGCTGTCAACGTTAATGGCGTCGGCAGCACGGGACAATGCCTCCCCGTAGGTGACCCCCTTTTCTACGGCGGCCGGTGTCAGAGTGAGCAACACCGCCGCTGATTTGGGAGGGGTCAACTTTGGTTTCCGCGCGGCAGCGCGAGGAGCCGGTGTGGTAGCCGGAACGACAGAGCGCCTACTTGGCGCTGCTCCGGCACTGACTACAGACGCGAATGTCTTTTTAGACGGCTTGGAGGTCCGAACTGGGGGTGCAGCAGGGTGATCCGCCGCTTTGGCTTTCTTCCCCCGCTGAAGCTTCTTTTTTCTCCCCTCTTGTATTACCCAACCACCGTCATTATCCTCAACCGGGGCTGCAATCTGCGTAAGAGGCGCAGCGGCGCCCCGGGATGTGGAAGGAATTGGTGCTGGGGAACGTTCCTCGTTTGAAGGCTTGTTGGCAGCAGTGCTTTGCTTGCCACCAACCTTTTTGGTCCTTTTCGGTTCCGCTTGCTTAATCGCAGCAGCCTTCGACTTCGCCTCGGAGGGTTTAGTCTGGGGCGCCGCGTCAACTCGAGGGAGAGGTAATGGGTCCTCATCCATCTCTACGTCCTGTGTCCGCCTGTCGGCTGCGAGTGGAGGCCTCAATCGCGGCTCAGGGGGCAAGCGGGCTTCGAGATCGGCAATTCTTGAGTTAATTTGGTTGCCGATTGAGACCCTCATCTCAGAAAACAATTTCTCCACATACGGAGGTAGCGTCTCCTCCGGCGCCGGAACAGACTTCGGCGCGGCTGCGGCTCCTTTTTTGGAGCGCATCTCCTTTTTCAACTCCTCAAGCTCCTTACGGAGTTCAGAGACCTCCTCTTGAAGCTTTCTATTAGCTTTTTGTAGCTTCAGGGTCTCGCTATTGGAGGTGCACTCCAAGAGCGACTTCGCCGATGCGGATATCACCGTCACAGCCTGGTTTAGGGCCTTCTGAAATGTACCCTTAAGCTGCGACGACTTCGCAGACACGTGGCGCACTGTTTTCAGCTCCGCCTCTATGGTGTCTACGAGTTGGAAAGCCGCAGGCTCGCCCTCGTCCATGTCCATTTTATTAAGAGAGGACATCGACCCTGACTCTGAGCGGAGCCTACGCCTCTCTGCGATCTCCTCCATAAGCTCCTCATGAGCACGGACCTTAATCTCCTCCTGTTTGGCGAGGAGCAGCTCTCTTTTCGCTGCAGCCAAACCCACATACTCGCCTGTGGTGGGAGGACGGCCTCTGCCGCGACCTCTCCCTTTGCCATATGCTGAGACCTTTGACGCAGTAATGGTCCGGTCACTAGCCGTATCGGAGTCGCTGCTCCCATTCTCGCCCACCTTTGTAGTTGGAGGGCGCTTTCTCTTTACAGCCCCTGATTGGGACCCAATCGTCTGCGTGCTGCAGCAAGACACAGCATCAGAGTCATCGCCGTCGTTTCTGGTAATCGACACCGCTATGTCTTTCAGCACAACCCTCGGGTTTGCTCCACTCATAGAGTTCGAGCGTGAGTGAGGCGCCGAACTGGATCGATTCGTCGAAACCATATCACCCGCTGATCTTCGACCGGCACTAGCACAGACGGCCGGTTTATTGAACGTCAGGCAGAATGACCGCCTAGATGTCCCGCTGTTTTTCGCGCCCACTGCGCCTACATCCGCGCCCACTGCGCCTTCCTCCTTCTCTCCTCCTTCAGATTTAAGGTTTTGGTTAATTTTATTCATAATTAATCCCACGAGTATGGGGGAAGTAAGGGTCCTTGCCAGGCGGTGCCCCCTGCACCCGACAAAGCCTTGGGGTTGATAACCCAACGGGAGGTCGGCAGGTATCCCGCTGGAGTAAGCTCTAGCGACTGATCACCCATCAGCCACGCATCACCTCGCGGAGCTACCACGCTTGTGATTGGGGTAATTTTTTATAGAGGTTTTCTTCCTCGCGGTCCGGGCGGTTAAGCCAAGACCTTCGTTCCGCACAGAGCCGCGAGACGTGATCCACGACACTCCGTTGATGCGGATTACGAAACAACGCCGAGTCTGGAAAGACCCAGCCGCTCGCCCTGAAAAGGGCGCTCGTGCCGAGGCCACTACTGTGTCCCCACCCACGCCAGGTCCGCTTGGACCCGGCCACTCGTCCCCGAAGGGACGCCCGCACGACTCAGGCCCGAGCAGATGCCCCGCCGACCCGAGTTTGGTTTTAAAGACTTTTCCTTGTCTTGGCCCCGACTTCAATAGCCGAGACCCCCGGCCCCCCCGCGAGGGAAGGTTACGGGTTGCCCGACAGGCCCGCCGAGTTGACGAACCTGCCGCGCCGACGCCACCCAGACCCGGGCAGATGCCCCGACGGTCCGAGTTTTGGTTTTAAAGACTTTTCCTTGTCGTGGCCCCGACTTCAATAGCCGAGACCCCCGGCCCCCCCGCGAGGGAGGGTTACGGGTTGCCCGACAGGCCCGCCGAGTTGACGAAACCTGCCGCGCCACCGCACTTCAGACCCGGGTAGAAGCCCCGACGGCCCTAGGTGCCTCGCAGGCTGATTCTGCAGAGCGCCAACAAGCGCACCACCCACTACGGGACACTCCACGCAATCCTCACTGAGGCGAGAGAAGGGGAGCAGAACCCCGCGGGAGCCCAGCTAGATGTGGACTCAACCGCCGCTGTCAGACCATCAGCCTGACGCCGAAAACCGTTCGACGCCAGTTGCCCGGGGTGCGCCACGAGGAGGCTGTCTGACCTGGCACCCCAACCTAACCTAACCTAACCTAACCTAACCTAACCTAACCTAACCTAACCTAACCTAACCTAACCTAACCTAACCTAACCTAACCTAACCTAACCTTTTTTTTTTTTTTTTTTTTTTTTTTTTTTTTTTTTTTTTTTTTTTTTTTAAGGTGGTCGGAATGCATTTACGCACCGTCTCCAGCTGCCGGGTGGGGCTGCCGGAGGTGTGTGGGACTCGTCCTATAGGCGGACCCTACCCACTAAACCTTTCCACCGGGACCTCTTCGCGCATTTTGCCGGGCCAATGGGAACGAGGATACACACATCCATTGATCACCGATGCGTTAAGCCTGTATGTGGCCACACCTTGAGGGGGTCATCTCCCTTCATCTTCAAGATGCGCGCGGGTCCTCCGCGCGCGCCATCTTATCCCTTTTGTACAGTGGAGGACACCGCACCCGTGTCCACGCACCTAGGGATTAAAACCGGGAAGGTCGGACTGTCAATCCGACCCCCGTCCTCCTCATCACTTGAGGGGCACTGGATTTCCGCTCCACTCGTTCTCGAGGCTAGCGGGCGACTTCTTTTGGGGGGGGCTGGCGCGCATGTTTTGGCACCAACCCTATGGTCTGCCGGGCGACCGCGAGCTGCGCATAGTGCGCAATGCGGTGGGTCGCTGCACGTAACAGACTTGTGTCCGGGTTTCCCACAGCGGTAACAAAGACTGCTGCGATCAACCGGGGCCCCACATCGCTGCTGAGCATGGCCTAGCTCCAAACAGCGGAAACATCGTCTTGGGCGTGGATCCAGCATGATGACGCGCGCTGAGACCCAGCCGATTAGGAAGCGGCCAATTGCCAGCTTCTTGGCACTCGTCGCGGGCAACTTGGCCCAGCACTGAAGAGTGCCGGAAGGGGTTCGGCGAATGTCCCCCACCGTCACTTGTCCAACTCTACAGCCTCCTTGTTTTGCAAGCTCGGCTGCTACGTCCTCTTTATCAACCGAGTCATCCAGGCCGGTTACGCGGATTTCCGCCAATTTCACCGGCCTAGAGAATCGGACTAGCTCCTCTGGGTACAGTCGCCTAAACTCGGTGACCAAAGCGTCTGCTATCGTCCCATCTTTGTCTCCCTCGATTTCAAGCAGTCTGGCCCCAGTGGCTGCCTCACGAACCCTGAGGGCGTGCGTTCCATGTTGGAAACCTAGAGCCACGAGGTCTACTCTCGTTTTCGACTCCTTGAGAAAGGATCGGTAAGAGAGGGAGTGGTCTGTGGCCTTGGGCGTCAGTGTCACGACCACAGCTGACGAGTTAGGGAGCTTTACGCGCTTTTCAAAGGGCGTTTTCTTCTTGGGGGCCGCATTTCTGGGAACCCGTTGACCTTGGGTTCTATCCTGTCTTGCTGGGGGCTGAGCAGGCTGTTGCCGTAAGCCTTTCCTTCTCTTGCATCCGCGTCGCCTTTTCTTGCCTCTTACCACATCGGCCCATTCCATGTCCATGGACGCGGGTGCCGGGGGAAGTGGGCAAGGGGCGCGTTGTGCCGGAATGTGGTTCGGCAGCGCGTTTCTCTTAGCTGGCGGTGGCTTCTTGGCTTGTGGCGCGCGGTTTCGCTGCTGCCTTCCTGCCTCACCCATATTCGGGGGCTGGATTTGGGCTGGCTGCTGGACCTGCCGCGCAGTTTGTCGTCGTTGCCTTGGAGGAGGCAACCTTTCCTCAACAGCGGCCTGACGCACATCGACTGAATTTTGGCTCGAAGGTGCAAGCATTTGCTCCTTAAGAGCTTCCATCTCTTGTTTGAGCTCGGCCACCTCCGCACTTAGGCGGACGTTGGCTTGTCGGAGCCCAGCTGTCTCTGTCAGTAGCTTGGCGTACTCCGCCCGAAGCTTCTGATTTTCCGCCGTCGCGTTCGTGTGAAACATATGGTCAGCCGCCTGCATGATGATCGCGGCTGCCTCGTTCAGCTTTTTAATGTCGGGGCCCTTCAGATTTTTGGCGTTTTGCGTGACGCGAAAGACAGTTGCAAGACTTTCCTTCGCAGCGCGCCTAACTGAGTCTGCGGTCATCCGAACATCAATACTCTCCCGCGCGTTTTTCAGGGCGTTCTTTGCAGAACGTGTAAGGGTGGTCCCTTCCAGTAGCTCCACTTCAATTGAAGGCGGAGTGTTCTGGCTTTGCTCGCGAGATTCTGCCTCCATTGTGGGCGTCTCAGCGAGATCAAGGGCCATGCCTGCCCGTACGCGGGCCTCAAAACTTCTCTTCCTTTGCTCAGGTGGTGATGCTGAGCTTCCTGAGTGTGCCGTCTCGGTGCGGGGGCGCTTCTGGCCGCCCCTCGGCAGCGAGCTGGCCTCAGACGACATCTCAGTGTGGCGAGCCGTATCATCATCCGAATCGAGAGCCAACTCGGAACGAGGTCGTTCCGGCACCAGACTCACGGTCGGCGAAACGGATGAGGGGACTTCTTTGTTGGGTTGGTCGTCAGGTGTACTTTGGCGTGTAGCCTCAAGGGCCAGTTGCTCTGCCAAAGACTCGTCATAAGCCTTCTTAGCGGCCGTGCGTTCTTTTGCAGCGACGCGCTCGTTGTAGTGTGCGAGGAACGCTGAATCGCTTGACGACCAAGTCATTCCGGTCAAGCTTTCCTCGCTCTCAATCTCCTCGTCGATTTCCCCCCCTTGATTTAAATTCCCCGATGAGCCAGGAGCTCTAACAAATGTCGCCCTCCCCCCAGAATACGATGTTGGAGGAGCGTTGCACGCGGCCGAAGCGGCGTGGGGGATTGGCTGTGGAACAGCTTTACCACCCTGGGGTAATATATTACGCGTTTTCTTGTCCATTTGTTTTAACTCCACCTCTATCCCTCGAGCCACTAGCTGCTCGGACGACTACCCGTCGCCCTCCCTTCCAAAAGGAAAGGCCCAAGCCGCCGTGGGCTATAACGGCCCAGTATTTGGGGAGTTTTCGAGTCCTATGGTTTCAGGATTAAACTAGCACGTATGACACTTTAAACCAAAATCCATATCCCCTGAGAGACCTCTACTCTAAAATGGTTTGGGTCACTCAGGTCCACTCCTCCGAAGAGGAGCGGGGCTGAGTGGCCCCGACCTGACCGAACCTTTGCCGGCAGCCAGCAACTGTCCCTAAAGAGGAGCAGTTGCCGGCCCCCGTTGCCCAGGGTTAACTACGGGGAAGTAGTTCGGCGTGAAACCCCAACCTAACCTAACCTAACCTAACCTAACCTAACCTAACCTAACCTAACCTAACCTAACCTAACCTAACCTAACCTAACCTAACCTAACCTAACCTAACCTAACCTAACCTAACCTAACCTAACCTAACCTAACCTAACCTAACCTAACCTAACCTAACCTAACCTAACCTAACCTAACCTAACCTAACCTAACCTAACCTAACCTAACCTAACCTAACCTAACCTAACCTAACCTAACCTAACCTAACCTAACCTAACCTAACCTAACCTAACCTAACCTAACCTAACCTAACCTAACCTAACCTAACCTAACCTAACCTAACCTAACCTAACCTAACCTAACCTAACCTAACCTAACCTAACCTAACCTAACCTAACCTAACCTAACCTAACCTAACCTAACCTAACCTAACCTAACCTAACCTAACCTAACCTAACCTAACCTAACCTAACCTAACCTAACCTAACCTAACCTAACCTAACCTAACCTAACCTAACCTAACCTAACCTAACCTAACCTAACCTAACCTAACCTAACCTAACCTAACCTAACCTAACCTAACCTAACCTAACCTAACCTAACCTAACCTAACCTAACCTAACCTAACCTAACCTAACCTAACCTAACCTAACCTAACCTAACCTAACCTAACCTAACCTAACCTAACCTAACCTAACCTAACCTAACCTAACCTAACCTAACCTAACCTAACCTAACCTAACCTAACCTAACCTAACCTAACCTAACCTAACCTAACCTAACCTAACCTAACCTAACCTAACCTAACCTAACCTAACCTAACCTAACCTAACCTAACCTAACCTAACCTAACCTAACCTAACCTAACCTAACCTAACCTAACCTAACCTAACCTAACCTAACCTAACCTAACCTAACCTAACCTAACCTAACCTAACCTAACCTAACCTAACCTAACCTAACCTAACCTAACCTAACCTAACCTAACCTAACCTAACCTAACCTAACCTAACCTAACCTAACCTAACCTAACCTAACCTAACCTAACCTAACCTAACCTAACCTAACCTAACCTAACCTAACCTAACCTAACCTAACCTAACCTAACCTAACCTAACCTAACCTAACCTAACCTAACCTAACCTAACCTAACCTAACCTAACCTAACCTAACCTAACCTAACCTAACCTTTTTTTTTTTTTTTTTTTTTTTTTTACGATGGAAAAAATGCCTTACGCACGCCCCGCACCCTGGGGGGGTAGCGGGGGAGTGTCGGGCTCTCCGGAGATAGCTACGCTGATCTGTTGACCAGCGTAACCATGACCGGCATACCGACTAAAACGACCATCGATGCTCCCTCTATCACCTGGGCACGAACACATAGACGCCCGCCGGATCGTCCTCGTCAGAGGAGAACGATTCGTCGGACGAATATGTGTCGGTTCCTGACGAAGCCATGGGATCCCCGTAGGACACTACCACAGCCTCGTCGGTGATTGTTCGCCTTGGGCGAACCCCTCCAGCGCCCCCCAACAGGGGGGGCTGTCGACTCCCCGGAGCATCAGGGGAGTCGACCATGGTCGGAGACACGTGCAATGCACGATCCGAGTCCCCCAGACTCGGACCGCGCTGGCCTCCGACGGGAGGGAGACTTCGGGCAAACTGCCGTCGTCTCCCTCCCAACCGTCTGCGGCGGCAGGCATCAGCGTGGGGATCCTCCTCCCGCGCGCGCTCAGCCACCTCCTTCTGCGTCACCACCTCGACGCAGAAGGTATTTACTGCCTCCCATGACTCCTCGCTATCCACCATGGCCTTGACCACAGTGGGGAGGGAGAGGTCGACCCCTATTACGGCCACCATTGCGGCGCGCTGCGTAGAGAAGGCGGGGCACACCTCTAAAGTGTGCTGCGCCGTGTCTTCCACCTCGTCACAGTGGTGACACTGCGGGGTCGCTTCACGTCCAATCCGGTGCAGATATTTTCCGAACGAGCCATGCCCGCTCAGAATCTGCACCAAGTGGTATGTTAGCGACCCGTGCTGCCTCTCAGCCCAGGGCTTTAAAATCGGGCGCATGGCCTCAAGGGTGCGCGACTGCGTACCCGTGGCAGGTTGGGCCAGACTCTCTTCCCACAACCTGTACATTATGTCGCGGGTCTCCTCCAAGGCCGCAGCCCTCTCACGCGGCGCCCGTCGGTTGCCGCTCTCCCTTTCCTCGCAGCGGAGCCTATAGGCGGCCGCCAGAACCTCCGCGACAAGTTCCCAGGGTGGCGTGCCCGCGAGAGCACATGCTGCCGCCCGGGAGATCGTCCGGTAGCCCCGGATCATCCGCAACGCCATTGCGCGCTGCGCTCTCTGCAACGAGGCAGTCGCACGAGGGCTTAGTGCATTCGCCCAGACCGGAGCACCGTACAACGCCATGCTCCGGACGATCGTGCCATATAGGCGGCGTACACTGGCGCTCGGCCCCCCCACATTCGGGAGGAGACGACCCAGCGCATCCGCCGCACCCAGAAGGCGGGGTTCGAGGCGCTTGAAATGCTCCTCGAAACCCCATCGACCGTTTATGACTAGCCCCAAATATTTGAGGGAGGGCTGCAGTGGTACCCTCACATCGTCCACAACAACCACCGATCCTGCTGGGGCTCCTCTACGGGGCCCGTGGAATAGTAGAGCCTCCGTCTTGTGGAGGGCCACCTTAAGGCCCAGGGACCGTATTCGACGCACGACGTGGCTCACGAATACGCCCGCCAGTCGCAGTATCCCTGCAATGTTTTTCCCCCGGATGGTGACTAGAGTGTCGTCTGCATAACAGAACAGTCCAACCATCCGGGGAAGCCCGCACCTCAGTACATAGTCGTACCCGACTATCCATAGTAAGGGGCCCAGTACGGACCCCTGTGGGACTCCACGAGTCACGGTGTAGCGTCGGGTACGACCATCCCGCCCTTGGCAAACCACGACTCGGCCCTCCAAATAATCCGCCACGAGGCGTCGCAGGTACGGAGGCACCCTGTGGTATTGGAGTGCCTCCATGATGACAGCGAACGGCAGACTGTTGAAGGCGTTGGCAATGTCTAATGAGACAGCCAACGCCATTTCCCCGCTCTCGGTAGCTTCGGTTACGAGGCGCCGCAAGTCCGTCAGAGCGTCGATTGTCGAACGCTCTGCTCGGAACCCATACTGGACGGGCGAGAAATTAGGCCCCACCTCTGATATGTGCTGGACGAGCCGAGCCGCAACTACCCGCTCAAACAACTTTCCGGTCTCGTCCAGCAGGACGATCGGCCTGTATGCCGACGGGTCATCGAGCGGGTGGCCCTCCTTTCGAAGGAGGCATAGAGCGCCCTCCTTCCATGGCTTCGGGAACTTTCCGGTGCGAAGACATGCATCGAACAGTTCCCGAAGCCTGTCCCCGAGGTGTTCAAGGGACAGGTACACAACCCTGCCCGGGACTCCGTCGGGACCAGGGGCCGTCTTTTTGCCCTTAAGGCGATCGACGGCGGCCTCAAATTCCCCGTCCGTTACAGTAGGCGGTGGAGCCTCCTCGCTCGGTCCTGCCTCCTCGGCAGATGGTGGAGCCATCCGGGGGGAGATGAAATTGGCTTCGTTGGGAGGAAATAACTCTCCAACGACCCTCGAGAGCAACGCCGGATCCATAGTTTCCGTCAGGGGGGCACCGCGCGCTTTAAGCTTGTTGCGCGCGGTTTTGTAAGGCCTCCCCCACGGATCCCTATCGAGGCCCTGCAGCAACTCCTCGCGAGAAGTTTCCTTCGCGGAGGCTATCGCAGTTTGCAGGGCCTTTTTGGCTCGCGTGTACTCCCCGTACAGGCGCTCCTCCTCCTCGGGCACCCTGATGCGACGTCGGCGATAGCGAGCGTACGCCCGGCGCTTAACATTGCAGTCCCTGCGCTGGGCTGCAATGTCAGTCGACCACCAGTACACCGCTGTTCGGTCGCGTGGAGGGTGTGCTCTCGGCATGGAAGCCTCACACACCTCCGTCAGGGCGCCACGAAATCGTGCTGCCGACTCGTCGGTGTCACCGCCATCCATGGGCCGGGAAAACCAGCGCTCAAAAATGGCGGTCTCTTCTGCCGCAGCCTTATCGAGACGGCTGAGGGCCCAACGGGGACGGTCCCGATTTTCACGCCGCATTACGGGCTGATGGACGGAGGTCTCAAATCGGATGTAACGGTGATCCGAGAGACTCTCCGTCCGTAAAACCCTCCAGTTGCGTACTGTGCGCGCCAGAGCCGGGGTGGCAAAAGATAAGTCCACCACGGATCCGCCCTGTCGGCGCACGCAGGTATGCACCGTGCCTCTATTTAGTAGGCAGAGACCCGTGGTGGCTGCCCACAACTCTACATCCCGCCCACGTGCGTCAGTGGACGGGTTGCCCCACAGAGTGGACTTGGCATTCAGGTCCCCCATTAGGAGGACCTGATGCGTGGTCGCCCTCCGCACTGCAGCGCCGACGACGCCTAGGAACACCTCAAAGTCGGCGAGGGGCCTGTTCGGGGAGAAGTACACCCCGACAAAGGCAATGCCCCCCCAGACCGCCACGACGAATCCCTCTCCCCTCTCAACCACGGTGGGGGGAACGAATCCCGGCGCTGCGCGCACAATAACCGCGACGGTGCCGCCACGGTCCCCGACCCAGTTGGGCTGGTCGGGAACGAAATACGGCTCCGCCACGACCGCCACATCAATTGACCACTCCGCCATTGCTTGCAGCAACATGTCTTGGGCTCGGGCAGAGTGGTTTAAATTCCCTTGCAGGAGGTTACATGGACGGACCCTATCCATTACTCGTCCATGGGAACCTCCTGCTGTAGCTGCTCGGGACTGAGCGCCGGCTGCGAGACGGGAGCCTTATTTGACGGGCGGGCCGTTGGCTTCCCTCTCGCTTGGGGCGGTTTACAGCTGCGCCCGCCCATCACATGCTCGGAGGGCCTCCGGGCTGCGGCACACACTGCACAATGGGGCTTCTCGTTGCAGGTTGCCCCTTTGTGGCCGGCCTTCCCGCACCTGTAGCACAGAGCGCTTCTGTCCTCCGCTGAAGGACAATTTTGCCTTACGTGTCCCGGCTGCATACATTTAAAGCAGCGCGTGAGACGGGTCTCCAGCGGCTTAACTTGGACGCAGCTGAAGCCGATTGGCAAGCGGCCTGCGTCCACCACTTTTTTGGCCGCAGCCACTGGGCAAGACACGATTGTGGTGCCCATACCACCGGGACCTGTGCGAATTGGGCGCACCTTCACTAGGTCCCGACTGCATCCACCTCTAGTTGCGATTGCAGCCGCAAGCCTCTCTTCCGTTACGGAGTCGTCCAGCCCGATTACGCGCATGTCAATGCACTTCGTGGGCCGGACGACTGTCGCCACCTCAGCGAGGACTTCCTGCAGCTTACTTGCTAGCAGGTCAGCCTTCTCTCCAGCGCCTGCGCCGGAAATTTCAATTATTTTTGCGCCGGCCATTGTATTCCGGCATCTCCTCTTAGGGATGTCCATGCTGTCAACATTGATAGCGTCGGCAGCACGGGACAATGCCTCCCCGTAGGCGGCGGCCGGTGTCAGAGTGAGCACCACCGCTGCCGATTTGGGAGGGGTCAACTTTTGTTTCCGCGCAGCTGTGCGCGGAGCCGGCTTGGGGGCTGGAACCTCGGGGCGCCTTTTTTGCGCTGCTCCAGTGCCGGCCACAGACGCATATGTCCGTCCGGCCGGGTTCGAGGACCGAGCGGAAGGTGCGGGAGGGGCAGACGCAGCTTTCCCCTTCTTCTTCCTGCGCTTTTTTCTCCCCTCCTGTGTCACCCAGCCACCGTCGTTTTCCTCGACCGGGGGTGCATTCTGCGCCTCAGGCACAGCGGGGCCCCGGGACGTGGATGGGACTGGTATTGGGTGAGGCTTTTCAATTGAAGGACGGCTGGCAGCAGTACCTCGTTTGCCACCTGCCTGTCTTGTCCTGGCCGCTTTGGGCGGCGCCGGTGCCGCTTGCTGACTCGCAACGGCCTTTGACTTCGCCACAGAGGGCTTGGTCTGGGGCACCACGTCAGCCCGAGGGAGAGGTGCTAGGTCCTCGTCCATTTCGATATCCGGCGCCCGCCTGTCGGCTGCGAGAGGAGGCCTCAGTCGCGGCTCAGGGGGCAAGCGTGTCTCAAGATCGGCAATCCTGGAGTTGATTTGGTTGCCGATCGAGACTCTCAGTTCCGTAATTAGCTTCTCCATATACGGAGGTAGCGTCTCCTCTGCCGGCGCCGGAACGGACTTCGGCGCAGCTGCGACTCCTTTTTTAGAGCGCATCTCCTTCTTTAGCCCCTCTAGCTCCTTACGGAGCTCGGAGACCTCCTCCTGGAGCTTTTTATTAGCCTTTTGGAGCTTCAGGGTCTCGCTATTGGAGGTGCACTCCAGAAGTGACCTCGCCGACGCAGATATCGTCGCCGCAGCCTGATTCAGGGCCTTCTGAAAGGTACCCTTAAGCTGCGACGACTTTGCAGACACGTGACGCACTGCTTTAACCTCTGCTTCTATGGCGTCCACGAGCTGATAAGCTGCAGGCTCGCCCTCGTCCATATTTAT
Source organism: Pyrausta despicata (assembly GCA_963921415.1). Taxonomy (NCBI): domain Eukaryota; kingdom Metazoa; phylum Arthropoda; class Insecta; order Lepidoptera; family Crambidae; genus Pyrausta; species Pyrausta despicata. The sequence continues at coordinate 79,118 of OY992851.1, forward strand.
ATCATTTAGAGAGGACATCGACCCCGTCTCTGAGCGGAGCCTACGCCTCTCTACGATCTCCTCCATAAGCTCTTCTTGAGCACGAATTTTCATTTCCTCATGTTTTGCGAGGAGCAGCTCTCTCTTCGCTGCAGCCAAACCAACGTACTCCCCTGTGGTGGGAGGACGGCCTCTGCCGCGACCTCGCCCTTTGCCACATGCCGAGACCTTTGAGGAACTGATGGTTCGGTCACTCGCCGTATCGGATTCGCTGCTCCCATCTTCGCCCGCCTTTTTGGTAGGAGGGCGTTTCCGCTTTAAAGCCCCTGATTGGGACCCAATCGTCTGCGTGCTGCAGCAAGAGACAGCGTCAGAGTCGTCGCCTTCGTTTCCGGCAATTGATACCGCAATATCTTGCAGCACAACTCTCGGATTTGCTCCACTTACAGAACTCGAGCGTGAGTGAGGCGCCGAACTAGAGCGACTCGCCGAGTCTATAGCACCCGCTGATCTTCTTCCGGCACTAGCACAAACGGCCGGCTTATTGAACGTCAGGCAGAATGACCGCCTAGATGTTCCGCTGTTTTCCGCGCCCACTGCGCCTACCTCCGCGCCCACTGCGCCTTCCTCTCCTCCTTCGGGTTTAGGGTTTTGGATAATTTTCTTCATAATTGATCCCACGAGTATGGGGGAAGTAAGGGTCCTTGCCGGGCGGTGCCCCCTGCACCCGGCAAAGCCTTGGGGTTGATAACCCAACGGGAGGTCGGCAGGTATCCCGCTGGAGTAAGCTCTAGCGACTGATCACCCATCAGCCACGCATCACCTCGCGGAGCTACCACGCTTGTGATTGGGGTAATTTTTTATAGAGGTTTTCTTCCTCGCGGTCCGGGCGGTTAAGCCAAGACCCTCGTTCCGCACAGAGCCGCGAGACGTGATCCACGACACTCCGTTGATGCGGATTACGAAACAACCACGCCGAGTCTGGAAAGACCCAGCCGCTCGCCCTGAAAAGGGCGCTCGTGCCGAGGCCACTACTGTGGCCCCACCCACGCCAGGTCCGCTTGGACCCGGCCACTCGTCCCCGAAGGGACGCCCGCACGACTCAGGCCCGAGCAGATGCCCCGCCGACCCGAGTTTGGTTTTAAAGACTTTTCCTTGTCTTGGCCCCGACTTCAATAGCCGAGACCCCCGGCCCCCCCGCGAGGGAAGGTTGCGGGTTGCCCGACAGGCCCGCCGAGTTGACGAACCTGCCGCGCCGACGCCACCCAGACCCGGGCAGATGCCCCGACGGTCCGAGTTTTGGTTTTAAAGACTTTTCCTTGTCGTGGCCCCGACTTCAATAGCCGAGACCCCCGGCCCCCCCGCGAGAGAGGGTTACGGGTTGCCCGACAGGCCCGCCGAGTTGACGAAACCTGCCGCGCCACCGCACTTCAGACCCGGACAGAAGCCCCAACGGCCCTTAGTGCCTCGCAGGCTGAACCTGCAGAACGCCAAGCGCTCTACCCACTACGGGTCACTCCACGCAATCATCTCTGAGACGAGAGAAGGGGAGCAAAACCCAACACCGGGCACAGAAGCCCCGCGGGAGCCCAGCTGGATGTGGACTCGACCGCCGCTGTCAGACCATCAGCCTGACGCCGAAAACCCGAAAACCGTTCGACGCCAGTTGCCCGGGGTGCGCCACGAGGAGGCTGTCTGACCTGGCACCCCAACCTAACCTAACCTAACCTAACCTAACCTAACCTAACCTAACCTAACCTAACCTAACCTAACCTAACCTAACCTAACCTAACCTAACCTTTTTTTTTTTTTTTTTTTTTTTTTTTTTTTTTAACGTCAGAAAAAATGCATGAAATTGCATACCCGCCGAGGGTCGGCGGCGGGTTATGTGGGGCTCTCCCCGCCAGAAGGGCGAGGCCTACCCACTAAAACGACTGACGACCTACCTCCTCGCCATGCTCTGGGACCGCTGGTATCAGCAAACGCCCTACCCAGCAAAAGTCTCAGCAGCATGGAATGCCTGCGCTTTGCGCAGGCCCACCTTAGGGACCACAGTCCAACTCGTTCGGATGTGGAATGAGAAACAACCAACCAAATCCGACCTTCACTAAACAATACATAAAAAAAAAAAAACCATTAAAATCATGCAAAAAGGCACGTTTAAAATAGTAAAAATGTATTTACACCATATGTACAAAATATTTCATTTAAATTTAAAATTATGTACAACTACTCTAGATTAATAAATAACAATAAATTAAAACTCATACTGAGCACCGACGGCAGGTGTAAAAAGCCCGCGCGTCGGTGGCCAAAACCGACTCAATAAATTACAATTTTAAAACTACATTTACAGACGGCTTGCAAAAGCCGTCTGTAAATGCAGTTAACAATAAATTAAAACTCATACTGAGCACCGACGGCAGGTGTAAAAAGCCCGCGCGTCGGTGGCCAAAACCGACTCAATAAATTACAATTTTAAAACTACATTTACAGACGGCTTGCAGAAGCCGTCTGTAAATGCAGTTAACAATAAATTAAAACTCATACTGAGCACCGACGGCAGGTGTAAAAAAGCCCGCGCGTCGGTGGCCAAAACCGACTCAATAAATTACAATTTTAAAACTACATTTACAGACGGCTTGCAAAAGCTCGCCGTCTCCGCCCTGTTCGTCTCCGACGCTGAGGGTCTGCGCGGGGATCGTCTTCACGATCCCGTTCAGCTGACTCCTTCTTCCCCATCACTTCTTCGCAGAAGGTCTTGAAGGCATTTTGGGCTGCCTCACTATCTACCATAGCTTTCACAACGGCTGAAAGCGTGAGGTCTGGCCCAATCGCTGTTGTAAGGACCCCTCTCTCTGCATCCCATGCCGAGCACGACTGCAGGGTATGTTCCGCCGTATCCTCTGCAGAACCGCAGTGGTGGCATTCGGCAGTCCTCTCTCTACCGATTTTGTGCAGGTATCTACCGAAGCATCCGTGCCCGGTCAATATCTGCACCATCTGGTAAGTGAGAGGACCCCCGCGCCGTTCCACCCAGTCCTTCAATACCGGCTGCAGAGCAGCCACCGTCCTATGGCCCGCACTGGGCTCCCTGAGACGGGCCGACCACACATTCAGCGCTGCCTCCCCGGCCTCTTTCCGCCAGTGCTCCACGTCCTCCTTAGCTGGTGTGTCCCCACGGTGCTTTACAGCAGCGGTTCGGCGGTACACATCAGCCAGAACTTCGGCGTCGAGCTCCCACGGAAGTGAGCCAGCGAGAGCGCAGGCTGCCTCTCCCGATACGGTGCTGTAGGCACGCGTCATGCGGATCGCGAGGACTCGTTGGTATCTCCTCAAGGCGGCAGCATTCTCTCTCGACAGGGAGTCTACCCATATGGGAGCGCCGTATAGGGCCATTGATCTAACGACCCCCATAAAAAGACGGCGGCACCCCATGTGTGGGCCTCCCAGATTCGGCATCAGACGGCTTAGTGCACTGGTCGTCTTCACGAGCTTGGGCGCCAGCTTCTTGAAGTGGGCCTTAAAGTTCCACCGGCTGTCGAGGACCAGTCCCAGGTACTTCATGGTCGACCCGACAGCGATGGAGACGCCACCCACGACAACAGCCGCACCCTCTGGCGGTGCCCTCCTAGGCCCGTGGAAGCATATTGCCTCGCACTTCTCCAGAGCAACTCGAAGACCTAGTCGGCTAATCCGGTCCACCATATGGCCAACTCCAACAGTAGCCAGTCGGGCAGCCTCAGCAAAATTGTCGCCTCTGGCGGTTACCAGTGTGTCATCTGCGTAGCAGACGACATCAATGCCGCGCATGTTTGCACCCCTAAGCGCCCAATCGTAACCCACGTTCCACAGGAGTGGCCCCAGCACCGACCCCTGCGGAACTCCACATTCTACAGTGTGCCTTCCCAAGCCCTCTTCAGTTGGAAACACAATCTCCCGCTCTCTTAAATAGGCAGAAATGATGGTCTGGAGATAGAGGGGGACCCCATGATATTTCAGGGCCTCTTCTATGCAGATATGGGGCAGCGAATTGAAAGCATTGGCAATGTCCAGGGACACTGCCAACACACATCCTCCCTTCTCAACCTCGTCTTCGGCAAGGGCCCTCACCAGCGCAATTGCGTCAATGGTGGACCTGCCCCGCCGAAAACCGAACTGCCTGTCTGCCAGGTTAGGTCCCGTCTCGTCCAGATGACGGGTCAGCCGACTTGCGATTACTCTCTCCAGCAGCTTCGCCAGCTCGCTTAAGAGGACGATGGGCCGGTAGGCTGAAGGCGAGTCAACCGGTCGGTCACCCTTCTTTAAAAGGACCAGTTTGCCCCTCTTCCACTCCGCCGGAAAACATCCCGTCCTTAGGCATGTAGTCAAGAGGTTACGGAAACGGGGTTCTAGTCCATCCTTCTTCATGGCCATGACCACCGCTTTACCGGGTAGCCCGTCCAACCCTGGGGCAGTATTTTTAGCCTGAAGGCGCAACAGGGCAGCTCCGAGCTCGCCTTCTGTCACTTCTGGAGCCTCTTCTCTGCTAACGGCGTCATTTGAGAACTCGACTGGAGGTGTGACGTCTGGCCGCGCAGGGAATAAAGCTGTAACCACACTCTGCAGCAGACCAGGATCCATCTGCGACGTGATCGGAGGGGTGTACGGCCTCAGCCGGTTCATGACCAGCCGATAGGGTCTCCCCCATGGGTCCTGACGCAGTGTTTCGAGGAGTTCCTCCCAGGCAGCAGCTTTCGCGGCACCAATCGCTCCTCGGAGCTCCTTTTTGGCCTGCTGGTAAAGGCTGTACAGGGGCGCGTCCTGGCCTTCGTCTCTGTTCCGGCGTCTTCGGTGCCGGGAGTAGCGGCGTCGGGCTGCAACACATGTAGTCCTTAGGCGGGACAACTCCGGAGACCACCAGTACGTTGCAGTGCGGGGCGGCAGGGCCTTCACACGTGGCATCGCCAAATCGCACACACGCGACATGGCCTCACGAAGCCATCCAGCTTCTTCCTCAGGGTTCACGTCGTCGGGGACTGTGGCCCATCCCTCGATCATGGCCGCCAACTCGCCCACATCTCGGTCCATTCGTTTAAGGGCCCATCTAGGTCCTACTTCTTGCGGAGGACGGCTCGAGCTGCTCGGGGTAAGCTGGACAGAGGAGATGTCGAAACGCACATACCTGTGGTCCGATAGGGTCTCAACTCCCTCCAACACTTCCCAGCTCAGGACACGTTGCGCCAGGGCAGGGCTTGCGAACGTAACGTCCACGACTGATCCACCCTGCATCCGCACACACGTGTCTACCGTTCCTCGGTTGACGACCACCAGCCCATTAGCGAGAAGCCAGTCTTCCACCAGTTCTCCGCGCGGGTCTGTTAGCCTCGACCCCCAGCTGGTGGATTTGGCATTGAGATCGCCGGTTACCACCACGCTACGGGGACGGTTCCATCCCGCAAGCAGAGTGCTTAGTTCCGCCAAGTAGCGTTCCGCTTCATTGATGGGCTTGTTCGGAGACAAGTACACTCCCACAACGAGAACATCACCAACCAGGACCGCAACACATCCGTGGCCTTTTCTCACGGACCGAATGGGTGACGATCCATTTGTCACGCTGACGACAATTGCGACTTTTTCATCCTTGTCCCCAACCCAGTCCTCCCTCGGATAGACGAGATACGGTTCGGAAACGACACACACCTGAATTTGCCACTGTGCCATGCTCTGGACCAAGAGATCCTGAGCCCTGGCACAGTGGTTGACGTTCGCCATTAGGAATCTGGTGGCCATCCTTAAGCGACGGCCGTTGACATCTCCTCCTCAACCTCCAACGATAATGGAGGAGAAGAGGGCACTTGCTGGCGTATGGCACTTGCTACTGCCCTTCTCCCTACTCTTTTTTCAGGGGCTTTACAGGCCCCGCTGCTGATTAAGTGGTCTGCCGGTTTGCCGGCCGCAGCACATAAGGTGCAGTGGGCTGCATTGCTACAAGCGGCAGCAGTGTGTCCCAGCTGCCCACACCTGTAGCACTGCCGGCTTCGGTCCACATCAGCCTGGCAAGCCGCCTGGACATGGCCAACTTCCAGACACCTGAAGCATCGCATCTTGCGAGCGGGCAAAAGACGCGTCCTGGCGACGACCCAACCGACCAGGAGACGACCCTCGACCACTTTTTTGGCTGCTGCAACTGGGCAGCGCACCCAAACTCCATAGAGCCCTGTGCGATCCTGACGAGGGGAGCCGACCTTCACCTGGTCGGCCGAGCAACCCCCCAGACTTGACACTGCCGCAACGACCTCCGCGGTGGTGACGGAGTCATCCAGGCCGGATACTCTTATTTCAGAGCACTTTGTTGGCCTGGAGACTCGAACGTCCTCTTCCTTCACTACCTGCCTGATTTTTTCAGCCAGGGCATCCGCTTTCTTTGCGCTATCTGATCCGGGCACCTCTATAATGGTGGCACCCGTCATTGCCATGCGCATCCGCACTCCGTCAAGGCCTACCTCCGAAAGCTGGATCCTTTTCTTGGTCTCAGCAACCACCGATGAATACGTGACCCCCCTCTCGGCCGCCCCGGCCTGTAGGGTCAGAACGATCGCTGTCGAGCGTGGAGGACGAGCCCTGGACTGCGCCACTGTTTGGACCTTGGGCTGAGATTTAGGACCTTGCCTTTTGTTCTTCCCCCTCTTCACCACCGACGTCCAACCCTCGGCCATTGAAGCGGGGGCTGGTGGTAAAGGACGTGGTGTCGGCTGTGGTGCTGTAGATTTTTGAGGGGCTTGTTTGCCCCGTTTCCTCTTGTTGGACTTCTTAGTCCTGTTCCCCGATGTGGGCACTGGCTCGGCAGGCATTCGGGTGACCCTGGGCTGCTCAGCCGGCTTCTCCAGGCTTTTCTGACCAGGACGCGTTACTTTAGGCGCTGGTCTGGTCGGCGTTGGTGGCGCTGGCGGTGGCATGCTCACCGCTGCAGCCTCTTTACGTGTTTCGTGAGCCAGTGTCGGGCGAATCCTTGGCTCTGGATTGAGACGGGGCTCGATGCCCTCTACCCTGGCATTCAAACGTGCTGACATCACGGTGATGACGTGGTCCGCCCACTCCTTCATATTTGACGGGGCCGACTCGCCAGGAGCCGATTCTTTCGTCCCATGTTGAAGGCCGACTTTGATGTCAGCCATTTCTTTTCGTAGATCAGCCATCTCTGCCTTTAGGCGATCGTTTTCCTCCTTGAGGATGCGGATTTCTTCCTCTGTGGTGCGGGAAGCAAGGATATTAGAAGCCTCCCAAATGGTGGCTTTGGCTTTCTTCAGGAGAGCCTTCATTGTCCCCTTCATATTGCCGCTCTTATCTTTGACAACCTCTATAATATTGAGACCCTCCGCTATCTGCTCAAAGAGGGCCGAAGTGGTTTTTTCATCATCCACGTTGCGTAGTTGCCCCTTTGAGTATGCGAGCTGTCTTGTTTTCGCCCGCACGGCATCAGCCTTTTTGGCGAGATCCAGCATCTCCTTCTCGGCCTCAAGCTCCATCTCCTCTCTTTGCAGTTTGAGGTACTCAGCTTTTCTGCTGGCGAGCCCAACATACTCGCCAGTTGTAGGTGGCCTACCTCTGCCACGACGTGCTGTACTTATTTTCCGTGCAGGAGAGCGAGATCGGCTCGACCCATCCGAGTCCGATCCCCTGCCAACCTCACTTTCCACACTTCGGCCTCCTCTTTTGCGTGGTTGCCAAAACCGACCTTCCGCCGATTTCATTGTGGCTGTCGACGAATCGGACAGCTTATCCAACTCCAGTCTTTCAATTTGCACCGTGGCTCGACGTCGACCTACGTCTGCGATTATCTCCGCAGCGCTCTTTCGCCCGTCTGTCTCCACAGATGCGCAGAGATCTACGACCTCATTGCCCTGATTTGTATGGGAGCTCACTCCCGATTCCTCCTCATTATTCCCTGCGCCCGAAGGCGCCTTCGCGGAACTCCCGCGGATGGCGAGATCACTCTCGCATTCCCCCCCTGTATTACCCCTAATATTTAGATTCAATTCCATAGTGAATCCCACGAGTGTGGGGGAAATAAACAGTCCACCCGGGCAGTGCCCCCTGTACCCGGGTAACCCTATTACACCGTAGAGGTCGGGTGGTCTCCACGGGTTGGCCGCTAGCTGGTTGATGCACTCCCCAACCACCTCCTAAGAGGCGTCCCTACGCCGCGCGAAGGCCCCGAAGGGCGCCCCAGCGCAAGGACTTTGAGGCGCATTTTTTATTGAGGTGCGCTACCTCTCAGGTCCGGCCGGTTAAGGCAAGACCCCCTGGTCCTACTTTGCCCCCCGCTAGACATGACAACGGACGGGGCAGTAAGGTAACAGGTTTGCCCGATGGTGGCCAGCATGGCCTATCCGGAGCCGTCGCGAGGCGGACACCAGACCCATCGCGCCGCGGGTACATCCCGCCATCCCACGTGCCGAAACACACCATTCTACAACGGCGACAAAACGCCACGAGCAATAACGCTCCCTTCCTCCTGGCAGCATCCGAACGACGCCACACCACTGATGTCACTTAAAAGTGACCACAAGCCTTGCAGGCCTGCCATACTACGCCATCAAAAAGATGGCCACTGGGCCCCATGAGCCCCTACTCAAGAATCTCGGCCCCTCTTCTAAAAGAAGAGGAGAGAGAGTACACCTCTTCGACAGTTTTGGTCCGCGCCGGGCAAAGCCGGTACCCCCCATATCTGGGAGGCATTCCCCTATCCGCCACCTGGGGACGCGCCCGATGGGAGACTGTCAAACTCCACACGGGAAACCTTTTTTTTTTTTTTTTTTTTTTTTTTTTGACGCGGGGAATCCATTTACGGACATCCCGCCGCTCCGGGGGGAGGGGCGGGGGGGTGTGGGACTCGCTCACCAGAGTGGTGAGAATACCCACTAAACCCCGCGGTGGCCGTCCTCGCGCATGTCTCGAGTCACCGGGATTTCTACTGAAAGAATTCCTCCGGTGAAGTCGAGTGCGCAATGCCGCTTGCGCAGCCCATCTCGGAGAGAGTATCTCTCCTCACACCCCTCTGGTGTTGCCCAGCACTATGAGGCCACCCCACAGTGCCGTCCTCCTCGGGGCCACTTGAAACAGAGCGCACAGCCCCCGCCATGCACTCTTAGCGACCCCGAAGGCCCCCCTTTAGTCGCCTCTTACGACAGGCGGGGGGGAACCGTGGCCGTATTCTAACGCCCCGGACCACAGGGCACATGCTGGGGCATTAAATGCCACCGCCCCGGCGCCTACTTCTTCTCCTACTCGGATCCTCCTGCTCCCTGATCCTTTCGGCAGCCTCTTTCTGGGATATAACTGCCTCACAAAAAGTGGCAACTGCCGCCCACGCCCTTCGGCTAGCCGTCATGTTAAGTACAACACTTGGCAACGTCACGTCCCCTCCGAGGGCAGCGCTGAGTTGGTTGCGCTCCTCAACCCACGCTGGGCACACTTCCAGTGTGTGTTGTGCTGTATCTTCGCCACAGTCACAGTGGTGACACCTTGCCGATGACTCCCTCCCGATTCGGCTCAGGTACCTGCCGAAGCAGCCATGCCCCGACAGGACCTGTGTCACCCTGAACGACAGGGATCCGTGATGCCGCTCTAGCCACTGTTTGAATACTGGGCGAATTGCCTCCAAAGTCCACTGGCCGGCTCCTGGAGCAGCCAGTCTGTCGTGCCAGATGGCAATTGCTTCATTTTGGCAATTGGCTCGGTGGCCGTCAACTTCTCGTGGTGCTGCCCGGCCGCCTGTGGTACGCACATCCTCACGCCAGTAAAACACAGCTGAGAGGGCCCTCGCGTCTAGATCCCAGGGCAGTTGGCGAGCCAGCACACACGCCGCCTCAAAGGAAATCGTGCGATAACCCCGTATTGATCTTATGGCCATCGCTCTCTGCGGCCTGCGCAGGATGGCGATGCTCTGAGGCTTCAAAGCGTCGGCCCATACGGGGGCCCCGTAAAGGGCAATGGATCGCACGATCCCTGCGTAGAGCCTCCTGCACGAGTCGCGGGGCCCAGATAAATTGGGCAGGATCCGGCAAAGCGCGTTTGCTGTTTTCAGCAGTTTCGGCGCCAACCGCTCAAAATGGGCGCGGAAGTCCAGTCTAACGTCGAGGACTAGCCCCAAGTATTTCATAGTCGACTTGACGTCAAGTCGGACTCCACCCACCACAATGTGTGAGCCAGCTGGAGGGGCTTGCCGGGGTGCGTGAAAACACAAGACCTCGGACTTGTGCAGAGCCACCTCCAGACCCAGGCGCCGAATTCGACCCACCACATGCGCCGTTCCCGCAGTGGCTAAAAGCGCTGCTTCCCGAAACGTTTTCCCCCGAGCGGTGACCAGTGTGTCGTCCGCGTAACACGTTACGCTGACACCCGGTAAATTTCCACCTCGCAGCACCCAGTCGTAACCGATGTTCCACAGGAGCGGCCCAAGGACCGATCCCTGTGGGACACCGCACGACATAGGCCGTCTGCACCATCCATCTCGCCCGGGGTACTCAACGTACCTCTCGGAGAGGTAATCGCCAATAAGGTTGCTCAAATACACAGGTACCCGGTGGTATTTGAGGGCCTCTGTGATGCATGCCCAGGGGATCGTATTAAAAGCGTTGGCGATATCTAAGGATACCGCCAAAACGACCTCCCCCCGGGCTACAGCCTCCTCGGCTTGGGTCTTCACCCGCAAAATGGCGTGCACGGTGGACCTGTGCCGCCGAAAGCCAAACTGGCAATCCGCCAGGTTGGGACCAACACCTTCGATGTGCTCGACGAGACGAGCAGCGATGATTCGCTCAAAAAGTTTACCCATCTCGTCGAGCAGAACGATGGGGCGGTAAGCGGACGGAGAATCTGCCGGTCGCCCTTCCTTCTTTAATAGGACCAGTTTCCCAGTCTTCCACTGCCGCGGAAACCGACCCTGTCTGAGACAGACCGTAAAAAAGTTCTGTAGCCTCGGGCCCAACGACTTTAGCGCAAGGGCTAAAGCACGACCCGGTATGCCGTCCAGGCCGGGCGCGGTGTTTTTCGCCCGCATCCTCAGTACGGCTACACCTAGCTCGGCATCGGTGACCTGAGATGCCTCAGACACGTCTTCATCCAGTGGGCCGACGGAGGCCATTGGTGGAGGGACAAACTCACCCCTTGTTGGGAACAGGGTTGCCACCACACTTTCCAGCAACGTGGGTTCAATGCTCTCCGTTAATGGAGGGGCCCACGGCCGGAGCTTGGCCATCGCCATTCGGTAAGGCCGCCCCCACGGATCACTATTGAGAGTTTCTAAAAACTCCTCCCGCGCTTCTGACTTGGCCTTGTAAATAGCCACCTTGAGGGACTTTTTGGCCTCACGATAGGCTTCATAAAGGAGCGCCTCCTGTTCCTCATTTCGGTTCGCTCTGCGCCGGTGTCGGGCGTATTGGCGTCTCGCCCTTACGCAAGCGTATCTCAGCTGCGCTAGGTCTGCGGACCACCAATACACCTGGCGTTTCGCTGGAAGGGACCTGGCTCGGGGCATGGCCGCGTCACAAATATGCGACATCGCCTCCCGAAACCACTCCGCCTCTCCTTCCACCTCAGACTGACCGTCCGGCACAGGCACCCATGCCTGGACAATGGAGGCCAACTCCAGCGCTTCCCTATCAAGGCGCTTAAGCGCCCAGCGGGGGCAGTCCCTTATTAGGGAGTTTCGGAGGTTCGGACCGGTGTGGAGCAGCGGTGAAGCAGAGACGTTGAACCGGATATACCGGTGGTCCGAGAACGTCTCCACCTCCTCCACCACTCTCCAGTCCGATACACGGCGCGCAAGAGCCGGGCTCGCGAACGAAATGTCCACGATGGACCCACCCAGCTGACGCACACACGTGTCAACCGCACCTCGGTTGAGAACCACCAGGCCGGTGGCGATCACCCACTCCTCAAGAGCAGCACCTCGTGCATCAGTCGCCGGAGATCCCCACGTCAAGGATTTGGCGTTGAAGTCCCCGACGACGAGCAGCTCGTGAGAGCGGTTACAAGCAATAAGTGCCTCCAGCCCCGAAAGATAGCTCTCAAACTCTGCCAGACTTTTATTCGGGGAAAAGTATGTCCCAACGACAAACGTTTGCCCCATGAGAGCAGCCACCCATCCGTTGCCTTGCTCGACCTTGCCAAAAAGCGGGACACCTGCAGCAGACTGTCTGACGATGGCGACCACTCCGTCATTATCGGCGACCCAGTCGTCCCTTTGCGGGATAAAATAGGGCTCAGCCACCACAGCGACGTGCACTGACCACTGTAGAAGACTCTGGTGTAAAAGGTCCTGAGCCATTCTACAGTGGTTGAGGTTCGCCTGTAAATAGCTGATAGCCATTCCTAACCGGCGACCTCAGACATCTCCTCGTCCCTGATTGGAGGTGGGTTTGTCGTCTGCTGCTGGGTCTTAGCCGCAGCGGCAGGCTTTCTCCCTTTCTTAGAACGCGGGGCCGTGCAGGACTTGCTGCCGACTCTGTGTCCAGCGGGCATTTTGGCAACTGCACAGAGTGTACAGTGCGCTGCAGCCTGACAATCCCTTGCTTTGTGACCCAATTGACCGCAGCGGTAGCATTGACTACTGCGGTCTACCTCAGATGCACAGCATGCCCGCACGTGCCCAGCCTCCAAGCAGCGGAAACATCGCATTTTGCGGGGCTCCAGCAGCCTGACCTGGGCTGCCACCCAACCCACCAGAACTCGCCGATTTTCTGCGAGCTTTTTCGCAACTAAGGCAGGACAACGGACCCATGCCGTGCCCAGCCCTGAAAAGTCGCGGCGAATAGCGCCCGTTTTAACTGCTTCTGCTGGACATCCTCCAGCCTTGGCCACCGCTGCTGTCAATTCCTCGACAGTGACCGACTCGTCTAGCCCGGAAACGCGGACCTCCGCCGTCTTCTCGGGGCGGTGCACGCGGACGTCCTCGGGACCCAGGACACTTTTGAGTTTTTCGGCCAGGGAGTCGGCCTTGACTCCACTGGTAGTGCCTGGAACCTCAATGATCGTGGCCCCGGTAGCGGCCCGCCTGAAGCGGACCGACTCTATTCCGAGGCCCTTCAAATCAATTTTATTCTTCGCCTGCCCTAAAACGCTAGCGTAAGTAACTCCCCTCTTTTCTGCGTCGGGCTGCAGCGTGACCACCACAGCCATTGAACGGGGAGCTCGAATTTTGGGGCCTTTCTTGGCCTTTTTAGGAGCCTCCCTTGCGTTTGCCTTCCCCGTCTCCGGTGGACCACGTTGTGATTTTGAGCGTGCCTGGGGTTGCGAAGACTTGGCAGCCCCCTCTTTAACACTTTTTCCGCCTTTCCCCACCCTGGTCCAGTCCTGTCTAGCAGAAGAGGAAGGGGGGTTGGAGTCTGATGTGGGCACCAAGACCATCGGGGATGCACCATCATCTTCTACGTTCTTTTTCTTTGCCTTTTTGGCAACTGTCGCGCCGCGGGTATTTTGGGGCGCAGGGGCACCTTGAGGCAGGGCCTTTGAACCCGCATTCGCAGCAGCTGCTGGCGTTGGCCTGGTCTTTTGCCGAGATTGTCGCTGCGGCTGAGGCTCGGGCTGGGATGCCTGAGCGACTACTTCTCTTGCCCGGTCAGCGGCCAGCGGTGGCCTCATCCGCGGCAGCGTGGGATCTTCTACAGAACCGTAGCGGGCCGACATCATGGTCCCCATGCGTATTGTGAGACTACGCTCCATCTCGGCCATTTGCTCTTGCTGCTGTTGCAGGAGATCTTGGCGCAAACCTTGCATTTCCTTACTGAGGTCGTCCATTCGTTTCTGCAGCCGGGCGTTTTCGCCAAGCACGCGGTCGCGGTCCTGTTGGAGGACCTCGTTTTCCTTTCTCAGGCGGATTGTTTCCTCCGAGGCATTCAGCTTCAGGATCCTACTACCCAGAGATTCCGCCTTATCATGGAGATCGTACAACGCTCTTTGGAAAGTCCCCTTAAGATGTTTGGAGGACTTCCCGACCTTCTGGGCAACGGCAGCAATTTGTAAAAGTTCGTTGCGTATAGCCTGCGGTGAGTCTTCGCACTCGTCGGCAGACATGGACGACTCACTAAGACGCGTCACACCCACAGGACACGCCATGGCGCGAGTCATCACAGCCAGCTCACGTTCAGCCAGCTGTTCGGCTGCTTCCTTCTCAGCTTCCTCCCTCTGCTTGAGGAAGGCGGCTTTCGTCTTCGCGAGGCCTACATACTGGCCCGTAGTGGGCGGTCGGCCTCTGCCTCGCAGTGTCTTCGCTATTTTCGGGGCCGAGACATCCTCCCTAGGGGAAGTGTCTGAATCCGACCTGTCACTTAATGAGCGGTGCCGAGAACGGCTCCGCCTCCTAGTTTCCCAGAGTCGGCCCTGGCCCTCATCAGCGGACAAGGACTCCGGCTCCAACCGGGTCAGCCTTACAACAGGCACCTTCTCCGACCCTGTCAAAGATGACGGGGTCACAGCCTTTTCAGGCTCTACCGCGGAGGGACCAACGGTATCGCGGTCCCCTCCAACAGGGTTCTGAAGCTCAGCTACCTCTGAGTCTTCTATTCTGTTCTCCAACGCATCAAAACTGTTCGTCACACTTAAAGAAAAAGAAGTAAATGTATCCATTTTATTCCCACGAGTGTGGGGGATATAAACCGTCCATCCAGGCGGTGCCCCCTGCACCTGGATAACCCTATTACTGCACGAGGGCGGGCGGTCCCGTGCAGGTGTCGCGCTAGCGGGTAAGCATTGACCCATCCTACCACCTCGAGACCGAGGCGGCCGACCGTCACGCGACAAACGGCCAACCTTTTGGGGTTTTTTATTGAGGTTGTCTCCTCTCGGCCCGGGCGACCAAGCCAAGGCCCCTACTTCCCTAGGGCTGCGAGACATGTCCACAACACCCTTCAGGAGCAGGTTGCCAGACGGTTGACCGAAGTCACCCACCTAGTCGCGCAATCACGATGGTGGGCCCGTCCAGCCGCAGGTCTTGCAGACCCGCCATCCCACGAGCCGAAGCTCCGCTAGTCCAGTGGACTCCAACACGCAGTATGAAAACTGCACGGCGACAGAACGCCACCACCGTCGTCGCATAGAAGCGACCGCAAGCCTTGCAGGCCTGCCATACTACGCCATCAAAAAGATAGCCACTGGGCCCCATGAGCCCCTACTCAAGGATCTCGGCCCCTCTTCTAAAAGAAGAGGAGAGAGAGTACACCTCTTCGACAGTTTTGGTCCGCGCCGGGCAAAGCCGGTACCCCCCATATCTGGGAGGCATTCCCCTATCCGCCACCTGGGGACGCGCCCGATGGGAGACTGTCAAACTCCACACGGGCACACGGGAAACCTAACCTAACCTAACCTAACCTAACCTAACCTAACCTAACCTTTTTTTTTTTTTTTTTTTTTTCTCGCTGTGGAAATGCTTTTACGCATGCCCCCCACACATCTGCAGGGGGGTATGTGGGACTCAACGGCTGGTGTGCAAGGCCGTAATACCCACTAAAACCACAGCGCATTCCACCACTCCGCCACTGTGGGGGGTGCCATGGGGTCGCGTGAGCATTCACCACGGCACCCCGGCGGATAGCCCGAGGGCTACAAACTCCTTGGCGGCGGAGCAAGGTGTTGGGCTCCGCCACCACCCGGCCGCAGAGGATAGGGAGGACGGCAACGACACACCGCATCTCCTCTTCCTCTGCGGCCCCACCGCAGCGCCATCCAACGGTGCGCCCCCGTTTGGTCGCGGGAGATAGGCCGCACGGCAACGACACACCGATACGTCTCTCCTCCCGCGACCGCACCCGACTGCGAGAGACAGATAAAACTGTCTCCCACACCCGCACCCTTGGACGCATCCTGCGCAGGCCTCCCCAAGCCCACGTGGAGCGTCCCCTCCCTGGATCCCGCTTAGCTTCACCGTGGGTGGCAAAGCCACGGTTACTGAGCCCCCCTACCACGACAAGGTGGAGATCCCACAGGGGGGGAACCTAACCTAACCTAACCTAACCTAACCTAACCTAACCTAACCTTTTTTTTTTTTTTTTTTTTTTTCTCGCTGTGGAAATGCTTTTACGCATGCCCCCCACACATCTGCAGGGGGGTATGTGGGACTCAACGGCTGGTGTGCAAGGCCGTAATACCCACTAAAACCACAGCGCATTCCGCCACTCCGCCATTGTGGGGCGCCATGGGGTCGCGTGAGCATTCACCACGGCACCCCGGCGGATAGCCCGAGGGCCACAAACTCCTTGGCGGCGGAGCAAGGTGTTGGGCTCCGCCACCAAAACTAACTCCCACACGGCCGCAGAGGATAGGGAGGACGGCAACGACACACCGCATCTCCTCTTCCTCTGCGGCCCCACCGCAGCGCCATCAAACGGTGCGCCCCCGTTTGGTCGCGGGAGATAGGCCGCACGGCAACGACACACCGAGACGTCTCTCCTCCCGCGACCGTACCCGACTGCGAGGGACAGCCATAACCGTCCCCCACACCCGCACTCCCGGACGCATCCTGCGCAGGCCTCCCCAAGCCCACGTGGAGCGTCCCCTCCCGGGATCCCGCTTAGCTTCACCGTGGGTGGCAAAGCCACGGTTACTGAGCCCCCCCACCACGACAAGGTGGAGATCCGACAGGGGGGAACCTTTTTTTTTTTTTTTTTTTTTTTTTTTTTTATTTTTTTTTTTTTTTTACGATGGAAAAAATGCTGCCTTACGCACGCCCCGCACCCTGGGGGGGTAGCGGGGGAGTGTCGGGCTCTCCGGAGATAGCTACGCTGATCTGTTGACCAGCGTAACCATGACCGGCATACCGACTAAAACGACCATCGATGCTCCCTCAATCACCCGGGCGCGAACACATAGACGCCCGCCGGATCGTCCTCGTCAGAAGAGAACGATTCGTCGGACGAATATGTGTCGGTTCCTGACGAAGCCATGGGATCCCCGTAGGACACTACCACAGCCTCGTCGGTGATTGTTCGCCTAGGGCGAACCCCTCCGGCGCCCCCCAACAGGGGGGGCTGTCGACTCCCCGGAGCATCTGGGGAGTCGACTCTGGTCGGAGACACGTGCAATGCACGATCCGAGTCCCCCAGACTCGGACCGCGCTGGCCTCCGACGGGCGGGAGACTTCGGGCAAACTGCCGTCGTCTCCTTCCCAAACGTCTGCGGCGGCAGGCATCAGCGTGGGGATCCTCCTCCCGCGCGCGCTCCGCCACCTCCTTCTGCGTCACCACCTCGACGCAGAAGGTGTTCACGGCATCCCAGGACCCCTCGTCCTCCACCATGGCCTTTACCACAGTGGGGAGGGAGAGGTCGCTACCAATCACGGCCACCATTGCGGCGCGCTGCGTGGAGAAGGCAGGGCACACCTCTAGCGTATGTTGCGCCGTTTCCTCCGCCTCGTCGCAGTGATGGCACTGCGGGAAAAGTGGTGGATGCGGGTCGGCTGCCTATTGGCTTTAGTTGTGTCCAAGTGAAGCCGCTGGAGACCCGTCTCACGCGCTGCTTTAAGTGTATGCAGCCGGGACACGTAAGGCAAAACTGTTCTTCGGCGGAGGACAGAAGCGCCCTATGCTACAGGTGCGGGAAGGCTGGCCACAAAGGGGCAACCTGCAACGAGAAGCCCCATTGTGCAGTGTGTGCCGCAGCCCGGAGGCCCTCCGAGCATGTGATGGGCGGGCGCAGCTGTAAACCACCCCAAGCGCGAGGGAAGCCAACGGCCCGTCCGTCAAATAAGGCTACCGTCTCGCAGCCGGCGCTCAGTCCCGAGCAGCTACAGCAGGAGGTTCCTATGGACGAGTAATGGATAGGGTCCGTCCAGGTAACCTCCTGCAAGGGAATATAAACCACTCTGCCAGAGCCCAAGATATGTTGCTGCAAGCAATGGCGGAGTGGGCAATCGATGTGGCGGTTGTGGCTGAGCCATACTTTGTTCCCGACCAGCCCAACTGGGTCGGGGACCGGGACGGCACCGTTGCGGTAACCGTGCGCGCAGCGCCAGGCTTCGCTCCCCCCTCCACTGTTGAGAGGGGTTCCGGGTACGTTGTGGCTGTCTGGGGGGGCATTGCCTTTATTGGCGTCTACTTCTCCCCAAATAGGCCCCTCGCCGAGTTTGAGTCGTACCTCGAGGCCGTCTGCGCTGCAGTGCGGAGGGTGACCACGCATCAGGTCCTCCTAATGGGGGACCTGAATGCCAAGTCTACTCTGTGGGGCAACCCGTCCACTGACGCACGTGGGCGGGATGTAGAGTTGTGGGCAGCCACCACGGGTCTCTGCCTACTAAATAGAGGCACGGTTCATACCTGCGTGCGCCGACAGGGCGGATCCGTGGTGGACTTATCTTTTGCCACCCCGGCTCTGGCGCGCACAGTACGCAACTGGAGGGTATCACGGACGGAGACTCTCTCGGACCACCGTTACATCCGATTTGAGATCTCCGTCCATCAGCCCGTGACGCGGCCTGAAAACCGGGATCGACCCCGCTGGGCCCTCAGTCGGCTGGACAAGGCTGCTGTAGAGGAGACCGCCATCTTTGAGCGCTGGTTTTCCCGGCCCATGGATGGCGGTGACACCGACGAGTCGGCAGCACGATTTCGTGGCGCCCTGACGGAGGTGTGTGAGGCTTCAATGCCGAGAGCACACCCTCCACGCGATCGAACAGCGGTGTACTGGTGGTCGACTGACATTGCAGCCCAGCGTACGGACTGCAATGTTAAGCGCCGAGCGTACAACCGATATCGCCGACGTCGCATCACGGTGCCAGAGGAGGAGGAGCGCCTGTACGGGGAGTACACGCGAGACAGGGGGGAACCTAACCTAACCTAACCTAACCTAACCTAACCACTCACCTAACCTAACCACTCACCTTTTTTTTTTTTTTTTTTTTTTTTTTTTTTTTTTTTTTTTTTTTTTTTTTTTTTACGTCAGGGAAATGCTGTTACGCATACCCACCAGCCGCGGGGGCAGCTGGGGGTTATGTGGGACTCCAGGCCTCAGAGTGAGAACCCGCCTACCCACTAAAAACCTGACGGTGCCCTCCGGTGCCATGTGAGACGGGGACGTGGCGGGTTCACCGTAGGCCGAGAGGCCATAGGCATTCACCGCAGTTCCCCAGACTCGGCCGACTCACTTTGCAGCGAGCCCCTACCGGTTGCGACGAGGGAGAAACTCGACCCCGTCGCAGGAACAACAGACGGCGCGCGGGAACACGCGCAACGCCGTCTCGGGCCCCCTTTAGCGGACGACAGACACCCCCGTGTCTGAAGCCCGGGGCCCAGGAAGGGGCAGGTGGAGAAGGAAATTCCTTCTCCGGTGCCCATGACGCCGGCGGCGGATCATTGGGGCGTCAGCCGAAGCCTCTCGCTCCCTCTCCGCTGCTTCCTTCTGCGAGATGACAGTCTCACAGAAGGTGAGCACCGCCTGCCACGCTTCCTCGCAGGTCGCCATCCTCCGCACGATTGCTGCCAACGACAGGTCACCGCCCACAACGGCGACCATGGCACTGCGCTCCCTCGCCCAGGCCGGGCATGACGTGAGGGTGTGCTGCGCAGTGTCATTGTCGCAACTAGGGCAATGGTGACACTTTGCCGTCGGCTCGCGACCGATCATGCAGAGGTACCACCCGAAGCAGCCGTGGTCCGAGAGCATCTGGGTCAGCCTGAAGGTCAGGCGACCGTGCTGGCGCTGCACCCACTCCGCGAGGACCGGGGCGATTGCCCCCGGGGTGCTGCGACCGAAGCGGCTCTCAGACAAGCGCTGTCTCCACTGGTGCAGGGCGACCTGCGTCAGTTGCGCCCTCTCGGCCTCCACTTCGCGCGGCGCGGGCCTTTGCCCCTGAGACCTTAGGTCTCCCCGCCACCGAAAAACGGCAGCGAGGACCTGGACGTCAAGGTCCCATGGCATGCTCCCGGCAAGCGCGAGTGCCGCGTCCGCACTGATTGTGCGGTATCCGCGGACTACCCGTATGGCCAAGTGGCGCTGTGCCCTCTGCAACAGCCTGGCGTTGTCTCCGGACACGGCGTCGTCCCAAACCGGGGCCCCGTAAAGGGCCATGGACCGGACAACGCCCATGTACAAGCGCCGGCACGACGCAGAGGGACCCCCCAAATTAGGCATGAGCCTGCTCAAGGCCCCTGCGGCTCCCATGAGCTTCGGCGTTAGGCGCTCGAAGTGGGTGCGGAAGGACCACCGCCCATCCAACCACAAACCCAGATAGCGCATCGACGACGCGACGTTGATGCGGGTTCCGCCAACGAGCAGGTGAGACCCGGCCGGCGGCGCTCGCCGGGGCCCATGAAAACACAGGGCCTCCGACTTTTCGAGCGCCACCTCGAGTCCCAGCTGTCGAATCCGGCTCACCACGCTCGCCACGCCGGCCGTCGCGCGCTGGAGCGCCTCGTGCAAGTCGCTGCCACGGGCTGTCAGCAGGGTGTCATCGGCGTAACAAGTTACACCCACCCCAGCGATTCGCAGCCCGCGTAGAGCCCAGTCGTAGCCGATGTTCCACAAGAGCGGCCCGAGAACCGACCCCTGTGGGACACCGCACGTCACCGCTTGCGACTCAATCGCACCACTTGCCGTAGCCCACTCCACTGTTCTCCGCGCCAGATAGTCGGCGACTACCGCCTGGAGGGAGACAGGCACCCCGTGGTGTACGAGGGCCTGCCGTATGCAGGACCACGGCAGGGTGTTGAAAGCGTTGGCGATATCGAGAGACACCGCCAACAGCACCCCGCCGCTATCCACCGCCCTCTCGGCCAGGTCGCGGACCCGAAGAACAGCGTCCACCGTGGACCGCTCAGCCCTGAACCCGAATTGGAACTCCGACAGGTTCGGCCCCACAGTATCTAGGTGCCGGACGAGGCGCCGGGCAATGATACGCTCAAAGAGCTTGCCCACCTCGTTCAACCTAACCACTCACCTAACCTAACCACTCACCTATTTTCACCACTCATCTGAATTATGTGTTGAAAAAAAAAAATTTCGGTCAGTTAAGTATTCCCGAAAAATATCCGATTACCTATTTTCTACCATAGGTCACCAAAACTTAACCTATTTTCCACCATAGGTCACAAAAACCTAACCCACAATTGTTAGGTTTTGAAAAAAAATAAAAAAACTTAACCTAACTTCCGAAATATTTTTTTCAGAAAATTTTGGTCGGTTAAATATTTATTCAGTTACCTATTTTCCACTATAGGTCATCAAAACCTAACTTAGAAATGTTAGATTTTGGGAAAAAAAAAAAGAAACAAAGTTAACCTAACGTTTTTTCGGAATTTTATTTCATAAAGTTTCGCTCAGTTTAATATTTCGGAAAAATATCCTATTACCTATTTTCCACGATAGGTCAGCAAAACATAACCCAGAAATGTTGGGTTTTGAAAAAAAAAACTAATGTTTTTCCGGAATATTTTTTTCAGAAAATTTGCGGTTGGTTTAACATACCGGAAAAATATCCGGTAAAATATTTTCCACCATAGGTCACCCCTAACTAAAAAATGTGACGATTTTATGCTTAATACACGACAAATCGTCCTCCCACCCTCCCCTATTGCATCGAGCACATTAACCTTTTTGATTCGTCCGTGTGATAGGTATGATATATTTTTGTGTTATTTGTTTTTTATTCTTCAATGTCGACTGCATTGACATCATCATTCATCTTGAGGATCTTTTGTTTTGTGTGGTTTTCAATTACAATGTTTACTGTCTCGTTGGTGTAGTGGCAAAGTTTCTGCTTACATTCGAGAGGTCCAGGGTTCGAATCCCAGGTCGAGCCAAAATTGTTTCTGAGATTCTCTGTCATAAATTTCTCAAAAATAGCTCGGAGTCGGTTGGCGGTGTTACACCCCCGTGCCTCGGAAAGCAAGTTAAGCCGTTGGGCCTGTGCCTGATCTCTCTCCGGTCATAACGGATCGCCGTCTCACCGAACTTTGAGAGTGAATGGATCAGTGAGAGCACCCGTGTATTGCGCTTACACTTATGCACTATAATATCTCCTGCGTAGTTCGCTGATCTCTGTTGAGATTGGCCGCCGTGGTCGAAATCGGCCAGGAGGACTATATTTTTTTTTGTTTACTGACCAATTTAATTGTTAGAACCATTAACACTATTGTCGCCTTACCTTTTTATGTATTAAAGGGAAGCCCAGAAAAACCACTAAAAACATTTATAATCGTTTATTTTTCTACGAGCACATACACTTCGTTCTATGGAAACAGTAAGAGAGAGAGGGAAGATAACTTTCGGCGGGAAGCCCCGCGCTCGCAAAGGAGCTGCGTTCGGAAATCCCTAACAGTCGGCCTTCCTGATCTACTGCTCGCCTCGAGCAATCTCATCATCACCCACCTTTTCAATGGTAACGTGGGGACTCCTCTATCAAAGCTTCTTAAGGCCTTGAATAGATGACCACAAATGCAATACCATACACCAGCTTCTTAAGGCTAGTTTTACTGCAGGTATCATCAACTGCTTAATGTTGAATGTAACCAGGTGACTTCTTAATGCCACCGCAAACCAACTTCTTAATGTTGTCATAATCAGTAAATGATTAAAGTGCACTTTCTTTTACGTCGCGACGTCTATTACTACACCTCTTAAGGCATGCATGCATCAAACAGCAGACCCTGCTGGCAACCTCTTAAGGCCAAACCACCGGTGACAAATTAATTACAGCGAAACGTTCTTAATCGTTTTTACTTACTTTTACCACATTACATCACCATCTTAATGGTCACAACAATTTGTTACAAAATAAGCCTTAACTACAAAGCCTTCTGAATGACATATCAGAAATTGACACATTTTAACCTTAAAATAGGGTTTACAAACAAATCTTAATTTTCAGAGTCCGAGCCATCAGATACAGAACTATTTGATTGAAAAAGTTTTAGTTTATCACGGGCCATTACATTTTCATATGCCCTACTTCGACCCTGTGTACTCTTAATTACATATCGGTCACGAGGTAATACTTTACTGATCCTGAAAGGACCATCAAAACGAGGCACGAGTTTGCCACTTCGTAAACCCTTTCGTATCATCTTACGCTCAGCAAGAACCATATCTCCAACCTTAAAGGCAGGTGCGTCTCGTCTCTTCTTGTCAAAAGCACGTTTTGACTGTTCCGAAGCCTTAGCAGAACGAATTAAGGCCTCTTGCCTGGTATTATCTAAATCAGGCGAACGAGATGGGATGACAATATCGCCTATCAGTCGCGGCCTACAACCATACAACAATTCTAATGGACTTTTGCCAGTACTATTATTTACATTGGAATTGAGTCCCAATTGAACTTTAGGTAGAAAACGTTCCCAGTCACTTTGGTTATCACCAACATAAGATACTAAGGCATCAAGTATGGTACGGTTAAAACGTTCGACCTGCCAATTCGCACGCGGACTAGCGACGGCAGTCATGACATGTTTTATTTGTCTTTCAAGGCAGTAGTCCTTGAAATCCTTGCAGTTAAAAGCCTTGCCTCGATCGCTGATTATGCGAGTGGGAACGCCAAACGTCTTAATGTGTTAATTAAGACGTCAAATGCCTGCAAAACGTATTTACAGCTAACGTCACGGACAGCTTCAAGCCAGATAAACCTTGTAATTGAGTCTACAATCGCTAGTATATGCATTTTACCGGACGGGCTTTTACAGAAGGGACCAAGGTGGTCCACGTGTACAGTGTGGAACGGTACGGGCACTCTCTCTATAGGATGCATCAACCCTACTTTACGTCCTGTACTTTTTTTAGCATATTGGCAAGAAATACAACCTTGAACGTATTTTTGAATAAAGCGGCGCATTTTACCGAACCAATACTTTGACTTTATAGCGTCATACGTCTTTTGAAAGTTAATGTGTCCGTTATTATCATGAAAAGTTTGCACAAGTGACCAACGACATGCCCGAGGCACGACTACCCTTAAACTGCCGTTAACCTTACGTGAAAGGACGCCGTTTTCAACTGTGTAATCATTAGCAAGACCTGTCAAGTTACCACACTTGATTTCATCTTGTAGTTGGTCCACGGTTGAACGGATTGAATCGTCTCCCTGTTGCATTGCCTCTACAAAACATTTATCATTCATGCGCATTACGGAGCCAACAGGATTACGGCTCAACGCGTCTACATGGGCCATTGACTTCCCAGCACGATACTCAACGTCAAAGTCATAGCCCTGAACCTCAAGCCACCAACGAGCGATGCGTGGGGACAAATCTCGCTTCGACCAGGTCCAACGCAGAGCGTTACAGTCAGTTACTATTGTGAACTTTATACCGGTTACATAAACCTTGAATTTAGCTAAGCTCATTACAACCGCTAATGTCTCTAATTCGAAGCTGTGGTATTTCTGTTCAGCAGGTGTAGTTTGACGGCAAGCGTAAGCAACTGGTTTCCATCCACCGTCTGGTTGCTGTTGCAACAAAATACCACCCAGGCCTAATTTTGACGCATCCGTGTGAATTTGAGTTGGGTATTTGGGATTAAATAATGACAAAACGTGCCGGTTAATCAGAATGGTCTTAATTTCATCAAACGCTTTTGATTGGGCCTCGCCCCATATCCAAGGCTGATCTTTTTTTGTAAGTATAGTGATGGGACGTGCTAAAGCCGCAAAACCAGGTACGTATCGCCGAAAGTAATTAGCCAAGCCCATGAACTGACGGGCCTGATGGACGTTATTAGGCACTTCAAAATCACGCACAGCTGTAAGTTTATGTGTTGCCGGTCTGACAGTACCATCAAACACTTCGTGACCTAAGTATTCAATCTTTGGGACAAGGAATGAACACTTATTTAAGCGTAGCGTCATGTTCGCGTCCCTAATTCGCTCCAAAACTGCCCTAAGTCTCTCTAAGGCCTGTTTTTCAGAGCCAGCATAAACCAGAATATCATCAAGGTACGCTGTAGCAAATTTGAAACGCAACGGTCCAAGCACTTCATCCATCGCCCGTTGGAACACAGAAGGAGCGTTAGCTAAACCGAAGCTCATGCGCGTATATTGGAAGTGCCCGTGCGGTGTTATAAATGCTGTATACGGTTTACTATCGTCATCCAGCTGGATGCAATGATACGCAGATTTTACATCGAGACATGAGAACACCCGTTGATCAGATAAGCGGTCTAATTGATCTTGAATCAGTGGCAAGGGGTACCGGTCCCTTTTTGTAATTTTATTTAATGCTCGATAGTCAACGCACATTCGCGCTTCTCCCGTTTTTTTCGGTACGAGAATAACTGGACTAGCATATGGGGATAAGGATTCTTCAACTATGCCTTTGTTTAACAGGTCATCAACGATCAAACGGACTTTTTCGCGGTCGGCCATCGACATACGGTACGGACGGTAATAAATGGGTTTTGAATCTTTCAACTCTATATGCATTTTAGTAGGACATTTGCCAATCTTATTATCGTCACCGGAAAAACAGTCTGAAAACTCATTTAGTATTTTATCTAGCTGTGAAACTATGTCTGAAGGTAAGTTATCGCCGATTTTGTAACCCTTTTTCTCATCTGACAGGGACGCACGCGCTACACACTGACCTAAAGGTAAGGTAACACTATTATTGCTGATATTTAACACATTCAATACCGCGTGACCGTCAATGAACTCAGTTTCGCGTTCGGGTATCACACACTCTGCTCTAGGCATCCCGTGTGCTGTAGCATGAACCAATACGGGTCCGACGATAGGCTCCTCACAGGTAACTATAATCTTATTAACCCCTGGTCGCAACGTACAAACACTATCAAAGGGTATGAGTTTAACACGTTGGACGTCCTCACACATATTAGGTAATTCTGTTAGGGTATTCGCGTTGTACATGCGCAGCGATGTCGGAGTTTTTATTACGTACACGTCAGAATATTCGGTAAAAGGCTGGCCTATAATGACACCTATGTCTTGAGCGCAATCCGGTACTACATAAGCGGAAGCTTCGCACGTTGCCTCGTCTGCACACACCTTTACCCAACTTGTACCCGCGGGGGTTATTTTAGACCCGCCAAAACCCCGGATTATGCAACCTGATTCACATGGCCTAATATCTAACTGCAATGTCTGGGCGATAGACTCCGTAATTGTTATACAAGTGCTACCAAAATCAATAAACGCGTACACCGGCAAGTCGTTAATTTTAACATTCATATAATATTTACTGCTACCAGAAGCATCCTTAATTATTTTCACCGATTGAGACTTTCTATTTTTTTAGTTTAAAACACTCATCCTTAACATGTCCGGTGTGATTACAGTATGAACACTTCTTTATTTTTGTATAACAATCATTTTCGTCGTGACCACGTTTGCCACAGAACGCACATGTTAACGTTTTATCGGTTTTGTTACGTCTTTTTGTAGGGCACTTTGCTGCAACGTGACCCCGCCGTTTGCAGTTATGACATTGGATTTTTGAATCAAATAAAGTTGATTTATTCCGATCAGATATATGCACAGGTTGCGACGGTTGCCTAAACGCCGACAGATACCGAATAAGGCTAGACGTATCGCGACAACCAGCAGAAATAGCACCGACTTCTATCAAGTTATTTCCAATTGTGCCTATTATTGCTTCAGTAATAAGCGAGTCGGGTAACCCGCACGCGTTGCCTAAAGCGAGCTTATCGTAATAAAATTGCAAGTAGTCTTGCTCGGGACGCCTTATTGTATTTACCAGTTCGCGCATTAAACTAATTTTACTACGATTGGAAGGAAAAGCCGTCAGCAATTGTTCCTTCCAATCGTTCCAACTCAGGTTAAGATCGCTCTGTTGGTCGTACCATTGCTTAGCGTATCCTTTTAATTTAGACGTGCAGTTAAAAATCATAGTCTTTTCCGTACATGCTTGCAACACCTTCTATTTTTCGTACCCATTGTTCAATTGATGAAACAGTAGACTGAGGGTCAAAGTCAGGTAATGGGTCGTTACGACCTACGTATCGTAGTATACTACTAGACTGGGCTTGCTGGATATTAACTGAGGTATCAGAATTAGGCACAAACGTACTATGTTGAACGGATTCACGACTACAGCTACCAGCCGCGGTTGTTATGTGATTACTATCCGATAAATAAGACGGAGCCGCCTTAGGCACACAATAACCGCTAACTATTGGCGGGCATTGCACGCTCGACGCAACAGGCGCATGGTGTACGCCGGCTACCGGTGGGTGCGCACAGCTCGTGCTTGCTGGCGCCGCACGCTGTATATTGGCCACCGACGGGCATGGCGCACTAATGACCGGAGTGTACGTATGCAAGGAGTCGGAGTAGGCATTCTCGTCCATTGTCGAACTTAGGTCCTTTGAACTATGTTCACCACCTCCGTTTACGCCACTGCTACAAGCTATTGCCGAAGTAGAACCGTTTACGTCGGCGTGACTACTACCACTAACGGTGGTATAACCAGGGCCATCGATATGGTTACTCGATCTGTCGTAGGTCGACGACATGTATGCGAAATCGTACCTTGGTCTGGCGGACTGGTTACCGCCACTGGGGATGGATGCACCTGAGCACTGGCCGGTACGCTAGCGGACTCCACTCGGGACAGCCATGGCGTCGCCGCCGCCACAATCACCGACACCGCCACCGGCGCCGCGCTCGACGCCGACATCAACGCTTCTGTCGCGGCGTCGCGTACGTTGAGGTTCTTCACTACGATTTACACTTTTAGGTCGTATACGCTTCGGCACAGTTACTACAGGTGAACATTGTGATGATAATGAACGCCGCCGATTCGAAATATCTTTCAACAGTTCGCAACGCAACGTATCACAATCACTATCACTTTCTTCGTCATTTACACACTCACGGTACCGACTCATTTTGCGTTATAATTAAAAGGGGTTAAATATAATGACCACCACAAAATGCTTTGATACCCTTAGTTCTTTTACCAAAAATATATACTGAACACCAGAAAAATTAAGTCTAAAATTACAATAGTACTACCTATTTTAGTCACGACTGCTCTTCAAATTGTATTCGAACACCAAATATAGTAAATGACCACCAAATGCTAGCGAGCAAATTAATGCGATATTTCTGTCTAAATAAACCACTATGGTTGCCATAAAATGTAGGCTTATTATTACCAAATAAAGTATTATGATGCCATATTAAGTTATGTCTCCGGCTTGCAATCCCCCCTCCCACCGCATCGCAAGCGCCGCGCTCGCTCGGACACGATCTCCAATTTAGTCACGTGCAAGCACTTGCGTTCATTGGGTGTGTTTTGTTTTCTGTCTGTTGCGCAACCGACCCAATCGGTTGGTATCTTTGCAATGGCTAATGAAAACGTAGTGGATTTTGAGACAAAAAGGAATTTATTTACTGTGTTTGTCAAATATTTTTTCCCGAGGGTAATTTACTTTAATCGGATAACGAGATGTTATTTTTTGCATGTCATTTTAAATTTAAATGTGGCCTAATAATTTGGTGTTTGTTACTATCTATGGGGGAACAATGATTTTTTTGGACTCAGTTTGCTTAAAAAGGATAGCAAGATGTAAAAACGTTGGTTATAATTTTACATTAAAATGCTGTTTTAATTTTGGTGATCATTTACTACTTTCGGGTTAACAATGATTTATTTGGAGTCATTTTGCTAAAATAGGATAGCAAGATGTTAAAACTCTGGTTATAATTTTACATTAATATGCGGGTTTCATTTTGGTGATCATTTACTATTTTTGTCTGCTATATGTTACTATATCTGGTAGTAAGTTAAACATAAGCCTAATTAAAACAAACAAAACACAAGTCACAAACAAATCCAAAGAAAGCAACTGCGTCACTCGAAAACTTTTGAACTGGTCCAAACCGGTTTTTGCACGCGCTGCGTCCCGGCGCGCGGCCCTATTTTGCCACTGTTCAAACTACACTTTTTACTGTTTATTTCGCCGAGATAACGTTTGTGTGAGCACTAGGTACACTAATCGCACTTCTGAGCTAAAGGGAAGCCCAGAAAAACCACTAAAAACATTTATAATCGTTTATTTTTCTACGAGCACATACACTTCGTTCTATGGAAACAGTAAGAGAGAGAGGGAAGATAACTTTCGGCGGGAAGCCCCGCGCTCGCAAAGGAGCTGCGTTCGGAAATCCCTAACAGTATGCACATTGTTAACTTGTCGGACGGTTAGAATTGCAGTCCGACTTCAGGTCTAAGCTGTCTTTTATTGAAATTGGGGTATGAGGTAAAAAAACAAACAGAAACTTCGAAACTTGACATTTTTTACAGGATGGTTTTGATGGTATTATGATAACACATTTTAGTCACTTTCGTCCAGTTGGAAAACTGTTTTTATGTAGGTATACAAATAAGACACCCTTGTTTCGTTAGTTCTTTATTATTTTATTAAATTTATTATACAAATAAATAACGTAACCTTACTTGCTACTAATGCTTTGTTTATAAGTCCACACTTAACCTAATTATCAATGCATCACATCTCTGTGTTATAGTCACGGCTGCAAGAAAATATTAACTCGTGTTTTACGAGAATCATTTGAATTGTTGAATATCCAATGGTCGGTCTGACGATACTTCTTTAAATTAATAAATGTTTCTTTCTTTATTTATATTTCCGAGTACGGGTGCACTTCACATCACCGTTCGGGTAATAAAATTAGACCGCGGGTCACTGATAATTTGGAGGTTGTGTTGAGACCAAGCGGAACTGAACTTGCAGCCGGCACCTTCACCAAAAATCTGAGCGTGTCGGGGTCAGCGGGCGCGCTTTGCGGAGCGCGGCGAGTGCGAGAGGCGCGGCAGGCGGCGGCGCGCCAGGTACAGCGCGGCGGCCACGGCGGCCAGCAGCAGCGCCGCGCCCGCGCACGCCGCCGCCACCGTGCGCAGGCGCGCGTACTGCGGCACCCCCAGCGCCGCGCCGCCCGCAGCACCGCGCGCGCATTCCACGCGTGCCCAGTACGTTGCGCCTTCTTCTATCGGACTCACTGGAAACAAAAGTAACCGGTGAAGGACAGAATTCGAATGCAACGGTCAGGATTTACAAATTATTTCGGGTACTCACTGAGCATGTAGTCATGGTGTGTGTGTGCGGTGGCGAGCAAGCTTTCGCCGGGCGGCGGGCCGGAGTACCAGCGCAGCTGACAGCGCTCGCCGGGGAGCGCGCCGCGCCAGCGCACGAGCGCGCCGTCGTCCAGCAGTCGCACCGACACCTCCAACTCTTCGCCGCTCAGAACAGGTTCCGTGTCTTCGGTCACCGCCGCTACGAAAGCCGTGACACCGGCATCAATCGATTCGGTTTCGGTATCTAAAACAGTCAGGCGAGTCAGCGAATTAGGTTTCTATTACATACAGTTATGATCTTTAGTATCTTCAACTACCTATTAGTCAAGCGACAAATATTAGCAGTGACGCAAATGCTTCAGTTCTGCTTGCATTAAGTTTACAATGTTGAAATAAAATTACCTAAAGTCCGCACGAAGACGGGCTTACTGAAGAGTCCGTCCCCGATGTGGTCCTGCGCGAGCACGCGCAACTCGTACTCGGCGCCGGGGTGCAGGCCCACGAGCGTGGCGTCGGTGACGCCGCGTGACAGTATTTTCATGGTCCGCCACTCGGTCACGGCGCGCTCGCGGTACCATACCGTGTAGTCGACCTCGAGCCCGTTGTGACCTGAAACCGCCCTCGATAAAAGTTTATGTAGGACTCCGCTCCACTTTCACACTACTTCATAGCAATTTGGTACGTCTGTACACGTATATTAAGATTAAGGCTTACCCGGCACCCATGACAGGTGGACGGAGTCGTGCGCGGGCACGGCAGAAAGGTCGTGCGGCGCGCGTGGCGGCACGTTCTCGACGAGCAGCTCGGCCTCGGCGACGACGACGGCGGCGTCGTTGCGCGCCGAGCACATGTACACGCCGCGGTCCTCCTCCGCGATGTCGGATATCGTCAGGTTTCCGTCGGTTATCGAGTACCGCCCCTCGGGTAGTGCGCTTCCATCTTTCTGCAATATTCAGACAATGACTGGAATGCTCGGCTTATACGTAATACCGCTAGGTGCGTTTACGGAAACTCACTCTAGACCATTGAAGCGTAGTGGCAGAGTCGGCGACGCGTAGCTCGAGCGCGCACGGCAGCATAAGCGAGTCGCCGAGGCGCGCGACGTAGAGCGGGTGCGGGCGCGCGGCGAGCGCGGGCGGCCGCTGCACGCGCACGCGCACGCCCGGCGACGCGCCCTCCGAGCCCAGCACGTTGTACGGCGTGCACGAGTACTCACCCTCGTGTGACTCGTCCACCTACCCACCATAAAATTGAATTTGTTGAATAGATTTTCATTTTCAACCGACCAAAGGACTAATGATTGACATTTGGTGTATGGAAACTCACAAATCTGTAGGTAATTATATAAACTGTATAACTATACACAAAGCTATAAGATAGGATAGGATCAGTGGACCCACCTGGTTGAAAAGCAAACTGCCATTGCGGCTATAGAACACGCCGGGCACGTTGTAGGGATCGAAGAGGAAGCCGTCCTTCTCCCAGCGCAGGTTGGTGAGAGGCGGGTTGGCGCTGAAGTGGCAGTCGAGGCTGGCCGGCTTGCCGTACGGTAGATACTGCTCTTTCGGTGAGTAAACTACCTTTGCCTTGTCTGAAACACATAACCACAGGGGTAATTTAACATCAAACTAAAGCATTACTGTATACATTTGTGAATAGAAAACTAAACCAGTCCGGCGGTATCATAATATGATTCAAGTGATTCATCTACTATACTTAGAAGCCTAACCGTAATTAGTAGATTACAAGATTAATCTTGTACCATTAATGGTTTTCTTACTAGGGAGTGACTACTACCTCGAGCTACTATCACCAATAAAACATGCAAATAGAATGACTTCTCGATCGGGAGCCGTAGAAAATTTTATCAATAACGGACGAACCGGAATGCGGATAGCCGAATCTCAGAGCATCTTGAACTTGCATGAGAGCACATATCTACTTAAGTAAGTATAACCACGGCCATGACTCACACTGTACATCGAGGAAGGCGCTGGCGACCTGCTGCAGGCCGTCGTGGTCGCGCACGCGGCACTCGTACTCGCCGGGGTCGGAGCTGTGCGCGGCGCGCAGCACGAGGCTGCCGTTGGGCGGTCGCTCGGCGCGCGCCGCCAGCTCGGGCAGCCGCTCCAGCGGCACGCCGCCCTTGAACCACGCCACCACCCACTCGCGGCTTTTGGGCAGGCACTCCAGCTCGGCGCGCTCGCCCTCTAGGACCGTCACGTTCATAGGCGGCGTCACGATCAGGTTCCCGCCTGCAATACAACTTCATTCAAAACTAAATATTTAAAATTACTTTCTGTTATGGATCATCTATTTAAACAGTTCAATTAAAATAAGAATTCCAATCAGAGTATATTGACAGCGAGTAGAGGTAGGGGAGGTGTAAGAACGGTGACAGTACATGAATGTGCAGGCAGAGGGTGCTAGAGAGAGAGCGGGGCGCCAGACCGTCGACTTCGAGGCGGTAGAAGGTGCCGTTGTTGCGCTCGGGCGGCGAGCGGTTGGGGAAGGCGACGCGGCAGCGGTACAGGCCGGCGTCGGTCTCGCGCACGGCGCTCACGTTGATGGAGCCGCGGCCGAGCCCTAGGCGGCCGTCGGCCACGCGCCGCACGCGCCCGCCCCAGCGGTCCGCCACGCGCGCCGCGCCCTCGCCGCTGTACCACGAGAAGATCGTCTCGCCCTGGAACGTAAACATACATGTTTATATCCAACCTTGTTCAGGTTAAGAAAGTAATTAGCCTGTAAGTTAAATCCTAAGCCCAAATTAATTGTAATTTAATTTTTAGAAACTGAAAAAAAATATTTATTTATTAAGGGCTCCTTGTCAATAGTCAGATAAATAGCTATCGGACTGTTAGCGCTATCTGTCTAGTGTAACATCAACCCTAAAATAACAAACAGAAGCGACCCCTTGTAGAGGACAAGGGGTCGCTTCGCTTGTGATTTTAACCCCCGACGAAATAGAGGGGTATTATAAGTTTGATCTCTATGCACGTGCACGTAGATGTGTTTTGCAACTGCCTCGTTGGTGTAGTGGCAAAGTTTCTGCCTTACATCCTGGAGGTCCTGGGTTCGAATCCCAAGTCGAGCCAAAATTGTATCTGAGCTTTTCTGTCATGAATTTCTCAAAAAAAGCTCGGAGTCGGGAAGTTGGCGGTGTTACACCCCCGTGCCTCGGAAAGCGCGATAAGCCGTTGGTCCTGCGCCTGATCTCTCTCCGGTCATGTCGGATTGCCCTATCACCGAACTTTGAGAGTGATGGAACAGTGAGTGCACCTGTGTATTGGGCTCAAACTTGTGCACTATAATATCTCCTGCGCAGTTGGCTGATTTCTGTTGAGATTGGCCGCCGTGGTGTGTCTGTGGAATCGTAGCTCCCGACGGAGGGACCGATTACAAAGCGTTTTTATTCGAAAAATAATTAAACACGGTGTGGTTCTTAGCTGCGGCTGTCGTCATGACGCTCCGGCCAGCTGTTGCAGCCCACCAGCTGCTTAACTGGCTCATTCGAGGGTTATTTAACTGGAAAGTTAGTTTATCATACCGACCGTTCTACATAAACAGTTTCATTCCCCATTGTTTTTTAATACACTATTTTATTTGCTTGATTGCGACATTATATACATATAATTATTAGGTTATGCAATATAATTTTGAATTGTACTTTAAAAATCCGCCTTGATAAGGGTAATACTTTCTTCTCTAGATTCAAAGTAACACTAGCATTTCGTCCGTTACATAGATAAGAACAAGTACTACAGCCAGTTGTGGTTCGTTAAACATTATAGCCTGAGCCGGAGATCAAATGAGAATAGCCCCTTTGTTTAGTAATAAAGATCATTTGTCACCAACACCTTTAACGACCGTTGTAAAAGATTGATGTCAGCAGCGATGCGGGCAGCGGGTGTTGCATCACCGGCGCAGCCGCCGCGCGCGCTGGTGCTGGTGACGCGCGGCGCGGCGCTCGCGCAGCGGCGTGCCTCGTAATTGACAGGAAGACGTCACTTGCTCGCGGTGTCATATTCTAATTACTTGAGTATGAGACAAGCGGCACGAGGCGCGGGCGGCCCTCTTTATAAATCAAATTGGTGTGACTTGGCACTTACTCGTCTTTCCTAACTGTGACGATAGATACGAAAAGGACCAAAATTTTTAGAGATAGGTATCTAGCTGGATTTGTTTGATCATTCATAATATTTAGGAATCAGAGGCTACACTTAATCACTACATAGTATAAAACAAGTCGCTTTATCTGTCCCTTTGTATGCTTAAATCTTTAAAACTACGCAACGGATTTTGATGCGGTTTGTTTTAATAGTTAGAGTTATTCAAGAGGAAGGTTTATGTGTATAATCACTTTATTTTATTTATTTTATTAAACCAACAGCAACAATATATTATGCTAATTTGTTAAGTAGTTTGTAATTTATAAGTAGGCCAATTCTAATAATAATTAATAATAATTCAGCTTCGACCGGGTGGAAAAATAGTCCTCCCGAGCGAAGCCAGGTCAGGCCGCTAGTTGTCTGTAAAGAAATAACTTTAATGTAAAAGGTTTAACATGAAGAACTGAAGACTAAGAAAACTTACATCGTTCGTGATAAACGGTGCTGACAGAAAAGATTATTACAAAATACTTTACTAAAGCGACCGCGTAGCTAGACAGCGCGGAGCAGGCGGAGAAGGCTACCGTGGGAGAGGCTGCGGCCGCGGTGCGGCGCGCATTAGCGCTCCTCGAGGTGTCAAGTGGCCCGCCAGCGCGCCCGCTCCCACGCAAACACTTCTCTAATCCGCACTGGAGAGCAAGTACCTACCTACCTAGGTAACCTACATATTGGAAAATTCCTTATCATTGAACACGCGAGGTTTCGTATCTAGACATTATGAAATGTTATATGACAAAACAACACATCATATAACATCGACGCCCGCTGCGTTGTTTTAAGTAATCAGCATTTACGTACATCGTCAGAAATTCTTTAAAACTCTAGCTTCTGTCTGAAACATGATTTTTTTTTGATACTTTTTCTGAAAAAGTGGAAGTCACGTCCCATCATGCTAAACCTAGTAGTGGAAGATAGTTAGAGATGATCACCATAAGCAGGGATCGAACCTACCTACCGAACTGTTGTACCGAGCTGTTTTGTTTTATCTATTATCTAGCTCAGTCAGACTCATAGCTGGCCATGTTTAGAATGAAGGTTAGACGCTAACCTACATAATTTAATGTTATATAAACATAGTTATCATTATAAATGCAGTATTGAATGTGGTAAGGATTGGATATTTGGTTACATCGCATAATCACTCATTTACAGATGTATTGATGAAGCTTGGACGAATATTGTAAACGTGTTTATATACATTCTTGTTTAAAGATTGGACTACAACACACCGATTTAAATCTTCACGAGCATTGAAGCCACTGCATAAGTGACGGGTTCTCTATCCGGACGGGTAACGGGATGTTTTGGAAACATCGCTTCATACAAAATATGAAAAACGCATACGCACAGGTGCAGGGACGGGGCGGGAACGAAAAAGCGAAAAAAATATTTTGTATGATGTTTCCAAAACTTCACGTCCTGTCCCTTCTAGATAAAAACCGCGTCTTTAATCAGAATCACGATATCGCATTTGGGGGATTGAATTCCCTAGTTACATCCGATGCGTGAGTCCGATGCGGGTCTGTGGACGCTTGCTTTAAGTAAACAGTGCAAGTTTCATCAAAATCGGTCTAGTATTACTTATACTTTTTTCCATGCATCTTTATCCTAGCAGGTAAAATGTAACCCGATTACTGTTTCTGTGTCGATAAGTTTTGTATGAGTTCAAACAAAATGACTATCGACTGGTATAGGTAATTAATGGACAACGTATGTAACGCATGTAACTACTACTACTACACAATCATAACACACATAATATGAACAGTTGTACATTTGGGCTTCACCGGGGCAAGTGGTATTTTACAATGAATTCTTTGAACAATTAACACAAAGAAGCAAAGCAAGGCCAGGCAAATAAATCATGCCTATTTAACCACTCCTGCTCAATCAGGCGGTAAATGGGATGTGCGGATTAGTAAGAGCACATGAAGAATGATGAACAATGTGCAGTTGTGAATTACAATGTGACAAAAGCACGACAAATCGCGCGGCACAGTTGTATAGTAGTCCTCCTCGAGTCGCGACCGCGAGACGCAGGCAGGGGCGGGTCGTGACTTTTTGGGACCCTGGACTAAAACTACTCAGGGGGGCCCTTTTCTCTATGCTTAATGCTCGGCTGATAAACATTATTAATGAAGACAATTATTATTCTAACAAATGTGGATTTATAAATCAACATTTCTGCATTTTTTACAGCAAATTCCTTAGACCTCTCTGAATTACAAAAAGGTTGGTAATTTGAGCGCGACCGAAGCGAGCGCCCGAGATATCGGTATTTTTTTTTTATAAAAGTTACTTCACGAGAGTAGTCTGGTACTGAGCTTTGTACTTGCCTTTCAGAAAGATTTTTCAGAAATGTGTTCGCGAGCGAAGCGAGGTGTCAAAATCTTTAGCGGTGATGATTCTTTAGAATATCTTACAGCCATATAAATTAGTTTGCGACCGTAGCAAGCGCTCGAGAGTAGAATTTAACGATACTTTAGAATTTTTAAATCCTCCATCTTCTGACTCTCTGACCTCTCCGAATACCAAAAAGGCTAACAAAAAATGCGCAAAGCGAAGTGAGTGCTTGAAATTTACTGGTAATAAGGATACTGATAATATCTCAGAAAGGTACTAAAGGTTATTAAGTAAATGAGCTTTGTCTCATCCAGTTCCCAAAAGTTTAAATAGGTATATTCAAGAGAGCCCAAAACAGATAAAGTAATACCAAAGCCATTTGAGTGTTCAAGAGTTTGGCTTTAGGACGAATTAAGAACATTTGCCAAGGTTTTGCTGCTATTTATTGGGCTCCTCCAAGCTCAGGAGGCCTTCAGGCCGTCATAGAGCCCATAATCTAGAGTCGCACATTTACCTGAATAACCTGGCATAATTCTGAAGTGTCGTATTTTTGTTAAATAAAATAAACTTTTGCAAATACTTTGTACAATCAAACGGTGTAATTCACACGCCCGCTATAAAAAAAAACACCGAATATGCACAATTCGTTGGACAGTCGGCACACGTGTTGATCGATTTGGGTGTCAACCTTGCGAATGTTTTTTTTTCGTTTCACATTACGCCTTATGTACGAGCAAGCAACGTACAGTTTTAGTTAAGTCATCAATTTACATGTTGACCTCATTTACCTGTATTTATCATTTTTCACTCGATCAAATAAGTTCGCATTTAGCCATCAAGAGCGCCGCGCGTACTCATTCATTTCATCATAAATACCGTTTGTACCAAGTTTTAGTCTCCAAATATACATCAGTTTTATCATAATCAAGTTTTATCATTTATCAAATTTGTTTCGGTTCACCCCGA
Organism: Pyrausta despicata; assembly: GCA_963921415.1. Taxonomy (NCBI): domain Eukaryota; kingdom Metazoa; phylum Arthropoda; class Insecta; order Lepidoptera; family Crambidae; genus Pyrausta; species Pyrausta despicata. The sequence goes on from OY992851.1 coordinate 116,607, forward strand.
ACATTGGTCCTTCGGGCCTTCCGTAAAAGGCGGGATCATAACGCGTTTGTGGACTTACATGTGACCTGAACACGTGTCGTCGGTTCCGCTGAACCTATTGGAAGGATAGTGCACGTGTAGTGTACACCACGTGGTGATAGTGTTGCTGTGCAAACCAAGGCACGGCGACGCGTCGCACAACCAGATCAACCAAGGTGTGCCATCAAGAAGCACACCTAGCACCAAAACACCAAGGTTTTCGGTCATCAGCGGCCAGCCGGTGCCGGGGGCGACCACGAGCAGTCTCCTCTTGCATCAGCTATAAGCACCTGGAGTATCAAGACCTCCACCAGATCATCATCATTATCAAGTAAGACCAATCCTTTTTATTCTTCATAACCATGGCGAATTTCGAAGATATCATGGCCAATCAACAACAGCTGGCTTCAGGCATTGAGCAAGTCTGGACCAACTTCAAGAAAGATGGTTCAGAGAGAAAGACGCCAGAGTATTTACAACGCCGTGTAGAAGTGTTAGATACATACTGGGTCGATTTTGAAAACAATCATTCAAGGTTATCAGAGTTCGGTATAGATACTCCTTATTTCGAACATAAGGATTACGAAAGAGTAAGGGAGAGATATCGTTCAATCAGGGCAAGTATATTAGATTATAAGCCAACCGGGGTCAGCGAAGAAAGGCCTGGCCCTTCGGTGCTAAAACCGGCAACATTTAAGGCAACCACAAGCGATCATAAGCAACCGTCGGCGATACCAAGGTCAGCCGATACCTATCAACCATCGCCGTCATCAAGAGCAACGGCCAGTAGAACAGAAGACATGCTCAAAAAACAACAAAGTAATTTCAAGGCTTTCCATCGCTGCGTATCTACCATAGACCTAGAAACCATGTCAGAAAAATGGGAGTTTGACGACATCCTTCGCACTCTCCAGGCTCGTTGGGCGACCATTGATGCCCTACACTGGGAGCTGGACAGCGAATTGGACGAGTCAAATAAGAAGTACGAAGAAGCATTTTCAAGTTACGAAAGGGAGTACATCAGAATCAAGAAAGAAATTAACAAGAAAATGTGGTCTATGGCGCACAGGGAGAAAGCTACTCCTCAAATGGAGATACCTACCTTCAGTGGAAATTACAACACCTGGATTTCATTCAAGGACCTATTCACTGAAATCATTCACAGTAACCCATCCATGTCCAGTGCACAGAAGATGCAGTATCTTAAAACCAAGGTAAAAGGCGAAGCTGAAAGGTTAATTCATCATCTATCTGTAAGCTCCGACAACTACTCTACCTGTTGGGAAATTCTAAACCAAAGGTATAACAACAAAAAGTTGCTGTTTACTTCACAAATCAGCACATTACTTAACCTCCCGACTGTCCAAACTCAATCTCTAAATCACATCAAACGCATGCATGACACAACTACAGAATGTCTCAATGCTATCAAGAACCTAGGAGTCGACATTACTTCATGGGACCCCTTGATTGTGCACATTCTGTCGCAAAAGCTAGATACAGAGTCATTTACGGACTACGTTGAATCAGTGAAGCAACCAAGAGAGCTACCAGTGTTAAAAGAGTTTCTAGACTTTTTAGAGACAAAGTTTACCAGTCTAGAATCATCATCACGTAGAAAACAAGACAACTCTACGCCTAAATATCAAGGTAACATCAAACATAATAATCAGTATCATAAACCTACGTTCAATAAAAGTGCATTCACTTCGAGTGTGAATGCACAATCTCCTACACAACCTCCTAGCAACAAGGCAGGGCCAGCAGCAGTTAGATACAGGTGTTCAATTTGCAAAAGCAATGACCATGGAATATATTTTTGTCAAAAGTTCTTAGAAATGACGGCGTTCAACAAGCGTAAAACCGTCAATAAATTTAATCTGTGCCAAAATTGTCTGAATTATCATCCTGGAAAAGCATGCCTATCAGATCATAGATGTCGAAAATGCAATGAAACTCACAATAGTTTATTGCACGAGGCATTTACGCAATCATGTAACACGACAACAGAAGCGGCGACGGCCGCGGGCGCGGGGAGTGCAGTTACCACGAATGCAAACTCAGGAAAACAGGTAAAAAGTAGCTCACACGTGTCGCTGCCGAACGAACCAATTGAAATATTGTTGCCAACCGCTATTATCAAGCTACAATCATCGGACGGCTCTTATCATACTATGCGAGCTCTTCTAGATCAGGGATCCCAAGTCTCTTTGATCACTGAACACGCAGCCCAGTTATTGCAGTTACCAAGAAAAAGATGCATGGGAGTGATATCTGGTGTCGGTGATATAGAGAGCAGCTGCAAAGGGATGATGAATATAAAATGCATGTCAGCTATTAGCGATTTCACATTCGAAACTGACGTGTTTATCATGAAAAGCCTAACCAAAAACTTGCCAAACTGTTCATTTTCAAAACCTGATTGGTCGTATCTTGACAACATCAAGTTAGCAGATCCAGAATTCTACGTCAACCGCCCTATAGATATCTTATTAGGCGCCGACGTCTATTCCATCATTTTATTAGACGGCATCTGTAGAGTAAATTCAACCTTGCCGACCGCCCAACAAACACGATTGGGTTGGATATTGAGTGGCAATGTTAAAACATATCAATGCAACATAGTATTACACAGTCTCGACGATATTCAACAGTTTTGGGATATCGAAGATATTTCAGAACCATCTAACGTATCATCTGAAGACCAGCGATGCATTGACTACTATGAAGCTACCACGACTAGGCATGAAGACGGCAAATATATCGTTAGATTGCCCTTGAAACCAAATTATCAAGAAAATTTGGGCGAATCAAAAAACAAAGCAATCGGTCAATTTTATTCATTAGAACAAAAACTTAATAAACAGGCGGAAATTGCGCAAGATTACAAGAAATTTATTAGTGAATACATCGAGCTCGGTCATATGAAACCTGCCACTATCGTCAGCGATTTGACACCACAATGCTATTTACCGCACCATTGCGTCACGCGATTAGAATCATCGACGACGAAACTTCGTGTAGTTTTTAATGCGTCCGCAAAAACTTCGAGTGGCTCTAGTTTAAATGACGTAATGTGTCGAGGCCCTAACTTGCAACAAGATCTGCAAAGTCTCATAATCAAGTGGAGACAATACAAATTCGCCTTTACTGCCGACATAGAAAAAATGTTTAGGCAAATATGGCTAGACGAGCAAGATCAACCATTACAGAAAATATTTTGGAGAGATAATGAAACAAGCCAATTAAAAGTTTACCAGCTGACTACAGTGACATATGGAACAAAAGCGGCACCTTTCTTGGCAATGAAGACTCTTAAGCAGTTGGCCAAAGATGAAAGGGCGAACTTTCAAGACAGTTCGGCGCCCAGCGTTCTAGAACAGTGCTTCTATATGGACGATCTGATTCATGGCCAACACTGTCTGGACGCTGCGATACAACTTAAACAAGACTTAATCATACTTTTACAATCTGGCGGATTTAACCTAAGAAAATGGAAAACGAATGCACCCGAGTTGCTTGACTGCAGCGCTGAGGAAAACAATCAAGACATTTTCGACTTCAAACAAGCTGAGTCAACGAAGACCTTAGGGCTCGGGTGGAATTCCAAAGATGACCATTTTACATTTCAATCGATAATGAACAACAACACAGCTAGACCGACTAAGAGATTACTTTTATCAGATATATCCAAACTATTTGACCCGTTAGGCTGGCTCGCACCTATCACAACGAAATTAAAAATAATATTTCAAGACATCTGGAAGACTAATATTCAGTGGGACGAGCAAGTGCCTGCGGACATTTGCGAAGAATGGATCAAGATCAGATCAGATATAGATGCTATCCGTGACTGTGTAGTGCCAAGATGGCTAGGCACAATTGATCAAGATTGCATAGAGCTCCATGGGTTTAGTGACGCGAGCCCAAGAGCCTATGCTTGTGTCATTTACTGTCGAATCAACTGTCAAGACAGACAATCAATAACGCTGGTGGCAGGAAAAGCAAAACTAGCTCCGCTTAACAAAGCAATATCTCTACCTCGGCTCGAACTGTGTGGGGCGGTGTTGTTATCCAAACTGATGGACAAAGTCAAGTCATGCCTCGACGGCCATATAATCAAGATCTATGGCTGGGTCGACTCCATGGCGGTGTTAGGATGGCTCCACGGTGACGCTGATAGGTGGAAACCATTCGTCGCCAATCGAGTAAACCGAGTGATATCCATAATGCCATCAGATTGCTGGCGTTATGTTAAATCAAAGGAAAACCCCGCTGACAGCGCCAGTAGAGGAACAACAGCAACAGAACTTAAACAACATCATCTTTGGTGGCAAGGCCCCGAATGGCTATCCTCTTACCAGCCTACAGACCAGCAAAATGCAATCAAATACACAACTAATGAAGAAGCGAAAAAGAAAATGATAGTAAATGTAACTCAATCAGAAAACAAAGACAGCATTATAACAGATTTATTGACCAAAAACAGCTCATTAACCAAAACTATTAAAATATTAGGATGGATCATGAGATTTATAAAAAGAAATAATCAAAGTCAGCATTTATCATATGAAGAGCTGCGCAAATCAAGACAAATGATCATAAAGGCAATCCAACTCAAAGAATTTACTGAAGAGGTTGCAAGTCTGAAGGCAAACAAGGCCGTCAATAACAAGAGCAAACTACTGGAATTCAATCCTTTTCTAGATGAGAATGGAATTCTACGTGTTGGTGGTCGACTTAGACACGCCAATATAGACCAAGAAACAAAACACCCTGCTATTATCCCGAGTAACACAAGATTAGCAGATTTATTGATCGACGAAGCACACGAGCTAACATACCACGGGGGTGCGCGTCTGACCACTGCATTTCTGAGACAAAGATATTGGCTCATAGGTGGGATAAGAGCCGCCAAAAAACGTCTTCGTCTATGTGTAAAATGTCGAAAACACAATCCAGATCAACAGAAACAACTAATGGGGGACTTGCCACCTGCCCGCTCTAATCCATCTCGCCCTTTTTATCACACTGGAGTGGATTACACCGGCCACGTCCTAATCAAAGCTAACAAAGGCCGCGGCATCAAAACCACAAAGGGATACGTGGCCGTGTTTGTATGTATGGCTACTAAAGCTGTACATCTGGAGCTCGTTTCCGATCTAACAGCTTCAGCATTTTTGTCAGCCTTGCGACGAATGGCTGCTAGAAGAGGTGTGCCCGGCCACATCTATAGCGATCAAGGCAGAAACTTTGTCGGGGCCGACAAAGTACTACAACAAGAGCTAGAACAAATATTAAATACAACCTGTGATCAAAATCTACTTGGACAGATAGCAAGCATGGGCATTAAATGGCATTTCAATGCCCCATCCTGGCCATCAGCGGGGGGGATATGGGAAAGCGCCGTCAAAAGCCTAAAATACCACATCAAACGAGTTATAGGTGAGCAGACACTTACGTTTGAAGAATATAGCACCATCCTTTGTCAGCTAGAGGGATGTCTAAATTCAAGGCCACTGACCTCAGTGACAGAAGATCCCAACGATTTCGACGCCATCACCCCAGCACACTTCCTAGCAAGCGGACCTACTTTGACCATATACGAAACAGAAACCGATTTACGAACCAGGTGGCACTTAACACAAAAGATATATAAAGATATCTGGGATCGATGGTCAAATGAGTACCTAACTCTGTTAGCAGCGAGAAGTAAATGGAGAAAACCACAACGCAACATCAAGGAAAACGACGTCGTGGTAATCAGAGACGATAACATTCCTCCGGGTAAATGGCCCTTAGGGCGCGTGGTACAACTTCACCCCGGCAGCGATGGTTACGTCAGGGTTGTTACGCTTAAAACCAAGCACGGGTTTATGCAGCGACCCATTGTAAAGCTCTCCGTTCTACCGGTTAGTAACAACGATGAAGTCAACCAAAAACCATACGAAGACCAAGAAAATCAATCTCCAAAATCAAGTTCATCAACTCGCAAGAAAAAAGCTTATAGTTTCGTATCAGTAGCTACGGCTTTTTTATTATTTTTTCTAACAATTATATCGCCAGTACAGTGCATGTATCACATAACACCATTACAGAATAACAGCCTCTATTTTGATAGCATTACGAACATGCATTTAATTAGAGACGACTGGCGCCTAGTTGCCTACTACGACACTCGTCCTTATCGGGAAGGGAACGCCACAACAAGCAAATATCTTAAGTACCTCAATGCACTGTGCTCGAGTATCAAAGAACAATGGCACTGCCGCGAGATAATGACTCAGATGCAGCACGAGTTCGCGGAACTACAATATCATAACAACATTTTAATGCATCAGAAATCCGATACGCGTTCGAGGCGCCGCCGCGGTCTCATAGACGGTGTCGGATATATTGCTAATAGTCTTTTCGGCGTATTAGATGAACGTTTCGCCGAAAAGTACGAGAGGGATATCGCTCTCATCAATGAAAATCAAAAACATTTGGCCTCCTTGTGGAAAAACCAGACTTCGGTCGTAGAAGCAGAGTTCAACCTTCTTAAGCGCACCGAGAACATTATGAACACACATCACAAAACCATCATAAATAAAATTCTCCGATTTGAAAACACAATCTATGAAGCTAGCATTGCTGTTCACAACATTTCTATCATAACCGAATTTCTCGGTACAGCAATGATGGCAAACAATCTTCTAAACAGCCTCAGAAATATCCAACAAATGTTACTAGATGCGATCACAAACATTTATAACGGCAAGTTCAATTTTCACCTGTTGACGCCAGACCAGATCAGACAAGAGCTAAACGTTATAGCAGGTCAACTTCCTAAAGATTTATCTCTACCAATTGACAATAACGACTTTTCTGACATATATAATTTGTTACAAGTGCGGACACGAATCACATACAACTATATCATATTCGAGATCAAGATTCCGCTGATTAGCCGAGACATATATGAAGTTTTACGACCTATACCTATCCCTCATTTGATTGGGAACCTTAATCAACAAAACGTCGTACCTATATCAGAGTATGTAGCTATAAGCCTGAGTAAAGATGCGTTTGTGCCACTATCAGGAAAAGATTTCGACTCATGTTTGCATCGAAACTCCGAAACCATTCTTTGTCACCTTAAGATGCCTATTTATCACATTCAAGATGATCAGAGCCTATGTGAGACATTGCCCAACTCAAGAAACTGTCGAACAACTATCAATTCTTGCTTTAATAAATGGAGCGAAATACATAAAATAAATACTTATTTTTATTTCTGTTGCGAGCGGTGTCAGTTGAAGTTGCTATGCGAAGATCAAGTTACCGTAGTGCAATTGACCGCCGCTGGCCTGTTTAATATCGACCAAGGTTGCATTATCAAAACAGCTGATTTCTTTGTTTATTCACACAAACAAGAAATTAACAAACTCAGCATCAGTTCCAAGATACAAGCTCCAGAAATTTCGCCCATAAACCATATTTTCAATATATCTGTGCCAGAACAACCTATACCGAACGATGAAACTGATAACATGACCCATTATCGCCAATTACAAGATATCAGGCAGCAGCTAGATATTATGAAGAGCAGTGAACCCATCGCAGAGAACATATCCTATCATGATGTCCACCACTATGTGGCCATATACGTGCTCTTCGTGATCGTGGCGGGGGCCGTCGTAGCCTTCGCGTGGTGGCGCTGCAAGCGAGCGCCGGTGGCCGCGGGACCTGCGGTTCCGCAGCCGGCTACCCGCGCCAGTGTTAGTGCAGTGAAGTGTAGTGTAAACGAAATAAGTGAATCAAGTGAAATACCTAAAAGGTGTGCGCGTGTGTTAAAGCAAAATAAAAGCACATCGCCTGTGCTTCGATCAGTGTTTTCAATTCAAGACTCAAGTGACTAGAAATAAGATGAATTGTTGAATCACCTTGTAATTCGGGGTACAAATAAAATCATCTTGCATGTTAGTTTAAAAAATATATTGTTTTATCACCTTGTTAATTTTAAGATCATGCTTAAATTCATCTCACTAATAATCTCACACTTTCTCCCGCCCGGGAATATGTACGAGCAAGCAACGTACAGTTTTAGTTAAGTCATCAATTTACATGTTGACCTCATTTACCTGTATTCATCATTTTTCACTCGATCAAATCAGTTCGCATTTAGCCATCAAGAGCGCCGCGCGTACTCATTCATTTCATCATAAATTCCGTTTGTACCAAGTTTTAGTCTCCAAATATACATCAGTTTTATCATAATCAAGTTTTATCATTTATCAAATTTGTTTCGGTTCACCCCGAACACCTTAATTACGATTATCTATCATTTATCTTTTACGGGCCCAGGGCCCCGTGCCAACAGAGGCTCGGGGCCCCTGTTGGCTCGGGGCCCTGGGCTGAAGCCCAAAAAGCCCTTAGGTAGATCCGCCCCTGGACGCAGGTGGTCACAATATATTTATAGCAATTTCGAATGTACTATAAATTATGCATAAGAGCACGGACTCCATTTAAGAAATATCTCTCTAATAATGTTGTATAGAACTTTCACACTCCAGTGCTTAGCATGACGAGCTGTCTACTGTACACAGTTTAAGTTGACCTTTTCACGTAGGAACAGCATGCGGTCATCATAACTGATAGGTGCGGTAGGTCCGTCCATAGGTAGGATATAAACACATAGCAGGTAGTCGAGCCGATGGGCACGGCACGGCCAAAAAATGATTGCAAGGGCAGGAAAACTAATGAAGCATGCAGTGCTCCATAACCAGCTCCATTCTTTTGATCGCCCCAACCACAAAACAGGAGTAATCCTGTCTAAACCCGCTAAAAAACTACATGATCCATTGTATGGTAATTTTTATTCCTTCTTCAGTGGTCCCAAGTGCCCAACCCAACCCTCAGACGAGGGGTAATTTATCAAGTTCAAATATATTGCAACTACCTACATTACATATTTAGGTATCACGGTTATAAAATAAGGCTGAATCTGATCTAGATTTAATTTTAAACTAACGAACCCGGCAGCCGTTGTGCTTCCCGCCATGTTATTAGTTATTACACATAAACCTTTCTCCTAAGTCACTCTATCGATACAAATAATAATAGTTTTAAAAACTAAAAAAGAACATGCTTTTATTGCTAAGTCAAAAAGAGAAAATAATTTCTGAGTACATACACGGAATTTATATTACAGTAAAGTAAAAAGTGTTGGGTGCACTTTATGTCGTTTTCATAGTTCTCTTTTTATACGAGTGGTTGTCAACAATAGAATGATTTTAATATATACTTTACCCAACACCCCACGCTTTTTACTCTACTGTAATATAAATTCTTTCCGTTGAGTTGTTCTAAAGATTAAATACACATACATTCATACAGACATGGGGACAGACGCGGGAAGCGACTTTGTTTTAAGTTTTATCTTTTCAATTCTCCTTTGATAAAAGTATGGAATACACAGTGTACAAAATGTTATTTGGATACGAAATTCTTTCGCACCCTTAAAATAATTAAATGATACCATTGATCTACTGAGTCTCTTCTACGCTGGCCTGGAAGTTAAGCAAAAACGTAAAATGTGCCATTGCCAACTCGACCCGAGCCGAGGGTGTCGTTAATGTCGCCAATGGGAATTAGCCCAGTGTTTATAAAACCAGCACCTTTTGGGCTGACATTGTGGAGCGAATTTTGTCAGCTAAAGCAATCTTAAGGAGGGTTGTTGTCAGACAGCGGCCGGCTGTTAAACCAAAGACAATTTTTTTTGCAGTATAGAAACTAGATGCGCGACTGGGCCTAGGAAGTCTCTGGCAGGTCCCAGATAACCTGGTGGGAAAAGGGCAAACAAATCGTATTCAAATCGTAAGGACATGACCAATAGAGTTCTGCTTACATCCTTATCCCATTGCAAATGGTAGGGTATCTCGTTGCCGAAGGGAAAGTCAAGGTGGCAGTTCATAACGGCGAAGCCGCCGACGCTGGCGCGCAGCTCCTCCGCCTCGAGCGGCAACAGCGCGGCGGCGGCGCCCGACGCCCACAGCGCGCCAGCCGCGGCCCACGCGCACGCGCACGACGCCCACGCGCGCCACCCTTGCCTCGACAGCATCGCGCACGCACACCACCGCACTGCACTCGCGAGCCACGACGACCGACCGAGATCGGCGCGCGGGATCAATTGACCGTTCCTAGCTCTAATAGAGTTAACCTCAGCGGATTAGGCGTGGAGTGAGTAATGTCCGCGCGTCCCTCGCGGCCGCGCTCGCGCAAACAAAGGCACGCGCTGGGAGCCTGGCCGCGGCCGCCACGGGGCACGGGCCGCAGGAAGCGCGCCTCGGCCCGCGAGCCTCGCCTACTGCGTCTTTTATTCTTGTCTAATCACTGTCGTTAACTCCCGTAATTTCCTCGTTGTGGAACACGATGGCAGAGATCTAAGTGTAGGCCAGGCCAGATATAATTTTATGAACTAGTTCTTCCGTTGCCCATTACGTATGAATAGGGACTGCGTTGACAACTGCCACCTTGAACCAATGGACTACCAAAAGTTTCTCAACAGCCATACAACCCAATAAAAAATTGATAGAAGTTTGTATCCAAAATCTTAATCCGCACTTTTTGCACAAAATGCAGGTACCGAGCTGAGGAACACCACAAAAAAGGCAGATCTAGCACAAAGTATGTAAGTTGCCATCACTATACGTGGAATAGAAGCCTGATAATGCGAAATCTGAAGACCGGATAATATTAAGTACAAAAAAAAAAAATAGTTTAAAAAACTAAAAAAACACGCTTTTATTGCTAACTAAAAAAGAGAAAATAATTTCTGAGTACACGGAATTTTGTACAGTAGAGTAAAAAGCGTGGGGTGCACTTTATGACGTTTTCATACTTTTATACGTGCCAATAATAGGATGATTTTCACATACTACTATACGAAGCACCCCACGCTTTTTACTCTACTGTAATATAAATTCCGTGTACTCAGAAATTATTTTCTCTTTTTTAGATCGAAAACTCTTATCAAATTATTGCATTGTCATCGGTCCTTGACCCCTGTGCAAATTTCCATGTTAATCAGACTCCTAGAAGTAGGTGAAAATGAAGTGCAAAGATTCCGTTACATACATACATAGTTACATACAGGTCAAGCTAATAAAAGCGTGTTAATAATGAGCTAAAAGGGGGTAAAGAGAACGTGTAATTCTTAGAGCCAGGATAGACCCGTGAGAGGATTACACCTACTTAATAAAATATGAAAGGGTGATATTTAACTGACAAACAAAAAAAAACGGGCCAAGTGCGAGTCGGACTCGCGCACCGAGGGTTCCGTACAAACCTGCAAGGTTTACAATGTTCGTTCATTACGACAATCGAGTCATAACTATGGTATTTTTATTGCAAAATGAAATTCATAACATTACAATGGGGAAAGATGGAGGAGCATAAATTTAAGACAAATATCTCTTTATCGTTTATTATAATGTCATTGAATTTAATTATAAGTATAACACTTTAAGCAGTTAGGACGCATTTAGATTATACAGCTACATTCACCAAAACATCGGGATTGAATGACGATGAGTGAGGTCGTCTTTGCCGTTTGAAAAATGTTGCCCTCCCCACATAGTATAATACCTAACTCGCGGTCATTGCTGTAACTACAATTATGTTTACAATCACAATTTTTTTGGTGGTATAACTACTTAAAATTTTAAGCTTTTCGGAATTTTTCTGTTACCTGTGCTGTAAGCTATTGCTTCTTACCAAATTTCGAGATTCTATGTCAACGGGAAGTGGTCTTTAGGTTTTAATTCCCTTGCGTGTAGTTGCGAGTTTCAAAATATGCGGTATCAATGGTTGTACTTTTGCGTTTTTGCGTTGACTTAGAATTTTTTTTTTCACGGGTTAAAGGCAATTAGATCTAAGTATTTGATATGAATTTCAACTTGTTAGCTCTACGCGTTCATGAGGAAAAAAGTAATAAGTTTATATTTATTAAAAAATATATATTTTGTAATGTAACTAAAAATTTAAGGCTTTCGGAATTTTTCCTTTATGTGTGCTATAAAACGTTGCTTCATGCCAAATTTCAAGATTCTAGGTCAACTGGAAGTACCCTTTAGGTTTTGATTCCCTTGCGAGTACTTGCGAGTTTCAAAATATGCAGCTTAAATTGCTGTTTCTCTTCATTGCGTTGACATAGAAGTTTGATTTTGTTACAGCTTAAAGGTATTATAGACCTGAGTATTTGGTATGAATTTCAATTTAATACCTCTACGCGTATATGAGGAAATGGGTAGTAAGTTTAGAATTATTAAAAAAATATATATTATGTGATGTAACTAAAAATTTATGGTTTTCGTAATTTTTCCTTTATCTATGCTATAAGACGTTGCTTCGTACCAAATTTCAAGATTCTGAGTTCACGGGAAGCACCCTGTAGGTTTTGATTCCCTTGCAAGTGTCGAAAATTTGCGGCATAAACGGCTGTATCTTTTGATTGCGTTGGCTTAGAAGTTTGATTTTTTCACAGCTTCAAGGGACAGTAGACCTGAGTAATTGATATAAATTTCAGCTTCATACCTCCACGCGTTCCTGAGAAAAAGGGTCTTGACAGACGGACGGACGGACAGACGGACAACAAAGTGATCCTATAAGGGTTCCGTTTTTTCCTTTTGAGGTACGGAACCCTAAAAATTGTGGGTTTTAATCCCCTTTTCCATCAAAAATACTGATTGTACAGCAAAATTTGCAACTCAAACTAATGTGATCTAAGCATCAATTTAAGTCATAGCCGGAGGCCGTGTTGCTCTATGATTTAAGTACATGACGCAACTCTATTTATCTAAATGTAAAGCTTTTTTATGAATGCATATCAAATAATAACTAGTACACAACAAACAATACACGACATAAAATTTGGGTTTTTTCCTTTAAAGAAATCCCTTTTTCAATCAAAAATACTCTTTGTACATCATAATTGGCAACTCAAATTGATGTGATCTTGGCAACCTTTTAAGTTCATCATGAGACACACTTCTGGCAATGCGTATCAAATAATAACAAGTGCACAACAAACATTAAGTCGTTATATTTTTATTTTTAACTTAAATTTATTGAATTAAACACCACTTTATGTATCGTAATGAACTTATTATTTATTTATTAATCACAACAATCTGATATCATCAATTCAAAATCAGGCACTAATACTAAATATTAGTTCTCATTGGATTATTAGAGCTGGTTTTGATTTCGCGGGACGTCCACGTTTTCTTTTTTGGCCAATATGTATATTTTTGGCCTCTGTGGGTGGGCATACATATTCGAGTCGAATCGCGAGCCCAATGATATGCTTGCGCATTAGTTTCTGAAAAAATCGGGGCAGGTACATTTGCCATTCATCCAGGCACTTTTTAGGGTGGGCAAGATAACTTTCCAATAAGCAAAAGCATTTTTTATAGTCATCGAAAGTGTCCCAATCTAGACCAAGTGGAATGTTTCTAGCCGTAGAGCTTGCTTCGCTATAGGTAATTTGTTCGGCACCCGATTCTATTATTTTGACGTTCTTGTCACTTTAAGCCCATTGATAGGCATCTTTTAGTTACACTTTCAGTAAATTAGATCAACTTTAAGAAATACTGCTCTACAAAGAGCATTATTTTGTTATGACATTTAGATAATCTGCGTAATATGTACTCTGAAATTTAAGGATTTATTTGTTGAGCTAGTTTTGAAATACAAAATAGAAAATATGTTGCAAAAATAGTTGTTTTATTACCATTGTAAGTATTCCGTATGTACGGCCGGGGTAATTTGATGTACAATTAGTATTTTTGCTATAAAAATAATATTTTTGTAACACAAACAGTTTTATAGGTGCACATTTGAGGAAATTATATTAAAGGCTGTTGATGTATGTTTTTCAATTATTTATATTTGTAGTTTTGATAAATAATTAGTATAGTTGCAGTACAATTAATTAATTGATGTAAAAAAAGATTAATTGTTGAACATAAATTGAAATACTGAACCGCCATTAAAAAAACCCGCCCCCTACGAGTTGGACTCGGGTACAAAGACGTTAAAATTCCGTACCATTACATATACTTTATAAACATAATAATATAGCTTGAGTTGTTGGTGCTCCCAGTTACTATAGGAAATTACTGAATAATTTAGATTTTCCCGCGAGTCAACTCGATATAGACTGGGCAGACTAGTGGCGATTACAAGAACTACATATTATGTACTTGCGTATTAATAAATAATAGTTTAAAAAACTAAAAAAAACACGAAAGAAAGTAGCTGTAAGTTGTATGTGTGCCACAAAAACACTTTATGACGTTTTCATACTTCTCTATTTATGGTTGCCAATAAGAGGATGATTTTCACATACCTACATCTATACCAAGTACCCCACGCTTTTTGCTTCCGTGTACCTACTCAGAAATTATTTTCTCTATTTAATTAGCAATAAAAGCGTGTTTTTTTTAACTATTATTTTATTTTATTTTTTTAGTTAATAAGGATAATGGAAAACTCTTAACAAATTATTGCATTGTCATCGGTACTTAACACGTGTGCAAAGTTTCAAATTAATCTGATTTCTGGAAGTTGGTGAAAATTGAGCTCAAAAATTCCGTTACATATTAGGTCCTTACCTATGAAATTGGCGTTTTGTATGGGAGGAACAAAAAGTCGAAATTTTTTTATATAGCATATTTATTTAATCAAAGTATGAGCCATTGTAATCTATGCACTTTTGCCATCGCATAGGTAGTTCATTGATCCCTTTACTAAAAAAAACCATTCGAACGGGAATCAATAAAATCTTTGAAGGCGACTTGGACTGCCCCATCTGAGTTGAACTTTTTCCCTTGCAAGAAGTTATCCAAATTTCGAAAAAAATGGTAATCTGTTGGAGCAAGGTCCGGGGAGTACGGTGGATGCCTTAGAGATTCCAATTGAAGTTCTTCTAATTTGCTAGCCGTCTGTTGTGCAGTGTGTGGTCTAGCGTTGTCGTGAAGCAGCAGTGGCGTAGAGCGATTGACCAGCCTTGGTTGTTTAGCAACTAGCTTTTCCATCATGGTTTGCAATTGCTGACAATAGATATCTGCCGTAATCGTCTGGCCAGATTTGAGAAAACTGTAATGAACGACACCGGCGCTAGTCCACCAAACGCTTACAAGTAACTTTTTATTGGTCAATTTTCGCTTGGAGCAGGCTTTGGCTGGCTTGCCAGGGTCCAGCCATTGCGATGAGCGCTTCCGATTATCGTAGAGAATCCACTTTTCATCACAGGTAATGATTCGATTTAAAATCCCTTCGTTATTGTGCCGGTCAAGTAATGTAACGCAGCAGTTGACGCGCGTTTGCCGGTTTGCTTCACTCAATTCGTGAGGAACCCACCTTTCAAGTTTTTTAATCTTCCCAATTTGCTTCAAGTGGATTAAAACAGTTTTATCACTAACGCCAAAGCCTGCAGCTAACTCGGACGTGGTTTGCGATGGATCCGCTTCCACAATAGCCTTCAATTCTTCATTATCAACTTGGGTCTCCGGCCGTCCACGGGGCTTGTTTTGCAGGTCGAAATTTCCAGAACGAAAACGTTAGAACCAAAAACGCACTGTGTTTTCTTTTGCGACACAACCGCCATACACATCATTAACCCTTCGAGCCGTTTCCGCAGCACTGGTGCCACGGTGGAACTCGTACTCGTAAATAACGCGATATTTCAAATTTTCCATTTTGTAAATTGAGCGATGCAAACAGAAAAAAGATAAGTAAAAAAACAAATGAATGACGGTTTACGAAACACAACTACATGTGGAAATAGCTGTATAAATTTGAATTTCGAATTCCTAACCAAATAGGAAAAATTTGTGATCAAAGTGGCCAGTACGACAAAACGCCAATTTCATATGTAAGGACCTAATACATACATCCACCCCGATCTGATAAAAGTGTTAAAAATGTTATGGAGGAGGCCCATGGGGGGGGGGGGGGGGCCGTTTGTTGATTTTATTTGTTTAAATAGGGCAAAAAATGGCAATACCTACATACATCATCAGTGAAAATTAAAACTGTGGGGTGAGCACGAACAACTATCGTACTAACGTATTCGTATAGTTCTAATGTCAGAAACTGACAGTTGCTCCATATAAATTGACAAGTTGGCGATAGGTGAGCGCTACGAATACGTTACGATAGTTGTTCGTGCTCACCCCACTGTCTAGCCATAATGGTTTATGAGATACAGCCTTGGTGACAGACGACACAGACGTAAGTATCCATCTAATGAGTAGTTGCTTCCCGCTTAATAAATTCCTTTTAATAAATTTAAAAAAGAATTATACAACTGGCTTAGTGAAAAGGCTTTTTACACTACACAGGAATATTTAAATTGCGATAGAAGATGATAACTAATAATTTTTTGTTAATTTAATGATAATTTGTTGACATTTTGTGATTGTTTAGATAGACATTTTACTATTTAAATTTATTAATGCCAATATTAATTTAAGATTTGCATGCCATTGATAATGGTTGATTAAGCGGATGTATAATTGCTGATAAATAATTATGACCATCTCCAGTGTACCTTAACCAAACGCAAATAAAGATTTCTATTTCTATTTCTATTAATGGCAGCGCTGCTACTGAGCGAAAAGCAACATACATTATTTTTCCTTTTAAATAAATAAAACATTCCTTATCAAACCTCAAATATAGATTTATTTTATTTCCTTATTCACACCATTGTACACTTCTGTACATTACATACATTTCTATACATAATATAAAAATTCTTAAATGCTAATAAATTTTGGAATAAGTTTAAATGGAAATCATAAGGGAATTATTAAGTTTGCATAAATATTACATTAAATGGTAATGGAGAGTAAGTACCTATATCATATTGTTAAATGCATCTTTTAGCCCTGCATGATGAGGTGCACAAAGTTCTCGTAGTTGATGTTGCCTTGCGAGTCCTCCTGCCCCTGCAACAGCTGCTCCACCTGCACAGACAATGAGACAATGTCACTAACCACTAAAGCTGCACAACTTGAACCTATGCTCACAAACCACTATTTTTTAAGTGTGCAACAAATAAACATGTCACACCATCTGCAAACAATGTGCATGTTATGCCTTAAAACTGGGTCAAAGGTTTGCTGACTTCCTCTTTAATATGAGATTGCTTGATGTTGTAACTTTTGAAATAAATTTAACAG
The DNA here is from genome assembly GCA_963921415.1 of Pyrausta despicata. Lineage (NCBI taxonomy): Eukaryota > Metazoa > Arthropoda > Insecta > Lepidoptera > Crambidae > Pyrausta > Pyrausta despicata. The sequence goes on from OY992851.1 coordinate 133,856, forward strand.
AAAACATTGCAGCTGCAACTACGGTGTTGAAAATATGGTAAGATAATGCACACCACATTTATTTCCCGATTATTCAATTTTAAGATGACTTTATTACCTCATCATCACTTAGTTTTTCTCCAAGGGTGGAGAGAAGGTGACGCAGCTCAGCCGAAGAGATGAATCCATTTCCATCTTTGTCAAAATGGCGCAAACCTTCAATGAAGTCATTGGCAGTATCCCCACTGCGAGCTTTTGATATTGCCTACAATTAATTTATTTATTAGTAATTAGAATAATATTACTTACTTTGAGTATTATTCTGAAAAAACAAAGTTTCTTACTTGGTAAATAGGCAAAAAGACTTCAAATGATATCCTTTCATCAGGTTTCAAGTGAAGTGTGCACTTTTTGACATCAGACTCAGTGGGATTTTGGCCCAAGGCCCTCAAAGCATCTCCAATTTGGGCCACATGTATCTTGCCGTCGCCGCGGGAGTCGAACAGTTGGAAAGCCTCCTGAAACTCTAAATGGAAACATTTTGTTGTAAATCATATCTTTAACAGTTAGACATTAAATAATATGCCTTAATATGAGCAACCTTCGACCGATGTCAGATTAAGCTTTGTCGGCGGGTCGTAGACGAACATGTTGCAGGTACAGAGAGCTCGGGGACACTACGTGTGTTCGAGAGCGGCGGTGCGCCATCCAGACAAGCAACCAGAATCGTTTTAAAATACCTACCTTATAAGGAAACTAGGGCGCATGCAATAGCCACCGCTTTCGGTAAGACGGTGATTGACATGACTCACACTCGCAGCTCGCGGCACACCTCACCTTGCGTAGGTACGTGCTACATGTATGTTGCACGGCCAGTTTTGTCATGGTTCAATACAGTTCGAACTTTACCTCTAGAACGACACGATCGATGCATTACAGTTATTCACTTTATGAGATATTTACCTGCTAATTGATCTTCTGAATACCCAGCCTAAAACAAGCAAAGTTTGCAATGTTACTGATTATAAATACACATCCCTTCCTACTTTGTTCTCTTTACTTATTTTGAATCAATCTTACCATTATAGCATCAAAAGTTATTTCTATTTTCAAATATTTTCACAGTGATCACAAAGATAATCCGAAATTCCGAAAAAGTCAAACAATGTCGCAATTTCGTTGTTGTAATCGTTTTTTTTTGAGTTTTTTTTTTTTGTTGATGAGGTTTTGTGACTCACTCGTTCGTTCATTCAATTGAATAAAGCCTGATCCACACACTGGCCGAATTATTGGCCCAAAGAGCAGTACTGGCCTATAGACAAAGGCTTATTATTACAATTACAATTATATTTACTAACCTAAACTAAGGATTACTAGCAATTTATATGGAATCTTATTCTGAAATAAAATATTTGAATTATCGAGGCGAATAAAAAAAGCTCCAATCAACGTTGAAGAGGATGAGGGCATCGATTTTTTTCTACTCCCTTATGTAGCCCGTTTCAAATTAAAAACAGGAAACGAGATTATCAATTGGAATGAAGAAGATCGGACTCGGATTTAGGAAGGTGATCAGAAAGGTTAAAATAAAGGAGTACAAATAAAAATTTAAACTTAATCTTATCCATTTTGTTTATTATTTAAAATAATATTTCATTTAATTTAATTTATTTTGTAATTTATTTAATTTAGTGAAGCTTTCCATTCTATTCTTAATCTATACTAAAACTGACCGCCAAACGTGTGGATCGAAGGGTTAAGCCGGCTCTACACGTTGGGCGAGTAGCGTTGGGGCTAACTGTTCACCCAAGGTGTGGATGAGGCTCTTGGACGATATCATTGCTCGGGCCAACGTTCGCCCAAGTGTTGGCTGTTCGTCCTCCCGTGTCGGAATCTTCAAAGGATTCCGCATTGGAAGTTCTCGACCCGTCCACACGTTGGCGATGTATGTGCTCAGTCTTTTTACGGCACCCATCGAGTACGAACATCAAATGAATATTGTAAAAGTCATTGTGATGAAGTGGATTCCACCTAAAAAATGGTTGCAACTACATAGGTAATAAATATTACAACTAAAAAATTAACAACACGCAGTTTTTTAATTTTCGTGCGGAATATACCGTAAATCCTCACGTTGGCCCTGCCGGCATTGAACTAGTTGCGAGCCAATGTGTGGACGGCGGAGGCTACACAAAGAAAACAGGCCAACGTTGGAACGAGTTGTTCACCTAACGTCTGGATCTAACTAAATAGCACTTTTAGGGAAAATTTGTGGAGCTGAGGAAAAGTAAAGAACGTTATTTATTTGTTACATTAAAACAGTATAAAAGCATTTGTATATAACGAGGTGCTTGCGTATCGTCCACCTTAATTTAGATTATAATATTTTATTGATCGAATAACTCGTTCAGAAATTAAAAAAATCTATGCGCGTCGGCGCAGAATCCATGCTGCGTTTTGTTACTGCATTTGGTGTCATTTGGGTGAACGAACGAAACGAACGTAGGACCGAAAACTTACCGCAGAAAAGAAAAATGGCAAGCAAAATGGTGCTGTGGCGGTGGTGTCTGGGAAGGTTAGTGATTCTTTTACACGTTTTTCATTTGATTTATTCAACAGTTTGATACAACGCAGCCTTAATTAATCATTAGTTGACTATTTCTTTGGTATTTGTTTATTTCTTATCGTTAAACATCCCGTGAAATAATGATTTCTTGAACGGGCGCGACCCTGCAATGGCAATGTTCGGCAATCGCTTTGTTCGCCGATCTCCACGTGCCTTCCGCCATTTATTTATACGCCGTTTGGGCATTGATTTCTTACAATACTCTTATTGTAATACGCGAATATTAAAAAATAATGTGTAGGATTACAAGTATTTCTCAAATTTTACGGGATTCATGGAGATGTAACGTAAAATGGAGGTATCAATGATGGCATGGCGGCGTGGTCATATTGAGCATCGAGCCGGCAGGCGCGGCTTCTGGGCTGGGCGGGGAAGTTTTGGGCACCAGGCTCACAGGCTCACTCGTGGCGGCGCGCTCTGTTGCAGGTGACCTGCACGCCGCGCCGGCGACATGGCGGCCGGCGGAGAGTTCGTCGATGGCTGGCTCGTGGCGCAAGTGCTGGGGGAAGGTGCTTATGGAGAGTAAGTTTTTTTAATTACTTTATTTTTGTTGTATTTCGTTCCATCCTCTATCAGCTGACCCTTATGATTATAAACATTGATGTTTATTTATTTGCTGAGCAAAATTGCAAATATTTATTTAAATTATATACAAATGTGTGTCCCTAGAACTACATAGGTATATATTTCAGTGCAGGTGACACTAAATACATAATTGATCTTAACCCTTTTTAATTTTAAAACATAATTGATACTCCTGACAGGAATTAACCTCTCATCTTATTATAATTGTTACTATATTATAGTTACTAATTACTGTGAAAATGCACAGGGTTACTGGTAACTTGACAAATTGTCAAATGCAACATTATTTCAGCTCCTTTGATTATGTTTTTGTTATAGAACATTAATGGATCTTATTTTTTGTTCCTTAATTGTCTATTTACAAATTAAAAACATTTGTTGCCCTATTTTTGTGGATTATCAACAGTGAGCTATATCTTAAATGTAGAACAATATGTAATTATTCTTAATAATTGTAGACATACCAATATTTATACATAACTAGATTTTGACCAGCGCTTTTGCCCACAAAAAAATTTTGTTGAAATGGTCAAAAATGGATCAGGAGATTTTTGGCAAAATGTGCAATGACTGCTAGGTTTGAACAAGATATGCAAATGTACATTTACAACTACTTGTATAAGATTAGTAGTACCTATAATAAATTAAAACAAAAATAGTGTGGAAGTCTAAGAAAAAAAAATCATAAAATTGTCTTAAATATCAGTTTAAAAATATTAATAGAGATATAGTTTGATAAAGTGTGCTCTGGTAATTAATTATCACAAATTCAGATGCAACTATATGACAAGCTAGTTAGCACATCAGGCTATTTTTTTTTTATTGCAAAATTGCTCATATCACTAACACATAAGATACCACAGTGTATGTATACTGTGACATCCTGGCCACTGTTAATTCCATTAGTGGCTCTGAGCACCTTACAAATTAAATTTTTGATAGGGGTTTTTACCTTTAATTGGTCAAATTTAAGCTGTTTGGACGTAACTAAGTCTGATTAATAACCCTGTACACAAATTGACTCTCTCACATGGGACTTAAAGCCAACCGGTATAGTGATTTCTGACAACTTAACTGCATTCTAAGCACGAACATTTGCGTAAAAGTTTTCGTGTAGTAAACGTTATCTTTTTTGTAAACTAATCAGACGGCGGCTCTATAAGATGTAAAACAAACTAAATTTGGGAACAAATTTTCGTTGGAAAAAACTTTCGTCGGAGATTTTGTGAAAAGATTTTATTTATTTTCTTATGTCCCAACTCCCAGCGCACTTTGTACTATTTTTAGCAGCGGATCTACTCCTCCACTTGCATGTTGCGTTCTTCAAAATCTGGTCATAGATTGTAGGTTACCTGACGCTCAAGAAGATCTACAAACATCCACACCGAAATGTTATATTTATATGGAGGAAACCACGCGCACGGAGACAACTTGATTCGCGACAGGAGTTTATTAGTCGGAAGGATCGACAGACAGACTACATAATGATACAAATTGATCATTCTTTACGATTACATTTACTTAATTATAGGGATCTAAAACTGCATTTTCTATTCCTCCATTGATTGAGAGTCGCCACTCACGGGGCTGGCGACACTGGTTAGTTTGGCCGCCAATTCCTGCCATTTATGATGAACCTCTAAGTCCGCCGCTGGTTTTGGATAGATCTCCGTGTCTGGGAAATAGATAAACTTTTATAATAAAGACAGGCACTTTCTTGTAATGTTTCAGAACCCATAGCTTTCAATTTTGACATGGAGCTGATGAGTGTCAACTTCTTTGTTTGTAATCGCATCATTTATTTGGCTACACTCCCTCTTTGATTAATTTTTAGTACCTACATTATCATACCTTTTGGCTTTGCTTTTCATCCAATACATTACATTTTACTTAATTTTTTTTTATGAATATGATTTAAAACATACTTAAATTCCCTTAAAACCACATTTCTAAAACTTAAAATACGGCAAGTTTATCGCAAAAATCGTTATCATAAAATAAAAGAAAATTAGCCTCTATTTTTTTATCAAAATACATATAAAAACAGAAACCCCTACTGTTTTACAGATTTTTTTTAATAATAGTCTTGGGCATACCATCGCACTAACATCATAATATATCAGCAGTTATATGAACTCGATTTACCTTATGTGGTCGTCGATGCGATGCTTAATTTTTTTATTGACGGTCGAATCAAATCGCAATATGATTGATTATTTATTCGCGAAACACTTGTATTTTTACGTTTGACCGTTAAAATATAAGAAAAAATTACCTTTAAACCTATTTTCGTAAACATATTTTTAAATAAAAAAATGCGTATTTTTGTTGTTTTATTATTTACTAGCTTTTACCCGCGACTTCGCCCGCATTAGGTAGTTTTTATGGAATGCGTTGGTTTCCCGAAATACCAATCTTATTCAAATCTTTGGTAATTTAGGAGTTAAAGCGATCAGATTCCCCGGAAAGTAATTTTCCCCATGGGAATGCGTTGTTTTCCCGCGGTCAAAAGTAACTCGTGTCCTTAAGCCTCAAACTATCTCCTCACCAAATTTCATTTAGATCTGTTCAGTAGTATAGGTGTCAAAGCGATCGGCCCACTTAAATTTTCCCATGGAAATGCGTCATTTGCCCGCAGTAAAAAGTAGATGTCCTTTTTCGGGTATCAAAATATCTCCTTACCAAATTTCATGCAAATTGGTTCAGTAGTCAAACAGGCAGACTGAGTTACTTTCGCATTTATATTATTAGTATGGATTAGATTAGAAAATGGCACACACTACTTATCACAATGACTGCTTGGTTTTTTTGTAATAGCCCTTCAAAGTAAATACTAACATTAAATAAATAGCTGAATTAGGTGGTGGTGATGTTAGTAGGTTTGAAAACTAAGTAAAACACGCGGACACAACACGAGTGTGGGTTGCCTTGTAACCTCAGCATCATTTATTCCATGAGCATTATTGATGCTAGCCTATGTGTAGTGTTATTTAATGGCACAATATCGTCAGCGTGGCCAGCGGCGGCCCGGCGCCCGACGACGGCGCGGCGCAGGGCGCTGGCCGCGACCGGGCGCGCTCCGAGCGGCGTGACGCTTAATTTTCGTAGATGGACGCGGAACTAGATCGAGACTGCAGTTTGTGTTGAAAAAACGGTCATGATTGTAGCTCGCGGCTCGCGCGGCGCATCCTTGAAAGTTTAACCACCCCGCGCGGTCACTGCCGCCGAGCGCTCCGCCGCCTCGTCGGCTTGTTTTTCTGCTGCTTATATATGCTTATATATATTTTCGGCTCACGCTTTTGCATAATATCACAAAGTTTGCACTCGCAGGCCGCGTACCTAATGGTTTTAATTTTACGATTTCTTTTTTCACTTGAATTTTCTTCGTTCCCTACAAACGTTAATATTGAAAGCATAGAAGATTTTTAGGATTTTTGTTTCTTCGGTTTACGCGAACAGTATCGATTATTCGATATTTCTATATATCATTATCGATATTTCTAGGATTCTGTACACCTTACCTTTCCGCGTGTGACGATGGCAACAGCTCGGTCTCCAATATCGAGTCATCGAGTTTTAAGCGCTGAGACATTTTCGATGACTATTTTCCTGTTTCATAATTCGATATATTCGATAATCCATGACCTTGGAGTCGAGTCCTGAATGAACGTATATCTGGTGGCGCAGGGTACGACTACTGGTGCACGCGGGCAGCGGCGCGGCCGTGGCGCTGAAGGCGGTGCGCGCGGAGGGCGAGGGCGCGAGCCGCGAGGCGGCGCTGCACCGCGCGCTGCGCCACCCGCACGTGCTGCGCTGCCTCGGCGAGCGCACGCACCAGGGGCTGCACTACATGTTCCTGGAGTACGCGCAGGGCGGCGAGCTGTTCGACCGCATAGGTGAGGGGGCGGGCGCGCGCGCGGCCCGCGGCGGGGCGGGGGCGGGCCGCCCGCACGCCCGCGCTCACCGCCCGCGTCTGCGCAGAGCCCGACGCGGGCATGAGCGAGGCGGCGGCGCGGCGCTACTGGCGGCAGCTGCTCGCCGGCCTCGAGTACCTGCACGGCCGCGGCGTGGCGCACCGCGACATCAAGCCCGAAAACCTGCTGCTCGATCACAACGATAACATCAAGATCTCGGACTTCGGAATGGCGACGCTGTTCAGGTGAGGCGCTTTCCTCGCGAGCACGAGGTACGAATCGGAGGCAGGCTCCGGGCGGGTGATGACATGCGCTTGGTTGCAGGCACGGCGCGCGCGAGCGGCTGCTGTCGCGCGTGTGCGGCACGGTGCCGTACGCGGCGCCCGAGGTGCTGGCGGCGGCGACGCGCGCCTACCGCGCCGCGCCCGCCGACCTGTGGGCCGCCGCGCTCGTGCTGCTCGCCATGCTGGTCGGCGGTGAGTCCCTGCTGCCCTTTTTCTGCGACATTGACATACATCACATGGACATAATTTAGTTAACTACGCACGGTCGCCGGTGCCGGTGTTCTATCGATCACTGGCAGCTTGTTGATATTTACTTAATCATGGATGATCAATCATCATCACACATGATTAAAAAAAAATGTGGAAGTAGCATCTAATTAGAAGATTTTTTCAAAAAGGCAAGCATACCACCTGGCGTCGACGCCTGAAGCCGGTGCGGCTCGTCTCTTTGGTATCCTAGCTGTAGGCGTGTTTTAGTAAACCCTAAAGTTATGGTACCGAAGTTACGAGTCACATCATACTCATCGAAGAAAGAAACGTGTGGTTTTGGTGAGTTATATAATTATTATGGCTTAAAGAGTTGATATTTAAAGTAAGTGAAAGGCCGAAGCGACCAAACCTTATTGTTAGTCTGTGCCGCTTTGTTAACACAATACCTAGGCATTATGAGTTATGAGTACGATGGCACCAACTGCAAAACTGGTCTCTATGTTACATAATAAAAAAAACTTTCTACGATAAAATACAAAAAAACGATACTTTAGGAACATATAACATGGTGGTAACAGTCACTGACTGCAGCTACTTAACCATGTGCGCAGTTTTCAGCACGTAAGTGGCTAATAAACACATTCATACAAAAATCCGACGCTTGTGGTTTGCTGGAGCGGCAGGGCTCTAAGACGTTGATGTTAATCAGCCGTCGACTTGGAGATTGAGCCAAAATAGCATTTAGGGCCGGCTGATTTAATGTCTCTGACTGAATGAAGATGCTAAAAAATTGCTGTATTAACTGGCCTTTGTTTGTGCGGTAGGGGAATTGTCTGACGTTACATTAAGTACTGATTGTGATCGAGTTCGGTGTAATGTCCTGTCCGTCCTGCAGAGCTGCCGTGGGAGCGCGCGCACGCGTCGGAGCCGCGCTTCGTGTCGTGGGCGCGCTGGGCGGGCGCCGGCAACGACGCGCCCGCGCCCGCCCCCGCGCCCGCGCCCTTCCGCAAGCTGCCGCCCGCCGCGCTCGCGCTGCTGCGGCGCGCGCTGCACCCCGAGCCCGACAAGCGCCCGACGCTAGAACGGCTGCAGCGAATGCGATGGCTCGCTCCTAAAGGTCGGTTTCGTGCTATGACCTTTTTTTCTTAAATAACTACCTACCTTTATTATTTTTATTCATTGATGTATCCAACCAGAGCTGTCTGTTGACGAAGTCGTCGAAGATCATGTGGATGGTGGTCCGGCTCCGCGTCGTGGAAGGGCGGCGCCGCGCCAGGTACTAGGTGACTCTGAGTGGGCGCGGTCTCAGAGCCGCCTCGTGCCTCAGCCCGGCGCCGCCGCCGCCACCGCCGCCGCTGCTGAAGAAGGCACTTCGCGGCGCTTTGGCGATTTAGCTCCGTGACGTGTCGAAAGCTCATAAAGCTAGATTACCAAAGCACTGCGTCGCTGCACCCTCTGCTGCCTGCGCCTCGATAGTCGGAAGATACGTTTTTTTGTGATTTTATTCTTGTGTGTTTAATATATGTGTATGTTAATTAGCTATTTCGGATACGTTGTCACAACCAAAATAGAGAACGACTAGCGTTTAATATTGGTAATAGAAACTATTGCGTAGGAAAAGAGTTTGAAAGAGTCACTTTTCATTGATATGGCGCGGTTGCCACGGCGACGTGTTTGTTATATGATTGACAAATTGTTGGCGAAGATAAAAAATTATAATGTCTGTCGAACTCGTAATAATGTGATAAAAATACAAGAAACAAGTTAAAATACACCCTGCAGCTTTACGACCTCCCTGTTATTGCAAAAAAACCTCACTGAACAACAAAACCCTGTGCAATAATCTCAATAAACAGCTGTCAAAAGTTCGTCCACAGTTAAACTAGGGGTCGCACGGGTTTAACCTTAGTACCACAGATAATTCAGGACTTAAGAGATAAATTTCGTTTTGTAATAAGGAATTCTTTCATTGGAACAGTATTTGGGAAACATCCCGTCAGACCAAAGGTAAATTTTATGCTCAACTGCAACCTATGATTCCCTCTAAGCCGTGGTTTTACGATGCGAAGTTTAGCAAGATGGTCACTTCAATATTGATACGCTTGCGATTGGGCCATGTCTGTACGCCCGCCCATCTTGCTAAGCTTGGTATAATTGCTGACTCAACATGCGAGTGTAGAATGGGCATTGCCGATGTCAACCATATACTCTTTTCCTGCCCTCTTTATGACCGGTCAAACTTCCTGAAAAGCCTGATTTCCTTCCATATTCCTTTTCCTACAAGTTCCACTCAATTGCTGCTGTCTAAAGATCCCTCTGTATACAAAATTATTGCCTCTTTCCTTATCCTAAATAATGTAAAGCTATAGTTAGTCACAATATTTATAATGTATATATTTTTAATTATTATTGTACCTTTATATTTTGATTTTCAACTTTCCCTCCTGACGCTCTCCCAAATTCCGCTTCCGATCCCTCCGTTCTTTCCAATAATAATCCCGTTTCCTCGTTTTTACTTGAAAGTGGCTATGCACAAGCCGTGTGAGCCATAAGAAAAAAAAAAAGGAATTCTTTCCATTGATTGTTCCTAGTTTAAGACTGGTACTATTTTTAAACCATGTTTGGTAAAAAGACGAAGTGAGACTATCAGTAATATTTGTAATTTTTTTTATCAATTTTGTTGTAATTATTCTGGTTTTTACTTTTAGTTTAAACATGTTGTATGTTCGCATAAAATAACACTTTTTTTACACATCAGCTAAACAAAATCGGAAGCTTGTTAAATAACATTATAGGAATACAGTTTTGTCAAATGCTATGGTGTTATGGCGTGTGTATATGATTAAAGGAAACAGGAGTAATAGAATTGAGTTCTCTACATGATACAAAAACCTATAAAATTATGTTCAAGATAAGCACTACAAGTGTCAAAAGTAAGTATTACATTTTGCAGGGGGTTTCTTCTTAGGACATAAAGAAAATAATGTTTCAATTCTGGACTTTTGTAAATCTTGGTCGTGTTTCGCATTAGTTTGTTTATCGTTGTTAGAACTATCTTTTCAAATGTTTATTACTAGTGTGTATAGATGGATTGTAATTTTTAACCGACGCGATCGATACAGAGGAGGAGGCGCGCGCGTGGCGCTCGCAGCCGGCGGCGGGCGCGGGCGGGGGCGGCGCGGCCGGCTGGGACGGCCTGGGCGGCTGGGACGGCACGGACGGCGCGGACGGCACGGACGGCGCGGACGGCACGGACGGCGCGGACGGCACGGCCGGCGCGGGCGCGCCGCACGCCGACCTCAGCGCCGCCGACATGGACGCGCTGCTCAGCCACTCGCAGCCCGCGCACGCCGACGACCTGCTGCTCGCCACGCAGCACGACTCGCCATTCACTCAGGTAATTTTAGCCTTCATAATTGTCCTTGAATTTATTTCATGTTTTTATTAAAATTTGTGTTTTTTTTTATTTTTGTGCCTCAAAAGAATACAATGCCTCAAATCGACCTCCATTGCTTGAGCACCATATACTTTTCCATCATTTGATTAAAGATAATTATGTTTGTAGTATATAATTGTATTGTGACCTTTTGAAGTGGTATATTTTGAAGGTATTGTCACTCGATACTGTGATCATGATGACAGCTTTAGTCTCGTAGTTCGCCTATGGACTATGAAATCGGCTGAACTAGGTTAAAATTCCGCGAGGGGCAAATGTTTGTATGATAATAATAATAATAAAATCTTTATTGCTTACATAATAATAATAATAGTCCTCCTAGCCGATTTCGACCACGGCGGCCAATCTCAACAGAGATCAGCCAACTGCGCAGGAGATATTACAGTGCACAAGTGTGAGCGCAATACACAGGTGCACTCACTGTTCCATCACTCTGAAAGTTCGGTGAGACGGCAATCCGACATGACCGGAGAGAGATCAAGCGCAGGACCAACGGCTTAACGTGCTTTCCGAGGCACGGGGGTGTAACACCGCCAACTTCCCGACTCCGAGCTGTTTCAGATATTCATGACAGAAAATCTCAGAAACAATTGTGGCTCGACCTGGGATTCGAACCCAGGACCTCTCGGATGTAAGGCAGAAACTTTGCCACTACACTAACGAGACAGTTACATAACTAACATTCAATGTGACAAACAAACAAAGCAATTGGAGGTGGCTCAGCTTGTGCTCACTTGGGATATGATCCCAAACAGCGCTGGTTTTCAGCCACACCCATTTCTCTATAAATGTTGGGTGAGAGGTAGGTCTTGAGGGCTTACTTAAAAGATGATGATGAACATGAGCATTTATACCAGAGTAATAGATGTTATAACACAAGCTAAGCTAAAGCCATAGCACAAGCTAAGGCTGATTTTTAGGTGTGTGGGTTCATTGGTTGTCTTAAACCTACCCCAGTGTCAATGCTATATCCACTAGCTGGTATAGCACCTCCAGAAGTCCGCAGGGCTCTACTGAGAGGGCAAACGCAGATCGCGACTCACGGCACCCTATGCACGGCTACGTCTCAGTACCTCAAAGACTAAAAAGTCGTCGCACGGCTACGTCTCAGTACCTCAAAGACTAAAAAGTCGTCGCAGTTTTATTAAGTGTGTCGCCCCACTTTCTGCCGAACCATCACAGGCCAGACGTGATCTTTGGCGCGAAAAAGCTTCTCTGCCTACTCCCTTTGTCCCACTTGCTGAGAATCTCCCCCCTGGACATGATCTACCATGGCCGATCTGGAAGTCTTTAAACAGGCTTCGGACTCAGGTTGGTCGAAGTAAGGAGAACATTGTGGTGGGGTGGTTGAGGTGGGGATTTTCGGCAAGCTCCGATGTGGACTGTGTTTGCGGTGCAGTGCAAACTATGGCACACTTAAGATCGTGCCCGGCGTGCCCCAACACCTGCACGCCAGCGGATCTAATGAACTGCAGCCGATCCGCATTACAAGTGGCTGAATTCTGGGCTGCCACGGTGTAATTCCTCGTGTTCCATCGACACGCTAAGAAGAAGAAGGTGTGTGGGCTAAAACAATGCATTGGTTGACTCAGAACGAGCTGGTGCTGCAGCGGCTGGTGCGGCGCATGACGCGCGTGCGGCTGCGCTGCGACGAGGCGGGGGCGCTGCGCGCGCTGTGCGGGGCGCTGCAGCAGCGCGGCTACACGTGGCGCCGACTCGGGAATAACCAGGTACCCCACTTAGATAAGCTTCAGTCAATAACGTTAAGCGATAACTCCGGCGCTTCTGATCAGCGCGTGCCTAATTAATAAGTAATTTGGAAATAAATACATAATAATGTGAAATATTAGGTCCTTACCTATGAAATTGGCGTTTTGTATGGGAGGAACAAAAAGTCGAAATTTTTTTATATAGCATATTTATTTAATCAAAGTATGAGCCATTGTAATCTATGCACTTTTGCCATCTCATAGGTAGTTCATTGATCCCTTTACTAAAAAAACCATTCGAACGGGAATCAATAAAATCTTTGAAGGCGACTTGGACTGCCCCATCTGAGTTGAACTTTTTCCCTTGCAAGAAGTTATCCAAATTTCGAAAAAAATGGTAATCTGTTGGAGCAAGGTCCGGGGAGTACGGTGGATGCCTTAGAGATTCCAATTGAAGTTCTTCTAATTTGCTAGCCGTCTGTTGTGCAGTGTGTGGTCTAGCGTTGTCGTGAAGCAGCAGTGGCGTAGAGCGATTGACCAGCCTTGGTTGTTTAGCAACTAGCTTTTCCATCATGGTTTGCAATTGCTGACAATAGATATCTGCCGTAATCGTCTGGCCAGATTTGAGAAAACTGTAATGAACGACACCGGCGCTAGTCCACCAAACGCTTACAAGTAACTTTTTATTGGTCAATTCTCGCTTGGAGCAGGCTTTGGCTGGCTTGCCAGGGTCCAGCCATTGCGATGAGCGCTTCCGATTATCGTAGAGAATCCACTTTTCATCACAGGTAATGATTCGATTTAAAATCCCTTCGTTATTGTGCCGGTCAAGTAATGTAACGCAGCAGTTGACGCGCGTTTGCCGGTTTGCTTCACTCAATTCGTGAGGAACCCACCTTTCAAGTTTTTTAATCTTCCCAATTTGCTTCAAGTGGATTAAAACAGTTTTATCACTAACGCCAAAGCCTGCAGCTAACTCGGACGTGGTTTGCGATGGATCCGCTTCCACAATAGCCTTCAATTCTTCATTATCAACTTGGGTCTCCGGCCGTCCACGGGGCTTGTTTTGCAGGTCGAAATTTCCAGAACGAAAACGTTGGAACCAAAAACGCACTGTGTTTTCTTTTGCGACACAACCGCCATACACATCATTAACCCTTCGAGCCGTTTCCGCAGCACTGGTGCCACGGTGGAACTCGTACTCGTAAATAACGCGATATTTCAAATTTTCCATTTTGTAAATTGAGCTATGCAAACAGAAAAAAGATAAGTAAAAAAACAAATGAATGACGGTTTACGAAACACAACTACATGTGGAAATAGCTGTATAAATTTGAATTTCGAATTCCTAACCAAATAGGAAAAATTTGTGATCAAAGTGGCCAGTACGACAAAACGCCAATTTCATATGTAAGGACCTATTATAACGAGTATTTTAACATGATTTGGAATACGTACTATTCGGCCGAATATCAAACAAGTAGGCGAATAGACCAAATAGTCGTGACCGTGACATCTCTAGTATTTAACACCCTTATTGAGTGAAAATTATCTGAATTATTGGAAGTAAGCTGGTGAGTGAACTACATACGGATAATCTATTAGATAAAAATGAATCATAAAATGTGGCTGGTAAGTGCAAAAATAGTGTAAAAAAATCAAGAACGCCTAGACCAATTTGGCAAATTCTTTTTTTATGAATTTAAAAAAATCATCGGTCAGGACAAAGTCGCTAGTTCATTAAAAAACAAATCTTGCCTGTTTGTTTTTATAACCACTTTTTTTACATTATACCACCGTATTTTAATCTTTTAAAGCCGTGAGAAAGGTAAATTATAATAGCTAAGAGTCAAAACATCTTAAGAAAATATTTATGCGTAGAAATGTGACAGAAAGTTTTAGCCATTGTGTGTGTGAGAGATAGTTATGTGCTGGTGAGCTAAGAGCTGGGGGGGGGGGGGGGGGGTTTGAGATACAGAGTGTGATGTAAGGGAGAAAAAAAAGAGATTAAGTTGAGGTTGTGTGCGATTGCTAGCGAGCGAACAATGTCTTTCGCTCTCTCACACATCTAGCTTATAACTATAAATAAATATTACACAACAATCACACCAATTCTCTGGTCCCAAATTAAGCTAAGAGGCTTGTGTTATGGGTACTAGACAACAGATAAACATACTTAAGTACTTTTTTTGTGAATAAATACATATTATGCATAGAAAACACCCAGACCAGTACAAACACACATGTTCATGCACACATATGCTTGTACTGTGCGGGGATCGAACCCGCGACCCTTGGTTTCAGAACCACTGCACCAAGCGGTCGTCAAACTATGTCTTCCTCAGTCGCTTGAACTCAATATCGCTCACTTTTCTTGCCAGCTCTATCAAACACTTTACCTAGATCTCTCTTGCACCGTTATCTCGCCCCCTCTCACACACGCTCGTTCGCCAATTAGGTTATAAAGACACTTTGACCTTGAGCCCGCCTCTGTTAGTACATGGTAACCTGCCTGACGTGCTGCAGTCTTAACAGTGGATGTTCATGCGATTGTTAGATCCATTCCAACAACGATGAATTATGTAACAAAACTCCTTAGTTGGAATATTTTAGAGCGAGTGGTATTATGATAGTGGTGTTTTTTTGTAATTATGTAAGTAGGTAAATGAAAATAGAAATCAATCCCGGAATTTGAACCCTGAACTGAACTGTTTTATGCCGGGATTGTATTCTCTAGCATAGATGAGGTGGGCCGGAGTAACGATTGGTTCTGTTGTCAGCTGGCGATCGAGTGCGACGCCGAAGTGCGCATGCGCGCGTGGGCGGCGCCCGCGGCGGGCGGCGGGGCGCTGCTGGAGCTGCGGCGCTCGCGCGGCTGCGGGCTCGCCTTCAAGCGCCGCTACCTGCAGCTGCGCGACGCGCTGCGCCCGCTCGCTGTCGACGACTGACACTGCGGCGCTCGCGCGGCTGCGGGCTCGCCTTCAAGCGCCGCTACCTGCAGCTGCGCGACGCGCTGCGCCCGCTCGCTGTCGACGACTGACACTGCGGCGCTCGCGCGGCTGCGGGCTCGCCTTCAAGCGCCGCTACCTGCAGCTGCGCGACGCGCTGCGCCCGCTCGCTGTCGACGACTGACACTGCGGCGCTCGCGCGGCTGCGGGCTCGCCTTCAAGCGCCGCTACCTGCAGCTGCGCGACGCGCTGCGCCCGCTCGCTGTCGACGACTGACACTGACTGATGGGACCTGATGCTAGCCTTTTTATCTTAGGAGTATTATTATTGTTAGAGTTTGAAGTGATTTTTGTAAGATCTAAAATTAGTTTTAATAAAATAATCCAACATCTTAATAAAATTGTTTATTACAAAATGCCTTAAAATTCGACGACAATATTTCGGTAGATTAGTCTCGACACGTCGATTTTCACATGAATTAACAACCTCACGTATGTACTACAATTAATTATTGATTAATAACCTCACGTCTGGGATTTTGAGTCCGGCATAAGCTATAGAGAAGATCGTAATGAGTAGCCATAGAGCACGTACCCAAAAGAGTAGGAAGGCTAATGATACGCAGTATGGAGTTACATTGAATGCTCTATGCTCCCAAATATTTTTGGGTATTCCAGGCCAACATTTCTCTGGCACCATCTCATCTGGCCGGATGTCCCAAAGTTTTTAAAAAGCATGGAGTATTTGTTTAAGAATTTGATTTTAAATTCTAGTCACTGGAATGAAGACTAGACAACAAAAATGCCACACAAACAAGTGACAAATTTCGTCTATTGAGTGCGTGCTCGATGTGGATAGCAATTCGAAATACGAATTCACCCACAGCTACAGACTAGAAAATGAGTGAATAGAGACATAATACACACGCAGTGAAGTCATTTGGCATTTTTTTCACGTTTAGTCACGATATGTTACGGATTTAACCCTAAAGAAGCTGACGGACCCTGAAACCCTCAGCCCCTTACTAAGCTCCAGAGACTGCTGAGAATTAATTTACAAAACTTACGGAACCCAGCTCGCTAGGTATTTTTTAACATATCTGTCACTTTTACACACATACAAGTAGAACTCCCAGACAAACAGAAAAAATATTTCATTCACATTATTAAAAAGAAAAAACAGTTGATGAATCTACAGTTTTATATCTATAGAAAAATTGAGATTCCACGATTTGATCTATCAGTGTTTTACTGGGTAAATTGGCTCTCAATTTTTTTACGTGTTTAGCCGAAAACAAGGATTTAGACCGTAACATATCCATCCAGACCAAACCGTCTTCACTATTTACTGGCGAAAACATACGTATTCACGAAAAATATGAGGAACAAATGTATTACAAAATGTCACTATCTAGTACATTGGCATAACACATCCATCGCACCATGAACAAAAAACATGTTTACTTGGAATTGATGGTCACACATCATTCTGAAATGGGTAAGTACATTTTAGTAATAATCATTTACCAATGTAAACTTACTGCTAAAGATGATGACACATTTAAATATTTCCATAATATCATCAGGGAAATGTAAATGAATATTAAATTTCTTAGTCTATATTTAATTGTGGTATCATCCCCGTGCTGTTCTGATTCCGTGTGCCAAATGAACCAAGTCAGTAGGTAAATGGGATAAGGCAATAACGTTACACATTGCAAATTAAACACCGATTTCTTACATATTTTACGTAGCTTAAAGCTCTGACATTAATAACTATTCAATTCATCATTAGAATACATTATTGCACGTCGATATATGTACAACAATAAATCGACACCAAAGCATTTCGGATTACTGTTAAAGGGCTGCTTATAAGCCGAATTGAATTTTAATCTCCAAAATTCGAGGAATTGTCCGGTGAGCGGTTACAAATGACAGACAGCGTCGTTTCTGCTTCCACTACAACAATAAGCAGCCACAGCAACTAATTTTAGGCGTGACGACGCTTTACATAGCAAATATCATGGGGCTCTACATGGCTAATTTGCGGAATAATATAAACACACGAGCGTCGCTCGTAGTCTGTCGAAGCGAAAACATCTCCTGAGGATGCCACGTGTAGTGGCGAAACGCGTCGAGAGTTTGTTGGTGTCAGTGTTGTGATTACAGTGCATCTTCTGTGTCACGTTGTGAGTTGTAGATATTGTAAGTCCTGCGACTTCCAGTTCTACCTTTTCAGGTGATTACAGTTGGATGTATTTTGTTTCCTGCGCTGGCGTCGTTTCGTGGAAAATAATCATCTTTTTCAGCTTTAGTCATGGATTTCCGCAAAGTAACGCCTGAATCCATCAACTACATAATATCAATACTCGACTCGACACATGACGGATCGTCCGACCGTCCTCGTTGATATGTTTATTGCACATCCGTTTGATCCCAGACTCACGTCGAAAATCTCGCCGAGCGACGCCGGTATCGGTCAGTCTATAATTACCAAATCGACACGAATCTTAGCTACTTATCGATTAAACCTATGAATACCTAGAGCTAGCCTGTTAAAAATCGGAACTCGATATCCACGGAACGATGTCCTCAAAGGGCGCCGCCGCGGAGGCCGCTCGCTCCTCACGTTTGATTTAGAGATCCTATTCCGTTCCTTGATGACTTACAACGTTTTCGCTTTCTCTAACAATTCGTTGATAAATTTCTGGAAAATAAAACAAATTTTTACAGCGTCGCCCTCTCAGGTCACATACTCGAAAGGTCGCAAAGATACTTACATTTACATCTTTTTGAGGTTTTTTGGCATCGGATAGTAAATTCTGGAACAATAAAAAAAAGTTTATTTGCGTGAAACCGTTTCCTCGGAGCGGTCGGTCGCACTCGGAACCACATTATTTATAAATGTTAGTTATCTGATCGGAAGGAGCGGGAAATGCGCTACCTAGACCTTCTGGTCAAGAGTAAAGTGTGTGTGCGCTCACCGCGAGGTGTCGGCGGCGCAGCTCGTCGCTGTCCATGTCGAGCAACTCGTCCATGTCCACCTCCACCTCCTGCGGCGCCGCGCCCGCGCCACCGCCCCCGCCCCCGCCGCCACCGCCACCGCTCTCCTGCAATAATAGAGACACACGGATATCAGAATCAACAGTGGTATTACAAATAAACTTAAATAAATACATATAACACCAGAACAGTACAAGTAGACATGTTCATGCACACAAATGTTTGTCAGTGCGGGGATCGAACCCGCGTTTCTTGGTTAGAACAGCTATGTTCCTAACTACTCGACCACGATACAATCAGAAATCTCATAGTAACATAAGTACTGCGCGAGTCTTGACAGAACACATTTATTCATTTGGAAGCTGAAGGCGTCTACCAGTCAAGCGGAGAAAATTCAGGTGGTACACAAAAATTAAAAGGAGAATGAAATGAAAACGTAAGCAACGTACTAAAAAAAAGGATTTAATCATGAATTGTGTGTGGCACACATTACGTTAGAAACAAAAAAAAATTTTGTAAAAATATTCGTATTTGGTATCAAATGAAAGCGCTAAGCCTAGTTAAAGGCTTATCTAGCACATAAAAAAATATATACATTGTTATAATAATAGATATTTCACCAAAATTATTTAAAGAAAACAATAGTTCCAAAACTTAAACCCTACTGACATTAGCTCTGTTTTCACAGAAGTGGCATATGACCACGGCTGTCATCTAAACATCAATATGAAACTTGTTTCAAACTTTTGTGTAGTGGGGTTTTAGTTCTGGAACTTATTTTTTTAGAGAAGAAGTGGGTGACTGACCGGCGTCTCGTAGAGCTTCTGCAGCTCGTCGTAGAGCCACATCTCGACGGCGAGCCGCTTGCGGATCAGCGCCATCTGGTGGCTGCCGTACTTCGCCGTCAGGAACTTCTCCCGCCGCTCCTTCACCTGTAACATTGAACGTAACAAGCCAACAAGTTGAATAGGGATAGTTAGACCAGGCAATCACTTTCTTAGTCTTCTGTGTTAAGTTCCTTGTTCCTTTGAGCATGTTAAATACTACACAAACCACAAAATGCATATGTTCGTTGGGCAAAAATGAGTAACAGCACCAGCAAACAAGGAAAATCTTGCAAATAACTTTGCTCGCACACATAAGTCATTGTCATCGAACTCATGTTAATTAACAGAATAGACCATGTTTAAAATTATATGGGAACTGTCCCCACCCGCCAACAGGACATCAAAACTAAAATATTTTTGTTTAAAAAAAATAATTGCTTTTTCGATGTCGCCATAGTAACATAATTTACTCGTTGAGGTGTACCATTTGAATACCATTTCATTTCTGTTGGGGGTGGGGACAGAAACTGTCATGGTCCTTTGAGCATGTTTTGGCACGGCGTACGCGTAGCTAACACAGAATAGAGATTCCATGTTCTGTAGCTGTAGTAGGTGGCTTACCTCGCCCTTGTCGCTGAAGTTGACGTGCAGGCCGGACTTGGCGGGGGAGCGCTCGGTGGGCGAGAGTGCGGGGTGCGCGGGGAAGCCCGTCGCCGCCGCCACGCCGCACTCCATGCCGCCCGCGCCCGCGCTTCGGCTCTGCACAACAATAACAAGACACCTTACAATCTGGTGCCAGGAACTGTCCTCGACTAGACTATGTGACTATCGTGAGACGGGCTTTTAACTAACAAAATCAATTCCTTTAAGCCACTGAAGCACGAGAGGCAAATCGCTCTCGCTAATGTGTGTGTTGTTTTTCCATACCATATTGACTGTACCAAATCGTCACAGCTACACGACATAATCTACAAGATTGGCGAGGTGCAAAGATGCAAACAATCAACAAGCTTTTTGCGGCGAACGGTGCGGAATATTTACACATAGGTACTTGGTTGAAACGCGCTCCGCTATTGCGGACGTTACACTTCAGAAGAACAAAACGCTTTCACACGGACAACAAAAGGGCTTTTAAATTCGCGCCTCCCCGCGCCGGCGCCCACCCCGCTCTCGCGGCGGGACAATTGAATAGGGCTAGACTAGACTGAATATCCAGAATAACTGATCAACCACGATCCAAGTTGGAAATAACAACGACAGCCGCAGTTAACGTTGTTTAGAAGTGTTCGTTGTCCTTTTTCCGATTAAGCTTATAAAAAAAATCGATCAGCCGCGTCAGTTATTTATTTATAATTATATAAAAGTAACTACATGCATATTACAATTGCAGTGCAATAAAAACCACAGTTGATTTCACCAGTTATCTTAATTTAGAAGAAATGGCAACGAAGATCGCGTTAAAGACTTATTAACATAAAATCTATTAACAATTTAGCAGCTAGCCTAATTGCTGTTTCGTGGAAGATTACAAACGAATCCTCAGACTATTTCGCGTTTAGGAGTGCTGGGGCTTCCAACATCGTTATATCATCGACGGAAATTATGGCTTCTGGTCGGAAACTCGTGAGAATACCCTACTAACGAATGTTTAAACCGTTATGTATCGTGTCGTGCGTCCGAAAATTGAAGCTGCAGCCCACAAATCCCACTATCAAATATTGAGATAGCAAATGGGAACAACCCTGGAGTATAATATGACCTTTTCTATATAAATATATATAAAAAAACCAAAGGCTGACTGACACAGTGACACAGCCCAAACCACTGGACGGGTCGGGCTGAAGGCATGCATGTAGCTACCATCATTTAGGCTACCGCAAGAAGGGATTTCTCGAAATTGCCATGGGAACGGAAAATATTCGCAGACGAAGTTGCAGGCTACCGCAAGTTAAAAATAAAGGTTTAATGAAAATAAGATAGAAAGAAGATACGTAAATATCTGGAATAAAACTATTTCGGCACTTTAAACATACTCGTATATGAGAAGTTTTAATAGGTGTGACTTAAAAAGGTTTAATTACATTTAACTTAGTTCTTATTTGCGTTCAATTCCCAATGACAAGACTACTGAAGTACACACAGACAAAGGCCGAGACCAAGTTTTATCAACAAAGTACAAATGTTTTGATGAACGGATGTATTTATAAGCAGGTCATGTGTCTGCTGCACGTAGCTGTGGGGTGACGCAAAACGAGTCCTCCTCAATCACTAAACAGCAGAGTTTAGTTAATCTTACTCGTAGTAGGTATTATATTGCATTTACCAGGTTATCTTGCCCTTTGTCTTCTATACCATCCTATCTTTCGACGCTGAATCATCCACATTTTAACCCATTTAGGGCTTCTTTCCAAAAATCCTATTTAATTGTTCAACTTAATACTCACATTAAGAAAGATTGGTGCAAAATTTTCGGATTAGAATATTAGTGGTTCTGGCTTTGCGTGTGGATGTCATTCAGTCAATTCTACTTTTTAAATAATATCAGGTTTTTGACAAGATTGACAGATTAATATAGCAACAATACAGAAATTAGTTCGGAGAGCTTAAAACATTTTATCGAATTTCTAGTTTAGGCAAAATGGTATAGGGCGAGACGTGTCGCGAATGGCGATCGCTTAAAGATCCGTGGCGCGTGCGCGTGCATGCGTGCATGCGTGCGTGTGTCGCTACGCTACAGTCGACGTGCGGCGCGTATGATGCGAGTAATTGCATTAGCGGCCAGTAATAAATAATAATGCACGGCATAACGTGGCTAACGCACATAATAAGCACGGCACAACAGCTGTAGCGATAAACGATCACGTTACTTACAATTTGCAAGCACATTTAGAAAAAGGAAAGGTGAAGACCTTGCAGAACCACTTTGATTGTGAAGTTATAGCTACTATCAGAGACACATAGATTAACGATTAATGCGGCAAAATATTAAAAAAAATCTCACAAAGTAAATAAAATTAGAAAGTTTAAAAAAAGCGGTATGCTATATGAATTAGGCTGGAAGCGATCGGCTGACATCACAAGCACAACACCGACAAAGGTTTCCTCAACTCGAAGACGCATTGTAGCAATCGCAAGCGAACGGCGATCGGCTCGGAGCGCGGCGCGAGACCGGCCGGCCGCCACGCTCCGCCGCGCTCGCCGCGTCCGCCACAAACCAGCTCAACTGATACTTACCACCAGTTCCACAACACACATATGCCTCGAGTTCGACTAAAATGGCACGTGATTACTAACCGTGCTACCTGCTGTGACTAGGATTATTACTTTATATCGAGGAACTTTAAATAAATGACTAGGTATACTTACTAAATTTAATAATTTCATGTTTTCTTTAAAAAAGCAATTTATACTTTTGATATTTTGGGGCGCGATTTATACTTTTGATTCTTATTCAGACATCAGGTAATCACACAATAACTATGACACAATGTCCTATCATACTCGCACATGCAAGAAAATAGTAGAACATAAGCCGTGACCGTTATATAAAATAAGAATGGCTGCGAGCTCGACGGTTTTGTAAACGATACGACACCGCTCGTAATCTGCTGGTATTATAACGATTATTTTCTGGCTTGGACGTATCGATTAGCCCAGCCATGCCGTATCGCTGTAGCCCATGTAGGCCGCATACACGTTAATAATTCCAGGGGTTCTGAGAACACGAGCTATTTATATAGAATTGATACAAGCTAGTGTTACGTATGTAGTGCGTGCGACGATGAAACAGTTCAGCGCGCAAGCGTGGGCCGACGCGGGCGAGCTGTCATGGCAGACCATTAAAGTATTTTATGCCGACTCCGGCAGCGTGCAATCCTTTGGGTCTTCTCTACACACACTGTACCAGAAACAGTAGACACTTTTCAAATAACATCGTTTACCGCATCAAATGGGCTGGGCTGCAAGGTTTTACGTCAGGAGCCGAACTTGAAACCTCCCATTTTGTTATGTGAGTGATGATATTTTTATGTGCTATAAGCATATAAAATACCAATGCGTCTTACCAGTCTTAACCTACGGACCTGAAACGTGGAACATGACAGTCAAGCTGGCATACCGACTGCACGTCACTCAGCGTGCTATAGTCTATGTTGGGGATCGCATTAAGGGATAAGATCCGGAACGAGGTCATACGACATAAGACTAAGGTAACTGATGTTGTCCAAAAATGTAGCAAGCTGAAGTGACTTTACACAACAAAGAATCTCATCAAAAGCCTTACAGTACTTTTTAAAAGATGCGAAATAGACAGAATGACTTCTTCTGAGGTTCTTAAGGAAAAGGGACATAAACTTCTTCTTAAACTAAAAATTTAATTCGTAACAAGAGTTGAGTTTGACGACCGCTTGGTGCAGTGGTCTACATGTCGGGTTCGATACCCGCACAGTACAAGCATATCTGTGCATGAACATGCGTGTTTGTACTGGTCTGGGGGTTTTCTATGTGTAATATGCATTTACATATTTACAAAAAAAAAATTAAGTATGTTTATCTGTTGTCTTGTACCCATAACACAAGTCTCGTAACTTAATTTGGGACTAGAGAATTGGTGTGATTGCTGTGAAATATTTATTATTTATTTATAAGAGTAATGCGATGGTTTATTAGACTTGTCTACTGATCTTAAAACGCGAGTTTAGTACAACACGCCACACTACACAAAAAAAGTACAACTATCAATGTTTCAATGTTCTGGAAACGACATCAGGAGTGCGATATGGGTCTGGTACCACATACCTTACGAAAGTGAAATAAATAATCTTTTAGTCCATTCTTCCCAACTGATCGTAAACGAATAACAGTCCAAGACCGTAACAGTACTTAACAGTTTATAGTTCTGATGCATGCATAATACAAGTTCACATAAAATAATTCATTTAAACTTGGATTATGCATGCATGGGAATATGACATTCTTCTTTTAACTAAAAACGAACGTAACTAGGGTAGATGCACCAATTATCGGCTCGAGTTTAATATCCGCCGCGCGCGTAAGCCTTAAATCGGCATACCATTCAAAGAAGTATTATCACATGAGTATTAAAAATATAACTTTGCATAATTTATTTAAACTTTATTGCACCAATAGTGGACTATTGGCGGACTTAATGCCTTTTGGCATTCTCTACCAGTCAACCAAGTGGTATTGCAGAAAGGTAACTAAATTGGTGGCGTAATAAAAATATAGAGATAAATATTGTACAAAGCTACATATAATTGCGTATTGGGTACAAACATCTTTTTAAACTCATTTATCTATCACTAGTGGCCCGCGACTTCGTCCGCGTGAATTTTAGTTTTTTGCTACCGAGTTTCATACAAACTTGCAAATCCTATTTTAAACCCTCAGGGGTCAAATAAAAAAAAAGTATATGCATCCTGATCGTTTTAAAATTGATAAAATTTTATACCAACTTTCATCCCCTATTGTAGAATTGATTAAAATCCTTTTATATCGGATGCCTACGACATAACATTTACCTGCACGCCAAATTTCAGCCCGACCGTCCAGTGGTTTGGGCTGTGCGTTGATAGATCACTTAGTCAGTCAGTCAGAGTTTTATACATTTAGAGTTAAGATCTATTAGTATTTTTTACGTTTGAAATGTTGAGAACGTCTTAAATCTAAAATTTTTGTTATTTAAGCCGAGCAGGAGTGTGGTTATGCTGTTCTTCAAGAAAGGAGACAAATCCTTAATAAAGAATAACTACAGACTGGTCTCATTCATGACTCGTGTGTACAAGTTGTTCTTAAGGGTCATCATGAATCGTCTCCCACACAAATGATGGCCGTTGGGGAAGAAGGGTTCAAGATTGGAGACCATTCGATTAAAAGCGCAGTGTAGGTCGCCCATCGGCAAGATGGATCAACGACCTTGCTAAGATCTTGGAAATCTTTGGAGGCCTACATTCAACAGCGGTCCATCCCTTTCACTCGTCTAGTCAAAACAGCATGGGTGACAAGCTGATTATGATGATGGTGGTGATGATAGTTTTTATGTATGAACTTCGCATTTGATAAGATTTAATAATTACACATTGTGAGGGATCTTTAAGTACCTAAGCATGAATGAAAGTAAGTCAACAAATATTAAGATGTCCGATATAACGCTTGCGGACTTTTAATGTATTTTCCTAATGCCGTCTACCAAGATTTATCAATAAATTTGTCCCTTATCTCGGCCCTTAAATTGTAAAAAAAAAACTACTTTTATAAGGATGTTTTTCACGCCAATACTACTATACCGATTTGACTGAAATACAGAACGTAGATAGATTATAATCTGGAATAAAACATTTTTTTTTCAATAAAGGTACTTATTATCCCGTAAAATTTCACGGTTTCTGTTGGATACGTAGAAAATGACGAATGCCGCAGGGCACAGCTAGTGTTATCTAAGCGGTTGTTTGACTCTCTTATATTCGAGAAAAAAAATTAAAAGCTAAAAAGTTTAATTAAATTCAAATACGATTCAACGCAATTTACTATTTTAGGGATTTGACTTGACAAAATGGGACTGCGTCTTTTGGTCCCATTATTGTTTAAATTAAATCCCTGATAAGTTGGCAAAAAAGTGCAAGGAGGTATAGCCTTGCATTTGCTAACTGTCAATTCTAATGTTGTGGCACCGGCACCAAAATAGTAATAGGCAGTAATACTATTTGCATTTTGAAAATTACTATAATACTAAAAGAGTCGATACAAGGTGCCTCTACCCTTATTAGGTTTAAAGGTTGTGATATTCTGGATTGTTTTTTCTAATATAATACAATTTCGGAGCCAATGGCCAACACCGAGGAGCGGATTATAGAATCGACATACCTAGTTCCACAAATCGTCATGGATGGGGAAACCTACCACCAGACCCGAAAGGACAGTCTTGAAATAGAAAATGGGACGCTTTCACTAAAAAAGTAAGAGACCAAAATAGTACGCAATGCAGAAGGTGGCAATCCTTTTGTAAGCAGATACCTACGAATACCAACCATCAGCTATCTGAACGCTGATAACAACATCATTCATTATCAAGATAATGTCTACGTAATTAATTACAAACACGTGGCGAGGCAATGTTTTGTCCATCAGATGCGGAAAAGACCTGCTTTAATAAAATATCTCTAATTGCTCACATATAAGTACCTAAGAGGTAACCTCCTATGTACCTAACAGTTGAGCGGCTATGATGAGATGAATGTCACGAACAAATAGCATAGCTCTACAATTTCACAAAAACATTTCTGCAGGGAATCCAATGAAACAACACATTTCCCAAATGAGGTACCTAGGTACAGTACAGCAGACTATTATGGGTATGTACATGCGCTCTGAGAGATTGAGAAACTTAGTTGTGTTTCGTAAAGTAGATGTGGGAAAACTGGAGATATCGATTTCTTCTCAAGGGCTATAATGTTTGGGAAAAACATGTAAGGCTCGAACTTTACGCGGCCGTATTCATCTCATCTCCGTACCGAGATTGCGTCTGCGGTCAGTGCCCCCGGTGGAGGAGGCCGCTTGCCGCTCGCTGCGCGCCGAGCCGTCGACACGGCCGCAGCACACTAGCACAGGCGCCGCGCACCAGACACGCACGACTCACACGACACGGCACAGCACTGAACCGAACTGATGAAGTGAGGGCTCGCGAACACGAGTGACGGCGCACACGGACTACGGAACTACGGAACACGCACATGCAGCGCGTGCTGAGGACTGGCGCGGAGTGCGAGGCGAGGCGCGGGCGGCGCGCGGCCGCGGGCCGGGGGGCGGTGACCGCGCACAGCTGATAGCGGCCGTTCCGGCAACATCACTCATTTACAGTGTTACCGAAGCTACCGAAAAATCGGTAGATCTACCGATTTCGACCTCAATCTACCGATCTACCGAATTTTGACTAAAATCTACCGATTTTTTAAGAAAACGAACGCACGTTACGAACGAATATAAAAAAAAATCTGAACGCATCGTAGAATCCCTGTCCCGTCAAAAGACAGCCGCACAAAATATAGATATCTCTGTCATTCAAACGCTTTAGTATGGTGACTTGCTCGTTCGCTCTCTCTCTCTCTCACACTCTCTTGCAGTGGCGCCGACTGGCGGCCGGCAGTGTCAGTCTCACTTCGTTCCGTTTAAAAAAACTTACTCTGTGGTTCCGTTTCTGTCGTTCCTGTTGTTGGTTTTGTTTTGTGGTTGTTTGTTAGGTTCGATAAAGTTCGATTCGACTTCGATTGCATGTAAATAAACTACTAGTTTGCGAGTTACACTGACTACAAAGTTTATTTGTGAAGAAAATGTCGGAATCCAGTGATGACATTGACACGGATAATGCAAGAGTAAGTACTAGTACTGGAACTGTAAAAAGGAAGCGATATAAACAACTCTTAAAAACGATTTTCTTTAATTTTGCAATTTTCCCATACATTTACAGAATCTACCGAATTCTACCGATTTTTAGGCGGAGCTTCTACCGATTTTTTATTTTTTGGTTCGGTAACACTGCTCATTTAATTAACATCATCACCCCGGCTTTGTAGCCTCACCACTTGCAGTTAACCCAGGTGGTCTATCCATAAGAACATGTATTTAAACTTATAAGCATTATGATATGATACATTAATGTAAATACACTGTATTTTTTCAATTTGAATGATAATTTATCATCGGTAAGACCAAAAGCTACGAACTCATGTGATAAAGGTCCATAAATAAAACCTTTACTAATGAGATTACTAATAAAACCTAAGACATGAGTGGGATTTTCTAACGTACCTACTTTTGCCGATTAGGTTGTTAATACTTACCATAAACCAGAATTGCAGCAAGTCTTCTTATAAAAAGCAACTGATTGAAGAAAAAGTTTCAATACTCTAATTGCTCAGGAACTCAAGTATAATATAGGTAAACCACTGTATTATATACTATGGTTAAACCCATGATCCTATGAATGTGTGCGATATGGATAGTTAGTTAGTGGTCGCAGGAGGAACAGCTTCTAGTTGCAGACCATCATAAAAGGTCTACCTAGTAATAGTAGGGACTAGGTAGGTAGTTCCAAGTTCTACCTACAAAGTAAAGTGTATATTCAAAACTGCATATTTTCCGATGTGGATTAAGCATTTCGTGTTTTTGATTACTTTCTTCACTTTTGCTTTCAAACCCTATTGTAATGAAATTGGGGACGAGCAATAAATTATAAAGGATACTTTGCAATGATTTAACAATGCATTCGAGTCTTCGTAGCTGGTGGCGGGCATGTGGCATCAGCTATTTAAATTCATAAGCGGCCCTCGGCTGGACACCCGCCAACCGCGTGGGTTCATAGAGGTAGGTGTACGTATACTTTATCAAAGCTGGGTGATCAAGCACTTCCATGGCTTTGCTTGGAAAAAACCCACATCATTAGATCATTTCCTGAGATCATTGAACATTATAGCCCTGAGTATGTACGAGTATCATGTCATGAAAAAAGATTTTAAAAAAATCCTCATCTCTGACAGTTATTTGTAAGATTTGATTAAAATCATTCTCTATTAGTTGTTTGTAGATTTGATGCGTTAGTTGGTACTGCTGCGTTGGGAGGCATTATAAATTATCATTTTTGCAAATACTTAAGCCAGATCTTCATCTGTCGATTTCAGATGATTTTTTCCACATTGATGACTTAAACAAACTTAAGACTTAAACCAAATAAATGTATATGAGACCAATCGGACACTCCACTCTTTGTGATGTAAAAATAATTCCGGAGGTATGCGTTAACATTCATGAGAATAATATATTTTTTTAAAAAAAGGTCGAATTTATAATCTCCTAATTTTTTTGAAGTCGGTAAAAAAAAGTTTTGAAATAACACTCATCACAGCCATAGTTAAAGTTTTTCCAGACAAGTTCTAGGTTCAACATCAAAGTGGTCTAAACAAAGTGGTCGTTCGCAAACACGGAATCTGTCCATGCAGTTCTATGCAATATCTATTACCTACTATGTTTTACTATTATTTGACTGCTTCGATGGTGTAGTGGCAAAGTTTCTGCCTTACATCCGAAAGGTCCTGGGTTCGAATCCCAGGTCGAGCCATAATTGTTTCTGAGATTTACTTTCATGAATTTCTCAAACACATCTCGGAGTCGGGAAGTTAGCGGTGTTACACCCCCGTGCCCCGGAAAGCACGTTAAGCCGTTGGTCCTGCGCCTAATCTCTCTCCGATCATGTCGGATTGCCGACTCACCGAACTTTGAGAGTGATGGAACAGTGAGTGCATCTGTGTATTGCGCTTACACTTGTGCACAATAATATCTCTTGCGTAGTTGGCTGATCTCTGTTGAGATTGGCCGCTGTGGTCGAAATCGGCCAAGAGGAGTATTATTACTATTATTTTACTAAAAAACATACTTAATCCGTCAAAAACAGGCGATTCTTAACCATTACACCAAAGTGGTCATCAGTCGCCACATTACTTTTTGACATCAGTGCTTAAGGTTGTTTTAACACAAAGTGGCATACGACCACGGCAATCATCTGAACATCAATACGTATCTATCTTGTTTGATACTTTTGAGTAGTCGGGTTTTAGTTTTGGAACTTCGTTTTTCTCCCTAAGAAGCAAAGATAATTTGCTAAGAAGTAAAGAATCGTCAGAAGTTTAGTAAGGACAAAATGTCAAATTCAAATCGGGTAATTCCCTGGTGGATCGTTAATATAATAATAAGTCTGTCTAGGTATCATCCGCTTTAGGGAGGAATTGGAAACATCGAATTTTAGGGAACCTAAATTATTTAAAATATAATAATTATGAAAGACGGTAACAAAAATAAATGCCAGGAACGGCAACAATTGAAATTAGAAGAAGAAAGGAATCCTTTTCTGGCCTGACAATACGGCAGTGAATAAATTGAGTCCAAGCTAAGACTAACATTTTGAGTACTACAATACAACCTACGTACAGGTTGTACTTATCTACTTTAATTAATTTAATTAAGAATATTGTAAATTATGATTTTGGAGTGCACAGAGTTAAAACAATATAAACAATTAAAGGCAGGTAGGCAGTCTTAGGTGGTGTGGATTTGTAAACAATCAAAACATCTATTTAGTCAATAGGCGTTCGAGGGCGTGTCAGAGCAGGGGTCGTGTCAAACCGAAAGAAAGGCTCGGGGGCGCGGCGTGCCCGCCAGCCGTGACCGCGGCGACCCAACAGCCTCGCGGCAACCGGTATCGTGCCGCGAGCTCGGCGCCCGCGAAACCCACACCACCGCCAGCTGGCACCATACAAAGCGATGTGTACTCACGCCGCTCCTGAACTTGAAGAACAGCGACATGTCCGACGGAGGGCTTCGGGCTGCGGGCCGGCGGTCGCGCCGACACTGCCGCGCCCGGCGCCCGCCGCGCCTCGCGCCGCCCGTCGCACCCTCAGCCGCGAAGCCGGGACGATGTGCTCGCCGATGACTAGCTCGCTTTACGCCGCATCAGATCGCATCGGTGCAAGCAGATTAATTCTGAAAAATTGTGTAATGATCTCAAGAAAAGTAGCGATAGCAAGGATGTTTATCAATATGGAGGTAATTTGTTCCTAAGCGTTTTATATAACTTTTCCCCCTCGGCGACTCCACCGGTTTTTCGTGGATCGGGGACGTGCCCCAGGGCGCAGATGCGGGACGATCGATCGACGGCGGGCTCGAGCCGCCGAGTGCCGCCGCCTATCAGGTGCTGACCGCTCTTCCGAGCGCGCGTACGTCGAAGCGGAAAAGCGAGTTACCCCACGGACGTGTTTCGATGTGTCGCTGCCGCTGATGCGATGACGCGGACAGTGCGGTGGAGCGGCATGCGCGTGCGGCCGGCGCTGTGGTGGGTGGCGCTGGCGGGCGCGCTGGCGGGCGCGCGCGAGCTGGACCCGGCGGCGTGCAGCGCGCGCTTCGACGTGCAGCGCGACAAGATCATCCGCACGGAGGAGTCGCGCGAGATGGGCGCGCGGTACCTCTCCGAGCTGGACGTGGGCGCGCGCCACGAGTGCCTTCGGCTCTGCTGCGAGACCGACTCTTGCGACGTGTTTGTTTATGAAGAGAAGGTACGGTAAAGGCATTATGAGAAAACATTAAGCTATAGGTATAACAAAAATGATGCAACCATTCCTGAGGTATAAAAAGTATCGACAAGAGAGAAATATTTTACCCTGTATAACTAGTGGGCAACTATTCTCCGGGTAAAATGGTAGCGCACAGATTTGATACCTTTCATCAGAATCTAATCTAACAATCCACATTCATGATGTCTAATTGGCTTATTCAGTTACGTTCAAGGTTTGAAAAATACAAACTATGGCTTTACTGAGGTAAAGTTTGCGCGCTTGTTATTAGTATTAGGTACCTGAGACTATTAAACAATGCAACTAAATGATCTATCTATTCATCAAATGTCATCTTTTTACCGCTCGCAGAGTCTGATAGCCGCGATGCGGGCGTTGCAAGTGGCCGCAGGCCATTCCATCGATCCGCCACGTGACCGCTTTCCGCTAACTTCATTGTAAACCAAACATTTCAAGGTCTCTTTAAGCAAAGATAATAAAGTAATCCTACTACTATTATAAAGGCGAAAGTTTGTATGTATGGATGTTTGTTACTCTTTCACGTAAAAACTACTGAATGGATTTGAATGAAACTTTACCACAATATAGCTTATACATCAGAATAACATATAGGCTACAATTCATAAAGAATTTTTAAGATAAAGGCTTTCCACGCGGACGAAGTCGCGGGCGGCCACTAGTCAAATAATAAAATAGGTGATAATAACCAAACGGCTCTTGCAATTCTAATGCGTGATAACAAGGAATAGGTTTTGCTCCCAGCGTCCCAGCTGACGTAACCCAAACAAAAACATTTATAACTTTAACTGAATTGCAGCGATAGGGATACAATTGGCGGACTTAACACCAAAATGCATTCTATACCAGTCAACCTTGTGGGAATGCAGATAAATAATTGTTGCCAGAAACGAAAAAAAATTAATTACATGTGGTAATTTTTATGAAAACAGCATAATCTTTTCTTAGCCAGACATGCATTATTCATCTTCGGTCGTTTCAGACCACTAACCGTCATTGAGCGATACCGGATTCAGTCGCTATCATAAAAAAAACCAATAGGAAAATAAAAACTTAGATCAGTGTAGTCAAATAAATAACTAAGATTGACGCCTTGTTGTGATGCAGATCTATTAGGAAAAGTACTAACGATAGCAACATTCGACAGAGTCCGGGCAGCTGCTACCTGTTCAACTGCGGGCCGCCCGAGGACTTCCGCTGCAAGTTCACGGCGCACGGCAACTTCAGCAGCGGCGTGCTGGCGCTCAGCCGCCGCCTCGCCGAGCTGCAGGACCAGGAGCGCCTGGCGCGCCACGAGCAGGAGCTGGCCAGCTTGAGGTGAGCCGCATACCCGCATAGTTGGCCGCGACACGTCCACGCGTTTACTACTGTCCAGATTGAACTTGCTCTCCCATACATTCGGTTCCTAAGCCGTGAGGCACTAACATGGGTTGATGGAGGGGTTGTCCTGATTGAACGGTTAAAAGCAGCCTGCATTTTTACCACTTGGATTGGATACTACGATCTTTGAGTTAGTCCATCTTTCCGGTTGACGTGGACGCGCCACACCTAATACGACCTGGCTTCATCTCCACCGGTCCGCAACAATGTCCGCAATTAAGTATAACGATAACCACTTGCCAATTGCAGATCCGCAAACCTTAAAGCAATTCCGGTAAACTTGATGTATCTCCTGTCTCGGATAGCTACTATTTGAATCTGTTTATGTTCCACGTGCAGGGGCGCGACCAGTTCGACGACGACGACTACGACGAGCACGACACCGGCGCCCGCGCCCGCCGCCGCCGCCGCGCCCGCGCCCACGCCCGCCCCCCGCGCGCACCACCCGCCCGAGACTCCTCGTACGTATGCCACACGAGGGGTCAAACTGCCCAGCTATATAAATGTACAGACAAAAAACAAAGTACATAATGTATCCTACAATACAGCCGAGAGAAGCTTAGAAGCATTGTACAGTCAATGTTACAAGTTCGTGACACTCAGGTTACTTAAATAAATAGACGCAACCAAATACAAACAAAGTTTCGATATTGTAGACAACAGTAAAGTCGCCCAAAAGTAGAAGACAATCAAAAGGTGCCAGCTGGGCAGACTCATCAGGCTGATCATAGTGACGGCTAAGGGTGGCCGCACCAGAGGGAAATGAGAACCAACACGGAAGACTGATATGTGATTTATTAGCTCTGTTTAACATGTATTTATAATAAACTTCTGACGCCGTTCCGTGTTTGTGCAATGTAAGATGCTAGCTCGTACAGTCATTGCATTGTTTTTGTAAGTTATTATGATCTCATATATTTGAGCATCTGGGGTGTTTGTTACTAACTACGAGTATATGACGCTGATGTACTAATACTTAGCTAATTGCTCTGAACATAACGAGTGTTATGTATTTAATGAAACCTAGGATTTAACAGGGATAAATATTTCTTGATAACGGTAAATAGGAACAATATTTATTTATTTGTCAACTCGTACGAATTCAGTGTAGAGGAAAAGATTAGCAATTTGGTGACAAGAATAGATTGTTTGTACAAATTATGTATGTGTGTGAGTGGGTACCGTTACTGTCATGATGAGTCACAAGTTCACAGTTAATGTCCAGAAAAAATACCTCAACTGCGCAATCTGATCCGCGGGTGCTATTCGTGGGCCGCATGCCAAAACCCAGGTCATTTTAGTAGGAAAATAAATAATGTCAACATTTACCGCCTATGACGTGGACTTCACCGCAGCTATAATAATTTCCTGTTGTGTATGGACGCAGCTATAATAGTTTCCTGAGTTGGTTACATCTCACAGATGATAATATCTATCATCATCATCATCAGCCTATATAAGTACGTCCCACTACTGGGCACAGGCCTCACCTCAACTATGAGGTGGTGCGAGCCATACTCCACAACGCGAGCTCAGTGCGGATTGGTGGAGGGGTGTGAGTAAGGTAAGTGACCAACCTTACTGTCAGATGTTATTAGGCCGCCCGAGGGCCTCCGACCAGGCTTAACGACTAATATCTATCGATATTAACTGGGACCAACAGCTTAACGTGCCTTCCGGAGCACGGAGATGCTTATAAATACGTCACTCTTATGGTCAGACAGAATCTATACCTTGTCACATTGAATATGTGAAGAAAAACGTTTTTTTGAGGAAGTAATTATTGAAGAGAATACGAACAAGTGACGAAGGCTACACATTACTAACGTTAAATTAACTGGAACAAAGAAGGCTTTGCGATGGAGAGCCGGCGTACAAAGCTGAGTCAGATGAGCCCTCGATGCGGGTCGCCGGCCGGGCCCGGCCCTCTAATGGCGCTGACTCACTGCTATACCACTTCGGCTTTCTCAGCCTCGTAACGGCATATTGCGGCCACGCACCATTGTACTTACTGTACTGTCGTACTTATATCCAAATCAAAACCACTGGAGACTACCAGTTTCAATTATCTTTTCATTAACCTGTTGAGAAGAAGCTAGTCCTCCTGATTTGTCCTGAACGAATTAATCAATGTCGCTGCTGCAGTACGGTTACAAAGTACACACATACCAGTTCGTCAAGCGAATCACTGCGGCATCTTAAGTACACTTATGATAAGGAAGACTTCTCAGCAAAAATGAGTGTTTGATTCGATGTCGTCAGTACAATGACATACAGACAGAAACTTAAGAATGAAGGTAAACGATGATGGAACATTACTTATGCGCCCGTTTGCCACCCTGAACCTTAAAAACTTCATAACAAAGTAGTATCAATTTAAACTATCGACTACACATATTTGATCTACGTCATAAATTTTATCATTTTATTTGTTCGTCGCTATCTAAATAGCAATTTTATGTAATGAATGAGCTATCGCCTGCGCGCGGTAGGTGCAGCAATCGAGCAAAGATATATTCAATAAATTGTTTAGTCTCAGTATATTATCTACATGTTTATACAATTTATTCATATCTGCATGATTGCGTTCGATAGTTTTATAGACATCTTATCTTATTTTGCACCCGCACCCGTTTGAATAAAAGTTGCCGAAGTATTGTGGTCATCTTCGTCACGCCAAACTTTCTTAGGCTAGGCTCGCTCCTGGCCAAGGAACACCATGTCATTTCGTGGCATTCCATAAATCACCATGCTGGATCGTGGATCGCAAGATCCCCGGGTCTGATAGTTTAGTTGGAATGTGGCTATTCGATATCTACATAAAGTGTGTTTAGGGATCATGGGCTTGGGCTATTATTCACTTAAGCAAAATCTTAAACAAGGGGAACTGCATCCCTCGCCCCTTTGAATCGCCAATTGTTTTTGTATATTGGCACATAGTCATTATTTTCCGTACGAGTTAATCCTAGTTAGTGTAGTCAGCTTATTATAGAAAAAAAAAGACCTTATCATTGCCGTTTCGGTATAAATAATGAAACCCTTACCGGTGGTAACTTCCATAATTTGATCAGATGGCGGTTGTATGAGTTTTTACTTGCCTCATTTCGATTTCTGCGATCACGTTAATACAATATGAGTTGCATTGATGTCTCGAAGCGGGGCAGTGCAGCCGGTACCAGTTCGCGTGCCGGCGCGGCGGCGAGTGCATCGCAGTTTACAACGCGTGCGACGGCGTGCCGCAGTGCGCCGACGGCAGCGACGAGGCTCCCGAGCTGGGCTGCCCCGCGGCCGCGCCACCGCCGCCCGCGCCGGCCGCCCCAGCGCCGGCCCAGCTCGCGCCCGCCCCGCCGCCGCCCGCACCCGCCGCGCCCACGCCGCCGCCTGCAGCACCGGCGCCACAGATGAAGCCCATGCAGGTACAGATAAGAAAACTCAACGAAGCCTTGCCTCGAATCAACACGATGGCGCTATCATAAGCAAGACCAGTAAACACTGTTGCTGGCTAGTGTGAGTCTAGAAAACAGCTTCAATCAACACTGTGGCCAATGCTTACCAAAATTCAATGTTCTAAATTAGTCTTTGAACCAGAGGTAGCGCCAATGATTGGATCAAATCTACTCAAGTAGAAATCACGTATAGCATGGACCATCAACAAGCGCTAAAGAGTCCGCAGGACTGGGAAGACAAACCTGGTTGCCCCCGCTGCCTTTTTTACATGTAGCAGAATGCTCACGAGCAACATTTCATGGCCATCATCAGACGAGTTTTATAAATAAACCGTGTTTAATCGCAGGTGATGGGTGAGGGTTCGGAGGGTGCGGAAGGCGCCGAGGGCGAGGCGGGCGAGCTGCCCGAGCGCTGGCCGCACCGCCTCACGCAGGCGCAGCCGCCGCGACGATACAACGGTACGTAGCGAACAACACTGACTTATTAATAAATGAGTTGTTAAAAACGTTTGTGCTCATACACGGCCTTTGGTGTTCGTTTCAGAGGTGGGGCGCGGGTCGCACATCTTCAGCCACAAGGGCGGGCTGCTGCAGGAGGGCGCGTCGCCGCAGTACGCGCCATTCGAGCCGCCCTGGGCGCGCCGCCTCTGGGCCCAGCCGCAGCCAGGTGCGCACCTCGTGCCTATTGCATAGCATAAAACTCACAGCTTCGCTCAGAAACAATTCAACACTCTAACCGTGTGATGGATAAGAAACATTCAAATTATACACATACTAATATTCAAGATTTTCTTGTTGCATTTTTAACTTCACACTGTACAAA
Source organism: Pyrausta despicata (assembly GCA_963921415.1). Classification (NCBI taxonomy): domain Eukaryota; kingdom Metazoa; phylum Arthropoda; class Insecta; order Lepidoptera; family Crambidae; genus Pyrausta; species Pyrausta despicata. Next base: position 171,201 of record OY992851.1, read on the forward strand.
AAATGAGGATTAAGTACCTCCCATAAATTACAGGAGCTACGTTCGTATCTTAAGTTTCTACCCAGCACTTCAACTTTACATGCGAATTACGTGGGTACCTAGTACCTCTACATTTAGACATCTGTTCGCATCAAGACCTATCCAATGGGAAGCAGCTGATGTTGCAGGTTTGTTCGTTTACAGGCAGCGAGTGGGGCGGCGCCGCCGGCGGCTGGGGCGAGCCGGACCCGCGCCGCGCGTGGCCCGTGCCTCAGCCGCCGCCTGACCCGGTTCGTTACTTTTATATTGTAGAGATATTGAAATACCAGCGAGAAATAATTCAAAAGCAGGGTAGGTTCATTAGTTACTCATTCGTAAAAGGTAAATATTTCAAAAATGGGAAAGATAATTATCGTTAACGATTATAAATAATCGTTACATTCGTTATAGTAGCGCTCTTTTAGCTGCATCTAGAATTCCTATGAACCCTGCTATTTGTATGCCCTGCCTGAATTGTTGACCATAGTAAATACTACCAACATACAGCTCCTCGAATGCAAACCTGCCCTGCAAGATTTTCATCAATCTTCATTTGACATGAAATGACGAACAATTCGGTAAACTTCCCGTTGTAGGAGCTGCCGATGTACGTCCCGCCGAAGACGATGCCGGAGATGCCGATGGTGTACTCGAGCCAGCAGCAGACGCTGCGCGACAGCCCCAAGAAGGGCCTCGAGCTGGAGCGCGCGCCGCCGCGCACGGAGCCGCCCGCGCCGGCGCCCGACCTGCGCGAGGAAAAGCCCACGCCCGTTGAGAACACCACTAAGAAGAAGACCCTTAAGGACGTGGTACGTACTAGCCGTGGTATGCGGTGACAAGGCAAAGGCCATACGATTCGACGCGCCCGCTTGGCGCACTGTGGCCACCGCGCATTCAGTATGGATGTACCAACATGTCTAACTACAATGTTATAAATAGACGATATCTTAAAGACATATCAGAATCAGAATCATTATCTCAAACGAGCAGAGGGACGCAGACGCTCTCTGTGAAGGCATGGGACATCATCGCCTTCCACTAATACGAATACTATGCTTATATCAGTTCATTGACAGAGATTAGGTTACTGATTTGCATTTATGAGCATTTTGACGTGACAACGTCTTATAATTGGTTTGCCGGGTGACACTTCAAGAAACTGCGTTACGCTCCGCTCACGTTCCGCGCTCACAATGAGAGCGAGTGAGAGGCACGCGCGCGTCCCTTCGACTCGGGCATGGTTAGCCCGCCTAAGAGCGAGTGAGACAGACATAAAAAGTGAAAGGCACGCATCCCTTCCACTCGAGCACAGTTAACCCGCCTAATAGCGAGAGAGACAGAGCGAGAGAGATAGGCATACACACCGGTTCATGTTATACGAATGAATATTCACATTAAAATTATTTTACCACTCAAAGTCGTTGTCACGTAAAACTTTCGCCCGTATACCGACTTTACAGGCAACCAATTTTTTAAAACGTTGTAAGGAAGGCAATGCACAAAGTCAGCCAGTAGTAGATATGGCGTTAATTTGCTATATTAGCGTTCACATGGTACCTACCTAGGGACATCTTTCTTATCTAACAAAAACTAGGTACCTACTGACGCCGTTTTTATTTACTGATACTACTACAGCTAATACCTACCGAGTAACTACCACTAGCAACGTAGATTTTTAACTTACTCGTATAATTCCCTTGCATGTACAGCAAGCACACTCGGCCGCGACGCCGGCGCCGGCGCGGCCCGCGGCGCAGCTCGCCGACGAGCGCGCCGGGCTCAGCGACCACCCGCCGGCCGCCATACTTTTACTCGTACTCGGTAAATAAACAAAATATGGACCCTTTTACTTAATATGTACCTCTACCAATTTAAGTGAAGAAAGAAAAATTAGATACTGAGAAACTTAAAATAAATTAACCAACTGAACTTTAGTATCAAATCAGAATTGAATTGAAACTGAATCAAGTTTTCCTAGCCTACCTCGCCCTTGCGTTGGATGAATGTCTTTGAAACCTTTTCATGAAAATTTATAACTTCTTTGTAAGGTGCGGACTGCGGTGCGTATGCACATTCGATGGGAAACTGTTATCAAGGAGTGGCAGGGATTTTAAGTTATTTCAGTAACACGTTGATTGTTATGCAGGAGTGGCGATGACGGCGGTGATGGGCGCGATGGTGGGGTGCCGGGCGCGCGCGGCGCGGCGGCGGCTGCGGCGCGGCAAGTCGCCCTTCGCGCACGACGCCGACTACCTCGTCAACGGGATGTACCTGTAGACCCCGTGTGTACACTCACACTCCCCATCTTGAGTGACAGAGATCAGCTTCGGTGCCTCAAGCAGTTCGTGTCACCCCAACCCTGTTGATAGTTTTAAACTCATAATCTACGATGATGACACAGTGTTCCAATGATGGCATGATGACTATTCGAGATATAAAAATACTTTCAAAGGCAGCCCAAATACAATCAAGTGGGGTAATTATCATAATAGTTTAGTGACGTATCACACGAGAAACAAAATAGATAAATATTTTGTCACTTTAAAATCAAAAAGTCATGAAAAGATACCTAATCACGTTCTATTGTCAAATATTAAGTAAAATACTATGTCCTACTAAGTCCGCATTAAAGTTCGAGTACTTCGAGTAGGCGCCAGACGCTTTGTTGGATAGCTAGGTATTTTGTTAAGTTTAACTGAATGTACGAAAGATAGAAAGCGTTTTATTCTAGCTCACATTTCGAAGGCACTACGGTGCACATTGTTTCAAATCGTGTTATCAAAATATCAAATGTACGAGATACATAATTTAAATAAAATCATATCACCAGTTTTTATCGAATAAACGAAGGAGGATTGTTAATAATGTTTGATGACGACAGCTGGTAGAGCTAGGGAGACTGATTTCGTCCAAATAACGTTACTTGTTTAGCTTAAGTTAATTTGAGTGCATTAACCTTAGTCATATTTTGTACAATATTCAGTCTCTAGACTTGTTAAAAATACAGGTTTAATTTTCAAATTAAATGTTATAAAATATAAAATGTGGTTTAAATTTTAACAACCTTTGTTTCATTATATCCTTTACGATTTGAGGTTGAGTCATTAGTAGACATTTCCGACGATTCCCGTACAAGGTCTTGATTATGGGGTTCAGGATTTTTATAAAAAAAAGTCTTTACCTTTGTACATTTTGTTCAACACTTTAATAATCACAATAAAGATTGATCATTTTAACATAAACTATATAGGGCCAGGCCGCTTCCATATTTTTTTCTATCTAAATCAATTCCCATTTTATTAACTTAAACTCTGAAAGAGCGTGAAGCGCGGCGCGCACGGAAAAGACAATCGCGAAGGCACACTTCGCAAATACGTGCGTATTATCTGCTGTCGATTAACTTTGACATTCGTTAAGTCTGCGATCGCCTCCGTGAGGGCCGCGACTCACAAACTGTAGGTGGAGCAAAAGAAGACCTGAGCCTCACTCACATTGTCGCAGCGAGCTCACTCTTTGCAGTGTACCGACCGAACAAATCAACTAGGATCGCGACTAACTGACTGTTGAGAGGGAGATTCACACGCACTCTCAGGCAACACGACCACACAACGTATCACAAAAGCAACAAGGAACGCGCCGCTGCATTACATTTCGACTTAAATATCACGTTCTTGACAAGTTTGGCCAAACTTGCAAGACCAGGGCTTTGGATCGTCACAGTATTCAATGTTCACTTTAAATACAAAAATACATACATACAAATAGTGAAAACGTTATTTCTAAAGATAGGCACTGTACTGGTGTAGTGACATAAACATATTATAACATAACTATAGGCACTGTATAAACTGTAATAGGAAGTATGTATCGAGTGGTGCGGGCACATGCACACACAAAGCTGAAACTTATAGCTATATACAAATACGTAATTTACGCACTGCAGTTGAACATTGTCTTTTTTGGGCATGTTAAAAACACTTGTCTATAAATCTCCGATTTCTACCTACATTAAGAAAGGCTGAATAATTCGTTATCGTACATCGCTAATGTTTGCGAGATTGAAGTATATTTTAAAGAGTCACATTTTCATTCATAATTAACACTTTTCATTGTTAGAGCTATTGGGTTGGGTCAGCTTCAGTTTATAATGAATCTGCATGAGGCAGCAGGTGGAAAGTGATACTTTTGAAAACTACCTGGATCGCAACTACGCCTTCTTTTTTGGATGTTAAAAAAATTAAAGAAATTTTAGAATAAGAAGGCATTATCTACTAAAACTTTGAAAGCGTCAGCTATACACTATGTACTTATTATTATAATATGTATATCACCGTGTATAAATGCAGCATTTCTATACTTGTTTTATTAATATCCATAATCCACCGAATTGAGGAAAATGGGGTGCGTAAATAAAACTCAACCAAACACAAACATGATGCGGTTGTAGTTTTGGTTAACGTACATAGGGGTTTTTCTAACAATCTTATTTGACTCATGCGCCAGAAACTGATTTACATATTAAATAATGGGGGTCAGAACTCACTCAAAAGTTAAAGTAAGCCGAGTACCGTACCGAGTTCCTCTCATTCTAAAACTATCGGTACGCGGGTTGGGACATAATTTTGCTGCCAAATCGTATTTAACATTTGATTTTAGTTCACAAGGGTCGGTTCGCGGATATTGGAAATCGGGACGAATGTAAAAATTGGAATGCTCAACGTCCCAGGCGGGTTTCGCGGGGATATGCTTCGGGATCACTAGTTCACTATCACTAGGCACGGCCGCCTCGGCGCGCGCGGGGCCGGTCAGGGCTGGCGGCGGTGCGCGAGGTGGCAGTTCTCGACGTAGAGCTCCTTGACGAGCAGGTCGGCGGCGTGCAGGCGCGCGTGCAGGCGCCGCACGGCCGCCTCGGCGCGCGCGGCCCGCGCCCGCAGCGCCGCGGCCTCCCGCGCGCCCGCGCCCCGCACGGCCGCCAGGCACGCGCCCAGCCGCCCGCAGCGCTCCGCCAGCGCCGCGCACGCGCACGCGCCCCCGCCCGCGCCCGCCGCCGCCACCACGCCGCCGGGAACTGGCGTGCCTGGAAGCGAAACGAACGTTAAGTAACTTATACATCTATGGACAATAAAAGTGACAATAATAATCAACAAAATAAGATTCGAATATACCGTCTTCTTAGCGATTAGCAAAATTATAAATCTATATATATACAATCTGTCCAGGCATGTAGTAATAAAACTTCAGGAGCAGTATCTACAACATATTTTATCGACGAAAGTACCCCATATGGGGGGTCAATTCCGAAACCCCACCATACTGCAGTGACTTTTGTTTTTATTTTAACAAAAATTCTCAATTAGGAAAATTTACGGCGGTTTGAGTCCCACGTCGTATAGGGCCTGGTTTTGGTGTTATTTTAGAGAAGAAGGTATGGTGTGACTAATACAGTAAAAATATACTATCAAATGACTCCTTTCTTTAATTGCCGAAAGGATAAAGTTTTTATTTACAGTTTTTTTTACGTATTCGGGCAAGTTATTCTAAAATAGTACTAAAACGAGGCCATTGACATACCTTTTTTTTTCTAATTACTTAACAGTATTTGAGTTACTTAACGAATTGATTTAGCAATCACTGCTCTCGGTCTATTACTTCACGAGTAATTGTCGTTAAAAAAAGACCCCTTGTTCGCGAGCGCACGTGCATGTAGGTCGATACATAATAATGACTACGTAGCTGAATTAAAATTACTCAAGCTTTTTGAGTCAAAATAAGGAAATAATACATGGTATTAAGACATGGAAAAAAAAGTACAATGTATGATACATATGTTAACAAAAAAAATATGCTCGCTCGAGAGCGAGCATATTTTCGAAGTGATAGACCTAGAGCAGTGATTGCTACATCAATTTATTGAGTAACTCAATTACTATTAAGAAATTAGAAAAAAAGGTATGTCAATGGCCTCGTTTTAGTACTATTCTAGAATAACTTTCCCGAATACGTAAAAAAACTGAAAAAAAAAAATTCTCCTTTCGGCAATTAAAGAAAGGAGTCATTTGATAGCATATTTTTACTGTATTAGTCACACCATACCTTCTTCTTTAAAATAACACCAAAACCAGACCCTATACGACGTGGGACTCAAACCGCCGTAAATTTTTCTAATTGGGAGATTTTTGTTAAAATAAAAACAAAAGTCACTGCAGTATGGTGGGGTTTCGGAATTGACCCCCCATATGGGGTACTTTCGACGACAAAATATGTTGTAGATACTGCTCCTGAAGTTTTATTACTACATGCCTGGACAGATTGTATAAAAATGAAACCAGTTTTCCTTGGTCACGGCATCACGCGTGAATGGCTGGACCGATTTCACTAATTCTTTTTTTTTGTTGTATTTGTTATTATTAGGAGAAGGTTCTTACGGAAAAAAATATTAAGAAAATCTCTCAGAAAAATTGAAAAATATACATTTAATTTTGCATATTTTAAACAACGCGCGTAACTAATGTCAATATTATTCGATGACATTGTTCAATCATTGCAACGCTAAGGCGGTACGAAGTTCGCCGGGTCAGCTCGTATAGAAATATAGAAATCTTTATTTGCGTTTGGTTAAGTTACACTGAAGGCTTAGGGGGTGACTCGGGCACTCAAAATCTTACCCGTGGTCGAGTTTACCACTTTTAGATTTTGATGTAGGGAACTCGACCGAAGATTTAATGTTTGTTGCCGAGTTTACTTCTTAAATTATTTGTAATAGTCAATTCGGCCGTCAATTTGAAAACGACGACTTAGCTGTGAAATAAGTAAAATAAATCAAAGTTAACATACATGTACCTAACTTGTTGAATCATAAAAATATACAATAATTCAAACTATTTCTGTTAACATTCTCTGGAAACAATAAAAATAATATACATTGTAAAAATAACGACGAATTGGATGTGAAATAAATCAAATTAAACATACCAATAACTTGTATAATCAAATATACAATAATAAACAGATTCCTCGTTGGTATAATGGCAAAGTTTCTGCCTTACATCCGAGAGGTCCTGGGTTCGAATTCCAGGTCGAACCATAACTGTTTCTGATATTTTCTGTCATGAATTTCTTAAAAAGAGCTCGAAGTCGGGAAGTTGGCGGTGTTACACCCCCGTGCCTCGGAAAGCACATTAAACCGTTGGTCCTTCGCCTCATCTCTCTCCGGTCATGTCGGATTGCCGTCTCACCGAACTTTGAGAGTGATGGAAAAGTGAGTGCACGTGTGTATTGCGCTCACACTTGCGCACTATAATATATCCTGCGTAGTTGGCTGATCTCTGTTGAGTGTGGTCGTCGAAATCGGCTAGTGAGGACTATTATTATTATAATAAAACAGATGATTCTAACTTTTTTGACGTTATATAGACTCGCTGGTTCTTTTAGAAACATATTTGTTTTTTTTTAGAATGCCGTGTAATAGTTGGAATCTTTTGTAATAGTTTTGAGTAATTGTGCTATATTTGGTTTAGGTATTATTCTCTTGTTAAGTCTAGAATTCCAAGCTTCAGTAACATTATTTGTTTTATTTCTAATTTTGTAAAAACACCATTTGTCGGCTAAACAACTTTTATTTTTGATCCATCCCTGATTGAATACATAGACAATGAAATAACACTAGGTCATTGTATTGACAAATTAGCATTGTGTCTATGCTAGATTAGGTAATATTACTATAACGATAACTTAACAGAAATGTATTAATTATTGTAGATTTTATATGATTATACAAGTTATTGTTATGTTTAATTTGATTTATTTCACATCCAATTCGTCGTTATTTTTACAATGTATATTATTTTTATTGTTTCCAGAGAATGTTAACAGAAATAGTTTGAATTATTGTATATTTTTATGATTAAACAAGTTAGGTACATGTATGTTAACTTTGATTTATTTTACTTATTTCACAGCTAAGTCGTCGTTTTCAAATTGACGGCCGAATTGACTATTACAAATAATTTAAGAAGTAAACTCGGCAACAAACATTAAATCTTCGGTCAAGTTCCCTACATCAAAATCTAAAAGTGGTAAACTCGACCACGGGTAAGATTTTGAGTGCCCGAGTCACCCCCTAAGCCCGAGTCACCCCCTAAGCCCACTGAAGATGGTCATAGTTATTTATCAGCAATTATACATCCGCTTAATCAACAATTATCAATGGCATGCAAATCTTAAAATAATATTGGGATAATAAATATAAACCTCGTAGTTTTAGATTTTGAGTGTTATTCGTCCACACACAATATTTCGAACTTTCCTGCACATGACTTGTTGACACATTGTTTACTCTGTTGTAAATATTGTATGCGACCATCTGTAAAATAAAAGTAGCTGGTAGCAGACAAACAATATCGCTTTTACTTTCGAAGACACGGAATTTTAAATATCAAGCATGACAAAATTTTATTCCAATAGGGGAAAAGAGGAAACTTGTTGACGCTTCTACAAACTACGTGCAACACGCTCGTAGACTGTCAAAGCGACAACATCTCCTGAGGATGCCGCGTGTAGTGGCGAAACGCGTCGAGTATTTTGTTGGTGTCAGTGTTGTGATTCCAGGTGCATCTTCTGTGTCGCGTTGTGAGTTGTATTGTAAGTCCTGCGGCTTCCAGCTCTAATTTTTTTCAGGTGGTTACAGTTGGATGTATTTGGGTCCCAGCGCTGGCACCGTTTAGTGGAAATTAAAGCAAAATAATCCTCTTGTAACGTTGTGAAATTTTATTAATAAGGATAGTACATTTTGTGTTATGTTTTGGATGTATGGCATTTTATCCCTTTGCCCAAAAAGAAAGTGGATTTGTGACAGCTGTGTTGTCTGTGTCTTCGTGTTTTGACAAGTATAGGGTTGCTGTTTAGGGAGTTTTCCCCAAAAGGTGGGAACTTTAAGGATTTGGTATGCTTGTTGGATAAATTTTGGTAAATTCAGATATTGGTAAAGTTCAGTATTTTGGCTTAGTTTAGATAGAGGAGTTATGATATAGTAATAACTTTGATTAAAACAGTATTCGCCATTTTACTCTGTCTAAATTACGGGATAGGGAAGGAAGTGTTGGCGGTGGGTTTCTGGTCCATCAGAATATTAGACATTGAGAATTTGTTTCGGGTCATTGGTTGCCATTTAAGGCATATTCAGGTAAACCGGAAGTGCCAAAGGATCCAGAAGGTTCTGGAAGGTTCGAGAAAATGGGAGATTTCTGAACCTGGTATCCCTACATTCCTGGGGGGGGAGGTTGATAGCCGTTTTGAAAGGACTCTGGGGTAGGACGCTGCAAAAGAGTATGGCGTGAAGAAAAAGTTAATAAAGTGCCCCAGAGTCATGCCTGTTCCTTGGTGAATTGGTTTCGGCCGCGGCACATATTTTTTTAACATGATTTTGTTTTAAAAAAAACTCTAAGTAATAAAATACAGCAATTGTTAAGTATTGGTCCAGGTTGTTCTTGGCACATTAGTATGTTGAGCTGAGGCTTGGTTCGGCAAACATGTGGGGCAGCATCATTTAGTGACCTCGGTGGCCTTCTTCTTCTTCTTCCTTTTTTCTTCTTCTCCGGCTTCACCTTTTGGCTCGGGGCTTTATTTCTGGAGTTTGCCCTGGCCGTTCTTATGAAGAAAGGAAAAACCTCTACGGAACGTCTTCCTCCGTGAAATTGTTGGAGTTCGAGTTAGCTGTTAAAGAAGCTTCGTTGGTCAGCTGATTCAGTCCTGGGAGCTCAGCTAAGTGTTAATAAACTTTAGATTCCAAACTGATTTCAATTTAGTAGCATTTGAAATTTAAAATTTAATTGTATACGGGTATTAATTTATTAATTTATCAAAAATAATTGGATTTCTTGATATAGTTTAAAGCAAAGACAAGGTGGTTTTTCTTTATTAGTCATATAATGTACTGAATTTCTTAGATAGCAATTTTCTATAGAACCAGACCCAGTATCTACCATTCTGAGCTATTTTTTTAGTTTTATCAGAGGCCTTTGGCCTATGTATATTGTTCAGGTGTTAATGGTGTAAACACGGCTCTGATAAAATATATCCTACTAAATGCCCATCTCGGCTATTATTCAAAACCTTTACTCCTTTTAACACACTTTGTCCGGGGTCAGCCGAGCAAACCCTGTGACACTCTTTTCAGCTTTAATAAGCTGATTTTTTTTGCTTATTCTTAGAGTGCTTACCGAAATTGAATTAACTATGGGTCACTTATTGCAGCTTTGATATATACTCAGCTGTATAAAAAAAATACTGCTGTTCAGAATGATTTATATTGCATACTGATTTAAAAATATTTGCTGTAGGTACACAAGTTGCTGTCCAACTATCAATTTTTAAATCACAGAAGTTCCATATAAGCTGTGTTTGTATGTCTGTTAAGATAATAATATAGATTCTGTGTACTAAGTATCAGGAATTTGACAATAAAACAAAAAATACAAATTATTCATCTAAATTCATTTTATCGCCTTCAATAGTTGCATTGTAGGCCCCATCGCTTGCAATGCAACATCTACACCGCTTCACCCAGTCTTCCATACATTTTTCATAGGTTATTTGCGGTTTGGCCTTTAGCTCATTCAGCGAAGTTTCATTTATGGCTTCTATCTACTTAAAACATTTTTCTGGAAGTGGTAATTTTAACTTGGGAAATAAAAAAAACATCAGACGGAGCCATATCAGGTGAATACGGTGCTTGGTCGAGAACTTTTGTTGAATTTTTCGCTAAAAACTCTTTCACTATAATGGCTGTGTGTGATGGTGCATTATCATGGTGCAGCATCCATGAGTAACTCATGTTGTGTTGCCACAAATCTAGACGTTTTCGGCGGATACTCTCACGCAAACGCTTCATGACGGCTAAATAATATTCATTATTGACTCCCTGGAAGGAATTTGGAGTGAACCACATCACGGTAGCGAAAAAAAACTGTCAGCATCACCTTGATTTTGGAGCGATCTATATAATATACCTAGTATGCAAATGTGAATAAATAAATAAATTTATGAGACGCCATTTTTATCCTATTATATTTGCATGCTAACAGTTTTGGCAAGACATGTGCACTGTATTTATTGTAACATCCATATGTTCTTAAGCAAATAAAAAACTATGAATTATTACTATAACTCGACACTCGACCGCTCCTCCTCTGCGATTTGCTATCGCATGGAGAGTTCACCAGCTGCTAATTAATCAATACCTGGTATCGGCGTGTGTGCGGCGGGATACGCGGCGTGCGGCGCGTGCGGCGCGTCGGTGGCGTCGAAGGCGGGGTTGCGGTGGTCGCGCCGGCGCCGGGCGAGGCGCTCGCGCAGGCGCCGCAGCTCGGCGTCGCGCGCGCACACCTGCGCCTGCGCCGCCGCCACGCGCGCCTCGCACTCGCGCTCCAGCTCCGCCACCTGACAATCGCCACACCAGACGTTTAAAGGTTTGCTGTCATTTTTGTGTACTTAGATATTGCTGATGAAATGCAAACTAATAATTCAGATCTATAACACCAACTATTGCTTATCGGATCTAAACGCGATCTATTTCAATGAGTATTAGGTTCTCACTGTTGGACGTTTCGGCTGGATTGTACACAGCCGTGGTCCCGAGCTGACTGACTCAGCTCTATGAGTTTAAGAATACGATAAGAATAACCCGTCGCTGTAGCCCTGGGTGCACATCAAACGTTCCAAGGCATCGTGAACCTTGGGTGCACTATTCTGGCGCGGTTGGTATGAACGTGCCACGCTCGATTCTACTTTAAAATTTCCACGTCAGCCTACGGTCGACGATCCTGGATAGTGGATTACAGGATTCAATTCATGTACCAATTAGGAAGGTTTTGTTGACTAGACTATCCAGTACTTGATTCAGACTCAGAAACGTGTAGAGCTAAATCATTCTGCTGTGTCTCGGAGAAGCAAATGGTTGCGTAGTCCTCGAATGGAAGACGCTTGAGATAATGTTAACACGCTCTAGTGACTCCCTTGCCCAATGTGGGTGATGTTCTAGGCTTTAACATACTTTGAACAATAAGAAAGGGTGTGGTACCTGCGCCTCGAGCGCGGCGCGCTCCTCGACGGGCGGCAGCGGCGGGCGCGCGAACCGGCGCTCGTAGTCGGCCACGCGCGCCGCCAGCGCCGCCAGCCGCGCGTCGCCCGCGCGCGCCTCCGCGTCGCCCGCCGCGCGCTCCTCCCGCAGCTTGCCCGCCCAGTACTCCTCGCAGCGCTCGTACTCCTCGCGCATCGCCTCCAGGCTCGCCTCCAGCTCCCTGCACCGCCCACCACAACGAGTTAGCTCCCCTCCCGGGTCGTGAGAAATTAGTCCATACAACATAGAACATAGGCACAGCCGTGCGACATGCGGCCTCCCTCCCCCTTCCTCCCGCCGATAAGACCCATTATATACCGTTTATTGCTTACAATTCTATCTAAGATAGATAGCGAAATGCTAAAAAGTTTAAATTAATGATGGGCCGAGTACTCGGTTAGTACTCGGTACTTGGCGTACTCGGTAGTTTTTTTTATTCTCGTACTCGGCCGAATAACTCGGTTCAAGTGCCAAGTACTCGGTTATGTAAATTTAATAACAGCATTTCTGAAATAAGTTTGCTAGTGGCCAACTGGAGGAAGCGTACTCGGTAGTTTTTTTTATTCTCGTACTCGGCCGAATAACTCGGTTCAAGTGCCAAGTACTCGGTTATGTAAATTTAATAAACAGCATTTCTGAAATAAGTTTGCTAGTGACCAACTGGAGGAATCAAAGTATGTACTCATACCTAAATGACCAAGCCCCTAATCTGGCGTTTGTCAATTAGTTAATTATAGGATAGCCAGGCCGCTGCGGATCGACAAACTGTATGTAGTTAAAAGGAATATATCATAAAATCAAATACATATTATATTGATTAGTGAAGTCATGATTTATTATCCGAGTAACTCGGCCGAGTACTCGGTACTCGGCAAGCTTATAACCGAGTAATACTCGGTACTCGGTAAAACCACTACTCGGCCCATCTCTAGTTTAAATAAGGACAAAATTAGCGTAATATCTACCTATATATAAATTAAATATTACTACTCACTTGACTAAGTCCGCCAATTTTTGTTTCTCGTCCTCATGACGGATTTCGGCGTCGATGAGATCCTTGCGGAGTTCGTCGACCAGCGTTTGAAGGTCCGAATCGGAGGCGGGCGCGGCTGCAGGCGTGTCGGTTGGCGCGGCCGGCGCCGCGGGGGGGGCGTCCGTCTGCACGGCCGCCTCGCTCGCCGCGCGCGCCTCGGCGTCCGTGGCCACGCTCGCGTCGCGCCGCGCCTCGCCGCCCACCAGCATCACCGCCTCGCTGAGCTCCCGCACGCGCGCCTGGATGTCCGCGAGCGCCGCGCACGCCCCGCACCGCGCGCCCGTCTCCGAGTCCGCGCCCGCCGCGCCCACCGTGCCCGCTGCCTCGAAAATTGCACGCAAGCGTCGAGCCGCCTCCCTGTAGTCCAATATCTTCTGTTCCATGCTGGTCGGCGCGGAATCACATTCCTGTAAACGCAAGCGTTTGAATGAGCGTTCGTCCAATTAGGTAATACCGAAAGAGAATTTTCTCTCTCTCTTGTCTCTCAGTGTCATAGTATACAGGGTGGCGACCACAATACGATAATTGTTTTTCTGTCTTTTACGCTTTTATGCCTTAACTACAGATCCGATTTCGATAAAAATTAATACACATACAATATGATGACGACTTTGTTTGTATACCAAAATTCATCCAAACCTGTTTAGTAGTTTAGTCATAAAAGCATAACAGACAAAAATTCAATTGTCGTATTGTGGTCGTCACCATGTTTACTATCTAATGCATGTACGAGTATATGTAATAAATAGGCAGGAACATAGAAATAGAAATATTGTTTATTTGCGTTTGTATAGGGTGTACAGAAGATGACACAGTAGTTAATGAGCGCCTATCCAGCCATTGTCAATAGCATGCAAATAGTTCAGTGTTTATTATTATTGTCTACAATCATTGTTAAAATATGATATTTTTTATTATTATTAAGAGATTAATTATACCTAATACTTATACATAGCTTATGTTGGTGTTTGATAAAAAATAAATACTTAGGTACTCACCTCGACGGTCTCCGGGGTCATCAGGGAGCGAAGTTCCGCTGACAAGTCACCGCACGCGGTGCCCTCCCCGCGCGAGCCGGTCCCGGCCGCGCCGCCCCGCGCCTCGAGCGCGCCGCACAGCTCGTCGTTGCGGTCGCGCAGCCGCTGCGTCTCCAGCCGCAGCTCCTCGAGCCGCGCCTCCAGCTCGCGCGCGGCCGCCTCCCCGCCGTCGCCCGCGCCCGCCCCCTCGCCCGGCCGCCGCGCCGCCCGCAGCTCCTCGGCCAGGCGCGCCACCTCGCGCTCGGCGCCCGCCGCGCGGCTCTCGGCCGCCGCCGCCCGCGCCTCCAGCCGGGCGCCGCGCTCCCGCTCCGCCTCGGTCTCCGCCCGCAGGCGCGCCTCGGCTTCGGCCCGCCGCGCCGCCTCCGCCTCGAGGCGCGCCCGCAGCGCCGCGGCCCGCTCGCGCTCCGCAGCCGCCTCGTCGGCCGCGAGCCGCGCGGCCTCCGCGTGCCGCGCCTCCGCCCGCCGCAGGTTCGTGGTCAGCTCGGCCTCCATGCGCGCGTGGGTCTCGTCCACGTCCTGCGCGAGGAGCCGCGCGCGCCTGTTCGCCTCGGCGACGTCGGCGCGCAGCTTGTCGCGCTCGGCGGTCGCCAGGTCGGCGCGGCGGCGGACGCGGCGCAGGCGCAGGCGGCCGAGCGCGAGCGCCGCCACGAGCACGAGCGTGCGCGCGTCCCGGCGCTCGTCGAGCGGCTCGGCCATCGCCGCCAGCTCGTCGTCGAGCGCCCGCTCGAGGTCGGGCGGGCGCACCGTGGCGGCGCCGAACCCGAGCTCGAGCAGCAGACGCCGAGGCCGCGGGACTCCGGCGCGCTCCCACGCCTCCACGACAAGTTCACTCGCGAAGCCGGAGTCTTCGTCCTCGGGGTCGTCGGGTCCTGGGCTCGAGCTCGCCTCGCACGCGCCCGCGATCGAGGAAGTGAGAGACGCATTGAGTCGGTCGAAGAACTCCCCCACGGTGGTGGTCTCACCGGCATGCGAGTCCTCGAAGACGCGGTCGACGAGGCTCCGATCGATGCCGTCCATGCGAAGGTCGCGGCAGAGCGCGAGCGCCTGATCGCGATCGATGAGGCGATCGTGGTCGAATGCTTCCGGCGCGGCCTCCTCGTCGGTGTTAGAATCGAGGTCGCGGCTCTCCATGGCAGAAGCGCTGCGGCGGCACCGCATGCGCTGCGAGGAGCGCGCCCGCTCGTCGGCGGCGTCGAGGCGGGACACGGAGGCGGCGCGGGGAGCGTGCGCGTCGGCGCCCCGCTGTGGCCTCGAGCGACGGCCGTATTTCTTGGAGCCGAAGACGAACTTGGGGGCGACCTCGCGGCCCGAGGAGTCCTCGTCACTGGGCGCGGTGGCGGCGGGCGCCGCGGGCCCGGGCTGGTCGCCGCCGGGGGCGGGGGCGCCGTCCCCGCTGAGCACGGACAGCAGGCCGTTGCGGAACTGCGTGAAGGTGACTCGGTCGGAGCTGCGCTCGAAGAGTGTGCCGACGAGTGCAGCGCCGCGGTCCTCCAGCTGTAAAGCGTCGCAAAGATCGAGCACGGCCGATTTGTTTAAGGCTTCCTCGTTATCTACGTCGAACGTTTTAAAAACCGTGTACAGCTGTTGTTCATAGGGGTTCGTGGACGCGCTGTCCATAGTTGAGGGCCGCATGCGAGGTCTTAAGAATTTGAAAATCTATTATAGCAACTTCTAGAGGAATGACATATTTGCAAAATCCTTAAATTATAGTAAAATTTAATTAAAAAACTACTCTCATTTTGTATTTGCTTGATGAACGTCACATATGACATTTTATTTTTTCAGTGTTTGACGTTTACGACTTTTTGCGTCAAGGCTTCGTATTTATTTTTATTGTCATTTTGATCTTGGTTGTTTTTTGTTTTGCTCACCGGTCCACCATCATGCATGCATGCGCGAAGTATGCATAAGCATGTATGTATGAAGTTAAAAAATAAAAGCAAATCTACATACCACGGTTTGGAAACCAGAACACAGCACCTGCATAAAGGTTTTTTGACCTGACACTGACACGCTACCCTGTCATCACTGACAGAGTGTTTTTATTGACTTGTCACTTGTGACAGTTGCTGCTACTGCTAGATAATTTGTTTACATTACTTACATACTGCGTGTTGTTTTACTTACTTTGCTTTGTGTATTTAAATCTTTGATATGCTTTAATTCTTACATTAACAGAAAGAAAAATACGGTCACAAGCTCGGTCAGTGCGTGGACATTGTAAAAAGTAGCTTTTGAGTGTTTATTTAGTCGTCTACAGTTGTATATAATCGCCCAGAAAATCCACTTATTGCATGGGAATTTACGGAATTGAAATCCAATTTTCACAAAGAAATGCTTGACAAAAGTGACGTTTACTACCGTAAAGTAAAAGGACCCCTTTTTGCAAACGCAAAAGAAGGACACGACAGTAAATTCGTTAATGCAGTGAAAACTATTGTTTCTTGTGTTGCGCTCCTAACATTAATAATTACGACCTTGTTTCTGATTCAACCTGAATCATTTACTCGCAGCTATGTTACATATGCTTCGAATAAGTCCTACTTTCGTGCTAATGTATTTGCGATGCTCCAAGGACAGCAGCTAGGTAAAACCAACTTGCGACCTATGCCTAAGGGAAGAGTTCAAAGCCAAGATGATTTGGTTGTGTCATGCTACTATAACACACCAAGTGCAAACAGAACAGGCGAGCTGCTGCCCACTGACATCCACCCTCACCTATGCACACACATCAATGTCGCATTTGCTAGGGTGGTTAACAAGGAGATTTATCTAGATGAGATACAGCACCAGGCTCTGAGAGATATTGTTAAGCTTAAAAAATCCAATCCTCATTTGAAGATTTTAATTTCAGTGGGAGGCTCAGGAAATGAATCTGGTTTCTCAAATATGGTAATAGATCATGCGTCTAGAAAGGTATTCATCAGATCTTTAAAGTACCTACTGCGGAACTACACACTTGATGGAGTTGATCTTGACTGGGAGTTTCCTGCTGTGCATCTAGACACCTTCATACTTGGTGGTGAACGTGAGAGACAACATTTTTCTCAACTGCTATATGAAATAAGACGGGAATACATCAGAGAGAAGAGAGATTACTTACTGACAGTTGCTGTTGCTGCACCAGAGACAATAGTTGATGTTGCTTATGATATTGATCAGATTAATTTGTATGCAGACTATGTTAATATCATGACATATGACTTTCACTATTTTACTAAATACACACCATTCACTGGATTGAATGCCCCACTATTTGCAAGGGCTGAGGAACAACTGTATATGGCTTCGCTCAACATTAACTACACTGTACACATGTATTTTAGCAAAGGTTTAGATAAGACTAAAATTGTAGTCGGTATACCAACTTATGGGCATACTTTTACCTTGGTGAACCCAGGTAACACTAGAGTGGGAAGTCCTGCGTCAGGATTTGGTTCTCTTGGAGGAATGGGCTTTGTGGATTATTCAGGAATATGCAAATTTGTAAAAAAATACAAAGATGTAGTTATACAAGAAGATACAGATGCTAAAGTGCCATATCTCTATAGAGGCTGGGAGTGGGTTTCGTTCGAGTCGCCTCAGAGTGTCGCGGCGAAGGCGGACTACGTGAAGGAGTTGGGGCTGCGCGGCGCCATGATCTACTCACTGAACGCCGACGACTACCGCGGCGCGTGCGGCTCGCGCGGCGGGCAACTCAAATTTCCACTATTGCAATCTATTAAGAATTCCCTGTTTAGTAATGAAACAAAGAATTAAACGCGAGCTACCAGAAGTGAAGAAATGTGAACCCGTAACCAGTCAAGTGTGGATGATACATTTAACACATGCATTGAAGCAATTAAAATAATGGAAACGTTTGTTTAACGGTTTACCTGTTTCTTCTTGGCAACATATGTGATTTTGTACATGGCACAGGATTTCATATTAGGTGTGCAGCAGGTGCGCTGGCGGGCCGGGGCGATGTGAGCGCAGAGCGCACGCGCGCGGGCGTCGGCGGCGCGCGGCCACTGCGGCGCCCGCGCAGCCCCACGCGCGCTGCTCACCCGTACAGAACAGCACGCGCATTCATTATAAGACGTATCAAGTATACAGTTTAAAAAAAATAAAGTTACTGTACTGTTTCGCGTTTCCACTCGACTGCATATGTTGCAGTACTTACACTTGATAATTAAATCAGTTATCCGCCCACAACCCATGACGTACAGACGTCGTTAGATGAATTTATACAACATTTTTCTGTTAAGTTTGGCGGCAGGGATATCAAGGCATACAACTACTCTCATATCTCATTTTTCGTTTTCCATAAAAACACTTGTAACACGAACTGCTTTTAAATTTAGAAATAAAGTGGCTCACCTATAGCCTCCTTTTAAAGCATACCTCTCCGCCAACGCGGTGTGGCATGATCTTGACATTCTCTTGGTTAAGACACAACATTTGTTTTTAAATGGTCCCTACTAACAACCAAGATCGTGTCTGATAGGTAGGTATAACATGGGTATGTTATAAGTATTTTTAACCATAATTTAATAAATTTATTATTTTAACACCTGTATTGTGTAGGATATAGTACAGTAACATGGAAAAATGTATATTATGTAACCTGAGCCAAAATATGTAAATAGAAAAGTTAATTAATGAAAAGAAAACCTAATGAAATGATATATAATTCACCACGAAGTACAAATATAGGGAATTATGCTGGGCTGTGAACTGTTAGATTTAAAAATAGTGGGGAAATTTTCAGCAATGGTGGTAGATCATCATGGGCGCGACTGGAACTGAAAACGGGATAGCGCGCAAGCAAGCTGAATGAAGTACTAAAATAATTACATGACGTATTGATATACATGACGGGGTTTATATAAGTACTATTTCGTAACACATATGCATGTTACCTTTGTATTCTCTTTAGCAATAAATAAATTGTATTTTTTTATTCGGGACGGGCAGGGCATCGACCACTGACAATTTTACTATAGCACCTATTTACGTATAATATAGCTAGGTACCCTCTGTTCGCAACATTCCAAATTGCATTTTGCATAAGAAATTCTTACTATATCTTCCTCTTCATTCGATGTAGCCTGCCTATTATATTTTATTTACTGACATATAATTTTGTAATAAACGTTAAAATATTTTGTCAAGTAGCGTTTTATTTTTTGTTCATTTATCTAAATAGCCTAGTTCGCACTCGTACAGTAGCTACTTATATTTCTTTGTAGTATAGAGGAATCTTGAATCATTTATTTTGTTTTGAGTATTATGCTGCTTAGATACAGACAGAAGGACAGCAGTCTTATTAATAGAAAGAAGTCTGAGGAGGGCGCTACACTTTGAATCCTGAGCGCAGCGCAGCATTCTAAGGTTAAATCCAGAGCGCAGCGAAGGGAGATAATTTATTACTTTTAAGGTACGAGATTGAAGCTGGCTTCATGAAGCAGCAGCAGACGACTTGTCTTCGCGACATATCAGTACCACTAAACAGTAAAAATCTTTAAAATATCAGTAGTTCTCTAATATGTTGAGAATGTTATTTTACATACAAACCTTCCACTTGAATCACTTTATCTTTTAAAAGAACTGCATCATAATCCGTTTATTAGTTTTCAAGTTCTAAGCATACGTATACAGACATAGGGACAGACGCGGGAAGCGACTTTGTAGTGATACTCCCTGTTCGATAAATGAAAGAGTGCTCTGTCTACCTTGGTATAAAGGCGACATTATATCGCTTTAGTAAATGGTAACCGTATCTTGAAACTTAAGATAAGCATCAAGTGCGCTCATCTCTGATTTATCTAAAAAGGCAAATATAAACAATAAAAAAAAACATCAATGAAAAATAGTCAGGAAGCTCTTTAATATGGCACTACCTTACAAGTACCTATCTAAGCATTATTAAATCAATAAAAATACACTCATTAAAGGCATACTAACAACCTAGACAGCGCAATTTTAATCCGCTTTTCACCAACATATATCGTTACTTTGACTACATTGCAAAATTGATTCATACTCGGCGGTAAGAATGCGCTTCTAGCATGGAAATTCGCACCGATTGTTAATAACTTTAAGTGTTTATTCTATCAATAATTATTCAGTATTCTGTGGCTGAACTATGAACATGGCCTGCTAATATAAACTACATAAAAGTGTTGAAAATGAAAATTATGGCGAACGTAATCATTCTTGTTGATGACGCTTTATAGATTGTTGGACTAATTATAGTTTCTCACATCGATCGAAGGCTGATTGACCGTTAGAAAATTATTTGAATGTCCATATAATAGAGACAATGGGATGCCATCGCGCCAATAAGCGTTATTCAAGTAGGTATCTAAGCAATAACAATATTATGATCAGGGTTTAGGCCAGCATCTATCTATACATATAATAAGACTGTAAAAGATCGATTTCTGTACATTGAAGATTTTTATGAAAAATTGTTACAGGTGGTCTTAATTACCGTAATAGAAGCCAAAACAACAATTTTTAAAATTTTTGTCTGTCTGTCTGTCTGTCTGTTTGTCCGGGCTAATCTCAGAATCTACTGGACCGATTTTGACGGGACTTTTTTTATTTGACTCAGTATCACCTGGAGAGTAAACTGGGATATAAATAATCACGCCGATGAACTTAGGGGGCAGGCAGGAAATTGAATCTCAGAATCTACTAAACCGATTTTAATTGGACTTTTTTTTATTTGACTCAACATTACTTGGAAGGTAAAGAAGGATAGAAATAATCACGCCAATAGACTAAGGGGGTAGGCAGAAAATTGAATCTCGGAAACTACTGGGCCGATTTTAATGGGACTTTTTTTATTTGACTCAGCAAATTGAAAAAATATTTTTGTGTTGAATAGACCATTTATTGAGGAACGTTTAAGGCTAAATAACATCCCGCTACAACTGTTAGGAGCGAAGAAATAATGGGGAAAGTGACAAAAACGGGGAAAATTATTCATTTAAAAAAACGCTTCAAGATACCAACAATAATGTAAAAAAGTATGAAAGAATTATTACTTTTAAAAAAGATCTAAAAAATGTCTGCGACAGTATATCCATATGCCCAAATAACTATTCCACGCGGACGAAGTCGCGGGCACAGCTAGTTCATTCATAAAAGTTCGTATGCCATGCCATGTTCATGAAGCTAACTGGTTGCGGTCAGTTGTGAGCCAGCACGTTTCGGTATCGGTTCACATCCAGGCCTGAAAAAAGCCCGGTGCCTCAAAAAGCACATAGGCGTTAGCTTATAAAACGTAGTTCTGTGCCGAGCCCGAAACTGATACCGAAACTTTAAGTAGCATCTTCGTCGCCCGCTATTACAATTGTAAGGCGTTATTCTACGTTAACGGCGCAACGCGACAAGTGAAACGCGATGCGACCTACTTGTGTCAATGTCAATATCGCTTCGTCACGTGGGACACTATCATAAACATGAATTCATTTGATATTGTCGCGTCGCGTAACGTAACGGGTAACCCGTTGTCCTACGTGAGTTGCAAACGCGACAAGTTTGATGCTACGCGAAAAGATAACTATGTTGGTACATACGTCTATGATCGTGTTCTTCGTACGGGACGGAGCACTATTGACATTCGAAACAAAAAGTGGTCACGTCGCGTCACTTTTATCATAGGTACGCTCACGTAGGACAACGCCTTTCAGAGTGTGAAGCGACTGACAAAGCAGGCGATGTCACCCGACATATTCTGCGACATACTGACTAATGTGGCTATATCCATCCAATCACTTTAACTTTTCATTGTAAAAGTGCACTTTATCCAATTTCTACTATGATTTATAAAGTTGGTTTTGCAAGTGCAAAGTTACCCAAACGTCATTATGTATTAATGAATTTAAAACAATTATTATGTGGATTTCATACAAGTCAGCACCAACAAACAAAACAGGGTCTAGTTCAGATAATACAAGAATGTTTTTTTTTTCAAATTATTAAAAAACACTTGTTTATAAACTTGTTATGTTCAAAATATGCTGTCATTTCTTATTTCATTAGTTTACTGTAACTCTCTTTCACATGTTTATAATAAATCTGCTGTTACCAAGTTGTCTTTAGCAGATAATAAAAAAATAACAACTAGGCACTAAAATATAGCTCAAACCATTACCACTACCACTAGTTTTAAAAATACAAACTTAAAATATTTTGTAAAAAAAAACATAAAATCCTCCTCCCTCCGTAAAATATGGCAGTAGTATTATTCATACTACTATATGCAAAACATATCAAATTACAAGAGAGCTTTGTTGAAAATTTTGAGTATTTCCTTAATAAATGCACATAATTTCAAAAATCAGATCATAAAATAACTTTGAAAATTCATTTAACATAGATAAGCACCCAAAAGGAATGTTGAGTAGAATTTCACCAGAATTTGGACACATTTAGGGCTCTCCCCACATCTCACTCCCACCACAAGCTCACGAGGCTCACCCAACTATGATATGGCAAAGGCAGAGAATCATTTCTTTTTACTTATCTTACATAATACATTACAACTAATATTGTAGGTTCACACAAAATGTAAATTCATCCGTATCACAAACTATAGGTTTATATACTCTATCCTTCTCTATTTGCATATATATTTATATAATATGTATAATAGTTGAGTATCTAAATATTAGGATATGGCAACTTAACAACAACTTATTGTCTAGTGGAATATTCTAACAGCTAACTGAGCCATCGGCTCGCCTTACTATTCAAATAAAAATGCTTAACTAAACAATAATATTAACTGTTGTGTGATTTGTAGTTTCTCACTCTTATTTTTGCTGATACAATTACATGGCATTTCAGACATCACACACTTGAAATTTATATATTGGAACAAGATTTGTGAGTAAACAACAGCCAAAATGTTCTGATTCAAATAACAAATACCTTCAACCCAACCCTGGTCTACTCAAATTACTACAATACAATAACTAAGATACTAACTAGAAAATTACTTGCTAATTATTAGTCATATTAAACTTATAGCAGGACGGTTTGGTTGGTTTGATCTGTGATATACTATAACAAAGCAGCATTCTACTTTACAAGTATGTCAACATGTGATATGTGTTATACTATCATTATGAAATGATGTCCAGATCAATTTCCTTCAATAGTAAAAGGACCAATTGGAAGTTACCAAATTGTAAGAAAGGATAAACAAATAAAAATTAGAACCAAGTGATATGATACGAACCACATCCAAGATGGGGCTCCACACAAGATCTGCTCAATCCTATGGTGTTACGTTTGCAGCCAATGGAACATGAGGCTGTGCACAGTAGGGTAGTCCAGCTCTGCATTAGGTGAGCTCAAAAACTCCTTCAAACTAAGGCTTCCATCTCCGGGTAGAGGAGTCTCTTTTAGGTCAGGTGCAGACTGTGCAGAGTTGTCGTCGGACGCGCAATCCGATGAGGGGGCTCGCCATTTATCATCATAGTTGAGGTCGCACAAAGTTGGAGGCTCATCGCCGTCACTAAATTCCTCCTCAAGCATAAGCGTGCGCGATTTAGAGCGGGTTGCACCGCTGTCGGTGTCACTGGCGTCGCGGGCTCCTCCGCTGCCGGCCCCGCCGCCCTCGTGCTGGCGCCGTGCGTTCTTGAGTGCACGATATCTTCGGGACCTCTCCCTCTGCAATCTCCTCTTTCTTTCATCAGCTCGCTCGAGCTCTTCAGGCGTCTTCTTTAATGAATTCTTTCCGAAAAAGTACCTCATGAAAGACTCGTCGCAATTTCGTTTCGATAAATAGCTAGCCATTAATTTGTAATAGTACTGATTGTCCATCTTCTAGAGTGTGGTGACCACGATTGTATTATGAATTCAGTAAAAAAACAACAATATTAAGATGATATTCTGGAAGTTGCGAAATAAATAAAAATAATGAGAACACACGATGACGTGACGTCAATCAGCGATCAGCGGCACAGATGATAACGTGTCAAGAAGATGCACTCCGATTTGCGTAATAAATACTACTAGCTAGCTCTCGCTTGTTTTACTTTGTGAAATACTACGTACAAAGTTACACTTTCTTTTAACGCTGTGAGCGCTAACTTTGTTGAATTGGAACGCGTTTAAAAGACAACGAAACGTCAAAGTCATTGCGTTTCGTTAAATCATGCACAATTTGTTTTATGTTTAAGGTGAGCCAACTGAGCATATGAATGGGTGAGCCCATATTTTCAGCTACAAAATACAAATCAAGACTTAATCTAAGCTACACTGATATAGAACCATGGCTCAGTTAGCTGTTTTATTTTATTTTAATACAAATAAACAGAATGAACATGTGCGAAAATGCAATACTGTATTTTTTTTTAAAAACCTGTTAATGATAAATTGTTTCAACAAACACACCAATACCTAGGTCCAAACTAAAAGTTAACTTGTGCAATAGTGACTAGGATAACGGTAACGGATAGAAACACTAAATAGGTAACACCCATGATTCAGGTACAAATGTTCGTGCTCATCACACAAACATTTGTCTCTAGCACGATTAGAACCCGCAACATCAAGTTGTAGTCCGCAGCTCACCTCTCAAGGCCTCTAGGAACATCAAGACAATGGTATCAATTCATGTCCGAGTCAACTGTGAAGACAAATAATTACACTTCCCACAAAGTACCAAGCTAAACTGTGGTAGCTAGCACGAAATGTCAATCCCCCATCCCAACTGGTAAATGTAGTGATTATTTTGCCCAGTGTGTAGGGTTTTTACATTAACGGGGAAAAATAAAAACATTTTGTAGAAAATAGTGTTATAATGTTAAAAAACTGCGATCTCTGTCCTTGGCACGGCGGCGAGCCCGTCGTCCCACGTGAGCATGGCGTTGAAGGACAGGTACAGCGCCACGGCCGACAGCATGTGCCACAGGTCGTGCGCGTCGTAGAACTCCAGCACGCGGCACTCGTGGTTTCTGAAACATACACATTCATGAGGGACACGATTTTTTTTATTTATTTCTGTTTTCTTTGGTTTCGGTATTCAAAGGGATAACTTATTTATTACTAAGACCTCGCAGTCCGTTATTCACCAGGCTGCCTGTATCTCATGAAATGAAATGAACTATTGTAATTATATAGTTGATATATTTTTTAAGTTCATCAAAATCCGTCTAGCCGTTGAAGCTCGGTACACACCTGTGGCGCGACTGCGCTGGCGCGGGGGAGGCGAGGTACACACCTGTGGCGCGATTGCGCGGGCGCGGGGGAGGCGAGGTACACACCTGTGGCGCGACTGCGCGGGCGCGGGGGAGGCGAGGTACACACCTGTGGCGCGACTGCGCGGGCGCGGGGGAGGCGAGGTACACACCTGTGGCGCGACTTCGCGGGCGCGGGGGAGGCGAGGTACACACCTGTGGCGCGACTGCGCGGGCGCGGGGGAGGCTAGGTACACACCTGTGGCGCGACTGCGCGGGCGCGGGGGAGGCGAGGTACACACCTGTGGCGCGATTGCGCGGGCGCGGGGGAGGCGAGGTACACACCTGTGGCACGACTGCGCGGGCGCGGGAGAGGCGAGGTACACACCTGTGGCGCGACTGCGCGGGCGCGGGGGAGGCGAGGTACACACCTGTGGCGCGACTGCGCGGCCGTGGCGGACCAGCTGGAGCTTCCGGAGAGGAAGAAGTAGAGCGGGCGCGGACGAGGCTCGGTACACACCTATGGCGCGACTGCGCGGGCGTGGCGGACCAGCTGGAGCTGCCGGAGAGGAAGAAGTAGAGCGCGGGCGTGGACGAGGCTCGGTACACACCTATGGCGCGACTGCGCGGGCGTGGCGGACCAGCTGGAGCTGCCGGAGAGGAAGAAGTAGAGCGCGGGCGTGGACGAGGCTCGGTACACACCTATGGCGCGACTGCGCGGGCGTGGCGGACCAGCTGGAGCTGCCGGAGAGGAAGAAGTAGAGCGCGGGCGTGGACGAGGCTCGGTACACACCTATGGCGCGACTGCGCGGGCGTGGCGGACCAGCTGGAGCTGCCGGAGAGGAAGAAGTAGAGCGCGGGCGTGGACGAGGCTCGGTACACACCTATGGCGCGACTGCGCGGGCGTGGCGGACCAGCTGGAGCTGCCGGAGAGGAAGAAGTAGAGCGCGGGCGTGGACGAGGCTCGGTACACACCTATGGCGCGACTGCGCGGGCGTGGCGGACCAGCTGGAGCTGCCGGAGAGGAAGAAGTAGAGCGCGGGCGTGGACGAGGCTCGGTACACACCTGTGGCGCGACTGCGCGGGCGTGGCGGACCAGCTGGAGCTGCCGGAGAGGAAGAAGTAGAGCGCGGGCGTGGACGAGGCTCGGTACACACCTATGGCGCGACTGCGCGGGCGTGGCGGACCAGCTGGAGCTGCCGGAGAGGAAGAAGTAGAGCGCGGGCGTGGACGAGGCTCGGTACACACCTATGGCGCGACTGCGCGGGCGTGGCGGACCAGCTGGAGCTGCCGGAGAGGAAGAAGTAGAGCGCGGGCGTGGACGAGGCTCGGTACACACCTATGGCGCGACTGCGCGGGCGTGGCGGACCAGCTGGAGCTGCCGGAGAGGAAGAAGTAGAGCGCGGGCGTGGACGAGGCTCGGTACACACCTATGGCGCGACTGCGCGGGCGTGGCGGACCAGCTGGAGCTGCCGGAGAGGAAGAAGTAGAGCGCGGGCGTGGACGAGGCTCGGTACACACCTATGGCGCGACTGCGCGGGCGTGGCGGACCAGCTGGAGCTGCCGGAGAGGAAGAAGTAGAGCGCGGGCGTGGACGAGGCTCGGTACACACCTATGGCGCGACTGCGCGGGCGTGGCGGACCAGCTGGAGCTGCCGGAGAGGAAGAAGTAGAGCGCGGGCGTGGACGAGGCTCGGTACACACCTATGGCGCGACTGCGCGGGCGTGGCGGACCAGCTGGAGCTGCCGGAGAGGAAGAAGTAGAGCGCGGGCGTGGACGAGGCTCGGTACACACCTGTGGCGCGACTGCGCGGGCGTGGCGGACCAGCTGGAGCTGCCGGAGAGGAAGAAGTAGAGCGCGGGCGTGGACGAGGCTCGGTACACACCTATGGCGCGACTGCGCGGGCGTGGCGGACCAGCTGGAGCTGCCGGAGAGGAAGAAGTAGAGCGCGGGCGTGGACGAGGCTCGGTACACACCTATGGCGCGACTGCGCGGGCGTGGCGGACCAGCTGGAGCTGCCGGAGAGGAAGAAGTAGAGCGCGGGCGTGGACGAGGCTCGGTACACACCTATGGCGCGACTGCGCGGGCGTGGCGGACCAGCTGGAGCTGCCGGAGAGGAAGAAGTAGAGCGCGGGCGCGGGGGAGGCTCGGTACACACCTGTGGCGCGACTGCGCGGGCGTGGCGGACCAGCTGGAGCTGCCGGAGAGGAAGAAGTAGAGCGCGGGCGCGGGGGAGGCTCGGTACACACCTGTGGCGCGACTGCGCGGGCGTGGCGGACCAGCTGGAGCTGCCGGAGAGGAAGAAGTAGAGCGCGGGCGTGGACGAGGCTCGGTACACACCTATGGCGCGACTGCGCGGGCGTGGCGGACCAGCTGGAGCTGCCGGAGAGGAAGAAGTAGAGCGCGGGCGTGGACGAGGCTCGGTACACACCTATGGCGCGACTGCGCGGGCGTGGCGGACCAGCTGGAGCTGCCGGAGAGGAAGAAGTAGAGCGCGGGCGCGGGGGAGGCTCGGTACACACCTGTGGCGCGACTGCGCGGGCGTGGCGGACCAGCTGGAGCTGCCGGAGAGGAAGAAGTAGAGCGCGGGCGTGGACGAGGCTCGGTACACACCTATGGCGCGACTGCGCGGGCGTGGCGGACCAGCTGGAGCTGCCGGAGAGGAAGAAGTAGAGCGCGGGCGCGGGGGAGGCTCGGTACACACCTGTGGCGCGACTGCGCGGGCGTGGCGGACCAGCTGGAGCTGCCGGAGAGGAAGAAGTAGAGCGCGGGCGTGGACGAGGCTCGGTACACACCTATGGCGCGACTGCGCGGGCGTGGCGGACCAGCTGGAGCTGCCGGAGAGGAAGAAGTAGAGCGCGGGCGCGGGGGAGGCTCGGTACACACCTGTGGCGCGACTGCGCGGGCGTGGCGGACCAGCTGGAGCTGCCGGAGAGGAAGAAGTAGAGCGCGGGCGTGGACGAGGCTCGGTACACACCTATGGCGCGACTGCGCGGGCGTGGCGGACCAGCTGGAGCTGCCGGAGAGGAAGAAGTAGAGCGCGGGCGCGGGGGAGGCTCGGTACACACCTGTGGCGCGACTGCGCGGGCGTGGCGGACCAGCTGGAGCTGCCGGAGAGGAAGAAGTAGAGCGCGGGCGTGGACGAGGCTCGGTACACACCTATGGCGCGACTGCGCGGGCGTGGCGGACCAGCTGGAGCTGCCGGAGAGGAAGAAGTAGAGCGCGGGCGCGGGGGAGGCTCGGTACACACCTGTGGCGCGACTGCGCGGGCGTGGCGGACCAGCTGGAGCTGCCGGAGAGGAAGAAGTAGAGCGCGGGCGTGGACGAGGCTCGGTACACACCTGTGGCGCGACTGCGCGGGCGTGGCGGACCAGCTGGAGCTGCCGGAGAGGAAGAAGTAGAGCGCGGGCGTGGACGAGGCTCGGTACACACCTATGGCGCGACTGCGCGGGCGTGGCGGACCAGCTGGAGCTGCCGGAGAGGAAGAAGTAGAGCGCGGGCGCGGGGGAGGCTCGGTACACACCTGTGGCGCGACTGCGCGGGCGTGGCGGACCAGCTGGAGCTGCCGGAGAGGAAGAAGTAGAGCGCGGGCGCCCACGCGGCCGCCGCGCCCAGCAGGAACGCCCACGCGTACCAGCGCGGCCGCTCGCCGTGCAGCAGCTTCATGCTCATGTAGAACACCATGTACACCAGCGTGTTGCACAGCAGCACCGACAGCAGGTGCGACGCGAAGTCCGTGCTCTGCATGAACAGCCTGGCAGAGACAACAAAATATGGCTACATTAGCATTCACACAGGAAACACTGAAATGACGTTTAGATCATCCAAATATAAATTCCATAATAGCAAGAACAAAATATTAACAATTTTGAGACGCCAACGCTCTCATAAAATTTGACTGCATTTTTACAGGCTGAAATTCTAATACGCGTCGGCTTGCACCTACACACTGAAAATAAGTATGTGAAGTCCTATATAGGCCGGTGGAAATTAACATTAAATTCGCAAAGCATGATGTAGTGCTGCATTTTTGGTATGTTTTTTGGATCAGTTCGGGTTATGTAAATCCCAATTTGCAACTTCGAAAAAGTTGTGCTAGCTGCACACCACGTGATAAACTGCGAAAATTTAGGACTTTTTTCACTTTTTGCTCTAAAAGTCATAAACTATGCGTTTCCGGCAAGTAACATTCACTACATAAATGAAGCTCATTAAATTTGCAAAATTTTAAGCCTAATCGCGGCTCTCTAAACCTTATAAGAACTAATATGTGGGTCTTCAGAGATGGCCCGTATTTTCCGAAAATTTGATAATTTTATTACTATTAAAATATAAAGAAAATAGAAAAAAAAAATGGTTTTTTGTTTGTAAAGTAGGTTTACGATCGAGATGTTTACGTGATAACGTCTTACGGCTATTTTATTCACCTTTTTTTGTTGCAATTGTTGTAACCGCCTCCGTCCGCTCCGATGACTGGCAGCGCTCGAGATGAGACGGGAGATCGGTCCGTCTCTCTCCCGTTATACCTGCGATCGCGCTCGTGAGGTTTTGGTGTGACACAAGTTTCTGAACATGTCACCCGACTAAAACGATTTTAAAGACGTTATCACGTCAAAATCTTCCACTAAAGTTGTTTTTGACTCCTCCTCGACCATTACAGTACCTCAGCAGAAGATGTTTTCAAGTGACCGAAACAAAAAGCGCTTTATTCAATATCTATGCTCTGCATTTTCTGCCGAAGGGATAGAGACGAAAACAGCGACGGATGATGCAGACCGAGATATCATTCTTATGGCATTGGAGAAAACCACGAGCAACGATCATGTGATTTTTGTTGGAGAGGACGTGGACCTCCTTGTTCTGCTCTGTGGGTTGGGTTCTACCAGCACCAACTGATGATATAATATATCATCAGTAATGTATCATCAGTAGTAGTATATATAATATATCTGGCATGATTTTATATGCATTCTGTTTCAATTCTTCCAAAATCTATTTCTACCTTCTTTTTGTTTTTCAGATATTGTGAGTGAACTATTTGTCTCAAAGACTTTGTTCTGTGTTTTAATGAAAGAAAATTAAATTTATTACAAATTTATTTTACGACCTTCTCATAGAATAAACGGTTTTGCCAATATTTCGCTTCAAACGAGAGCAAAACTAAAAATTTCACATTTACGGGAAAAACGGCCCTTCTTTGAAGGGCCTTAGCTTAGTTGTTATGAGGTTTAGAGAGCTGCAGTTAAGCTTAAATTGTTGCAAATTTAATGAGCTTTATTTATGTAGTGAATTTTACTTGCCGGGAATGCATAGTTTATGACTTTTAGAGCAAAAAGTGAAAGAAAGTGTCCAAATTTTCGCAGTTTATGTGGTGCGCAGCGCAGCGATTTCTACCGGCCTAATATCTACTAAAATTTTTCTTACAACGGTGGTGGTAGATGTCGAATAGTAGAAACTCATGGTAGCTGTTGTGTTATCAGTTATAATAGACCTCCAATGTTTAACATAATATATAACGTGCACAATAGATTAGAGGTTGACTCCCAACGCCCTACGCTGAGTTTTCTATCAGCGTCTAGGAATTTTTCAAAGAACAAAGAGTATACAATATAGAAAAAAAACCATCTAGGAACTGATGTATGCATTAAAAAAAACCTTTTTTAAGGGTCTTTTTAATTCTTGACGTACCGCACTCGTCATTATTTAGGCTCGCTGGCACGTCTCTCTCTCTAAGCTCACACACATGTTGCTCCACACGCAGTACGTACCCGTAGATGGCGAAGGCCCAGTTGACGGCGTTGGCGATGACGAGCATGACGAGGCGCGCCGTGTACAGCGGCCGGATGCCCCGCGCCGGCAGCGCGCGCAGCTCCCGCGCGGCGCGCTGCCACGTCTCCTTCTCTGAGCACGCACACATTTCACTCATCAAACATTTGTTTTAAAAATGAACCGCTGGGTCCTGTTTTCCCGTGTGTATACATAGTTGCAACGTAATTGACAGATATGTACAAAATAGTTTTTAAAAAAGCATTTTAATACAAGATGCAAAATACATTTCAGACTTCCTATTTCAAATGCAAAATGCCAAATAGATTTTCGTTTTGTATTTCAAATGCTAAATAGTAGTAAAGTACTTTTTCAAAATAATATACTTTTTGACCATGAGAAACGGAATAGATATACAAGGCCGAACCAAATAGCACTTTATGCGTGTCATTTTGGTCATATTTTTATCAGTATGCGTATCACTAAATTCTGTTGTTATTAATAACTAGTAGCCCCCCGCGACTTCATCCGCGTGGAATCCCTTTCTTTTCGAAATCGCGGTCGAACGGGATAAAAAGTATCCTATGTCCGTTTCCTGGTTCTAAGCTACCTCTCCACCAATTTTCAACCAAATCGGTCCATCCGTTTTTGAGTTATAAATAGTGTAACTAACACCACTTTCTTTTATATATATAGATAATAACAATAACTTAAAATAATGTAAAAACTAGACTAACGAAAAGAAAAGCAAAGACTAAACATCATTTTTCTTTAGTCGAAACATATTTTTATTTATTTAATACGCTTTAGGTCACTCCGAGCGAGTGGAATGAAGAGCTCTTTAAGAAAGAGTCCCCTACATGTTGTTACGCGTCTGATTGACTGATTGCTTTCAGCATTTAAAATACATTGGCAAAAGAGAGATATCTCTCGTCGTAACTTGCCAAATGTCTATCTCGTTCTTATTGAGGAGATGGATGGACATTTGACAAGTTATGGCGTCGATGTACCAGACTCTATCTCAAGGGACTCTAGTGGAATAACTTTTGTTAATGACGCGAACAGCCGAACGCACCCTCGACGGCATTATAAGCGTCATTCGTTCATTTAATTTTGTTTGACTGGTAATATTGACTAAACTAATATTAAAAATGCATAATACATCTCGAAAGGTATTTGAAATAAAATACAAAATGTTTTTTACTAAAAGACATTTAAATGCAAAAAAAAGGTATTTAGCATTTTAAATGGAAGTATTTCAAATAAATCGCATCTCTGGTAATTGACTTCACTTTATTGATTTCACTTTATCTCTTTAGATCATGTTGATCTAAAGAGATAAAGTGAAATGGTATGACGCTTTAGTAAGCTGAATTACAAAAGTCATAAAAAAGTAATTTAATATAGACCAACCGGGAGCATTTACAGAGATCGTTGGCGATGAATACAATTAAATGGAAAATTTTAAAATAATCTAGCTTAAGCCATTATTTGCAAAAAATTTCATAAAAATAAACTAGAAAAAAAATTGGTTGCCTGTAAAGTCGGTATACGGGCGAAAGTTTTACGTGACAACGACTTTGAGTGGTAAAATAATTTTAATGTGAATATTCATTCGTATAACATGAACCGGTTTGTATGCCTATCTCTCTCACTCTCTCTCTCTCGCTCTGTCTCTCTCGCTCTTAGGCGGGTTAACTGTGCTCGAGTGGAAGGGACGCGTGCCTTTCACTTTTTATGTCTGTCTCACTCGCTCTTAGGCGGGCTAACCATGCCCGAGTCGAAGGGACGCGTGCCTCTCACTCGCTCTCATTGTGAGCGCGGATCGTGAGCGGAGCAGCGTAACGCAGTTTCTTGAAGTGTCACCCGGCAAACCAATTTATAAGACGTTGTCACGTCAAAAACGCTCATACGATATAATGTATTATAGATTCGGAACAGATTGCTTTTCCCAACAATTCTTGCTTTTTTACAGTTTAGGTGCGTGGGCTAAAAAGGCTGGTTTGAGTGTGCGATGTGGACTCACCGAGGCGGAACTGGCCGAGGTAGTAGATGCGCAGCGACAGCAGCAGGAAGGTGAACACGTGCAGCACCGTGAACACGCCCCAGAACAGCGCGCCGCCGCCCAGCACGCCCCACACCACTGCGGAGTAACATTACATTACTCACCCGTGTTACGATTCGGCCATATAAATAAATAAATATTTCACAATATGTTGGGTTGCGCTCGCAGCTTTGCGATATCAGACTAAATGGTACAGAATAAATACTCGTAGGCTTTATTGCTGACCACACATAAAGGACATTACAAATAATACATTTTACAGAAGTTACAATATAGACGGTCTGATTACTTGAAGCGATTTCTTCCACACAACCTTCGGACAAAGAACATGTTGCCCTAAAACTTCTTTGGAATTCGGTTATTGTGTTCCCAATCGCTATCTGTCTGCTTATAAACGAAGTCGTACTATACAGGGAGAATCGTTCGCGGTGCTGTGACTCAGCAGACTCAATAAATTAGTTAGCAAGCGAACGAATGATATGCACAAAACGCATTGAACTTTAAAGTTGATATGGCTTGACATATATCCTTAAACAGAAAACGATAGGTCCGCATGAAAAACTAATTTTCCAGTTATAAAACCCCTGATCAGCCAGAGAAATAGGTGAGCTTCAACGGCTTGATGGACTCCACCAGCCATAGCTAACCATAATTATAACAACCACCGTGATTCAATTTATATTTCGATTAGCAAAACACCACTTTTAAATCGGTCCATCCATTCCGGAGCAATGATGCCAGAAACAGACACACACAATAACATACATTAACAGACATCATCATCTTATCGGTGAAGTTTTTTCCATGTTAACAGACAGAGATCGAATTTTTAATACCCCTCTTTTTGTCGGAAGTTAAAAAACGAAAGATAGCGACAAATTAGTGTATGCGATAAGGTGTGCGTGTCTCACCGATGGCGATGAGCACGGCGAGCACGCCGAACGTGGCGTGCGCGCGCGCGTTCACGTCGGGGTGCCGCGACTGGTAGATCTTCACCATGCTCAGCACCGCCAGCACGTACATGAACGCCGTGTCTAGATAAAGATTAAAAAAACATAACTTTTATGGTCTTCTGAGCGTCTATCTCATTAATTTAAAAAAAGATTTGTCCGACTTTGTAAGCCTTCTGACAAAACCCCAATGGGGTGGAAACCGGCATCTCTCATCTCGTCAGCCTATACATTAACGTCCTAGTGTTGAACACAGGCCTCACCTCAACTTTGACATAACAACAACATCCTCTATTTACAAGCATCTCCGTGCTTCGGAAGGCACGTAAAGCTGTTGGTTTCGGTTAATATCGATAGATATTAGTCGTTAAGCCTAGTAAGAGGCCCGAAACCGGCATACTCGATTTATAAACCTTGTCCACACTAAACGATTCTGCGATCCGTGATCCAGAATCTTATAGCGTGAAATAGTTACTACTGTTTATCGGGTCTAAACGCGATATTTTTTAATGAGCCGTGGTCAGCTTGTGACCACGGCTGTGTGCAATCCAGCCGAAGCGTCAAGCAGTGAGTACGTGATACTCATTAAAATATATAGTGTTTTGACCCGATAAGCAGTAGTTAGTGTTAAAATGCAACGATAAAGTTTAAAATCATATATAGCGTGAAATAGCATGGAAATGCAAACGTGTCGACACGTCTACTCCAACGCGATCCTACGAGCGCGGCTCTGGTCGCGCGCGATCGTTGTGTTCTGGATCTTTTGATATGAATCCAGCTATTTACTCTCACTCAAAGTCAGGTGAGGCGTAAAACCGGTATAACGGCAGAAATGAAGCTTAGAACCATCAGCTTAACATGCTTGACGAGCGGGAGTTTCACCTGCAACTTTATAACGCTCGCTGAGCTCAACTGTGAGCTAAAAGAGTGAATAATTTAATATCTTACCGAACTGGAAGTTGAGTCGGTTGGGGCAGACGTGGTAGCTGGCGGAGAGCAGCGCCACCACCATCATGCCCGCGCCCAGCGACGCCAGCAGCCCGTAGTGCGCCGGGATGCCGTACTCCTAAGGGAAGTCTCAACATTTTTACTTATTCACTTTATTAAACTAGGGCTTAGTTACTAGGCCAATGCATGCATAATACGAGAATAAGTGTGCGAGCATGTTAAATAATAATATGGTCATAGTTATATCGGTATGTAAAATACATAAGTTCTAGTTTCAAACATTTATTTACCAAATGATGTGTCATTTTGTTTTAAAATAGGTGACAAAATATAGAGTCAGTAGAATCAGTACAAGCATATGTGTGCATGAACATGTGTGTTTGTACTGGTCTGGGTGTTTTCTATGTATAATATGTATTTATTTACAAACAAAAAGTATTTAATTATGTTTATCCGTTGTCTAGTACCCATAACACAAGCCTAGTAGCTTAATTTGGGACTAGAGAATTGGTGTGATTGTTGTGAATTATTTATTAATTATAATCTATTTGTGTGTTAGACTGTCCAAAACGAGCCGCATTCCTATCACGGCCGATCCGACGAGATCATGTCTTAATACATGACCAAACACTTTATGTAACTGAGGGACAGAGTTTATTTTTAAATAACTTATACTCGTAAGCGCGACGGTTGGAATAACTTAGTGCTTGTTCACATAGGAACGCGCGGACGTGGGGGCGAGCGCGGCCACGAGCTCGCTACTTAGACCGCACGTGCGCTTCGTATGTGAACTCGCCATTGCGCCCGCGAGTCTAAACAAGCACCTAGTTTTGCGAACGGACACAAGTACTGTAAAGCTGGCTAACCTTTCGCTCCATATTGTGGATATGAAGAAGCAAGCAAGCTAACAAAGTGGATACCCGGCTTAACGACAGTAGGAGAATTCTCTGACGACATGGAGTCACCTCGTTCCTGGGCTGGCGCTTCCGGTTGGCGCGGCGCCGGCGCAGCTGCAGCATGAAGAGCGCGCCCAGCAGCAGGTAGCCGAGGTTCGAGAACACGTGGTTGAAGTCCGCCAGCTGCCCCGCCGGGTGCGCGCACAGGAAGTTGTAGTAGCACAGGTCCAGCGAGCCGGACAGGTTCATCACCTGATTGAAAACAAACCGACATTGAACAAACTTGAAATTGACATTCGTATTTCAATTCAAGACACTTGCGACTTAACCCGTAAACTTGATACGTGACTTTTTGTACTCTCATGTGTTAAATGAGTCCTCGCTTGCGGTGCGCAGAGGCGAGACGTGAACGGTGGGCGCGATATCCGACAAACTATATATGTAGAATTTTAATTGCTAAATCGCCCTTGCAATGCGCATTAGATTAAAAAAAATCTTGATATGTTGTTATGTGTTAGTGTGTAATGTAACGAAAGAACTCGTATTCGAAACCTCTGTTGCGGGCGGCGGGCACGCACTTCACACGCTACGACGGCTCCTTCCACTTTTGACGAAACAACTCTTCCTATTTTTCGTAACCCTCACTCAGGTGCTCCGAAAACAAACTTTTGACAGTACTCAAAGTGGGATGCAGGAGGCTCGCCAAGCATCTAGGCGTTGGTACGTAACGAACGATTTAAAACGAACTTACTCGTACAAACGGAACACTGTGGAGGGTGAGGATAGTCGCGGTTGCTTCTAGGGGCGGGGTGAAGAGCACGAATGGGCGATGTTAGTACGTGTAAACGAGCGACTCACGATATGGAAGGCGACGACGAACTGTATGACGGGCAGCGCGTAGAACACGGCGACGGTGTAGAGCGTGGCGAGGTAGCGGTCGGAGCGCGCCCGCAGCACGCGCTCGCGCCGCCGCGCCAGCGCCGCCACGCGCAGCCGCGCCGGCAGCCCGAACGGCCGCGCCCCCCCCGCGCCCGCGCCCGCGCCCGCGCCCGCCTAGCGACATTACAAAATAAACTTCAAGTAGACGAGCTAAATGTATCCTCGTCCGCGAACAGTAGGATGGAGCCGGGGGATGAGAGCGGGGACCAGCACTAAGCGAGCACGCTAGGGGTGTTCGTCCGCGCCCCGCATTGTTTTCATATACTCCCTCCGCCCGAAAGGCTTTTTCCAAAAAACTAGTGCTGCTGGCGAAATCCGTCAAAAGGTCAATTTTTCATTTTATGCCACACGTTCACATGACAGGAGCATGTCAAGATGAAAACTGCGGCATCTTTTATGCGCGTGTAAATTCGTAGCTCGAAGTCCTGTGGGGTGAGCACGAACATTTTCAAAACTTATTCGTGTCGTCCAAAAGTAACAAACTGACAGTTTTCTGATACAAATTTATAAGTTAATAAAAGGTAAACGCTACGAATACATTACGATATTTGTTCTTGCTCACTCCCAGTGGAGTGAACGGACGACATCAGTCTGTTCACGTGAACGCCGTTCCGTTTTCGGAATAGGCCTCCTGTCTCTTGACTTTCCAGGCGAGGACTCGATTAGCCGGTCTACTTAAAATGAGTCACTCACCACAAAACTATGCTTGCATTAAATCATCATCGCGATCGAAACCTATATATTGTTCGGCACATGAATCGCCAATTTTTTTTTGATACTATCATAGCAATTTCCCATCTTTCAATCCTGGATCCCAATGGTTCTGATTAGAGAGACACGATTTATTAACTTTTTCCGAAAATTCCCAAAAACCCACGTATGGACGACGTTTCTAGCATTAAAAAAATATTTCATTTATTTGAAGCAACAGATTGTAAAAATACATGTCAGTGGCCAGGCTTAATGGCTACAGAAGTAGGTACAATGTACTGACCTCCTGCGTTACAGCGGGTGTGTGGTCTCCGGCCGCACTTGCAGGCGGCGCGTCGGCGAAGTGCGGCGGCGCGTCGAGCGGCGGGGTGGGCACGAAGGCGCCGTTGTTCACGCCGTCGGGGGTTGACGTACTACACATTTTGGACATTTAGTCGAATACATTGCCCTGGGGCCTCATTACGGTCTTGTTTAGGCTCTGCAGAAGCTCAGCGATGGCGCTGTTAATCGTAATTTGGTTATATTTTTTTAAAATAAGAATGCTGGCAGTAAGCAGAAAGAAAGATCGTAATACGGCCGCTGTTCTCTTAAACGTCATTTACAGTTTTAATACACGCTTTGTCCTCAAAGATGAGCTTCTTTCAGGGGTTGACATTGCACTTTTAGACTTTTGATACAATAGTCAGGTCAGATCACTTGTTTCGTCTATATCATGAAAATGAATCGCTGAATGTGTTGATAAGCTTTAATCTCGAGAGCAGCTGAACCAATTTTCACTATAAGTTACCTGTTTCCATTATTGATGACGGCCACCGTGATTACCGGAGTGCCGGGCGACGAGACGGGCCCGCGACGCGGCGGCGACGGGGCCGCGGCGGGGGCGGGGCGCGGCGCGTCCGACGAGTCCGAGTCGCTGTTGTCGCTGCTGTCGAAGGTCGCGGCTATTGCAACAGATAAGCTTTCTACCACTGATCGCCGACGGGTGGCGGGAACATTGTTTATAGAAATCTAGCTCGGTGTCAGCTTAGCTTAAAATGTCTTAGATTGAACTAAAATGCTTTTTATAACACGCTTTTATTAGATCGGGGTGTATGTATGTATGTATGTAACGGAATTTTTGAGCTCAATTTTCACCAACTTCCAGAAATCGGATTAATTTGAAACTTTGCACACGTGTTAAGAACCGATGATAATGCAATAATTTGATAAGAGTTTTCCATTATACTTATTTACTAAAAAAATAAAAAATAGTTTAAAAAACACACAGTTATTGCTAACTAAAAAAGAGACAATAATTACTGAGTACACGGAATTTATATTACAGTAGAGTAAAAAGCGTGGGGTGCTTCGTATAGTAGTATGTGAAAACCATCCTATTATTGGCAACTATAAAAAGAGAAGTATGAAAACGTCATAAAGTGCACCCCACGCTTTTTAATCTACTGTAATAAAAATTCCGTGAACTCAGAAATTATTTTCTCTTTTTTATTTAGCAATAAAAGCGCGTTTTTTTAGTTTTTTAAAACTATTATTTATTTTTATTATTAAATAATTGTCTGGTTATTATTCCTTTGATTATTGATTGACACAAACTGCGACCAACCGAATGTTTAGAAAAATACCTGAGTCACGTCGAGTCCTCCGCCCCGGGGTGCCGGTGCTGGCGACCTGGCTCGCGTCTGTTTGAGATTGAAGACCATTCTCTGCGTCTGTTGAGGTAAACGATAACTTGATTTTAGTTTGGATAATCGACTTTCATCAGCTGGTGAGGCCGCTTCGCACTGACACGAGTGAAGGCAAATTGTACGTCCAAATAGGGAGTATTCTTGTCCACGAGGCAGCCAAGGGCTTAGTAGTAACTATTTAGTAATCTGTGGCTTAGTGGCTACTGCAACCGATGACAGCGCCAGTAAAGACACTATTTCTGAATAGTTTCCGTTTACTAAAAGCCTAGTGGGCTCCTATTACGATCGACGGACATTCAACACGCGTTTTAAATGCAGCCAAAAGTGTTGTTCCGGAATTGGAATTTTTAGTCATGAATGACCTTCTAAGCAGCATCTAAGTAGGCCTCTACTACTCTACTCTAGACGCTGCTTAGAACATCTGAAAATCTATAATAAAATCAATTTATTTTTGTATATAGAGCACTATGGAGCACTTTTACACGTCCCAACATGTTAATTAACCCTATCACCACTTCGGGACAAATCGCGAGTAACCTGTAAATATTTTAACTTCTTTAAACAATTCCTTAAGTTTTCCAAATAGCCCGCACGTTTTCGTTTCTGCAATACGAAAATTGTTTCTATATCTGCAATTGAGCCCCCATAGTAAGATGCTGAATGGCATGATACTGTGAAAGGCTGCAATACACCTAGTATGAAAATGTCAATAAATAAATGAAATGAAATAGGCCTTATAAGTCGGCTCGGTATGGGGCTATTACAATTGACCTGCTGAAAAGACCAAGATTCCTCGTGATAGAGGACAAACTGAGCCAGATGATATAGACAGCTCACTTGCGGGGTCCTTGAGCACGGCCCTGGGCGCGACGTGCCGGCGGAAGCGCGGCCAGCGCTGCGCCAGCACCAGCAGCCCGAAGGCCGCGTAGAACAGCAGGAACAGCGCCAGCGTCGCGCTCGCCGCCACCGCGTACTGCGCGCGCGTCAGCGCCGGCTGCAGATAAATCAATAAAATCAATTTATTTTTTGTAAATAGAC
The DNA here is from genome assembly GCA_963921415.1 of Pyrausta despicata. Lineage (NCBI taxonomy): Eukaryota > Metazoa > Arthropoda > Insecta > Lepidoptera > Crambidae > Pyrausta > Pyrausta despicata. Next base: position 211,582 of record OY992851.1, read on the forward strand.
TTACAAGTAGGACTTTTACACGTCCCAACATATAAATTAACCCTACCACCGCTTCGGGACAATTTGGGCCAGCGCTAAGAAGAAGCGGCGCAAGAGACTCAGTCACTATTGCCATTGCCGCTTTTCAAAATTGATTTACAATTGTAATTGTTTACATTTAAACATTTCCATATATCTTTTTCATTTATATAATCATCAATTTTATAATATCCTTTTGACATTAATACATCTTTTACAACTGTTTTAAATTTATCAAAAAATGATATACATCTACCCATAAATGAGTGACCAACTTGTAAAAGGGCTAATGATCAGCGGTGTCCTATGCACTAATTATGGCTATGATGATAACAGATCTAGACCCACCCTGGTGTCGATAGTGATCCGCTTGGTCCTGGCGTGCGTCTCGGCGTGCGTCTCGAGCCCGTACACAGCGGCCTCCCACAGCCAGTCGTCGTGCGGGCGCGCCTCGCCCTCGCACGCCTCGTCGCGCTCGTGCACCACCGCCACCACGTAGAACCCGCGCGGGAAGCGCTGCCGCTGGAACGTGACAACGCTATAATTATTTACGATATGTTGACGCTTTTGTGCCACACGAAGACGCTGTATTACGCCCCATCTGCTCTCCTTTATAGAGGGTTGATGGAATCCGGCGTTACTTTGCGAAAATTTCCACTAAACGACGCCAGCGCTGAAACCCAAATATATCCAACTGTAACCACCTGAAATAACGAGAGTTCCTGCAACTTCCAGCTCCTGAAAAAACTTGAGCTTCCAGCAAAAGTTCCAGCGTTGGCGTCGTTAGTGGAAAATTAAAGAAAAATCATACTCTTTTTAGCTTTAGAGAGGGCTTTAAGCTTTATGTAGTTTTCATATTGGCCCCAAAAACTGATTTGTAATACGAATTTCTTCGAGTAGTTTGAGTCAAGTTGCCAGGTACCAACCATGGTGTTTTTATAATTGACTAGCGGACACAGCAAATGTTGTCCTGCACGTTGCGTTTTTTTTTTAATTTTCTGATCTTTTCAACCTTCCCTGAACTTCAACGAATATTTCGAGACCTAAATTATTGAAATCTGTTCAGCCGTTCTCGAGTTTTAGCGAGAAATACAAACAGCAATTCATTTTTATATATGAGATAAGCGTTATTTTATAACTTAGATCATTAGTGACGCTTACGGACAGTTGCACGGCTCCCGAGCGCTGCATAGTCATTCGTATAGTGGACGCAGCTATTTCGGACAATGTCTCCGCTATCGGGCACTGCAATAAAAAAAAAAATATTAAGACAACCGAGTCCACACGAAATAAGGACGTGGCACGCATTACCTGCACGGATCCAACTCAACACTTAATTTAATTTTCATATTTATATTTTGGCGCAACAGATTTAGAGTTAGGAAGCTATATATATTATTCTCGATCTAAATCTTATATACCGCGGTTCATGTGCGGTACTAGCCATCTAGCCTACGGAGCCGTATCAGCGCGTCGTGCTTGCCACCGTAAGGCATGCGCTTGTGATGGCGGACGGTAGAGATCGTCATAATATTACAAATACATATAGTGCGGAGTTGCATCCGTGCAGGTAATGTGCGCGACGACCAATAATCCTGAGGCATAAGCGACCCAGCGATTCACGAAGCAGGATCGTGGAACATGAAAAACAACTTAGATCGCTCGTGGCACCTCCACAATAGCTCCTGTGGAGCACGTTACATCCACGCCTGAATGGGGAGTGTTGTATCGCTTGAAATGCTAGTAAAAAGTTCTTATAACAATAAACAAATAATCCACAGGAAAGAAAAACTAAAGTTTCACGCACATGATTTAAAGTACTTATAGTGTTGCAATTGTGATAAAGAGTAGGTCATACCGTGTAGTCCTGGATGGCGATGGTGGCGCAGACGTCGTCGCCGGACTCGAGCACGAGCCGCACCTGCTCCTGCCCCTCCTCGAACATGTAGTAGTGCACGCGCGGCATCTCCTGCGCAACGAAGCTATATGTACTATTTTTCATTTAAAAAATTTCAGCCTCAATCAAATCACATTGATGAATATCTACCAGACATTGGCTATATATGGGATGCAAAACTGTGGTGACTTATTTTATTGCATATTAATTTAATTATATTTAGTTCCATTCATTTTACCGTATACAATTTTAATTTATTTATTTAAAAAAATTCATTAAAATTATTTTTACTGTATTTTATTGTATTCATAAATATGTGTGATGTACAATGGGACTTAGCACCGGAATAGAGGAATTACAATATTATTATTATTATTATGTTTAAAGATATTCTTATCGTCAAATGATTCGAAAATTCCACCATCTTTGTATTGAAAATCATGTTTCATCACAGATTAGAGTTGCTATGATGCATGCAATGACAGAAGTCAGCTATGCGTATGGGAAAAACATTTGAGAAAGGACGTGACGTTATGAAATTGAAACCTTCCACGTCAGGATCATAGGCAGGTGTGTCGGGTGAGTGCGTTCTTTGCTTTATTTGCACGTTTGTCGGCAGAGGGGTCGATTATTTGTTACGTTAACTAGATGAAGTGTTACCGGCGTGATCTCAGTGAGTAGCGGTTGCTGGAAGGCGACCCGCCAGTCGCGCGCGGGCGCGGCGCGCAGCCGCACCTCGAGCGCGCGCGCGCACGCCGACACCGCGTGCAGCGCGAACCAGCCCACGCGCTGCTCCTCGCCACCCCCCACTAGACCAATCAAACTTATACTCACAATTGTGTATTTTAAAAACGGACAGGCAGTTTACGTATCTGCTGCCTACACGGTCTCTTTCTGCAGAGTACGTCGCGTAACTGAAAGTTACGTATGTGAGTTATGAATGAATGGATCATCTTACTATACCACATACAAGGCCCTAGGAATGTGTATGCGCATGGTGTAGAAGAAGTCCACGCGCTTCAGCGAACATCCCCGAGGCGCTACAAAAGCGAGGCAGCCCCAACAGCGCCCTGAACGCATTATTGTATTGTACGGGTAAAACGCTGTACTACCTTTGCGTATACTTAACCCACAGACTGCTCGTGTAGAAGGACGTGCAAAATGCCCTCAACTAAATAAAGAGACTTTGACGCCTCTTGAACATCAAACAAATCAGCTATCATATTCGCACGAACAGCCAGCGCCCTACGCTCCCGTTCTATTTAAGCATCATCTTTCAGGTCTGGGGTTAAAATGTGCCCAAGATATTTGAACTGTGTTACATATTTGTTTCTTCGGTTTACGCGAACAGTAGACATTGAAATGATACACTTTTTACGGATTATTTCGCGATTTATTTACATTTTGTTTTAACCTGACGTTTCGGACCCTTTTCAGCGTCCGTGGTCACGTGGTCTAACTGTGTAAAAAGTGTATCATTTCAATGTAAACTGTGTTAGTTCATTTAGTGAGCAACCATTTGTCCCAAATCCCAAAAGGTTAAATGTTGCCCCTAACCAGAGCTCAAGTGGCATGCCTCTTATTTTGTCATCCCCATCTATCATGTAAAGATAGTTTGTGGAATAAAGTAATAACCCGATCAGTGAATGACGAAAAGTATATAGGATTAGTAGATGGGATACGCGATTTGCCCGGTTCCAATCGTAAAGACTTATTAATTTCAGTTCAGGTGTTTGCGATAAGGACCTTCCTCGAACCTGAAAGGTCATCCGCTCACTATTCCTTTTATTATACTTAAGAAAAGATACGATCGATTTGTTACGAATGGGACAACAAGTCAGCATTTCGATAGGTGCTAGCTAGAGTAAGCACTGCAGTCGGTGGCGTTGGTGTCGACGCTGTCGGCGGGGCACAGCGTGCGCTCGAACTGCCGCCGCAGCCGCCCGTCCTCCCACGCCGGCAGCTGCCACGTGCCCGCGCCTGCGCAACGATATATTAAACACTAATTACACACAATGTAAAACCCCAGAACAGACCCCAAAAGTTTTAGAACTTATTATTTCAAGGCAGTCGTACCACCGCCGGCGATGACCGCTATTGAGCGACAATATGTCCTAACCGATTTGGCTAAGCGAATTCGGAGAGGATAATAATAGACCTCCTGGCCGATTTCGACCACGGCGGCCATTCTCAACAGAGATCAGCCAACTACGCAGGAGCTATTATAGTGCACAAGTGTGAGCGCAATAAACAGATGCACTCACTGTTCCAACACTCTCAAAGTTCGGTGAGACGGCAATCCGACATGACCAGAGAGAGATCAGGCGCAGGACCAACGACTAAACGTGCATTCCGAGGCAAGGGGGTGTGACACCGCCAACTTCCCGACTCCGAGCTGTTTTTGAGAAATTCAGAAACAATTTTGTCTCGACCTGGGATTCGAACCCAGGACCACTCGGATGTAAGGCAGAAACTTTGCCACTACACCAACGAGGTAGGATAGGAGAGGATAATGCAAATATTCGTACCTGTTTTCTGCCTATAGGTGATCAGAAGCGGGCGGGAGGTGTCCCCGCCGCTGCTGCTGACCCACAGCCGCGTCGGCCAGCGGCTTTGCTCCTCGTTCTGGAAATGGACAAGATACTCGCAATAGCAACATGAAAGAAAAATGATAGCTACGTAACTGGTTTCACTTCACACTTTGTCATCATTGCCATTTATGGTGAAAAAGTTGTAAGCGTGTATTTCGCAATATCTAGGTCTAGCGACATCTCTATAGTAGTGTCCACCATTCCATTCTATCAAATGAGTGGGCGAATTTATATTATACTGCTGGCGAATGGCCAACAATGATATCTTTTCAAAAAATATTACCCTCTTTACGATAGCGCTGGGTCATTTAGTGTAAAACAGCTATCATTTACGAGTACTAATAGTATAGGTAGGTACATATATTGTTTACATAATTATGCGAAAAGGTCTTAATTTCATCATCAGACCAAAAATGAATGAGGAATCATGTGAGGACTCGCTACTGCTCCTGGCAGTGGACTCACCGGAATGAAGTCCAATATGTACTCAGTCTCGGCGTCGACGATGAAGGTGTGCAGCTCCTCCAGCGCCAGCCTGAAGACCGAAAACAATCAGAAAGGACAAGGAACCTTTTGTATACCTATATCTTAATGACGCGAGCGAATTATATTTTGTACCAATGTATACAAACTTGACTGTAAAAAAACTATTTTAGATGTAATAGTTATTTGTTATACAAGAGTGCAAAGTTGCTTTTTAACCGCGTGTTCAATTTTGATGACCGAGCAAGCGAAGGATTCCAAAATTAGAATCCTGAGCGTTAGCGAGGGAATCAAAAGAGCACGAGGTGAAAAAATCTTTGCACTTGAGTGCAACACGCAACTTTTCATTCCACCTTAGCGAGGAAATGACTAAATGCAAATAAAACCGTTGTTTATTTCAGTTTAGGTATTAACTACTACATTATGACAGGTAATAATAATAAGGTTCGAGTGCTTGCTTTCTTGTTCTCGGATAATTCTATAAAATATGCCAGCAAAACGTTTTCTGAGAAAGTTTTGGCTCCTTTTGCTAGTCGCCACGTGTTGAACATAACGCACTGTCTTAAATACTACTCGCGTGATTTTTGAGGAAGAAAGATGATTTGCGCTTTATTAACAGTTTCAGTCAATTCTGTTGGCGTCAAACAAACTTCCTCGTCGCTAGAATCACTCATTTTAGTTTTTTCACTTGTTTTCAAGTTTCTTGTTTTTAAATAAGGTTCAACAATGACGTGAAAAAATGCCGCGTAAAGAACCGCCTACAAAGCAAATTGAAAAAAGAACACCAAGAAGGTTTCGAGTTTGAGTTTTTAACAAATTAAAAAATTGTTGTATGATATATTTGGCACCATCGAGGTAGCAATAAATAGGTTTATTGATTTTTTTAATTCACAAACTTAGTGCACACGATGTTCTAAATTCAAATTTACTTTCACCTCTAGTGAATAAAAACGGCTTTTCCACTCAGATATTGAAGAGCAAAAATACTCTTTCCGAGATGGTGGGATGAAAAGTTAATTAAATCACATCAAAAATTTAAAATGGATTTTATTTGAGGTATAATCTACTTGATGTATGTAAAACCTGTATAAAGGTCACAGTTCAATATAAATTAAATACTGATGTGCACAATTCAAATGATTATGCTGGTAAAAATTCGCTGATAAGCCACAAATAAAACCCACGCAATGATTAATTAACCCAAATATCGCATGTTGGGCATTTAATTTGCTTGTAATTTATTTAAATTAATAGAATAATATACAACTTTAGTGTTATTTTTGTCAATACCTTCAAAGATATTTGAATCTTCTTTATTTCCCTGTGTAAAGACTTAGCCAAGTAGTAACCAAGCCCAACGCAATGTTTTCCTGCCCGGCACACCTAGGAAAAGCTTCATGACTCAGCGTCACGGTTTCACCTACCGACCACCGGCATCCCAGAATCAAAGTGTAAGTACTCACTGCCATCTCACAACTGTGACGTTGTCCAGCGCGTGCGCACCCGCCAGCAGCGCGAGCAGCCCCCACAGCAGCCACATGTCGCTCTGGGCGCTCCACTTCACGCGACTTCGCAAACCTGTGCGCTCATTTGCACTCGCGAGCTATCACTGGCGACCGCGACGCGACGCTATCAGCCATCGCCGAGATAACTCGCCGATACAAGGAAACGCTGATACCGATTTGAATCACTGACCGTGTTTTGGGTGTGACATCGTGACAATAAATTCGTTTCTCGAGACAATATTTTGTGGAAGATTAATCCGTGTTACATGGATAAAATAGTATAATTCGATAGTGACACATCGTCAGAGTTAAAATGATTAAAAGTAATGTAAAATAAGTAATGTGTTCAGTGTTATTATCGAAATCAAAAAGATTAAATAAATTTAAAAAAAGTTAAAAAATTAATTATTTTACATAACAATATGATGTGGAATGCGATTGCTATGTCAACTTAAACGCAGGCATATCTTCGTCGTCTTTATTACTTGACTTTCTTTGAACCAAAAATTAAAATTGCAATGAATTAAAAACTAAAATTACGAGGAAATGATAAGAAAGTTTAGCGTGTAAAAATAATTTATTGAACATAACGAGCGTAGTAACGAGGTAGGTGCTTGGCGGCTGTGCGTGGGGCGCGCGGGGCGCGCGGGGCGCGTGGGGCGCGCGGGGCGCGCGGGGCGCTAGCGGCACGAGTAGCGCAGGCCGAGCTCGTCGACGACGGCGCGCACGGCCGCCAGGCACGCGTCCAGCTGCGCGCGCGTGTGCCCCGCCGACAGGCAGAACCTAGCCAACAAACAAATAATAAACATTGTAACCAGATAGAGGTGTCTGTCTGGTGGAAAACCTTTGCAAGAGTAAGCAAGGGTGAAACAGGCCCGTAAAAAGAGTTGTGTGAACTAAAGGGGGCCTTCCCCCTTCCCTTTCAAATATTGGATATATTCTACAAATTTTAATCATAATACATTGTTTCGTGATATATTTTCTAAATACATTTGAACTAAGATATTACATTTTTTGGCAATACTGTCCTCCCTCTTAAAGTTACAGCTCTATCTAAAACATATCTATTAGGGACAAACGACAAACATAGATACGAAAAGCACACAACTTCAACGTATACATAGATACTTGCATTATCAAATATCTATGTACATATTGCATCGTAATATGTTATCATCAGTTGTCGATAACACGTGGGAAAGATATTAAGATTATTTTCCTGGAAAATGAGTCACTACAACATCGATTTAGTTATTAACTGAAATTTTGCTGCAACAAATCACAATGTCTTATAGCTTGATCAAACGGGGTATGGCGAGGCCCATCAACTCACGACCGCCACTTTGAATTAGGTATTCATTTATTGATATTCTTTATCTTATCATGTGTGACCTTCTATAATATTGTATCCACTCATTTTTTTCAATTTATTTTTAAATGATTGAGTGAAGTTATTATCTCAATAACTCAATGCTATTGCAAATCTAATATTGAATGTCTTGTAACGAGCACGCTTATGTATTCGGTAGGTATTGATAAGCGGACGGGCAAGCGAGTGTCCTCCCTTAATCTTTCTAGCTTTATGGATCGATAAGAACTAGATTTTTAATATATCCTTTGTAGGTGAATAGGTTCACTGTCAATAAATGTTACGTGAGAATTAAAAAGAAAACGTCATAAATCACTGCAAGCCTAGTGCGATGGCGACGGCGGGGGGTGCGCAAATGAACATATTAAACGCGCAACCGCGGTATACAGACAATATACTGTATTGACTAAGGCGGAAGCCTAACGCCTTATCATCACCGCACGTAGACTAAGGCAAAACGGCATTTTGACATTTATCATCCAGGCAGTAATATCCAAGTTTAAAAAAAAAATACAACAACATCACATACAGTGATCTGACTCTGTGGTAAGAAGCTTAAGCCCTTGTGTTATAGAAATCAGAATCAACTGTGGTATTACAAATAAACTTAAATCTATACATATAATAAGACTGTAAAAGATCGATTTCTGTACATTGAAGATTTTTATGAATAATTGTTACAGGGGGTCTTAATTACCGTAATAGAAGCCAAAACAACAATTTTTAAAATTTTTGTCTGTCTGTCTGTCTGTTTGTCCGGGCTAATCTCAGAATCTACTGGACCGATTTTGACGGGACTTTTTTTATTTGACTCAGTATCACCTGGAGAGTAAACTGGGATATAAATAATCACGCCGATGAACTTAGGGGGCAGGCAGGAAATTGAATCTCAGAATCTACTAAACCGATTTTAATGGGACTTTTTTTTATTTGACTCAACATTACTTGGAAGGTAAAGAAGGATAGAAATAATCACGCCAATAGACTAAGGGGGTAGGCAGAAAATTGAATCTCGGAAACTACTGGGCCGATTTTAATGGGACTTTTTTTATTTGACTCAGCATCACTTGCAATAATCACGCCAATAGACTAAGAGTGTAGGCAGGAAATTGAATATCAGAAACTACAGGACTGAATTTGATGGGATTTTTTCATTTGATTGAGTTTTACCTAGACAGTGAAATATATAATAACTCACGCCAAGTGACTAAGTGTTAACTGGCCTAAACTTGGGATGAATTAATCACCCTACCTAACTAAGGGAACTCATTGTGTGTACCTGTTATAGAGTCGCAGGTATGCCTGCATTTGGGTCATGTTAAACAGTAGCATAGGCTGGGAGTACCTCCACGCGGTGAAGGCGGTAACAGTTAAAATTCCACGCGGACGAAGTCGCGGGCACAGCTAGTAAATACATATAACAGTACAAACAGACATGTTCATGCACACAAATGTTTGTACAGTGCGGGTATGGACCCGCGATCTCTAGGTTAAGTCAACGCCTCGTTGGTGTAGTGGCAAATTTTCTGCCTTACATCCGAGAGGTCCCGGGTTCGAATCTCAGGTCGAGCCAAAAATTGTTTCTGAGATTTTCTGTAAATAATCTCTCAAAAACAGCTCGGAGTCGGGAAGTTGGCGGTGTTACACCCCCGTGCCTCGGAAAGCATGTTAAGCAGTTGGTTCTGCGCCTGATCTATCTCCGGTCATGTCGGATTGCCGTCTCACCGAACTTTCAGAGTGAAGGAACGGTGAGGTGCACACAGGTGCACCTGTGTATTGCGCTCACACTTGTGCACTATAATATCTCCTGCGTAGTTGGCTGATCGCTGTTGAGATTGGTTGCCGTGGTCGAAATCGGCTAGGAGGACTACTAATAGTCAACTTCTTGACCATTACACCAAAGTGGTCGTCATTCATCAAGATCATTCTAAAGTTTTCTGAGAGAGGCTGACCTTATTCTTGCCTTGCTGAGCGGCGTGGCGGGGAAGCCGACGCCGACGGTGGCGACGCCCCGCGCCGTGAGCCGCTCCACCGTGGCCGCCATCTTGCTGAACGAGTACACCAGCAGCGGCACCACCGGCGACTCCGGCGACCCGTACAGCACCACGCCCATCTCCTGCAGTCTGCAGGCGAATACACAGGCTGAGCTATTTATCTCGCAAGTTGACGACGTCGAGTCGCAAGTTTAACTCTTTTAAACATTACGACTTTTAGCTGATTAAATGTTAACGCGCGTATGATAGATAGATTAACACACAAGAAAGATGTACAATTTAGGCGGTCTTATCGCTTGTAGTGATCACTTCCAGACAACCTTCGATCATACTAACGCACGACAGCATCGATACAGACGCGCTAGGGCGTCAATTAATGTGAGTGCGCGCGCGCGTGCGTGCGTGTGTGTGTGTGTGTGTGCGTGTGCGTGTGTGTGCGTGTGTGCGTGCGTGTGTGTGTGCGTGGGCGTGTGTGTGTGCGTGCGTGTGTGTGTGTGCGTGTGTGTGTGTGTGTGTGTGCGCGGGCGTGTGTGTGTGCGCGTGTGTGTGTGTGTGTGTGTGTGCCTGTGCGCGTGAGTGCGCGCGGGTACCGACCTCGTGCGGAAGTAGCGCGTGTTGTCGCGCAGCTGCTGCACGCGCTGGCGGCCGAGCGGCGAGTCGATGGCGCGCATGTGTGTGTGTGTGTGTGTGAGAGTGCGCGCGGGTACCGACCTCGTGCGGAAGTAGCGCGTGTTGTCGCGCAGCTGCTGCACGCGCTGGCGGCCGAGCGGCGAGTCGATGGCGCGCATGTGTGTGTGTGTGTGTGTGAGAGTGCGCGCGGGTACCGACCTCGTGCGGAAGTAGCGCGTGTTGTCGCGCAGCTGCTGCACGCGCTGGCGGCCGAGCGGCGAGTCGATGGCGCGCATGTGTGTGTGTGTGTGTGAGAGAGTGCGCGCGGGTACCGACCTCGTGCGGAAGTAGCGCGTGTTGTCGCGCAGCTGCTGCACGCGCTGGCGGCCGAGCGGCGAGTCGATGGCGCGCATGTGTGTGTGTGTGTGTGAGAGTGCGCGCGGGTACCGACCTCGTGCGGAAGTAGCGCGTGTTGTCGCGCAGCTGCTGCACGCGCTGGCGGCCGAGCGGCGAGTCGATGGCGCGCATGTGTGTGTGTGTGTGTGTGAGAGTGCGCGCGGGTACCGACCTCGTGCGGAAGTAGCGCGTGTTGTCGCGCAGCTGCTGCACGCGCTGGCGGCCGAGCGGCGAGTCGATGGCGCGCATGTGTGTGTGTGTGTGTGTGAGAGTGCGCGCGGGTACCGACCTCGTGCGGAAGTAGCGCGTGTTGTCGCGCAGCTGCTGCACGCGCTGGCGGCCGAGCGGCGAGTCGATGGCGCGCATGTGTGTGTGTGTGTGTGTGAGAGTGCGCGCGGGTACCGACCTCGTGCGGAAGTAGCGCGTGTTGTCGCGCAGCTGCTGCACGCGCTGGCGGCCGAGCGGCGAGTCGATGGCGCGCATGTGTGTGTGTGTGTGTGTGAGAGTGCGCGCGGGTACCGACCTCGTGCGGAAGTAGCGCGTGTTGTCGCGCAGCTGCTGCACGCGCTGGCGGCCGAGCGGCGAGTCGATGGCGCGCATGTGTGTGTGTGTGTGTGTGAGAGTGCGCGCGGGTACCGACCTCGTGCGGAAGTAGCGCGTGTTGTCGCGCAGCTGCTGCACGCGCTGGCGGCCGAGCGGCGAGTCGATGGCGCGCATGTGTGTGTGTGTGTGTGTGAGAGTGCGCGCGGGTACCGACCTCGTGCGGAAGTAGCGCGTGTTATCGCGCAGCTGCTGCACGCGCTGGCGGCCGAGCGGCGAGTCGATGGCGCGCATGTGTGTGTGTGTGTGTGAGAGTGCGCGCGGGTACCGACCTCGTGCGGAAGTAGCGCGTGTTGTCGCGCAGCTGCTGCACGCGCTGGCGGCCGAGCGGCGAGTCGATGGCGCGCATGTGTGTGTGTGTGTGTGTGAGAGTGCGCGCGGGTACCGACCTCGTGCGGAAGTAGCGCGTGTTATCGCGCAGCTGCTGCACGCGCTGGCGGCCGAGCGGCGAGTCGATGGCGCGCATGTGTGTGTGTGTGTGTGAGAGTGCGCGCGGGTACCGACCTCGTGCGGAAGTAGCGCGTGTTGTCGCGCAGCTGCTGCACGCGCTGGCGGCCGAGCGGCGAGTCGATGGCGCGCATGTGTGTGTGTGTGTGTGTGAGAGTGCGCGCGGGTACCGACCTCGTGCGGAAGTAGCGCGTGTTGTCGCGCAGCTGCTGCACGCGCTGGCGGCCGAGCGGCGAGTCGATGGCGCGCATGTGTGTGTGTGTGTGTGAGAGTGCGCGCGGGTACCGACCTCGTGCGGAAGTAGCGCGTGTTGTCGCGCAGCTGCTGCACGCGCTGGCGGCCGAGCGGCGAGTCGATGGCGCGCATGTGTGTGTGTGTGTGTGAGAGAGTGCGCGCGGGTACCGACCTCGTGCGGAAGTAGCGCGTGTTGTCGCGCAGCTGCTGCACGCGCTGGCGGCCGAGCGGCGAGTCGATGGCGCGCATGTGTGTGTGTGTGTGTGAGAGAGTGCGCGCGGGTACCGACCTCGTGCGGAAGTAGCGCGTGTTGTCGCGCAGCTGCTGCACGCGCTGGCGGCCGAGCGGCGAGTCGATGGCGCGCATGTGTGTGTGTGTGTGTGAGAGTGCGCGCGGGTACCGACCTCGTGCGGAAGTAGCGCGTGTTGTCGCGCAGCTGCTGCACGCGCTGGCGGCCGAGCGGCGAGTCGATGGCGCGCATGTGTGTGTGTGTGTGAGAGTGCGCGCGGGTACCGACCTCGTGCGGAAGTAGCGCGTGTTGTCGCGCAGCTGCTGCACGCGCTGGCGGCCGAGCGGCGAGTCGATGGCGCGCATGTGTGTGTGTGTGTGAGAGTGCGCGCGGGTACCGACCTCGTGCGGAAGTAGCGCGTGTTGTCGCGCAGCTGCTGCACGCGCTGGCGGCCGAGCGGCGAGTCGATGGCGCGCATGTGTGTGTGTGTGTGAGAGTGCGCGCGGGTACCGACCTCGTGCGGAAGTAGCGCGTGTTGTCGCGCAGCTGCTGCACGCGCTGGCGGCCGAGCGGCGAGTCGATGGCGCGCATGTGTGTGTGTGTGTGAGAGTGCGCGCGGGTACCGACCTCGTGCGGAAGTAGCGCGTGTTGTCGCGCAGCTGCTGCACGCGCTGGCGGCCGAGCGGCGAGTCGATGGCGCGCATGTGTGTGTGTGTGTGTGTGAGAGTGCGCGCGGGTACCGACCTCGTGCGGAAGTAGCGCGTGTTGTCGCGCAGCTGCTGCACGCGCTGGCGGCCGAGCGGCGAGTCGATGGCGCGCATGTGTGTGTGTGTGTGTGAGAGTGCGCGCGGGTACCGACCTCGTGCGGAAGTAGCGCGTGTTGTCGCGCAGCTGCTGCACGCGCTGGCGGCCGAGCGGCGAGTCGATGGCGCGCATGTGTGTGTGTGTGTGTGTGAGAGTGCGCGCGGGTACCGACCTCGTGCGGAAGTAGCGCGTGTTGTCGCGCAGCTGCTGCACGCGCTGGCGGCCGAGCGGCGAGTCGATGGCGCGCATGTGTGTGTGTGTGTGTGAGAGAGTGCGCGCGGGTACCGACCTCGTGCGGAAGTAGCGCGTGTTGTCGCGCAGCTGCTGCACGCGCTGGCGGCCGAGCGGCGAGTCGATGGCGCGCATGTGTGTGTGTGTGTGTGAGAGAGTGTGCGCGGGTACCGACCTCGTGCGGAAGTAGCGCGTGTTGTCGCGCAGCTGCTGCACGCGCTGGCGGCCGAGCGGCGAGTCGATGGCGCGCATGTGTGTGTGTGTGTGTGTGAGAGTGCGCGCGGGTACCGACCTCGTGCGGAAGTAGCGCGTGTTGTCGCGCAGCTGCTGCACGCGCTGGCGGCCGAGCGGCGAGTCGATGGCGCGCATGTGTGTGTGTGTGTGTGTGAGAGTGCGCGCGGGTACCGACCTCGTGCGGAAGTAGCGCGTGTTGTCGCGCAGCTGCTGCACGCGCTGGCGGCCGAGCGGCGAGTCGATGGCGCGCATGTGTGTGTGTGTGTGTGTGAGAGTGCGCGCGGGTACCGACCTCGTGCGGAAGTAGCGCGTGTTGTCGCGCAGCTGCTGCACGCGCTGGCGGCCGAGCGGCGAGTCGATGGCGCGCATGTGTGTGTGTGTGTGTGTGAGAGTGTGCGCGGGTACCGACCTCGTGCGGAAGTAGCGCGTGTTGTCGCGCAGCTGCTGCACGCGCTGGCGGCCGAGCGGCGAGTCGATGGCGCGCATGTGTGTGTGTGTGTGTGTGAGAGTGTGCGCGGGTACCGACCTCGTGCGGAAGTAGCGCGTGTTGTCGCGCAGCTGCTGCACGCGCTGGCGGCCGAGCGGCGAGTCGATGGCGCGCATGTGTGTGTGTGTGTGTGTGAGAGTGCGCGCGGGTACCGACCTCGTGCGGAAGTAGCGCGTGTTGTCGCGCAGCTGCTGCACGCGCTGGCGGCCGAGCGGCGAGTCGATGGCGCGCATGTGTGTGTGTGTGTGAGAGTGCGCGCGGGTACCGACCTCGTGCGGAAGTAGCGCGTGTTGTCGCGCAGCTGCTGCACGCGCTGGCGGCCGAGCGGCGAGTCGATGGCGCGCATGTGTGTGTGTGTGTGTGTGAGAGTGCGCGCGGGTACCGACCTCGTGCGGAAGTAGCGCGTGTTGTCGCGCAGCTGCTGCACGCGCTGGCGGCCGAGCGGCGAGTCGATGGCGCGCATGTGTGTGTGTGTGTGTGAGAGTGCGCGCGGGTACCGACCTCGTGCGGAAGTAGCGCGTGTTGTCGCGCAGCTGCTGCACGCGCTGGCGGCCGAGCGGCGAGTCGATGGCGCGCATGGCCCACAGCACCTGCGCGGCGACCGGCGGCGCCATCGCGTGCGCGTAGCTGTGCGCGTGCCCGTGCGCGCGCAGGCTGTTGATCAGCGCCGCTGAACCTGCGCACAAACATTGCAATGTCAATCGATTAGCGTAATGGCATGCGTAACGGAGAATTCAAGAGTGAGTTTATGCGTCAAGTTCACGAGAAGGCATCATATAAAAACGAGCGCATAATTTGAGTTACCATTCGTGTTGGCGACGGCCTTTTTTACTCTCGTCCAAATGTAGCTCGAGTCACTTCTTCAGCGCCATCAAACCGATACCAAAAATTCTACCAGCCACCGCGCCCCCTCAGTACAGCCCGGCCGCGTCTCGTCACGTACCCCGCCACGTAGCCGCCCGCGGCGCCGAAGCTCTTGGTGAAGGTGCCCATGAGCACGTCGACGTCGCGGGGCGCCTCGTCCAGGTACAGGTAGAGCCCGGCCGCGTCACGTCACGTACCCGCCACGTAGCCGCCCGCGGCGCCGAAGCTCTTGGTGAAGGTGCCCATGAGCACGTCGACGTCGCGGGGCGCCACGCCCGCGTAGTCGCACACGCCGCGCCCGCGCGCGCCCATGGCGCCTATGGAGTGCGCCTCGTCCAGGTACAGGTACAGCCCGAGCCGTTTCTTCAGCGCCACCAGCGCGCCCAGCGGCGCCACCGAGCCCTCCATGCTGTACACGCCTTCCACCACCTGACAAAGTGATCAGGCGTGAGGATTTTGAAATAAATGCCCGTGATGTTTCGACATCAATAATTTTGGTAACCTAAAAATTGGTAGAACCCCACCTAGGGTTTCTATGTTTTCACGCTGACCGACCTGGAAGTGTTGAGTCGAGTCAAGCAATGCCTATTAATGTATATATTTATGTATTAGTGTCAACAAACATGCAGTCAGGTGACAGGAAAACCTACCTGGGTCCCTAGACAAAGTTTAATTTAGTTTAGTTTTAGCCTCAATGGCTTTCACATTGTCGATAACAAAAATCATGATCATTAAATGTATGTATGAATCTGAAATTCGCCGTCGCAAAATCGTCACTTATCTTGGATGGAAGAAAAAAGGTAGAATACGATTGAAATTTAGATAGGCTATCAGAATCGACCAGATAGGTTTTAATAGGTAGCCCAACTAAATGATTTCTCGCTTGCGAAACGCGGGGCGTGACAAGAATGGGCACCTCGCACCGTCCCCATTCTAGTCTCACCCCGAACTCCTGTGTTAGGCAAGCGAGGAGTCATATAGTCGTTGACTTACGTACAGGCGGCAAGTGCGAGTACTCACGATGACAATTTTGTTCCAGCGGCCCTCGGCGACGGCGAGGCGCGCCTGGCGCTCGAGGTGGCGCACGTCGTTGTGGCGGAACACGCGCACGGTGGCGCGCGCGAGCCGCAGCCCCAGGATGAGCGACGCGTGGTTGTTCTCGTCGCTGAGCACCAGCGTGCCCGGCCCCAGCAGCCCCGGCAGCGACAGCGTGTTCGTCGCGAACCCCATGCCGAACACGATCGCCGACTGATACAACACACAGACGGTTGTTAATTGAGAGGAATACTACTAACACAGACCGCCTAAAGTGTGCACAGATGGTGCATGTCGATTTTCTTGTAATTATTTATCTATCTATCTAACATAATTTAGTTGAATGGGACCTAATCTGATCTGGAGCGTTATGATATTAAATCCAATCCAGCTAGGATTATACCTAAAATAAAAAAATCTAAATATATTAACCACAAAAGTGACTGACTAACATCCTGATCCTGAAATTCCCACGGGAACGAGAAATGTACGCAGACGGAGTTGCGGGCGACCGCTAGTCATTTTATTAAACTGTAATGAAAGTCGGTTAGTTCGTTTTAAGGAAGGGGACTACTCGTATGTTATCATCACTATGTAATTAAAAAACCGGTCAAGTGCGAGTTGGACTGGCGCACCGAGGGTTCCGTACAAACCTGTAGGTATATAAGTAAAAGTTCACCCATCACGGGTATTATAGACTTAAGTATTTAATATAACGTGTTCATGAGATAAGGAGTAGTAACTTTGAAATTTTCAAAATTGTCAAAAATGATTTTCAAAAATATTTTTATTTTATATGATGAAACTGAAAATTTACGGTTTTCGTAATTTTTCCTATATCTGTATTATAAGACGTGACTTCGTACTTAATTTCAAAATTCTAAGTTTACGGGAAGTAGGTACCCTGTAGGCTTTGATTCCCGTGCGAGTTTCGAAAGTTTGCGGAAATTTGCGGCCTAAATGGCTGTATCTTTTGATTGCGTTGGCTTAGAAGGTTGATTTTTCTACAGCTTCCAGAGACAGTAGACCTAAATTTCAGTTTGATACCTCCACTCGTTCCTGAGAAAAACGGTCTTGACAGACGGACGGACGGACAACAAAGTGATTTTATAAGGGTTCCATTTTTTTCTTTTGAGGTACGGAACCCTAATAAATAACACGCGGCAAACTGAAGAAAATATTAATTTATGGCTGTGAGTGTTGTAAGTCAAGTAGGTCAGCATTTAACAAATTATTTTGCTACAGAACAACATAATGAAAGAGGAGATAAAGTTCAACGGTGAACAAAGAAATAAACATTAATATTCACGAGCTCATTATCCATAGCTCATAACACGAGATATCTGCTTAAAATTTCTGAATTAAGTCGATTTCCAGTTTCAACGGCACATTATGCTATGATCATGGTTCCAAAAAAAAAAATGTGGTTACCTATACGAAAAAACAAACATGAAAAAATCGAACAGTTACTATCACTTATTTACAGGTCTAAACGCGATTGATGTAAATGATTATCACTCACTGCTCGACGCCGAAGAAAAGGAATTGAAGGGTGCTACGTAATTTTAAAAGATCCTCACCTCGACACCTAAGAACTTGGCGGTGGTCTCCTCCAGCTCCTTGTGCAGGCTGGTGGAGCCGAGCTCGGCGCGCGGCGAGGCCGTGGCGAGCCCGTAGCGCCGCACCGCCGCCGCCACCACCGGCAGCGACGCCGGCTCCGCGCTCAGCCCCAGGTAGTTGTACGAGCCCAGGTTCAGGCAGCGCAGCTTTCGCCCTGTGAACCTGGATAAAGAGAAACGAGGTTCAAAATATTATACCATACATGATTTTCTCTCTGTTACTACCTGCATTGATAACGCTCACTTGCACAGGTTATCTTATCTCTAGGATAAAAAGTGTATCCTGGTGCTGTCTGTAATTTATTAGAAATGGACAAAGTGTTTAACCCGTAAGTTAAAAGGACTAGATTTATTCTTAAGTAACAGTAATATAGCAATTTATTTTGGTTAGCAAACATTATGACAATGGATAGTTTGCATGGTGTTAAGGCTCTTAGCGTCGGTTCCTGCGGTCTTATTGATGCCACGATCAGCATACTAATAAGTCTTATCAATACCAATACTTTACTAACCATCGCACACTTGACTTTCGGTTTTACGCTTCTGCGTAGGCACCCAGAACACAAACAAACCAAGCTTCTTGAGTTTAAGTCGCGCCATATATATAGAACACTGGGGGAATAGTAGATTGTATCATATGGAATCAAAATAATATTTTTACGGCGAGGGCGCTTTTTTGAATCCAGAGCGAAGTGAGGGATTCTAGAGTAGAATCCCGAGCGTAGCGAGGGATTCTAAAGTAGAATCCATAACGAAGCGAGGGATTCAAAGTACGTCGCCCGAGCCAAAAATATATTTGCGTCCAAATGATACACTCTACTTTTCATCACCCTCTATGAGAAAATAAAAAGCGGCTCAGTTTTAATAAAATTTAATTATTGAATAATAATATTTATATAATTTATCAAAACCAAGAACTTGAATGTGAAAATTTATGAAAACGCGGGCCGTAGTTCGCGCTTTTTTTTTTTACTCAGTTGCCAGCGGCGGCGGCGGGGCGATGGTCGACGGACGTGCCGTCTAACCAGCCAGTCTCTTGCGTTCGGCGGGAAACTCTATGTTCCAAATTCAATAAGTGCGAGCAAAATAATTTTGTGTCGCACTTATTTCAATAAAGAGGACCAAAATCTCATTTCTGCCCGCTGGACAGTCTGTGGCAAAGAGTAGAGTAATAGTACCTATGTCGCTTAGAAGCATCACCTTTGGGCGCACTTAAAGGCGACCAAAATCGTCTTTTTCGAATAGATGGGATGAAAAGGATTTTTGCGCATGAGAGCAGTCGCAGAAGACGGGCCGGTACACGTAGCGCGAGTAGAACTGCTCGAACGGGTGGTACAGCAGCACTCGCTCGCTACACACCGACCTGAAGGACCAGTTGTAGTCGGGCGAGTCGCGCTCCAGCAGCGTGACCTCGGCGGCGGGCGCGGAGCAGATGGGCCGGTTGAAGCAGTGCGCCACGCGCCGGTACACGTAGCGCGAGTAGAACTGCTCGAACGGGTGGTACAGCAGCACTCGCTCGCTACACACCGACCTGAAGGACCAGTTGTAGTCGGGCGAGTCGCGCTCCAGCAGCGTGACCTCGGCGGCGGGCGCGGAGCAGATGGGCCGGTTGAAGCAGTGCGCCACGCGCCGGTACACGTAGCGCGAGTAGAACTGCTCGAACGGGTGGTACAGCAGCACTCGCTCGCTACACACCGACCTGAAGGACCAGTTGTAGTCGGGCGAGTCGCGCTCCAGCAGCGTGACCTCGGCGGCGGGCGCGGAGCAGATGGGCCGGTTGAAGCAGTGCGCCACGCGCCGGTACACGTAGCGCGAGTAGAACTGCTCGAACGGGTTGTACAGCGGCGCGTATCCCTGGAAACGAGGAACCAACATAATGCACGAATCTCAACTCAGGTGCTTCAGATAAAAAGAGGCAGCAACCTATACACGGGAAATAGTCGAACACTATCAATTTAGCAATACCTTGTGCATACATTGTCGTACTGCCACCAAATCTTAGAAAAAAGGTACTAATATTATAACCACAACTTGGATGCTGTAATAACAGTAACAATGAAACTACATGTTCATTACCAAGAATTAGTAACTAGTAAAAACGGCATTTGCCTTCAATATTATAAAATTGCAAAGATTGGTATCGCTGGCCTATATTTGTGATCAGGTGGTGAAGAGGTACGACTTATGTATGAATCATGTCATGCAGATAAGGTTTGTGAGTCATTGTAGCGCTTTGTGATAACATAGTTGTCGAGTTTCCCCACTCGGATAAGTACACACTAATATTACTACTTGTGTTTTTAAGTTAAAATCGATCTTTTGTAATCGATCTGTTGACGACCGCTTGGTGCAGTGGTCCACATGTCGGACTTCTAAATCCAAGGGTCGTGGGTTCAATCCCCGCACAGTACAAGGCAGGAGACCGCGACAGGAGACCGAGACCGGTGACCGCGACCGTTACTTGACGTTAGGAAATGTATAACCGACAGTTCGCGAGCGAGACAGAGACAGGAGTCATCAAACATTAGGTGCTTCTTGACTAATACCTCTTGACTAATTCCTTTGATTTTCAAATTCATTTCTTTCAATTTTCTCGTGATGGAGAGAACGAAAGAATTGCGTGCGACCGTGATTTCGCTATTTAAGGCGGGAAAAAAAATGGAGATTTTCCGTGAGGTGAAAACTTTTGGTGTGAGCCGTAACTTCGTGTATTCACTATTAAACGATACAAGGAGACAAGTTCTTTGCAAGATCGCCAAAGGAGTGGTCGGCCGCGCTCTGTAAGGACGCCTGGGAACATCAAAATCATACGAGTGCGACTTCGCCGAAATCCATGTCGAACTTAGAAAAACTAGCTCTGCAGACTAATATTTCGCGCGTTTCAGTCAACAGAATACTGAAATATGATCTTAAGGTGAAGGCGTATAGCCGTAGGAAAGTTCATTTTTTAAACGATCGCCTTCGTAAATTGCGACGCGAACGTTGTCCAATACTGCTTAAGAGACACGATGCGAGGAAAATACTCTTCACCGATGAGAAAATCTTTACTGTCGAAGAAAAGTTCAACCGACAAAACAATAAAGTGTATGTAAAAAGTAGCAAGGACGTCCCAGCTTCAGCACGGAATGTCTCGCGTACTCATCATCCGGCTAGTGTGATGGTATGGTGGGGAGTTTCGTATGATGGTGTCACTCCGCTCCATTTCTGTCAACAAGGCGTCAAGGTGAAAGCCAAGAACTATCAAACTGACATCTTAGAGCCTGTTGTGAAACCCCTGTCCCTTACTTTGTTTCACAACAAGGATTGGGTTTCCCAACAGGACTCAGCTCCATCCCATAAAGCAAAAACCACCCAAGCGTGGTTGAGGGAAAATGTGGCGGCCTTCATCGCGGCGAACGAATGGCCCTCTTCCAGCCCCGACCTCAACCCGCTGGATTATGCTTTATGGGCTGAGCTAGAGCTCAGGGCCTGCCGAAAGTCCCACCCAAACTTGGAGTCACTGAAGCGAGCTCTTGTCCGAGAAGCAAAGCGAATCCCGCTGGAAAAGATTCGTGCCGTCATTGATGACTGGCCAAATCGTCTAAGAGCCTGTATTAAAAACAAGGGTGGTCATTTTGAATAATAATAATTATTTTTTGTTTATTATTATCTACTAATTATATACTGAAAATTTTAATTAATTATAAAAAAAGTTGTGCAACTTTTATCAGAGAGCACAGAAGTCAGCCCCCTACTAAGTGTTATTTTATTATGTTTTATTTTTGTGAATTAAATTGTTTTATTGTTTTACTAACATTAGGATAAGAACACCTTGTTACTAACACTTATGGATGCAAATCTGAAATAAATGATTTATTATTATTATTATTATTTCGTCTCAAAACTTATGCACACACGAGGTAGAGAAAATGAACCTTCTTGACCTTGAACTTTAGTAAATATAATTCCATTATAGGTAACCTTCGTACTTCGTCCTATTTGTAATAAGAATAACGGTATAAAAGTAATTCATCGTCTTCTTCTTCCTCCAATAGAAGTTCTACAACTTGGTTTTCCATCATGACACAAAACAACTGACTCCATCGACAGACTCTCCGATACTGAAGAAACCGAGATACTCGTCACGGTCTCCAGTCTCGGTCTCCGCTCGCGGTCTCCTGTCTCTGTCGCGGCGCGAACCGCCACCTTTAGTGCGCATGAACATGTGTGTTTGTACTGGTCTGGGTGTTTCCTATGTTTATGTATTTATTTACAAAAAAAAAGTATTTAAGTATGTTTATCCGCTGTCTAGTACCCATGACACCAGCCTCGTAGCTTAATTTGGGACTAGAGAATTGTTGTGAAATATTTATTTATTGTATTGTACTATACTACGCTTTAAGAGGTGGCTTTTTATGGACTAATAAATATTATAAGTGAATACTGTAGTGGATGCGAGGAGAGACCTTCTATGTCGGAGTCAATTTGACATACATTGCGCTTCGGAATTAGGCCGGCGGCACGCAAGCGGCGCATGCGCACAGTGTCGACCGAGCGGGAAAATCCGCGCTTGCGGCACAATACTTTTGAAAGTAGAAAAGACTTTCTTCAACACTTATTTGTTTTAAGATCTTATTCAATTTAATTAATGTGTAGAGGGGATAGAGGCTAAATTTCTCGCAATTTATATCTTTGAAAAACTGTGTGGTGATTATACTGAAATCATAACTTATTGTATCGAATAAAAATATGACGGCGCGTCGGTATAGGGCCTTTTTAAAGAAGAGTGCTGCTGGCAGCTGGCGGTACGTTAAACGAGCAGCCTTTTTGACAGGACACAATCATGGCCGCGAGACGACGACGGATCGCCGTATTATCTATTTAAATAGCTATAGTTTGCTCTGTCATCTCATCCGTGAAACTATTATTTAAAACTTAGTACTATACATTAATTACTATATAACATACTTTGTTATATTTATGAAAATGTTTGCAGTTAGTTTGTATGTGTATGAAACTGAAAACTTTTGTTTAATTTCAAAATAATATTGTCTCTGCATATTGTTATCTTTACAATGTCGTGTCAAATTATTACTCCTTATCTTATTGCCCTATAATTATCATATTAGTATGTCACTGTTCTATTACTCAATTACTTTTTTCAATTTACTGAAACCTTTTTACAACAAGAGAATCAAGAACAACATTAAGTATTTGAAATGATAGTTTTAGCATTAGCACGAACTATGAACCGAAGTATGAATAGCTAACATAACATTATTTAAAAATAAAAAGCAGTTGTCAGCAGTCAAGCGGAAAATGCTCCAGTGGGTAACACAGATAATGGTGGTCAGAACCACGTGATCGCGTCTCTATTCGACAGCTCATAAACAAGTCGGCCGTAGCACTGCGACTCTTTACAGCTATTTAATACTTCGGAACGAGACCAATCATTTCAATCTAGCGAAACGCGAGCGATTGCCATATTATGCGTTTTAAAAACGATACGAGTTACTTGACGTGTCAGGTATATGTATTAGCGATGATGACGGAATCTAACTATTCATTTTATCATTCGAGTTAGGCTCGAATCGAAACATTTCACCTTATTGTACTAGGTAGAAACAAAACCAATCAGTACAAGTGATAATAGTTCCCAGGTGAAGTATGATAAGCGAGTGATTCGCAAGAGGAGGCCGGCGCGCTAAATAGTCTCAAGGGGCCAATTCTCATGCAAAATCGAAAAAAGTTCACATTCGTAAAAAGTTCGAATGATAACCACTCGAACGCAACGTGTGGTGCTGACCAGTCACAGTTTGAAATACGTAAACGAAATGTCTTCTAGCTCATAAAATGCACCTGTCAACAGTACTTTAAAGTTATTATTAAAAACCTTCATTCATTTGAAAGGATTAAATTTTGATTTTTTTAAATAGTAGTCAAAAAATTACTTGTGGAAAAATGATTTTATAGCATTCAAGAATATTTAGATTCTAATAAGATGTTATTGTAATTTATTGGTATTGTAATATGAATGTAATTTATTGAAAATGTGTATAAGCCTGCAAAGGTAGGGATCAAGAGAAACCGTCGATATTAAATTTAAGATTTTCGTAATCTTTATCCATACAATCTAACCTGGGTAGGCTATACAAATTACCGTGCGGAAAAAGTACGAATGCATGAGAATCGTACCCCTGTCCGCAAAGTGGCCAAGCGGCCTAGACGTAATAGCTAGTTAGCTACTGATGCTTAAGCTCTGTCTAAACTGACTCTAAAATAATAGTTTTCCTTGGTCACGGCATCACGCGTAAATGGCTGGACCGATTTCACGGAGTTTACGGAAAAAATATTAAGAAAATCTCTCAGAAATATTGAAAAATATACATTTAATTTTGCATATTTTAAAAAACGCGCGTAACTAATGTCAATGTCATTCGATGAAATTGTTCAATCATTGCAACGCTAAGGCGGTACGAAGTTCGCCGGATCAGCTAGTTAACCATTAAATAAATGGCAGACTTTAAGATACTTATTGTGGTTTTTTATAGACCATAGAGTGCCCGCAAACAAATGTCAAATCGTGGATAGTCACTTTGAAATGTTCGTGGTACCGAATCGATGCAGTTTGGCGAGCGTGGCTTTCCATTCCGTCAACTGGGCTATAAAAATAATCGCTTGCCTATTGTTGTATGTAGTTTGAGAATTTTACTTGTTGATTTCAAGTTAATCTTAAGTTTGTTTACCTCTATTCACCTAGTAACTTATGAAAGCCTTGTAATTTGTTCATAATGAGCCTATGAAGTAAATGAAAATTGAAACATTAAGATGATTGTCTGGCATTGTTGTCACTAACATACAAATGAAAAGTAGTTTTAAATCGGATAGAGGAGCGACATGACAGACGTTGTCACTGGGTACTAAATACTTAAGAATCAAATCAATTGAAAAAATTGTTGGAGGCCTTTCCTAGCACTGAGATAATGTAGAAACTATTAATAAATAACAATGGTTAATAGAATGTGTAACTTTATTTGGAATACGCATGCTTATCGTATTGTGGTGTGGAATTGACTATTGTATGTTATTATTAAAACAATCTGTTTAGATAAAAATATTAATATAATCTCTCGAAATTGAACCTCCTCACTGAGCTTGTTGCGAAGCATGCATGATGCATGCTAAACGCTTGTTTAATAGTTCATCTGGCAGTTACATAGTTGAATGAAAAAAAAAAGATTTGACATGATTACACGAATTCTTTAGCTAGGCTTCACCTACGGAAATTCAGAATAATTAAGGAACATCAATAAATATTGTGTGGAGTGTTGAGTTACTCTCTACAAATTTAAATTTCAATTGGAACCTAAAGGCTTTAAAACTAAATACGTCATTACGATAATTCTCTTTGGTTGTTAGACGACAGCACATTACTTTTTTTATAAAAACATCACCATAACTGCATGCACAGATGCCACAGTATTTACCTTAACGGACTGTCATGTGGAAAACGAAAGAAATACCTTTTTCATCCCACCATCTCGGAAAGAGTATTTTTGCTCTTCAATATCCGAGTGGAAAAGCCGTTTTTATTCACTAGAGGTGAAAGTAAATTTGAATTTAGAACATCGTGTGCACTAAGTTTGTGAATTAAAAAAAACATTAAACCTATTTATTGCTACCTCTATGGTGCCAAATATATCATGCAACATTTTTTTTAATTTGTTAAAAACTCAAACTCGGAACCTTCTTGGTGTTCTTTTTTCAATTTGCTTTGTAGGCGGTTCTTTACGCGGCATTTTTTCACGTCATTGTGAACCTTATTTAAAAACAAGAAACTTGAAAACAAGTGAAAAAACTAAAATGAGTGATTCTAGCGACGAGGAAGTTTGTTTGACGCCAACAGTGAGCTTTCTCCCTCAACAATCACGCGGGAAGTATTTAAAACAGTACGTTATGTTCAACACGTGGCGACTAGCAAAAGGAGCCAAAACTTTCTCAGAAAACGTTTTGCTGGCATATTTTATAGAATTATCCGAGAACAAGAAAGCAAGCACTCGAAAAACAGTACACAAGTGACTAACACCAATATTACAGTACCCGACAAAAAGATTACACTCAATTTATATAACTGTAGCAACGTTACTTTCAATTTTGATTAATCTGTAATACTTACCTGTCACAATGTAGTAGTTAATACCTAAACTGAAATAAAAGTACCTATCTTGTGATTGTCACCGGTTTTTTTTGCATTTAGCATTTCCTCGCTAAGGTGGAATGAAAAGTTACGTGTTGCACTCGAGTGCAAAGATTTTTAACCTCGTGCTCTTTTGATTCCCTCGCTTGCTGGGTCATCAAATTTGAACACGCGGTTAAAAAGCAACTTTGCACTCTTGTATAACAAATAACTATTATCATTCTGACAAATTTAGTTTTTCGTAGCAGGCCAGCTGCAACCACTCGTTTCCACGACGAGACCAAAGCGTGCGTCAAAGTATTACCTCTCTATTCTTCTCCGTCGCAACTTTCGGCCTGAAGAGCAGCTGGTTGACGAAGCCGAGGAACATGAGTAGGTAGAGGCCGATCATCGTGAGCGCGGTGGTGAGCAGCGAGCACTGCTCGAACGAGCCGGGGTCGATGTCGAACTGCGACCAGTCCATCGGCGGGATGCCCTTCTGACCCTGCTCCTGGCCATGCTGCGTCGCCGATTTCTAAAAGATGACACATATTAATGAATAGAGACAAAAGTTCCACTACAGTAAAGGTACATAAAGTTACATTATTGTATGTTGGTTAACAGTTTTCATGGTTGAACTGGTATGATAGACACAACAGTTTGATTATTATAACTGCTACAGCTTACCACTGTCAGGTTTTATGTATTATTAATATTATTTAACAATTTTTATTTTTTAAGTCGGCCGCAGCACTGCGACTCTTTACAGCTATTTAATAGTTCGAAACGAGACAAATCATTTCAATCTAGCGCGAAACGCGAGCGGTAGAAGGGGAAGAAATATTAGATTTGGAATAAAGTGAAGATTTTAAAATTGTACACCTATACATTTTACAAACGGTGAGACTTGCTGGACGTGAGAGAATATTGACGATGACTTTAAGTAACTATTCATTTTATTTTTCGAGTTAGGCTCGAATCGAAACTATGTATATCACCTTATTTTACTAGGTAGAAACAATACCAATCAGTACAAGTGATAATAGTTTCCAGGTGAAGTATAATAAGCGAGTGATTCGCAGGAGGAGGCCGGCGCTTTTAGCGTAATTACTGCCTACCCGCAAAGTGGCCGAGGCGGCATAGACGAAATAGCTACTGCTGCTCAAGCTCTCTCTAAAATGGCTCTAATAATACTATGACTATCCATTAAATAAATAGCAGACTACACGATTATTTATTGTTGTTTTTTATAGACTATAGGGTGACCGCAAAAAATGACAAATCGCGGAGAATCACCTTGAAATGTAGAGGCACCGAATCGATGCAGTTTGGCGAGCGTGACTGTCCATTTCGTCAACTAGGCAATAAAAATAATCGCTTGCCTATTGTATGTAGTTTGAGAATTTAACTTGTTGTTTTCAGGTTTATCTTAAGTGTGTTTGCCTCTATTTACCTAGTAACTTAAAAATTAACAATTTATTCACAGTTAATCATTAATTCAAAATTAAGATGATGGACTGGCATTGTTGTCACAAAACACCCAAATGAAAAGTTTTATTTTAAATCAGATACAGGATGGACATGACAGCCTTCGGGCACTGGGTTACTTACTTAACAAACTTTTCTTAAGTACTAAATACTTAATAACACAAAAAAATATCGTGATAATAGATAGAGTCGTATTTACTCTTGTAACCTGAAAAATATTTATTTTCTTATGTCACATCTAAAAATATTTATTTTCTTATGTCACATCTAAAACTAACACAATATTTGAATTTCGGAAGAAACTTTTTATATATAGTTACTATGAGGGTAGATATGAAGTTATACACAGTTGATGTCGCATAAGTGCCTAAAAATCAGTTGATTATACATATTAATATCAACATGTCCCGTGTTTGTACCAATTCTCTTCATCTTTTTTGCTATATTTGTGGTTCATCTTGTCAAAAGGCCATAAAATTATTGATAAAGAAAGAAAAGTGCATATTTTAACTTAAATATTATTAATCAAGATAAAAACTGGGTGCCACATATCTATTGTCTTAGCTGTCATACAACATTAACATGTTGGATTAGAGGAAAATGTAAGGTCTCCTTTGGTCAACCACTCTTATGGTGCGAACCTAAAGATCATGTGAGTGACTGCTATTTTTGCCTCACTAATCTAATTTTACTAATTTTATTTTATTTTATTTAAAAGTGTTTGCAAGAAAATCTTAAGTACACAATAGTATATCCAATTAATTTATTGTTCTACAGTTCTTGCATTTCACGAAGGCGAGTAGTCTTTATTTGTTTTTAAACGTGTACATGCATAATGCAATAGTGTGCGTGTATGACGACGCGGTCAGTCGCGAGCGCGCTGTCGCTCAGGTTAGTTGTGTTTATTGTTTCCGGACGCTAATTGCCGTGAAGTACTGTCAGCATGTCAAAGCGCAAAGTTATCCATAACGAGGTAAATATTTTTTTTCTAGTTTTGACATTAAATAAAAATGATTATTTTTTAATTTAAGTAATAGTTTAGTTTTGACTTTTGATACTTATTCAATTGTATATTTTATTGTTTTTAGGGTCGAGCAATCATTGCTAAAGTCTTTCACTTTCTAAAAGATGAATATAATTTTATGAAAGCAAATAACACTGATGGATGTGACCTAAGTCCATTAGCAAACATATTAGAACGAACTGCCCAAGCAACAGGCGTCAGTGAACGCACAGTAAGTAGGATTTTAAAAGAAGAGAAAGAGTTGCCATCTTCATCAACCAAGTTTACTTCACCCATGAAAAAGCGCCGAAAAAGAGACGGTAAATTTAATTTAGATAATATGAATCGAGAAATTATTCGAACTACAATTCAAAATTTTCATATAGAACACAATGAACTTCCAACTTTGGCAAAACTTCAGTCAGCATTAAGAGAAAAAATTGGTTTTGACGGATGTTTGAGCACATTACGTTCGTTGCTTATAAAAATGGGCTACGAATGGAACAAAATTGAAAACAATCGTAAATCTTTACAAGAAAGGCATGAAATACAATTGTGGAGATTTAATTTTTTGAAAAAAATTCATGAATACCGTGAAGAAGGCCGTCCCATTATATATACAGACGAAACATATGTGCTAACTTCGCACGTACGTCAAAACACGTGGAATTTAAAAAAACTAGATACTAAGACAAAAGACAAGTCATTTTTAAAAAAATTGAGTACCGGTGCTCGTTTTATTATAGTGCATGCGGGTAGCAGTAGTGGATTTATTAAAGATGCTTCGTTAATATACAAAGCATCATCCACAACTGGAGACTATCACTCAAATATGAATTTCAATAATTATAGCAAATGGCTGAATGAAAAGCTGCTGCCAAATTTACCAGATAAATCTGTTATAGTGATGGACAACGCATCCTACCATAATACTCGAAGTAGTAGTATACCTACGTCAAATTCGCGCAAGAGCGACATGCAAAAGTGGCTGACGGAACACGGTATTCCTTTCAATGCACTGTCCCGCAATGTAGAATTGTATGATTTAATAATCAGAAATAAGCAGCGTTTTATTTCATATAGAATTGACGAGATAATAAAAAGCAAAGGTTTCGAAATACTACGACTGCCACCATATCACCCCGAATTAAATGCCATTGAAAACATCTGGGGTATTCTGAAAAATAAGATTGCCTCGAAAAATATTGGTCAAAATATGACAGAAGTTCAAAATTTAATAGCTGAAGGTTTAAACAGTATCGATAACAACATCTGGCTTAATACATGCAAGCATGTCGAAAAAATTGAAAAGGAGTATATGAAATATTTTGATTATGACTTTGAATTTGTAATTAATGTGGGTGAATCAAGTGATAGCAGCACGACTGACTTTGAAACTAACGAAAGCAACAGTTTTTCCGAAGAAGATTAAGGCGACACATTTTTCACATACGTAAAAATAGATAGAAATTTGTTATTAAATAGTTCCAGCCTAGCCTTATTTTCATAATTTTGCCATATCTTGAGTTCAATTGTATATCCTTATTTAAGTCTTATGTTTCGCTTAAATTAAAACTTAAACCCAAATGTAGAAGAACATAATTTTATTTTAATACATTCCCTTATTTATTATTTATTTTAAATAATAAACATTTTAGTTTAAAAGTTTTGTTGTTTTATTTTATTATCAATTGAACATACAAAAATATTGGTATTATTTTTATGCTAACCATACCCGCTTTCGTTTTCACGCACACATCGACACATATACGGACACATATTTACCACAAGTAAATTCTGCTCGACTTCGTGATTTGAAAGAACTATAACATTGATTGTCAGTAGGGTCATGAGCACAAACCAAATGATTGGCAACTCTAAAACAAGTTAAAAAGCTGTCTTACTCCACAATGGAAATGAATTTTCATCATTGCCCGTAGCTTATAGTACACATTTTAAAGATATGATGTACTGAATTATTAGATAAAATCAAGTATAACATACATAAACGGTTGATATGTGCCAACTTAAAAGTTGTTGCTTTACTTTTGGGGTAACAGACTAAGTATTGCTGTTTATTATGTGAGTAAGACAGTTGCACTAGAAATGGACATTAAATTCAGAAAACCTGGCCTTCAAGAACTACTTATAGAGAATATTTAAAGAATTTTCTCCAGAGATAATACTAGATCTGGTTGACTCGCAAATAATATTTTAAAAGTGAATAATTAAAAATCAACAATTTTCCTTCCTGGTGGAATGCAACACGCCAGTCAAGCATATGAGTCAGCTGATAAGTTATACACATTTTCAATTTAAAAATATATAATTTAATAAAGTATAACTTGAATAGTTTAGAGATGATCTGAAGCAGCATTAATTTGGAATGATAGCAATGTTTCTATGTAATATGAAAACACAGTGAAATTAAGAAGTCCCGTGGTACCCTCAAGCAGCAGATTGATCTTTCAATGTAAAGTGGACCAATTCATGTTTTTAGATCAGTTGCTTTACAAAATATGTTTATTATGATAATATCATAGTTCTTTATTTTAGCAAACTGAGAAGTTAATTGAAACTTTGTTTTCTGAGTGAATTGAGATATGTTGAGAAAATAGTTCAAACAATAAACATTAACTTTCTTCAATGCATTCAAGCCAAGGTGCATGTTGCACCTTGGCTCCTGTAACTGCACATACGTAGGTGACGAGTAAAACGACAGCAAATAGTCCATCCCTCCATGGGTCATGCCTGCTGCCGACTATGGGACACTTGGTCGATTGTTTCCCTTTGAATTAATGCATGCCTGAGATTCGTGTAGTCCCGAAACAACGTAAATAGCGATATGAATTTGGGGCGTGTCCGTGAAGAGTTAAATACCGCGTTCCACACATCCTAAATTAATTTATAGGAGCTTGAAAAATAAATGAATGTCTACTTACAGTGACATCATTCTCGTCGAGATGCGGTTTAGCGTAACCATTCTTTTTATGTGCTACTTTGCCATTAAGTAAATTTACTGGTTTTCTGTTACATTCTTGCACATTTTTACGAGAAACTATTTTACCAACACTACCGTTTTCCACTATCGTCGCCATCCTTGTGAATTTTTTTAACTTGATTGAAGTTCTTGAATCCCTTATCTGAGAAAGCGCTGCTAAAGCCAACGTCTTTAGCTACATGCTTTCAGTACTACAATGAATTAGGCGCTTTCAGCGCTTAAAATTCATACACAGTGCCATACGAGCTGCTTTATCGACATAATCGCGTGAACAAATGACATGTGTCACTGTCAAATTTAAAATGTTGACATTTTCTGTTCCTTTTACTTCATTACCATTTTAAGTTTTCTACTTGCCCGTGTTGAAAAAAAAACTTTTATCAAGTTACCTTTGCCAAAAATGTAAAAAACTAATGTTTTGAACAACTTTGCCAATTTGTTTGAATGTGATGAGAGTTTTCGACATTTTGTAAGGATCAAATGCCAAACATGCTACTCATACATAATACACATTCCTATGCCTAAAAAAAAAGTTAGAGACATCCGCCTTATCTGTGCTGCTGGTTATGCCAAGTCGATAAAGCAGCATGAAATTTTCCGCAACAGCGAAAACGAAAAGTCGATAATTTCTGTCTTTCTGTGTAAAAGTTCCTGAACTTATTGAATATACATCCGCTTAGTTTGCTTTTTATGTCATTTTGTTTTCCTGAGTAAACACTTCCTGGAAATACTTTTCCTTTCCATATTTTCAAATATTGGCGGAAGGTGCCGCCCCCGCTGCATTGCATAGGTCGGAGGGGCCGGCTATGAGTAATACCGTTTCTCGTGCTGAGTGACGTCGTGCAGTGGCTGCCGGCAAGCGGCTCGCAGACCTCAGTCCGATACGACGGAGAGGCACGACAGGACCCGCCCTCTGCACTCACACCCTCGCACTCGCGCCGCTTTTATCGCACCTATCGATCACCCTCGAATCTAGTCTCTTTTTAGTAGTTCAGTGTTTAACGATATGGATAGCGCTGACGCACTTTTAGGAGGCCTCGCAAGCGGTGACAAGGCTCCGGCGCCAGAAGTGCCGCCGCACGGAGACGTCGCTTTGAAGCGCGAGCAGGACTCCACCGACGACTTCGAACACTTGGACAGGGAAGCGAAGCAGGAGCCCAGCGAGTCGCCCCTGCACCAACCGCGCGCCGCTTCTCAGAACTTCCTCGACATGGAGCGCGAGGAGTTCGTGGACACTCCGCGTGCGCCCTCCGCCGCCGACAAGCTGGCCGACCAGCTCGCCGACAAGTTCACCGATAGCGAGTCCGACGCCGATACCGCGGGCGAGTCGCCCATGCACCGCCCGGAGCCGCCGCGGCCCATCGCCGTCACCGAGCCCGCGGCACAGCCCGCGCTCGACCCTACGCCCGTGCTGGCGCCCACACCGACAGCGCCTCCGGTGGTGGCCCCCCCTACCGCGCAGCCGATCAAAACGGCCTTTGAATCTGCGGAGCTGGAGCCGAAGCGCATCCCTACACCGGAGCCCGCGGCGAAGCAGGAGCCGCCGAAGCCGGAGCCCGCCGCGCCGAAGCCGGAGGCGGCGCCGCAGCCGAAGCCGGCGCCCGAGCCCGCGCGCGTGCCCACCGCTCACATCATAGAGGCTGAAGTCATCTTCTGCCAGATGGGTCTAGGTAAGCATTTTTTTATTTCAAATTTCGAAATTATATTGAAATGATAGTAAATTGGAGGATAGCCAATTACTCTTCCCCGCAGTGTTATCCAATAATGCAACTTTTCACTTTTATAAATTTATTGACTATCTTTGGTGGATTCGGATACGCGGAATATAAACACATACGATGTTTTACTATATTGTATTCGTATGTATTCTTTGGTATGTATCGTACGTCAGTATTCAGTTATGATGATGATTTCATCCATCATGCCCAGAATTTCGTGTGGTGGAAGGCGACGAGGTCGCTGCGCTAGTATTTTGAAGTTAAAATCGTTTTAGACTGGCTGCCTGGTTTCAAGGCGAACTCTGTGCTTCAGACCGTGAAAAATCACGTCTGCAGGTGAACAAAGCCGCTCGCGCAATACTCACGAACGACCGCCAATAGCTTACCTACCTAACCAAAACTCGACCGAACATTTTTTCTAGTATTACAAATTGCTTGCACGTTCAATGATAAACTGGGAATGACTCATGGTCATAAAAAAACAATCGATGAGTAAGCGCAAGCAAAGGAACTAGCCGTAGCCACAGACTGATGTATCAGTGTAGAAGGCCATAGACAATAGATTAATAAAATGTAGCCATTGTCGTGAAGAGGTGGAGGGGGAGGTCAGCTGCAGAGGTGGCGGAGCGGCAAGAGCGTTGACCGCTGCAGCGCCGGGCTAACGGCACCCTCTGAAACCCACGCCTCCCGACTGCGCACCGCTGATTGAACGTCCTGAAATGCTGCGACTGACGCATTATATCAGGACATCCGGCATTCGCCAGCGGCCGAACAAAAGCGAACAGAGCAAAAATAAAAGTCATCAAATGCAGAGAAAGGCGCCACGTTTCCCCAACTCACATTTTCACAAGAAACATTGCGTGCAGTGACAGAAATCAATGCAATTCCATTTAACACAATGCATGAGTCACATTGGCAGCGCGGTGTTCCCCCGCTGCTGTTACTACGCTGGAAATTGTGAATTTGGTTCATTAATATTACATACAAAGTTGTAAACCAATTATTTTAGTAGTCGTAGACTCAAATATTGTCCATTTGGCGCAATTTTAAGTACAACCTAGTTACTAAATGTATCGTAGGTATCTTATTCATAAAGATAAGAATCCACTCTCTCGGTAAATATTATCTTATCATTTTACTGTGAAAATGTAGTCAATTAAAAACTTTATTAGACCCACGGTCTCAAAACCCAAAATCATCTTAATTAGTTAGAAGAAATTTGTTTTGCCTCTGATCTGGCAGAGTTTAAAGAAGCTTGAGAGTGCTAAATAATGGCATCGATCGTGATGATGAATGCTGAAATCATCGTGCGTATGGCGGTCGCCAGAGTAAAGCGGGCGCGCGGCGTGGTATGCGCTGCAAGTGCGACGCCACCAGTGCTAATTATAGTCGGTGCTGAAGCAGCCCGCTCACAAGCCGAGTTCCCACCGCGGTGAGCCCACGTTAGCGCCATAGCTCCTTACCCGCGATACAAGTTACCCATGTAGTGGAGACAGACAACGTGCAGTGCCTATTTACAAAAAGACTCCTCTAACTTAAGTGTTCTGATCGTGTGAATCTCCTCTTTAACCATGGGATTGATAAGCGACGAAGCGATCACGCGTAAGTTCCTTCGAATGACATCAATATCTACCGGTACTCTTTTAACGTGTTTCCTTCTCACAAAAATGATTCCTTAAAGTAGTAGGCTCACAAATGATGATTTCCTTAAATAAAACTAAAGGCTCTCGAGAGTAAATCTTTTGAAACATATGTTTGTGAGCGGACTGGAAATTCTGATGTTGCCATCCGGCTTATATTTTTTGTTACGTCACTAAAATGATAGCACGGTTAATAATATCACATTCACATACAAATTGGTTACGGTTTTGGATTGGTGTGCAGTTTTTTACAGCCGTCAGGTTTTTACCAGTTAATAGGGTAAGTCAATAAGTGTTGTAGCAAAGAAGCTGCCCTAATCAGCTAGTCTGTGTTTGTTGGTAGGGCCAAAGTAGGTAGGGCCGAAGCGTTGGTAGGGCCCTAAAGATAAGGAGACTTGTTCAAACCTGATATAATGTTATGTTGAAGTTCATAAATAGCATATTATATGTTTAACCCTAATAAATGATATTGACTATTGGGCCTGATTATAAGAATTGAGTCGATTTTTAATGGTATATTTTGGTTGTCAGGTTTGATGAACACTCATTTTGTTTCTATAGGTACGGTTGTCGTGTATGTATAATGGACCTTGCTGTTTTTCATATAGGAATATCTAAAATTGTTCGTTCGTTGACAAAACTCAAGGAATTCGCCAATCCACTTAACATTATTAATTAGGATTAAGGACAATGTGATTCATTAATAAACTTCCTCTTTGTTTTCATTACAAAATCCATATGGGCACGATGTGTCACGGTGTAAAACTTTGTTGTACAAGTACAGAACATGACGCTGTAATACTTTTCCACTCCCAAAACGAGCTTAATGTGTCCCTCTCATAACACCCTTGACCCAATTCGAAAGCCCTTCCCCAAAATGAGGTGCATTCCCCTTTGTGTCTCGGTATGTAGATACTTGTTCTCTGCGTTTTCCATCGACGCTTTTCATTGTCTCTTTGTTTCCTTTATCAACGAGGATTTATTTAAAGAACCTACTTACTGACTGCATTTGAAATTATTTGGTAGTTGGCATCTTCATTCTTAGCCCTAAAGTTAATGGAATTAAGATTTAGCTTTGTCATCAAGACCTTGAATTTGTACAACTTCATGTTCACTCAGATGTTTGGTTATGCTCAGGAATCTCGTTCGGCAAATTTTCAGAGTCCAAAGGTTTGCGGAAAAGCCCAGACAGACGTAGTAAAGACTAGGCCTCCGCGGTGCGGGGGGAGGGGGAGGGCCGGGATCGATACTCCACGCGCGCGCCGCATATACTGCTACAGCTACCGTCTGCCCACTTGATAGTCCTAAAGGGATTACTCGTTGCTCATCCGGAGGCTTATGCCCTCTCTGCCTCTCTTGTTTACGAATTGCCTATCACCAGCTGTAAGTTATTTATATGTGTACTTAATTTGTATATACCAGGTGAAAATTGGAAGAACATAATCTCTTTTAAAAGTTAGCAACGTTGGAAGAACCGTATTATCAAAGTCTGCCCTCCTTACAACTCTAACGCAGATTGTTACTTCTAAAACTGAAGTGATAAACTGATAAAGTGATAACATACGAAAGTTAAAGTCACGCTTTCAGCCAAAGAATGGCCAATACTCTTTTCCTATATTGATCTCAATTTGAAGAGTCTAAAATCAGTGAGTGAGTTCAATAGAAAAGTTTATTAAATCTATTCCAATCTAGAACTATCTCAACCTTTCCACCAACAGCTATCCTTCCGCTATTTGCACTGCCCACTGCCACTTGACCTTACTAATGCAGCAGATGCTGCTATCTCTTTTACATGAGTTCTTCTACGTAGCTCATCATTCCTTATTGGATCTCATAGAGAGAAACAGAGCATATTCCTTACTTTAAGTAATCGTTAGCAAAACAAGTGAGTGTCCCGCGCTCGCCCGCAGCAGCGCTGCTCGCTCATGTGCATATTCCACTGACCCTTTTCTAATACTACGCAACTGATTTACACATTAACCTTTTAAGGAACCTTTCAGGGGTCACTTGTATTGTATCCCTCTATTTCAAGCTCCAAGTGTATATTTTTAACTTCATTTCTTTGTTCTTAACAAGTTAAAAATAAAACCGATGTAACTACAGTCACTTGTTTACATGGAATATTTTTTTATGTAATAATAATCATCATCATTTATTCCTTCATAAACATAGGTACATACAGAGGTTGTGGGTTGTTTAATTGCGAGCTCTATGTTTCACCTTTTCAGGTATATGAAGTACTAGTGGCCGCCCGCGACTTCGTCCGCGTGGAAAGCCTTTATCTTAAAAATTCTTTATGAATTGTAGCCTATATGTTATTCTGATGTATAAGCTATATTGTGGTAAAGTTTCATTCAAATCCATTCAGTAGTTTTTACGTGAAAGAGTAACAAACATCCATACATCCATACATCCATACATCCATACTTACAAACTTTCGCCTTTATAATAGTAGTAGGATTTACATTTTAACAATAGTACGAGTATTTAGCATAATAATGTATTATTGAGCTCTTATTGGATTTTGTTTTCGTGCTAAAATGGAAGATCACAAGCAATAAAAACTATTTCCTTCAGATCAACGTAGACATAATCCTCTTCTTTTTACATACACATTTTTATTATAGGCTACTACCAACTTTTCTTTATGAACGACACGACACAATCTAACCAAAACTATAGAAAGATTTTTGCGAATGTTTATTTTTACTGTCTAAAAAAATTGCATCAAACCAAAACTACCTATGCAGCAATGGCAATTACGAAATAAGTACATACTCGATTGGTGTATCCATCTATCCGCGCCATCCATGCCTACAACATGCATTGTGTTATTAGAACTGCCATGTACCGTGCTACTTTTGATGGTAGGGACAGTAAAATTTATGGCTTTGCTAGAGTGATGTGTACTAGCGGGTGACAATGCAGGTGCGCGGTGACGTCACGGGAGCTCGCGACTGGGTATTTTTAGTGGCGCGCGTCGCCGTCGCCGAGCTTATCGCGTACGTCTCGTCACTATTCATGACCACTGTGGTTTAATTCTTTATATGTGTTACCGGCCGAACCCTTTTTCAGGATATACTAATTTTGCCTAGGCTGAACTAATTCTTCCTACATGCGATAGGATAAAGTGGTATAGCCTGGGCTAAACTAGTTCATCCTAAGCCTGATAGGATAAATCAGTTTACCCTAGGCCAAACTAGGTTATCCTGATAGAAATACACTCTCTTAGGATAAACTGGTCTGGCCTAGGCTAAACATTATAGAATACCTAGAAAGGCAAAATAAATAGGTAAAATTGAATAAAACATTATTTTATTAAAATCAATAATTCTTATTAATAATATAATGATTAATAATGTTAACACGAACAACTATGTTGCACAAAAAAATAAAGTATTTTTAAAACAAACAATTATATAATTATATATTTGAAGTAATTGTTAAAATTATTATTTATTTTTGCATGGTGTGCTTTGGTGGCACTTAGAATTGCAGAGTATCATTTGTTTCTTGCACTTGCATCTGTTTGTGGAACAGTTTTTGTTGCAGCTGCATCTTGCAAAACCTTGGCCTGATCCAACTGAATGTTTCATAGCTGCAGTACTTAACGATATTTCACTGCCTTGGTTTACATCTGCTACCTCTAAAAATTTCTGATTACAAACGTAGAATTCTGATCTAAAAAAAAACTTTAGAATATCGTTAATGCTCTAGAGCAATAAATAATTAAGTAAGAAAAAACAAAACCTGCAATATAGTTTCTGAAGTACACCATGTTTGGTGCCAATTTTGTAAAAACCTTCGTCATTTGTCTGAATAATAACTCCAATGATGTTTCTAAGATCACCTTTGCCTTTATCAACATCTGGGATCGGTATAGTTACATTATCTCCAATGTTAGCAGGTGGATGAGACCTGTCAGAAGTAGCTTTAATCTTCTTTGCTTGCTTGAAAAGACTTTCTGCTGCAGTTTTTCTAGCCTTTTGAATGTCATTTTCACATGAAAGAACTTCATCTTGGTTATCGTGATTGCTAATTTCTTTATCGTTATCATCACTGTGTTCTGTCAGGTTAATATCGCAATCAACGTCGATTGCCTGCCTTAAGTCATCTTCATCCTGAATATCATTTATGATTTCTTGCGGCAAAGAGGACGTTGAAAGTCCTACTCTGGGTTCCATTCCAAACAATGCCTTGTATGGCGATTGTTTTATCCCCGAATGGTAGGCACGGTTTTTCATAAATTGCACATATCTCAAGCCTTCTGACCATTTCGTTGAATCGTTATCCTTCAGCCATGAACCTATCATGTTCTCAATGTCTTGATTGGCTCGTTCAACGGAGCCCTGACTTGGACTGTGCCTGGGCTTACCGTGCACAATTTTAAGTTCTGGCCAAAGACTAACAAGTTCACTTATAACGTGGTTGACAAATTCCCTACCGTTGTCAGATTGAAGAATGCACGGTGCTCCTATAGTTAGAAATATATCATTCAAATGGTAGGCTACCTCTGTCGCTCTCTTAGACTGTAACGCGCGTAGCAGAACAAATTTTGTTAGATGGTCTTGGTAAACCATTATAAATTTAAAATTTCCATCTGGTTGTGTCTGAAAATCAATCAGATCCACTTGGCACCGACTATTCATTTCCGAATGAAGAATGGGCTTAGAAACCAATCCTCTTTTCTTCTTTGTTTTCTTTTCATGACAGACACTACACATAGATAAATAAAGGCATATCATTTCTTTCGTAATATTGGCATATTTTTTTGATGTCTCCGCCAACATCCTGTCACGACCACCGTGGCCGACAGCCACATGAGCTGCGTCAATCACATCATAAAGTTAATCTGATGAAAGATAGTATTTTATATTACCTTCACTCCGTGCAATCAGTTTCTTCACATCCCCGATTTTTAGCACAGCAAATCGTTTCAATCTTCTTTGTTGTAATGGTGTCCTTTTTTCAGATTTTTCTGCATCTTCAACTTGTTTAACGAGTTGTAAATATTGCTCCGAAGATAACACATTATAATGAGAAGACTTTTTATTTTCACATTCTAAAATTTCCGCCAAGAACTTTCCCTCCATTGTTTTTGATCGGCTTGTCGACTTGACGTAGGTTCCTCCATAATAAAAAAAAAGAAACTTTGTAATGTAATATTATAAGATAACTTCTAACTTTAAACTGCACTCATTAATTTAACACTTTAAACAGGACCGCACGGCTGGCAATTAGATGCAAAATGAGAAGCAAAGAGAGGCGCGGGGCGCTCGGGACGCGATCAGGGAATTCCCCGCATGTACAAGTCCTGACATGTCAGCTAGTAATTACTGTCGACTAGGCTAAATTAGTTTAGACTAGGCCAAACCAGTTTATCCTGAGAGTGTGTGTATTTCCATCAGGATAAACAAATTTTGCCTAGGCCAAACTAATTCTTCCTACATGCGACAGGATGAACTAGTTTAGCCTAGGCTATACCACTTTATCCTATCGCATGTAGGAAGAATTAGTTTAGCCTAGGCAAAATTAGTTTATCCTGAAATCGGGTTTGGCCGGTAACATATGCATCTCCAAGGTGTGTAGTTTATAGAGCCGGCAATTATACTAAATTAAAGAAATAACTTGTTGTTTTGGAACAATCTTAAACTTGATTGCTTGCTTAAACAGACTTCCAAACACAATCTTGGTGACAATAGGGCTGGCAGCTTCCTCGGCCAAAGGATCAGCCTTGCCATACAAAGAGGAAACGCTGCCAGCCTTTTGGGCACCATACCCAATAGCAGCGCTGGGGCTTTAAATTTTTGGTTCCTTGATTTATTTTTTATTTTTTGATTATCTGTTTTTATACTATTAGGCTAGTTGTGTTATAATATCTTAGTTTGATTATTTAACATTTAATATACCACTTCTGTCTGTTAAAACTCAGAAAAAAAAGTTTATATCTTGAAATTATAAATAATCTTTTAACTAAAAAGGGAGTTGGTTGGTAAAACCTCTCCTACAATCTGATTGATCAGCCTTAAAACTTGGATAGTTAAATGTAACTTCGTGAAGTAGGTATATCGTGCCTTAATGTAATATGGTTGAATTGCGTGATTGCGCAATTTGCCGGGGTGAGCCTTGTATGAGTCACTCCACCCGAGCCTCGCTCGAGTCTGTCTGCCATGCTAAATAATTAATGCCTGCAGAAACCGCCGCTCTTGCCGGGAAGTGAACAAAACACTTTCTGAATATTATCATGGAACTCAATGAGAGGAAATATCCACTAGAGGTAAACTCTACTGCGTATTCACATTCTTGTTTTCATCATTTGAGTCATTGCAACAAAGGACTTCCCTATTAAAGACGACTGTCTAGCCAAAATAAAGAAAGATATGAAACCTTTTTGCTTTCCTCATCTGAACCGTTTTGTCATTGGTTTCACATATTGAGCAATCAGCTTTAATGGCATATACAAATCTTGTCTCACATAAAGGTGACGTTAGTCCGCGCTGCTATCATTGTGTGCTAATGATAAGTGCGGGTCGAGAACTCGAGACAAAAGACGCAGCTCGTAAACAGCACAGCGCTGTGCTGTAGTGAGTCATGTCGTATAGATAGCAGCGATAGCAGGATTTAGGAGAATTTTACAGTACTTACTTTACATTTTAAGGAATATCAATCTACCAAATATGATAAGGCTCTGCCCCGAGACATTATTACCCTGATAGTGTCTGTTAGCCATTGCTTTATCTATCATATGAAGCTCACAATAGGTCACCCTCTTAGACCGTAGGTCAGTCGTTGAACCTAACCTGACAAGATCAATTGTACGTCTCGAGGTGTCATAATTGAGTTTTTTTAACTTGGAACCTTAAGTGCAACAAGCATGCCACGATGCCGGCCGTGTCGATATCTATCTCTTGACAAATAGGTAAGCTAACTGTATTATCTTATCACTAACTTCTTCCTAAATACCTTACGTGTCTGATGTAGCAAATCGAACTAACAAAAAACATAAATTCAAACTTTCTACCTCATCTAACACAAATGTCGCTAACACCTGTTGAATCATTTCATAAATATTAAAACTAGACGGCCATGGTCCGTCTAGTGCCGCCGCTGCTGTAGTCGAGTGGATGGTGTTGGGGCTGGTGATGGGTCAAAGGTGATGGTGGTCTGGGATGGCGGGCTCGAGGGTGTCGGCAGGTAGGGTGCCCGCGCGGGTGGCGCGGAGCGCGGCGCATGCGCGGGCTGGCGCGGGAGGGCGCGGGGCTGCGCCGCCAGTATCGACGCGAGAGTCGTGCGCGGCGCGCGCCCCATCCGCCGCCTTTTAACGCCTTCTTAACGTTCCGAGTTACGTAAATTTGCTACCATGGCAGACTCCGGGCCCTCCCTCTGCAGCGTCCTCAACCCGAGTAAGTGTCCTCCTGTCGCCGGCTTCGCTTCTCCCGCTTGTCTCTCCCTGTCGCGACTAACCCGCTAACGCGCAGCCTTCTATTGCAGATGCCTGGTTCGACCCCCAGAGGCTGCACCCTGAAGGTGAGTGGTCGCCGCAGCCGGGGGCAGAAATACGCTTAGGTCGGCGAGTCGCCAAGCGGTCGCCCGGGCGCGCGCCTCGCCGCGGCCCTGCGGCCCTGCACTGTGACCCAGTGACCGCTGCGATGTATGAAGCGCATAGTGTTGTGTGAGCTCAGTGTTGAGTGATCGGATCCGAAGGCCGGAGGTGAGACGTGACCTGCGTCGAACCGCGGCGAGGCGGCCCGTGGCCATCGCGCCCCGCACGGTAGTCCTCGGGCCTCGGCCTGGCGATGACAGAACAATAATAACTTCGCTATGTGCGAAGTCAAGGTCTGATCGTATGCATGCATTTATTCAGATTGTATCATCACTGCGTGTCATTGTCATTCATTTTGCATCATGTTCGTCCTGTTGCTTATAAAAAACACTTGATAAGTGAAACTATCAAATCATTGTGATTGATTATGAGTTGGGCAACATTCGATTGGGTTGGGTTATTTACCAAGTTTCTACGTCTAGCTTCCTTCAAAGCTTTACAAGCTGGCAAAGACAAAGCATAGTGCTTTGTCTTTGCAATTTTATTTTCTTAGCGAGTGAGGAAAACATGGAAATCTACCGCAATGCATAGGTAGTACAAAGTTCGCGCAAACGACCTTAAAAGTAATGTTAGGTACGTACGTCTTGTAAAAACGTACATACATCCTATTGTCTAAACTAGTCACGTCACTGGTTATCAACTTGTGTCAGAAGGTAGTCAATTAATATCTGTTTGAATTATTATTGTGAGCCTACAGCGGCACGCATGCGCGCTGCCGTTCAACCTGCAGACAAAAACTCTGCCAAGATGAAATTAGACTGATTTTATCTGACATTGAAGCTTGAAGTATGTTGATTTATGGCTATTAATTGCTCCACACAATTGGTAATTCCACGCCATAACCTTATCAGTAATTGAAACCAACACCTAGCTTTCGAGCTCCAATTTAACATTCGTATAGGGCTCAACAACAACGTGGTTATTTCTTGGGCATAGCCATACACAAGAATATAGAGCAATCGGTATGATGGATGAGTCAGGTACATCGCTAGCCTCTTGGAGATCCTAATTGAATTAAGGAAGCGCACACCTTGAAATTGGTTGCTCAACACATTTTAATTTCGTCTAGTAGTTGCTGATTTCATTATTGACTTCTTTTTATCTTTCCACTTCAAAATGCATGACGTTAGTGTGATTTTAACTCGTTCATTTATTGCATCACTCGATAGAATTGATATTCTAGTATTTTTTTAATTCATTGACTCACTAGCCTTTAATATCCTACAACTCCTAGATGCTACTTATCCACGTTCTTGACAAAGCTTTGGTGCACGTTTAATTTGATGATAATAGCAAAGCAATGACTAGTAACTAGAAGATCGCTTAGGTAAATACTTGTAAAGTTCTACATATAATGTGTTCTACATATTTCACATACCTACCTATTTTCGACCTTTTTTGTTCCATTTTTAACAAAGTTGATAACTTTAATCCAGGCGATGGAGCGCTTTGTAAAATATTGAATTGGGGCTAGCGCTAGATTGCCAGCTTCCTGGCCGTGTACCTACCTAGCCGGGCACACCAACACCCGATAACGCATCTAAAGATATTGGCTATTTCTTCAGATAAATTCAAACAAATTC
This sequence comes from Pyrausta despicata, assembly GCA_963921415.1. Classification (NCBI taxonomy): domain Eukaryota; kingdom Metazoa; phylum Arthropoda; class Insecta; order Lepidoptera; family Crambidae; genus Pyrausta; species Pyrausta despicata. The sequence continues at coordinate 255,419 of OY992851.1, forward strand.
TCAAGTCCCGTAGTTTTATCTCTTGATACTTCAGTGTCGAAATCGTCTGAAAATTCTTTGATATGTATCTCACTAGATTAGATTAATCCATCCAAAAACTACTATGATGTTCTTTTGTATCTGATATCAAATTTAGGACGTTCAAAGAATTCAGATGTAAACGGATTCCCCGTTATTTCTCGAATCTAAAACGTTCTATGGATTGTTGGAGACATTGTCCGTTGGGTGAGTAGTCGGTGGCAGTTGTTTAGTGCCACGCCACGACACGGAAGCCGGCGTTATTTTTACCACTCGCCCGTGTTCCACCGACCGCGACCTACTGCCTTGCTCGCTTTATTCCTATTGTATTCTCTCGACTGTCCATCTGAAACTGCGTGCCTATTCAACACGAAATCAGTTCGTAATTTTCCAGAATCTTCAGTTCAATAATTATTCCTTTTCATTTAGACCGGTAGAAAAGGCAGGCAATGAAAAGCACATTAGTCACGCGCAAACCGCATGGGATCATTGTATTGTCAAACACGTGGTTCTATGGGTTCAGTTTATCTTTTAAAGTCCACTAGATGTACGAATGTTATATGATCCAATCCAGAACTGGTAGCATTGGGTGTGACCAGCTGTTGCCCGTGTTCAGCATGTGTTTAGTTTCAATTGCCTTAAAGTTTTACTTACTGCTTAATAGTAGTAAAAGTTCCTTGAGAATAATTTCCCACTAGATATCAGTTTCTTTTTTTTTAAACTTTGAAATCGTAATTCAACAAAGTATAGATTAAAAATGAGTGAATAATTGAATGTATTATATAATATGTGTAGCTTGTACGTTGTAGCGATATCCTCAAAGTTTGAAATCTTCTGTTCATTGTTGATAATTCACTTACCCATAGACGTAGACTCAGTAGTGTTCGTATTCGAATGCATTTGTGGAGTAGGTAGAGAGTAGCGTGCGCGTGCGACGCATGCACCCTGCCTAGCGCCTGTCGGCTGTCCCCGACCGGTAGCGTTGCGGTGTAACCCGATGCGTCGCCAGTGTTCGTGGCTCTTCATGCAACCGCACAAAAACCAAGGAACCTGCACTTGCGCTATCAGGAAAACATCACTTACTCGAAGAAGCTGTTTCCAATACTTCTGGACCAGTCGTTAGAAAAATCTATGCCCTAGGTTAGTTTTACTGACGGTTAGCTGCGTATGTATAATTTTTTTTGTGACTGCATTAGAAGACTGCCTAAAGATAGATGTAGAGGCTCGAAATGTCTCGCGGAGTTCATTATTAAACATACGATCCTAATATATGATCCTTAAATTTTACTCCGAGGACTAATCATTTTGATTTAGACTTAACGTTCATTTAGAATACATTTAAACCTTCTTCAAGAATGTATAGTATCTAGTATGAGTATGATGATTTTTCCGATGCTTGTTTTTTTGACACCTCAACCATGTGTTTGACTGTTACGCATTTATCAACTTTTGATGTATGTCGTGGTTTGGTGGCTTTGAACAATTGAATAAAGTAATGCGAGCACTTTCACTGGCTTATCTAATTCTTACGAATTTTATTTTGCCTTGCATAATGCATGCGTGGTGTTAATTATGAAAGTTAAAATGAACGCTTGCGGCTCGCTTGATGCAGCAAGATAAATCAGGTACAACAGCTGCAAAGTACATTGTGAACTTCTTAAACATAGAACTGATGTGTTGATATAATTTTCATCCAACCTATTGTTTTGAAAAAGGTCAGCTAAGCTAGATATTTTTTCTAGATTTGCAGTTATTTAGTATCTTTTACACATACGTAGACGTGTGGGGCGTACGGATAAATCTGTCGTTTCCGTCTAGCTCTTACTTCCTTTGAAATCCAGACGTCTATGCCATTGCGCCACATTTCCCATATCTACAATCGTCTACGTAACATTCTCTTGACTTGTAATTGTGATTAAAAAAATTATTTTGAAGATAAGGTTTTACCTTGCATCAAGTATGATAATTTTAATGCATATCTAAATTTAACGCATCATTATTGCTTTCAAAATAATTTAGGCGAGCTCGCACCGTCGTCGACTTAGTCTTTGCTTAGTCGGGAAAAAATAAATTAGTAAGTAGGCTATGGTCAAAAAATATGGTCAAGAAAGCTAACTGAAAGTCCGTAGCCAGTGTCGAGTTGAGCGAATCAATGCGGGTATCCCATCATTCCCATCAAAATGTAGTCTGTGTAACCAAGTCCCTTGTCCGTAAATAAGAACCCGCATATCGTAATTTAGTGTGATAAAGATAGATAGATTAATTATTCTTAGCTAGACTAGACATTACTCGTTCGTGTAGCTCAGCTCAAAATGTTTTATTGTAACTGTAACTGTCTCCGACCGAAACGAGCGCTTTGTCTCTGCTTTGTTTTGTAGAATTCTTGATTATTTCTAAACGGGAGTAGGCACTTAGTCGATAAGCGGTGGCATTGACCGCCGGAGCCCCTCCCCGCGCGCGGGGCTGCGCCTGCGCCGGTGCCAACGCTAAGTGACCGTGCCCGCAGAATAACGCCTGGTTGTTTATTTTGGCAACGTTGCATATCGACGATCGATCGGCTCGATTTATTACTATTATCGCGATTGCCTGATATAGGTACGTGCGCTCTCGATTAAAACTTTCCATATCTTTTTATTTAAAGCGATTTCTACATTTGACGTTCAAATTGCCGTCTATTTAAATCCATTTACGGCTAAACGAGTTAAACTGGGAATGTTCATTCAAAAGTTGTTAACTTACTCGGCTTCTTCCATAAGTAATGAGGTATCGTCATCAGAGCAGCTGGAGCGTTACCAACATAGGCCTTTCACTCTTCATGAGTGCGTGCTTCACGATAATAAGTAAGACGGTAGGGTACTATAAGTAGACAAGTAACGAATATCACGGTAAAAACCTAGATTTAATTTTTACAATTATCATATCGTAAAAGTAACACTTTTGTACACGCAACCATGCAAGATACTATACTTTATCAGAATTATGAGATATGGAAACCCCCATAAATTCAATGACCCCGTCACACGAAGGTTTAATTGAATTATATGACGAGTGATATAAATTGATTAGGTACCATGTACTACATATTTGAGGAAAATAAAGCTAATTCTTAAATGAAAAAAGAAAGAGGATCGCTTAATGTTCTGGTAATCCGGTATTGTTTTATTATGCTTTATTTATTTGATTAGTTGAACTTTGTTGAAATGTCATAAATGTAGAATAGTCCTATCTAAAACTGACCAACAATGCAACACTGAAATTAAATCCGATGTTATTGACACTCATCCTGATAATCCCTTTTTCAATGTGGATATCGCTGAAGGCGGGCACAGAAGTCCGTGAGTCATGGATGGCTTCGAAATCGAGAGATTGATTGCGATGATTGGGCATCTATCTGGTTCTAATTTCAAGATAACAAAAAATTAGTAACTTCCGGAAAACTTGTAGTATTCTTCTTCTAGTATTTCTTTGTAGCTTCTAGCCTCGGAAGCCAAGTTTATGGTTTTCATAAAGAAATAAACCCCCTTATTATTAGCAAAACTGTGCCACTGTAGTTGGGATATACACACCAGTGATACCGATATGAGCCGAACGCGATCTTATGATAGTCGGTGAGGCAGCCCGCGTCTGCGCCGTGTCAGCAGTGCCACCGCGACCGGGTCAGATGACGTGTGTGAAAGGTGGGCCGCGTGGCGGAGCGCGGCGCAGCGCCATGTGCGCCCGCGCCGCTCGCCCACTCTGCCGACATGGCGCGTCCTAGGCAGTCGCCCCGTCACGCCGCGCAATACGAAAGCCTCCCGCCCCGCGGTCCAGGTATTCCCTTAACATAACCCGTTCCGTCCAGTGCTTTTGTCTCGTCGCTCGGAGTGCAACATTCCGGAGTAACGGTGCGGTGTACACAACCGCGCTCGCAGGGTTCACGGGCCCCTGCAGTCGTGGGACGACAATTCCTGCTAACGTGGAACCTATGGGCCCATATTGACGTGAATTGTGACATGAATCCAGGATTTAAATCGTTGACGTGTAACTTTTCATTGATGATGAACGACTTACTTGTGTTGTTAGTGGAATAAGTAGTGTAAATTCATTTCATTTAGTGGGATGCATTCATTGTAAAACAATGTAGAGTAGCGAATGTTGCAAGAAATGTTCACGCATGATTTATCTTATCACAGCACAGAAATGTGTTTATAGAAGTATTTGTTACAATTTACCCAGTATTTATCTGCTAAATCCTAGCACACGAGAAATGTCAAGGAAAATCCTCTGCATGTTTTTTTGGTCGATTGTAACAGTTAAACTTTCTTTTACTTTTGAAAGTCTTCATGGTATCAGTTTCCCATCTTTGTTTTGGCACTTTTTGGGGCAAGGGGTGTATTATTTGATAAATGAGTAGTATCTGATCTGAGTGTATTATAATTTCGTATAATGTACTTTATTAGTTCATAATTAGGCTGTTGTAGGCGTAAGGCTTTCGAGATGGGCATGTTTTTGCTGTCGTGTACATAATTAAAATCGGGTTCCTTGTAATATAGGAAACGCGTGAGCAGCTTTTGGTGCCTCTCACTCATTTTGATCGAAGTTGTTCATAATCATTAATTTTTATTAGTATTCATTTTGTTTTGAATCATGAAATTATTTCAAAATAGGTATTATCACATAACCCTCCATGTCAAGTCCGTCAAGTCCATCAAGTTATTTTAACTGAAAAGTCAGAAAACTCACCTAAAAATCTCTTTTAGAAGAGTAAGTGACACTATTAATTTTTTGTTATCATTGAACTGATTATTCCTAGGTCTTCTCATCTCATCTTTATCTGCTACTTTAGAACTAGTACTGTCTGAACCGTGAGATGACCCAGTTGTTCTCTCATGTCTCTCGTGTTCCATTTGAACGCAGATGCAGCAATAGGATATAGTCTCATTCGTGCCATTCAACACCTTACAACCTTTATCTATGTCGTCGGCTGAGGAAGATTCAAAGCTTGCCTACTCACTGCAGATGAAGTAAAGCCATAAAAATGTCCCAGGTCAACACAATTGGGCGACTCTCTATGCATTGTACCTCATATCCGGTGAGAAGGCAGAAACATTTATAGAGCCATAATAAATGTATTTTTTCTGGTGTTTAGTGGAATCTCTGATCTACTGGCGCGAGGCGTCGCGGTCGGGCGCGGCGCTGGGCGCGGGCCTGGCGCTGCTGGTGGCGCTCGCGTGTTGCAGCGTGGTGTCGGTGCTGGCGTACGGCTCGCTGCTGGCGCTCTCCGCCGCCGTCGGCTTCCGCATCTACAAGAACGTGCTGCAGGCCGTGCAGAAGACCAGTGATGGACACCCATTCAAGTGAGTAGATCCAGAGATAATCACGACCATTACTTTTTTGGCGGTAGAAATGTTTTATGCATACCTGCTGCCATGGGGTTAGCAACAGGTTATGTAAGACTTTTTCGTCAAAGTTTACCCACTGAAACCCCTGTGGTTTCCCTCAGTCCGACAGCGATGGTTGGACCGGTTCGCTTAACACATACTCTTCGTCGCGCAAGCATTGCGATTAAAACTATTCCATAGTTCTTTGTAGTTTTGCGTTTGGTACAATCTCATTGAACTTGTGCTTCCTCACGATCAGATAGATATCTTTCAAGGTAAAATGTAGGCAACCATAAATGGATAAGCAGATATTTTTTTCGCGCTGTGTTTAAACAGCCGCTTCAAATATAACACCCAAATAAATGCTTATTAATAAAGCCAAATGTTTCCGTGAGACCAGCTGTTGTCATGGTTTCAGGATGATTCTAGTGAAATTATTGTTGCCTGAATGTTGTTTTAGTACACGAAATAGCATTTCCTACAGTTTTTGAGTAGGTATTTCCACTACTTGATAATGTTCCGCCTGTAGCTTTATCAGGTTCTTATCTTCCGCAGCGTTAGAAATGTTATCTCGACTGTCTACACGCTCCGGCTACTATGTTGCAGTAGATGCTGCAATACATGTTTACCCTTGATTATAATTAACTGATATCAGCGTTAGATACTTTGATTTGATGACCTCCGACTTGTAGGGGCGTGAGCAACGGTTCAAGGTACTGCCATCTCCGAAGTCCCGGGTTCGATCCCCGGACGAAGATAATGTAGAAAATAAATTTTCTATAATGTCACGAGTCTTTGTGTTTGTGGTGGCTTTGTCGTTCCTGATTACACGAGTGCTTAAGCTTAGGTAACTTTCTTTAGGATCAGAGCAATGTATATGATTTTATCACCTTATATTTTATTTATTAAGTAATTTGTGCGTTCACAACGCTATTTTTAAATTCCAAAACACATAACACTTAAAAAACCTTTTCGGCTCCGGTAATCAGGGAGGATATTTATTTTATATTTGACGTGACAACGTCTTAAATTAGGTTGTGGCTCGGAGTCACTCATGAAAAAGTGTAACGCCCGCTCACGTCTGTTACGATGAGTCACCGAATGAGAGAGGCCCGCCGGACCGGCGAATGCCTTGCGTCTCTCTCTACCGAGGAAAAGACGTTGTCACGTAAAATCTTCGCCCGTAAAACCGACTTTATAGGCAACCATTTTTTTTTCAAACCTCTTGTAGCTTACAGTTTACACCAAGTCGCAAACAAGCTTAAATTTACATACTCATGCACAAAAATACAACAAAGATTGATTACAATTCAAATTTAAAATAAACTATATATTATTATTTATAGTTATTTAAGTATTCTTAAATATTGATTACTGTTGTTGTGTGTGGTAACAGATGGCTCCTGGAGAAGGACATCAGCGTGCCGGCCGAGCGCGCGCAGTCGCTGGCGGCCGCCGCCACGGCGCACCTCAACGCAGCTCTCAGTGAACTGCGCAGGTGGGCATTCCGTTCACTTACTTTTTCCAAACTCTTTTCATACCACGGCTAATGAAAGGTCTCCTGAAAATTTTTCTATCAATCTCTACCCCTCGCCAGTGAGACCCCCAGATCCATGTCCTCATTTAAGCAACCGAGAGATTTTGACACTCCATCGCTCCCCTTCTCATTAATTCTTTTATATATTTAACGAAACTTAGGCGATACGATACGATCCACACTGTAACGTACACACTGGACTGCTTTGTTGATCAGCTATTCAGCTGAACAGGATTCGGACCCTTGGTAGAACCCCTTTTTTCTGAGTTGGTCTATCACGATCACATTGGTGTAATGGTCAAGAAGCTGACTATTATCCAAGAGGTCGCGGGTTCGATCCCCGCACTGTACAAACATTTGTGTGCATGATCAATGTATGTGATGTTGTTGTATATGTATTTATTTTATCTTGAAATATTAGGGCACCTAAGGAAGTTGCAGCTGTATAATCTTTTTGCATCCAAAGACAATCAATCCTGCAGAAGGTTCCATTTTATTTATCATCATCATCATCACCAATAAGTACAACTCATATTCCGTCATCCTTAGTGACATCGAAAGTACCTAACAGAAACCTACGATATTACCGTGCCTACGCACATGTGACCAGCTGCTTTTCAGTAGGTATTATAACAACAATTCCAACAACCGATACTCGGACGCACGTGCTCCGTTTAATCAGCTACGCAATGAGTAACTTTACAGTGGCTTTGTAATTTTTATTACCGTGTAATTTATTGTCCTTCTAAATACGGATCAACTACTTAGGTACTCGTTTTAAATAGTATTTACCTATATCGCCATGCTTTTTCTGTTAGTCGATATAATAATTCATTATTCTACACTGGTATTTGTAACGGACTTAAATACTTTAAGCTATTTTAAGGTAATGCTTATTATAACTTTATAAATAACCTCCGATTCATAAGTAGAATATGGCGAAGGCGGTGACATCATTCTTTGAACGTGTTTAGAAATGTGAACCTGCAAAGATTTTATACTCATGCTATTTTCCCCCACAGACAGTAACAAAATTTGTATGGGTCCGGTTGTGGGTTTGTTTGATTAAGAGTCGTGTGCTATGCGTTCCAGGTTATTCCTGGTGGAAGACCTGGTGGACTCGCTGAAGTTCGGCGTGCTGCTGTGGTGCCTCACGTACGTGGGCGCCTGCTTCAACGGCATCACGCTCATCATCCTTGGTGAGTACTCATAAATTAAGCAGTGTATGTCTTTATATATGAATGTCAAAACTACCGAATAATTTTAAGTGAATCTGAGTAGAATAACTAATAACATTGTTGTATGAAGAGTACTTATAATTAATCATTAACATCAAATTAACTTCAACATAAGACAGTAATAATAAGAGATGACACATCGCTGGATGTGCATTCTCCAAACGAGTAATAGCAGAACATCCAATCTGATTAAAGCCAAAAGGCTGATTGTAGATTTAAAAAAAAACGTCAAATTAACATTTACACCAATATTGGGTAGGTATTCGGTTCTTGCTTGGAAAGATGTGAATTTAAATGAATTTAGAATACTACACTGGAAGTTGGCCTCGCAGAAGTCATAGTGAATGAGAGCTATTTGTTTCACTGACAACAAACAACTTGTTTTCATGTTAGTTTTGCATCCAAGCTACGACAAACAAGTTTGTGTTGAAAAGTTATGAGGAATATTAAATTGATATTAAGTTTTGTTTGTCCACCGTCTGTTGTTGATTGAAGCCTAGAAGGCGAACTTACGTTACAAGCTGGGCATCCGAGATCAAGTTTCAATAATACAGGGTGTTACAAAAACTACCGTAATAAATAACTGAAGGGTGTTATTGTGTCCGCAAAACTGAAATACTTTCGCTAAGAAACTTAGGTCGAAATTTAAAAACAAAATTGTTTCTCCCATAGTAAATAGATCAACTGATTGGCAATTTTGTATGGGAATTCCGATTTTTGTGATTTTTACCTAGGTATCTTTGGGAATGTTGTGCAGTTTTCTGGGCACAACAACACCCTTCAATAATTACGGGTTTTTTGTAACACACTGTATAATAGGTGACAATATTTGGAGTTTTCAAGTTGAAGTTTGAGTCATGTCGCGTATTAACGCTGCGTCACCATTTTGAATTAACTGTGCTACACAGTCTTGGCGACTCAGCCAGCCATGTCCAGTGACTGTTGACTACACAATGTTGATGCAGTGTGTTAGTGTAAAGCCTTTTACAGACGACGCGATAGCGCGACTTAGCGTAGCACTCCATAGCGTCTAGAGATATGTCGCGTATTTTCTTCTTGACGTGAAATTACAAAATAACAGTTTACACATCCGCTTGAAGACCAAACACACCCTGAGGGTCGAACGGTTGGAATCTCGTCATACAACGAATTTCAATTCGTATGTGGTAAAGATTCCCTCGGAACAGCTGTCGACCTTCACGAAGGAAGAATATTGGCCGAAGGGTGTTGTGTATCGTCGATTTCGTGGACGGATACCCAACACCAAGTTGCGTAACACTACGCCGACTAAATAGTGTATTGTTTTATTTTATTTTTATAAGTTATTTTTGTATGTATGTTAGTTAGTAAGGTATTTATAATATGGGCCTATTGTAGCCTGAAATAAACAAATAAAATAAAAAATATGCAGTTTAAGGGAGCTCAAGATTAGTCGATTGCGAAAAAAAGTTATAAAAAAAAAACAGTGGTTGCCTGTAAAGGGCGAAACGGGCGAAAGTTTTACGTGACAACGACTTTGAGTGGTAAAATAATTTTAATGTGAATATTCATTCGTATAACATGAACCGGTGTGTATGCCTATCTCTCTCACTCTCTCTCTCTCGCTTTGTCTCTCTCGCTCTTAGGCGGGTTAACTGTGCTCGAGTGGAAGGGACGCGTGCCTTTCACTTTTTATGTCTGTCTCACTCGCTCTTAGGCGGGCTAACCATGCCCGAGTCGAAGGGACGCGTGCCTCTCACTCGCTCTCATTGTGAGCGCGGAACGTGAGCGGAGCAGCGTAACGCAGTTTCTTGAAGTGTCACCCGGCAAACCAATTTATAAGACGTTGTCACGTCGTAAAAAAAAAGATATGTTGTAACGTGTGTTCCGTTGTGTTGCAGGGTGGATAGCGCTGTTCACGCTGCCGAAGGCGTACGAGATGAACAAGGCGCAGGTGGACGCCAACCTCGAGCTCGCGCGCGCCAAGATCGACGAGATCTCCGCTAAGTGAGTGTCCAACAAGCTATACACTATCTTGTGATCTATCCTTTACGACTGTTATCTCTTTTAATAACGCCTTGATTTTCAATTAAAAGCGAAACTGTTTTTTTACATGAATGCATGTGTTCGTACCAGAGGGCGTGTAGCTAGCAGCTATTAGACATTGTACAGTTAAAAAGAAATTAACTTAAAAAGCAAAATGCAAATTGTCAGTCTGAAAAGAATTATATTTTTTACCAGAGCACTGCAGCGATAAGTCTGATCAGAAGATTCCCATAGTATGTTATTTTTCAAATTGTCTCACCTAATCTAGATCTTTGAATAGAACTTATTTAGTTTAAACTGAAGTAGTTTTAGTAGACTACCTGTCTATGTCAATGGTCCTTAATTATCTATGGATTTTTTTTCTCTAATACCTGAAAATGTATTACTTTCACGTGGTTTGTAAATGAATAAACCTGTCTCTTTTTAATTCTTAAGGAGGGTAAGAGATGATTTGACCATAAAATGAGTCGTATGAAATTTTGTCTGTGCTGCCGGGAATAAGCTTATTCGTTCGTGCCGCTCTAACAAACAACAATAAAAACTACTGTTATGTTTTGTTTTTAATAAACATCTCAACGTTCGTTATTTTTGTATTGCAGAGTGCGAGCGGTCGTGCCCATTGGCAGGAAGGCAGAGAGCGAAAAAGACAAGTAGAGCGCAGGTCGCGTGCGAGCGAGAGAGCAGACCGGCGCAGTCGCCGGAGTACTTCACTCGCTGTTTGTTATATTTATTATTACTGTACTATTAAATAAAGATACTACTTTACGTGTAAAGCTTTATGAGACGAGTCATGCGGAGATTATTGTATTTGCTTTTTGAAATTTTAAATTAAAATAACTGTCGAACCGATATTTGTTTTATTTCTGATATTTCTTTTGTGTAACCCATTTTGATTATCTACAAGTATGAAAGCTACTGCACTGATATTATACTCAACTTTTATGGCAAGATCTTCAAGAAGTTGGGATTTTCTCCATTGTACCTGGCGAATTAAATCTATCTGCATCAGAAAGTTCAGGCAAAGGAGAGTACGGTTTTCCAGCCTCCCAGGAAAAAATGGATTGGCGTTATTGATTCCTCTGCATAAAGCTATTTGTTCGCGCAATTTGTTTACCAAACTTATTTTTACCAAATTTCACTTAGATTTATTGAATGCAGGCCCTCCCTGTCCCCGTTAGCCGAATCTACGTTAAGGGACAGCGCGAATAGACGCAATTATTGCTAGCAAATATTGTATAAACTTATTGGCCTTTAGGTGGCAGAGACCTTTCTAAAACTTAAGTTCATGCATTTAATGATTAATTAATTTTCAAGTGTTATGATGACACAAAACGTGGAAAGCCGCAAAGTATCTTAACTTGACTAATTTCATGGGGGCTAATAATTAATTGCATAATTTCTTAGTAGGTAGAGTTAGATATAGCATACGAAGTAGCTCAACAGGGCATCGAATTTATCTAGTCTCCTCCTTATAGTCCACATTTCATTGGGATTGCTGAATGAGCAGTGCCCTCTACAAACATGACTTACAACAAACGCGACTGCTGCAATAACCACTTGCTTGGCTCAGATAGAGACCGTTCTTAATTCTCCTCCTCTAACCCCACCACCTCCTCCCCGTCTTCTGATCCCCATGATTTGTCTGTCCTTACTCCTACACATTTTGACGACCGCTCGTAATCGTGGATTGCAATTAAATTACTGATTACATACAGTCCACTTTTGTTCATCCTCAACTGTACGAGCCACGCCATACATTGGATCCATCCACACTTCAGCAGCGTGCGCCAGGAGACGGGAGCGGCATCATCTTCCTCGTCTTTCGGAGTTGCCAATATGTATGAGCTAGCATCGTACATGGAAATTGCCCAACATCGGAGCGGCGTCAGCGACCCACATACAGCGGCTGACCGATGGACCCCCAACGACCACCGTCGGCACTCTACACCGACGGCACACAACAACATATCTTTACATGTAGTCATAGCTTAAGTTCAATATAAATACATGTTCATTATGATTAATAAAACAGATATCAACCGACAGTGTTAGAACGGCATACAACGGGTTTGTATCTCATACAACTTCCCTCTCAAGTCGTTAGCACTCAACCCATCCCTTAACTGTAGACACACCTTACATCAACAAAACAAATTTTCATTGTTTCTTGGCCCTGCATTAAGTGTACTGGGAAATATTTATAGTCTACTATGTATGCACTTTAATATAAATAGTTCTCTCCTTAAGGGTCCCAGTCAGCCCAAACAATACAAATCTAGATCATAATCATTGGCGAGCTAATGTGCACTAATGTATGCTGCCCATAGAACATTTTTACTCAGGGGAGATTGTGCCTACTATTTATTAGCACGCAATTGCAGATATTAGGATGCCGTTATTTGAATTGCCGTGTCATACTTGCAGACCCTCCTAGATGTCTCAAATGATTCTATACATGTAAGTCATGGTAAAATCATTCATGACTGTGGCAATGCCGATGCTATTTCTAAATAACATCTAGTCAAAAACTTTCTTTGAGTATTTATAATGAAACGTCTAATGGCTGATTCGGACTATTGTATGTGCAAATATATTTTTCATCCTTTTGGCAGTGACAGCTACCCAAAGACCAAATTAAACGTCAATGTCTGGTCTGTTCTGTCAGTCAGTAATGTCAAAGGTCAGCACGATCCTCACATTTTTGTTTCGTCTTTCGTCATCATACGAATTTTTTAAGAAAACTTAAGGGAGAAAGCGAATAATGACCTGTAAAATTAAAGTGCCTATTAATGCGTAAACTAGACGCAATTCAAAATGTTTGAGTATATAAAAGAGTAAAACAAATTAAGAATCTCAAACTTTTAGTTTTATAATTCGCAAGTTAATTCACTCATTCTTATCAGTATTAATAAAATTTGGAAGCGATGGCGGATGTAACAAGGTAAGTCTGTATAATTGCTTTAATTTGTGAGCACATCGCACCGTGTGTGTCGGACTTGTTGTATCAGTTACGTCAACAGCTGATCGATGAGTTTTGTCCGAGTTCAAACTTGTGCAATGCTTTTTAAATTATGGTTTCAGGTTGTAGCTCATAAGAGTTCACCACTGCAACTTGTTCTTACTGAAGAGCACATTGGCCACTCTATAGGTAGTTAATTAGTTTAAAAACTTATTAACTTACTTACAGTTCCTTTCACCACTAATTAACACTGAACCATTGCACTCAGGCGATATTTGCACGACTTTGCTTTGTGGCGTGTATTTATCCTCATTGTGCGGCTGGCGCTTTGACATCTTAGTGCTGATTAACAGACAATTGATTCCAATTGAACCTACAATCAATGTATTATATTTTCTTTTTCAAGGCAATCCAATACTTAAATGAATTGTATTTCTTTTTCTCACAACAAAAAAACATCTCTTTTTAATCAAACATGTAAAATTTACTGTCTGAGGTTGATTTTTTTATCTTAACAGTATGATCACTATATATCTTTGTATCCTTTTGGTGGATAAAATGTAGACTGTTATGTGACTGTTATAAATGATATTAAAGATACTAGTTGAATCTTATCTTGAGGTGTATAAATTTTACAAGTTATATGTCTGAGTATTATTGGCTTTTCTTGTATTAGTTGCAAAATACTTTTTGAGCCATGTAATAAACAGTCACTGTTTAACATTGAAGTAGAAGTGTTGTTTTGTAGTGCTTGTTTTGTTTCAACATATGTTGCATACTATGTTCAGAATATTGAACTAATCATTGTGCACGCTTGGAAAATTGGTAAGTCTGCTTTTTATGTTTTAAATACCATACCAATCCCATAATAACAAAAATATGCATCATAAACCCCATCTAAATGTAAACTCATTGCATTATTCCATGTAACAGTGTGGCTAATATTTTTGTTGTTCAATAGACACCTCTCCTATATCTCATATTATTTAAGCCCTTTATTTCCCTAAAATAAGTGCTATGTAAATAAAAACAGGATTTAGTTGACTAAATATTTATCACATTGTTACATGGTACTGCTTGTGGCGCAGTGGTTGCAGCGCTTTGGTAGTGATACCAAAAAGTTAAGCAACCTATGGTGCAATCGTGTTTGGGATGGGTGAACATTCTGCCCATTTAAGTGACATCTATTTACAGGCATTTCCATGCTTCTGAAGGCACATTAAGCTGTTGATCCTGGTTAATATTGATATATTATATAAGGTTGGTCACTTACATTGCAAACACCCTTCCACAAATTCGCTAGTACATGGTACTGCTTATCACGAGGTGTGTCTTTTGTCGTCGCGACAAAGGAGCGTCCTGAGGTGTGTTGTGTCTAACTTGTGCGGGTGCAGTAGGTGCGCGCGGATGGCGGCGGCGTGGACTCGCGGCTTCCTGGCGACATGACATTACAACTCAGGTAGGTGCATCATCGCGCACTTCATTGTTACATTCGTTTTCATTCATTTGTTGCACTGGAAGGCCCCATAAGCTCTATCATCATAAAACACGAATGCAATTTAACTTCCTTCAGACTGAATTCAGACTTATTTGAATCTCGCCTGACTTCCTAAGAAAGATCCCCTTAATCAAAGTTTATTTTAACAATGTATTTCACAATCTTGAGTACTTAAATGCAATATGAACTTATCTTATTCATTTTATTTACCTACCTGATAATATATGTTATTAGTTTATCTACATAGGTTATTGTCTCATTTATGTTCCATGACCATGATGCTATCTGGTCTCATCATGACACTGACAGAAAGAGTAACTTAATATAAAATATACATTCTTCATTAAATGGCTTCTGCTTTCTTATATTTGTTTTTTTGTCATATTCATATCCAGTCATAATAAGTCACATAAGGACTGCATGTATTTTCATCGA
The DNA here is from genome assembly GCA_963921415.1 of Pyrausta despicata. NCBI lineage: Eukaryota > Metazoa > Arthropoda > Insecta > Lepidoptera > Crambidae > Pyrausta > Pyrausta despicata. The sequence continues at coordinate 270,489 of OY992851.1, forward strand.
TCTTCTTACATTATACATTAGATACCTAACATTAATCAAAAGCCTAGAAAGCTTAAATATCATTCAATGAATAATTCCAAACTGTGTAATTATTGTATGTATTACTAATTTCACCTTCTTGATATAGAATACGATACGTACATAGTACGTATGTACGTGCGATACGTACATATTCGTTACGTTTACAAGTTTTTATTAACTTGCCAAAAGGTGGTTTAACTTATTGACATTTTTACTTGACCTCTGCAGGGTTGAAGAGGATAAGGAGTACTCTCCGTGTTTGGGCGAAGGCGACGGCGAAGCCAACCGAACCAAAATGTTCGGCGTCAAGCGGCGGATAGCGCTCGATGTGCTGATGGCGTGCTGGGGGCTGGGCACGTGGCTCGGCGTCAACGGGCTGTACGTGCAGCTGCCGCTGCTGGTGGAGCGGCTGCCCGAGGGCTGGGCGCTGCCCTCCTCCATGACCGTGGCCATCGCCGCCGCCAACGCGGGCCTGCTGCTCTACGCGCTGCTGCGCCGCTTCGTCCCCGGCGTGCCCGACACCGCCTACATCTACGGCCTGCTCTCCGTCGGCCTGTCGGCGCTCGTGCTCAACGCGTTTCTCTACGACAGAACCGCTTCCATCGGCGGCAGCGACCGCTCCTTTGCGTTTCTTGCGTTGACTTTTTGCACTGGCCTCGTCGGTTGCACCAGTTCGGTGTTGTTCTACCCGTACTTGAGACATTTCCGTGAAATCTATCTAACGACGTACCTGGTCGGGGAGGGTCTGAGCGGTTTCATTCCAAGTATCCTAGCGCTCGCGCAGGGCATAGGCGGGGAGCCCGATTGCGTTCTGACCCCGGACAACTCGACACTGGTGCCCGTGTACCCGCCGCCGCGGTTCGACTCGACGGTGTTCATTCTGCTGCTGGGCGCGCTGGCCGCCCTCAGCTTGATAAGTTTCGCGTTCGTGGACAAGTGCGCGACGTTCAACGCCGAGCGCGTGGCGCCCTCGGCGGTCGCGAAGGACGACGAGGCCGAGACGCAGCGGGAGTCGCTGCTGCGGCCGAACTGGATCGGCGTGATGGCGATGATGGCGTGCCTGAACGCGCTGATGAACGGGGTGCTGCCGTCGGTGCAGTCGTACTCGTGCATGCCGTACGGCGCGCAGACGTACCACCTGGCGGTGTCGCTGAGCACGATGGCGAACCCGCTGGCGTGCCTGGCGGGCGTGTGGCTGCGGCCTGTGCCCAGCGCGGTGCTGGCGGCCGCGCTGGCGCTCGCCTCCGCGCCCTTCGCCTACATCCTGGCTACCGCGCTGCTCAGCCCCGCGCCGCCGTTACTACACACCACGGGCGGTGAATTTCTTATTGTAAGTGAAACTTATTCTCTTTCATACTGTAAAGTCCAATAAAAGTGTGAAGCCCGCCTATCTGACGTGGATTTCAATAATCCAACTTCACACGTGCTCGATAAGTCAATCAGACATCCGACAGCTATAAAAAGACTTATCAGCTACGAGTCATAAATATTTAAGCCCATGCACGTTTTAAATAGGTCTGGTGAATTTTCTACAAAACTTTTTATTTAAATAGAAAATAGGTAATTTCTTACGTTTGCACTGCCATCGTCATTAAATTAGACAATAAACCCTGTTGGCTTAACAGAGCTATTTGTCTGACGTCTAAGATGTCTCGGAGTCTCTGCTGGTTTCTCTAAACGAAATAGCTATTTTCGTTTTAACCTGAAGCTGAAAATAAAGTGGGATAATATATTTTTCCAGTTGCAGATGCAGTAGCAGATTGATTAGGTTCTTAAATATAGTCAAAGACTAGAATAGGATTTTGCAAAAACTAGCTGTTTTCATGAGACTTTGTAGTTTTCAACATGACTTGCCCTGATAATACTAAGATTTGTTTCGGAATCACATCATATTCTTGGTTAGTAACGTGCTTATGTTGCATTTGCAGGTGATATCATGGGTGCTGGTGATGGGAGTGGTGTCGTACGCGCGCATGTGGGTGTACGGGTGGGCGCGGCGCGGGGGCGCGCGGGGCATGCGCGCGTGCGGCGCCGTCACGCAGGCGGGCTCCGCTACCGGCTCCGTCGCGCTCTTCTTCATCGTCAACTACACCAACTCCTTCACGCAGCCCGACCCGTGCGTCCAGACCTCGATGTAGTGGACTCTTGTGAAAGAACTCGAATCGCCCGAGCGACTGACCAAATTAGTGAATTTAACCAAATTGCGTATCGAATTGACTGCTGGCAGCGCGCGCGTGGCGGGTTCGGTGCAGCTACTGCCTTATTGCAATTAGAACTTCTTAGTGCTCCGCCCCGCTGCGCGTGCACTTATCGTGCTGGTATTGCTGGTAGCTAAAAAAGACTTAGATTGAATGCACGTTTGATTGTTGACACCACTCCTAAAAAAGTACTTTCGTATGAACTTAAGAAGAATTCCTATTATAATTTATTGTTAAAAATATAGAGACTGTTAAAACTATTGAAGTTTTCTTCTTCTGTAATAATAAATCCCATTTAATCCATAATTAATAATAATTCCCATTTATTTTCCCAAAAGAAGAATTAATTTTACTAGCTGCCGATGTCATTTTAATACTCCGTTTTTTTGTAATCATGATATCGATAGCCAGTTCTCGTATTTTTTGAGTCTCGTTCGTTACTAGTTTGCTATATCATCGTAATTGCACATAATAAGTTAGTAGGTATTCTGACATATCTGACTTCGTCGGCGTCGTAGTACTTTTTTTTAAATCGCCGAGTCAATTTTTCAATACCTGCACAACAAGAGCCTCTTCTGAGGCAGGAGAAGGCCCAACTTGTGGTTATTATCTAACTTTTTTCTTCCTTATTTTCCTTCTGGACCTAATACACTTAGAGGTCGTTACGAAAAATCTTAACCATATCAATGCCATGAGAACTGTCGAGTTCGACGTAGAGTCGGTCGACATCAAGCGAGGCCATAATCTACAAAAAATGTTTATAAACACTTAAGATTCGCCAATATACGTACCTGTCTAAATGCATTATCGAACCGGAAGTTTTCTGCGTTGGCCATGATGATGTTATAAAACGTCTCTATCTGTAGTTACGGTATCTACTTGTATTATGCAAACATTACGTTGTTTTGTGCGAAAAAAATTAAAGTATAACTGTTGTTCAACTACTGTACCAAAAAATCCATAAGATGGAAATTCACTAAAACACTTCGTCATGCATATTTAATCTATTAGGGGAACGAATAATCAGATAAAAATGAGCCAGGATCACGTCACCGTGCCGACACGCAAGGCGACAGCGTTCTGAATTCTTGATTACAATCATTTTTTTTGCTAAACTTTATCTAGTTCCTCTTCCAAGGTTACAATCCTTTCCAACCGTTGTATTATTAATGCCTGATCTGACGTCCTTTTCATCTGACTAGGTATTTTCATAGTCTTCAGGTAACTTCCCAAGTAACATTTTGGCGCTAAAGTAAGAGTTATAATAAGTCTATAAAAGCGCTAACTAGATTCTAAAGAGGTTTATGGGTGTTACAAATTAGTGTTAGAGCGCGCTCTAACCCTACTTTACCCCCGAATTAGGCACAATTTTTATATTACTTAAGGTTGTATAATGACGGTATACAAGAGTTATGGTAATTGGCTAAGAGGTACAATCAATGCTATAAGAGAGTTATGATAGCGGTAACAGGATCTCTTAGCGTTACAAGAGGGGTAAATAAGCGAAAATTAACTCTGTTAGCGGTAAAATGGCAAAATGGTTTTATATTACCTCTATGGGTGCTAAGCGGGCTGTAGGCGTCAATTACCTACTCTTCTAAAAGGAAAATCCCTACCGTACCCTTCTTCATTTGTCTCTCATTATGTAAATTATGTCAATTCACGTTGATGATTACTGCAGTTTGATTCGTATGACTGTTCATATGAGGAATATGTATTTCTGTACTGTATGCTAATTATGCACGACTACAATAAATCGTATTGACTCAGTCGACGACCGAACATAATGACGAGGTTGTTTACGAAGCAAACAGAGCTGTTTCTTTGTCAAATCAGTTGCTACTTAAGAGCAAGTTTAACTTGACTGGCTTATAATTATTATTAATGTTTATTTCAGAAATAAAAATTTCCATATAATGGGTTAGTAGATAAAGATAAAGACAAAGATAAAGATAAAGGTAGTTACAGAGAAAATATCTTACAATTACACAAAATATGGCTTACTTAATATTTACCAGAGCAGGTCTGGAACCCACATGGACGCTTATGATACCAAATTTATCATAAATCATAATATTTCATTAATGTAGGAATTTTACTTACCACGTTTCTGCAAACGTAATATTTTTAAACAAGGACAAGATTGTATTCCGTGGTATTGAAATAATAAATATTCCCCCTGACCGATTTCGACCACGGCGGCCAATCTCAACAGAGATCAGCCAACTACGCAGAAGATATTATAGCGCACAAGTGTGAGCGCAATACACGGGTGCACTCACTGTTTCTTTACTTTCAAAGTTCGGTGAGACGGCAATCCGACATGACCGGAGAGAGATCAGGCGCAGGACCTACGGCTTAACGTGCTTTCCGAGGCATGGAGGTGTAACACCGCCAACTTCTAGACTCTCGAGTTGTTTTTGAGAAATTCTTGACAGAAAATCTCAGCAACAATTTTGGCTCGACCTGGGATTCGAACCCAGGTCCTCTCGGATTTAAGGCAGAAACTTTGCCACTACACCAACGAGTGTATGAGAGTGATGAAATAGTAATCATTTAGAACTAAGACGTCAAGGTACGAATAAGTAAAGATTATATCGAATGACACCTTCACCTGTAAAATGACTTAACAACACCATTTTTTAAAAAAAAATTTTAATAAAAGGCTTAGCAAGTAAAGAAAAAACGACAAAGCAGTAGCAAGCCTAGCCTCTTAATAATCTAGGTTGCTAGTTACAGTAAATGACCTTAATCAACTGCAACGACCATTGTGATATCATTTGCATAAATACGCGATTCGATTTCTAAGGCCAGTAACTATGGTTTGCACACCGATTATTCAGTTAAGTAAATACCTAACTGCTTTTCAGATGTCATGTAAATATCGTTTTGTAGGTGGAAGAAAGCACTGTCGTGGGTTTTTTTCTAAAGCGTTAAAATGGAAACTATCAACTTTATACTTGCTTTCTTTCTTTCAAAAAATATTTCATTCTTGACGGCTTATCTATGCTGGAATCCTAGTAAGTATGATCCTTAGCAGCAAGTTCAAATATAAGTAGTTCTAAGGCACTAAATGAATTATAATTTCAACACCTGGAAAAGTAATTTTGAAGCCAAACGAATAATCTTGTATCTGACTGATGTGCAGAGGAACTGCAGGAACTCTGGCGAGCCTCACAGGAACATGGTCTGCGCGTGCGCATCCCGCGGTCTATGGATATACCCCACTTGCCACCAGAGGACCTGCATCGCGAAGGAGTTGTTCTGGATCTGGCATGCCCCTATTCCGACCTTATTATGCGCGCAGTAAGTTTAATTATAGATTATGGCTTTTACTTTTGAAATGAACACATAATAGACCCCTATTACGAAGTAACATGAATCGAAGAGTGTCTTTTATTATTTTAGGCATCAGAGTCACGGGGTTTCAATTACCGTTATGCATGGTTGCTCCTCCCCAACTCCACATTCGACGCCTCTTCGCTGAATATCATGCTTTCTGACTACGTGATCCTGCCGGATTCTGACGTGACTGTCGCCTCTGCTGATGAGCTGGTAGATGTCTATCGTGTAAAGATGGATCAGCCAATAGTCGCCACTTCGCTGGGCTTGGCCAGAAACAGCACTCGGCAGGAACTTGAGCAGTTGTGGGCCGTTTTAAAAACAAGCGTTGCCCGAAGGAAGAATTTACAACATGTCCATTTAAAAGCTGCTACTATTGTAGGTATTGAGAAAGTGCAATTTAGAAATCATACTGAGACTAATAAGATGTTACATTTTTATTGAACACGTTGCAGATAACTCAGCCACAGCATTTTAAAGGTTGGAACGACCTCACCGTGAGACATATCGATACCTTTCCTAAGTTGACCTATCCACTTTTGATGTTATGTGCGGAAGACTTGAATTTTAGGTAATGGCATACGAACACCGTAATGACTAATTCTATGACAGTTAACATTATAGCTAGGTTTCTAGGTACTTTGTTCTTAATTCATGACTTCCATTATTGACAACCGTTTGGTGCAGTAGTCTACATGTCGGACTTTAAAACCAAGGGTCGCGGGTTCGATCCCCGCACAGTACAAACATATGTGTGTATAAACATGTTCGTTTGTACTGGTCTGGGTGTTTTCTATGTATAATATTTATTTTTTATTAAAAAAAGTATTTAAGTATGTTTATCCGTTGTCTAGTACCCATAACACAAGCCTCGTAGCTTAATTTGGGACTAGAGAATTGGTGTGATTGTTGTGAAATATTTATTTATTATTTATTTATTATAGCAGGTGAGGTGCTTGTGGCGCAGTGGTTGCAGCGCTTTGGTAGTGATACTCAAAGTTAAGCAACCTACGGCGCGGTCATGTTTGGGATGGGTGACCATTCTGACCATTTAAGTGACGTCTATTTACAAGCATCTCCGTGCTTCGGAAGGCACGTTAAGCTGTTGGTCCCGGTTAATATCGACAGATATTAGTCGTTAAGCCTGGTCAGAGGCCCTCGGGCGGCTTAATAACATCTGACAGTAAGGTTGGTCACTTACCTTACAGACACCCCTTCACCAATCCGCACTGAGCCCGCGTGGTGGAGTATGGCTTGGACCACCTCTTAATTTAGGTGAGGCCTGTGCCCAGCAGTGGGACGTATATAGGCTGATGAGAAATAGCAGGTGATGATGAATACCGTCGGGCTCAGTCTTATGGTTAACCTAGTTGGAGTTCCACGTCATAACCTTGCATGGCATGCTTAGAGAATATCATGACGATAACGAAGGCTCCGTTTTCGTTTGAAAGCTAGAGCTTTCAAAGCTGTCGTTTATGTGGTGTTAGACTAAATCTGCGGCAAGTGGACCTGTACGGCGAGGAGCGCAACGGCTCGTTCGACGGCCTGGCGGGGCTGCTGCAGCGGCGCGCCGTCGAGGTGGGCGTCACCTCCATGTTCATGCGCGGCGACCGCCTCAACGTGCTGCACTTCTGCTCCGAGACTGTCGAGCTCAGGTATCGTGACCGTACACCTACGCAGGTAGATGTAGGTGAATGAATTTTATGACAACAGCTACACTCAGGCCCTCCACCACCCATTTTGAACATACTTTTTTAATTTATTATTCTTATGGCATACGACCACGGCTTTATCCTTAAAACATTTCTCTATCAATATTATAAATTGAAAATATATTAAAATATAATAATATGTGTAAGTTAGTTTATTTAATAACGGTAAATATTTAATAGTTTGTAATTTATTACTACATACTAAGTAATTTCATTGGAGAGTGTTTTCTTGTTTCGTACTTTTTAGAGCGTGTTTTTAAGTAGTCGGGTGTTAGTTTTTAAACTTTATTTTCCTTGCTAGGTATAGCTTGGTAAAAGGCTTTTTAATCTGGCGCCATTATAACAGCTGTCGTGATTGTTTATAGTGTCCACAAACGCGCAATACGCGACTTTATAAGTTGCCCGTACGTACCGAATCCTTCTGAGCGGTATAAGACGCTACATCAGAGTGGCTCAAAAGGCAGACAAGACGATCGTTGAATAAACGAACTAAGAACTAACTTATATAGCATGAGTTGGTGTTGTCAGGGGCGCGTTCATATTCCGTCAGCCGCCGCAGTCGTCCGTCAGCAACGTGTTCCTGTTGCCGTTCAGCCGCGGCGTGTGGGCGGCGTGCGCGCTCGTGTTCCCGGCCGCGGGCGCGCTGCTGGCCGCGCTGAGCCGCCCGCGGCGCCTGCGACTGGCCGACCCGCCGCTTGCACAGCTTACACCAGCTGAGGCCTTCACCTTTGCTGTGGGGACTATTTGTCAGCAAGGTAAGTTGGCTGCTAGAAGCTTGCTGTGTGATGGTGCCGGGTACACGCGCGCTTTGAGCCGTCCGCGCTGCCTGCGAAAAGTCTACCCGCAGCTTACTCCAGCGTTCACTTTTGCTGCAGGAACTAATCTCCCGTCTGGCCAGCCACCCCCAACAAGGAGTTGATGGGTGGCACACGCGCTGCTGTGCGGGCTGGAGTTGTAGAAATCAATGTCTTCGAATTGATAGGACGCCAACTCCACCTCTCCTCCCCGTTGTAATTCATTACTTGGACAAACCTACAATTGATATAGCCATGAGTTATTCTGGGTACCTAATTTAAAGCCGGCTCAGAGAATAATCACTAGTTATATTCATGTTTGCGAATCCGGATGTTAGATATGTCTTCCTCAATCCCCGGTACAGGTTTCCACGTGAGCCCGAACACCATGTCGGTGCGCATGGTGATGTTCTTCACGCTGCTGGCATCGCTGTTCGCGTTCACGTCGTACTCGGCCAAGATCGTTGCCATCCTGCAGACGCCGAGCGACGCCATCCAGACCATCGACGACCTCACGCGCTCGCCCATGACGCTCGGCGTGCAGGAGACCACCTACAAGCGGGTCTACTTCGCTGTGAGTGACCTTGATTTTGACTAAGTATCTTAAAGGTAATTCTGACGCCCAGCGACGCCATCCAGACTGGATTGCCTTGATTCTGGACAACTCAAACCTCACGCACTCGCCCACTTCGCTCACGTGCAGGAGACCAAGGCTTCCTTCTTCAAAATTTAAATGTATATTTCTTTACTAAGAAGAACTACTTTACTTTTACTTTAGAAGGTACTTAACAAGCAAAGAATATGGTTAACATGTTTATGTGGTATTTTTTGTCATTGACAAAGACAGACTTGTATAATTTAAATTCTTATCTCTCGTTTTCCCAAACATACTGATAGTACTCGTATATTCATGTGTGTCTATTTATCTTGTGTTTCAAGGATGTCATTAATTACGTTTTCAATTGAAAGCTGAAAGTGCTGACATTGGCTGAAAGAAATGCATATGTTATGGCAGCTCACTTATATAATGCATTACCAGAGGATATAAAAGTACTGACAGGGTCCTTTTTTAAAACGAAGTTACCTTCATGGCTAGTGGAGAATATATTTTTGAACATTAATGAATATTTGGCTCGCTAGAAATATATTTAGACATAATTGTAATTTATTAATTAATAAGTATACATATTTGCACGCTGACTAAATTGTAGCAAATTTTGGTGAACTCTAACTATAACTTTATCTACAAAACCTTTAATGTAACTCCCAAAATACGCAAATAGACGCTTTTGTATTTGTATTAATGTGACACAACCAGCCAGCCTATGTTAGTCTTAAGTGTCCACCATAAAACGATACGACCTTCGCCGAAGGTCGTTGTATAGTAGGACTGCTGTTCTATTAACTTTACTACATTAAAATCATAGTACATTATACAGCTGGTTACTTATTGTGTTAGGAAAGCGAGGACCCGGCCACACAACGCCTGTACCGTCGCAAGCTGCTTCCGCTCGGCGAGCGCGCCTACCTGAGCGTCGTAGACGGCGTGGCGCGCCTGCGCACTGGCCTCTTCGCTTTCCAGGCAAGTGTCGAGTTGTGTGTTGTGCTTGGACAATCGTTCTAGGTTATGACGAACCAACTACGGATCATCTCCTACGGGAAGATAGACTAAACAGTCAGAAAGGCAAAGTCTGAGTAGTCTGTAGATAGTGTCGAGTTCTTTAACCGCATTACCCCAAACTCCTTGACCAAGCAGCAGCTAGCTATATGAATTGGCAAATATAAAGGCTAGCCATCAAACTGACCAACGTCCAAGAAAGACACCTGAACAAACACGGATGGTGGATTCGATCAGCCGCTGATGCAGCGTCGTGGTAACTGCCTAGTGATCCTTGATCATGAACCCTGAATAATTAAGTAGTGCTATTTAATTTCTGGAGTGCACAGGTGGAAGAGAGCTCGGGCTACGACATCATCAGCAAGACTTTCACGGAGCGCGAGAAGTGCGGACTCAAGCACATCCAGGCCTTCAAGCTGCCCATGGTGGCCGTGCCCATCCTCAAGCACTCGGGCTACAAGGAGCTCTTCGCCGTCAGGTCAGATATCCGCGACTACCAACACTCTACATTATGTACCTGATAGTACGGTTTAGTAGAAGACACCATTGGGTTTTTTATTGTTTTGAAAGTAGCAATTCTTTGAACCGGGAAGTCTTTAGTTTTATATTATGAAAGTAAGATTTCTATATCACTTACACTGTCAATGTCCGGCGAGTTCTGTCTGTACATTGCACAATTTTTGACATGACCATTACCAACCGAGCTGTGCTGCGGTGTTTGTGTATTAGTACATGGCAGGTTGCTCTTTGTTTGAACTTGGCCCTTTTTCACTGCTGCGTTTCTAGAGTATGATTCTTAATTGATGTGTATTGTAGGCTGCGCTGGCAGAGGGAGACGGGGCTGATGGACCGCACCCGCCGCGTGTGGCTCGCGGCCAAGACGCGCTGCGACGCCGACGGCACTGGCTTCCTTAGCGTGCGGCTCGCTGACGTGCTGCCTGCCGTGAAGGTGACGAGACGAGACGAGATGAGTGGTAGAAATCACACGACGCGCTGCGTTGCCGACGGCGCTGACTTCCTCAGCGTGCGGTTGTTTGATGTGCTGCCTGTCGTGAAGGTGACGATACAAGACGAGATGAGTGGTAAAGATGACACGACGCGCTGCGATGCCGACGGCGCCGGCTTCCTCAGCGTGCGGCTGGCTGATGTGCTGCCTGCCGTGAAGGTGACGAGACGAGATGAGATGAGTGGTAGAGACCACAAGACGCGCTGCGACGCCGACAGCGCCGTCTCCGAAGAAGAAACATTGTTAAAGACTCAGGACAACAGCTGCAGATGCAGGCACTTATCGAACTGTCACAAACTCAAATAATAAGACATCCAAGTTGTATACTGCTTACATCAAGACAAACAGTGAAAATGATTAGCATGTCTCATTGTCTGACTGACTTATGTTTAAATAGATCTCCGTCTTATCAGATCGTACCGGCATGTTATATTTATGAAGTTGATAGTCAGCTATTGTTATTGAGATATGCTGTAAGTACATGGTAAATAATGTTTATCATGTTGTGCTAGGTCCTGGTGTGTGGTATGCTGCTGTCTGCCGCACTCCTCCTCGTCGAGATCATCGTCAAGCGCGCTACCGACAAGGTATGTCCAATTGTACTCGATGGCAAAACAAACTTATAAACATTCATCATATGGAGCGTCCAATTGTTAAACCAATCATCTGGATTACGTGATTCAGTATTTTTGTTTCAGATCAAACTGGAAGCCCAAACCAGGAGAGGGATTAGAAAAAATACGTTTAATTAATATCACATTTATTCAAAACTAGTTAAGTACTTAGTAACTAACGTAGTACTACCAAGTATTTACACAAGCAGTTTTTCACAGAAAGTCATTCTTCACGCTTTTTAGGTTTTATCCGGGATCTTGTGCAATAGGGTTGAATAAGTAGAATATAAATTGTTTCTTAATATTTTCTGCAATGTAATACTAAGTTATTCTGATAACTGTGAACCAATGTAACACACGATCGGATCTCTGTTTCGCCACTGTATGCTTGATATACGGTGTTTTTGTAGTTAATGTATTGGGATTAATGTATTTTGCATTTAAATGTATTGGGACCCTGAATAAAATTATAGAAGCAAACCGGTTTTCGGGAATACAGTCTAAAATATCACTTGTGCCAGAAAGTTTGTTTGGGGCAGGTTAATTTTGGTGAAAAGTATGTCTCTCATCGCGTTGAGTCGTTATCGTGTTCTGGGACTCTACCTTGTAACGCATTGTACATATTTCTGAAACGAGAGATCCCATTTGCTCGAACGATCAATAAAGCACGAGTGTAAGGGACGTCTTGATCGAGTATACGAATAAGGCTAACGAAGTAGGCGCTCTGACGCGGGTGCACTGTTGCCTTTGCGTGGTGTCTGTCACCCAACGCGGGTGTGCTGTTGCGCGGTTGCCGTCGGCACTAAAGGTAGACGCACACGGCGACGAAAGTGGCGAGCAGCAGCGCCGCCAGCAGCGCGTAGTCCAGCAGCTGCGCCAGCGCCGCCCACGCGCCCACCTCCACAGAGCACGACTCCTGGAACAGTACGCACGAGTTAAATCATGGTTACTGCAAACCTGATGACTGTTTTAGATCACTTATTATAGATAATAACAAAATTAACTTTGTACTGCTTTGCAGTAGTTAGTTCACAAAGGGTATGGAGGTAATATCTAAGAACATACAATAGGCGGAGCTGGGATTCTAAGGGATTCTTGGGGTAAAATTACTCATTAGGTAGTTTCTGGACGTTTCGGGGCTTTACCCGTTTCGCATAGAAAGTTCGTAACAATCATTAAAGTCAAAGCACAGCAGCAGACCTCCGCAGGCGTGAGCCTGCACAGCGCGGAGAGGGCGGACGCGAGGGAGCGCAGCGCCCGCGGCGGCTGCGAGTTGTTCCGCGCCACGCGCGCCACCAGCGCCGCGCACGCGCCGCCCGCGCCGCCCGTCACGCACAGCGCGCAGAACACCGCCAGCGCCGTCGGTGTTGTTGACGATGACGGCAGCCGCAGCAGCGCGGATACTAGCCTGAAAAGTTGAAATAGCACACGAGGTTAGAATATTCTAATTCCTTTATTGAAAATGTCATTGCAAAGTTACAAAGGCACTAAACACAGTTTTACGGTATCGTAGGCATTGCACGTAACGGATTAAATCGTCCACTGTGTCAACTGCATCGGACTGCCGATGACACTTTCCTCCGAATTTTTGTAGATCGGCATTCCGGGAGGCTACGCATCGCATGCCGGCATTGGCGATATGCGATCCGTACGGTGTGGATCTATACAAGGGAAACTATAATACGATGCGTGCGATGCGTACGATAGCGACCTGTGGACGCTTGCCTCTATACTGAGACGACTTTTGCATCAACGCACATTTTGTATGCAGAATATACACGAAACTGACCCACCGGAAAGATTTATTGTGAAAATTACCAGATAGAGATATGTACGGAGCTTTACTCACCAAAGTGCTGCTGTAACAGATGCACAAGCACACAACGGTGCCCTTGCAAGAGGCGGCAGAAGCGCGGCGCTTAGCATCATCAACGCCGCGGCGGCCAGCACGGCGCTGGTGGCGGCGTCGTGGGCCGCGGCGCGCCGGCGCAGCACCGCCGACCACGCTGCCACACTGTGCTGCGCCTGGGCGGACAGCTCGCCTGACACGTGCTCCAGCTCCCACGCGCCCGTCTCGAATATCACCGCATTCTGAAAATGAATAAGCAAGAAGGTTAACTGCTACATCAATTGGCAATTCCTAGCGTATTTTGATGAAACAGACGTAGTTCAGCGCATCAGTTAAATCAATATATCCGTGGATAGGGCACATAATTAAGAGAACTGACGGCTGGTATGGAGAGAGGAGAGAAATCATGGAGGAGTTCTTGCGATAACTGATTGATGATAATGATGATGAAAGCAGTGTAGAACAAAGCGCAACAATAAACGTCAGCTTACAGTTGTCTTGTCGATGTCCAGTTCAAGCTCCTCAATCGTGTGTGTTCTGGAGCCGAACTTTAGCACAGCGGTCTGTCGGTCGCTGGGCCAGCTGGCCAGGTCGACGCGGACGGGGACGCTGACGTCGTATCGCAGCACCAGCGAGACGACGCCGGTGGCGGCGACGCGCGCGCTGGTGGCCGGCGCCGCGCCGCCGTCCGCGCCGTTCAGCAGCTCCACGTCCGGCACCCACAGCCGGTCGGCGGACGCCACCAGTGTGTCGCAGCCCCAGTCCGTCGCGTTCCACTGGACACGAGGGTCTGACCATGTCTATAAAATATAAAGTATCAAGAAAAAACCTTCGATTTCGGTCACTTTAGTCACTTCATTTGGGTAAAAGAACACACATTGGTAAACTAGTGAATGTCGTTTTCTACACGTTTTGACCGTCCCAACTGCGCGGCATGGCGCGGCTCAAAGGCGAAGTGCAAAGCGGTGGGCCGCGCCGGCGCCTCCTCGCGTTGGTACGCCGCGAGCAGCGAATCCAGCTGCTGTGACTACCCTCGTGCCGCTAGGTGCTGCCCTTACCATGATGAGGTCAGCGAGCACGTGCATGGTGTCGTCGTGCGCCAGCGCAGCGTGGCGCGGCTCGAAGGTAAGGTGCAAAACGGTGGGCCGCGCCGGCGCCGCCTCGCGCTCGTACGTCGCCAGCAGCGAGTCCAGCTGCTGCGACAGCGATGTCACGTTCGTGCATGACTCCGCGGGTCCTGCACCAAACAACAATAGGCATAAAGCCGGGACACATAGTGCAAAGAGGCAAAAGGCAGAAAGGTGCACCTAACCGATCAAAAAGTTGGGCGGTCGCCGTTAAGCATTCTAAAAAGACATGGAATCATTGGTGCAACTTCACTTTAACTACGAGCGCCTGGCGGGATTGACACCAGGTTCGTCTTTCAATTTCAGTTCATTGTGCCATACAAACGCTTGTTTTATGGATGAGTGCAAGTTAACTGAAAATCAATTCGAACAATGGAAACTGTTGGCGGCAGGACAGCCCATGGCAACAGATGTAAAATACAAGAACCGCCATGCGGTTTCAAATTGCGGCCTTTACACGGCGAGCAAATATAGCAAAGAGCTATACGTCAATGTACCAGAGGCCTAAGAGGCCATAGATCATAGAACTTATATGTTCCATTTCTGGTACCGAATTGAACCGGACGATTATTTTTACACCACCGCCTACGCATGGATAGAATTTTGGCAGAAACATGCCCTTCCAGACGACGTAGATACATCTACGTCGTCTGGAAGGGCTTAGGGCCTAAGGGCTACTTATAATATGTACTTTAATAATTAATCTTAAAATGTATCTATAGTTACCACATAGTTATAATTAATTATAATCATACATGTAAATACTACTAACATCACTAACCATCCATAAAAACATTATAAAATCAAAAATAAATAAATAAACAATCATACAACATAGAATCCGCCATTATATCCCCACGCTTTGTATAGATGATATGTAAGTGGTCCCGGTATGTTCCTGTATGCTTAGTGATAGTGAAAGCTGAATAATCGATGCCTTCTTTGGCTAGGTATTGTGCAGTAGTCATCAATTCCTGAGCCTTGGGATCTGGATCCGCTTCTGCTGGGGTATCGCTGCTCGTCGTCATTGATGTCGATGATTCTTCGGTTGTCGTTGTTTTCACTCTCTTGACTGCTCCTCCTCCCCCCCGTGCCCTGTGGCGTCTCGGTGAGATGCTCTCCTCTTCTGGTTGATTCATTTTCCTCTGATTTTCGGATTTCATCTTCAATCACTTCGATCGGGACGTTCGCATATATGTGGTATACGATGAGCTGGTGCGGCTGATATCGTACATTACTACTGATACTTTTGCTATGATTCCCGTCCTTTTTATAATACGCTCGTAGCCCTATCGTTTTTCCCGTACTTACTCGGCTGTCCCAAAAAGAATAAATTATTCTTTTTCTTTGTCAGTCCATAAAAGTGTCTCTTTGTTATCGTTCCAAACTTCACCAGTTGTATGTTATTAGGTATTTGATAGCACTCCCTCTAGTTTGTATACTTGCTGTTTAATCGACGCCACACAATTCTGGCATCCTTCTCAGTTGAAGTTGTTTACAGAGTTCGATTCGCTGTTCTGGTAGTTCTTGAAATACCAGAATTCGGGATACTGATAGTGCTGTCCTGAGCCGTTGTGGAAATTTTTGGACAAATAGTGTGGCAATCCTCTCAGGCGTTGAACGCAATAGTCTAGTGGCTTCCCCTTCATCGAAGGCGCCTTGTTCAAATAGCAGTAATACCAGTTTGTTATTACTGTGACAATATTCTCTAAATCTTCCTGTTTTGGGTATTCCGAAGTCAATAGATTTTCCCGGTTGAACATCAGGTTCAACTTGTATTTGTTCAGACTCCATTCGTTGTTCTCCGAAGCAAGGAGAGTTAACTTCATTGGCCTCAAAATGGCTCGCCACCAATCTTTTGTTAATTTCACACAATGCTGAGCTTTGTAGGGAAAGAAGCCGATTCCTCCTTGGGTATTTCCAGAAGTAGATTGCCTTTCTTGACTTTCCCAAACCGAATCAGAAATTTCCAGCGAATGTTTTGCGCATTGGAAACTTCTTTTATCTTCTTCGGTGAGAATATTTCTAAGTGTTTCATGATTAGGGCCATTAGTAATATACTTAAGTAGGCAAGCGATACATGTAATTTTTGTAGTCGAATATTGGTAGAGTCTAATAGTTTAGGACTGTAAATTGGAATCCTTTTGGACATCCATGGAGAGGATCTAATCCGTCAGCTGACGATAATGATGTATAACATACAGTTAGTGGAATAGAAAATTGAAATCCGTCTGTACATCACCTTTTTGGTAGGCACTACAACTAACGGAAAAGAGGAACGTGGCAGGCGATATCGTTCTGCCATATTTCGTGCCGAAACCATCGGAACTGCACGGTATTTATCTACCACAGGCTAACATCAAACAGATATAGAACAGGAAGATATGCAGTGGTACGTTACCGAGGGCCAGCAGCAGCAGGGGGGCGGTGAGCAGCAGCGCACGCGCCGGCGACATGGCGGACAGTGGCTCACTGCGCGTCTCGTGCCCTGAACTCTCCGCTTCCAGGAGTCGCCAACTGTTGTTTTGTTCAGTTTAAAAAAATACTATGATAAATATACGTTTACGAATCTTGTGGCAGTAAATCAATGGCTTTGGAGGCCAACACTTATTCGGATTTTCTTAAACGTACCTAAATAATATTATCTAAATGTATAAAAAAGGATTTCCTTTTTACATACGCATACTGACTGACAGATGCACGCACAGCCTAAACCAACAAAAGGTTTAGGAATTTGAAATTTTGTATCATGTTACCTTTAGTAGTGCAGAGAAACACTAAGAAAGAATTTTTGGCAATTCATCCCCTAAGGGGGTAAAAAAGGTTGAAGAAGTTTGTATGAAACGTCGTCAGTTTTGAAGTAAAATTAATACGATTTGGTATTTGGGTACTTGGTCAGAAATAATGAATGACGTTTTTCAGGATTTCTTGATATTAACACTCGAAAGCGTTGAGAAAAGGCAGTAAAGTTTGTATGCAACCATGTTATTCCTTGATCAAATGTTTTTCAAATTTTACTTATTTGACTCACTGTTGAAGTAAAATCCTACGTACGCGTGGACGCAGTCACGGGTATTTAATATACAAGTATATAATAATAATCTTGTTTCCGAGCTAATACTCGTACAATTTAGAGTTGTGATTGTCTATACAGGGTAGCCGGGGAGATGACGTTCAAAACTAAAATTTAGGTGCCTTATATTAAGGTGTATCCAAATCACCCCCATGTATGTTCTACGATTTTGCTTAGTTTAGGAGATAGAATTATTTTTATGTTTTTTTCTTAATTTTCACCTATTAAGGGTTTTTATTTTTTTTGTTTATTCTGTCGAGTACTTTTTGTTCATTTTTTCTGTGTTAATTAATAACATTACTTACAAGTACCACCCTAAAAACTACAATCTGTCTGGATATAGCGGAACTTGCTTAACTTAGATTCGCAAGTCCAAAATTACCGACCAAACTTGGTGCATGCACATTTGTGATGTGTCAAAAAAAATGTTTAAAGGAAAACTGTTGATTCTAAGTATTGTTAAAAACTGCCTAGGACATTGAACAACGAAATAAGATCAAATGAAGCGATTGGTAACTGGGGTTCAATTTCTTTAATTGACCCTAAAAGCCTAATGACGCATTAGATCTGGGTAAAAATACTATTTTATTTTATTACAATTGTTATGTTTCTTCGAGTTATGACGTCAACTCCCCGGCCACCCTGTATATCTATGCCTACTGCTGTCTTCTTCTGAATAATTTTATTTAATCAAACTGTCAAGAAATATCTAGGAAAAGTAATCTTATGAATGGCTTTTAAAATAGGACCCAAAAAGCTCCGCAAAAAGGGTTGCGCAGACCTGAGAGCAGACGCGTGGGCGCGTATCGGCGCGGGTTTCCTGCGCGCAAGGACAATCCCAATATCCCATATTTGTTAGTTTTTGCATTCTTTGTAAGCATGTGATGTAACATGTTTGAACGGCTTGGATTTTTCCATTTGTCGTTTCATGAAGCAGTCAGTTTAAGGGAAAATGCCAAAGCTTAAGTTTAGTTAAGTTAAGTTTAAGGTTCTCTGTCTGTACTGAACGATGTTAGGAGCTAGTACAGACACTCAAGTTCGAAGAAGAAAATGAAAAAAACAAATGAAGCAGAAAAGTTTATTTGTACGTTTTTAAAAATACAACAAAATATAAACGAAAACAAAACAACTTACAAGTAGGAACTTATAAATAACTTATATTGTGATTACTGAAACATCAAGATATTCTTAGATTCTAGCCTGCAATGCAAGTTTCAACCCAGGTGTGGTTTTTAATTGTACTTCTAAGGAAGATCTGTGAAATAAAATGAGATTTTTATTTTTTTACGTCCTGACTGAAACGCAGCGGTAAACATAGCGTAGAGGATACCTACTACTGTTTGTATCTTTATTAACCCTCGACGAAAAGGGGTGTCATACCACCATTCGACCACCACCAGACGACCACTTTGGTGTAATGGTCAAAAATTTGACTATTATCCAAGAGGTCGCGGGTTCGATCTCCGCACTGTACAAACATTTTGTGCATGAACATGTATGTCTGTTTGTACTGGTCTGAGTGTTATATGTAGTTATTTAAGTTTACTTGTAATACCACTGTTGATTCTGATATCTGTAACACAACAAAAGTGCGCCACTTACCACGGAGTCAGATCAATGTATGTGATGTTGTTGTATATTTATTTATTTATAAGTTTGACATCGTAGCTCCCGAAGAGGCCGATTTCAAGCGTTTCGTTTATTCGAAAGATCTGCGGTGGTTCAAATTCAAATTCAAATTCAAATTGTTATTTCGCATAAATTGTGGTACACATACAGATGTCAATAATAATTTAAAAAAAAGTCCCTCACAATTTACCAGACACTGGCATGCAAAATGAACATAGTTAAATGTCAAATGTCAATGAAATCCAAAGTAGTAAGTTAATGTCATGTCAATATTACAGTATTATCATATTTTTTTTCAAATCTATAGCTGCTCAAAATCCATCCAGTCGTTGAAGCTCGCCAGCTTTTTTCCTGGCTCATTCGGGGTTTTTATAACTGGAATGTTAGTTTTCATATTTTTAACAACAATACTTTTAGTTGATTCTGCAAGCAAAAACTGTAAGGCTGGTCATCTCTTGGACTTCCTGACTATGTTTGTGTATTATGAAAATTTTATTTAAACAATTGTTAAAACTGCTGTTATAAACTACAAGAAGGTAACATAACCGTCGGTTCTTTCTTACAATTATTTTCTAGACTTAACAATATTTTCTACATTTCAGAAACTCTGAATTGTCGTAGTTACCCTAGTTCAGGAAAGTACGAGTATTATATTTATTTCATAAAACAACTTAATACATTGAAAATAATTTATCTCCATTGTTATACCTACCTCACAAGAAACTACCCGTCTTAAGTTTTTTTTAAACTTAGAACTATTAGTTTACTTACCTACATATCAATCTTAATGGTAATCTTATTATTACAAGGAACGATCAGAGAGTACATATTATTGCATTAAAATTATACATATCTCCCTTGAACTACCTACAATCGGAAACTAAGTATGATACAGTTATTCATAAACTTAACAACGATAATAAAGACATTGCAAACAGAACCAGTTATCCTAAAGAAACTATTGTTTCACATGCGTGTGTGAAGAATGTGGTTGCGCTTCGTGTAGCCTTTGTGTTGGGCCCTGGGCGCTTCCGAGGGGGCCGTGGGGCGCTTGAGGCTGCGCGGCGGGGGCCCCGGGCGCCAGGTAGTGCCAGTAGGGCGGCGCGTCGGGGGCCTGCGCCTGGCACGACGCTGCCAGCCCGCGCCAGCTGAACTTGTACGCGTAGCGCTTGCCATGCACCTGGAGTCAATATGATTTGAAAAGATTGGGTAAGATTCCGTGTATTGGTTAAATTGTTTCTGAGATTTTCTGTCATGAATTTCTCAAAAACAGCTCGGAGTCGAGGAGTTGGCGGTGTTACACCACCGTGCCTCGAAAAGCACGTTAAGTCGTTGGTCCTGCGCCTGATTTCTCTCTGGTCATGTCGGATTGCCGTCTCACCGAACTTTGAGAGTGATGAAACAGTGAGTGCACCTGTGTATTGCGCTCACACTTGTACACTATAATATCTCCTGCGCAGATCCCTGTTGAGATTGGCCGCCGTGGTCGAAATCGGCCAAGAGGAGAATTGTTATTATTATTGGCTCTACTATTTATCTGTCTACTGTTTAACAGTCATTTTGGCTTGATTCATCCCACACCACGGTCTATTTGCCGACCAATTACAAGTTTAACGCTTTTTAGGGTTCCGTACCTCAAAAGGAAAAAACGGAACCCTTATAGGATCACTTTGTTGTCCGTCTGTCCGTCCGTCCATCTGTCAAGACCCTTTTTCTCAGGAATGCGTGGAGGTATGAAGCTGAAATTTATATCAATTACTCAGGTCTACTGTCCCTTGAAGCTGTGAAAAAATCAAACTTCTAAGCCAACGCAATCAAAAGATACAGCCGTTTATGCCGCAAATTTTCGACACTTGCAAGGGAATCAAAACCTACAGGGTGCTTCCCGTGAACTCAGAATCTTGAAATTTGGTACGAAGCAACGTCTTATAGCATAGATAAAGGAAAAATTACGAAAACCGTAAATTTTTAGTTACATCACATAATATATATTTTTTTAATAATTTTAAACTTACTACCCATTTCCTCATAAACGCGTAGAGGTATTAAATTGAAATTCATACCAAATACTGAGGTCTATAATACCTTTAAGCTGTAACAAAATCAAACTTCTATGTCAACGCAATTAAAAGAAACAGCAATTTAAGCTGCATATTTTGAAACTCGCAAGTACTCGCAAGGGAATCAAAACCTAAAGGGTACTTCCAGTCGACCTAGAATCTTGAAATTTGGCATGAAGCAACGTTTTATAGCACACATAAAGGGAAAATTCCAAAAACCTTAAATTTTTAGTTACATTACAAAATATATATTTTTAAATAAATATAAACTTATTACTTTCCTCATGAACGCGTAGAGCTATCAAGTTGAAATTCATATCAAATACTTAGATCTAATTGCCTTTAACCCGTGAAAAAAAAAAATCTAAGTCAACGCAAAAACGCAAAACGCAAAAGTACAACCATTGATACCGCATATTTTGAAACTCGCAACTACACGCAAGGGAATTAAAACCTAAAGACCACTTCCCGTTGACATAGAATCTCGAAATTTGGTAAGAAGCAATAGCTTACAGCACAGGTAACAGAAAAAATCCGAAAAGCTTAAAATTTTAAGTAGTTATACCACCAAAAAATTGTGATTGTAAACATAATTGTAGTTACAGCAATGACCGCGAGTTATTATACTATGTATGGGGAGGGCAACATTTTTCAAACGGCAAAGACGACCTCACTCATCGTCATTCAATCCCGATGTTTTGGTGAATGTAGCTGTATAATCTAAATGCGTCCTAACTGCTTAAAGTGTTATACTTATAATTAAATTCAATGACATTATTATAAACGATAAAGAGATCTTTGTCTTAAATTTATGCTCCTCCATCTTTCCCCATTGTAATGTTATGAATTTCATTTTGCAATAAAAATACTATAGTTATGACTCGATTGTCGTAATAAACGAACTTTGTAAACCTTGCAGGTTTGTACGGAACCCTCGGTGCGCGAGTCCGACTCGCACTTTTTTTATTTTTCTGTTAGTGTGTGCCTGTCGGTGACATCTTAGATAAAAACCTGCACTGAAATCGGGAATGGACCAATTTCAGTGCGGTAGTTTTATTCAAAATATAATTTTATCACGGTGGTCCAGTAAAATCTCTCCAGTCGTTGAAGATCACCAGTTGTTTTCCTGGCTCGTGTCAGGGGATTTTAAAATTTTAAATTTTCATAACTGTGAAAGACTATCAGAAATTTCAAACATCAGTTACGAGTAATTGGCTTAAAGAACTTTAGATTTGACACCTTCACCTGTCCCTCTACCTGTTAAAATATTCTAGCTCTAACCTCTGTGTGTTATTGTTGTTTTGTCTGATTTTATGTTGTCTTTTGTTTTAGGCGTTTAATTAATATTTTATTTATTTTAAATTATGGATTAAAAAAAGAACCGTGTAAACGCTACACTACACACACGACACTGGCGGAACAGTGAGCTCATGGTGGCAAGCTTAAGTTCGCTCGCCAAAAAAAGTGAAGAAGAAGAAGAACTTTAGACCGTCAAAATGATAGTGGCGCGGGATGAATCAAACGTAACTGACGGATCTCGCCCTCCCCTTGGAATCGTTATGTGTAGCGGCCGTACTCCCTAACGTTACAGGGACGGCTACAGTAACAAATGACCACGGCTTAGAGAGTAGATGGCAGATGTGATAGAGAAGATCTCACCTTAGTCATGATGTTCTTGTCGTAGTAGTAGCGCAGCGCGCGCGACAGCTTGTCGTAGTTCATGTTGGGCTTCTGCTTGCGGCGGCCCCAGCGCCGCGCCACCTCGTCGGGGTCCGACAGACGGAACTCACCCTCGCCGGGGGGACCCTGGAGTTATACAAATCATAGATAATAATCAAGATAGTAAATGCCTTCAGCCTGTGCAAAGGAATAAACCTTTTGCTATGATTACTCGTATGTGCCAGGCGCTAATTACGCATTCAGTCATACGAATATCGCCGACGATGTCGAACTCCGATCTAGAAATATTGCGATACCACGAAAACGCTGAGTCCGCGCCACCGAGCCTCCGAGTATCGTCATCTCCCGCACTTCGAATCTAACATCGATCGGGTCAATTACTCTCTAATGTACTTCTAACTGTAACTTTTAATTTTAATCAATTAGTTTTATAAACATGTGTGTTTGTACTGGTCTGGGTGTTTTCTATTTTTAATATGTATTTATTTACAAAAAAAAGTATTTAAGTATGTATATCCGTTATCTAGTACCCATAACACAAGTCTCGTAGCTTACTTTGGGACTAGAGATTTGGTGTGGTTGTTGAGAAATATTTATTTATTTATTTATAAAGTCGTTTCGGTTTCTTTTCGATCCTCCGGCTGTCGCTTCTATAATTTGCTAAATATGTTTTTATGTTCCCATATCGGTAAACGTAAACTTATACATAACAATGACAATATATAAAAATATACGCACGAGGACGATTAGACTTATCTTAAGGCAGTTCGTATGTTACGTTCATGATAGGCGATAGATGATAGTACCCCTTATGAATGCTCTGCGCTGCATCCGACATTTTGATGAATATTATTCATAGTTGTTATTGTAGCGTATGAGGGTTACCTCCCAGCAGATGCCGGGCGCGCCGGCCGTGAGCTCCTCCAGCAGGAACTGCCACAGCTGCACCTGACCGCCGCCTGCGCCCGCGCCGCGCGCACACCCGCTCAGCGCCGCGTACGGGTCTAAGGGAAAACAAACCATAAAATAAACAAACATAAGTGTGTAATAAAGATGCATCGGGATTTCAGACAAAGTCATTTAGGCAAATATGACTTTTCTTTGTAATAAGTTTTATGTATATATTTTTTTTACCTTATTTGGCACACGCTGTTTGCGCTAAGCCACCGACGGGTAAAGGGTAGGGAAACGGTAAGGAATAAACAAAACGGATGAGGAGTTCACAAAATTAAGGGTTAGGGAAGAAGGTAATAGGGTTATGTATACATGTCTAAATATAAATATAACTTTATATTATTTTACATAAATATTCAGATATACACGTATAAATCTTGAAAGCCAAAAAAAGCAATGTCCGGGGGCAAAAACTACCCATAACGTTTAAAATTTAATGTAAGATATTTTTTTTCTGTTACTTTAATATTCATATTAAATGGGGCACAACAAAAACGGTGTTTATTTTAGCTTGAAACATCTGAAAAAAATCTTCGAAGCCTTGATATTTGATTCCCCTGGGCTGTCCCTTTGTCATTTTTTGAACAAACCACTAATATTTTACCTAACTATAGTCATAAATTTAAGATTTTTTGTAATGTAACAGTTAAAGGGTGAGTTGTTTAATGATTTAGTAAATACACAAAGTCTGTGCCAATCACTGTTTTTTTTTTAATAGTTTGTGTTTGTCGAAGCACAACGATTGATTCCCTTGGTGCGCCACTAAATGCCACCTACTTTGCTTAATAATTGTCTATGCCGAAGGCGTGCACATCGACAAGGTGGCTTTGGTCGCGCTCTAAACATCTCAAGGAGAGGTGGCGCGTCAAGCCGGATTTTCGAGGGTAATAATTTGATTCCACTGGCTTTGTTTCACTAGGTCATTGATTACTCTGGCCACTTTATTTTTGATGATTGAGATTTTTTTTACTAGGATTAATAGCAGGGTATATAGGACTATTAATTGTTTTTATATTAATTATTGGCAAAAATCAATCCATTTAAACAAAATCGAAAGAAGATCAACTTTTCTTGACTCCCCTGGCATTGATTCCCCTGGCAAAATGGCAGGGGAATCAACGGTTCCTTAATTTATCATACTTTCATATTATGATTAAATGGGTTACGGATTAAATAATAATTTTACTATTATGTACAATTAATGGAAACAATCAATACAACCTTCTACTTCGAACCCAAATTATGGGTTATAGCTACTGAAGTCCAGAGCGATCAATCGGATATTCATATTCCATCTGAGCTTCTGGATTTATGTGCTTTCAGTAAATAAAACCTTGATTTACGATTCTATGTGTAAAGAAGTAACGTCTGCTCTCTATTGCGGGGAAGACTCGGATTCTACTGATGATTATAATTTTTTTTAATTTATTGTTTGTCCATTTGCAAATCATATTCTCTTATTGTTGTAATTTAATACGTTTTTGGAAAACTTTATCGGTGTTAGATACATAATATAGCGTCATTGTTGCCGCATGAAAAGGTGTTATACTTTTATGCATACTATATCGTCTACAATATTGATTTGTGTTAGATATTGTTGGCACGTTAGATGGTTTAATTATATAAATTTGATAGTTTTTAGATATGTTGATTTGTTACAGTTGATTAATAGTTCCTAAAGAAAGGTATTGTTTTGTGTTTTTATAATACTACTTTTAGGATTAATGATAACTCTTAAGAACTGGTAAGTTTAATTAAAATAAACGATTATTCTATACAAAATGTTTTATTTTGATTCCCCTGGCATCTTAGATTGATTCCCCTGGCACCAAAATTTCAAAGTCATATATCTTTATATATAAACATGTGACAGTGAAATATGCCTATTTGTGAAATATGTTTACAATTATGTGATATTTAGCCTTTTGATAGTAAATGTTTACGTTTAAGTTTTAAAAAGTGCCAGGGGAATCAACCGAATACGCCCAATTTCAAGATTAACCCAAATATCATTATATATGAAGATATAATTCAGGATACTGATTTTGGGAAAGGGACTCGGAGCAGCAACAATGAAGAAATAAAATGAGTGCGATCGTGATTCTGACAAGTGGAAAATATGTGATTCAAATCGCTCTCTTCAGCACAGCACTCGCATACATCGCTATTAATTATAAATTCATTTAAAAGTAGTAGAAACAACTACACTACGTGATGGTGAAACTGCACTTTGCCTGCATAGACGCGCCGCGACACCTTTTGAAAGGCGCAATCATAGTTTTAAAATTTGATCATCTTCATTCTGTGTTGTTGTAATAATAAGTTTGAGTATATTAATTAGCAATTTATGAGCCTCGTTTGAATATTTGAATTAATTTTTTGGTTAATTACGCGGTACGTGTGTTGAATTTTAATATTATTTGGAACTGATTACGTTCTTGAATAGATTGTAGTTGAAACTAATTAATGTTTAATGCATATGATGTTTTGACTCTTGTATGATTGGGCTCCGCTGGTGCGTAACGCTGTAATGGCGGCCGCTTCAGTACCCACTACCTACGGTAAGTACCTGTATTTCATTTGTTTTTCATTTAAAAAAAATATGTTGATGATAATAGAAATTTACATAATATCAGTGTTATAAGGATGACAACAGTTTTGCCAGCTAAGCAGTTTTTTTGCAAAAAAAAACTTGAATTTAAAAGGAAAAATAAAAAATCTGAGGCCGCTACGAAGTACAATCTTCGTATTTAATTGCGTTAAAACCTTGTTAATTTTCAGATGGATGCACTGGACTGAGTTTTCCTTTCGGCTCATCGCGTCGATCTGTACCTACATTGGCAATGTTGTAACGCAATTAATTAAGTATTTAACATGTATCTACTCCAAAATTGTACGTAGCGGCCTCCAATTGTTGATGTATCCTTTAAAATTCAAGTTTTCGGCTAAAAACCGCTTAGCTGTCAAAATTGTTGTCAAATGAGTCTTAAAACTAGAGATATACGTAACGTAGCCCGCGTGGTGGAGTATGGGGTGGTCCGAGCCACCTCATAGTTGTGGGGCGTATACAGGCTGATGAGATGAGATCACAGCTTATATCTGTGTACCTTCTGTTTTTTGGTTATCAGCGAAGCAAATCATTATTAAAAGATGGTATTTATTCACAAAAAATATTTTCAATTAACATTTCAACAGAATTTTACGCTATTCAAAAGTAGGTATAAAACAAGATTCATATTGATGTTTAGATGATAGCCGTGGCGTATGCCCCTTCTGTCAAAACAAACTTTTGAACTAAAGTTCAATAAGTTAAATAAAATTTAATGTGACATTTATCTTGTTTTATACTTTTGAAAACTCGGGTTTTAGTTTTAGAACTAATTTCATTTGTCAAAATATGATGAAGAGTTTAGAAGTTATGAGGGAACAGATGAACATACATACATAACGGTCAAAATAATTGTTTTATAAGCTTTATGTACTATAACACAGCTGTTTGTTTTCCTGAATAAAGAAAATAAAATAAAATAAATCATAGCCCTCCTTTTTGCTCCGTAGTCGGGTAAAAGTAAGTTTTATTTAATTTCGAGCTCATTGATGATTACAAACGCTACGGAGAGCGCGGCTGCTTCATGATTTTTGACGTAGCGGGACGAGCGCGTAGTAGCATTTTGCGAAAGCAGCATGCACCTGTCCGTAGCACTCGCTACGGGAGTCTACGGCGTAGCTACGAAACCTCTCCAAGAACAACGGGAAGATTTCAGAATTTAAACTTATTTGCTTGGCATGGGAAATCAGTTGTGTAATTAGATTTTTTTATTTACCCGGTTTTATATTAGCAAACTTATTTTGGCTGTTATACAATTATTAGGTAACTCGTGGTCTGCCCGCCGCATGAAATTAGTTGACAAGCAAATACATATTTTCTCTGCTTGGCCCTATGGTTGACTGGTAGAGAATGCCTTCGGCATTAAGTCCACCGTTGTACACATGTTTGTGCAGAACTTAAATAAATAAATAAATAAATAAATATTCTATGCAACACAAACTTCAGCCAAACCGGTGCAGTAGCTGAGGACTGCAAGCGTAACAGACAGACAGAGTAACTTTCGCATTAATAATAATAGAGGTAGTATGGATTTCTTAATTTTTAATACCAGCGCATCGCTTGAGCCGTATGCGGGAATTCGTGAAGATTTGTTGGAAAACTTATCATGTGTATAAGTCCCGTATTGAAAAAATTTAGTTTTCACTCAATCCCAAAGTTCTAAACATGGTTTGGTAATTCATCTTTATGTGGGCACAACCATATGCTTGTCATTTATGGTATTTAACCGTGCTGTATTTAATGCGATAGTTTTTTTTGCTTCTTGATAAAATATTTTATTTCTTACAAGTGTGAGTTCTACCACTGAGTAAGTTCTTATTTTATTGTAGGATAAGTACAATTTTAAGATGTCAAATTGAATTCGTAGCTGCGTATTGTAAGTGTTTTGTATTGTTAATTACTTTTTCAATGAACATAGATTGGAACTTGAACATATTCACGTAACTACCCAATTGTCGGAGGTTTTCGCGAAACACATCAAATATTTTATCCATGAAAATAAAATGACCCAGCAAATATAACGTTGTTAAACTACTTTTTGTGGGGACCACCCTTATCACATGGAGCCCAATAGTGGCAAAGATAGTCTCCTTCTGCCAACGTATCATGTCAGACAAATCAGACATAGATACATACATTTACTTAAACCAAAAACATATAAAAATCGGTTAAGCCTCTTTTTTACCCGACTACGGCGAGCAAAAAGTTGGGTTATAATTTTATTTTATTCAGTTTTCGAAGGACCATATACAAATTATAATAGTTAGATAACATTTACAACAAACAAATAATTAATTAATAAAACATTCAAAACAATTAAAATAATCAAAAGCAACAAAATATAAAAATTGGATAATAAAATTATTCTGCAAACAATGTGAATAGTTCATACAAGAATTTGATATTGAAGACTAAATTCAGTAGAAATGAATTAAATACTTTAAGGCTTCGTTACCTTGGTAGAGGTGGTGTATGCGGCGGTGGTCGGCCGGCCTCAGCCACAACATCACACACTTTTCATGTCACATACAAAACATATTAAAGAGATTATCGCTCAAACTTCACATTTTATCTTTAACAAAATTGATTAATTACAACAAAACTCATATTTGTTTTAAATAATTTCGCGTGGTTAACTTCTGTAGGCTTTCCCTTATTCGCACAAATTATTATTTGTCCATCGTCAATTTATCTAACACTTTCGAACCTTTATAAGCTTCGTGAAACAAATTAAAGCCAGGTATTGTTATTCAATTATATTTTGGTATAGGAAAATGTTTTCAATTCTGCGTGACAAAAGGTTTTTCTTGATAATTCTTGTCACTAATTTCAATGTTGAAAATGTAACTTTAAAAGAAAATAGATTGGTGTAGTTAAGTCAGACAGCCGGATGCTTGGCCGGAAGCGCGCGAGTGAGCCCGGCAGGGCGGGCGGGGCGTAGGTTGCGCCCTCCCGCCCTCCGGGAGATACTCAATTCTATTACACTCGCCACTGAGATTTGTGACACGATTGTGTAATCAAGTGTCGGGGCTATTGCCAGTGAGATGTGATTATGTGAGTCCATAAAATAAACAGTTGACGCGCCCGTGTGAGACAAGATCGAAAATTGGGTGGGATAAAGGTCTTAAGTTCTTAACAATACTGTTCGTTATTTGGTTAATAGTTATAACGTATTAAGTAAATGTCGATTGTGATTGATTCGATTTGGCATCGCATTAATAGTGATTCACGAGTGTAGGCTTAACTAAGTAGTTTTTTCTTTAATTGTGAAAGTAAAGTACGACTTCTCATTCAATTGGTTTGTGCGGCGCTATCAGATTTGCCGTATTATGATTTCGTTAGTCGCTGCAGCCTTGAGATTTTGATTGACGCACAAGATGTGTTTTTTTGGTTGCAACATTAATTTCGACTAGAATGATTCATTAGCGTGACTCAGTCAGTATTTACCGAAACATTTGTTCAAATAACCTACTTTTCCTACGTTTGCAATTTCACTACAACCTTGTGCTCCCTCATTATGTGGGACTTTCCATATTTTTAACCGGTGTAGTATAGTGATTCACACCATCGATTTGTATAAGTGACCTCAGTATTTTAAATCCCGGATGCGATTGATAGGTGCCCAGTGGTATTGTATATAGTACTCGGTAGGCTTGGTTGGTAGTAAGACTTGTTTTAGCAAGCTATCATACCTACTCTCATTTTAGTTTCACGCCGTAATCAAACAGATGATGCCTCAGGATTTGGAGTAGTCCGAAAATAGTGCGCTTAACTTTGAGCATTATTACCTTATGGTCATACTGCTCTTTAAAGCAAAGTACTCGTAACAGTGAAATCATACTGCGGGTTAAGTGCCCTTCAGATGTACCCATTGAAACTTCACCGGTATCCCTCAGTCCGTTGTAGGTGCCGTGGCTAAAATGTATGTAAAAAAATAAATTTCATTATTGTCCAATGTGATGATCGTGTGCCAAATATCGTTCACCCCCATTAGAGCCGTAAGCCCGGGGGCCGCGGCTGGCGGGGGGTCGCGTTATTGCGCGCCCGCGCGCCCCATGCATAATGCATGCACTGCGCCACTACGGAACATTGCTTTTGCGACGTATGGTGGAACGAAACGGCTATTTGTGTGATCCACGGATTAACCTTAGAAAAATAGCTTATAGTATCAACCGTTTGGGAGATTTAGGGTTTTATAAAAGCGAGTTATTTCTTACATCTGGCTGTGATAAGGACTATAACATTGGGCCCAATTTCACGCACTTTAAAACTTAGTCATTTTCTGACAATGTCAATATCCGCACAAAATACTCGTACATAACCCTTGGTTAAATCACTAAATCAATAAAACAACACTTAGGTACTGTTGGTCTTTAAATACCTCTAAATTAAACATTTTAAGTACATAACTAGGATAAGTTATATGAAATCAAAATTAATGCCCTACAGCAGGTCATTCGTCAGGGAATGGATATTAAGAACTCTACATAAACAAGTTCATAAAGGGTAAGTTAAGTCAGTAGCTAACACCGGCTTATCGCAGCGGGGCCTTCAGCTGTCTGTCCCCAATGGGGGATCCCTATACGACAAGCTTTAAAATATTGCTTTCAATTATTTTATTTTCAAAAGTCAACGTGTAATTAAAGTTTTATTTTCGTCAAAAGACACATAGTTAAATCGAAAGCTGGATTTCTTTCACATAAAAACGCGGCCGCAGTAATTTAAAGTTTGTACCCGTGAACTTTTCAAGTAAACACAATCTTAAACAAAGTTTTTTTCACTATTTTTTTTTTCAGTAATGCTACTAAACTTGGTTAACTTTGGAGAAGTGGAGGACCTACATATACAGTTAGTTTTGAATTGAGTGGCGGTAAATTACGAGGCAGCAAAGTGTAGAGCAAAACGAATATTCGTTGGTTATACGAGTAAGCTTCTCGGAAGCGTCTGCGTTAGTCTCGCGGCGCCGCGTGTGGTAGGCGACGGGCGAGCCGATAAATTATATAATTATCGCTATTAGAAAAGAATACACACTTTGGAGAATCGATTCGCGATCTTCAAAGGGCCGCTCGGTAGGCGGCGATTGCGATGCGAATCAAAATTATTAGGGTGCATCGATTCGGCGAAACTTTCAGATTATCACGAACCACAATGAAATCTTTGCACTAACTACGAAATTATAGTATAATGCCATAATTTTAATATAAAAAGCTTTAAACTCAGTGAATTTAAAATATTTACGGCCGCTTTAATTTTTAGGGTTCCGTACCTCAAAAGAAAAAAACGGAACCCTTATAAGATCACTTTGTTGTCCGTCCGTCCGTCTGTCAAGACCGTTTTTCTCAGGAACGCGTGGAGGTATCAAACTGAAGTTTATATATGATACTAAGGTCTACTGTCCCTGGAAGCTGTAGAAAAATCAACCTTTTAAGCCAACGCAATCAAAAGATACAGCCATTTCCGCAAATTTTCGAAACTCGCACGGCAATCAAAACCTACAGCGTACTTCCCGTAAACTTAGAACCTTGAAATTTAGTACGAAGTCACGTCTTATAGTACAGATATAGGAAAAATTACAAAAACCGTAAATTTTCAGTTTCATCATATAAAAAAAATTTTTTTGACAATTTTGAAAATTTCAAAGTTACTACTCCTTATCTTATGAACGCGTTGAGATATTAAATCAAAATTTATATTAAACTAGTGGCCGCCCGCGACTTCGTCCGCGTGGAAAGCCTTTATCTTAAAAATTCTTTATGAATTGTAGCCTATATGTTATTCTGATGTATAAGCTATATTGTGGTAAAGTTTCATTCAAATCCATTCAGTAGTTTTTACGTGAAAGAGTAACAAACATCCATACATCCATACATCCATACTTACAAACTTTCGCCTTTATAATAGTAATAGGATACTTAAGTCTATAATACCCGTGATGGGTGAACTTTTACTTATATACCTACAGGTTTGTACGGAACCCTCGGTGCGCGAGTCCAACTCGCACTTGACCGGTTTTTTTATAATATGTTTGCTCGTAAAGATGAAGGATTAAAAAAAACGTGTTTTTTAGCCGCTGCCAACGCATAGACTCACAGAACGGTGACTTTTACTGCTCATTAGAAGTCCGCTATCGCTTTTCATTTGAGGCACACCAGGAATTTCGGAAGGAGTGCCGAAGGAGGGCCCGCTAGTGGGAGGACCGCGCGAGGCCCCGCCCTCCGGCTCAGGCTCATCGCATCAGGTATGCATCTCAAGTGATAACTCCTAATGGCTTCCGCAAACATGGACCATTCTATTGCGCGGCTCTCTGTTAATATGTGACTCTGTAGTAGGGTCAAACGTTTTATCTATTTTAATGGATGAATAATTTGATGAGCTGAAGCTGTTATTATTTAGACTTTATGGATGGAAATAATAATTAAAGCAGATTATTTTAAGATTGATTACTCAGATGACTCTCTGCAATTCAAAATTATATGAAACATTAGTATTCAATTTTGTAAAAGGATTTTATTCTATCGAAGATTTTTTCGAAAATCTGTCCTGAAAAGCAATTTTACAACGAAATATTATGATATTGTTCGTTGCAGTTCATCAAAAGAAATAGGCGTACTCCTTTTAGCAACGGCACGAGGTGGTATCTCCTCAAAAGCCTCACGGTCAGACTGCGCGTGTGCCGCAGAGCTGCCCTAATCGCGGACCGATATTCATACATTTCGTTAGCCGTTCTTGTTACTCGTGTCATGCTAGCTAGACTGCGCGAGCAAAGAAGCTTGAGTCTAAAGACTGAAGATGCGTTGTTGTAGCGCTTTATATAAGTTAGGTCCGCATTCCAGCGCAGGAGTGATTCACCGACTCGCGGCTCGCGAGCCGAGTGGCGGGAATGTGAAAGCGAGGAATGCGGTCCGTTCCCAGGCCCTCGGACCATGCGTGCGCGCAGATTGTGTGTGGGACGTAGGGCTACGCCGTGCTAGCTATACGTAAGCAAAAAAGCTAACGAACGTTTCTCTAGGACTTCGTGCAACCAACAATTATCTGGTGATCAGTTCACCGTCAACTACCAAATTTTTGTTGTTCGTAGAATGAGTAAGATTTTTTCGATTTTAACTCAGATTGTGTTACCACTGTCAACATTTTTTTACATTTCTTTAATTTACCGTATTTCTTATATGGTATGGTTCCGTTAAGTACCAACACGGTAAAAATCGTCGTCAAGCTATTTGTGTTTACTGATGAAATGATTCTACGGAAGACCAGCGTCGCCGGATCATTAGATTCTGCGGCATTTGCTGAGTAGATTCCTTTTCATGCATGTTTAAGTAGGTACATATCTGTAAAAAGTGTAATGTTTTGTGATATTTGTACTTATGTAACCTGCTACTTGTATGAATAAATGAAACCTCGAGGCAGCCTCCGGTTATAGTTAATGAATGAGTGAGTCCGATCGCGCTCCGTTTGATTAACTTTTTTCAGATTTGCGGATCACCTACCTACCTTCCCGTTACGTCATTTGACTCACTCATGCCCGATCGAAATTACCTTCTTCCTGTAAGCATAAGTAGGTACCTAATAATTAAATACCAACTCTAAGTTAATAAATTACTGATGATTTCCTGGAGAAAAGCCTTCAGAAAAAAAAGACAAATTAATTTACATTACGATAAGTGGTATTAGGTGACCTATGAAATTGGCGTTTTGTATGGGAGGAACAAAAAGTCGAAATTTTTTTATATAGCATATTTATTTAATCAAAGTATGAGCCATTGTAATCTATGCACTTTTGCCATCTGATATGTAGTTCATTGATCCCTTTACTAAAAAAAAACACGGGTTGCACTCCGGGAGTGCCGGCAGAAGTGAAAACTTGATTATTAACGTTG
Organism: Pyrausta despicata; assembly: GCA_963921415.1. NCBI lineage: Eukaryota > Metazoa > Arthropoda > Insecta > Lepidoptera > Crambidae > Pyrausta > Pyrausta despicata. Next base: position 304,651 of record OY992851.1, read on the forward strand.
TGCATTTTTGATTTATTTGAACCGTCTTACGGTTTTTCGATCAGCATCACGTGACCTGACGCGAGTTTCACAGTTTCTACCCATGCCACAAAAGTGCTCAACGCCGCTAAAGAAGTTTTCACTTCAAAAACCATTCGAACGGGAATCAATAAAATCTTTGAAGGCGACTTGGACTGCCCCATCTGAGTTGAACTTTTTCCCTTGCAAGAAGTTATCCAAATTTCGAAAAAAATGGTAATCTGTTGGAGCAAGGTCCGGGGAGTACGGTGGATGCCTTAGAGATTCCAATTGAAGTTCTTCTAATTTGCTAGCCGTCTGTTGTGCAGTGTGTGGTCTAGCGTTGTCGTGAAGCAGCAGTGGCGTAGAGCGATTGACCAGCCTTGGTTGTTTAGCAACTAGCTTTTCCATCATGGTTTGCAATTGCTGACAATAGATATCTGCCGTAATCGTCTGGCCAGATTTGAGAAAACTGTAATGAACGACACCGGCGCTAGTCCACCAAACGCTTACAAGTAACTTTTTATTGGTCAATTTTCGCTTGGAGCAGGCTTTGGCTGGCTTGCCAGGGTCCAGCCATTGCGATGAGCGCTTCCGATTATCGTAGAGAATCCACTTTTCATCACAGGTAATGATTCGATTTAAAATCCCTTCGTTATTGTGCCGGTCAAGTAATGTAACGCAGCAGTTGACGCGCGTTTGCCGGTTTGCTTCACTCAATTCGTGAGGAACCCACCTTTCAAGTTTTTTAATCTTCCCAATTTGCTTCAAGTGGATTAAAACAGTTTTATCACTAACGCCAAAGCCTGCAGCTAACTCGGACGTGGTTTGCGATGGATCCGCTTCCACAATAGCCTTCAATTCTTCATTATCAACTTGGGTCTCCGGCCGTCCACGGGGCTTGTTTTGCAGGTCGAAATTTCCAGAACGAAAACGTTGGAACCAAAAACGCACTGTGTTTTCTTTTGCGACACAACCGCCATACACATCATTAACCCTTCGAGCCGTTTCCGCAGCACTGGTGCCACGGTGGAACTCGTACTCGTAAATAACGCGATATTTCAAATTTTCCATTTTGTAAATTGAGCGATGCAAACAGAAAAAAGATAAGTAAAAAAACAAATGAATGACGGTTTACGAAACACAACTACATGTGGAAATAGCTGTATAAATTTGAATTTCGAATTCCTAACCAAATAGGAAAAATTTGTGATCAAAGTGGCCAGTACGACAAAACGCCAATTTCATATGTAAGGACCTAATATTTAGTAAGTTGACTATTAAACAAGAGGTCGCGGGTTCGATTCCCGCACTGTACAAACATTTGTGTGCATGAACATGTCTGTTTGTACTGGTCTGGGTGTCATATGTACGAGTATTTATTTAAGTTTATTTGCAATACCTCTGTTGATTCTGATATCTGTAACACAAGTGCTTAAGCTACTTACAACGGAGTCGGATCAATGTATGTGATGTTGTTGTATATTTATTTATTTATTATTATTATTTATAGTAACTATTTCCTTTTTTTCGAAGGATGGCGCGAAGAATACATTGAAAGAATGTTTGTTTTTCACAGGTTTTGGTTCAATTTTAGTATGTGAATTAGATTCTCTCGAGGTCTCAAGAGGTGTTGCTTAAGATCGAGAGTGTGATGCGACGGTAAATTAATTCTCATCATCTCATGTCATCAGCCTATGTACGTCCCACTGCTGGGCACAGGCTTCACCTCAACTATAAGGTGGTTCGAGCCATACTCCACCACGCGGGCTCAGTGCGGATTGGTGGAGGGGTTTTTGTGAGGTAAGTGACCAACCTCACTGTCAGATGTTATTATGCTGACCGAGGGCCTCTGATCAGGCTTAACGACTAATATCTACCGATATTAAACGGGACCAACAACTTTACGTGCCTTCCGTAGCACGGAGATGCTTGTAAATATTCATCACCTAAATGGTCAGAATGGCCACTCATCCCAAACCTGACCGCGCCTTAGGTAGCCTAACATTTGGTATCACTACCAAATCTTTGAAACCACTGCGGCACAAGCACTTCTGTAAATTAATAAATTAATTACGCCAGCGGAATCCCGGAGTGAAGAGGGCGTAAATCCCGAGGCGGTGAAAGCCCGCCCTGATCCCTCTGCCCAAGTCTTATTTTAGGGCTGTCGATTGTAAGTTCCATTCGTTAAATAAATAATAAGGTCCTTTCTTTTTATGTTGCGGCAAAGAATTGACACTGACGATCATCTATTTCTATTCGTAGCTTTTTTTTCGATGCTCGCATATATTTGCTCGATGACTTTCAGGATTAAACTACGATACCTAGTGCTTTTATTATAAGACCGGGTCCGCATGGTTGCCCTCGGAATAGAGCACCAATCAGATCCATCGGCGTAATAATAAGAACCGACCTACCTAGGGAACTTATTAAATATTAAAAACTAGTGGAACCAGCAGCTGCTGTCCTGCTGTCTGTTTTCGCACTTTTTTACATATTTTCTCATCGTTCAAACCTTCCCTGGACTTCCACAAATATTTCAAAACTGAAATTATTCAAAATCGGTCCAGACGTTCCCGAGTTTCAGCGAGACTAACGAGGAGCAATTTATTTTTATATATAAGGTAAGGTGCTTGTGGCGCAGTGGTTGCAGCGCTTTGGTAGTGATACCAAAAGTTAAGCAACCTAAAGCACGGTCATGTTTTGGATGTGTGACCATTCTGACCATTTAAGTGACGTCTATTTACAAGCATCTCCGTGCTTCGGAAGGCACATTAAGCTGTTTGTCCCGGTTAATATTGATAGATATTAGTCGTTAAGCCTGGTCAGAGGCCCTCGGGCGGCTTAATAACATCTGACAGTAAGGTTGGTCACACCTTGCAACACCCTCCACCAATCCGCACCTGAGCCCGCGTGGTGGAGTATGGCTCGGACCACCTCATAGTTGAGGTGAGGCCTGTGCCCAGCAGTGGGACGTATATGTATAGGCTGATCAGATCAGATATAAGATAAGACTAAAATATGATACGAGTATTGCCCAAAAACGAAAGCAACCCTAGAGCCGGGGATTTCCAAACCATCTATTTGGTGCTAGCGGCCGCCCTCCGCGACCTTTGACTTGCAAATGTGCCCCACGCTGAGACGATGGTATTATTGCAACTCCGTGTACCTAAGCATACGGTAAATATTTTAATTTTTTCTAAAGTTCTAGAAGTATCTCTTAACTTCAGTAGAAAATGCATATCATTTTTGCATTCAAGTATTTTTAGACATTTTTATCCATGTAGGAAATCTCTAAGTACCTATTTGCCTAAAAGGTTTTTCAACCTACAACGTTATGCAGGCTACGCACGTACGTAAATCATATGCAATTCATCCCATTGATTAATTTAAGACAAGATTTAAGCCTTGGATACATGGCTCTATGACAAAATGTTTATTAAAAAATAATGAATGACGTTCGAATATTAATTTTGTTGATGTATTTGTATTGTTATGTTGTAGAGATTTATTAGAGTACAATAGAATTGTGGCAAAATTAATTTGAGTTAAATTGATCGGCTCCGTAGGCGCCCTACTCATCTCTGCTCTGAAGGTTTTCCTGTCGGCTTCTCGGCAGATAAAGAGAGTTTTTTTTATATCTTCTTTTAGATAGGAAGAGCCGTACATCTAGAAGATTGGTGCACATTTAATTTTGATTCACCTACAAGCCGAACTCTGATGCTGCGCCCTAAGTGAAGATAAGATAAAATATACAACAACATCACATACATTTATCTGACTCCGTGGTAAGTAGCTTAAGGACTTGTGTTACAGATATCAGAATCAACAGTGGTATTACAAGTAAACTTAAACAAATACATATAACATCCAGACCAGTACAAGCAGACATGTTCATGCTCACAAATGTTTGTACAGTGCGGGGATCGAACCCGCGACCTCTTGGTTAATAGTCAACTTCTTGACTATTACACCAAAGTGGTCGTTAAACGAAGTGAAGGTCGAGCTCCCTTCATTCAGCTGTTACATTTTGTTTGACATTCATTTCATAATATTACTGATTTAACAGACTTTTTCTTTATTCAAAAGATGAAATAGACAGTCGTTTTCACTTATATAACGTGTAAGCCTGCAACCGATAGAAACTCTGCCGTGTATTAGATCTTTCAAGTAAAGATAATAATTTGTTTTTGCTTGTGTATGTGTATATATATGTTCGGGGTCGAAGCTTGAAAGGTTTTACACAGCTTTCAACCTAATATTGACAATAGGAATTATTTGTAAGGAAGAAGAACGTAGACAACGTACGTAAATATTATTTCGTTTGCATAATAGTTATAAAGGATTCTGCTGTAAAGGTATGTTAGTTGCCATGTCGTAATTAGTAAGGTGACCGCGACGACCTCCTGCGTTGTGTAGTTAATAATAGTGCAGACGTTGCGCGACCGACACATAACTTATATGACTCAGGGCGGTTATAGAACATATTGTACGATTCTGGGAAAAGTACTAAATATAGAGACAAGTTAGAGGCGTGGGGCCGCGGCCAATCGCGGGGCGCCCTAAAGGCGTCGCCGCCAGGCGGGTGTTATACCGCGTCGCAGGCAGGCGCCTTAAATAAAGCCATGTACGTATTAAAACAAATAAATTAGGTCACTCTAATCTACGAAGGCCCACAGTTGGGTGGTGTCCAACTCTTCAAATGTTAAGGCAGGTGCACGGTTGTGGTTACAGTTTTTTTTCAAATACAGGTTAGACAAGTCAAGCAGCTTTTCATAAACATTTGTATGTTCAATTCTAAAACACGTTTCAAATGTATTTTATATTACCAGTATACTGATACGTTTGTATTGTTTTCTATTTATTATCTATGCGTACCTATGAGGGGTTTACATGATCCAACTATCATTGATTAAGACAATTTGTGAGCACATTGTAATTCTTTGTTAAATAATATTTTATATTAGTAATTCTAGCACCAAGAGTCCTAATAATTTTGGATCTCATTGTAAGTGAACTATAATTCGTTTTTATGAGAATAAATTAATACCAAACTATCTATATACCTACCTGAAACTGACTAACATATTTTCTTTTAGTCTATTGTATTTGCGAAACGCATTACTTAGTCATCGTGATACAACATTATTGACACCCATAATGCGGCGCCAAAATTTAGATATTACTCATTTAACTGCTCTATTTCCCGGCTGGTAAACTAAAATAGGCGCTATCACTAATACAATAGGAGCCTCGCAGATTTGCTTGAGTCAGAGTCCGGAACTCGATGAGTCAGCGTTTCCGAGTAAACATTGATTCACTTCCTCACAACGAGTACCTAGCTAACTATTTGGCTCAATCTGGTGAATCTAGACAATTTGTGAGTCACATGGCAGTCAAAAATATATTCAACATAACGCCGATTCTATCTTTCCGTTCCATTATAAAAGAATTAGAAAAACCCTTGAGAGTTAAAATTAATAAATAAATAAATTTGGTTTATGTGTTTCAAATTTTAATTTCTTACTTTAAATATAATACTAACATAGTGTGTAAGTCATACACTACTAACATTTATATGGATATTTTTTGTCGGAAATAAAAGATTTTTTTTAAAATAGAAGTACGATGGGTAGTTTAAAAGTACCTACTAGAAGAAGTTGTTGTGTCTGTTTTGCGTGGGTTGTTGGTTAGATACTGAGCTGAAACCCTTTAACACTACTACGGAAAATTACTTATTTAGGTTTTTTCTAATAGTACTATGTAACTTTCAACCTTTGTCCCTTCTAAATCTCGTGCAAAATCATACCGCTGTTTACATTTTAATGGAATGTAGAGATTCAAAGTCGCGCACTAAAAGCTCTCGGAACATGATTAATCTTTGGGAAAACCAATGCGCGGGCGCAGTACGCTGGAATCGGTGCATTCAGATAACTTGTTCACTTTGAGCTTGTTTGGGTTATTGTTATTTTATCCTTACAGAGAGTTATGTTAAACTCTAAATAAGTATGTCACAAAGTGTGAACTTAATCGTCCTATCTTATATTACACGTTTTTAGGGTTCCGTAGTTCGACAAGGAACCCTTATAGTTATAGCCCGCCAAAGTCGTTTACACGGTGTGTGTGTTTCCCCCCCCCCTGTAATTTCAAAAGTCTTGGACCTATAAACTTCAAATCTCTCACGTAAAGAAACAGGCACGGAAACTCCTATTTAAAATTGCTTTGGGTATCCTGTGATGAATACTTTCGAAATTATAGATAATATAAAAATGATGATGCAAGAAATGCAAAACAGCGCGGTGCCAAAATTGAATACGGAACCCTACTTTATGCGTGGTCCGACACGCACTTGGCCGGTTTTTTAATTCTTATTTTATTTCTTTCTTTTCCTAAATATACTGCATTAGATGCGTAGGGAATACGTGATGCCTAAAATGACATTTTTTTCACGAATATTTAAACATTGCTTATTAAATTCTTGAACGTCAAATTTAGTTTTAAATTGGCTTTATTGTAGGTTTATCAATCAATGCTCAGGCTCAAGCTTTAGGTTTTCATAGGTCGATACACAAAATTATTTCAATATTTTCTGCCTCAGTTTTCTTGTTTACAAATGGGACTTGTTAAGAGTAGATCGAGGTTATAATTTGAAGCACCCCTTTGAGGAGGAAGTTCCGTATCGCGCGCTCATAAATGTGGAAATTTTACTTCAAATGACCGCGTGTGACCCTGAAATATTGTTTTTTTTTAATTGTTTCAATCGCAGAATGCCACAAAAATTGGCAACAAAACCATCAGCTCGTCACTCAATGGAATCCCTCGTGGTATGATTAAACACACGTAAATTATGCCAAATATCCGAGCGCGATGTCACCGCGCGTGCGGCCGAATCGGGCCGGATTCCTAGCATTCCGCCGAGAACCGGGAGTCGAACCAACGTTCTTGACTCTGATCTTCGATGAGTAACGGAATAATCATTTAATGTGAGGTTACAGGTGATGTGATGAACTAACGAACCGAATACAAGTGCGTCATCTATCTGACAGAATTAATACTTAGCTAAACACACAATAAGTTGGTATTTTGTGTTGCATCCGACATCTGATGAAATAGGGAGACTGACATGTTCAGTACTTTCCGCATGAACATCTCTCTCTCTCATCAGCCTATAAAAGTCCCACTGCTGGGCACAGGCCTCCCAGTGCGGATTGGTGGAGGGGTGTGTATAAGGTAAGTGACCAACCTTACTGTCAGATGTTATTAAGCCGCCCGAGGGCCTCTGACTAGGCTTAACGACTATTATCGATCGATATTAACCGGGAGCCAACCGCTTAACGTGCCTTTCGAAGCACGGAGATGCTTGTAAATAGACGTCACTTAAACGGTCAGAATGGTCACCCATCCCAAACATGACCGCGCCTTAGGTTGCTTAACTTTTGGTATCACTACCAAAGCGCTGCAACCACTGCGGCGCAAGCACCTCAACCCTAGACCCACAGGGGCCACTTTTACACATCCTATTAAACCATACCACAGCTTCGGGACAATTTGTGGGCTGGTGCCGAGATGCGCTAGCAACTCGGTCTAATAAGGTAAGTCTATAATGTTCGGTGGTAATTTATTTGAAAAAAAATGATACAGTTCCCCATGAACAAGTGACCAACCTTTTGAAGCCTGAACTTTGGAATGGCAAGCTTAATTTCATTTCTAGTAGGAAAGTTATGAAATTCGCAATTTTTTGGAAAGAAGTTTAGATTTTTGCGAACGTACATGATGTTCTCATAAATATATTGAGAAGCAACCGTAAGTATCCTAAATTTCTTATTTATTAAAAATATCGTACGAGTAGAGCATCTTGAGGTTTAGGATTATAAATAACTCGTTTATTAAGTACCTAGTTATTAAGATATGAGCAGTCCAGTTCTAATCCGATTTTTGTCTAAATTGCAGGATCCAGTGTCTCCCGGGGGGCATCCTATGATAATTGAGTCGTTTACGCTGCTGGCCGGAGGGCAGGCCAGTGGTTATCTAAATTACTATTGTGATTGCGAGATTCTTTCAATCACAGTTATTGGCATATTATACAGGATAGATTTGGACTATTTCGCTGATTATTTAGATAAAACTACTTACTTATCTACTTGTTATATACCTACTTTGTTTTTCTTTTCATTTGAAGACCTTTTTTTCACAGGCCTTTTTTAAACACAGAACAGGCTGTATAAAGTGATCTGTTTTATAGTTAGTAGTTATTGGGCAGGTAAGTAGCTGTCTAAAAATGCAATTGTTAAGATTTTGCATGCCGGCGAAGTCATTTTTTCGGCTACTTGCTCATTATAATTATGGAACTGCAATAGGCAAAGAAAATCCGGACTGGATTAAGTGTAAATTCGCTTATGCTCCACCACCACTCACGCTTATATGTGAACGCGCTCTAATGTGCACACAGCTCTAGGTTATACATATACACGTTAGAAAGTTTGTCTTATTTTGGCCTGCACTATTTGAATATCAGAGCCGTATATAAGATAAAGATAATCTGAATCCAATGGCTTAAAAATTGTTTTCATATATCTCGTTAAGGATATTGAACGTAAATACACCTTGGCTAATACAGTTTTCGTAAGGCTTAAGCGGGAGCTAAAACCCAACTGCGCTATCTAGTGACTAAGTCTACATCTAAGCATGAGTGCAACTGGGTCGGTATCTTTCAGTCTAGCGCTTATTCACGTAGACTCGCGGGCGCGGTGGCGGACGCGGTTGCTAATCATCTAACAAATAAAGTGATATCCCAGTGTTCACGTACGACATTTATTTATTTAGAAATAAAATCTTACAATTAGGCCCAATCGCCAGCCTGATAATGTTTATAACTGTTCCTTTGGTCATGTTTGGTCACTTTTGCGGAAGCCTAAAACTTGAAACTTATTCATTTAAGCTTTTGCACTTCAAACTTTGTTCAAAAGGTGGCCATAGGGCATTCTATACCAGTCATACCTTTGGGTACCTACTATCTGATAAAAGTTGACTGGGATAATGAATGATTGTACCACAGATTGTACCCATATTTCTCATCTTGTAATCCTGTCACCTTGTCTTATTCTACACTTATACCTTCTTCTTATATATAAAAAATGAATTGCAGTCTCGCTAAAAACGAGAACGGCTAAACAAATTTTGCTAATTTTGGTTTTGAATTATTTTTGGAAGTTCAGGGAATGTTTTAACGGTTAGAAAGTATAAAAACAGAAAACAACTCAATCTGTTATAATCTGATATTTTTTTATTTTGACATGGTACTAACGTGCCATTATATTTCTGACTACTCGTATAATATGACTAATATTGTTACGAAGTAACATGGTATCTTACGGTTAGAGTTAAACCAAATAATCTAAAATGCTCGTTGACAACATGAAGAAAACTTTAGGCGAGAAAGAACTCGATTACTGATCTAAAAATTAAAACATCGCGTTCCTTAACTAAATAATTATGAATATCTCATATTAGTAATGCCCATGAGCTAATTTTACATGTCTTTATCAGATAGTAGTTAGACAACGTGGACTGAGCAATCGTGAGAGCTCAAGTTTGACGGCGCGATTCGCGGAACCGCTGATTCACTATAGCGAGCGAGGGCCCGCGGGTGAATGGATGCTGCAATGCGCGCGCGCATCGCGGTGGGTGACTCACGCACTTCATTCATTACTTTTGGCGCGCTTTCTATCTGCGGTATGAAATTAACGCTGACTGACTGCTAGGTCAGTACTAGTTTTTTGTTCTAAGTTTTGGTAATGAACGTGGTTAATGTAGCCGGAATTAACCCTTCATAATACTATTGCTCAACGGCCACGGTAGGGACTAATCGTCGGAAAGCAGGCATAACAATATTGTTTCTTGTTTTGCGGGGCGTGCTGATGGGAGGAAAGTTATGCTTTCATTTATTTATAATTTTAATGGATTGAAATAATTCATTGCCATCTGAAATCCATTATGCAAAACTCAAGGGGTTTGGGATCAGTACATTAGTTAAGCTGGGTTGTTTGTTCACTACATTGCGCGATTTTACGTATTTTTGTAGTTTTCTTTGTCTTACTAGCCCTATGGCTAGAAAAGCCTATGCTTTTCTAGATAGTTTTGTAAGATTGACGTTGGCTCTGTTGGGCTGGCCTGGTACCTGGAGAACGGCGGCGGCGCCGCGGCGGCGGCGGCTGCCCGCGCGCCATGCACGCGTGGAAGAGGCGCGCACTATACTACATCAGCTAGACTCACAGTGATCGGCGTCAGGGGTGCTGGGCTCTGTTGGCGTGGCCTGGTGCTCGGGCAGCGGCGGCGGCGGCGGCTGCCCACGCGCCGTCGCGTGCGCGTGCGCCAGGAACGCGTGGAAGATGCGCGCGGGCTGCTCTGATCCCTCGCATACCTGGTAATATGTATTACAAATCATTAGGTATAGATATAACATAAAAAGGTTAATCGATAGATATTGGTCGTTAAGACTAGTTAGTGGCCCTTGGGCGGCTTACCAACGTATGACAATAAAATTGGTCACTAACCTTACCACACCTCTCCACTAATCCGAATTGAGCCCGCGTGATGGAGTATGATAGCGCGTCCTACCTCATAGTTGAGAGGAGGCCTGTGCTTAGCGGTGGAGCGTATACAGGCTAATAAGATGAGGTATAACATCAACCAAATCAAAAATTTAAAAAAGAATCGCAAAATGTGTTGGTAAGCGCATAAGTCAAGAACGCCTGGTCCAATTTGGCCAATTCTTTTTGTATGATATTTTTTAAAGTAAAATAATAATAATGACGGGCAGGACAACGTCTGCGGGGTCGGCTAGTACAAAAAAAGATCGCCTTTCAGCAGCCAGAGGAGTACTGTGTATAATGCCCTTTTTGTAGACTGCACTTGGAACTTTGAATTGTCCGTGTTTGGGTTCCTGCCCTGGCGTCGTCTACCGGAGATTTGAAGCAATAGCTTTTTCCAGCTTACGCTACATAACGTAAATAATCGGCGGTAATACGCACCTGCACCCAGTTGTCGAGCGAGAGCGCCAGCAGCGCCGCGCCGGAGCCGGGCAGCAGGTGCTTGCGCGGCGCGCGCACGCGGAAGGTGCGCGCCGCCCACCGCATCCACCGCCGCACGTCTTTCTGCTCCCATTTCTCTGGATCTGAAATTATTTCGGTTTGGTCTAATTGTTAGTTTTGGCCGGCGAGTGCGTGTCATATCTCTGATGGTGAACTTATTGTGGTGGACATATGGTTAGGAAAAGAAACACAAAATCTGTTCATGCCGTGCGCATTAATCGTGAAACTCACAGACACAATCGATATTCCGTTGTTGCGGAGCCGAATCCGGCTCAACTAACTAGGGTTGATAGGGAGGCGCTTAAACCTCCAAACTTCAGATAAACGCAATCAAGTGACAGGCTTCTACTAAAGGTGCCTACCACCAAGTGTGTATATCTACCACCGCACATTGCAGCTTTTCGCGTTTGATTAGGGAGAGCATTATTAACCAGGTTAACGGTACTTAGTGAAAATTTTATAATTCAGTTTAAGCCTTAACAGTCGCTGTCTTCTACATAAATACCCAAATATACCGTGGAAAGTCCATACATGTGACTTATTGTAACGTTAACCACCACCACCTCCTTACCGGAGTCAAATCAATGTATGTGATCTTGTTGTACATTTATTATTATAATCATACGACTAAGATGTTACATTTTTAGGTCTCTACATAGATTTAGAGCATAACTGACCCGCGACTATTTGGTGAACATATGTGCATATATGTGCCCCATCTTGCATATGCAAGATGATCCTTAGTTTGGTAATGTTCAGCGACTGAAGTCTTGTGTTGCGGTGCCCAAAACAAAAAAAAATGTGTTAATCTTACTTTTAATTGGATTTGAATAACTTCAGAATTCATAAATATCACCTAGCTTAGGTATTTGTTGCATGCAATGCTATCGAGCTGGCAGATGTGAAGCAGGGCCAAGAGGACGATAAATTTATAAATTATTGTTTTCGGGGCCCCGGGAATAAAATTTCATTCTCGTTTTACTCCTTCAGTCTAAAAATATATTTCTAAACAATGCCTACGTCGCCATGTTCGAGATACTGAAATCCGCCCCAATTCTACAAAACCGCAAAATTCCCCTGCAAGGCTTTTAAAGATTTCCTCCCGATGAGCTGAAATAGTGCTTGCATGGCGTATCAAGAGATTCGGGAAGAGCTTGGCCCTTTTTTATTTTATTTACATGCTTTCTTCCATTCAACAACTAATCAGGAAATAAAAGTTTTTTTGTGCAATGGTATATACTGGTGTATTGAAAAACAATTTCTAATATTGATAAGTCCTTTCTTGCATAGTAGGTAATAACATAAGTATGCAAAAATTTATCGTCAAAAAACTTATATAGGGGGGATTTATCCCCCCTATCGTTATTTTATCGCCAGTCATACCTACTTCTTTTACAGGTAAAGGACTTGATCACTATTTGCGTTAATCTCAGTTGATATGCGCTCAATTAACATTCTGATTACATATTTGTAAAATTTAAAAAAAAGTTAAATTAAAAAGTCGGAACGCCTACTTTAAGCCAAAATTAGTACCTATTTTTTTCGAGCAAGTCAACTCAAAGACTTTGGTTACAATACATTTGGGCAACTTTTTTAGAATCTCTAGGGGGGAAGAAGCCCCTCCCCTCCCTACACCCTTTGGCGACGCGTAAATTACAGTACGTTTTCCACTTTACACCTGCATGCAGGTTGAATACTTGTACTAACTTACAATAGCATTAAGATCTTTAAAACCTGTATTCTTGCAAATAAACGAATTTCATTTCATTTTATCTTATCCTGTTTATAATAATTAAATATTTATTGCGAGTGTCACGTCATAGTAAGGAAAGATACAATGAAGCTCGGCTAGGCCACAACAGTTTGGTAATTCTAATCCAAAATTAATTTTGAAATTTTCTAACCACTAAAAGGTGCTTCGGTGTTCAGAAGTCATTTTTATTTCAATTTAGATACTTGAAGATAATGGTAGAGCTGATAGTCAGCTAGGCAAGCGCCGACCCGTGTTAGGTTAGGCCTAAATAATTAAAGTATTCCGAAATGTTTTTTAAGAATCCATCTTATGCTGATATAGTACGAATCGATACGCAGTGGGACAACACCAAAGTAAATCAGTAGGTACCTACTTACAGTCTCCGATGCATCCCCCTTAGGTACATACTAAAGGTAGGCTCAGGAGGTCAAACCCGGAACCCTTTCACACACATGACTCGTGACACAAACACAACAAACTTATCAACACAGTTCACTTTACAACAACACAGCGACACTAAATTTCATGATCCATTACCAGTAGGGACGGTGTCATCCCCCGAGTCGGAGTCGGCGCCGGCGTCGGGCGCGGGCGCCTCCATGCAAGCATCGCGGTGGTCGTGCGGCGCCAGGGTGCGCCTCCCAGCTCCAGGTCTGCAGCTCCAGCTCGCACCACGCACCACTCACTACTAGGCCTCGCGGCGCGCCCTCACACTGCTTTTTATTTCTCGCCGGCGTCATCGACGTGACGTCGACGATTCGTCACCGCGATCTGCAGTGACGATGAGGAAAACGCTTTCTGAGAAGCTGCGCGAGCGGCGCGCGCCACAGTCTCGCTAGCGTCGTGCGCCGATTCGATCTAACTGCCCTGAAAACTCATTCTGATCGACAATTTGTTAAGCTGTGGCGTGACTGATATAATGAGATTCTTGTTAGGAGCAGCATGCATCGAATAAGTGCGGGCTGTATGCATGAGCTTCAGTCTGAATTTCAGGTATTTTATGTACTTTTAATAACTATTAAAAAATAGACAATATTCATTACCTACTAACAAAAACTTGATCTTCTACACTTAGCAGAATATATATGCGACTTACAAGAACAAATTACTTAGTAGTATGATGAGAGTAAAAAAACTACCTTATTCTTACGTCTACCTGTTACACACGTGTTCATTAAATGGTAATGTGCGGTCGGGAAACCCGCTTTGTTTTAAAAGTTTTAAGGAGCGTACATGCTCAAAAGATCGTTTCCTCCAAGACAAAATCGTGCCTTTAATTTTTAAGCATACTTTATGTTTATTTATACTTAGGTACCTACTTGTTTATATCTGAAACTCTTCATCATACCTATTTAAACCTTGTAATTGCATGGTTACTGTCAGGTTTTCAAATCATCATAGAAAGTCTGAAAACAGGGGCTTGCAAATTGAGGGCTAGGCTTAAGTATTTTAGTACTTCAATTCTTGGGTCCAAATTCGGAATATTACCAATTGTTTGTTCAACTTTACCAGACGCAGAACCTTCAGCGTCCACTGCCTTATGTTGGCGCCTCTCACCTATTCCCAGCTCCCCATAAATTGAAATTGACCCACAAAGATTCCTCGATCGACGAGGTTCTTAGTAGCGCAGTGCTTCGGTAATTGTCTGTGACCTAGTCACAGCGCAGTCGTGTATGTATGGGCAAACTTAAGGAAGGATTATTCCGAATAGGTATATGAAAAGTTATTTATCGCGAACATCATCGTGCTTCGGAAGGTACGGTACGAAAGACAGCATGGGCAGATGGAAAACATCTGATATAAGGTTGGTCACTTAAACTTTCCATATCACACTATATAAAAAGTGACATCTGAAAGCAAAGATATCTCACTTGAGTTGGTGTTATGTAATGTTATGAATTTTTATTCATATACATACATACATTTTTATGCAGATCACTTACTTACGAAGGGTAAGAAGAACAACCGTCCCAATGTTGTGCCGCATAAAGTAACATATTATGTGTTGTGCCCTTAGGCACTCCAATAGGTTTTCCGTTTCGCTATGCTGCTAACATAATAAACGTGCTTCTTTCCAGTTTTTGGTAATACTTTTACCTGGAAACACCAATGTGGTTCTTTTAATTTTATTGAAGATTTTTTGCGGGTTCTGCTATCTAATAATTAATAAAATTCAATATGGAATCCGTCTTACTTGCCAGTTTCAGAACGTATATATATGATATCTGTCACTGTCACTTCCAGCTGTCTGTCAAAGTCAATATTTACTTGCAA
Source organism: Pyrausta despicata (assembly GCA_963921415.1). Lineage (NCBI taxonomy): Eukaryota > Metazoa > Arthropoda > Insecta > Lepidoptera > Crambidae > Pyrausta > Pyrausta despicata. The sequence goes on from OY992851.1 coordinate 319,765, forward strand.
TTTTTGTGGGCGAAGCTTACGATGATTAATTATTTATTAATTACTTTGTGTAATTAAGAAACGACATTATGGTAATATACGGATTATATATTGTCAGTAAATCTGGTGGACTCATATATAATTATGACCACAACATTCCAAAGGTAGAGACAGAGAAAACATTCGGGTTTCCCTTGGACCTGAAGTTGCAGTATGAAAATAAGAAAGTTATCGTCGCATTTGGTCAACGCGATGGAATAAACGGTAAGTTTTTATGCGGCCTATATATTTATCATTCGTTTTAGGGTTTGTTACCATCAACTTACACAGTTTATCCTTTCCAGTGGGTCACGTCCTGCTCTCAGTAAATGGGTCCCCCGTCGCAGGCCGCACCACAGAAGACGGACGTGATGTTTTTGATCTCATAGAAGTTAAGGTAGGAATGCGAAGTCATAAAAAAAAAATATTTAAGTGCCGTAAATTGTTGATATTCTTATTTCATCTGTTTTGGTAGGAAAACTACCCACTAAGCCTGAGATTTGGGCGCGCGCGGGCGACTACCAATGAGAAAATTGTCCTGGCCAGTATGTTCTACCCACTGTTTGCGCTGGCCAGCCAGCTGAGCCCCATTCCCAAGTCCTCGGGCATAGAGTCACTTACTGCGGACTCTTTCAAACTATCCTGCTTTCAGACATTGACAGGTACAGATTTTGCGTTTTTTATTTCATACTTAACATTAATAATAATAAATTGTTTCAGCAAACACACTAATTAATTACCTAGCCCCCAAACTAAGCATTATCTTGTGCTATGGTGGCTAGGATAACGGAAAGAAATACGTAAATACATTTATAGACAGCCATGACTCTTTACAAATGCTCGTGCTCATCACACGAATATTTGCCCCTAGCAGGATTCGAACCCGCGACAGCCAGTTTCGTAGTCTGGACCTCAGACCATTAGACCTAAGCTGTTGTTAAATACTTAGTATTTCCATTGTCATGTTACTCATATCAATTATGTAATTAAAGCTTCGTTCTTGATAGACAGAAATCCAAGCAGCACTAGAAAATTTTATTATTTCAGGAGTGAAATTCATTATAGTAACTGACCCCAACATGCAAGGAGCTGAAGTAGTCCTAAAACGGATTTATGAGATCTACTCAGACTATGCCCTGAAGAATCCCTTTTACTCCTTGGAGATGCCAATCCGCTGTGAGCTGTTTGACACATCTTTGCACACACTGCTTGAACTAGTGGAAAAATCTGGAACGGCTAATTTATAGTTACTGATATTAATTTAGTGTTTATGTAAAAAAATCTTATTTAAGTGCAATAAAATGTGTGAAATATGTTTACTTTTTTTTAAATTTAATGAAGATGACCTGAGATTTTCAAGATGTTCAAAGAAATAAGTCAAACTCAAGGGATGGAGAATAAATAAATAAATGTTTGTGAAATATTTATCACACCAATTCTCTAGTCCCAAATTAAGCTACGAGGCTTGTGTTATGGGTACTAGACAATGGATAAACATACTTAAATACATTTTTTTGGAAATTAATACATATTATACATAGAAAACAGCCAGACCAGTACAAACACACATGTTCATGCACACATATGCTTGTAATGTGCGGGGATCGAACCCGCGGCCCCCTGGTTTTAGAAGTCTGAAATGTAGACCACTGCACCAAACGGTCGTCAGTATCGTAGAAGTTCGTAGAAGTAGATACTACTTCTAGTAGGTACATGCAATGCATTAACTTGTTTAAAGTATTTATTTAATAAACACCTAAGTTATGATTTAATAGGAAATGATTAAGGTAGCCTAAGCCCTGCCCACTTCTTTGAACTTTAGTTTGACACTTCCTTTTTAGAAAAACTGCAAAACAGGATTGTTCAAATACATGTTGTTTAAAATGAAACCACCAGTTAGTTTACAATATAAAATTTATTGATATAATCATTATTTATAACAATTCAAACCGAGGCAGTTTGTCCTCACACTCGCCCACCGTTAAAGTTACGCTAAAGTTACTTCGTGTTATTATTACCGAGCGCTCTTTGTACTTGACACACACTGACGCAGTCACGCAGCTATTGCCTGATATTGGTTCGCCCGGCCCGGGGCGGCCGCTGCAACATCTCATCTCATACCATTTTCCCTTTAACAGTCACAATCAGCTTCTCTACTGGGAACCTCCACACTAGGGAGGGGTTAGTATCTGTTTCACGAAAGGTGGAATTAACCTAAATTTAGTTGGTACACTCTTCTCAAATAGTAAAAGGTTAGAATATAGTAGAATAAAAGGAAAGATTCCCTGCGTCATGCGTGCAGTATATGGCTTTGTGCGTACTGCGAAATATTACCAGTTTATGATAAAATAAAGTTAAAAACATTAAATAAAAATATTTCTCAAAACTGAGCTAAATGATTTAGCTATCTATTACTATCACATGTAGGAAAATAATAAAAAGATGCCGCCCCGTGGTCCGATACACCAAGCCCGTTATACTTAAAAGCTCCTCACATAATTCTCAAAACAGAGTCACCCTGGACAAAGCGAGCCCGCTCTTACAAACGTGCAGAGACGAGCCGTCGCCGGTCGGGGCTCCCTTAACATTAGAGCTTCAAGAACATAACAAAACTACATAATCAAGGCAAATATTCAACCATTAAAGTACAACGGCTTCGATGACCTCATGAGAGATTCACAGCGATCGGTACAAAAATAGAGCCGCGAGCGGTCTCCTACAAAATATAACCTCTGCTCGCTATAATTAAGTCTTAATTAAGTTATCGAAGGACCTACTCGTAAAACTAGTCTACGCGGCTCGACGCAGGCGCACGCGGCGCGGCTCCTACATTAGTCCCGTCCTTAAATTTATGATACACAATTTTGAGTCCTTTAATCTAATTCAAACAAATTATAGTTAAATAACGTTACAATAAGGCTTTATCAATCCATATTACTCACTAACAATAACTACGATTAAATTTTGACAAATGGCCCTTAATGTTGTTAATGGCTTATGATTTCACAATAATGTTATTCGCCCGTTCTTGGCATTCATAGGTAAACAGAAAAATTAGAAGTCAGTCGTAATCGCTAGCCTTCCTAAGCCAGGTTGCTAGAACTGTATGCGTCGAAATATAACGTCACAATAGCTTACCCGAAATTAGTCGAAGTGAACACAGTGAAATACCTATTTCAAGTCATGGTATGAGCCTTAACCTACGCGCTATCGATACCTACCCTAGCCGCTAGCCTGCGCGCCGGCGCCCGGCGTCCACAACACGCCTGAGTATAAATATTGCGTCCCCGCGTCGCCGAAAACTGATATCGAACGGACACCTTGCACCGAGTTCCAATACACATGTCATAAAGATACGTAACATTACAAACACGATACCGCTTACTGCCCCTCAGTTACGGACAACTACGCAGTTTATTGCACTAGACTTACAGATCAGTGCGTCCGCGACGCGTTTCGACTCGGTTCCTCGGTCGGGAACACGAGTCGGAAGTGCTATGACGAAACAACGTCTGAAGTGAGGCGGCCGCGACCCGCCTACACACTATATTGCACGAATTAATGGCGCCCAGTATTGCTCGCACGAGATCACGTCGTACACGTCGTTTGATAATACGACGCACAACAGATCCCCCTATTTGGAATTTTTAACACGTTTATTGCAAGCGCTCCCGGAAAGGAGACATAAAACACTCTTTGTTTTAAGTAGCTTTCGTGAACTAACTGCCAGGCGTTTAATTAGTGGGACCCACCGTAATCCCAAGCCATCTGACTATTATTTACACAAGTAACCAAGCAGGTATACCTCTATATATTTTAAGAGCATGACCACTTCGAATGAGATGATTTCAGATTAAATTCATAGCCAGTTTCCAGCCGTTTGATGTAAAAAAGGTTATAGAGCTTTAGGAAGATGAAATCATCAATGAGCTAACTCTAAATGATTTCAGAATCAATCAAAGACAGTAAGAAAATATAAAGAATGTTATATGCAGTAACACTATAAAATAACAAGTTAGTGAAATAACATGTTTGTTTGTTAATGTAACTCCTGAACGAATAACAATCATAGGAGGTAATCTATAGAGTGTGCTCTATGGAGCACCCTTGGTCGATAATCTAAATACATTGTCACAAAATAGAGTCGTCCTGTTGGATCAAACCTATAAGCAAACACGGGATAGATTAGTAAGGCCGCTCAGAGTCGGAGTCACGTCGTAGGTGACACATTATGTAAGGTTAGGCCGGTTGAGATGTGCTGGGGTCGACGATCAATGATCTTTAAACAGGAAGTTACATATCAAGGCGTTTGCTTCCGAGTTACAAGAAATACTGAGTTGTCGCAAGAGACCTCCACGACCGCACGGCGGCAATAGAAGGAGCGAAAATATTGCAGTCGGATTTATAATTCTGTCGGACATTGGCATTCTTATGAAATGTGGTCGTTTATTTACTCATATTCACATCGGACAGGATTTCCTCGAATCGAATACGTAGTGTATAAAAAGGTGTCTCATAGGACTCGTTTCTGAGGTTCGTAATTTCCACTCCAACACTGATATACTACCTGTGCGCAGTGGCGTGGTCGCGGGGCTGCGCGGGGGGCGGCGCGGGGGGCTGCGTGGGGTGCGCGGGGGGCTGCGTGGGGTGCGCGGGGGGCGAGCACTAGGAGTGCTTGGGGCGCGGCCCCCACAGCCGCAGCGAGTAGTCGTCGGAGGCGGACGCGAGCACGTCGTGGTGCTGCGGGTTCCACGCCACCGCGTTCACGCAGCGCGTGTGCCCGGAGATCACTGCGATCGGCTCCTCGCCATTTATGTGCCAGATGTACACCTGGCGAATATTAATATTTGTTAGAGAATAACTATCATAGAGCTGCGGGTAGACTTGCGCGTTGTTTCTATTTCGTTTCAAGTATCGTTACTTAAGAGTTACACGTTCTATGTGCTGATTGAATGATCGTCGTCTTTAGTTAGTGAGAATAGCAAAAAAGACAACCATACTATAAGCCCATAGAGAATATGCAGTGTGAATGGACTAAAAATATGTTGTTGTAAATGGTAGATCCTTGGTGATGAGGTACTGCTTGTGCTATCAATACATCCCATCATTTTCACCAACCAAGGAACATTCATTTCTCAACCAGTTTGCGACTGCTGCTTTTAAATATTGTTCAACTTCATGGCATAACGATCTGTAATTAACTAGTTCTTCAGGTTACAAATACATTAGACATTTTACTATTTAAATTTATTATCCTAATATAACTTTAAGATTTCCATGCCATTGATAATGGTTGATTGAGCGGATGTATAATTGCTGATTAGTAAATATGACCATCTTCAGTGTACACTGTACCTTAACCAAACGCAAATAAAGATTTCTGTTTCAAAGAGCATAATTTTCAAATGTCTAGCGTCGTCATAGCAAGCGCTGCGGTACCTTGTTGTCCTCGCTGCCCGAGGCCACGAAGTCGTGGTGCGCGCCGCCGAAGCCCGCGTGGATGGTGAAGTGCCCCTGGCTCAGCCCGCGGAAGCGCCGCACCAGCGCCCGCGCGCCTGACGCACAAATAATAATAATAATCATTTTTATTTTCCGCGCATAGGGGTTGCGCCTATTCTGCCACGTACAAAATAGGGATTTTAAAGTTTTCTTTTTTAAATCTATAACTCACTAGTGAGTTACATGAAAGTATTTCAATTAATAATCTATCTGATGAGACAGCTATGCCATCAAAAGCAGTTAATTATAATTTTACTAACTGCACATTTACTAATTGTTTCTCTAAATAAACTTTTTATCTACTAAATAAAATAAGTTTTTATTGTTATTTTATTCACAAGTGTGTTGAAAAACGTCGTATGATACACGTGTGTATTGATGATTACCGTCCTCGACTCTCTTAAGACCCTCGCCTACGGCTCGGGCCTCAATGGCGCCTCGGCGGTAATCACCAATGTTACACACTAGTACCATAATGTACTATTATATATTTTATCAAGTAACAACTCATCATTACATAGTTATAAAGGGCTTAACCTATGTTAGTAATTTATAATTTTATTTATTTATAACTAGTGGCCCCCCGCGACTTCGTCCGCACGGAATCCCTTTGATTTCCAAATTGCGGTTGATAAGGGGATAAAAAATATCCTATGTCCGTGTCCTGGTTCTAAGCTAACTCTCCACCAATTTTCAGCCAAATCGGTTCATCCGTTCTTGAGTTATAAATAGTGTAACTAACACCACTTTCTTTTATATATATATTGTATTTATTAACTCATTTAACTTCAACTCCTGTGGAAGTTGTGCAACAGTAACTAATATAGCGGCAGTCCAGTCTACTCGCTATCATAAGCAGGATTCTGTTGGGGCCGCACCGAACCCTGCTCACCAGGGAGGGGCATCTAATACATACATGAAATTATTTGTGAAATTGAACAATGTGAAATTAAAACACACTTAAAGGAAAATGGACTGCCATAGGCGGGAGTCATTTTCTTTAGGTGTGTACATACAAACATAAACATCATACAATTATTTGTTGACGCTTTGTTTAGTAATCACCTATATTTTAAAAATAGGTTTAATTCAATATTAGCTATTTTCGTATACTTCTTTAATTGCAGACCTGTATGGCTAACCTAAATAGCACAGGTTAGCCAACGAATACTTTTTTCATCGTCCTTAACAAAACCTTAATAATACAACAAGGGTAATTTCCATACCATTGGCTAGAATAAAAAAATCTTAAATTTTGTTAACAATCTTATCAGCCCCAACCCAATTCCCACTTGCTCCACAATTATAAATATAAATATTTCACAACAATTCTCTAGTCCCAAATTAAGCTACGAGACTTGTGTTATGGGTACTAGACAACGGATAAACATACTTAAATACTTTTTTGTTTGTAAATAAATACATATTAAACATAGAAAACACTCAGACCAGTACAAACACACATGTTCATGCACACATATGCTTGTACTGAGCGGGGATCGAACCCGCGACCCTTGGTTTTAAAAGTCCGACATGTAGACCACTGCACCAAGCGGTCGTCAAAAATTCCCACTTGCAAGCGAGCATAACCTCAAGATTAAATAATACGATGTCCTTGTAATCATCAAAATTGTAATTGCAAAAAGGCATTCGTTGCCCAAAAAAAATGTATAAGAGCAATATGTGGTACGGTATCTGACGAGCCCTGCGAACCGCTGTTTAAGTCCTTAAACATCCTGACACTTCCTTGTTTGTTTATTTTTGAGGTATCAAAATTTGTCAAACAAAATATGAATTACTTCAAACAAGCCAAAAATACACGAAATACTAGAAATGGGAATAGATTGGTTTCTGAAATCATCCCAAGAAGTACGCGGATTCAGAAAATTTTTTATTGGATGTGTTTGACAATTTATAACAAGATACCAAAATTCATAAAAGATCTACCCACAAATAATTTTAAAAGCGCCTTATACAGGTGGCTTAGTGAAAAGGCATTCTACACAACGCAGGAATTTCTAAATTCACAAAGTGACATAAGACTATAAATAATTATTTTGACTTTTGCTGATTATTATTAATGTTCGTATTTACTTTTTAAATTATTATGTTTATCATTATTATAGTTATTGTTTTTTACTTACTTATTTAATTTAAAATTTGAAATTGTATAAAATCTTGACAATTAGCTAATTGTAAATTAAATTCATTTTTAAAATTTGCATGCTGTTAATAACGGCTGAGTAAGCAGAACGACCTAAAAATATGTCATCTTCAGTGTACCTTATTCATGAGCAGATAATAAATTTCATAATTCATAATTTCATAATTCATAATTTCATAATTCATCTTCAGACGCTAGGATCTCCTAAACCTGAACCGTACATATGTGCCTTAAAAATATGTACTTGTTAAGACGAACGTGAAGTGTAGCTTGTATTGTATTGTAAATAGTGCGGTCGACTCACGGATGTCCCAGAGGTGCACGCCCTGGTTGGCGACGTTGAGCAGCAGCAGCGTGTCGGCCGCGTTCAGCGTCATCGCCATCACCGCGTGCTCCTCTTGGATCCTGCAACACCAGAGACGCCATGTCAATGTGGTTTCACGCCCCAGAAGGGGGAGATGTGGGAACAGATTAAACGGAAACAGAATTTGTAGGAAGCATCGAATAGCGCCGTAGGGGAAAAGAGCCCACGCAGTACCCACGCGCTCTCCCGTGATCCGGTTCGTACGCCGCAAGGCAGGCAGAACCATGGGTTGGTGGAGACATACCATCATGTCATCTTGACCGCTCCAACGCTTTGGAGATGGCAATGGTCTATTTTATATGGCAAGAGTCTAATGTCAATATGGTTTCACCCCCCAGAAGGGGGAGAGGTGGGAACAGATGGGACGGAAACAGAATTTGTAGGAAGCATCGAATAGCGCTGTAGGGGAAAAGAGCCCACGCAATAGTCACGTGCTCTCCCCTATTTCGTTTTTTTTTTGGGATAGGTTTGCTCTTGACTTAAGTCTTAGCCCGAACGAGGCAGACTGAGTCTACGATGGAGTGGGCTCAATTAGAAGATGCCTGTTCACTCTGCTCTCTCTTTGAAGATTCCTAGGTCGTAATTGCAGGGAAACACTGACGCAGGTAGTGAGTTCCACTCTTTTGCAGTGCGCATCAGGAATGTAGATGAGAAGCGCTTCATCAGTGGAGCGTTTCAGTGGAACATCGACACGGTACGGATGGTATCCCGCGGTTTGTATACCGCAAGGCAGAACCATGGGTTGGCAGGCATATTTCGAATCATCATGTCATCTTAACCGCTCCAAAGCTATGATAAGTCGACAGTTACCAACATTGTGTGTTAATAGTTAAAAATGACCAGAGTCTAAAGAGTGTGATCTTACTTGTCTTTCTTCACATTAGACCTAGGATGACTATTCTTGCGCAGGTGATCTGTCAGAATTTCAGAGGGTACCTACAAGATTGAATTTTGCTTGTTTTACATATGGTTAAAGGATTCCAAATAAACCTTTCTTCAGTATAAACATGGGATACCTGGCAAACAGAAGTCTGGAAGGAACTATTTTAAATACGAACTACTTCTTAGATATAGAGTGAATTTGAAGCCCAATCATTGGTCCAAAAATTGACATCCTGACTAATGACCTATTATTGTACATAAACTCGTATTAAGAGATGCTTTAAGATGTCATTTTGATGCCTACAGATTTTCATCACTCATTTGTATGGTAAGTCTTTTTCGGAAAATGAACCGTAGTTCATAATGTAAGTGACCTGCCCTTGCGACGCCCTTGTTTATACATATATATAGCAACACGTACACGTTGCGGTCGGTGAGGTCGGTGAAGTCGTACGCGCGCACGCGGTGGTGCGTGTCTGCGGCGAGCACGGTGCGCCCGTCGCTGCGGCACGCCAGCTGTTTATACATATATATAGCAACACGTACACGTTGCGGTCGGTGAGGTCGGTGAAGTCGTACGCGCGCACGCGGTGGTGCGTGTCTGCGGCGAGCACGGTGCGCCCGTCGCTGCGGCACGCCAGCTGTTTATACATATATATAGCAACACGTACACGTTGCGGTCGGTGAGGTCGGTGAAGTCGTACGCGCGCACGCGGTGGTGCGTGTCTGCGGCGAGCACGGTGCGCCCGTCGCTGCGGCACGCCAGCTGTTTATACATATATATAGCAACACGTACACGTTGCGGTCGGTGAGGTCGGTGAAGTCGTACGCGCGCACGCGGTGGTGCGTGTCTGCGGCGAGCACGGTGCGCCCGTCGCTGCGGCACGCCAGCTGTTTATACATATATATAGCAACACGTACACGTTGCGGTCGGTGAGGTCGGTGAAGTCGTACGCGCGCACGCGGTGGTGCGTGTCTGCGGCGAGCACGGTGCGCCCGTCGCTGCGGCACGCCAGCTGTTTATACATATATATAGCAACACGTACACGTTGCGGTCGGTGAGGTCGGTGAAGTCGTACGCGCGCACGCGGTGGTGCGTGTCTGCGGCGAGCACGGTGCGCCCGTCGCTGCGGCACGCCAGCTGTTTATACATATATATAGCAACACGTACACGTTGCGGTCGGTGAGGTCGGTGAAGTCGTACGCGCGCACGCGGTGGTGCGTGTCTGCGGCGAGCACGGTGCGCCCGTCGCTGCGGCACGCCAGCTGTTTATACATATATATAGCAACACGTACACGTTGCGGTCGGTGAGGTCGGTGAAGTCGTACGCGCGCACGCGGTGGTGCGTGTCTGCGGCGAGCACGGTGCGCCCGTCGCTGCGGCACGCCAGCTGTTTATACATATATATAGCAACACGTACACGTTGCGGTCGGTGAGGTCGGTGAAGTCGTACGCGCGCACGCGGTGGTGCGTGTCTGCGGCGAGCACGGTGCGCCCGTCGCTGCGGCACGCCAGCTGTTTATACATATATATAGCAACACGTACACGTTGCGGTCGGTGAGGTCGGTGAAGTCGTACGCGCGCACGCGGTGGTGCGTGTCTGCGGCGAGCACGGTGCGCCCGTCGCTGCGGCACGCCAGCGCGTTCACGCGCACGCCGTCCCAGCTGTTGATCAGCGCGCCCTGCACCACATCACACAAACGAACTTGTTAAACAACATATTGTTACCAATTAATTTGGTATCGAGACTGAACTAATTGTATCGAATTAGGTCAAAAGAATTAGGAAGTGAATCCCAGCATGTGAACAGGCGTAAGGCTGGTTTTACAGTGACGCGTACCTTCCGCGCGGGTGGTAAGCGCGGCTCGCAAGCACGCGGATGACCCGCTTGGATCTATAAAACGAGTTCAGAGCCGCGCGGTTTGCCTCCTCGCCCGCGCGCGGTTGAAAAACGCGGCCCAAACACCGTCCGCGCGGTAATAAAATACTATTATTTAACGATCTTAGCCACTCAAAGCTCGTGGACCGCGACGCTTGCCAACCGCGCTGGCAGACGCGTCACTGTAAAACCAGACATAGTGGTGAGGCTGCGTCGTGTAACTCACGTCGAGGCTGCAGTGGTAGAACTGGCCGCGCGCGCCGCCGCACACGAACTTGTCGCCGGAGGCGTGCCACGCCACCGCCGTCAGCGAGTCCTCCTGCGAGTGCGACATCTTCAGGTGCAGCTGCTCCGTCTGCACAACGTCACAATGTCAACTATAAGCCTTTGACAACACAAGCACACATGTGTCAGGATAAGTAGCATAAGAAGAGCCACTACCGCGATCAAATCTACGGCTACTGTAACTTGTAAACATGTTGCCAGATTTGTGACGTCACTTATCATCTAGTCGTACCGCATCCTACCGCTATCATCACAAACGTGCGACACCAGGTCAACTCATAAATATATAGATAGAAAGATTAACACTTTATTGTACAACACAAAACATAAATTACAGACAAGTTTAACAAAGAAAGATTTACAATAAATAAATACATGTAAATTATTTTAAAAAAAAAACACTAACTTTTCTGTTAAAAAAACCGATAGAGTCAGGAAAACTAAGAACGACCGCGATTAAATTAACTTTCGAATACAAAAACCGATTTGGTATCTATCCATCCATTCGGGAGCTACATGCCACAGACAAACACAAACAGACATAGGTTATAAACGTAGACACAAACTTATAAAACTCTTTTACGACGGGGGTTATAAAGCGAGAACTATGTAGATACAGAAAGATTTTCCACCCTGGGGTAAGCTAACCCTAAAAGGGCACACACATTTATACACAATACACATTTTTACTCCATAACTGTAACCTGTAGTAGATCAATCAGTGGGGTGAGCACGAACAACTATCGTAACGTATTCGTAGCGTTTACCTATAGTTAACTTTTAATATTTAATATTCAAAACTGTTCTCCGTGATATTAAGAATTAAGCTTATCTTAGTTTTTAGTTTTTCATGTTAACTTTAGGACTTTTATTGAAAAAAATGTCTTTAATACCTTCACAGTTAAACACAAAATATGATCTTACTTCAAACTAAGATACATTTTTGGGTTGTAATCTAGCGAATATATTTACTTGTCTCATTGTATTTAATAACCTTACCTGATTGTAACCTGTTTTGTGTCTACATAATAAATAAATTAGTATGGGGTAACTGTCAGTTTTTGACGTTTAGACGACACGAATACGTTACGATAATGTTCGTGCTCACCCCACATGAAAAGATACAATTTCACCACCAATGAAACTTGGTCATCAAAGAAATACATATATCTGTGTGTGTCAGTGAGTACCTGCATGTTCCATATCCAGAGGTCGGGGCAGTCCTCGGGCCCGGCGGCGAGCAGGTAGCGCCCGTCGGGGCTCCAGCTCACGAACGACACGCCGTACGAGTGGCCCTCCAGGGACTTCCTGACAAATTACACGCGAAACCAGATGTAATAAAAATTTCAACACCTGAGGCTCTCGCTGGATGGTTGGGTCAAGGGTCAGGAGCAGAAGGCAGTACTTTTGGACACGACGCGCATCGTCCGGAGGTCTCTCTCTGTAGCTTGAGCCCTGCCCCGCTGCTGGCAGCTTGCTAGGGTGAGGTTTTTATAATATTTTTATGATTTGTATAACTTTATAATATTTTCCTTTTATAATTATATTATAAAAACCATCCCTAAGATAAAGTTTAAATAAAGTGAATAATAATTATAATAATTCTTTATTTGCATCCAACATGTATAAATAGTTATTCGTTACTTCGTTACAGAAATTAGCATGCAAATGTTACAAGAAATAAAAAAATTACAATTCATTAATTAATCAGATACAATACAAAATGTCATATCATTATTTATTGTCCTATCATTATTAATGTCCTATCTTTATTGTAGGACTTGAGGAACATCTATCTTGCACACTATAGCAGCAAGGTTTTATAGTCTGTGTTTTGTCATGAAGCGTTAGTAGTAGGGAATGGTCCCGGGAAATCCCGGTCCCGAAATTCCCGGGAAATCCCGGGATTTGGCGACAACTAAATTACCCGAAATCATTACCTTGTCCCGGAACTTTCGGGACTTTCGGGACTAAGTAAAAATCAGGCTTAATTTTCAAATATTGCGCGCTATCAAAGAATTGAACCAGAGAGGATATTCTCTTCAGCTGGTTTAAGCGACAACACTTTAGACGCGCTTATATTTATGAGAACGCTTTATAACGAGCAACAAAAATAGGTTTCTATTTTTGTTTTGTGGTTAATTTGTGTTGATTTTAAGCAGTAATTTATAATTTATTCCAAATAAGCAGTTTGTTATTCTTTTTTGTTCAGTTGAGACAACGATTGTTTAGTTGATAATAGGAGAAGATTATTTCTAAGTTATAATAATAACTTTCTTGTTATTTGATAGTAATAAATAAAAACTGATTGTGATAAGTAATAAATACTCGTGTACATGAAATCTAGCGTTTTATTGCCAATTAAAAGAAAACTAATAAATATTACAACATTCTGGTAAAAGTCCTAAAAGTCCCGAATGTCCCGGGCGTCCCGGTCCTTTATCAGTTCATCCCGAAATTAACGGGACTCAAGTATGGCACTGGTTCTTCATTCCCTAGTTGGTAGGGCCCAAAAGATAAAGACCTGTTCAAGCCTGTTAAATTGTTGACGTTCATAAATGGCATAATGTGAGTCCCAACCTGAATGAATCTTGAAATACAAGTTGCAAATATACATTTATTAAGTCTACCTCTCAATTCAACGTACCCATAAAAATTAAAATTAGTAGCAAGATGTCCACAGCTGAACATAGCTCTATTGGAGGTCTAAGGGTCAGCATCCGATTCAAAACTATGATCTATATAGAAAGGTGATAGATTTTTTTTGTCAAGCCTAGAGACGGCTCAACTTAAGTTGGAATTAAAAAAAAAAAACTCCTTGAACAAGTCATATACAAGTAATTTTACTGCCTTAATTATTCTAAAACAGGTGCCGCTGTTATCTATTGCACGTGCTACATTTTATTTATAGTAATGATGACGCTGGCACCGACTTCTGAATAATTTAGGCAATAAAATTACTTGTTTATGACTTTTTGAAGGAGGTTATTTTTTTTAATATTCTTATATTTAAAACTTTTTAGTGGCCACGTATTAATAATTATTACTATCATCCTAACCCAGTAGAATGGTCATGAACTGTGGTGAAAGATTCCCTGAACTCCTAAGAATTAAGGAGTTCTCCATCATCACGTCGCTTTAAAATTATTACTTTCGTAAGCTTGAAAGCCCCAAGATAACGCAGCAAAAACTTAACCTTTTTTGATGATTTAAAGGAGTTCCCTGCAATATCTTCCACATGGATGACTTTAACAAAATTTCTATGGGACGAATGGGACAGTACTCTTTTGGATACAAAAACAATTTTTCAAATCGGACCATAAATGTCGGAGTTATGCGGTAACATACATTAAAAAAATACGCTCGAATTGAGAACCTAATTCTTTTTTGAAGTCTGTTAAAAATTGTTCTGGAATTCAGACCTGCTTTTGGACAATGGGCCAAAGGACTTACCTAAACGAGAGTCGTTTCGCGACGGGGTCGAAGTCCCATATCATGACGGTGTTGTCCTTGGAGCCCGAGGCCAGCTTGCTGCCGTCCGGCGACCACTTGCAGTACCACACCTCGTCGCAGTGCTCGTTCAGCACCTGCCAACGTCGACGAAGGGTTCAGTCCCGAATAAATATAACGTCAGAGTTTAAAAGTAGGCTTGTAAACGCATGTTGATGAAAAAAACATCCAATGTCCGTCGTCTTGATGGCGTTGATAAGTGAAGTCCTCTTGATTTGCTGCGTTCATTGGTGTCTGATGCGATAGCGCATACAATAATTGTATCACGAGTTTGATTTCAAGTAGTGTTCGAATAAATGTCTAAGATGGAACTTATATTTTTATCCTTCGGCTAAAGGTTTGATTTGTTTAGCTGATCCCCAGAGGTGGTGGCTTGAACTGATTAATAATCAACTTTTGGTGAGATTACATTGAAACTTGTTATATGTATATAAAATTGTTATATGTGACTAACAACGCGTAAGGCAGTAGTGATGCTGATATAGTTAACATCGTCCATATAAGACCATGGCATGTGATGAGAAACCGCATAAGACTGGGTCAACAGGCGTTCTCTTATACCGAAGACCAAGAAATAATTCAGGTCACTGAACCAGCAAAGTAAGGAAGTAGGAATGCCGTAGAGCGTCTCCTGCGAAGCATGGGAGGCACGTACCTGCAGCGAGTGTATGGGGAACCGGTCGGGCGAGCAGTGGTGGTCGGCGAGCAGCGTGAAGGGCACGTGGTCGGGGCGCGGGTCGGCGCGCGGCTCGGCGTGGAAGCGGCAGCGCGCGGCCTGGTGCGCCGCGGCCTGCGCCAGCAGCGCGCGCAGCCGCGCCGGCGGCATCATCAGCGCCGGCGGCAGCGCGGCCTGCACCCGCGCCAGCACCTGCCCACGCACAGATAACATTACTCCGTGTTTCAAAAGTATGAAAAACTTAACCAAACAAACCAAAGTAGAAATTTTCGCTACGATAGGCGTCTACACCTAGCCCACAAACAGAAACAAATGAGCAGTTGTTAATGATACCACCCGCAGTCCCCACTCACCCCAGCCCGAGCGGCGCCGCCGGCCCAAGCAGCGCGCGCGCGCAGCTCGCTGGGGTCGGCGCACATCATGAGCGCGGACAGGCGGTGCACGCGCGCCGTGTCGAACTGCAGCGGCGTCAGCTCGTTGCGCAGCACGTGCAGCGCGTCCAGCGCGCGCCCCGCCTCCAGGTGCTCCAGGTACTTCTGCTCCAGCACCACGAACTTCATCTCCTGAGGGGACAATGACAGCATGGGCATATCAGACGCAAATCCATTTTTTGGAACACGTCAGAACAGCCTCACAAGCCCTTCTTAGCACGGCTTTAAAACAGACGTCATAGACCCTCGCTAGAAGCTAAGCAGATGCGATATTGATGAAGTTATGGCCTTTGAATGATCATCAAAAAAATGGACTTTGGATAAAGAATTAGTCTGAAAATCCACAGATGGAATTTTGATTACCAAATACGTTATTGTATTCGATTGAACATTCTGACTCACGCAGAACGCTCAACCTTGTTTTGTTTACTAGTTAGTTGTTATATATCTTCTAATACTTATATAAAATTCTCGTGTCACAGTTTTCGTTGCCATACTCCTCCGAAACGGCTTGACCGATTCTCATGAAATTTTGTGAGCATATTGAGTAGGTCTGAGAATCGGCCAACATCTATTTTTCATACACCTTAGTGACAATAATTTATATGGCATAACAACGTTTGCCGGGACAGCTAGTAATATGTAAGTAGGTATATATTGGGCATTCTAATTCACTTTTTTCTTCACCATTCGCTCTCTTCGTTCGCTCATTCGAAAAAAGTGAATTAGCCTGCCCAATATACACCTAAATATTACAAAACTGAAATGTATCACAACAGAACTTACACAGCACTGATAAAAAGGCCGCGCATGGCTAAATACGCTTTATCCACATTGTTATGATAATGTTGATACCATGAAACTTCACCTGTCACTTTTTTATGGAGTGGTGCTTTCATGCCAGATTGGTCGCACCAACATAATTTCCTATCAGAACTTACACAGCATTGATAAAAAGGCCGCGCATGGCTAAATACGCTTTATCCACATTGTTATGATAATGTTGATACCATGAAACTTCACCTGTCACTTTTTTATGGAGTGGTGCTTTCATGCCAGATTGGTCGCACCAACATAATTTCCTATCAGAACTTACACAGCATTGATAAAAAGGCCGCGCATGGCTAGGTACGCTTTATCCGCATTGTTATGAAAATGTTGATACCATGAAACTTCACCGGTCACTTTTTATGGAGTGGTGCTTTCATGCCAGATTGGTCGTACCAACATAATTTCTATCCGTAATCTTGTCGTAGAGCACATAGTAATATTTGATAGTAGGTACGTTTATGTTAATGAGAAATTCAGCACCATGAAAGTCACCGGTTACTTATAAAGTGGTGATTTCAAGCCAGATTGGTCGTGCTTATAACTCTGAACGTACCGACATAATTTCCTATCCGTAATCTTGCCAAAGAGCACATAGTAATATTTGATAGTACGTTTATGTTAATGAGAATTTCAGCACCATGAAAGTCACCGGTTACTTATAAAGTGGTGATTTCAAGCCAGATTGGTCGTGCTTATAACTCTGAACGTACCGACATAATTTCCTATCCGTAATCTTGCCTAAGGGCACATAGTAATATTTGATAGTACGTTTATGTTAATGAGAATTTCAGCACCATGAAACTCACCGGTTACTTATAAAGTGGTGATTTCAAGCCAGATTGGTCATGCTTATAACTCTGAACGTACCGACATAATTTCCTATCCATAATCTTGTCAAAGAGCACATAGTAATATTTGATAGTACGTTTATGTTAATGAGAATTTCAGCACCATGAAAGTCACCGGTTACTTATAAAGTGGTGATTTCAAGCCAGATTGGTCGTGCTTATAACTCTGAACGTACCGACATAATTTTCTATCCGTAATCTTGCTAAAGAGCACATAGTAATATTTGATAGTACGTTTATGTTAATGAGAATTTCAGCACCATGAAACTCACTGGTTACTAATGAGTGATTTCAAGCCAGATTGGTCG
The DNA here is from genome assembly GCA_963921415.1 of Pyrausta despicata. NCBI lineage: Eukaryota > Metazoa > Arthropoda > Insecta > Lepidoptera > Crambidae > Pyrausta > Pyrausta despicata. The sequence continues at coordinate 337,461 of OY992851.1, forward strand.
TGCTTATAATTCTGAACGTACCGACATAATTTTCTATCCGTAATCTTGCCAAAGAGCACATAGTAATATTTGATAGTACGTTTATGTTAATGAGAATTTCAGCACCATGAAACTCACTGGTTACTAATGAGTGATTTCAAGCCAGATTGGTCGTGCTTATAATTCTGAACGTACTTAACTATATGCTAGATCGCGAGATCTCGGAGGTCTGAAATCTGAAAGCCACGACTGGTAATAAATACTAAAAAATTTACTAGTACACGACAAATAATGCAATATGATAATGCAATATGATATTTCACTGTATAGGGTCATCAGTTTTTCGGTAAGAAAAAATTATGTATCTTTGTCAGTTACATGCATTACTAAAGTATGGTTGATAACCCTATAACTGTACTTGAACGAAATAAATTCATTTAATAAATTGATATTACTCACAAAGGTTCCGTAGATGTTTTGGGTTGTGCAAAAGACTATTAAAAAAATTAATGTAACTCGTTAAAAGGCTGATGTAGATGATTGACAAGATCTCATTTGTAATTGACACATTATTTTTAACATTTCACAAAATTATTAGAACAACATAAAGTTCTATAATCCCTGTTTGGTGTCAAAATTATCAAGTACGTTGCAAGATCTGAACATACTTGTTAATTTGAATTGTATTATTTAAACGATGATTCGACCAAAGGAATAATGTAGCAAAATAAGACAACAATCTTTCTTCGCAAAGTAATAGTTCCTATCTATTTGTAATAGTTGACTGGTAGGTAATACATAATAGCATTAAGTCCTTTTTTATACGATCGTAAACACAGCGTGACAAAGGAACCCTAATATAACAAATATTGCAGCATAAAACTTGGTATATTTTTGAATAAGTAAACAAGCTACATCCGTTTTGCAGGCGCTGCAGTTTTGATTTCACGTACAGTCGACGACAACAGCTGATATTGTTAATTGAAGGAGTCATAGATATCGATCGACGCATAAATAACTGTTAGATGATCATTTTAAAGTTAAAAGACCATCCTAATATTGCAGAATTGGGAATAGTATTTTTGTATAAAAAATCTGAATATGTTTTTGCTCTGTTTGTAGCTCCGTCTAAAGATAATTTCAACATAATAATATATTAACATTTGAACTTTATAGGTACATTTTTGAATCACATACTGTGTTCAAGCACAATTGATAACATACAAAGATTCACAAAGTTTTATGATTTAACTGTACTTTTACAGTGTACGTAAATTTATTTCTTAACCTTAATTATTGCTGACTATTAAAGTCTAAAGGTGAGGCTGTTTCCCTCTAAGTATGTTACATGTCAAAATTTGTTATTGCTGACACCTGAAAATTATTAGGCAGTGATTGCAAACCTGTTTTTGGAGCAACTTTTGAGGTTGTTTTTCGTAAATTGTTACCTTAACACATTGGAGTCTTACATTCAAATTGTTTAGCACCCCTGCGTCTGAATAGGCAATATTTTTGTATATATCGATAGCTTAAAATCAATATAATCTAAAATATCAGTGACAGTGCGTGGTAATTATCGAGAAACTGAAGTCTCCAGTTATAGTGCTACATCAAGAGGATTCCTCGCAGCAAATAATCATGTTCGTAAGTTTTTTTATTGATTTACTTTGTCTGAATCTTTGAAAATGTGTTATGTTATATGTTTTATGAACATAGGTCTGACATCGAGTACAACAACAAGGCACGAGCTGCATACAAGCAGTGTTCAGAGTCAGAAGACGAGCACTCCAGCCGACGAGCACGGAAGCCTGCAACGGAGATTTACGACTCTGACTACGAGTGCTCAAAAAAACGGTGAGTTAAGTGTTGTACATCTGACTGTACTTTTCTGGTTTCGATACGAGTATATTTTTGTAAGCAATATATATGCAACATTAATTTGTGTTATACCAATCTTTAACCATTTCAGCACCAGTAAAACGTTGAAAAAGTCTGGAGCATGCAAGAGAAAATCAACGGTGAGCGCAGAAAAAGAAATCTTCGACTCTGACGACGAAGCTAGTAAGCGGTGAGTTTAAATGTAAAATTAAAAGCTAATAATTTGAATAAAGGCTATACTTTTTTATTTAAAGCAGTTTAATATTAACTTGTAACGATGATTGTTTATGCTTACCCTTTGTAATATATTTATAGTTCAGTTATATACAATCCTAAGGTTGCACGTGAGCAGAGTTATAATTTTTTTATTATCTAAGATACAGTGATAGTTTATTAATATGTTTTAAATTCTATCTTTTCAGTGACAATAAAGCGGTGAAGAGAACCACGAAACGGAAGCCGGTTGAACGCGTGGAGAAACGAGCTCGGCCTGACGGGTGGGACCTGGACCTGGACGACGCATCGGAGATCGAAATCAGCCGAGCGCGCACCGCCCCTGCCCTGCAGTCCGTGCTCACGCGCCGCGTTGCAGACGGGAGCCTGCGCCGCACCGCGAATTTGGCTGGCGACCTGTTCGTGGAGCTCCGACTCTACAACACGCAGGAGATCAAGTCGGTAGCGGCAAAGGACCGCTGGCAGAAAGCGGTATTGTCACTCAAGTACCAAACAGATTCTGATGCCGACGAACTGAACTTTCTGCGCAAGTTCATCAAGCGAGCACGAGCGGAATTTGTTGAAGAAGGTACGTTTTTCCCAGATAAGAAAAAGTAATATTTATTAAAATGATTTCTTGTAATATTTATTGAAATGAATACAATATTGTAAGGGTTCAATCTATTTATATCTTATATCTATAAAATTAGTCACTATGTCGAATAGATCAATATATTGTTCTGTTTGTGATATTTCCGTTAAAAGTAAGGCTTTCTCATCCCACCTTAGAAGCACAGTACATAAAAATAACAATGCCATTGAAATTAGTGATGGAATTGAAAAAATAGGTAGTGCTTTCCGTAGTCGCATCGCATCATATAGGTTGCACTTGAATGGTAACGCGGAGAGCGCGGCGCAGGCGCCTGCCGGGTTCCTCCGAGACTTACGCGCGCGCGCGCGGCAGCTGCTTGAAGCGCGCCAGTTAACTTTCAGTAGCATCAAAGTTAACTTTGAATTATTTGCCGAGTTTAATTTAAGATGTAATGAAGCTGAAAAGTCTGAAATAAAGTCATTCGCTACAGAGAACATAGTATTAAATAAGAATTTCGATTTTGAAAATATTTTTTCTCGTGTTATTAACGTAATCTCTTCTAAAGTTGACGACTTTGAAGAAAGAGACAGTGGCTGGTTATTTTTACGTAATTGTTACTTAGAAATTAACATTAACAAGTACAATCCTCTGAGAGCATCTCGATTTATTGATTTACCGAAAGCTTTGAAACTTAAACGCGCATGCATTAACATACAAAACAAAGATGATTTTTGTTTTTTATGGAGCATAATGGCAGCATTATTCCCTGCTGAAAATAACGCTCATCGAACTACTTCTTATCCACATTTTCGGAGCGTACTAAACGTTAGTAATATTTCGTTTCCAGTTAAATTTTCTGGTATAAAAACATTTGAAAAAAATAATCCGAACATCAGTGTTAATGTTTATGGTCTCAAGAATAAAACTGTTGTGCCAAAGGCTTGGTGTCGTGCATAATTATAATTTATGGGCAAGTTACATACATATTTTACAAATTCTAATGGAGGCCTTAAATTGCCAAAACTATCATAATACTCTACGTAATTATTTTTCTTCACAAAGGCCACCCAATGCGTGCCAGAATTTTTATTGCTATCTAAATTTAAAATACCGCATTCAATTTTTCTGGGTTTTGAAGGTAACGTATCTCTCATGAAAACACCACGAAAGTATGGAATATTAGCAGCATTTTTTATTATATCTAAATTAGTAAGTGCACGTCTGGGTAGCCGCTTTATTAGTTTTTTGATTGGCTTAGATATAAACCCGATCCAGTTTTATGAGGTTTGATAAATAACCCATTTCCGAGAGCAACAGCTTCCATCATTCTGTTGTGTCTTTCAGATTCCTGAAGACTCTTTTGTGCAGCTTTAGAATCATTGACGGCTTTTGCTATACCCGCTGCTCCTCCAGCAAGTGAACCTAAAGCTGACAATCCCGCGAATATAGGAATAAGTGGCAAAAGTCCTCCAGACTTAGGAAGAGGAATACACCGAGGCAAACGTATTCCTTTTTTATTAGTAAATAATTTCTTTGCAGCTGCAAAAGCATATTTTATAGCAGTGTGACTGTCTTTAGATTTAATTTTCTTTAATTGTAATTTTATTTTTTTAATTCCTTTCTTAAATGATTTCAAACCACGTCCAGCCTTGACTTTTGCTTTCATTGCATTTTTTACTATCCATGAAGCAAGTTTTTCTCCTTTTCCGGCATCTTTCGATTTCAACCTTTTCTTTGCCATATTCAAAAGTTCTAAGTCTGCTTTTTGACGAGCACTTGGATCTTTATTGATATATGCAATGTCGTGGTGCATGCAGGCTTCGTCCAACTTGTTTATCCCTCGATCACCCCTAAGTAACCTTTTCTTAAGTTTTGTTCCAGGACCACAAAACTGATACCCAGGTAAATGTAACTCAAACGGTAAACGATCTATCAATTTGTTAATTAGACCACTGTCTTCATTCATTGATAATTAAATAGTGAGACGACTTGTCAAAACTAAATTATTTATATACACACCAGCAATTACAGCACCAATTCACTTTTATCAACCCAACTATTTTCTTTATCACTTAAACCTAACCATTTAACTAAAAGTTTGTTTCCTTTTTTCTTGATTACTTTCTCAATGAGATAAAGGTCAGGTAATTTAGTTTTTTGCAATTCGTAACCATAAAAGGAACCCAAAATATTTTGTTGTTGTTTGTCTTGTATTTGGTATGTTTGAGGATTAGTGTTGTAGACTTTGACGATACGGAATATTTCCGTAGACCAATTGGGAGTGTAACCTTTATAAAAATCTCCTTTGTATTTACTTACACGACCATAATCACCAATTTGAAAAAGTTTTCTCTGAACGTACCTTTTTTTGTTGGGATTTGATAATATTAAACCGTACTGTACTTTCATTGGAATCATTAACGTCAATCGGCTTAAACCTTGTTATGCGATGCAAAGTATTGTTATAGCGCTGCACAGTGGTATCTAAATTATTTTGTACCCATTGATATTTTCCACAAAGACTGAACAATTTGTAAAGGTGAGATTTTAGAGTTCTTATTACTCGTTCTACAATAGAAGCCTTTTTTACAGAGTACGTGGAATAATGATTTATGTTATATTTTCTCATTAGTTGTTTAAATGAATCGTTATAAAACTCTGTACCCAGATCTGTTTGTAAATTTTTAGGTTGTCTTGTTGATTCACATAAAATTCTGTGCATTGCATTTGTAACGCATTTTTTTGATTTCGACTTCAAAGGCTTAACCCATACGTATTTAGAAAAAGCGTCAATCACGACTAGAACGTATGTATACCCTTTATTAAATGATGAATATTTTTGAAAATCCATTAGATCAGCTTGCCATAAATCATCTATTCCTTTAATGATCGTATGCCGGCGAATAAAATTTCTCCTCGCAGCTTTGTGCAGCTCATTCACTATGTCTTGTTTACTCATTCTTATTCTGAGCAGGTGTTGATGCAAACATAAGATCGATTTCTTTTTTAGTATAATACAATGTACTTAGATTGTTTGAAGTATTTTTTTCTAGATTATTAAGGTAATTTTTTATATGACTTTGAACTGTTTTCATTTCATTTTTAAGTTGTTGAATTCCATTATCAACGTATTCTTTATTCACGGCTTCATCATTTTTTTCAGGTAATGGCAAACCTTTCAATTTTGATGATTTTAAATCAAACTCTCCTGTATTGGACCTTACTAATGCATCTGTAAGAATTTCAGTAAATTCAGGTAGTCGTAAACGTTTATGAACGTGGTGACCAAATTTGTCTATATTCATTGCCGTCTTGTCGGTTTCTGAAGCGAAATGATACTGCCTAATTTTCCTTTTGGAAGCTTTATATATTTTATCTCTTTAATGATGCCAGCTTCGTACATTTCCTCGATTATTGCATAAATTTCATTATGTACTCCTGTATTACCAGCGGCCCATGAGGGAAGTAGTACTTTCAGCCTTTCCACTAACTCGTTTGGATCGTTCCAGTAAACTAAAATCAGTATCATTTTTAACTTCTTTTAAAAATATCAATTCCTTCTCCTCGTGGGAGACTTTCTGGATTTGTTTTGGACTTTTTTTGAGTGCTTAAACAGTGGTTTAATAATATTCATATATTTAAATCCTTTGTTACTGTTTATTGGCTTTGAGGAATCGTAATGACGTTTGTGTGCATTAGTATCCATAAGTAACAATTTATAATTTTGTAAGTCTTCAGTTGTAATGATTTCTAAATTTGGTACCTTTTTATATAATAGTTCTTTCAAGCCTATGGTTTTTATCACGCTACGGTTTCCAATTTTTAGAATGTGATCATCATCATGGACGCGGGTTTTGCCGAGCCAAAGTTTACCTCGTTCATTTCTGACACCAAAAGGTATATCTTTCATCACTTCAGATGATACGGACCAAGATAAAGAATCATTGGCAACACTTGGTGACGATTGGAGAGATTTAAATGAGTTGTCGTTTATATCATGATCCTCGCAAGGTGAGGTAGTAAGAGTCTTGTTTGATGTTGTACAAACCTCGTTATTCGAGTTTTCATCATCGTACACTAGATCTTCAAAAATCTTTAGTAGACACATTTGATGACTCGCTTTCACTATATTTTTTTTTTTTTTACTGACTGGTTCACTGGCTCTGTTTCGTTGTTTATGTATTGCTTATGATCACTTTTATTATTTGTTATATGTTTTAATGGGTCAACAATTGGTTTAAATATTGTCTCCAGAACCATATTATGGGTATTTTTATGATCTTTTATCATGTCTACTTTTCTTTTCACAGCTGCTGCAGATTTTATAATTTGTTCTTTGAGATTACGTTCCATTGGTAAGGATTCCGTTCTATTCAACTTCTCTAATGAAACTGATTCATTAGTAACCACACGCAACTATTTAAAAACTTTAATCTACCACAATAAATGTATCAAAGTTTAATCTGTAGCAACCTTTGTTTCTTTCACAGTCTTTGTTGATAACAACATAGTTGTAAGGTTTTTTCCAAACAGTTGAACACATTTCGCGAAACTGAGACCATGACATATCAGATCCTACGTGTTCATCGTACACGTGTTTGAGATTTACATCATCTTGCTTAAATAATATAATAAGGTTAGAATTGTCTCTTACTAGTTGTTTGGGTATTTTTGTATACGTTTGATTAATATAAAAACAGTCAATATTTTTATGGCGTCCCATAGCAAAGTAATCTCGTACATGGTTTTGATTTTCGCAGGCAACATCGTCAAATATGATTATAGAGTCTGGTAATGCTTCGTGTGGACTCAAGATTTCACTGTTATGGTTGTATTTAAAATAAGATATGTCTGCTACCTCATGCAATACATTTTCCAAAAACATGTATTTTGGTTGATACAAGGATTTCGAGTATACATAAAGGTTTCGAAAACGTGGACCATCTTGATGTAATAATAAACTTAAAACCAAATTTGTTTTGCCGCAGTTGGAGGGTCCACAAACTAGACTACGTATGGTGTTTGGTAATAAGGGACCATGACGCTTAGTGTCCGTTGATAACGTAGAAGGACAGATGCAATTTAATTGTAATGTGTTTTTTTGTTTCAAAAATTTCATTTCTGTTTAATTAAATTGACTGTTATGTTTAACGGGTTTCATAAAAATGACAAATTCTTATTCTGTTACGACATATAAACTGTTATAATCTTAACTTGAAATAACCATTGATGAGTTACTGGTAATCTTTGATGGTGCTGATGAAAGAGAGTAATGAACATGTCAGTAGGTATGACGAAACTATAACTATAGCAAAATAAACAATAAATATTTTTAACAGACCTACAATGTTCTAACCACGAGTTTTGCAGTAACCATTTTGCAATGCGGAATCTGCTGAAACACAGATTTGCAGCAATTAATCAAGATATATTTCTGACTCTTTGCATATATTGGGCAGGCTAATTCACTTTTTTCGAATGAGCGAACGAAGAGAGCGAATGGTGAAGAAAAAAGTGAATTAGAATGCCCAATATATAGGGTAAAATACCCAATAGTCAGCCTTTTAGTGACGAACGAAATTTAGTTTATTGATATTTGAAACATGAAACACTATACAAAAAAACAATCAATCTTTTGTGAAAAATTATTTATTAAATTTACTGAAAAAATAACAAAATATTATACTTTTGTTAGAATTATAGAAAAAAATCAACAATGATCATAATGTGGCACTTTTTTCCAGTAGTCAGCCTCATTTCTCCACAAGTCAGCCATATGGCTTACCCTAAAGTCAGCCTCTCACTAACTTTGCACATTTGGCATATAAATTTCTTATTATATGTATTTTCGTACATATCTCCGGCGAATTCAGTGCATTTTAGATGGTACCATGCAGGGTAGTTATCAGATCCAATATTTTTAGGGTGTTGATTTCGGTATCGCTAATCATTTCCTCTTCACAATTATTACATCTTATTCTATTAATAGTGCATGCCCTATTGTTCTTTTTCTTTTTACTATTGTTAGAATTCAACAGCATTTCCGCTTTCCTTTTTTGTATTTCTTCTTTCTTTTTTTGTTTTTCTTCTTCTTTCTTTGCCTTAATTTCAAGTCTCTTCAGTTTCTTACTTATTATTTCATATTTTTTCACCTTCTTCAGTTACAGCGGCTCGACCCTTAGATATATTTTCGTGTCGTCTCACTTAACTCGGGATTTCGTCTCAGAAATGATTGGTACCATTTCTTCCCTGGTTCTATTATTTACAAATATATTTGGTCTTTTATCTTCAGATATAATATTATGGACGGTATTAAGGAGATCATCACGTTTTAATGAAAAGTCACATTTCGCTAATGCTTTACACCAGTCTTTCAATGTAGTTTCTTCAGTTTTGGTCAGCACTGAAACTGGTCCCATTTTACAAGGCAAGTCTGGAACCCTTAAATGTAGTCGATCCTGTAACGTCCCTCGCGGAACCTTAAGAACTCGACTGGTTGCTCTAATTTTCATTCCTTTTCTAATCGCCGTCATAGCCTCTGTTAATTGTTCTTCTTTATATTGGTGAATTGGTCTGTTAGACATGATGAAAATCTAAAACAAGTGATTTTCAATCAAAATAACTCTGCATAGGTAAATTGAACCTTGATTACAACGGCTTTTAGGTGCTTTTAGTGCAAACAGAATTGACGGCTGGTTACTGGATTCGTAGATCCATTGGTCGGCCACTAACATGCAATTACATTTGTACGTGGCTGACTACTGGTAAAATACAATTTTCGTCTAAGAAAAGTTAAGCTCAAACGAACGAGTAAATTGTATTTGGTATGCTCCGTTAATTTTAGCTAAATCTAAGATATTCCCACGAAAACTAGTAGTCAGCCACTTATGGCTGAGTACTGAACCTGCAAAAAAAATTTGCTATCCAGTAGTCAGCCACCTAAATAACAACACATTAAACCAATAAAATGCATGTAATAGTTGATTTAATAACAAAATAAACATTCTATCGTAACAAAATAAAGTCATCCACCGCAGTAACAATATATAAACCCAAAAACTTACCGAAAGCTTCGTCGGGTGTCCTGAAGAAAAAAAACAGCAACAATGGCGCATCTTGACATGTCAGCGGCGGCGGTGCAAATGATTGAGCATAGTTCGTCTCCTTGATAGAATATTGGTTTGTATGTGTGCGTATTAACCAATCACGAGACTAGGATTCATAAAAACGGTATTTTAGTAGTGTACAAGAATTTCAACACTATTTGTAACACAAAAAAGTCTGTAAAGGCTGAGTACTGGTGCACGGCTGACTATTGGGCATTTTACCCTACCTACTTATGTAAATATTGATGGTCGAAGTTATGTTACGCAAAATACAGAAAATGGGGAAAAAAGTTTAAGTTCCTATGACTTTTCCTTTGCAAATTCTTCTGATGAAGAACGGCTGACAATAAAATAAACTCACAGCTAAATTGTGTGGGTCGACGTGCGGCGAGTCGCGCAGCAGGTCGTGCAGCGCGCGCAGGTCGTGGTCGGCCTTCACCCAGTCGCCGGCGAGCACGTGCTGGCGGAACGTCGCCGCCGCCGGGTGCTCCAGGTGCAGCCCCGACTCCTCCATCAGGAGCGCCGCACTGCGTCTGCCCAACAAGAACAAGGTGAAGTTAAAGTTCCTCCTAGCCGATTTCGACCACGGCAGCTAATCTTATAACAGTTTAGCCAACTACGCGGGAGATATTGTTTGTACAAATGTGAGCGCAAGACGCTCAAAGTTCGGAGAGACAGCAATCCGACACATGACCGGATAGAGAGCGGGCGCAGGACCAACGGCTTAAAGTGCGCACCGAGGCACGGGGGTGTAACACCGCCAACTTCCCGTCTTCGAGCTGGTTCTAATTGAAAATCTAAAAAACCTATTTTTGGCTCGACCTGGGACTCTGGAATAAAAGGCAGAAAATTCGCCACTACCTACACCAACGAGGAACAATAATACTTTATAGACGACAGTGATACCAACCGCTTGTAGTTCTTGCTATATTCTGGTGTTGGTAAGCTACGTTATGATAAAACCTATAGCTAATAGAAGTAGCCTGTGGTGAAACACCGCATTCTATAGCAAAGTAGAGCGCACAAAATTCCCAAAGGTCTTTTTCGATATAAATTAGTCAGCCAAATACATTCTTAATGTCGATTCCCAAAGTAATTAATTTTGAATGTCTGCTAAATTCGTTAACTCCTTTATCTAGTTTGAAAGTGCGAGAATCTACAGTCGATCGGAAGATATGTATTTTAGTTAAGTCAACCCTTTACTTATCAAAATGTGTACCTACTCTACTAAATCACCAACTTCTAATCCAAAAAAAGCCAGGGAGGATTGTGGTGTCATATTTACATAATATGGTCTTCGGTAAACCAACATGTTACAGTCCACAAATGCACAAAGCTCACAGCAATGACATCATTCATAAAACATTCTACATGACAAACATTTCAACGTTTGCAGATGAGAAACAGTCCGAATAAACATCTTCTTACGTTCCCAAGTTCCGGTGAACGATGATTAGCGTTTTCAGTGCGCACAAATATCATGATGCCAAAAAAAAAACGGGGCGTACTTGTGTGTTCCCAGTACTACTGATAGCTTGTTGTTCCCGATAAATAATAAATGCAGGGCATACGGTGCATAGGAGAATGGACAACAGCCGCCTAATTGCTGTAAGTTCTAAGTAAACATTGATCGAGAGGTTCGTGGCATATGAGCTCTGTGAGTTAGCTCTAGCCGCAGTTCGAGGGCCACTGAAACGTGTGATTGCCGCCGCGGCGCGCGCGCATGCTTCCTCGTCAGGCTTCATTACTTACGTACTGGCACTTTAATTAAATAAAACTATCACCTATCGCTGAAATACCAGTAACTAAAAACATGACTTTGTGTAACATGTTCATGTGTTCTTTGTTTCACAATTATGAGCATTTGAGCAAGTCATAGAATTCAGTCGAAGGTCGCGCACGCAACAGAATCAGTAAACAAGGAAACCTCAGAAACTCCTTTAACTCATTTTCGCAAAATAACGTCAACGCAACATCAAATCTTTATTTGCATTGTACAAAGGTCGCCATAATAATACTGGCTGTTTTGGTGACCGCGGCTGTATCGGCGGTCGCTGACGACATGGCAAATGCTAATAGGCTTGTTTCCACTATGAAAGAAATATTCAAAAACTGATTTTCTCTAAAATAATTCATAATTTCAGATGCCTTTACACTAATATTTTTCTGCAGTTCGTATTATTTGATTTTTAATTGGAATTCAAATGATAATTAGTCACTCAGTCGGCATTGCACGCGGTGACGTCAAAGCGTGTTATTCCCATACAAGCTCTATGAAGAAAAGCGTTTTGACAGTTGATAAAAAGTACGTCAACGATTGGTGGTGTCAACTACCGTATTACCTACACTATACCTAATGACATAATAATATGCAGTGTTTTCAGTTTCACCATTATTGCATTCGTGTGCAAATTAAGTGCACAACACTGCTTGCCTGCTGCATAATTTAGGTCTGCTAGGTCAATTTAATAAAACAAAAAAATAAAAAACCTTCGCAATATTAAGGACATGTGTGCACTGTTATTTAGTCAAGGAAGTGGTACAGTAAACTAAAGCAGACTATTGTAATGTGTGGAAAGACGTCACTTTAGTCAATTGTGATAAGATTAACAAGTATGAATTGTTTAGATAAATCTTTATCTATATTATTGTTAGAAGTAGGCCAAACAAGGAATAAGTTTACACCACACTACAAACAAAAATTAAATGCAACTTTAAAATAGTTACCAAAATAATTATTGAAGTTATAAATAACACAAAGCAGTACCTTATGTCTCTTATCTAAAAGAACTTAATTATTTTTATTAGAATTATCTTTATAAAAAAAGTTATTCATTGGGTTGACATATTTTTTTGTAACATTCATAAAATTGTCAGTACCAAATGTTTAGGAACTACATTCATTTATGAAAGTTCCAGGTATGATTGCCCAGATACACCTTATTTTATTTTAGCATTTTATAAGGCATGCAGAACATGATAACTTGTGATCTTGAACTTGATGTTATTCTGGAAAATTATAATCATATCTATAAGTTGTAGGTATGTCATTATTGCACAGCATTGAGAAACCAAAACATTCAATCAGAAAATTTACTGGGCAGGCATTACTAAATCAATCAATACAAGGGTACACTAAATTATGATGCAATCTTGTCAAATTTACTTACATTCGGCAGCAACCAAATAGACTCAACATGCCAGCGTGAATTAAATGTTATTTTTGCCTTGAAACAAAAATCATCCTACCTTAATCATACATCATCTGAAAGCGTGTCTCTCCAGCATTACAGCAATACCATATTTGTCCATATTTATCAAGATTTTTTTATAAGGTCAATGAAACCAAAGCAGTAGTAGTAAAACGAGAATTTAGGAAAACGCGATATCAATATGGCGATAAAATTATTAAATTCGATACTTTGTATTCTCCTCCCTAACCCTGATTACAGTTAGCAGTTGGTTCTTCATTGAAAGAACAAGTTTCTTTTTCATCTCTTGAGGAATTCCATCCCAGCTACGCCAAATGTAGCTCAGTTTCTTCTTTCAAGCTTAACCCATAAGTGCCCAATGGGATTCATGTCTGGGCTGAGTGCAGGCCGGTCCATCACTCGTATTCCTAATTCGTCCTAAAACTGTTGAGTAACACGCAAAGTATGACACCGTTGTCGTGTATCAAAACGAAGTCTTAGCCATCACATCATTCGTAAGACACAACATGTTTCAGGGGAATGTTGGTAATGTACCAGTCAGCTGACAGAACTCCTTCTTTTAAGCCCTCAGACACGAAATCAATAGAAATAATAGAAATAGAAATCTTTATTTGCGTTTGGTTAAGGTACACTGAAGATGGTCATAGTTATAAAACAGCAATTATACATCTGCTTAATCAACCATTATTAATGGCATGCAAATCTTAGTTACATTGGGATAATAAATTTATATAGTAAAATGTCTATCAAAACAATCACAAAATGTCAACAAGTCATCATTAAATAGATAAAAAATTATTAGCTATTCTATCTTATATTTCTTATCGAAAACAACCTTGATTTCGTGTCGTCCTTTCCTTCCTGGGAAATACTGGGCCACATTATTCATTAGCTGTTGCTCTAAGCCACTGATTCAGCAAAACAGCTCTGTACAAATCATTTTCACGGACGTCTGTAGTCTCTTCCTCTCCTGTCACTGCAATGCAGATACATTCTGCACACATCGGTTAGTTATATGGACCGCCATTAGTCAATGCTCCAATTGAAGTCGCGCTTCCAGGTGAGCTGCAGTCAGTTTCAGGCCTGTAGAGGGCCGTTTTGTTGTGAGGTTGGTTTCCCTTAGATGTCTTCTTTCTGCTCACTCACTGACAGTCACTGATAAAAGACATCTCAGCTTCGGCTAAACATCCACTGGTGAAGTGTTGATTTCTCAATAAAGTGGAGATAATGAATTGGTTATCTCTGACTGACATAGACTAGTGGTGGCTGATTCTTGGTCTGTGACTAAAGGCCCAGTCACCTGGAATCTTCTATAGACTCTGGATACAGCAGACTGTCTCAAATAAAGCTAAATAGCTACTTTACACTGACTCAGTCCTTGCTGCTTGCAATTAGCGGAGATGCTTAAAGGTCAGCTTGTGATAAGGAACTGGTAAGGTCGTTCTTGATGGGATTACTTTTATAGGGGGTGCTGCGAGCGCCACTGAGTATTGAAATCTGATTTTTTTTGTTATGGTTGTCTATTATTGTGGAAAGAAAATACAGTGAATTATCAGTATCAGTTAGTGATAATATTATGCATAAATTGAATATTTTATTCAATTTGGTTGCTTGTGAGTGTAGTTTAACTCATAGTTTACACTACCGTGTTAAGTAACTAGTAAATTAATAAGTCATGCAACATATGAATAACCTTTGGGTCACTATACCTAAGCAATGAAAAAGGAAAATGGACCAATGTGGGTGACTGTTTTCTCTAAGAATTGAGAGATCAGACAGTCAACAAAAAAACAATGTCATAGCCACTTGTTGATGAGTGAATAACTCTAAATCAAATACCACAGCAAACATGTCCGTAGGAAAATAATAGACTATGTATATTTGAGGAAAATGAACAAGCAAGTTTTCTTATATGGAATCATAGACAACAACATGGCAGTATTGTCCTCTATTATTGTTATTTAATTTTAACTACAGACTGAAGCTACACCTTGTCACATGGAAAGATAAGGGCATTGAACCTCAGCATCCAAATCAATAACATTGGCTCAGAGACAATGGATTTAGGTGAAAACAAAGGTCACTCACTCAAGTCCAACAGAGATAAGGTGCTGCCCGATGAGGCGCACAATTTCCTGGTCCGTCTGGCTCATCCGCAGGCCCGGGGGCTGCACGTCCCCGTTGCTGGCGGGCGCGTCGCCGTTGAGGTGGTGCGGCGGCGCGCCGTTGGCCACGGGCTGGTGCGGCTGGTGCATGGCTGCGGGCTGGGCGGGCGGCGACAGCCTGCGGGTCCGCTTGCGCGGCGGCCGGTGGCCTGCGCCCTCGTCCCCCGACCCCGAGTCACTGGAGGCCAGGCTGGCCCGCTCCGCTGCGCGTCCTCGCCGCGCTCCTCGGAGCGCCGAGATCACGAGCGCGCCCGCCGCATCGGCCTCGTCGCTGCGGCCTCGTGACGTCACGGCCGCCCGCTACGCACTGCCTGCACTCAATAGACCATCTCCCTTTGTTCGTCGCTGCAGAAAGATGCTTCTCCGTTGTTCTCTCGTGACGTCTTCTCTTTGCAAAATCGATGATGTTGACACCACAAATGCACTCAGACTGACACGCAAGAATTCAATAGCCTGTATAGTTTGCAGTGGTCACCAGCGTACACAGAAATCAGCTGAAAATGAAACGACAGCTGTCTTTCTTCGCTAATGCAACATCGCCCTTCTTTCCGTTTCGGATGACGTTCGGTTTCGTTCGGTTGCGCATCGGGTATGTTCGTGGTGTTGTTGTAAATGAGTGACCCCAAAATAAAATCAACGCATTCTTTTGGTTGCAATCCAATCAAAAAGGAAAACAGTTATTTTCACCGAATCTACTGATTTTTCTTTTTTACAGCGAGTTTAAAGTTTGGATTATTATTATTATTATAAGAAAACTTCTCAAAATATTTAAGACGTTTAAACGAATTTTTACGGCCAAGCTTTAGTGAAACTTTCACTGCGTAGACTGGAATATGTGTAGACACTTGACAGTTTATAGCATTTATAGAGTTAGTTAAAAGTACACGATAACAAGCGAAACCTGTAAATGCTTATTAAATACAAACTATAAGTTGCAATTAAGTTTAGTGATAAGCTTAATAAACATGAACTGAGTTGTGCTGTTGATGATTTTTCGAAATGTTTTCATCAAGCGACATCACGTTTGGAATTATCAAGGAGAAAATTCAATTGAACTATCTTCGTAAATAAACACTTAATGTCAACAAAGAGTCAAAAACCTTAAATTCCGTGCCTGCCTGTCGTAATTTTTGATGATTATTTTAAACATAAATTGAAACAATGAAATTAATTTGGTACAAAATAATACTTATTTATGCGCTTGTGAGACCGACAAATCTACAACTACTTATTAACGTGAGAAACCAGGTAAATAATATTTTTTTACGAGATTTCTAATTAATAATTTGTGTCCTAGTTTGTGTCTGATTTATTTATTTCTGAGGCTCGAAACATTATCATATATGCAATGGAAACTTTTACCTGCATCGATCTTATTCATTGTTGATTCATCAAAGGCATAATATTCAAGAAAAAATAAATTATTATGGTCCAAAAATCGCAGTTGTAAAGTTGACTATCTTTTTGGTTCCAGGGTGGTGATGTTATGCAGGAGAACATAACAGCAAATGTGTCAGAAGACACGGTTACTCTGGAGTTTCTGCGCTTGGATGGAGTCTTCATTTCCCAGCTTGTAGATTTTACTAATGTAAGTTTGCTATTATTTTTACACCATTGATTGAATCACATTCAATCAAAAAATAATAGCCAAAATAGCAAATGCATCTGCTTAATCACTTAAGCAAATTTATAATTATATTTCTAAGCGCAAATGATTTTCAAGGGGTTTTTGATGATAATCTCCAACATGTGATTTTCATTTAAATTTTTGTAGTCCCTCAAACTTTTGTTTGTCTAATGAACTTCATTAATAAATTTCTATTTGGTCCTATAATCAGTGTGCTTGTTATGCTTACATCAACATCAATTGGTTGGTAATGTGTCATACTCATAATTAATATTTTTTAATGAACTGTTTTTATCAGAACTGTTAGAGTTAATAAATTGCTGCTGAAAATATTTTAGTCACAACTTTTAGTCAATATTAGGTTAAAACACATATTATGCCATTTATTTATGAACTTAAAAATTACATTTTATTAGGGTTAAACATGCCTTCTTATCTTTTGGGCCTACTTGTCAATGCTTCCAGACACAAACAATTAGGCAAGTTCTGAGAAAAAGCGTTGCAACAAACTCAGACACCAGCTGCAATAAAAAAAAACTAAATCAATTACAGGAATGTTACAGAAAATGCTGCATATATATCTTATGTTCTTATGACTGCCTCGTTGGTGTAGTGGCAAAGTTTCTGCCTTACATCTGAGAGGTCCTGGGTTCGAATCCCAGGTTGAGCAGAAATTGTTTCTGAGATTTTCTGTCATGAATTTCTCAAAAACAGCTTGGAGTCGAGAAGTTGGCGGTGTTACACCCCCGTGCCTCGGAAAGCATGCTCTCTGGTCATGTTGGATTGCCGTTTCACCGAACTTTGAGAGTGATGGAACAGTGAGTGCACCTGTGTATTGCGCTCACACTTGTGGACTATAATATCACCTGCGTAGTTGGCTGATCTCTGTTAAGATTTGCCGCCATGGTCGAACTCGGCCAGGAGGACTATTATTATTATATCTTATGTGCTTGTGATACTAAATGAGAGGTATGTGCCTGTGTAATGATGATGTATTGGTGCAGGCTGGAGTGTTCACATTGTTGTCATTGATATTATCTAGACTGCTGTAACTGTAAAAATTATCAGTAACACAGTCTAGATAAGTATGGATTTTACCTAATACTTTAAATAATAAATATTCTATTTTGCAGGAAGTGGAGGCCCTAAAGGTTGTGATTCCGGGCGAGGAGGAGCTCGGGCAGACTGGGTTCCAAACACTGTGCTTCCTCACGCACGCTGCGCATGCTGACTTCATCGCACCTGACGCTATGGCAAAGCTAAGACAGGTACATCACTACTTAGTGTAAAGTAAAGTCGCTTCCTGCGTCTGTCCCTATGTCTGTAATATGTATGTACGCTGAGATTATGCAGATGCAGGTGCAGTTTTTTTTTATAGATTCAAGAGGAAGGTTTATATGTTTAATAACATGCTTTATTTATAATATACCTCGTGTGTTCATAAGTTTTGAGACAAACTTTGTGCTAAAAAAAGGAAATAAAAAAATTACTGGCTGCTATTTATTTCTTTTTCTAATTTTGAATTTCGAATGTTAACTTTTAATTCCTTTGATTTTCAAATTCATTTCTTTCAATTTTCTCGTGATGGAGAGAACAAAAGAATTGCGTGCGACCGTTGCGTGATTTCGCTATTTAAGGCGAGAAAAAAACCAATGGAGATTTTCCGTGAGGTGAAAACTTTTGGTGTGAGCCGTAACTTCGTGTATTACACTATTAAACGATACAAGGAGACAAGTTCTTTGCACGATCGCCAAAGGAGTGGTCGGCCGCGCTCTGTAAGTACTTTGTTTCACAACAAGGATTGGGTTTTCCAACAGCAGGACTCAGCGCCATCCCATAAAGCAAAAACCACCCAAGCGTGGTTGAGGGAAAATGTGCCGGCCTTCATCGCGGCGAACGAATGGCCCTCTTCCAGCCCCGACCTCAACCCGCTGGATTATGCTTTTTGGGCTGAGCTAAAGCTCAGGGCCTGCCGAAAGTCCCACCCAAACTTGGAGTCACTGAAGCGAGCTCTTGTCCGAGAAGCAAAGCGAATCCCGCTGGAAAAGATTCGTGCCGTCATTGATGACTGGCCAAATCGTGTAAGGGCCTGTATTAAAAACAAGGGTGGTCATTTTGAATAATAATTATTATTTTTTATTTATTATTATCTACTAATTGTTTACTGAAAATTTTAGAAATATATGTTAATTATAAAAAAAGTTAGCAACTTTTATTTCGTCTCAAAACTTATGCACACACGAGGTAAAAAGAGGAGCAATATAAGTTCATCAAGTGTCCATCTGTGGCACCATAACTTCTGAATCAACTAGATTTTTCATCCTCTTGTCTTCAGAAAAACCCGGGCACAGTGCGCGTCGCGGAGGAGGACAAGGGCTGGCGACAGACGACGGCGACGGCGCGTGCGGCGCGCGCGCTGCGGCCGCTGTCGCCGCCCGTCGCCGCGCTGTGCGCCGCCGCCGCCGCGGACGTGTTCCTGCGCGCCGCCGACTTGCCGCGGTGGGCGCCGAGACCTGGTATGTAGCACGTTACTGCGGCCGCTGTCGCCGCTGTCGCCGCCCGTCGCCGCGCTGTGCGCCGCCGCCGCCGCGGACGTGTTCCTGCGCGCCGCCGACTTGCCGCGGTGGGCGCCGAGACCTGGTATGTAGCACGTTACTGCGGCCGCTGTCGCCGCTGTCGCCGCCCGTCGCCGCGCTGTGCGCCGCCGCCGCCGCGGACGTGTTCCTGCGCGCCGCCGACTTGCCGCGGTGGGCGCCGAGACCTGGTATGTAGCACGTTACTGCGGCCGCTGTCGCCGCTGTCGCCGCCCGTCGCCGCGCTGTGCGCCGCCGCCGCCGCGGACGTGTTCCTGCGCGCCGCCGACTTGCCGCGGTGGGCGCCGAGACCTGGTATGTAGCACGTTACTGCGGCCGCTGTCGCCGCTGTCGCCGCCCGTCGCCGCGCTGTGCGCCGCCGCCGCCGCGGACGTGTTCCTGCGCGCCGCCGACTTGCCGCGGTGGGCGCCGAGACCTGGTATGTAGCACGTTACTGCGGCCGCTGTCGCCGCTGTCGCCGCCCGTCGCCGCGGTGGGCGCCGAGACCTGGTATGTAGCACGTTACTGCGGCCGCTGTCGCCGCTGTCGCCGCCCGTCGCCGCGCTGTGCGCCGCCGCCGCCGCGGACGTGTTCCTGCGCGCCGCCGACTTGCCGCGGTGGGCGCCGAGACCTGGTATGTAGCACGTTACTGCGGCCGCTGTCGCCGCTGTCGCCGCCCGTCGCCGCGCTGTGCGCCGCCGCCGCCGCGGACGTGTTCCTGCGCGCCGCCGACTTGCCGCGGTGGGCGCCGAGACCTGGTATGTAGCACGTTACTGCGGCCGCTGTCGCCGCTGTCGCCGCCCGTCGCCGCGCTGTGCGCCGCCGCCGCCGCGGACGTGTTCCTGCGCGCCGCCGACTTGCCGCGGTGGGCGCCGAGACCTGGTATGTAGCACGTTACTGCGGCCGCTGTCGCCGCTGTCGCCGCCCGTCGCCGCGCTGTGCGCCGCCGCCGCCGCGGACGTGTTCCTGCGCGCCGCCGACTTGCCGCGGTGGGCGCCGAGACCTGGTATGTAGCACGTTACTGCGGCCGCTGTCGCCGCTGTCGCCGCCCGTCGCCGCGGTGGGCGCCGAGACCTGGTATGTAGCACGTTACTGCGGCCGCTGTCGCCGCTGTCGCCGCCCGTCGCCGCGCTGTGCGCCGCCGCCGCCGCGGACGTGTTCCTGCGCGCCGCCGACTTGCCGCGGTGGGCGCCGAGACCTGGTATGTAGCACGTTACTGCGGCCGCTGTCGCCGCTGTCGCCGCCCGTCGCCGCGCTGTGCGCCGCCGCCGCCGCGGACGTGTTCCTGCGCGCCGCCGACTTGCCGCGGTGGGCGCCGAGACCTGGTATGTAGCACGTTACTGCGGCCGCTGTCGCCGCTGTCGCCGCCCGTCGCCGCGCTGTGCGCCGCCGCCGCCGCGGACGTGTTCCTGCGCGCCGCCGACTTGCCGCGGTGGGCGCCGAGACCTGGTATGTAGCACGTTACTGCGGCCGCTGTCGCCGCTGTCGCCGCCCGTCGCCGCGGTGGGCGCCGAGACCTGGTATGTAGCACGTTACTGCGGCCGCTGTCGCCGCTGTCGCCGCCCGTCGCCGCGGTGGGCGCCGAGACCTGGTATGTAGCACGTTACTGCGGCCGCTGTCGCCGCTGTCGCCGCCCGTCGCCGCGCTGTGCGCCGCCGCCGCCGCGGACGTGTTCCTGCGCGCCGCCGACTTGCCGCGGTGGGCGCCGAGACCTGGTATGTAGCACGTTACTGCGGCCGCTGTCGCCGCTGTCGCCGCCCGTCGCCGCGCTGTGCGCCGCCGCCGCCGCGGACGTGTTCCTGCGCGCCGCCGACTTGCCGCGGTGGGCGCCGAGACCTGGTATGTAGCACGTTACTGCGGCCGCTGTCGCCGCTGTCGCCGCCCGTCGCCGCGCTGTGCGCCGCCGCCGCCGCGGACGTGTTCCTGCGCGCCGCCGACTTGCCGCGGTGGGCGCCGAGACCTGGTATGTAGCACGTTACTGCGGCCGCTGTCGCCGCTGTCGCCGCCCGTCGCCGCGCTGTGCGCCGCCGCCGCCGCGGACGTGTTCCTGCGCGCCGCCGACTTGCCGCGGTGGGCGCCGAGACCTGGTATGTAGCACGTTACTGCGGCCGCTGTCGCCGCTGTCGCCGCTGTCGCCGCTGTCGCCGCGCTGTGCGCCGCCGCCGCCGCGGACGTGTTCCTGCGCGCCGCCGACTTGCCGCGGAGGGCGCCGAGACCTGGTATGGAGCACCTTTATTTTATTGCAGAAATGGTCGACTTAATGCTACTACGATGAGTTCTCTTTGTGTGCCTCTATACAGAATTTGCAATCGCAGGCGCGTGAAATCGTATGGTAATAAGTCCCCGCCACCGTGTATTCGGTGTAGGTAGGCAACCGCGCTAGGCTTGCAGTTCGGACCCACACAATCAGTTGTATCTTAGCCCGTATAGCCGTTTCTTATTTTTAAAAAAATAAGCAGGTGAAAGTTTTTGTTACAAAAGAACTTGGTGGGTTTGCAACCGTTGAAGTAACTAACATACTCCACTGACAAATGTCGTGATTAACCAAACAGCAGTCTGGCAACGAGTCACTAGCAAAAGTAGTCGCGCACGCGATCTTAGTTCTTACTACTTCAATATACTCTTTCCATGATCACCGACACGTCAGATGTATACTGTAAAATCTTGGATTTACCAATGATGATTTCATAAATGCAGGCGTACATGCATAACTTTGCACATAATTACATGCAACAATAGTAATAGTTCTCCTGACCGATTTCGACCACGGCGGTAAATCTCAACAGAGATCAGCCAACTACGCAGGAGATGTTATAGTGCACAAGTGCGAGCGCAATACACAGGTGCACTCACTGTTCCATCACTCTCAAAGTTCGGTGAGACGGCAATCCGACATGACCGGAGAGAGATCATGCACAGGACCAACGACTTATCGTGCTTTCCGAAGCACGGGGGTGTAACACCGCCAACTTCCCGACTCCGAGCTGTTTTTGAGAAATTCATGACAGCAAATTTCAGAAACAATTTTTGTCTCGACCTGGGATTCGAACCCAGGACCTCTCGGATGTAAGGCAGAAACGAGGCAGTAATTTCATTTCATTACATGCAATAGTGCACTATATTATTAGTTCGTTAGTGCACACGATAAGTTGTATATATATTATTATAGTCTTAACTTATATGTATCAGGAGTGGAGCAGCAGTCGCTGGCGTCGCTGGTGAGCCCGTTCCCGGAGCGTGCGCCCGCGGGCGAGGCCGTGCCGGCGTGCGGCGCCGCGCAGCCGCACGACGAGTGCATATGCCACTTGGAGGTGCACAATATTATATTTTAACTACCACTTGAAAGACACTTTCATTTATAATGTTGGTTTAGTCAATTCTATGGGCTCAATGTACTTAATTAAGGCAAAAGACTTTTAGAAAACAAACTTTGTGACTCTAATCTTTTTCCCGGTAATCCCATAGTTAGTTTAGCTAGGTTGTTTCCGCACTTAGCTGCTTGATTTTTTCAAAACTATGTAATGGCAACTAACACCTAAGTCTACCTATGACCACTGACGCGGAAAAGGATCCGAAACGTCAGTTAAAATAAAATGCGAATAAATCACGAAATAATCCGTAAAAAAGTATATTATTTCAATGTCGACTGTTTGTGTCGAAAGAAACAAATATTTATCAAGAATTAAAATCATTAAATCAAATTAGCCAGTTGTTATTTGCTAATAGTGTAATCTAAATATTTTTATGATTGTGTTAAGTAACAGAACTGTCTGTTTAGGCACAAAAGCTGGATTTCCATGGACGCTTGTTTGATCCCTGCCTCAGACATTTGTTTTTTTTTCTCCTGTAAAATATTATTTTAACCTTATACAAGTGCAGCAAAGCTTTTAAAATTATTGTAGTCTTCAGCCTGCATGTATTTCAGCAACATCAATCAATAGTTAGTCAGTTGTAGCCTGAAATAAATAAATAAAAATAGTGTCAGTCTAAGCGACTAAACTACCTACTAAACCTCGTTCTTACAGGTTTGTGTAAACTGGTATCCTTGCGGACTAAAATACTGCAAAGGCAAGCCGCAGGGCGGGCTGAGCTACCGCTGCGGCATCAAGACGTGCCGGCGCTGCTACCGGCACTTGTACTATGTGGCGCGCCGCGACAACTGCCCCCAGACGTGACGCTACGCCGCGCCCCCAGCGCGACCCCAAACTGTGCCAAATACTGTACCTGTACCTACCCCTAAGCATCACTGTATTATATTTATTCAAACACTACCTTGTAAGCTACGACAATACTATGTTTAAGTTTGTATAAATATTTGCTAATTTGTATTGGAAGATTAAAAGATTTTTTATTTCAAATACCCATTTTCATTGTGTTGTACAAGTTTTTTGGTTAGTCATTACTTAGGATTTGGTAATTTGTAAATAAAAAATGTAGATAAAACAAAATCTTATATTCTATTGCTAATATTTGTACAGTAGTTTCTAAGCCTTGATCAATAAATACAAGTGAATAACAAATCAATAGCATCCAGGGAATGGCTCATGTCTGTTCTTTCTGAGCACAAATTTGATCTTTCTTTCCATGTCTTCATTGTAAATTGCTTTGCATCTTTCGTGGTTCACCCGCCTTCTAGTCTGGAACAAGAAACTAAATTAACAACAAGAAATCATTGGTATAAAATAGTAAGTCAACAAAATAACAGATATTTGGATAGGAGATTTTTAGAGTTCGGGCCTGGTAATATAAAATCTGTATCTTGTATGTAATAGCAAGATTACTTATGTTTTTAAGTAAATGACTGGGATGTTAAATGCGGGTTTTGTACCTGAAAGGGTTTTTCGTAGTATCTAGTCAGCCTGTACTGTTCCAAAATGCCTTCTTTGCCCAGGATCCTGTTGATGAGCCTACAGGCATCGTCTACATTGTTGTTTTGCACAAACACCGTTCGTGCTATGAACTGGGGGTGCTTGTTCGCTAGTAATCTTGCCGTTATGAACATTTTAATTTAACAAATACTACTCAATTTTAAGAACTCTGGCAAGAAGTAAATATTTGATATTTGAGGTTATGTTTTTTGACGTTTGTAGCCAGTGCTGCCACCTTGGATTTTTTTAAGGCGCTAGCCGGTAGGTCAAGTCAAGAGTAAAATTTCGCCAGATTTCAGAAATTTGGATTAAGAGAAAACCACCAAAATCCGCTAAATAAAAGGATTTAAATATCAGACTAAAGAAACCCTTATTTCACACTAATACACTTAGTACGATGCATTTGTAAGTCGTCCGTTGCTTTGGAATAAGAAACAGCCGATTTGACTAAATCCGTTAGATGATCAATACAAGAAACTGAACTGTGTTCTGTAATGTAAAGAGCGAGCATTCCTTTAGCATTGCGAGATTTTGGGTTTGAAAACTTTTCACCGTGTAACTTCACACACACACTGCTACAAGACACGAATCTATTAAACTTTGATTAGGTAGGGTAGGGATTCCCCGGTCATAGAGTAAGCATAGAACATAATGAAATTTCGGAACAATAGGGGATTTCCCTCTCAAAAATGTGTTGCCAGAATCCATATTGAAAAATCGGTAAAAACCACTAAAATAAATAAAAACGCCATACACGGAAAAAAAACCACTAAAAGTCTTGAAAAAAACACCAGTTCTGGTGGGAAAACCACCAAGCTGGCAACACTGTAGCAGTGGTGGACGACGTTTAAGCGAAAAGCACTTGAAAAAGCACGCTTATTAAAACGCTCATTGGCGCTAGCCAATGAGCGTGAACGTGCCAACGTTAAATAGGTAGGTAAAACAACCTAATAAATAAACATAAACCATGCTTTTTGCTTATTTCACAAGTCCTGCTACACCTGCTCACGCGACCCCATGGCACCCCCCACAATGGTGGAGTGGTGGAGTGGAATGCGCTGTAGTTTTAGTGGGTATTACGGCCTTGCACATCAGCCGTTGAGTCCCACATACCCCCCTGCAAATGTGTGGGGGGCATGCGTAAAAGCATTTCCACAGCGAGAAAAAAAAAATTAACACTATTGGCCATTAAAATAAAAACCAACAAAGCAACAATCCACTTTGAGGCCAACAATTTTTGCTAAGTCCACTCATTAGGTAATAGATATTTTGGCCAACTATTCGCCCAACGTGTGGAGCGGGCGGGGGTACACTATAACGGCACCGCAATATCATGAAAATCGGGGTAATTTAAATTTTGGATGGTAGCATTCAGGAACTAGGAATTGGAATAGGAACTATCTTGATACTTTGTATTTTTACAAGGTGAGGTCGATAAAATAGTCGAGAGACAGTTGGATATATCCTGCCAAGAAAATATAAGTACTATCCTGTTTAGACAGCTTTCTGCTTATTTCTTATGTCTCTCTGTTTGCTACTAGCTTATAAATAATAATAAATAAATAATAAATATTGTGTGTAACTCAATTGAAATAATCAAGGTGTAACAAAAAAAACCCGTTATAACTGAAGGGTGTTGTTGTGCCCGTAAACCTAAACAACTTTCGGTAAGAAACTTAGGTCGAAATCTCAAAAAATCTTTTGGCTCTCCCATCGTAAATCGATCAGCTGATTGGCAATTTTGTATGGGAGGTCCGATTTTTTTTGAGATTTTGACCAAGGTATCATTGGGAACACAGATGATTGGGAATGTTGTGCAGTTTTCCGGGCACAACAACACCCTTCAGTTATAACGGGGTTTTTTGTTACACCTTGTATATTAATAAAGAATTTACAATAAAATATCTAATTATTCCTCTCACTGCCCGCACTACCGTTACATCCGCCGTCCGCGAAATCAATGAATCCTCATGCCTACCCACCATGTTTTTAGGGTTCCGTAGTCCGACAAGGAACCCTTATAAGTTCGTTCAGTCCGTCCTAGTCTGTCACAGAATAATATTATCTTCTTCGTTTATGGATTGATTTGCATGTAACTTGATTCGAAAATACTTTACATATTAGATCTCATTTTTTAAAATACGAAAAATCAAAATTACCCCTTTTTAAGGGTACCTCCCTATACATGTAAAGGGGGGTGAATTATTTTGAGTGCACCCCCTTGTGTGGGGTATCGTTGAAAAAGACTATGATAAAATAGGGTTTCCATACCAACACTTTTTTATCAGCTTTACCATTTGCGAGTTATAGCCCGCCAAAGTCGTTTACACGGTGTCCCCCCGTCCCCCCCTGTAATTTCTAAAGTCTTGGACCTTTAAACTTCAAATCTCTCACGTAAAGAAACAGGCACGGAAACTCTTATTAAAATTGTTTCGGGTATCCTGTGATGAATACTTTCCAAATTATAAATAATACAAAAATATATACTTTACAATGATGACATTGACGGCTAGGGAGATGATGATGATGCAAGAAATGCAAAACAGCTTGGTGCCAAAATTGACTACAGAACCCTACTTTATGCGTGGTCCGACACGCACTTGGCCGGTTTTTTTTTAAATCAGGCTGCCCAACAACCAAACTCAAAACTCCTAGAATAGAATAACAAGCAATATTTTTTTATTCTATTTGCATCGATTTGATTTAAAAATTTATTTAAGAAGCTAAAAGTTATTGAATTAAATTGTTTAAATACATTAATATTAAATGCCTTGCTAATACATGCTTATTATAAAAATATAATTAACACTTTTTAAATTACACAAATTGTTTGGTACCACTAAATGTGGAGAATGTCATCGCGCAATATCCAGCTAGTGGGGACATAAAATTATGATTTTTCACTTGTACATTTCATGAAACACAAGTTAAACGATGACTATGACACGATAATGCATAGTTTCTTAAAAATTATTCAGAAATCATAGCAAAATATTTATTAAAATTAATCAAAGACTTTTGATGTCATCGATAATGACAATAACAAGTTATTATTGCCGTATGAAAATCTTATTCACCTGATATTTCGAATTTTCATCAGATTCCGATGCCCCTTTGCAAGTAGCCAAAACGTAAATTACGTAAAACTAACCGTCACTTCCGTCACCGTCACGCCACGCCAAAGCGCGTTCATTTCAAATTTCATATCTTTGAGGTAAAAGCAGCAAGCAAGAAGCAATGGCCAACGACAGCGATATCAAGTCTTTGATGTCGTTGTCCTCCAAGTCAGACGGCAGCACGGCACCGGCGGCGCGGTCGCGGTGGCGTAACCCCCCACTGCATGAGCGCTGCACCATGCCTGACATGGTGAAGATCAAGGAGGCGTTCGAGGCGGCGTACCGCGGCGTGCTGCTGCCCAACGAGTTCCGCACGCTCCTGAGGCAGTTGCTCAACGTGGAATACGATGACGACGAGTACAAGATACTTTTTATGAAGGTCAGTCTAACTACCCCTACCTACTACTACCTTTCTTTTAGGAGAACTTTCGTTGGTTTTTAGCTTTGAAAGTCTATTAAGAGGTCAATTTAAACCCTTAAATCTATTCACTAGTCGTCGAGCTTTATCAGCTGCTTCATCAGCGAGCTTCATTAGCGAGCTTCATTAGCGAGCTTCATTACCGAGCTTCATTACCGAGCTCCATCAGCGAGCTCCATCAAAGGGAGACTTCGGCAGAGCCAGGGTTGCCCCTTTAACGAAGAAGATCATCGATATCTTCTTCTTCTACGAGTCAGAAGAATTCAACCACAACCACATCAATCTATCGGGTTAGCCCAACAACCGCAGCGAGTTTACAACAGACTGACGCCAACCACATCCACTTCATACACACATCTGCAGCATCTCACTTGTACGAGCCACGCCGTACATTGGATCCATCCACAATTCAGCAGCATTTGCCAGGAGACGGGTGCGGCATCATCTTCCTCATCTTTTGGAGTTGCCAGTAGGTACAACTAGCGTGCGTACAATTTGCGTTTTTTTTAAATAAATTTTCTGTATATTGGGAAAGATACAAACGCCTCCTAATTTTCATAATTCATAAAACTTCTTAAATTTTGTTAAAAAATTATTTAAAACTTCTTTTCTCTCATCAGATCAACACAAATCGCAACGGCGAGATCGACTGGGACGAGCTGGTGTCGCACCTGCTGCTAGGCTACTTCGCCAACGACCCGGAAAACCAGCGTGCTTCGCTGCAGCCGCCCATCATGGGTCTGCCCACCGTCATGCGCAGCCAGCACCGCCACCCCATCTCCAGGATCTGCTTCTGCCCTGACGTGTCGAAGGTAAGAGCCACTTGCCTAGAATTTCACGGGTGTCTATAAGCTTCAACTGCGGCTTTTTAATCTTAATATCGCGATTAAGGAAGCGTACTTGTCCGACGGGGCAAAAGTATAAGCACGACCAAAACACTTTTCCGCTTAGCGAAACAATAATGGGCCGGGAATGCAAGTTTAGCTATAATATTACCTAGGATAGCAAGGCAACTTATCACACAACTTTGTCGCTGTATACCCTGTGTTGGATAGCGCCGCCTAGCCTATTTGTTTATAATCATAGAAAGCATTTCTAAAAATTATTTAGTTTTCGTACATCCGGCAGGTTCTTTAAGTATTAACTTTTCTTAAATTCTTTAAGCTAGGTAGGCCAAAGGTACGTAGGTACTTTAGCGACCAACTTTCGCATATATACCAAGAAATTCGCGTGTTTTTCCTATAGGATAGAAGGACGGATCCTATGCAAGGCACGTACATCACGGCGAGCCGCGACGGCATGATCAACTGGTGGTCGCTCGACATGACTCTGCTGAGGACCGCGTTTTCATCCAGTCGTGAGTTTTTTGTTTTCTACTTTCATAAACTTTTCTTTCACTTTCGCTATATCATTTCATTCTTTATGATCAGACTTCAGCACATCAGGGTACCTATTATTCACTGTAAAGTCTGTGCACGACTACACTATGGCGGCGCTACCGCTCCTTTGTGGTCAAACGCGCAAGTCGCGCGAAGCCCGCCGGCCGTACGACCCGCGCGCGCGTTTGTATCTTGTTGTATTCTGTTCGTTTCTTTTTAAATGCATTGTATTTTATTTCAAGTGATGATACGATAATATTGTAGCATCATTGTTATATACTAATTATGTGACTGCCTCGTTGGTGTAGTGGCAAAGTTTCTGCCTTACATCCGAGAGGTCCTGGGTTCGAATCCCAGGTCGAGCCAAAATTGTTTCTGAGATTTTCTGATGATGAATCTCTCAAAAACAGCTCTGAGTCGGAAAGTTGGCGGTGTTACACCACCGTGCCTCGGAAAGCACGTTAAGCCATTGGTCCTGCGCCCGATCTCTCTTCGGTCATGTCGGATTGCCGTCTCACCGAACTTTGAGAGTGATGGAACAGTGAGAGCACCTGTGTATTGCGCTCTCACTGCACTATAATATCTTATGCGTAGATTGGCCGCCGCGGTCGATATCGGCCAGGAGGACTAGTAATGTATAACAAAAATGAGTAAGATCGAAATACCCGAGCGAGATAGTTATTGGTTAATCTTACTAAAGCCGAAGACGCGTTGGCCGACACTATACTCGTATGCAGCCCACGTGAACCCGCTGTGAAAGCTACCACGGATGTGGTACGCTCTTGACGCGGTCCCTCCGCGTAACGCGATCTTAGCATGTTCATCTCCGTGACACGCGGCTGATGCTTGTGCCATGTTTCACTGACATATAGGAGGAGGACAGGCAGGCATCATGATGGTCTTACAGAATAGCCTCTTTAGCTTGTCCGGCAAAACCTTTCAAAGAATCCTAATAAAGCCTCAGGTTTTCGACAGCCCACCTGAAGGTGCGCACTACGTGGGTGACGGACATGGTGTGCATGCCCGACGTGAACATCATCGTCACCAGCTCCACAGAGCGCGACCTGCGCTTCTACGACTGCACCGCCAAGACCTTCACGCTCAAGATTGTCATCACCAGCTGGGAGTACATGGTACGTATTCGCTTGGCGTATTTTGTTTAATGAACAACTAAGTTAGATAAGATTACATAACTCTTTATTGCACGCTAAAAAATACGACATGAGAAGTTTTACATAAAAAGATGTAGGCGGTCTTCTTATCGCTAAGAGCGATCTCTTCCAGACCACTTTTGGGTAAAGGAATAGAACTAGTGCAGGATAGTGCTAAGTTGAACTAAAAGCAGGATTTTAAGAGAGTAGTAGTGCCTATGTTTAGAATTAATATAGGTACCTACTAGGTATAAGGTAGGTAATCATCATTAGGTTTTCACATTTTATATTTTCTAACATAGGGAGCGCAAACATGGTCATGGTAAATATCACAATACGCTCCAAAACTAGCATAATATACGTAGGCGAAAAGACAGCAAAGCTGAAGTGGGAGTGGGCGGGTCACGTATGCAGGATGCACCCGGATAGATGGGCTCAAATCGTCACACAATAGATACCAGCAGATGGCTATCGCCGTAGAGGTAGACTCAAAAAAAATGGTGTGACGATTTGACGAGTTTTCGAATATATTGGGAATCCTTCGCCGCCAATAGGGAACAGTGGAGGAGTTTGGTGGGAGACCTTTGCCCAGCAGTGGAATGATAAAGGTTTATAAAAAAATATTACATAGTTTATTTTCTATGACACCGTCTTGTTACGGATGTTTCCAGATTTTTTTTTGTTTTAGGATATTTTTATTGGGGTCTTACCTACCTTATCTTATCGAGTCAAGTTTACCTAACATTTAATTCGCTCAATTTTAAAGAAAGAAACATTTATTGATTACGGACATCACAAACACAGAACAACATAAGTAATGACATAATTATATCACACTAATATTATAAATACGAAAGTTTCTTTGTTTGGATGTTTGTCCGTCAATCACGCTGAAACTACTGAAAGGATTTCAAAGAAATTTGGTATACAGACAGGGTATTAGCTGAGTTGGGTGATAGGATACATTTTATCCCGATTAAATGCTTCCTCGGAATAAAAAAGGAAGAAAAAAATCCAACGTTTCCGCGGTTGAAGTCGCGGGCGTACCGCTAGTAACACAATAAAACATACAAAACACACACATAATAATTTCAGATCTGCACGATGTACTACCACTTCGATCAGGACGAGAACGAGAAGTGCATGCTGATCTGCGGCGACGTGGGCGGCAGCGTGCGCGTGCTGCTGTTCTCGCCCGTGAAGCGCGGCCCCTTCCGCAACGAGGCCGGCCGCGCGCTGGTGCAGCTGCGCCACGTCGACCTGCAGCGCAAGGTAGCGATGCCTAACGCGCCCCAACAACAACAGTGCTCCTGCAACATCATGTTAATTCTGCAATAAGGCGTACCAACAACAACATGTAAGTTATTTCAGCAATAAGGCGTACCAACAACAACATGTAAGTTATATCAGCAATAAGGCGCACCAACAACTGTGGTCCTGCGACAACATGTAAGTTATTTCAGCATTAGGCATACCAACAACTGTGGTCCTGCGACAACATGTAAGTTATTTCACCATTAGGCGTACCAACAACTGTGGTCCTGCGACAACATGTAAGTTATTTCACCATTAGGCGTACCAACAACTGTGGTCCTGCGACAACATGTAAGTTATTTCAGCATTAGGCATACCAACAACTGTGGTCCTGCAACAACATGTAAGTTATTTCAGCATTAGGCGTACCAACAACTGTGGTCCTGCAACAACATGTAAGTTATTTCAGCATAGGCGTACCAAAAACTGTGGTACTGGCTCAACATGTAAGTGACTTCAGCATTAGGTTTACCAAAAACTGTGGTCCTGGCTGAACATGTAAGTGACTTCAGCATAAGCGTACCAAAAACTGTGATCCTGCATCAATATGTAAGTAATTTCACCATTAGGGGTACCAACAACTGTGGTCCTGCGACAACATGTAAGTTATTTCAGCATTAGGCGTACCAACAACTGTGGTCCTGCGACAACATGTAAGTTATTTCAGCATCAGGCACACCAACACCTGTGGTCCTGCAACAACATGTAAGTTATTTCAGCAATAAGGCGCACCAACTGTGGTCCTGCATATGTAAGTTATTTCAGCAACTGTGGGCTTACGAAACCACGTAATAATTTTTTTTGGAATGGACTGAATTCGAACCAAAAAAACTGCATTCTTACACCAATAAGAAAGTTCTTCTTTCAAGCCACGAAGGCGAAACCAGCAATGAAACAGTATTAAAATAACATACTGCGTTAGCGAGCGATCTTTATTTACTTCAAGAGGAAAGTGGTTCTCCATTAAAATTAAATGATTGCTTTCGAGTTTAGCTTTTGCACACATTCTACGTCCTGGATATTGACGGTTTTGATGATGGTAATCATAATAATATACAGGCTTTGCTATGATCTTTCGAACTTTTGATTACGTGTCTTTTTCGACCAGCCCCAGCTGCTACCCGAGATGAAGCTGGTCGAGTTCCCGAACGTGCACGGCGAATGGGTGCGGCAGGTGGCATTCTACGCGTCACTGCACTGCGTCGTGTCTTGCGCCACGTGTCCCGACGCGCTGCTCATGTGCGACATACAGGGCTCCAAGACGCACAACATGTTCCGCGTGGATAAGGTGAGGGGTTCTTTTAAGTATATCATGTTTTCGTCTCCTGGTTCTAAGCTAGCTCTCCACCAATTTTCAGTTAAATCGGTTCATTTGTTCTTGAGTTAAAATAGTGTTATTAACACCACTTTCTTTTATCTATAAGTAACAACAAAGATACTAATCAGCAGCTAGCAGCATAGGGTAGCAGATATACTGAAATCTTAATAAGACTTCCTCTCTCAATTGTCGCCGTCTCGGTTACTTTTTCGAAAAATTTCCGTTAAGTCCTAAATACATAACATAATTTACAGGCACAAACAAAAAAAAACTAACCGCATTCTTATCTTTCAAAATACGTCGATTAGCACTCTAAGCAGTATAGAGAGTGGGATTAAACAAGGCATGGACATGTTCGAATATCAGGGCATCCAGTGCTTCGCGTTCCACGAGGAAGCGCACGTGCTGGTGACGGGCGGGCCGGACTGCGCCGTGCGCGTGTGGAACCCGTTCGTGCCGGCTCGCGCCAGCGTCGTGCTGCTGGGGCACCACGCCGGGGTCACCGCGCTCGTCCTGCAGAACGCCGGGCAGACCGTCTACTCGCTGTCGCGCGACCGCGTCATCAAGGTGTGGGACGTGCAGGGGCAGCAGTGTGTGCAGGTGAGCGCGAGTGAGTTACAGGCATCATAAGTGTCGCACACAACTCACTTTTGGGTCATGATTCGGCGTGGTTAGCCTTTTTTCTGACGAGTGAAAGACCTTCAACAATCGAGAGCCACGCAACTAACATGATTATCCCCTACACTCTGTTACATTCCAGACGTATATCGACATCCCGCCGCAAGTGGGCGAGCGCACGCCCATCTCGGCCGTGTACAACTCGGCGACGCGCGAGTACATCCTGGCGGCCATCAAGATCGCCGTCATCATCCTGGACGAGCAGCTGAACCCGCAGCACACGGACGGGTTCACGCACTCGCGCGCCGTCGCCAAAATACTCTACAACCCGCTGTTCAAGGTCGTCATCACCTGCGGCATGGACAGCATCATCATCAACTGGGACCCGCTCACGGGTGAGTACACCCTGCAGCCGTCGGCTAGTCGTGATCACACTGGACGAGCGGCTGAATCTCATCATCTCTTGATGAATCATGATTGTCATCAGCCGCAAGACGTTGAGGGCTGAAAACAGGTCAAGTGGTTGCTATTGGTTTACATAAAACTCTATGACACGACTCAGAAGTTGGTTTGTCCATCTTCCTGGTGCCTGATGCCCCGGGCTGCGTTTTTTATCAATACATATCTTTATTATCAATCAGTTTTTGGCGCTAAGTGCCTTGCCCACACGGAAGGTAGGGCACTTGAGTCTGTTAAATAATTCTTCTTAAGTGTGAAACCTATCTCCTACTTTCTATGCCTGATACCATCCTTTATGAATATCGGGTTGAAAATGGTGTCAATGTACATATAACATTCATAAGTTGTAATACATTACGTATGTATATGTGCGACACTAGCCTTGACATATTCCAGGCAAGCGCAACGCCATGGTGCGCGACGCACACACGCGGCTGCTGCACGGCGAGCTCATCCCGGTGGAGATCACGGCCGCCTGCTTCGACCCCGGCTACCAGCTGCTCGTCACCGGCGCTAGGAACGGCACGCTTAAGGTACATAACCACGAGCTTTGGATTTATAATGTTGTTTGACAACTCTGGAACCACTGGCCTTTTTTGCCTCATATCGATTAATCTGAAATTGTTTTTCTGTTTGAGAACTACCGAGATTAAATTTCTTTTTAAAAATTAAAACCGTTTTGCAATCGGTACATCCGTTCGGGAGAGCTACGATAGCACAGACAGACAGACAGATAGACAATCTTAGAGTACATTTGCTCTTGACCCAGGTTGACAACGACGCGACAGTTTCAAAGAAAGCTCACTGAAGATTTCTGCTCACTCTAGCTTTTATTTTACTAGAGTTTAGGGTTTTGTATGTATATGATATATACGGTAAGTAGGCATCTACCGAATCAAACGACATGTATTTGGTGCGATGGCTCGTTTATCACTGCCCTAGGCCAACCGGCGCGAGGCGCGGGCGGCCGGCGCGGTCGTAAGCTGTACATAAGTAATCCATCCTACCCCCCATTCATTCAGGTCTGGAATTTCAACACTGGTCTTTGTCTGAGAAACATGACTATTGAACACATGTGCGAAGTTACGAACTGTTTCTGGGTTGAAGGGAGGTACGTGTACTGCAACGATTTTTTTCAACATTAATTTAAGTAGGTATCCATAAGCAGAACTGTATGCTTCAATAGGACTGACTCGAATGAATTTAGTTAGCGATCACATCTTAGAAATTCATAATATAATCCTATGTAATCTTAGTAAGAAATGACTAACCTTAATGTCTAAAGATACTCTGTCGAATATTTCAGGATTCTCGCAGTCGGTTGGAACCGTCACGTGACGGAATTCGAGGACACTGGCACCGCCACCACCGGCAAGAGCTGGGAGACGCGGCACTCGGATGATGTACTGGCCGCCGCAGCGCGCAGCCCGCTCTCGCTCGCCACCGCCAGCTACAACTCCGAGCTGCTGCTGTGGAAGCTGGAGACCGGCCAGCCGTACAGGTGATGAGGCAGTTCCTGAACAGGTAACCCAGCAGTGGAGCAGGAATCGGAAGCAGTGGTACAGGCAACCCAGTAGTGTAACCCAGAAATGGTACAGGTAACCCAGCAGTGGTACAAGTAACTTAGCAGTGGAGCAGGTGATGGCAGCAGTGGTACAGATGACGAACAGCAGCGGCACAGGTAAATGCGGCAGTGATACAGACAACCCAGCAGTAGAGGTACAGGGAACCCAGCTGTGGAACAGGTTATGGCATCAGTAGTTCAGGTGACGGGCAGCAGTGGCACAGGTGATAGCAGCAGTGAAGCTGGTAACTCAGCAGTTGTACAGATAACCCAGCAGTGGCACAGGTGGCGTCAGCAGTGATACAGGTAACCCAGCAGTGGTACAAGTAATCCAGCAGTGGTACAGATTATTTGGGGTTAGGTGAGGTTATTTCAAAATTATTGTTTTTGTTGTTAAAGTAATTGTGGTTGACGGTTGCAGGCGGTTCTCGTGCACGGAGCCGATGCTGCGCATAAAGATGAACTACAGCAAGCGCGACGCGCGCGCAGCCTCGCCGCCCGGCGCCGCGCAGCCACGACGCCGCTCCTCTATGAAGAGGCCCAGGTAAAAGCTAATTAGTCTGTCATATAAATTAACGTTATTTTGTAGTCAGTTTATATATATAATTTTTTTTTTCAAAACGCAGCAGCCAAAGAGATGAGGTTTTTCCAGGTGTTAATTGGTCGTGAGAAGAGCAACAGACGATTTTTTAATGCATTTCAGTTATCTTACCTGTCGAGGAACTGCCTTTATTTTCTGGCATAGATCTACCTGTTTTCATAAAGTTTTAAGTTACACTACGTCGCAACGGCAACGGTGCCGAACCGAAATCGCATTTTTACAGAGACCGTCCGATAAGTATACGGTGTCAGTCCGGCACTACAGCGGGATATTCCTTTGTATTCGCGCGGTTTCAGTCCGGCGCCGGTGCGGTTGCGGTTACGAAGCCTCATTGAATGTTTCTTGTATTTGTTGAGCATGGGCGGGCAGCGCTCGTCGCTGATCGACGCGGCGTCGGCGATGCAGAAGGCGCGTGCGCGGCGCGTGTCGTCGGTGAGCCTGCCTGCGCGCGCGCAGCACATGCGGCAGCTCGCCGTGCACGCCTGCCTGTTCCTCGACACGCGACCCTTCAGCATGCACGTAGGTTAGTCACCACTATTCGTCGCTGACCGACGCGGCGTCGGTGAGCCTGCCTGCGCGCGCGCAGCACATGCGGCAGCTCGCCGTGCACGCCTGCCTGTTCCTCGACACGCGACCCTTCAGCATGCACGTAGGTTAGTCACCACTATTCGTCGCTGACCGACGCGGCGTCGGTGAGCCTGCCTGCGCGCGCGCAGCACATGCGGCAGCTCGCCGTGCACGCCTGCCTGTTCCTCGACACGCGACCCTTCAGCATGCACGTAGGTTAGTCACCACTATTCGTCGCTGACCGACGCGGCGTCGGTGAGCCTGCCTGCGCGCGCGCAGCACATGCGGCAGCTCGCCGTGCACGCCTGCCTGTTCCTCGACACGCGACCCTTCAGCATGCACGTAGGTTAGTCACCACTATTCGTCGCTGACCGACGCGGCGTCGGTGAGCCTGCCTGCGCGCGCGCAGCACATGCGGCAGCTCGCCGTGCACGCCTGCCTGTTCCTCGACACGCGACCCTTCAGCATGCACGTAGGTTAGTCACCACTATTCGTCGCTGACCGACGCGGCGTCGGTGAGCCTGCCTGCGCGCGCGCAGCACATGCGGCAGCTCGCCGTGCACGCCTGCCTGTTCCTCGACACGCGACCCTTCAGCATGCACGTAGGTTAGTCACCACTATTCGTCGCTGACCGACGCGGCGTCGGTGAGCCTGCCTGCGCGCGCGCAGCACATGCGGCAGCTCGCCGTGCACGCCTGCCTGTTCCTCGACACGCGACCCTTCAGCATGCACGTAGGTTAGTCACCACTATTCGTCGCTGACCGACGCGGCGTCGGTGAGCCTGCCTGCGCGCGCGCAGCACATGCGGCAGCTCGCCGTGCACGCCTGCCTGTTCCTCGACACGCGACCCTTCAGCATGCACGTAGGTTAGTCACCACTATTCGTCGCTGACCGACGCGGCGTCGGTGAGCCTGCCTGCGCGCGCGCAGCACATGCGGCAGCTCGCCGTGCACGCCTGCCTGTTCCTCGACACGCGACCCTTCAGCATGCACGTAGGTTAGTCACCACTATTCGTCGCTGACCGACGCGGCGTCGGTGAGCCTGCCTGCGCGCGCGCAGCACATGCGGCAGCTCGCCGTGCACGCCTGCCTGTTCCTCGACACGCGACCCTTCAGCATGCACGTAGGTTAGTCACCACTATTCGTCGCTGACCGACGCGGCGTCGGTGAGCCTGCCTGCGCGCGCGCAGCACATGCGGCAGCTCGCCGTGCACGCCTGCCTGTTCCTCGACACGCGACCCTTCAGCATGCACGTAGGTTAGTCACCACTATTCGTCGCTGACCGACGCGGCGTCGGTGAGCCTGCCTGCGCGCGCGCAGCACATGCGGCAGCTCGCCGTGCACGCCTGCCTGTTCCTCGACACGCGACCCTTCAGCATGCACGTAGGTTAGTCACCACTATTCGTCGCTGACCGACGCGGCGTCGGTGAGCCTGCCTGCGCGCGCGCAGCACATGTGGCAGCTCGCCGTGCACGCCTGCCTGTTCCTCGACACGCGACCCTTCAGCATGCACGTAGGTTAGTCACCACTATTCGTCGCTGACCGACGCGGCGTCGGTGAGCCTGCCTGCGCGCGCGCAGCACATGCGGCAGCTCGCCGTGCACGCCTGCCTGTTCCTCGACACGCGACCCTTCAGCATGCACGTAGGTTAGTCAACACTATTCGTCGCTGATCGACGCGGCGTCGGTGAGCCTGCCTGCGCGCGCGCAGCACATGCGGCAGCTCGCCGTGCACGCCTGCCTGTTCCTCGACACGCGACCCTTCAGCATGCACGTAGGTTAGTCAACACTATTCGTCGCTGATCGACGCGGCGTCGGTGAGCCTGCCTGCGCGCGCGCAGCACATGCGGCAGCTCGCCGTGCACGCCTGCCTGTTCCTCGACACGCGACCCTTCAGCATGCACGTAGGTTAGTCAACACTATTCGTCGCTGATCGACGCGGCGTCGGTGAGCCTGCCTGCGCGCGCGCAGCACATGCGGCAGCTCGCCGTGCACGCCTGCCTGTTCCTCGACACGCGACCCTTCAGCATGCACGTAGGTCAGTCAACACTATTCGTCGCTGATCGACGCGGCGTCGGTGAGCCTGCCTGCGCGCGCGCAGCACATGCGGCAGCTCGCCGTGCACGCCTGCCTGTTCCTCGACACGCGACCCTTCAGCAAGCACGTAGGTTAGTCAACACTATTCGTCGCTGATCGACGCGGCGTCGGCCATATGTACAGAAGGCATTTATGTAGTTTTAGTTTGAGAGTAAAATGTTATGTTATGCATTCTAATTTAACGTTACATTTCGCCAAAGTAAATTCTGTAAGTGAAATAAACTAAAATCAAAACCTTAACTAAAATACTTGAGTGGATGTTGATGATTGATGGAGTTTAATAACTTTTATGAACTTTCAAAATTTAAAATGATTAAATTGAAACATCAAACGATGGTAAAAAACTCTGTAGTGCTAATAATGACATGATTTCCATACTTCCTCCTGATGTAATTCTGATGTCATATTTAACTAGAGCAGCCTAGTGATTAATCTTCATTAAAAATTTGATGAAATAGACTAATACATAAAAAAAAACGACTAAGAGAGTACGAGACCCCCTGACACAGGTATATGTTTCAAAGGCTGAATCCAGCGTTTTACATGTAGGTACTGAAAAAATCTTCTTAATTTTCCCCGAAGCGTCCCTAATGCTGTCGCTGGAGAACGGCCAGATCCAGGGCTGGTCAGACCACCCGGCGGGCGGGTTCCAGGGTTCGTTCCAGGGCATCCACACGCCCGGCGACTACGTGTCCGCGCTCGCCACCGACAACGACAACCACTACCTGTTCACCGGAACCACCGTCGGCTACATCAAGGTCTGGCTCATGACCAACTACCTCACCACGGAGAAGGTAAGTCACTTGCGTATTATTTGTGATGATTTTTGAAGTGAAAACTTCTTTAGCGGCGTTGAGCACTTTTGTGGCATGGGTAGAAACTGTGAAACTCGCGTCAGGTCACGTGATGCTGATCGAAAAACCGTAAGACGGTTGTTAAGTTTTCACTTCTGCCGGCACTCCCGGAGTGCAACCCGT
Organism: Pyrausta despicata; assembly: GCA_963921415.1. Classification (NCBI taxonomy): domain Eukaryota; kingdom Metazoa; phylum Arthropoda; class Insecta; order Lepidoptera; family Crambidae; genus Pyrausta; species Pyrausta despicata. The sequence continues at coordinate 377,251 of OY992851.1, forward strand.
GTTAGTTTTTTTACTTATAAATTGTTCTCCGGAGATAGGCTATGTTACATTCATTGCTTTGAATGCATTTAATCAGTCATATTCAAATCTTACTCGCCTCGTTCTATAGCTTAGCATCGGTTTTAATGTTCACATAGTTTTATACATTAGCTTACATCCCCATCTTTGGTGGAAAAGCGAGCCTCTTTATAACCTCTTGAGTCTAGAAAAAAATCCAATTGAATATTACAATTTTCAGTCCTTAATTAGTACCTAACTTTATTTACTTAGGTTACTAAAGTGTCAGGGGATACTACTCCGTATTGTCTGTCCGGTGACTACGGAGTGTAAACGGGTACGCCCAATCAACTTGGAAAAGAAACCAAAACCGTCTGTTTTGGTTCTGGCTAAGGACATCTATAACGGGTGCAAACTAGTGGGGCTGGCATCGTTCGTCAACTTCTTGATTGTAGACGTAAAGAGCTTGGCCAAGAGTGTTACGTTGCTTACAGCTCTGATCTCAAATCTGAAGAGGTAGAAGGAAAATGTACTACTAATTACTTGTCTGTGTTATTGTAGTGTGTGTTCAACGGAGATCTGTCTTTTCAATTACACGCGCCTGGTCCCATTACTGCATTAGCTTTTTGTTGTTTATGAGGCCAGGTGCATATCTGCATGCCGCGGTTGCGGCTAGAGTTCCCGTTCTTGTGGCGCGACCGCATCGAGGGTCGGGCCAAGCGCAGCGTGCGCGACCAGCCGCAACCGCTGCTGCTCAACTCGTACCGCGCGCACCTGCGCTGCGTCACCACCATGGCCTATATCGATGACCTCAAGCTTGTGCTCAGGTATGCGTTAGGGTACACCGTAGTTATGATCTCCTCGACCAATATACTAGCCTATGTCTAAGCATCCAGCAGTTTCCAGCGACCTTCACCAGGTCGTAGGTCTACCTTTTGGGGGCCTAGCTGCCCGCGAAGCGTCGTCCCGCATGCGCGAGAAAGAGAAAACCGCACCGCCCTCACGGGCATTAGGCCCCCTCCCACTTCAGCTTAGCAATCTTTCGAGTGATGTAGATTTTATCTTTACTGATTTAATCGCGATAAGATAAATACCAAGCGTCGTCCTCTAGGCGCTCGCGCACTCGCTGGATAACGTTGAGGCTTCTATGAGAGCCTTAGTAAAAGAACACGTCTCGTTTCCAAAGGTCGTCATTGGCGACGCACACATGACGCTTTTCGTCTCGTCTCCACGGTAACATGACTTTAATTGAGGACGCATCTATTGTTACTTTTTGTAGCATAACCTGTTCCATTAATAGAACTTGCGATTAAACAGCGGCAGCTCCGACTACAGCGTGCGCGTGTGGAAGCTGTCGGGCGAGTACCTGCAGACGCTGGGCAGCTTCGTGCCGTGGTCGCTCGAGCTCACGCGCTTCCCGCCAGATGTTAAGAAAGTAGCCAGCTTCACCACTTTCAAGGTAACTTATTGGATGTTCGTTAGATAGGCTATTTTTATAAGTACACAACGGGGTAGCAGTTGGTCCTAACGTACTAAAAAGATTGAAACCCTTAGCTTTAGCGCATTCCTCATGCGCGCGAACATCACTACAACTACTCAAGCACAAGCCTGAGCCTGGCCGGTGCATGCGACAGCGGACCACAGATCAGAGATAATATGTCTATTGGGTGGATGTCGAAATGCAATACCCAGACCCGTGCCGCGCTCCACTAAGTAGCCTGCTGCCATCAAATTGCCATCGCTGTCTATTTTCAAATATGCTGAATTTATAATCATAATTTTCATTGCATGTCACACGTTACAATTAGGTGTTTCAATGTATATTATGTAAACAAGTACAGTGACGCCCGGCTAGGGCACGGCAACCTTTCACTTTCCTCTCAATCTTTCTTACAACTTTTTCGACCCTATTCTACTCGTTGCTTTGCCTGCTTATTTTTTTGACAACTTTTTTAAAAGGAACTTTAAAATATAACAATTTATGTAGTGTTTTCCATACTCCATAAACCCATCCCGGGTTCGGGAAAGCAGAGCGCGGCGCTGTGAACGACTCTACCATAGATGCGGGTTGATAGTTGTTCACAAACGTTATCAGGTGTGGCGCAGCGGCTACGTGTCGCGCTACGTGCCGGGGCAGGTGGAGGTGGACAAGCTGCGCGACATCACGGAGCTGGAGCTGCGCACCAAGACGTTCGGCGAGCCCGCGCCCGACCCGCTGCTGGGCCGCTACTTCTCGCTGCCCACGCGCCCCGAGCGGCAACCTGTGCTGCACCTCGACACCTCGCTGCAGACTGTAAGTGCAGCTTCGTTGCCTTGAGCGTGACATGCTACCTCCTTGCAGACATAAGTGTGGCCTCGCAGCTTCGCTCCAGTCCGTAAGTGTGATGTAGTTAGTCGCCAAATCGCCACCGCAGACTAAGAGAGTAGCCTCGCAAGTGCCCGTGAGCTTCCACGCCACCATTCTACTGCGCCGCGATACCCGGGTGAGGGCCGGGTGCACCGTGAGTAGATAGGTAAATCCTTGTACGATGATGACTGGTATTCCTTGATATTAACCGTTTTATTTTGTTTTAGACAAAATGTTTTTAATACTTATAGAACATTTTTTTCATCCCATCTATTCGAAAAAGACGATTTTGGTCGCCTTTAAGTGCGCCCAAAGGTGATGCTTCTAAGCGACATAGGTACTATTACTCTACTCTTTGCCACAGACTGTCCAGCGGGCAGAAATGAGATTTTGGTCCTCTTTATTGAAATAAGTGCGACCAAAAATTCTTTTGCTCGCAGTTATTGAATTTGGAACATCTTAGAGTTTCCCGCCGAACGCAAGAGACTGGCTGGTTAGACGGCACGTCGACCATCGCCCCGCCGCCGCCGCTGGCAACTGAGTAAAAAAAAAAAACGCGCGAACTACGGCCCGCGTTTTCATAAATTTTCACATTCAAGTTCTTGGTTTTGATAAATTATATTCTCATAGAGGGTGATGAAAAGTAGAGTGTATCATTTGGACGCAAATATATTTTTGGCTCGGGCGACGTACTTTGAATCCCTCGCTTCGTTCAGGATTCTACTTTAGAATCCCTCGCTAAAAAGCGCCCTCGCCGTAAAAATATTATTTTGCTTCCTCATGATACAATCTACTATTTTCCACTCCTAAAAGAACCTAAACCACTCGTTACTCTCCACGTGACAAGTTCAATTATTAAAAATCAGAGTTCAATAACAAATTGGTATTTTATCGGCAAGCTACGCGCATTACTAATACTATTATGCGCGCTTTAAATATTAATGTGCCGTGCATTTTTAATTGATATTTGACTAAAAAGTCTTCATATTCTATTTCCTATCGGGTTATGGTTTTGGTTTAATTTTATCCTGGTGGAGGACATTTTTATTAAATTAATGCGTGAGCATGGAACATGTTTTCACTGTCAACTACTGCCAAGTTGATTTTTAACTGGAGTGGTGTATTACAGATCCCTTTGTACACGCACCTGCGCATGGCGTCGACGCAGCCGGTGCGGCGCCCGCCCACGCCCGAGCTCGTGCGCGCCACGCGCCTGCGCGGCCCGCGCGCGCGCAAGACGCACTTCGACCCCGCGCAGCCCGACCAACACGACTAGGGCTCGCGACACACTTTACTGCGTATTGCCACTTTACTTTTATTATAGTCGAATATTATCATTATAAATTATGTTAGTTATATACAATATGTTGAATGGTTATAGTAAAGGACTGATATTTAAAGCGATGTTTTATTCGTCACATACTTAAATAAATTATCTTATCAATACAATAGTAATAATATTTTCTTTACAAAACTAAACCTAAACTATCTAAAAACTTCAATCGATTACTAGGAAGCTAAAACTTATCTCAAACAGGAGTAAACGCGGCACCAAAACATTCCGAAACCTGAGCCTTCGATCACTTGGACTTGGCTTTCGCGGACACGCGGTCGCGTTCGGACTTCTTCCCTTGCGGGCGCACCGGCCGCGCCCACAGCGCCCGCTCCAGCAGCGCCCCCGCCGCGCGCAGCCCCCCGCACGCGGCCGGCAGCGCGTTGCCCTCCACCACCACGCGCAGCAGCCCCCCCGCACTCCCCGCCGCGTTTGCCGCGCGTCGCGCCTGGTACTGCAGCACCGCCACCAGCTTCGCCACGCTCGCGTAGCCTAGCTCGTTGTAGGCGAGGTTCAGCGCGCACAGCGCCGAGTTGCCGAGCGAGTACACGTGTCCGTCGCGCGACACCGTGTCCTCCGGCCCGAACGGGTCCGAGTGCGCGCCGACGAGCTCGCACGCCATCAGCTGCGACTTGGCGGCGAGCTGGTCCGCGCCGCCGGAGCCCGCGACGCTGGTGGCGCGCCGGTCGAGGCTCGCGCGGCGTCCTCGCGGCGCAGCGGTCTGCCGCCGCTTGGCGCCGCGCGCGTGCTCGTCCTGCGCGCGCTCGGCCGCCACCAGCTCGTGGTAGCACTTGCGCGCGAGCTCGTCGCGCAGCCGCAGGTAGTGGAGCAGGCGACGCCGCTTCGCGACGAGCTCCTCGTGCGTCAGCGGAAACTCGGCGAGCGCGTCGAGCAGCCGGCCGGCGCCCTCGTCGGAGATGCGGTTCCCGGCCAGGTTGAGGTACTGCAGGGCGCGGTTGGTGCGCAGCGCGTCGGCGAGCGCGGCGGCGCCGGCGTCCCCGATGCGGTTAGCGGCGAGCCCGAGCGCGTGCAGCGTGCGCGCGGCCGGCAGCGGGTGGTGCAGGCGCGCGGCGAGCAGCGCGCAGTCGCGGTCGTCGAGCAGGCAGCGCGCGAGCGACAGGGTGCGCAGGCGCGGGCCCTCGTCGAGCAGCAGGTAGTAGTTGCACGCGGGGACGGGCGAGTCGTCGAGGCACACCTCGGTGATGTTGGAGAGCGCGAGCAACCTCGCCATCTCGTGGAGCGCGTCGCCGGCGATCGAGACGAAGCGCACGGTGAGGCGGTGGAGCGCGGGGTGGAAGGGCGCGCACAGCTGCAGCACCTTGAGCAGCAGGCGCGGCACGGCCGGCGGCCGGCGCAGCGCCAGCTCCACGAGGTGGCCGGCGGGGTCCAGCACGGCGGTGAGCGCGACGAGGTCGGCGTCGTGGTCGGGCGGCGCGGCGGCGGACAGCGCCTCGTCGCGCTGCTGCGGCGACTCGAACGTGCGCGACGTGTTTGGCGGCTGGATGGTAGACTTGGCCGATTTTCCTTTCTTCAGCTTGTCGTCGGCGGTTTTGCTTACGTACTCCTCTGTCGATGAAAAATAACGTTTAACCACTGCTCGTTTCTAGCGATATCTTTTAGTTTCCTCGACACTCGGCGGCGGTACCTTGCTGCTCGACGAGCACGCTCAGCTCGAAGGGCGCCAGCAGCTGCGCGCAGGCGTGCGGCAGGAAGGCGGGCAGGTCGCGCGGCGTGGGCCGCTCCATCGCCTCGAAAGAGAAACGCTCGTTCATCGTTCTTGGTCAAGATTACTAGGTAAATAAGTTGTTTTTTTTGCGATTTAATCTAAAATATTTTTTATTATGACAAAAATGTCAGGCTTTTGATTTGTTTTGCTCTTTGATAACCTTTTGTCATGTTGTATTTCTGTCATCGCGGTTTAGCAGAAATTTTGTTAGCTTTATCGTGAAAAAAGAACGAATAAGAAAATTTCAGTAAATTCCATAAGTTTATGGTAAATTTACCTCCTTGGATCTCGGGGAGTAAAAGATTATCTCTTAAAGAATAATCACTACGTAACATTATTACCAATGTAAAGTCGTCGAGCATTGATGTCTACGGCCGGTGCCACACCTGACGGATATTCCGTCGAGTCGTTTCGCGACGGAAAATCGTATCGTCGGGACGCTTCGCGACATCGCGACGGAGTATCCGCCACGCACTCTTCATAGCAGAATCAAGACATGATTGCATTTAAATAGCGTTCGCGACAGAATTTCCGTCAAGTGTGGCGCCATCTATGTAAATCCCTTGCGATTGAAAAACTTATAGTTGAGTCAACAATTGGCTAGACGACACCACCAATCGTTGACATACGTTTTATTATCTGTCAAAACGGTCTGCCTCCATAGATTTCGTATGGTAATAAATGATTGTGACGTCACGGTCATGTGTCAGAAATCGGAGTCAATTGACCGAATATTTATTGCGTTTTGTGTGTTTAAAAATTGGTTTCTACAGCTTCTTTGAAATATATTGGTTGTATTAACTTCATAGGGGCTATGTTTTTTAAACACCATGTTCTTGACAATATTTAAGATAGTTGTCATCATCCCAATTACTTTTCTCTATGAGTTGCGCTTTGGTTGTGCAGTGAGCACCATAGACAGGGTCCATGTTTAACTTAATAATTATGTTTTAATTGTATTAGAATAGTATTATACAGGGTGTCCTAAAAAAATAGTGTCAAGCGGTAGTCCCGAAATAGAAAACCCTTTGAATCATCTGAAACACCCCCGCGCACCATCGCGGAACATACATGTTCCGCGATTTTTGATAGTTATCGAGTTATGAATTTATTGACTATATCATCACCTTAAGTTAAAAATAATAATAATAGGTAAGTGTTTTTGCAACTCAATTTACATGGGTGTGTTTCAGATGCTTCAAGGGTGTTTTATCTCGGGACTACCGCATGACACTATTTTTTGGGACACCCTGTATAGCACTAGAGGACCTACAGACGTTGTCCTGGCAGTTACCTTTATTTTATCTTTTAAACATTCTTTAGACTTACACGAATATTTCGAGACTAATATTAGTGAAAACGGTTCAGCCATTCTCGATTCGAACAGCAATTGGCTAGACGACACCACCAATCGTTGACGTACTTTTTATTATCTGTCAAAACGGTCTGCCTCCATAGATTTTGTATGGGAATACATGAACGTGACGTTACGGTCATATATTAGAAATCGGAGTCAATTGACCGAATATTTATTGAGTTTTGTGTGTTTAAAAATTGGTTTCGACAGCTTTTTGGAAATAAACTGGTTTTATTAACTTCATAGGGGCTATGTTTTTTAAACGCCATGGTCTTGAAAATATTTAAGATAGCTGTCATCATGTCAATTCAATTTTATATATAAGATATAAAGAGTTTTTTAAATCAAACACTTTAATTACTAATCATCTTTTATTTAAATCTTTGTAAAATCCAAAGTTGCGAAACTATACACATCTAAATCGGTATTATTACAAAACAGATACAGCAGCGGACTAAAAAGTGGGGGCAGAATGATTGATATGAAAGAAAATTAATGCAGTTGTTTGTTACAGGTAGCCGTCAATATCTATATGAATTAACTGGCACAAAGGTTGTATGGATTAACATGGATCAATTAAAAAAAGGTTAGAATCAACTTTCAGACGGTCCGAGTCCTCAGCGGTGGCGCCTAGGCGTTGTTCTCGCGCTTGGCTCCCTGCAGCACGATGTACGCGGAGTGCGTCTCGCGCTGCTTGTCCTGCAGCATCTGCAGCGTGCCCAGCGGCGTGTCCGTCGAGCTCATCTTCTTCATCAGCTGTCGACAACATCATACAGGTTATGTTTTGTCGGCTAGAATTGGTGTTACCTTATATTATAAATGTTTGTATCATTTATTATTTGTGATTTTATAAGTTTGTGTCATGAGAAAATGAAAGTTAATTGATATATTATAATTTTTGAATGTGTCTATTGAATTAATTTTAATTTTGAATTTGACTATAGTAATTTTGTGACAAATTATTGTATGCCTTATGAGTTAGGGACATAGAAGATCTGTATCATCTAAATTGTACCAACTAAAACATATGTACCGCAATAAAGAAATGATCTTATCTTGTAAAAATACTTCGTTCAATAAATGAATTTTTATTCAATTATTTATTTATATCGACACTAGCTGTGCCCTGCGATTTCACCCGCATAGAAACCGTATTCCACGTATCTAACAGGAACCGGGGTAATATGTACCATATGGGCTATTATGTTCCAAACTTCAGCCGGTGAAGTAATTTTGGCGTGAACGAGAAAAAACATCCATACATACTTACAAACTTTCGCGTTTATTCGTATAAGCCTTCTATCCAGTGTTCCAGGTTGGGGGGATACAGATAGGTAATTTTTTTAAAATAATTTCAGTAGAATAAGTTGTCCACGGCATTGTTTACGCATGGTTTAAATAATGCTGGGTATTGTATTTTCTTTTAACATGCTAAGCAATGTGATTACATTTCTCTAGGATAAATGGAACGACAGACCATTGCAACGAAGAACCAGCTAGCATTTGCGTGAATTAGAATATGGCAATCTGCGTAAGACTTAAATGTTTAGCATCTTAAGTTTATTCCAGTTTCTAGATCTACCATCAACCGGACCGGTCTTTGAAGATTAGGGATGATGTTTTTAGGAACAGACGGCTACCCGCCACTGCGGCATCTTAAGCTTATGTTAATAATGATGATTTTGCAACGAATGTGGGTAGCTTGATGTGGCTTCGTCGGTACATCACATTAATGTCTTTATTGCAATGAATATTGTTAATGTGTGGTGTTGAAGAGTATACTCACGCCCTCCTGCACGGCCTTCTTGATGCGCTTCTCCTGCTTGTTCTTGCCGGGCCCCTTGCCGTGGAACTTGTGGCTGAGGTAGCGGAAGGCCTCCTTGGGGCGCAGCGGGCGGCCGTCGTCGTCCACGTACTCGAGCTTGATGTTGGGCCGGAAGTTGCTCTTCTCGCGGAAGTCCTGCAGCGGGCCCGAGTGCCCGCCGCGCTCGCGCCGCCCGTACTTGTCGTCCTCGCCGCTGGATATATAAGTGTTTCTATAAATTTTACTCATTGAAATAAATTGATATGACCTAAAAATGTGAGGATGTGGGATTACTTTTCAGCTTTAGTCATGGATTTCCACAAACTAGTCAGTAAAAGCCTGATTCTATTAACTAAATAAGTGGTGTCTCTTCCCTAAGTCGAAGTTAAGGCTAATCGATAGGGAAGGATAATTATGGAATTCTTTTGGTCGTTGAAAACATATCATGTCCCTTTCGTTACTTGCCTTCTCAAACGAGATTGTAACATTGGGTACTCCGATCTCGTTGGCGTCAGTCTGCGCCGCACAACACTCACCCGAGCGCCTTGTCCTCTATGGAGTAGTGCCTGGCGGCGAGCAGGTGGTGCACGTTGGGCCTCGCGTGCGGCGCCGGCCCAGCGCGCTCCAGGTAGCCCTTGCTGAGCGCCAGCCGCAGCGCGCCGGCCACGCCCGCGCCCAGCGCCGGCTCCGCCTCCAGGCCCACCGACGAGCCTGCCGGAACACACGAGGTTAGTCCTCGCACTTCGTCACGTCACGATCTACAAGATACCGCAACTGGTTCGGTGTGCCTAGTCTATCGACGCTATCATGCCAAGTTAGGTCGCGCCCAGGTGAGTAGGACGCGCCTAAGGTAAGGTAGGGACTCCAGGTAGAGTAGGACGCATCTGAGGTAGGGTATGGGGCTCCAGGAAGAGTAAGACGCGTCTGAGGTAGGGTATGGGGCTCCAGGAAGAGTAAGACGCGTCTGAGGTAGGGTATGGGGCTCCAGGAAGAGTAAGACGCGTCTGAGGTAGGGTATGGGGCTCCAGGAAGAGTAAGACGCGTCTGAGGTAGGGTTTGGGGCTCCAGGAAGAGTAAGACGCGTCTGAGGTAGGGTATGGGGCTCCAGGAAGAGTAAGACGCGTCTGAGGTAGGGTATGGGGCTCCAGGAAGAGTAAGACGCGTCTGAGGTAGGGTTTGGGGCTCCAGGAAGAGTAAGACGCGTCTGAGGTAGGGTATGGGGCTCCAGGAAGAGTAAGACGCGTCTGAGGTAGGGTTTGGGGCTCCAGGAAGAGTAAGACGCGTCTGAGGTAGGGTATGGGTCTCCAGGAAGAGTAAGACGCGTCTGAGGTAGGGTATAGGGCTCCAGGAAGAGTAAGACGCGTCTGAGGTAGGGTATAGGGCTCCAGGAAGAGTAAGACGCGTCTGAGGTAGGGTGTGGGGCTCCAGGAAGAGTAAGACGCGTCTGAGGTAGGGTATGGGGCTCCAGGAAGAGTAAGACGCGTCTGAGGTAGGGTATGGGGCTCCAGGAAGAGTAAGACGCGTCTGAGGTAGGGTATGGGGCTCCAGGAAGAGTAAGACGAGTCAGAGGTAGGGTATGGGGCTCCAGGAAGAGTAAGACGCGTCTGAGGTAGGGTATGGGGCTCCAGAAAGAGTAAGACGCGTCTGAGGTAGAGTGTGGGGCTCCAGGAAGAGTAAGACACGTCTGAGGTAGGGTATGGGGCTCCAGGAAGAGTAAGCCGCGTCTGAGGTAGGGTATGGGGCTCCAGGAAGAGTAAGACGCGTCTGAGGTAGGGTATAGGGCTCCAGGAAGAGTAAGACGCGTCTGTGGTAGGATATGAGGCTCCAGGAAGAGTAAGACGCGTCTGAGGTAGGGTATGGGGATCCAGGAAGAGTAAGACGCGTCTGAGGTAGGGTATAGGGCTCCAGGAAGAGTAAGACGCGTCTGAGGTAGGGTGTGGGGCTCCAGGAAGAGTAAGACGCGTCTGAGGTAGGGTATGGGGCTCCAGGAAGAGTAAGACGCGTCTGAGGTAGGGTATAGGGCTCCAGGAAGAGTAAGACGCGTCTGAGGTAGGGTGTGGGGCTCCAGGAAGAGTAAGACGCGTCTGAGGTAGGGTATGGGGCTCCAGGAAGAGTAAGACGCGTCTGAGGTAGGGTATAGGGCTCCAGGAAGAGTAAGACGCGTCTGAGGTAGGGTGTGGGGCTCCAGGAAGAGTAAGACGCGTCTGAGGTAGGGTATGGGGCTCCAGGAAGAGTAAGACGCGTCTGAGGTAGGGTATGGGGCTCCAGGAAGAGTAAGACGCGTCTGAGGTAGGGTATGGGGCTCCAGGAAGAGTAAGACGAGTCAGAGGTAGGGTATGGGGCTCCAGGAAGAGTAAGACGCGTCTGAGGTAGGGTATGGGGCTCCAGAAAGAGTAAGACGCGTCTGAGGTAGAGTGTGGGGCTCCAGGAAGAGTAAGACACGTCTGAGGTAGGGTATGGGGCTCCAGGAAGAGTAAGCCGCGTCTGAGGTAGGGTATGGGGCTCCAGGAAGAGTAAGACGCGTCTGAGGTAGGGTTTGGGGCTCCAGAAAGAGTAAGACGCGTCTGAGGTAGGGTATGGGGCTCCAGGAAGAGAAAGACGCGTCTGAGGTAGGGTATGGGGCTCCAGGAAGAGTAAGACGCGTCTGAGGTAGGGTTTGGGGCTCCAGGAAGAGTAAGACGCGTCTGAGGTAGGGTATGGGGCTCCAGGAAGAGTAAGACGCGTCTGAGGTAGGGTATGGGGCTCCAGGAAGAGTAAGACGCGTCTGAGGTAGGGTATGGGGCTCCAGGAAGAGTAAGACGCGTCTGAGGTAGGGTATAGGGCTCCAGGAAGAGTAAGACGCGTCTGTGGTAGGATATGAGGCTCCAGGAAGAGTAAGACGCGTCTGAGGTAGGGTATGGGGATCCAGGAAGAGTAAGACGCGTCTGAGGTAGGGTATGGGGCTCCAGGAAGAGTAAGACGCGTCTGAGGTAGGGTATGGGGATCCAGGAAGAGTAAGACGCGTCTGAGGTAGGGTATGGAGCTCCAGGAAGAGTAAGACGCGTCGTCTGAGCGCGCCCAGTGGGGGGGGGGGGGGGGGTGTCGCAGTAAGACTACTGACATACTTTTCTAGAAAAGAAGCGCGTTTTGTGAATACGATGCTATCATCGTACTACAGGAAATGACTAGTCTATCCTAGCTTTAAAAACTTTTTTTTTGTGTCTCGAGTATTCAGCTAAGTTAAAATAGATGCACAAACATTCACACATTTAGGGTCGGTAAAAGACAGAAATACAACTTAGAATAATAATTTTGCATCCATCTTTTAAAACCGGATTTAGGAACGAGAAAACACAAGTCTAAAAAAGAAATCAAACTACAATGTTGTTTACAGTGAAACACATCACAGTTGTTGTGCGAGATTTTCAGTGTTTGAGCATGTTAACTTTTTAAGCACATTAATCATGTGTTTTATGATGTATTTCATATTTTTATTGCAGCAACGACGATTCATCAAATACCAACATGATTCCTAAACAACTCCATAATTCAATAAGAACAAAATAGCAACTTGTGGTTATATGTACTGAAATATTATATTGTAAATATGCTATAAAAGGATGCAAATAAAAAAACTTTTCAACAAATAAAAGGTGTTTTAACTAAACGGAGAGAAGGTTCAGCTTGGCTATGCCAACTTTTTGACGCAGGCGCATTCCCACAACAAATAAAAAATATGTTTTGTTAAACACATCTGCTTTGCGTCTGCATTTTACTGTACACCCGTTATTATTACCATGGCAGCGCCATATGTACCGAGTATGTAAAAAACGAGGTTTAAGTTACGAAACTTGAAGTCTCGGTGGAAAGAAATGCAGCAACAGAATCGCAGGGCTCTGTGCCGTGTGTGTGTCGAGGTGTGAGTAGTTACCGGCTTGTATGTCCGGCGGGCGCTCGCCGGCCACGTCCACGCGGCTCCAGGCGCCCGACGCCTGCACGTCCTGCACCGCACACTCCTGGCGACGACACTAACTGGTTGCGGGTAGTTACCGGCTTGTATGTCCGGCGGGCGCTCGCCGGCCACGTCCACGCGGCTCCAGGCGCCCGACGCCTGCACGTCCTGCACCGCACACTCCTGGCGACGACACTAACTGGTTGCGGGTAGTTACCGGCTTGTATGTCCGGCGGGCGCTCGCCGGCCACGTCCACGCGGCTCCAGGCGCCCGACGCCTGCACGTCCTGCACCGCACACTCCTGGCGACGACACTAACTGGTTGCGGGTAGTTACCGGCTTGTATGTCCGGCGGGCGCTCGCCGGCCACGTCCACGCGGCTCCAGGCGCCCGACGCCTGCACGTCCTGCACCGCACACTCCTGGCGACGACACTAACTGGTTGCGGGTAGTTACCGGCTTGTATGTCCGGCGGGCGCTCGCCGGCCACGTCCACGCGGCTCCAGGCGCCCGACGCCTGCACGTCCTGCACCGCACACTCCTGGCGACGACACTAACTGGTTGCGGGTAGTTACCGGCTTGTATGTCCGGCGGGCGCTCGCCGGCCACGTCCACGCGGCTCCAGGCGCCCGACGCCTGCACGTCCTGCACCGCACACTCCTGGCGACGACACTAACTGGTTGCGGGTAGTTACCGGCTTGTATGTCCGGCGGGCGCTCGCCGGCCACGTCCACGCGGCTCCAGGCGCCCGACGCCTGCACGTCCTGCACCGCACACTCCTGGCGACGACACTAACTGGTTGCGGGTAGTTACCGGCTTGTATGTCCGGCGGGCGCTCGCCGGCCACGTCCACGCGGCTCCAGGCGCCCGACGCCTGCACGTCCTGCACCGCACACTCCTGGCGACGACACTAACTGGTTGCGGGTAGTTACCGGCTTGTATGTCCGGCGGGCGCTCGCCGGCCACGTCCACGCGGCTCCAGGCGCCCGACGCCTGCACGTCCTGCACCGCACACTCCTGGCGACGACACTAACTGGTTGCGGGTAGTTACCGGCTTGTATGTCCGGCGGGCGCTCGCCGGCCACGTCCACGCGGCTCCAGGCGCCCGACGCCTGCACGTCCTGCACCGCACACTCCTGGCGACGACACTAACTGGTTGCGGGTAGTTACCGGCTTGTATGTCCGGCGGGCGCTCGCCGGCCACGTCCACGCGGCTCCAGGCGCCCGACGCCTGCACGTCCTGCACCGCACACTCCTGGCGACGACACTAACTGGTTGCGGGTAGTTACCGGCTTGTATGTCCGGCGGGCGCTCGCCGGCCACGTCCACGCGGCTCCAGGCGCCCGACGCCTGCACGTCCTGCACCGCACACTCCTGGCGACGACACTAACTGGTTGCGGGTAGTTACCGGCTTGTATGTCCGGCGGGCGCTCGCCGGCCACGTCCACGCGGCTCCAGGCGCCCGACGCCTGCACGTCCTGCACCGCACACTCCTGGCGACGACACTAACTGGTTGCGGGTAGTTACCGGCTTGTATGTCCGGCGGGCGCTCGCCGGCCACGTCCACGCGGCTCCAGGCGCCCGACGCCTGCACGTCCTGCACCGCACACTCCTGGCGACGACACTAACTGGTTGCGGGTAGTTACCGGCTTGTATGTCCGGCGGGCGCTCGCCGGCCACGTCCACGCGGCTCCAGGCGCCCGACGCCTGCACGTCCTGCACCGCACACTCCTGGCGACGACACTAACTGGTTGCGGGTAGTTACCGGCTTGTATGTCCGGCGGGCGCTCGCCGGCCACGTCCACGCGGCTCCAGGCGCCCGACGCCTGCACGTCCTGCACCGCACACTCCTGGCGACGACACTAACTGGTTGCGGGTAGTTACCGGCTTGTATGTCCGGCGGGCGCTCGCCGGCCACGTCCACGCGGCTCCAGGCGCCCGACGCCTGCACGTCCTGCACCGCACACTCCTGGCGACGACACTAACTGGTTGCGGGTAGTTACCGGCTTGTATGTCCGGCGGGCGCTCGCCGGCCACGTCCACGCGGCTCCAGGCGCCCGACGCCTGCACGTCCTGCACCGCACACTCCTGGCGACGACACTAACTGGTTGCGGGTAGTTACCGGCTTGTATGTCCGGCGGGCGCTCGCCGGCCACGTCCACGCGGCTCCAGGCGCCCGACGCCTGCACGTCCTGCACCGCACACTCCTGGCGACGACACTAACTGGTTGCGGGTAGTTACCGGCTTGTATGTCCGGCGGGCGCTCGCCGGCCACGTCCACGCGGCTCCAGGCGCCCGACGCCTGCACGTCCTGCACCGCACACTCCTGGCGACGACACTAACTGGTTGCGGGTAGTTACCGGCTTGTATGTCCGGCGGGCGCTCGCCGGCCACGTCCACGCGGCTCCAGGCGCCCGACGCCTGCACGTCCTGCACCGCACACTCCTGGCGACGACACTAACTGGTTGCGGGTAGTTACCGGCTTGTATGTCCGGCGGGCGCTCGCCGGCCACGTCCACGCGGCTCCAGGCGCCCGACGCCTGCACGTCCTGCACCGCACACTCCTGGCGACGACACTAACTGGTTGCGGGTAGTTACCGGCTTGTATGTCCGGCGGGCGCTCGCCGGCCACGTCCACGCGGCTCCAGGCGCCCGACGCCTGCACGTCCTGCACCGCACACTCCTGGCGACGACACTAACTGGTTGCGGGTAGTTACCGGCTTGTATGTCCGGCGGGCGCTCGCCGGCCACGTCCACGCGGCTCCAGGCGCCCGACGCCTGCACGTCCTGCACCGCACACTCCTGGCGACGACACTAACTGGTTGCGGGTAGTTACCGGCTTGTATGTCCGGCGGGCGCTCGCCGGCCACGTCCACGCGGCTCCAGGCGCCCGACGCCTGCACGTCCTGCACCGCACACTCCTGGCGACGACACTAACTGGTTGCGGGTAGTTACCGGCTTGTATGTCCGGCGGGCGCTCGCCGGCCACGTCCACGCGGCTCCAGGCGCCCGACGCCGCGCCGGCCGACTCCATGTCCTCCACCGCACTCTCCTGACAACACAAACTACTGCTTACTATTTCGCTTCAACGCACGCTGCTCTAGACATTTTTCAGGTTTTTATGCAATGATTTGATGGATCATTTGCCATCTACTGTTTTATTAATAAAAAAGTAACGTAAATGTTATCAACAAACTTTATCAAATTAAAAATAGGCTCGAGATATTTTATTTCCCGAGATAATCCTCAACATTCGAGTCCACCACTAATTTCAAAGTTTATAAAAACATAGAAAGTATGAATAAAAGGAGCTTTTAATCATTTAAAAAAGAAAAGGAAAACATGTCCTCCAACAACTAAACGAGTACATCAAATCAAATTTAATTCTATCCAAAAAGCATGGTGACTAAAAAAACTCTGACCCAAGTCTTACCTAGGCCACACAAATTGCTCTCCCTAATTATGCAAATAACATTCCAAGACAAAACGACAGGCGGCACTGTGTATATTGCACCACATGATGGTATGGATCCCTATGAAATTGATTCCGAGCGCGGTGATGAATTAGTTAAGGTTGAACAGTACGCAAAACTGCAGACGAATCAGTAGCGCCGCTTTAGTTCGTCTTAGAATGCCATACCGTCGGTTCTAAACTTTAGGCAAAAGTTGACTCGGATACTTACGATAACAGCAATTAGAAAAATGCACCAAACAACGCTTGTTTCTAAATCTTCTCATTAGGCGATAGGTTTTTAGCCCAACGTTGGCACCAGGGTGGTAAAACAATCCCCAAATAAGTGGTTACCTGCACGGGTCGTTCGTGCCTGTCCGCGGCGAGCGCGTAGGCGGGCACGTCGCCCAGCGTGCGGCAGAACTCGGCCGTCGCGTCCAGCACCATGCAGCCTTCCGCCGGCTCCATGCTTTCTTCTTTGATTTCTTCTTTCACGCGTTCGAGAATCTCCTCCACCTGAAACGCATTTTTGAGGCAAATTAATAACAACGAACGCTCTTGCAAGGCGCGGAGCTCGCACATTAGAGACGACACGGACGAGACAATATATGCCCAATTGCCAGCGTCTATAGCGCCATCTTACTGATTAGCGACGCGCCTTGAAGTCATACCCTCTAAATATAAACATTCATTTCTAACTCAGCTCGGGCACCTTCCTGCTGGCCTCGTCGGCCTGGCGCATGCGCCGGGCCCGCGCCAGCGCCAACTGCAGCTCGCCGTCGGGCTCCAGCTCGTCCTCGTGCACCGCCGCGCCACACAACTCACCTTGGGCACCTTCCTGCTGGCCTCGTCGGCCTGGCGCATGCGCCGGGCCCGCGCCAGCGCCAACTGCAGCTCGCCGTCGGGCTCCAGCTCGTCCTCGTGCACCGCCGCGCCACACAACTCACCTTGGGCACCTTCCTGCTGGCCTCGTCGGCCTGGCGCATGCGCCGGGCCCGCGCCAGCGCCAACTGCAGCTCGCCGTCGGGCTCCAGCTCGTCCTCGTCCATCGCCGCGCCCGCCAATTCGCTTGGCTTCACTTCTGTAGCGTCAAAGTCAAGGAAATAATTTTACTTTGTATCCATTTTTATTATGGAATAAACTCATTTGTACCATTCGTTGCCATATTTTTTACACACCTACACCTTGGTCACGTAAGAAATACAAGAAACGAAAGCTAAAAAACCCTTGCATAAATCAAAGATTTTGTGCAACCGAAATAAAGAAGATAATACTTTTTGTTTAGGAGGTGCAATCTATCAGATATCTCCCCGATTTCCGAAACCGTATTTCTTCGAAAGATCTTATCTACACGTAAGATTTGGCTTGTCTAAGTAAACTATTAAAATTAACTAGCAACATAAGGTTGAAAGAAATGAAATATTTTACTGTAAGTATTTTACCTGTGTCGTCGGTCTCCAGCGGCGCGGTGCCAGCCTCGTAGTCGTCCACGTCTATCGGCTCCTGTTTTGCTTTTTTACGAATTTTGCCCTGCAGAAAAAAAAACAGTTGAAGTAGTAGCATAAAAAAGTTTAATTTAGGATTTTCGTCACGTTACGAAAGGATGCCGGGCGAGGCGATTAGTGAGCTGCGCGGGCGCCGAGCGGAGAGCACTCAGAGGCACGCCCACTGCACACCCCTCGCACCCCGCCCCGCGCCCCTGCGTGCCGAACACGAAGATGTTCATTTAGCTGCTCTTCCAAAAGCAGACTAAACTATCCAGCGCGCTTCATATTAAAGATTACAGCAAGTCGGAGTGCACATGTTACGTGTTATTCTTATTGCAATTTTTCCACGACACGCACGATACTACGCGAATCGCAGGTTCACCGATCCAATACAATTCGTTTGGTGTGAACTGTGAACCCAGCTATTGTAACAATAAACGACCATCAAATGGACATCAGAAACAGATATCAAATGGAATTTAAATGGTCATATCATCAGCTTATATACGTCCCACTGCTGGGCACAGGCCTCACCTCAACTATGAGGTGGTGCGAGCCATGCAACACCACGCGGGCTCAGTGCGGATTAGTGGAGGGGTGTGTGTAAGGTAAGTGACCAACCTTACTGTCAGATATTATTAAACCGCCCGAGGGCCTCCGACCAGGCTCAACGTGCCTTCCGAAGCACGGAGATGCTTGTAAATAGACGTCACTTTTATGGTCAGAATGGTCACCAATCCCAAACATGACCGCGCCGTAGGTTGCTTAACTTTTGGTATAACTACCACTGCGCCACAAACCATTTAAATGGTACATCTCATTTTATTGTATGGCAACATCGATTAAATTTTCAGCAGGTTTCAGGTTTTCATGATATTCAATGCTTCATGGATGTATTACAACTATAAACTGCCCTGACTCGCTACGCTTAGGCTTGGGGATCGCGACGCAGCAGTGCGCTCATGCGAAATACTGTATTTACACCTTTTTGATGAATAATGTACTAAATTTATTTAAAAAAAACCTGTAATAAATTAATGTGTTAATTGTCTGTACTGGAATTAATTTTGTATAGAAAGAAAAAAAAAGGTTTGTTTTTCTGTATTACGCCTTTGACTTAGAAAAAAAATATTTTAGTTAAGTATGGGACACTAAGAATCAAATTGACATCAATTCGATGTCTGTGGTGGATTGGAACGATACCCACATACAGGGTGTAAGAAAAGCATCACTAAGCCCGTAACTACTCATTTTGTACATTAAACCAAAATGACTAGGAAGAGAAAAATAACTAGGAAATTATTTTTATGTTTTCGTATTAACTAACAAATGTTTAACAACCTTACAGAAATTTTAGTTTATCAGGCGCTTCCATTTACATTAACAACATACTACATAAAAGTTTTTGCAAATGCTTAAATATTTTTTCTGGCAAGTTATTTTTTATAAAATTTATTATCGTCTGCACATCACATAAAAACCCACAAACGTGATAGGCGCCTTGCATGTCGCAGGAAATAAATGTTTGTGGGGGATCATCATAGCTCACAATAAGGTTTTCGGTCAAGGATAGGTCATAATCTAGCTCGGGGGGATCCACTTAAAGGGGAAGGTTTTCTTGACTAACGAGTAGGGTAACCTACATTGGATTTCTAAAGTAATAACTCTAAGCTTAGGAAAAAGTTGATATCTCGCATTTGGTCCTGCATTGGACCAAATTTACGACATGATCCTAAATCAAGATTCTAATACAGTGATTTACTATAGCTAATTGCGGGCGTTTATGCGTAAGCTAGTGTGGTAGTGTGCGTGCGTGGATTCCTCGCAGACCGCACAGTTTAAATCATTTTATATAAGAACTACTGTTTATTTTAGTAATGTTTCGTAGGAAAAAAGTTTTGTTGTTCCAAATCAATGCCAACTTTGTTAAAATCTTGTTAATTTTTTTTCAATGTCCACCCTTAACATCTCGGCAACCAGTGATTTCCCAGGCAGGAATAAAAGGATCAGGATGATGACAAGAATCCATTGTATAAGTTTTCGTTTAACTTTTTTTAGAGGTGCTTGTGGCGCAGTGGTTGCAGCGCTTTGGTAGTGATACCAAAAGTTAAGCAACCTACGGCGCGGTCATGTTTGGGATAGGTGACCATTCAGACCATACAAGTGACTTCTACTTACAAGCACCTCCGTGCTTCGGAAGGCACGTTAAACTGTTGGTCCCGGTTAATAGCGATAGATATTAGTCGTTAAGCCTGGTCGGAGGCCCTTGGGCGGCAGTAATTATTATTATTATTAATAACATCTGGCAGTAAGGTTGGCCACTTACCTTACACACACCCCTCCACCAATCCGCACTGAGCCCACGTGGTGGAGTATGACTCGCACCACCTCATAGTTGAGGTGAGGCCTTTGCCAGCAGTGGGACGTATATAAGCTGATGATGAAGCTTTTTTCACACCAATTATTTCTGAACCTAGTGTTGTGTAACTCACCCGCCTCTTGGTCTTCTTGAACTTGGCCGGTATCTCGTGCTCGTCGAGGTAGTCGGTGGCGAGGCGCAGCGCGGGCAGCTGCAGCGACTCCAGGCGCCGCCCTACGCCCGACGCGCGCGCCTCACGCTGCACGAATTTACAAATTACAAAAATAAACACTGTAAAATATGAAATAGTATACCACATTTTTTATTTATGATAGTCCTCCTGGTCGATTTCGACCGCGGCTGCCAATCTCAACAGAGATCAGCCAACTGCGCTGGAGATGTTATAGTGCACAAGTGTGAGCGCAATACACAGGTGCACTCGCTGTTCCATCAGTCTCGAAGTTCGGTGAGACGGCAATCCGACATGGCCAGAGAGAGATCAGGCCACGGCCACCAACGGCTTAACGTGCGCACCGAGGCATGGGGGTGTAACACCGCCAACCGACTCAGAACTGTTTTTGAGAAATTCATGACAGAAAATCTCAGAAAGAATTTTGGCTCGACCTGGGATTCGAACCCTGGACCTCTCGGATGTAAGGCAGAAACTTTGCCACTACACCAACGAGGAACCCAACTAGCAAATCTATACATATAATAAGACTGTAAAAGATCGATATATAATACGCCAGACTATTTCTTTTGATGCGGCCATTGCTTCGTATCATGCCTACGTATCGTCGGTGTTAGGATATGGATTGTTGTTGTGGGGTAACTCGGTGGATGCTGACAGAGCCTTTAAAATGCAAAAAAAGATGCTTACGAGTAATAAACGCGGCGTGGTACCTGGACTCTTGTGAACCACTATTTAGAAAATGTAAGGTTCTACCTCTGCCTTGCATGTATATCAGAGACATCTGTGTTTTTGTCAAAGCCCATCCTTCTTACTTCAAAAAACGCAGTGAGGTAATACCCCGTCAGGGGAGGGAAAAGTTTAAGAATTTGCTTTATCAAACCCGATCCAAGAAGGCAATATATAGGGAAAGTGTTTATAATATGTGTATTGTAGTATATAACAACTTACCCGAGGAGCTCAAAAAACTTGAAGGAAATGTATTTAAGAAAAAGTTGGTTGACTGGTTGTTACAAAAGAATTTTTATAGTATTAAAGATTATTTTAAAATTGTCAAATAATGTGTTATGAATTGTTATTATTATTTTTATTTTTTTATACTATATTGCTTTTACCTGACTTTAAAATGACATTGACAATTTAATTTTATGACATTATTATTGCAATTTTTGACATTATTTGATTATTCAATTTAAACGGACCTATTTTTTTATTGAATTGTTAAAATTACTATTAATATTTGCACGCCTGCATGCAGGCTGAATACAGCATCAACCTATTTTTAAGACCTGCAGTTTATAACTTGCATATTTTTGAGTATTCTAGCAAATAAATGTTTGATTTGATTTGATTTCTGTACATTGAAGATTTTTATGAAAAATTGTTACAGGGGGTCTTAATTACCGTAATAGAAGCCAAAACAACAATTTTTAAAAATTTTGTCTGTCTGTCTGGCTGTCTGTCTGTTTGTCCGGGCTAATCTCAGAATCTACTGGACCGATTTTGACGGGACTTTTTTTATTTGACTCAGTATCACCTGGAGAGTAAAATGGGATATAAATAATCACGCCGATGAACTTAGGGGGCAGGCAGGAAATTGAATCTCAGAATCTACTAAACCGATTTTAATGGGACTTTTTTTTATTTGACTCAACATTACTTGGAAGGTAAAGAAGGATAGAAATAATCACGCCAATAGACTAAGGGGGTAGGCAGAAAATTGAATCTCGGAAACTACTGGGCCGATTTTAATGGGACTTTTTTTATTTGACTCAGCATCACTTGCAATAATCACGCCAATAGACTAAGAGTGTAGGCAGGAAATTGAATATCAGAAACTACAGGACTGAATTTGATGGGATTTTTTCATTTGATTGAGTTTTACCTAGACAGTGAAATATATAATAACTCACGCCAAGTTACTAAGTGTTAACTGGCCTAAACTTGGGATGAATTAATCACCCTACCTAACTAAGGGAACTCATTGTGTGTACCTGTTATAGAGTCGCAGGTATGCCTGCATTTGGGTCATGTTTACAGATGGGCAATCCACCCACCCGGGTTTAAACCCAGGTGGGTAAAAACCGGGTGTTATCGGGCGTTATGGGTGTTATTGGGTTTAAACCCGATAAACACCCAAATTTTTGGGTGTTTACGTTTTTTTACTTAAATTCGAGTAAATATGATAATTTTCGACCTGGAAAAATGCAAGCTGATTCGTGGGCTCTGAAACTCTGTCAAGTCGTAGCCGAAGTCGCTCCCCAAATATATTTGGCGAGAGTGAGACTCAGTTGCCAGAGGATTTACCAGGGGTTGCCAACAATGCCGCTGGCGCCGGCGTCAGCACCGGCACCGCCGCCGCCGCCGCCACAAAGGAAAAAAGCCAAGAAAATGTAACAAAAGTTTGTTTTGAATGTGCAACATTTTATAAACAAGAGGATAAAAGAAATGAATATTTCGGACTATTACTGAGTTTAAATATATACGGCCGTGTGTGAAAACAAAGTGTTTCGAACAAATTTTAAAATATCTAAGAGAAGCGAAATTCAGTCATGTAGGTCAACTACATCATGAAGAGGATACCGAAAACTAATCGATTTTTACTACTTAAATTAATAAAGATAATACTTATAACAACATGTTTTTGACATTATTTGAGTATTTTTAAAAATTAAGTAGACACCCAATTTTTTGGGTGCTTAAAGGTGTTTACGGGTGTTTACTGGGTGTTTACCAAAACACCGGTTATAAACCCGGTGCTTTGCCCATCATTAGTCATGTTAAACAGTAGCATAGGCTGGGAGTACCTCCACGCGGTGAAGGCGGTAACAGTTAAAATTCCACGCGGACGAAGTCGCGGGCACAGCTAGTTAGTCATATAAGGTAAAGTTTATTCAGCTTTTTGGTGTTATAAAAGTCGAGTAAGTGTGAATTATTCAGCAAGTATCGTATAAAAGCATCTATAGCTTTTGAGTTATTCAGCATTTCGGTCACATAATGATGCTTAAGTGTCATATAATATTTTGCCGAATAAGTCGCTAGTATACGATTCGTATGTTACTATTTCGTCGAGTAAAAGCATATTATATAAGCATATAGCTTTCTTAAGGCAAGGTTGACTCAGTCGAGTAAAAGCAACATCGTTGCTTTTATACTACTATTATGTTGTATACGTCGCCTTTATACGACTATTACAAGCCTTAAATGTCGTATAATTGTATCCATTACACCGCTCAGATTGTTTTGTATAAAATTCTGAGCAAGAAACCTCTTGTTTATGCAGTGAAGTGGGAAATAATATTTTAGTAAGTGGTTCCGCAGGTGAAATAATTATGTACCTCAGAGAAAAATCATGATTTGGAATTTGAAAATATGATTTTATTAGTAAAAAAAATACAAATTGGTAGCTAAAATAGTGGCTACCAAAATTCTCTATGTAGCTAACTATTACGTTAATATGGCTAGATGTAGCTATAAATTGGCGAAAGAGCCAACACTGTTTCGTTCGGCTTTCTACGTAGCCACACACCCGTGTGCAGCGTAGCTCGAGCAAGAATGCGTGAGTGAATTCTATTAATTTCACACTACGTTAACTTTGGTGGGCTACCGCAAAAGTTCGGCGTTAGCTTTCTTTCTGAACCACGAAGAAAGAAAGAGCTAACACCGAACATTTGCCGTAGCCCGCTAATGTGGCCGTAAAGATATGTACTTACCTTAAGACCTCATTGAAGTATACTTCAAATTTATTTCGAATGGTAAGGATGACTGTGTTGTTATTCGCAAAATGCACATTAATCTTATGGATAATTATCATATATAGCAAAGACTGAACAGTTTCGGCACCAGACAAAATCAGTGTTATATAGCTTTTTTATATTTACGTCCGATATTATATAATGTTTCCGTTGAAATGCAATAGGCGATACCAAGTATCCGCATCCAATACAACTCGGAGTCAAAATAAAATGGGTAATTTTCCAAGGCCACCTTTCATCCCCACTCCATGATAAACATTTTTTTTAAAAAACGATCATCTTCAGCTACAACAACCATTACCACCAGGTTATAATTATTTCTAGAAAAAAAGAGAAAAGATTTTAATTTCTTTTCAGAAAAAAGCAGTTCCTTTTGTGTAACTTGTTCTAGTTTTGTTGTGTACAATAAATAGTTTATTAAATAAATAAACAAAAAATCTTTTTTAGAAAACGTTTTAGGAAGTTCTATGGAACCTTAAACTATAATCAGAGTGGTATCATGGCGCTCATACTGCTAATTGGCTGTATAAGAAGCTATTATACCGCCTGTCAGCAGTAAAAATGGTGTACAAAAATAATATTGATATAAATATATTTGTTATTATATTCATATTACTACGAATTAAAGGGGGCGTTAAATATTTATGATATAACCTAGTTTATTTCCTCAGAAAACTTACCTTCGCAATACTTTACAACCATATGCATAAGTTTACGAACCTACATTTTGTGCAACCTACAAATTAGCATGTCTGCTACATAAATTGTACTTACCGATGAATTATAATTTTTAAAACACAACACGTCAAAAATTTTCTTTCAGCGGTTTTGTATCTCAGGTCGCGTTAATAAGACAAACATGTCTTATAAAAGTCATATAAGTTACAGTTATAGCGCAACATAAGCTTGTAACAGTCACTCCGGCGACACTTACATGACGATTTACCTGAATAAGTTACCTTTATACGATTTTTATGTGACTGAATTGCTCAATAAAATGGGCCCAAATCGCGTTGTATAAACGTTTTCATTACGTTTATACGACTTCTATTAGGAGCCAAAATGCTGAATAATTTTCATTGCCGCGACTACAATACTACATATTTTTGCTAGTTGGGGAGTCATTTTTTAGTTAGCCATATTACTAGAAGTAGATCTAAAGATATTAGTCTGAGGCAAGGTGATACCTTGTAGCTAGTATATAAGATTTTTCATACCACATGTGCTCACAAAGTCATTCAATTTCTTGAAAACCAAAGATATGTGTGTTATACCCAAGATCTTCAATTGGTTTGAACATTTAAACCTCTAGCTAGGGATCAAATTTGTAATTAACGCCGCCTTGTTTTGGTAGATCTACTCGTAGCACTTAACTGTAGCTTGTACAAATCCAACACTGAGGCTTCGAGATCCTTCTCATTGTTATATATTATGTCAATCACCACTTATTTGCCCTATATCGCGGTTTCATCCCCGATGACGACTCCTTTGAACCTCGCTGCTTTGCCTATAACTATCTCCTCGTCGTACTTGGCGAGCACGGGCTTGTGGCACCCGATCACCAGCCCCTATACTGTTAACTATAACTATCAGCACTCACCATCATGTCCCGGAACCGCTTGGCCTCTATCGCGGCTTCGTCCCCGATGACGAACCCCTTCGAGCGCGCCGCCTTGTCCTTGTCGATCTCCTCTTCGTACTTGGCGGGCGAGTGTGGTGTTGTAGCAGCCGAGCACCGGCCCCTATACTATTAGCTATACCTATCAGCACTCACCATCATGTCCCGGAACCGATGGCCTCTATCGCGGCTTCGTCCCCGATGATAGACAACCCTTTCGACCTCGCAGCTTTCGTCTATATCAATCCCCTCGTCGTACTTGGCGAGTGTGGTGTTGTAGCAGCCGAGCACCGGCCCCTATAATGTTAACTTTATGTATCAGCACTCACCATCATGTCCCGGAACCGCTGGGCCTCTATCCCAGCTTCGTCCCCGATGACGAACCCCTTCGATCGTGCCGTTTTGTCCTTGTCGATCTCCTCGTCGTACTTGGCGAGCACGGGCTTGTGGTAGCCGAGCGCGGCGGCCTCCAGGTCCGCTTCGTCGTCGTACGCCTGGTACCCACTTTTAGCTTTCTTGCGGTCCTCGATGTTCTACAGATTGGGGTAAATAAGATGATTATATCATTTTAAATAAGAATAATTTATACCGACCGATGAAGTGTCTGACTACAGGAATTTATTCGTGTGGTTATTTTTATTGATAGACTGATACCGTTCGACTTACCAAACGATAGGTTGTCGATTAATTGATTGTTATGTTAGACCTTTGCAGGTAATGCGTTTATCTTATTCTTAGCTATGTATTTTATAGCGTGAGTAGTAAATTTAAAATATAACCTATAACTAAATTGAAACAAACTAGTAGTAGTGTCAGTATTTTTTTTTAAACAGCAGCCTACAGCAAATAGTGTGAGTGTGTACCTTCTTGTACTTCTCGTCGTCGACGAGGTTGACGTTGACGAGCACGTCCTCGGCGTCGTCCGCCAGCACCGGCTTGTCCGCCAGCGTCAGCACCACCTCGCGCTCCTCGCCCAGCTGCAAATACAGGAGACATCCTGTTACTATACACACAATTTACTGCAAACAGTTGCAATCTTGTGTAAGGTGACTTAGCCGTAATGTGTCGAAGCATCACTACAACCTGCCCTGTAAACCGTAACCGTAAACTCGCCCTTACCACCGTGGGTACGGGCGAGTTCCCGGAACTTGCTTGCATTCGTTCGGTGCCTGTGGCAGTAGAGTTCCAGACGCGATCGAAGATATTTATATGTTTAACTAGCGGCCGTTCGCGACTTAATCCACGTTCAAGTTCGAACAAATGTTAGAGTTCTAACCCAGTCTACTCGCAGATATCTTAAAAACGGTACCTCAATCTTATTTTTAGGCCCTAGCACCGTAACATAGGCTGATGGGAAGGTGCTCTTACACAAATAATATATTGAGATATAAGGTAGAGAACATTTTAGAACTAAGTAGTAATTAAGAATACATGGAAGTAATATATAACAAAATTGGGTCAAAAAGTTGCTAACCACATCTGACATTTAAGTATTGTGTTGGAAACATACTACTCCGTAATTCCTCGAGTAATAGCCTCGATAACAGCCAGTACTTCTGGCTGTCATCATCATCTAATAACCGGGGCGCAATACTGTAGAAAACATTATTGTTGCGGTAAAAGGCTTCGGATAAGATAGGTCCTGCTAGCTACCCCTACACCTCCCGAACTTGCTTGTGCAAGTTCTGAAGTAAACTATAGGGGCAGTGTCATAAAGTGAGCGATGTGTAGATAATAATAGTTCTCCTGGCCGATTTTGACAACGGCGGCCGATCTCAACAGAGATCAGCCAACTACGCAGAAGATATTATAGTCCGACATGGCCGGAAAGAGATTAGGTGCATGAGCAACGGCTCAACATGCGCAGCGCGGCACGGGGACGTAACACCGCCGACTGTGTTCCTACTCCGAGCTGTCTTTAAGAAATTCATGCATGACCAACGAGGCGGTCAGGTGTGTAGCTATAGCCACGTGTACTGACGGCGTGTATGTCGTGCGCGACGCGCAGGCCGCGCAGGTGCCGCGGCGCGTAGCTGTGGGCGCGCGCCGCACGCTGCTCGTCCTCCAGCAGCGCGGACACGCCGAACACAGAGTCCATCTCGTCCAGCATCGCCGCCTGCCGACAAAACATAAAGGGATGATAACATCTCCAATCGATGACATCCTCTTTATTCTCCCACATAACGATCTGCCTTACGAGATTTTGTATGGGAATTGTTGTGGCGTCATTAGTCTCAAAAATAGGAGTCAATTAGGTATCTGAATAATTATTGATTTTTTTGTAAATAAATTGAGTTTGCTGGCTTCATCAAGTTTGTGTTCTTAAAACGCAGTGGTCTTGAATATATTTATACCGAAAGTTATGTTGTCATATGGTGCTACAATGTTTTTAGGAAACACCAAACTCTTTTATTAAATAACAAAGCCTCATGCCTTAACCAGGGCCGAGGTTGGCACCACTTTCATAGAGATTCATAGAAACTTTCGGTTGTGATCTGTTGTCTATGATCAGTCTCGGCATGACATCTTTTTTTTTAAATAAATAACACCAAAGTGACGTACCCTTTTCGCAGCTTCTCGCTTCTGTTTCTCGATCTCGCGGGACTTCTTTACCCACGCCATGGCATCCTCGTCATCGTCCTCTTCCGCCAGCAAAGTTGTCTTGAGTCTGAATTTGCACAAAACTATATCAATCCAATGATAAAAGTTGTCATACTGGTAGCAAGCTAGTGTTCAGCCAAACAATCACCAAATTGAGCGTGTCATAATTAAACAACTAAAAGCGGTGCCCCATTTATGCGATGCGCTACGTTGCATCGTCGCAAAGTCGACGCTGCGTCGTTTTCCATACATTTTCCATGAAATGCCCCATTACACCGTTGCGTCGTTGTGCGCGACGTTTCAACGGATCGACGGACAAGAGACGAAGCGAGAGCGAGAGACAGAGCTACAACGGCGTGCAGTCGCGACCTCATGCGTGGACGCAACGGCATACAATGCGCTAATCCGTTGCGAAGACGCAACGCAACGACGCAAAGCACTAATGGAGCCTCGCTCTAACATATCAGGTACATTTACATCTAATTATCCATTAAACATATCTTGATATACATACGACAGTATGTCATGACATATTCCGATGGCGTACTTTACCATGGTAAACACTGCGGTCGTTTTTGCAACGCTGTTGTCGCCCTATTACTCTCTAAGCCTTTATCAATATTTTTGAATGTAGCCATCCCTGTCACTCTTACAAACTTGACCGTGCGACAGAAAGCGCTGGCTAGATCCGAAAATACCAACAAAACGTTAGGAAGTGCGGCTTCTGTGCATTAAATAAATAAATAAATATTTCACAACAATCACACCAATTCTCTAGTCCCAAGTTAAGCTACGTAAGTACCCATAACACAAGCCTCGTTTGTGTTATGGGTACTAGACAACGGATAAACATACTTAAATACTTAATTTTTGTAAAAGAAATACATATTATACATAGAAAACACACAGACTAGTA
Source organism: Pyrausta despicata (assembly GCA_963921415.1). Lineage (NCBI taxonomy): Eukaryota > Metazoa > Arthropoda > Insecta > Lepidoptera > Crambidae > Pyrausta > Pyrausta despicata. The sequence goes on from OY992851.1 coordinate 406,122, forward strand.
AAAACACACATATGCTTGTACGGTGCGGGTATCGAACCCGCGACCCGACAAAGAAGTCCGATATCTAAACCACTGCACCAAACGGTCGTCATTGTTCGAGCACAGCTAGCATCAACTTCTAATCTCAACAAATAAAATAAACTCACTTCTGATCAATCTTGCGCTTCTCGCGTCGCTCGTCGAGGCGCTCGCGCAGCTTGTCCGCCTTCTTCTGCTGCGTGATGTTGACCGCCGGCTTGTGGTAGAACTCGCCCAGGTCGTCCTTGAACTTGCCGTCGTCTGCGCATCACGGTTACGTTCAGTTAATTAATGACCGATTCGGTAAGGGAACCATCGGTATTCCTTGTGAGGATGTAAATACATATATATATTTTTTCAAGTTTTAAGCCTCTCGGTAAGGTAGGAAATACTAACTGCCACACTCAGAGTCGTTTCATGGTTTATTTTATTGGCATACACAACAGGTAACAATCAACAGTATTAAGCATTTAACAAACTTAAGTAGCAAACTTAGATTGCAACCTAAAAACGTGTATACACAGCATTAACAGGCAATATGTAAACAAAACAAATAATAACAAATGGTTACTTAAATCGTCCCTTAGTATAATAGAATAAAGGAACATCACTCACACAGTCAGATAACGGAGCATTAGCCTCCCTAAAGGATCATTAAGTTTAAGTAGAGCCAGACCTTTACTTAACTATTTAATTATTGATTTTGACACTTACATTTTGTGCTTATTATGTCGTTGTGTATTAAGTGACTTAATTGATTTTGTTGAATATAAAATTAGGTAATCTACTCTCTACTCTAAGGTTTTTGATATTTATTCTCCTTATATGAAACAGGTGAGGTGTGAATGTATAGTTTCTTATTCTCCTTTTTCGTCATGACCTCATGCCTGAGGGTAGTGACCACCATAGTTAGCGTCACGTGTCAAGGCTCTACAGGCATTTCTGTTGTATCCCAGATTGTGTTGTATCACTCCCTGTATATAGCAGTGCAACGCCTTTTAAATAGCGTCCGTCCATCAAGAAGGTGCTCTGCTTCTGCTTCGTGGTACGCATGAGTTTCACTTTTGTAGTGTGGTAGATGTTGCGGTTTGCCCAAATTTTGAATTTATAATCTATAATCTGATCCGCCCTACGGTTACTTAAATCTGTAAATAAAGCCTTCAATATTGTTTCTAGGGTGAACCAACATTTAGCAGTTTGGATGGTAATTGGTAGTCATTAAGATTTATTTAAAGAACCTTTCTGAGTGTAGCAGTAAGACCTCAATTGACCACCATAATGTTTTCAACCTTACTGTAAATAGTCTCTTGTGTAAAAACATAGTCAATGTACTGAACGATGGGCCAAAATAAAATTTGTGCAGCAGTTTAGTGCATCAATCTGTATATGAACAATGTTTTTAGGTAATAGATTAATTAATATGTATATCATGACGAAATTTCTACTTCATAGTGATCCCACATAATCTGTTTTTGCTTTGAAATCCAAGTTTTAGCCAAAAACTGCTTAGCTGTCATAATTTATTTGTTTATTATGTAGACACAAAACAGGTTACAATCAGGTAAGATTATTATAATTAGATAATTTTATGATATGGTTCTTAACAATTTAACTTATACTTGAAATCCCATAAAAAATAGTTTGATAATGCAGTGTTTGCTTACCAGCTGGTTTCTCGGCGACTTCAAGCGGCTTGAGGCCGAGCTTGGCGCGCAGGCGGTTGGTCTCCTCGATGGAGAGGCTCTGCTGTGCCCCGCCCCCCGCCGCGGCCCCGCCCCCCGCGGCGCCCCCGCCCCCCGCGGCGCCCCCGCCCGCGCCCGCCGGCGACGCCGAGCGCGACACTGACGCGGAGCGGGAGCGCCCGCGCTCCGCCGAGTAGCTTTTGTCCCTGGTGCTATTTGAATAGAATCATAAAAAAAAACTTAACTATGTTGTCGAATGAAAGTACTTCCACATAAATTCAATTGAAATTGTGTTGTATCTCATCCAGATTGTATAGTACATATTATGCTTATGCTTGATCCTTTCAAATAGATTCAAATCAAACAAAAAAGTAACAGGAAAAATGACTTCAAAGAAGAAAAATTATATGTAAGGTTCTTGTTGTCAGTAGTGGCAAGTGGCCAGCAATCATCAGTAATTCAGTAAGCAAGCCCAAGATCCATACCATGTCGACTAGTGTTGTTTGTCACAAATATCGTTGTGTTCGAAAAGTATGTGTTAATCCCGATAAATATAGCGGGATATCAGAGATGTTAGAGATGAGAATGGAGAGTAGTAGGTAGGACATACATAGGCTTGTTTTTTTTTAATAAACTATGTTTTGTGAATATGATCTATAGTCAGAAATTATTTGCCTAGCTTTCAAATCAAACAATAAACAAGTTCAGCCCACGTCACATAAAAAGAGCTGGTGGGGGAAGTTTATGTACAGGGAACAGTCATTATTATCAGGCTCGAACGTGCGGCGCATAAAATGCCTGCTCTTTCACCATTTCAAACGCATAAACCCATGTATAGTCTAGAGTGCAGGGGACCGTTAAGTGGAGTAACCCGTTAAGTTGTGGGATGAACTTACCTGTCATCTTTCTGTGCCTTGTGTGCCTCCCTGCCGCGGCGGTCGCGCTCCCGCTCGCGTTCGGCGACGTCGACGCTGGCGCTGGCGCTGCGGCTGCGCGAGCGCAGGTGCGAGTCCACCGGCACCTCCTCAACTATAACCAACGAAATCACACACTTTATCCTACCGCCTCAATTATATCACAAAATGAATGTTGTGCCATGCTTTTGTTCAAAATCAACTTAATATATTTTTAAATGGGGTAATTTATCAAAAATATTTGTCTGCCTGCTATTAAAGCAGGTACCAGCAACAATTTTGCATCATCAAAAAAAAAGATCTGAGAATCAGAAAAGACTATTCATGCATCTTTTTTGGGAAAGTGTAATATCTAAACATAGCAGCATAACTTTTTTTAAATAAAAATGGGCACAATAAAATGTATGACTAAAGATGTAAATCTATATATGTTACAAAACTGATAAGGTAGGTTTGTTTGTAAGGCATTGTCCCACATGATCGACGCAATGCGACAAGTGCGACGCAAAGCGATGCGACCAATCCTTGTATCAATTTCAATCCCAGCTGGTCATGTAGGACACTATCATAAACATACATAGATTTGATATTGTGTTGACTAATTGCAACTGAGTTTGTTTGTCACCCACTTAGGACAATGAGTTAAGGTAATAGGTTAAGGTATTGTAAGCAATTTCACATTAGTCATTGTGTTCAACATTAACCTAATGACTCTAACTTGGCATCCAGTTAATTCCTATATTTTGTTGCAAACATTAATTACAAGCTAGCCTACCGACTTACAATAAATATACTATCCTTGTCTTTGACTTTTCCCAGGTTATATGGGGTATATGCAGTGTTTTTCCCTTCCGTAAAATCTTATCTTTCATATTCATTTATTCATAGCAAATATCACTCATCATTGAATTATCTTCTCTTTACACAGACAAGATCTGTGATCTTCACATAGTCTATCAACTTATTTGCCAGCCCTAAACTTAATAATGATTGTGTTTCAAGAAAATGCAGCCCATATTAACCATCTGAACTTCTTTCAGCAACCACAAATCAATCCTATTTCCTTTCATCTAATCAGATATTATAAAGTAGGGTTTGCAACAAATGTTGATATACCCTCACCCTTTGGAAATAATCTAATTTGTAAAATTAAGGCACTGCAAGGCTTCAACAAATTCAGCTATCTATCTATCTAAACACCCATTTACACCATTCTTTCAGTCACCAACAATCTGCAGGCATCGCGGCTCGATCGACGACACTACTATACCCACCTCGAAGCGCCAGCGCTCGGGACGCGGTGGCCCATCACGAATGCCACCGAGTCTGAAATAACGAGCAAAATATGCCATTATTTTGTCAACAGAAGTAAACGCCTGCGACGATGACCATCGCATGTGTATTCATACGGTTACATTCCGCTTTTGACGTAATTTATGGAATAGCATGTAACTGCTAATATTAACGTATTTTCATATGAAATGATCATCGGCTGCAGGCGTAAAGATAATTGTAAATAGAGTAGAACTAACCGTCGGGAGAGCGATCCTTTTTGCGGTCCTTGTGCTTCTTGTGGCGTTTACGCTCGCGCTCCTCACCGTCTAACGGCGAGCGAGAACGACTCCTATGTTTCTTCTTTTTGGATTCTTTCTTATGCTTTTTAGAACCCATTGTAAATTATTGATTTACAGTCACAAACGAATTATCCACTTCTATGATTGCGATTTCTTTTCAAAAAACAAACACGTTTTAGGCGTCGTCAAACTTATCATCATATTCAGCCATTTTGAAACTTTGACATTGACAGTAGTAGTATTGTTCCCAACGGGAAAGGCAACGGTCAGAGCCATACAGCCTAGTTTTAACTTATTACGATTCTTAAAACTACTACTTAAAAATAACCTAACCTTTAACCTAACTCATGCGAGCATAGTTCATATTTCTATGCTCAAGCAATGGGGTTTACGCGAGAATATCAATTGAATCAGTACGGAGCACCTTCCTCTATTTCTTTCAATTAAATTTTTGGCCAAATGTTCGCCCCTGATCTGGGGTAATGGCCGATTGCGCTAGGCCAGCTCCACACGTTGGGAGAACTGTTGGCTGAAAAACTGAAATCCAATTTGTGGACCTAGAAGAAAACATTGGCCTTAACCTCAACGTTGATTGGTACTTTGTTGCCAACAAAGACCAACAAATTGTATAGTATATAGAGGTCAGTGCCAACAAATTATTGGTTACTCCAGGTCCATACGTTGGGCGGATAGCTGTCCGAAAATGCTTGCCCTAAGGGCGTTTGTCCACCACCCCCGTTACCGTCACGTCAATGAGAAAAACTATGTAAATACCGTTCCGCTACTTCGGCTAATTTTGAACCGCGACTGACTCGACACGCCAAGAAGTGCGAATTGCTGGTACGAAAATAGACCTGTTATTCCGTGCAGCATCCATACGTTGGCAATTTCTTAAAATATAATTTCGAACGTACAGCTGCAGTGTCGCACGCAGCGGTACGGCTACTTTCGGCACGAATCGCATAAATTGAACGCCCCAGGCTTATAGTAGGGGAGCCCAAGAGGGGATTTCAGGATTTACTAAAGCGCGGCAGATTAATATACAGGGGGATACCTTGTACCCTGTTAAGTAGTCCCACCAAATGTGAGCCTTCTATGTATGGTCGCAAGGATAAAGGATCAGATTAGTAAAAAAAAACTGATCATCAAAAATTCTCGAGCGCGTCAGATTAAGATAAGGTGAGGAAGTTACATGCAAAAACGTGTATATTTCACTAATCTGACAATTTAAGAGTGGCGTAAAGACGAAGGAGGGCTACAAAGTTGTATAATTCACAAGTATAATAATAAATTAATATAAGTTGTTGAATAATTCAAGGGTTACAAAAAATATTTAATCTGACAATTTCCACAAGCCGAAGTAACAAAAATTCATCGATAAAGTTTAATACGTGAATCTACGTGATGCTTATATTTCCCTCTCCGCGTTTCTATTCCTCTCTATCTATTACTCTCTCATTCCGTCCCCACACTGATTTCGGTTGCCATGACGCCATGACAGCTGATAAATCTGACTGATCGTGTTCTGACTCCCATAAATGAATCTCCCACCAATAATGCAACTGTATTAAAAACTCTATAATTGAGTCAGGATATCGCAAATGAATGTCAAGCTCCCTATATCCAGATCACCTATGATTTAGCTATTGCTCGTACTAGTTATTGTTTTAAGCTCAAGAATCTCAAAGATTTGATAATATTTTAAGCCTTTGACTGCCGAGAGACTAGACACAATAGAAATAATATTGTTTGGGGGTCACCGGTGACCACCATGGCGTGCAATGTGTTAATCTGAGGATGAAATTGAGCCAGAAGAGGAAGAAGATTCTACCGATGAAGATGATGATTAAAAAAAATATATTTTATATAATTATTTTCTTATAAATACAGTATTCAACGTAAAAACATATACTTCTCATTTGCATGCTATTTCCTGAGCTTTTCAATTAATTAAGTTTAATGGTTTAAGAAAATAAAATATTGTCAGATTAGGTGAATCCCTCCAGATAATCGTCAGATTGTGAAACAGCACGTCTTGGGCATAAAGACGAACCATATATATCTTAATCTGACGAGCTTGAGTATTTCAAAACGACGAATTTTTCTAGCACGTTCTAATATTGGCCGCGAGCCTGCGTCACATCCGAATCGTCAGATTCTTATATAAGAGCAGTTTTTGAGGTTCACATCTCCTTCGAAAATCTGACGCGCTCGATAATTGTTTTTTTCATTTTCAACGACCACCCCCATCATGGAAACAATCGGATTAATATATGTACATTTTTTAAAATACGTAAGAATTGGATAATATCAATATCTGACATGCTCGAGTATGTCCAAGCAACTGTTTTTTTTTTCATTTTTGAACTCTATAGCCGCGCTCCCCCCACCGATGAAATGGTATGTATTATACGACATTTTTTATTTTCATCATCTAAGCTTCTCAACCCAATAGGTCTCTGTGACGCTCGAGTAAATTCCAAATTAGCATCATGGGCTCCCCTACTATTAGAATGTTAATTACATATTTAAAAAAAAAAAACGATATTCGATTCGTTTTCGAATTTCTGAAAATGTACGGGTTTCTTGTAAGCTACATGTAAACATTATTTTAACTGCAGTTATATTGTACAGCAAACACTGCAAGTAGGACAATAAAAACAATTTGTTTAAAAAATTACATAATGTATTTATTAATTCAAATAATAATATCATATTTAGGACAAGTCTTGCGAAAGTCTACCAATGTTTAAGGAAGTTAAGAACATAGTACAACATCATCTAATAAAAGTCCACGAGGAATTGGAATTATAAAAAAAATGAATTATTGTCAACGGAACTTACATACCGATTACACCCTAATATTCCATTTTGAGCTCAGCCTCAACTTGCAGCCAACAATTCATATAAATATCTACAATCCAGCCTTTTCAGACAGACTATTATTTTTTATTTACATATATCATCACATTTAAAATCCAGTGAAAATATACAAATAAATTACACTATATTGTATAAAAGGAATGCTTACCAAAATCTTTAATTTACATAATTTCATCCTTGCAATTTAAACCTACAATATTTTTCTTAAATCAGCAATCAATAACTAACTTATGTATTTATTTATCAATATAATAAAATGAAGAGGCTGTCTTAGTTAGTACCTTATTCATAATAATTCATAATAGTGTACTTGTATCGTTATAATCGTCGCTGCACCGATATTATAAAAAATATACAATCTATTGCTCGGCTAAGTAATCCTTTGGCATTGCTAGCGTCTTGTTACATTACACAGTTGGCCGACATTATCTAAACATCTACACGAGGCGGCACTCAATATGAGTTATATTATGATAGTTTAAAAAAGATTACAAATATAAATATTTTTACTTCTTACAATAATGTTGTATGACAACTGTTGAAAACAGTTGCTGATATAAAAATGAAAAGAAATAACGTGAAAATGAAGAAAAACGATTGAAATGGAAGAAGTTGTATTTTTGGGCATCACCCAATAACAAAGATAAGCATTTTGGTACTGTCATTAAAACATGCGCTGATCAGTTAAGTTGATCACTACATAAATTACTGTGAAAATATTTATTGTCCTTATTTACGTAAAAAAGGGCCCGCACCATCAGCTTCCGGGGTGATTGCGAAACGGTGAAGTATAGACACGTTCATGTATTTTTTGGGCCAGATTGCCCAAATCATACGCCACGAGCCATAACGCCGTAAATAATAAAATAGTAAGAAGTGCGGTACGAGCATCTAAAACATATAAACTCTCTATGAACTGTCTGGAAAACGTACTCGTTTTCCAGATAGAGATTATTATTGTATTTATGTATTTTATTATTTACGGCGTTATGGCTCGTGGCGTATGATTTGGGCAATCTGGCCCAAAAAATACATAGAGCCAAGTCGAGCTTAATGGCTTTAGAAATATGAGTTACGGCAACTCTACTGTAGCGGCCGGATATTTTTTTTGCTGCTTTCGCAGGTGTATTCTAGCTGTAAACAACCGGTGTCTATCAGAGCCATATTATATTGCTACTTTTCGATAATTAGCAGAGCATAAAATCATATTTTATTATATTTTCTTGGAAAGGCGCGGCGAATCGAGAGCCATAGGAGCGCAAAGGTTTCATAATGGCGACCTCGCGCTGGTCGCCTTTCCATGGGCAGGCTGTACAAGGTAGACTAACGATCTGGTGCGCGTTTGCGGGAAGCTGCTGGATACGGGCAGCGCTGGACCGTACTGTACGCACGGACAATGGACATACGGTTAATGATGATTTTCTCAGAAAAGTAGCACTACTTTTGAGCGGCGTGCACCAATGCGGCGGCACACAGTAGATTCGCTCATGGGGCGAGATCTCGATGGGGCCACTGCCGCCTCGCTCACCCGGGGCGCAGGCAGCAGCGGCAGCGCGCGGCGCGTCAGAGCAGCGCGTGCGCCGGCAGCAGCCGCGGCGCCGCGCGCCCCCCCGCGCCCCCCGCGCCCCCCTCCCACGCCGCCGCCAGCCCGTCCGCGTAGCACGCGAACAGCACCGCGCTGTCGCTGCTGTACGCCAGGCTGCAACACGCAAACCATGTCAATGTCAATACAACAAATCGAAGCTTGTGAGAAATTATTTAAAAATTAGTTTTTCGTAGGAGTTCTTTTGCGCATCGTTGTCTTGTCAGTGCACATACATCGATACAACGCTCGCACAGAATACAAGATCAATGGAGCAAACAAGACGCCCTGCCGCAGTGCCCAGCAGATAGTACCCGTGAGGCGTACGCGTTGGCGTACCTATGATGCGTCGCGAAGCGGAATGGAACCCAGCGAGACGTCGACGTTCTAAAGTATGTGTAAGAGGGGTTGCTAAAACCCGCTAAGATTTCCTCCAGATATGCTGTTTAATTGTTCGCAGTGCGACGGGGCGCAGGTCCCACGAGGAGTAGAGCGAGTAGCACACGCACGTCACCGTCTCGCTCACACGTACCTGGCGAGCGCGGCGGGGCGCGCGGGGTGCGCGTGCGCAGGCGGCAGGCGCGCGACGGGGCGCAGGTCCCACGAGGAGTAGAGCGAGTAGCACACGCACGTCACCGTCTCGCTCACACGTACCTGGCGAGCGCGGCGGGGCGCGCGGGGTGCGCGTGCGCAGGCGGCAGGCGCGCGACGGGGCGCAGGTCCCACGAGGAGTAGAGCGAGTAGCACACGCACGTCACCGTCTCGCTCACACGTACCTGGCGAGCGCGGCGGGGCGCGCGGGGTGCGCGTGCGCAGGCGGCAGGCGCGCGACGGGGCGCAGGTCCCACGAGGAGTAGAGCGAGTAGCACACGCACGTCACCGTCTCGCTCACACGTACCTGGCGAGCGCGGCGGGGCGCGCGGGGTGCGCGTGCGCAGGCGGCAGGCGCGCGACGGGGCGCAGGTCCCACGAGGAGTAGAGCGAGTAGCACACGCACGTCACCGTCTCGCTCACACGTACCTGGCGAGCGCGGCGGGGCGCGCGGGGTGCGCGTGCGCAGGCGGCAGGCGCGCGACGGGGCGCAGGTCCCACGAGGAGTAGAGCGAGTAGCACACGCACGTCACCGTCTCGCTCACACGTACCTGGCGAGCGCGGCGGGGCGCGCGGGGTGCGCGTGCGCAGGCGGCAGGCGCGCGACGGGGCGCAGGTCCCACGAGGAGTAGAGCGAGTAGCACACGCACGTCACCGTCTCGCTCACACGTACCTGGCGAGCGCGGCGGGGCGCGCGGGGTGCGCGTGCGCAGGCGGCAGGCGCGCGACGGGGCGCAGGTCCCACGAGGAGTAGAGCGAGTAGCACACGCACGTCACCGTCTCGCTCACACGTACCTGGCGAGCGCGGCGGGGCGCGCGGGGTGCGCGTGCGCAGGCGGCAGGCGCGCGACGGGGCGCAGGTCCCACGAGGAGTAGAGCGAGTAGCACACGCACGTCACCGTCTCGCTCACACGTACCTGGCGAGCGCGGCGGGGCGCGCGGGGTGCGCGTGCGCAGGCGGCAGGCGCGCGACGGGGCGCAGGTCCCACGAGGAGTAGAGCGAGTAGCACACGCACGTCACCGTCTCGCTCACACGTACCTGGCGAGCGCGGCGGGGCGCGCGGGGTGCGCGTGCGCAGGCGGCAGGCGCGCGACGGGGCGCAGGTCCCACGAGGAGTAGAGCGAGTAGCACACGCACGTCACCGTCTCGCTCACACGTACCTGGCGAGCGCGGCGGGGCGCGCGGGGTGCGCGTGCGCAGGCGGCAGGCGCGCGACGGGGCGCAGGTCCCACGAGGAGTAGAGCGAGTAGCACACGCACGTCACCGTCTCGCTCACACGTACCTGGCGAGCGCGGCGGGGCGCGCGGGGTGCGCGTGCGCAGGCGGCAGGCGCGCGACGGGGCGCAGGTCCCACGAGGAGTAGAGCGAGTAGCACACGCACGTCACCGTCTCGCTCACACGTACCTGGCGAGCGCGGCGGGGCGCGCGGGGTGCGCGTGCGCAGGCGGCAGGCGCGCGACGGGGCGCAGGTCCCACGAGGAGTAGAGCGAGTAGCACACGCACGTCACCGTCTCGCTCACACGTACCTGGCGAGCGCGGCGGGGCGCGCGGGGTGCGCGTGCGCAGGCGGCAGGCGCGCGACGGGGCGCAGGTCCCACGAGGAGTAGAGCGAGTAGCACACGCACGTCACCGTCTCGCTCACACGTACCTGGCGAGCGCGGCGGGGCGCGCGGGGTGCGCGTGCGCAGGCGGCAGGCGCGCGACGGGGCGCAGGTCCCACGAGGAGTAGAGCGCGACGCCGCCGCCGCGCAGCCCCGCGGCTACTACGTTCACGCTGGCGCCCTCGGCGGCGCCCGAGTAGCACACGCACGTCACAGTCTCGCTTACGCGGACGCTGCCTGCAACACACATTATTACAAAATAACATTAAAGGCTTAATTTGGGTATAATATAATTTCTAAGTTATCGCAATACGGTAGTTGACACCACCAATCGTTGACGTACTTTTTATCAACTGTCAAAACGCTTTTCTTCATAGAGCTTGTATGGGAATAACACACTTTGACGTCACCGCGTGCAATGCCGACTGAGTGACTAATTATCATTTGAATTCCAATTAAAAATCAAATAATACGAACTGCAGAAAAATATTAGTGTAAAGGCATCTGAAATTATGAATTATTTTAGAGAAAATCAGTTTTTGAATATTTCTTTCATAGTGGAAACAAGCCTTTTACCACCAGCAATCATGTTTTGCAACCATCAATAAATTTAATTCAAGTAGAGTTCCATAAGTGGTCACTGACCGACAAACCGTCCGTTGACGGTGTGCACCCTGATCAGCGACCGGTACTTGTCGGAGTCGGTCGCGTCCCGCTCGTACGCGTCGGCGTCGCCGTCCTGCGACGGTCGCGCGGCGGTGTCGCCGTCGTCGTCGTCGTCGTCGTCGTCGCGCCGCCGCGGGGACGTCTCGTGCACCGACGCCACATCCGACAGAGTCGGGCTGATGGCCAGCTGCGTCACCGGCAGCATGTCGCGGTTGGGCAGCGTGCGGATGTACGTTAGTCTGCGGGGAAGAGAAAAGATTTTGGAAAGCACGTCAATAAAGACAACAAACAAGTTTTAAATCAATTGGTTAATTTAGCAATGGCGAAGGCCGCATCGGTGACTCGAGCAAGCTAAATGTATAATTTATAGGTATCACGTTTAAAAACGCCAAATACGGCAATGAAATCCAATACCATTGTAACGTTGTGAAATTTTGGTTATTAATAAGGATAGTACATTTTGTGTTATGTTTTGGATGTATGGCATTTGATCCCTTTGCCCAAAAAGAAAGTGGATTTGTGACAGCTGTGTTGTCTGTGTCTTCGTGTTTTGACAAGTATAGGATTGCTGTTTAGGGAGTTTTCCCCAAAAGGTGGGAACTTTAAGGATTTGGTATGCTTGTTGGTAGTTGGTTGGTTTTGCAAGCGCACAACCCAAGCGTACATCGCATGGCTTGATTTCCACTCAATAAGATCCATATATCGGTACGCAGGCCACGGCGCGTGCGCCAGCAGCGCCGGCACCTGCAGCTAGCCACACGGACGCGGGTACTGACCGGCACAGGTCCCACAGCAGGATGAAGCCGCGCTCGTCGGCGGTGGCGAGCGTGGCGGCGGGCGCGCAGGCCGCGGCGGCCGCGACGGGCGCCGCGTGCGCCAGCAGCGCCTGCACCTCGAGTTTCGGCCGGGCGCCCGCGATGACGGATACGCGCCACGCCTCCACGAGTCCCGACGCGTATCCGACTATCACCGGGTAGGCTGGCCCGCTTGATGAAGTCATCAGTGTTATCTGCCATAGAAATATAAAATAGATGTAGTGGACAAGTCCCAAAAAGCCCACAGGAAGGAATCCCAAATGAATTTAAGGTTCCGATAGCAAGACAAAATTTATTCGTTCGCAAGAACATATAAGAAAACACTTAAACAAAACGTCACCGCGAGTTAACTCAGTACAGCGCCACTTTTAGCGAAATTTTTTTGGAACTTAACTCCTAAGCTTAAACATTGAACATGTAGACTATAGACAGATACTCTAATTACAGTCTGTACACTTTACTATGAAAGCTCTTGTGACTTTGACAAGGACGATGTATCCTAGATATACTTGTTTCGCAAGAATTATTCAATATTGATTAGAGTAGCGTGCTACTGCCCCCCACGCCGCTGCGGCCACTGCCGGTGCAGTGCGGTGTGTGCGTGTGTACCTGGTCGCGCGGCGGCACCTGGTGCAGCGGCTCGGGCGCCGCGTCCCGGCGCAGCTTGAGCCGCACGATGCCGTCCCAGTGCCCCCACGACAGCAAGCCCCACGCGCCGTTGATGCCGTTGTTGCTGTTGCTGGTCGACGCGTCGCCTACCACAGAACGAGGTACGGCATATAAAATGAACGTCCGAAAACACTATACAGTGTGTCCCTGGATAAAGTGCAATCCCGAAAGGGGATGAAACTAGACCATAAATCATTGACTAGAAAAATATTTAAAAAAAAAAAAATTGTAGGATTTATTGGTATTTTAAGATTTTCATGTTTCATTAAGGACTCTATGTACAAAAGTATTGATTTCTACCAAAATAATGGGTCTATTTCTTTGAAATAAAAAAAAAACAGTATGCCTAATACCTGGCGATGACCATGAAATAATAAATAGTCCGCAAAAAAAGTAACTATCTTGGGTAAAAAAATGTATTTTTATGAAAAAAATGGTTTTTTAGACGTTTATTTTAAAAAACTTCAAATTACTAAAAAAATGTGCCCTGTAACTATGTAATTTTATAGCTTACTTTTATTCTCTACCATTTTAGCTTCCAAATAAAAAAAAAACAATGTTCTAACTAAAAAAACACGCTATCTACGAACTTTTAAAGTGGAGCCTAATCGTGTTACCGTGCAGGTAGAGACCGTTTTTTCCATTGTTTCCGTCCTACTCTGTGCCCTTCGGCAGTCGCAGTCCTTTTCAGAGTATACAGCACGCCAATAAATACCGAGGCACAGTTGCACAACCGAATAATTCAATGCGCAAATGACATTAATGATCCAGGAATGATTCGCAGAGCCACTAACCAAATTAATATTCGTGCAGTAATGTGGTTGCAAAATGGAGGAGGCCATTTTGAACATTAAATGCATTAAATAAAAATGCAAAATTTGTAAATTACGGATAATTTTATTAATAAAGTTATTGTGATTAAAGTCTGACTTTTATTACCTACTAAAATGTAAATAACTCCTACCCAGACAATTTTTTAGTTAGAACATTGTTTTTTATTTATTTGGCAGCTAAAATGGTAAAGAATAAAAGTAAGCTATAAAATTACATAGTTATAGGGCACATTCTTTTAGTAATTTGAAGTTTTTTAAAATAAACGTCTAAAAAAATTTTTTTTAATAAAAATTCAAAGTTACAAAATTGTTTGATTTGAACACCCTGTATGAAACTGTTACAATACTAAGTCCAACCATTACACCTATTTGAAACTTGTACACTTGGAATTGCTATCGCGGTGATTCTCGGTAACACGTAGGTACATGCATTGCTTGCGTCATCCTAACTTGCAAACAATAATTACAGATTGAATTTGTTACAAAGTAAGTATCGATTTTAAAATAAAAATTACATGGGTTTCTCTTGTGGAACCATACAGACAAAAAAAAAATATGAACCTTAAAATCTATTAATACATGATTTTGTATACATACAGACAATTTATTTTAAATACATACAATAGTGCCTTTTTTAAATACATACAATATACCTAACATTCCCAATATTAACACGTACGAAAATGAAAACTGTTGTTTACACACTATATCTTATTTTTAGAAACATTGTTTTGATAACTCACGAATCACGATAACTTTCAATAAACACTTGACTGCTGCCCTGCTGATTGCTGTGGCACAGACTGTACCCTTATGACCGGGTGCTCCAGTCCTCCACTGACAACAACTTGTTTCCTTAACCATGTCCTTGTAGACTTGAGACACTGACGCCGTAGTACATACAGTACTATGCAAACTAATAAAATGACCGCGATCAACACTATGATCGCCAAATAGTTTAATTTCGACTCCACATTACTGTTATTACTTTTAATTATTTGTGCTTGGGCTACTGTCAGATTTTCCTCTTTGCTATGTCCGACGCCCATAATTAATAAATGAAGATGCTACTTCACTAACTTTAATATACAAGATGCGAATGAATAAGATTTTCGCATGTTTTTACTTTTATACTTAATCTGGACCAAATCAAAAAATCTTACACATAACTATTCAATTTTCGCAAGATAATTACACGGATAATTTCTACTGGTATACTAAGACTGAAAAATTCACATGAAAACTAAAATTATTTTTACATAGTAAGTATGAGTTTGCGTTTAGACAAATGAGGTACTGCAAAAAAATCATACATTGAGACATAAGTACATACAAAATACAAAGTTCTATAAAATAACCCTTGGCATCCCAAACAGATCAGAAAAATGACTGGTGAGCATCATGGCCTACGGGAATTTTAGTTCACAAATCTGGCAGGTGGCTTTATTACGCGACCACTACTAGTTTTGAAAGTAACAGACTTTTTCGGTTTACTAGTCTCACTACCAGATACTTTACAAGGTTTAACAGGCTCAATCATTACATTTTCAGTGTTGACAACGGGAGTTTCATCGTTATCATTCATCAAGTAAGCGGGTTTCAAACGATCTATGGATATATTAACTTTACGATCTTGTAACTGTACCAAAAATACTTTATCGTATCGCTTGATTACTCGAAATGGACCATCATAAGGAGGTTTCAGGGGTCTCTTAACCGTATCATCCCTAACAAAAACGTGAGTACATGACTTCAAATCGGAATGAACAAAAAAGGATCGTGTATTACCGTGAGATTTCGTACTGGGCTTCAGCTTCGCTATTGAGTGCCGTATTTTCCCTATTAAAGCATTATCGTCACTTACCTCTGTCTGTGTGATGTCATAAAAATCAGCTGGTAAACGTAAAGTTCGCCCAAATGTCATTTCGGCTGCGCTGACGCTATTGTCGCTTCTCAGCGCAGAACGAAGTCCTAACATTACCGTTGGCAACTCATCAACCCATGAAGAATCATTTAACCTAGCTGTAAGTGAAGCTTTCAAAGAACGATGCCAGCGCTCTACCATACCGTTGCTCTGCGGATGATATGCGGTAGTTCTCTGCCTTTTTACACCAAAAATCTTTAATAAACTAGCAAACAAATTACTTTCAAATTGTCTTCCTTGATCACTGGACAATGTAACTGGGCATCCATAACGAGTAAACCAACCTTCATATATGACTTTAGCTACAATCTCTGCTGTAATTTCTTGTACAGGGAAAGCTTCTGGCCAACGTGTTTTTCTGTCTATAACTGTTACACAATACCTATAGCCTTGCATAGTTGTCGGCAAAGGTCCTATAATATCTATATGTATATGCTCAAAACGATCAACTACTGGAAATTCACAAAATTCAGATAGCGTATGTCTATTAACTTTTGACTTTTGACATTGAATACAACTTTTTGCCCATAGATTGATATCTTTATTCATATCTGGCCAAAAGAATTTCTGAGTGACCATCTTTCTAGTTGTACGAACACCTGGGTGGTTCAAATTATGTACCGCGTCAAATGCTATTTTCCTAAAACTTTGTGGCAAATAAGGTCTGGCATGATTCGTTGACGTTTCACAATATATCGAATTATTTATGTCAGGCAGAAATATGTTTTTCATACTCACATTGCTGACCGAGTCAGTACGTGATGTTTGCGCAATGTAGTCATCGCGTTTCTGCGCCTCAGCAAGTTCGTAGTAATCGAGCACTGTGGGACAGGAAATCGCTTCGACTCGTGATAGCGAATCAGCTACTACGTTGTTCTTACCTTCCACGTACCGGATGTCTGATGTGAATTCACTGATGAATAACAGTTGCCTTGTGCGTCGTGGTGTTTCTTTGTTGCTGTCGAGTTTCTTAAAAGCATGAATCAACGGTTTATGATCTGTAAAAACTACTAACTGTTGCCCTTCGAATAACTTACGAAAATGTCTGATAGCCAAAAAGATTGCTAATAACTCTCTATCGTAAGCACTATACTTTTGCTCTGCGACACTAAGCTTTTTAGAAAAATATCCTAAAGGTTTCCATTCATCATTACATTTTTGCTGCAACACGGCTCCTACGCATGTATTAGACGCATCTGTCCTAAGAGCTATCGGCAAACCTACACTTGGATTAGAAAGTGTAGCGGCGTTCTGTAAGCTCAACTTACACTTCTCGAAAGCTTGTAACGACTGCTCTGTCCAAACAATTGGGGTCTTATCCTTCTTTTTACAGTTATGTAAATACCTTTGTAACTCCGCCTGATGCTCTACTGCATTCGGAATGTGAGAGCGATAAAAATTTACCATACCGAGAAATCGTCGGAGGTCTTGTACCGTCTCTGGTCTGGGGTACTCTGCAATCGCTGCAACTCTCTGAGGCAGCGGGGTGATTCCTTGCGGTGTTACTTCAAAACCTAAAAAATCGATCTTCGACTTACCGAAATCACACTTAGCGATGTTAATGGTGAGGCCGTATTGGTTTAGTCGCTTGAACACTTGCTCCAGATGCTCCTGATGCTGGATCCTATTTGAACTGGCAATTAAAACGTCGTCGATAAATATATACACAAAATCAAGTCCTTCAAATACAGTATTCATAAACCTTTGAAATGTTTGCGCTGCGTTACGCATACCAAACGTCATTCTCTGAAATTCAAAAAGACCGAACGGCGTGATTTGTGCGGTTTTCTCTATATCCTGCTCCGCGACCGCTATATAATGGTAGGCTCTATTTACATCTAACCTTGAAAAAATTTGTTTACCCGACAACAAATAAGTAAAGTCCTGTATCCTAGAAATCGGGTACCTATCGGGTTTTGTTACTGCGTTTAACCGTCTATAATCCCCACATGGACGTATTTCCCCATTTTTCTTGGGTACAATATGTAAGGGACTGGCCCACGGACTCTTTGAAGGCCTGCAGATCCCTGCCTCTTGCATAAATCTAAACTCTTCCTTAGCCTTTTTATAACGATCGGGAGGTAGCGGTCTAGCCCTAGCAAATAAAGGAGGTCCCTTTGTCTCGATATGATGGCACACATCGTGTTTAGGTATTTCCTTGAAATTCATAGGCTTCGTGATATCCGGATACTTGCTTAGCAGTGAATGATAAGGATGCTTCTCGTCCACTGTCTTCACTGCGGGCTCCCTGGAATTAGAAACGGACGCATTAACGTTCAATTTTGTCATATTATCTACAAGTTTTCTCGACTTTATATCTACCAACAATCCATAATGATTCAAAAAATCTGCTCCTAATATTGGTTGTTTAATATCTGCTATAATAAACGTCCATTTAAAAACTCGCCGCAAACCTAAATTTAATTCAAGCGTTCTAGTCCCAAAGGTTTTAATCTCTGTACCATTAGCGGCGTACAACTTGTAATCTAAGTTTTCCTTTCTACAAAGTTTATTTCTAACCGGAATAACTGAAACATTGGCACCTGTATCAACGAGGAACTTCTCCCTGGAGTTGTAGTCGCTGACACATAGGCGGTGTGATGGCTGCACCGCGCAAGCTCCCGCCATAGCCTGCACTCGTACTAGTTTTCCGACTTCTTGTTCCACGCGCACGGTTCTTCACAACGGCGTGCTTTCTCCCTATAGCGGAAGTGGTATGCACATAACCAATCTGGACTACCCGGTGTGCGACGATTGGAGCTCGAACGAGGTCTTCTAAAGCTCCGATTACGTGATGTACTTCTTCCTCTTCGGCGATGATCACGACTGAACTGCCTTCCTTGTCTCTCTTCCATTGTAGCTAATCTTGAAGTTAGTTTGGCTATCTCTGCCAAAATCAAAGTTGACGTACTTTGTTCCCTTGCAGCCGGCGATGTAACCTCTGACACCTGCATTGGTCGTATGGCATCCATCACCGTATCTGCTGTTGTGGCCAAACTGTCCAAACTCTTACTATCTGCCACTGCCAAAACTGCCCTTGTTGCCGCTGGCAAGTGGTTCTGCCACAGGAGACGAAGTGTGTGGTCTGGTATCTTACCACGTGCTAATTCTTTCATACGTCGTAAAAGCTGCGACGGCTTTTGTTCACCCAGCTCCATTTCGCTTAGTAGTTTTTGTAACTGTCTCGTAGCGGATTCTTCATAAATAGATAACAATCGCTGTTTCAATGCTTCGTATTTTCCTTTTTGTGGTGGCTGAATAACTAAATCTGTGATTTGTGCAATTACGTCTTTACTTAATTTTCCAATGACTATATCGTATCTCGCCTGATCACTTATCTTTTGCGTGTTTAATATTGCTTCAATCTGAATAAACCATACCCTTGGTTGATCTGTCCAAAATTCAGGTAATCGTGTGGCGAGTGAAACTGCTCCCAAATCCATACGTTGATCTTGTATAGACATGCCATTACCCTGCATTGTAGGCACGGGTATCGTGGCGTAGTCGATTTTCTGTGCCGCTGTCTCCATGTCGCTGGACTCTTGTGCTGCGTGCGCCATGTTATGAATGTTCAAAATTCACTATTTAAAACTGCACGCGCGATATCACACCCGAGTTAGCCGCCCACGTGAGTCGTTCCGATAAATACACTGCACTAATAAATGTTCTACGTCGGGTCACCACTGTCGGGGAGGATGGCGTCGGTGTATCTCAATTTAGGTATAATTAACTAATATATAGTGTCCTAAATCACACGTCCCGAACTAGACTCTCAGAAGGTGCTTACTATGGTATCACAAAATAAAAGTCATAAATTGTCCCACTGATGTCTCTATTCAAGTTCACAATGCTTGGCGTTATAACTATGATCTATTATATTTACTAGGTACGACCTAACTTCGGGTGGTGCAGGGAACGACTGGCGACCGCCGCCGAGCGCGTTCCGCACACTGGCACAAAATGTTTATTCAGCAAAATGCATGCAACTACTGTGTCCCTACAGAAAGAAGAAGATGGCGATGTCAGAAAAACGGCCTTCCCCAAGGAAGCGTCCTGGCACCACTCTTATTCAACATCTACACGAATGATCAGCCCCACTACCCTAACACTCAGCGGTTTATCTATGCCGATGATCTTGCACTAACTTGCCAAGATAAGACCTTCGACACCGTGGAAAGTACACTGAACCTTGCCTTGGAAAACCTTCATGAATATTACGAGCAAAACGCTCTAAGGCCCAATCCAAGCAAAACCCAATCGTGTGCTTTCCACCTACGTAACAGCGAGGCAAACAGGGAGCTGAACATTTCATGGAAAGACGTCGCCATCCAACACTGTAACTTCCATAGATACCTGGGAGTGACACTTGACCGCTCACTGACTTATAAGACCCACTGCAGAAACACAAAACAAAAGGTTAGTTCCCGTAATAACCTTCTGCGCCGTCTCTCCTCCACTAACTGGGGAGCAAACCCAACGGTTATGCGAACTACGGGACTAGCTTTGTGTTTCTCAGCAGGAGAATACGCGTGTCCAGTGTGGGCTAGGTCAGTACACACCAGAGATGTTGACGCAGAGCTAAACGACACCTGCCGCATAGTTACTGGCTGTCTTAAGCCAACCCCGGTCGGTATGCTGTTTCCTCTTGCGGGAATAGCGCCACCCAGAGTCCGTAGAGAAGTGACATGTTCGCTTGAAAAACAAAAACAGGAAAGCGACCCGAGACATCCACTCTACGGGCTCTCCCCCGCCCCAGGTCGGCTGCGAAGCCCCAAAAGCTTCCTACGATCTACGCAGCCTACCGACGAAATCCCCGCTGACATGAGGTGCAGGCTTTGGGCAAGTGAGTATCCACATCCACTGTACCCCCCCAATGAAAATCTGCCTCCGGGCTATAAAGAACCTTGGCCAACCTGGAGAAGTCTAAATAGGCTGAGGACACAGGTTGGTCGAAGTAAAGATAACCTGTGTCGGTGGGGGTACTTAAGCAGCGCAGACGTCAGATGTGAATGTGGAGAACCCCTGCAAACCATGGTCCACCTCATGAACTGTCCCGCGTGCCCGACCACCTGCTCACGTGAGGACCTACTAGCCTGTAACCAGAGGGCTGCCACGGTAGCCGCTTTCTGGGCAAGTAAAATTTAGCCCGTCATGCCGACACGAAAGAAGAAGAAGAAGCTGTTTCCTGCGCCTAGAATTTTCTTACTTTTATGAAATAAAACTTCACAAATGATTTATTTCTACGATCAAAATAAATGATAATTTTATTAATCAACACGCATTTATTAGCTTGACCTGTATGTAACTATGTATGTATGTAACGGAATCTTTGCACTTCATTTTCACCTACTTCTAGGAGTCTGATTAACATGGAAATTTGCACAGGGGTCAAGGACCGATGACAATGCAATAATTTGATAAGAGTTTTCGATTATCCTTATTAACTAAAAAAATAAAATTAATTTTAATATTGCTGAAATCGCCTTCTTACATTTTCCGCACGGCGCCATCTCTTTCACAAATATTACGAAAGTATCTAGTAGCGTTCGCTTAGCTAGTTAGTTTCGATAGCAATCATTAGATGTCGCTGCTAATGCTATGCAGTTTTAACTGATGCAATTGATTTGCACTAGAAGCTCTGTATTTTGCCAATAGATGTCACTATTAACTAACACATTAAGTGTAGTAACTATTTAGTAATCTGTGATTAAGTACCAATGACAATGCAATAATTTGGAGATTTAACTAAAAAAAATAAAATAAATAATAGTTTAAAAAACTAAAAAAACACGCTTTTATTGCTAACTAAAAAAGAGAAAATAATTTCTAAGTACACGGAATTTATATTACAGTAGAGTAAAAAGCGTGGGGTGCTTCGTATAGTAGTAGTAGTATGTGAAAATCATCCTATTATTGGCACGTATAAAAGTATGAAAACGTCATAAAGTGCACCCCACGCTTTTTACTCTACTGTAATATAAATTCCGTGTACTCAGAAATTATTTTCTCTTTTTTAGTTTACAATAAAAGCGTGTTTTTTTAGTTTTTTATAATTTAAATCCTAGGCATTTTCTTGTGAAATAAAGTTGCGCTAGTATGATTTTTTGTTTAAAAGTAATGCAAAAATTGTTTTTAAAGAAACTTTTCGCCGGCCATTTTTTCTATGTAGTTGCTTTCGACTTTATCTCCGCGAGTGGTTAGAATATTGTAATTGACTAAAGATTCGGTTATTAGGTGCTTTTCAAGTGTAGGAAAGTGTTATTAAGTTTTGTTTTGCATTCGAAACGTTGGAGAAACTACAGTGTACCGTTTGTGTTGGCAAATCTAGTGTTTGTCTTAAAAAGTTACGCGCACAAAGTAACAATTACCAACGGCTTTTCTCAAAGCCGCTATGGATATCAGTTAAATGATATGTCATTATGTATTTATGCATTCATTCCCTTGATGTCTGTGGTGGTAAATTAAATCTTCAATTAAAGAACATACTGCACTGCTTCATCCATAAATTGCACAGATCAAGAAAACTTGTTAAGACATTTATGTTTTGACGGTGTTACACCGTCATTTCACAGAGCGGTTACTCAAAATTTTTATGTGCCTACTTCAATAAAAATCAAATCCGCGCCCCTGAAGATAGGCTAAATTAATTAGGTTCAACATAAAATGAAAGAATTATGGCTCGTACGCATTGGTTTTATCAGTTGTGGAGCATCCACAAGCAAGAAACTTTGCTAGCTTTTTGTCACTGGTTAATTTGGAAATATTGAAATGGTGAATGCATTACGTCCAGGCAGTCGCCGGCAGGGAATAATGATAGGCGGAAGATGTTAAGGATAACCTGGCCTAGCAAAAGGTTAGGACGAAATAAATCACTAATTCTACTTCATTGATTTGTTTATTTGAATGGCAGTCTGTACCTAATACTCCATGCTTTAAGCGACAAGAATGGATGGAGGAACTTTTTGTGTAGTCGGGACCATCAGCATTAAGGGGAAAGACGAAAAATAAAGTTCTACTTACCGGATAGCGCCACGAGCGCAGCGGCGCGCGGCAAGGCCGCTACGAGCCGCGGGTTGGGCAGCGCCAGCAGCGCGGTCGCGGCGCACGCGCGGCGTGCTGTGACCACGGGATCCGGCAGCTCGGGCGAGCCGCAGTAGCGGCCCCAGCGCACGCCCTTGGCGCCGCCCCACGCCTCTAGCTGCGTGCAAACAATTTAACGTGGCAGTGAGATTAAGAAATAAACCAATTGCAAATCAGTTTTAAAAAACGACTTGTACAGTTAAATAGCACGGCCCCTCAAACGCTTCGTTTTAGCCGATAGAATTCCAACACAAGATTTTGATCAGTAGCGACACCGGCTCGGAGCCGGGCACGTCGGCGCGTACCTCGCGTGCGGGCGCGCGCGCGGTGGGGTCGCGCGCGGCGTGCGGGTGCGGCGCGCGCAGCAGCTGGCGCGGCGCCTGCCCGTACGTGCGCACCATCGCCGCCGCCGCCGTGCGGTCCACCTCGTCCTCCAGCGACATCGGGTCGAACCCGTAGTAAGTCTGCGAACACAACCCAACATTAGCTACTGACACGGGAGATCTAGGCTCTATGCTGCACAACACAGTTCGCAGTATTAAACATGGCGTGACTAGGAAATGAATGGCTAGAGAAATCATAACGGAAGAAGCTTGCGACGTAAAGAACTGAAACGCTTTATCTGAATGTTTGAGAAACGCCGACCCGTTCGCTTGGACGCACTTGACAATAGTACATTATGGTACTAGTGTGTAACATTGGTGATGACCGCCGAGGCGCCATTGAGACCCGAGCCGTAGGCGAAGGTCTTAAGAGAGTCGAGGACGGTAATCATCAATACACACGTGTATCATACGACGTTTTTCAACACACTTGTGAATAAAATAACAATAAAAACTCAATTTATTTAGTACATAAAAAGTTTATTTAGAGAAACAATTAGTAAATGTGCAGTTAGTAAAATTATAATTAACTGCTTTTGATGGCATCAACTCATCAGATAGATTATTTATTGAAATACTTTCATGTTCTATTGTAATTTGAGATGCCTCATTATTCGTGTAGGAAGGTGAAATCCAATCATTGGATGTACTTGGTGTTTCGTCAGTAGGAAGCGCCTCAGAATCAAATTTAATTCTTTATTTTCCGCGCCTATTCTGCCACGTACAAAATGGGGATTTTAAAGTTTACTTTATTTAAATCTATAACTCACATTATAAAACATGTTAAACATGGTCAGACGTCCGCTCCTGCCTTTTCTCGTCATGACTTAATTTACCTATGCTATAAGCTCCGTCCTCCCAAACGTAGACCAGAGACTGTGCAACTGCGAGGCTTTGCTAAAATTGACCAGGATCAACTAAAACTTGATATTTCGACGCTTGACTGGTCTCTTGTGGTTTCTGCAGATTCTGTAGATGACAAGGTGGACGTGCTTAACACCGCAGTTTTGCGAATTTTTGACAAACACGCACCTGTCCATACCGTCAAAGTCAGGCGCCCTCCGGCACCTTGGCTAACAAGTCAGGTTCGTGAAGCAATGGTCAAGCGGGACAAAGCATTTCGTCGATTTAAACGGGATCGCTGCCCTGACAACTGGGATGCATTCAAATGAGCTAGAAACCGCTGCAACACCTTAGTCCGTAACGCTAAGCGCCTACACATCCACCAGAACGTGGCAAATGCTACAGGTCCTGATATCTGGAAGTTCCTAAGAACACTCGGTTTTGGCAAAACTCCCTCTAACACTCCCTTCTCTAATTTCTCTCCTAATGAACTCAATTACCACTTTTCTTCTTCTTATCCTCTTGATAGAACTGTTAAAGACTCCACTTTGTCCACAATCCAATCTCTTCCTAGCCCCTCTGTTGATTCTTTTGCTTTCTCTTCTGTAAATGTTGATGAGATTCGGAAGATCTTCTTTTCTATTAAATCAAAAGCTGTCGGGTGTGATGACGTCAGCAGAAACATGATCGTTCTTATTTTAGAATATATCCTTCCATCCATTACGCATATTATTAACTCTTCTCTTCATACTGGCTATTTTCCCTCTGTCTGGCGTCGCGCCCATATAATTCCTCTTCCTAAAGTGTCCAATCCTAATGCGCTTAATCAATTTCGTCCAATTTCCATCCTACCTTTCCTCTCCAAAATTTTAGAAGCGGCAGCCCATCATCAATTCTCAAAATTCATACTAAAAAACAATCTCTTGAGTAACTTTCAATCCGGTTTTAGACCTGGGCACAGTACGACGACTGCTCTTCTTAAAATAGTTGACGATGTGAGGTTGGGCATGGAGGAGTCGCGTGTGACTATCCTTGTTCTGATCGACTTCTCAAATGCATTTAATACAGTCGGCCACGACATCCTTCTTGCCATTCTTACACACTTACGAGTCTCATCACCAGCCGTAGATTGGTTCTCCTCATATCTCCGCGGTCGCCAGCAGGCTGTGCGCCTCGGGCAGACTTTATCAGACTGGACTGATCTGACAGTCGGTGTTCCGCAGGGAGGCATACGGTTTCTCTAACTTCTTCTTTTCATCTTTACGCTGATGACCTGCAACTTTACTCCCAGGCTCAACCTTCAAATATTAACGACGCCATTGATCAACTCAACAACGATCTTCGTGGTATAAGCGATTGGTCAAATAGATTCGGTGTTAGAGTGAATCCCATCATGGGCAGCCAAAGGCAATTGAATAAGCTTGATTTGACATCCTTGCCGCCTATTGTCTTTGACGATGTGGTGGTAGACTATTCCCCTTTCGTCAAAAACCTTGGCCTCTACATGGATGGCACTTTGAGTTGGGGTAAACATGTTACGGAAATTAGCAGACGGGTATCAGGCACCTTGCGTGCACTTTATCGTTTTAAACATTTTCTACCTCCCAGCACTAAGATTTTGCTTGTGCAGTCTCTGGTTTTACCGATAATTGATTACGGCGATGTGTGCTGTTCAAATATCTCCCAAGATCTTCTCAACAAGTTGGATCGGCTTCTTAACAACTGCCTTCGATTTGTTTTCGGTCTCCGCAAATATGACCACGTCTCCCAGTTTCGTAACCAGCTCGGCTGGCTTCCAATCCGGCAGCGTCGAAATGTTCGTACTTTAGGCCAATTATTTTCCATCCTTTTCGATCCTAACACTCCTTCGTATCTTAAAGAAAAATTTTCATACCTCCATACTTCTCATGACAGGTCCCTTCGCTCCAGTAACACCCTTCAACTCTCCATCCCCCGTCACACTTCTGGCTTTATGTCTAATTCTTTCACTCTCACTGCTACTCGACTTTAGAACGGACTCCCTAAGGAAATCCAGCGGTCGACGTCGAAATTATCATTTAAAAAGTCACTGCAGTCCCACTACAGGAATGAACTGTCTCTCCTGTCTCAGTGACACTGTTCTTACCATGTGTACCATCCTTATTATGTATACGTAACAATGTATGTCTATGAATTTTTATGTATTTTTATTTAATTGTATGTAAGTAATTAGTATGTATGTTTATAATTTTATTTTGTACTTAAATAACTTTTACTTTCCTTTTTACTGCATGTGCACCGCCTGAATTTTCTCTGCTTGGCCCTATGGTTGACTGGTAGAGAATGCCTTCGGCATTAAGTCCACCATTGTACACATGTTTGTGCAGAACTTAAATAAATAAAAAATAAAAATAAATAAACTCACTAGTGAGTTATAGCAATAAAAATGTCACAGTTTGATTAAGGGTGTCATTATTAGTCTAATTGCAGTGAAATTACAACCACTTTATGAGCAAGTGTGTTGCAAAATATGTTATGCACATTCAATGTGCATAACGTGCGGGTGACGGTAACATTCGAGTCAAAAACGTCGCACAGATTAGAGCGACTCACTTCGGCAATTGACAAACGTTCGCGCGCGTCGGCAGTGTGGTGAGTCATCACGTCATTGCGTTTTCAAAAATAGTTGACACATTAATTAAAAGGTTTTTTTATAGTTATCAATATCCAGCATTGCCACTGAAGCTGGATATTAATCAGGCTGCTTGCTTATTACGCTATGTGCTCACGCAGGCGGGGAACACGTTGAGCGCGTCGACGGCGGGCTGGCCGGTCTGCTTGTAGCCGAACACGAGGTCGATCCAGTGCGGCAGGCGGTCGGTGACGAGCGGCGCCTCGAGCGCCTGGCGGTGCAGCAGTCAGTACTCACGCAGGCAGGGAACACGTTGAGCGCGTCGACGGCGGGCTGGCCGGTCTGCTTGTAGCCGAACACGAGGTCGATCCAGTGCGGCAGGCGGTCGGTGACGAGCGGCGCCTCGAGCGCCTGGCGGTGCAGCAGTCAGTACTCACGCAGGCAGGGAACACGTTGAGCGCGTCGACGGCGGGCTGGCCGGTCTGCTTGTAGCCGAACACGAGGTCGATCCAGTGCGGCAGGCGGTCGGTGACGAGCGGCGCCTCGAGCGCCTGGCGGTGCAGCAGTCAGTACTCACGCAGGCAGGGAACACGTTGAGCGCGTCGACGGCGGGCTGGCCGGTCTGCTTGTAGCCGAACACGAGGTCGATCCAGTGCGGCAGGCGGTCGGTGACGAGCGGCGCCTCGAGCGCCTGGCGGTGCAGCAGCACGAAGGCGCGCGCCTCGGCGGCCCACGGCGGCACCTCCACCGAGTCCACGCCCAGCCCGCACTGCCGCACGCCCAGCTCCAGCCCTGACACGTGAAAAATAATAAAGCTAATGGATTTCATCACTGAGTCTAGTACCAGCCCAAAAGACACACATTTCGTAAGATGGAAGTGAGAAGCGAAATTGCGTCACATGTGGCGTACTCGAAATAGTTTAATTTGCCAAAGTCAATTTCTGCGCCTTATTTTAGTTTACAATAGCAGATCGGATTTCAGGGCGAAAGTCGTCAGGTACAAAGAAGCAGGGGAAAAAAATTTGAAGCATGAATAATGTACGGTAGCCGAGAGGTCAGGCGCCACGAGGTCGCCGCGAGGCATGTCGAAGGCACCATCTGCTGCTGTGTCTCACCCTCGTTGTTGTGGAACAGCTCGGGCAGGTAGAACAGCTCCGGGATGAGCTCCTTCACGTCGGTGGGCGAGTCGTTGGTGATCAGCCGCCACGTCGTCGCCAGCGAGTGGAACGTGCGGTCCGGCATGTCGAAGTTATTATCTATACAGAACCAAAATTGGTTAGGATTAGTGCGATTGTACTGGTCTGTGCCTCGTTAATTAAACCCTCAAAATATGTTGAAATGAGACCCTTTTTACGGATTATTTCGCGATTTATTTACATTTTGTTTTAACCTGACGTTTCGGACCCTTTTTAGCGTCCGTGGTCACAGGTAGACTAAGGTGTTAGTGTGAAATGAGACACTTTTTACGGATTATTTCGTGATTTATTTGCATTTTGTTTTAACCTGACGTTTAATATTTTTGAGTGATGGTAGTTTACAATTTTTCCAAACTATTGTTACGTTCTAGGGGGTGTGGGATCTAGATTGAAATGCACTTCTAAACCGATGAAGTAGAGTAGGATTTATTGTACACACTTTACGTTACAACACTTAGTACACAAACACTTATATCGCACTCCAAAATCTTCTTGTCGCAGTTTTCGCTTCGATGTTTACTCGTCGCTTTCCCAAATTAAACTCAAACTCGGACCATCATCGGGTTTCTTCGCCCCGCTAGGGGCGGTTCGGGTTCGAGCTGTTGCTCCTTCCCCGGGCCTCATCTCGCGGGCCCACTGGCCCACGGTGCTTGGTGCCGCGTGTACGCGGCCGTCTTACGACGACAGGTCCTCTGCTGCATGTCCCGCGCGGTGACTCATCACGAGCTCGGACAGCCCGTTGAGTATCGCCGCGCATGGATCCATACCCTGCCGGATCTGGGTCAGCAGGGTGTGCAGCAGCTGGAGCACTGCATGCAGAGGGATGGTACCGTGGGGTACCTCTGTTGGTGGAGGCCTCGTGAAGGAGATCGGGGCCTGGGGCACCCGACTTGCCAGCCCGCTCGGGGGCTGTGGAGGCGATTGGGGACGGTAAACTCGGACGCATTCCCGGGCTCCTTATATACCGGCCGTCAAGGACTCCCGAATATTCGGTAGGTACCTACTACCCAGTACGAGACTGTTCGGGATCCTTCCAAATGCCGTCTTGCCTAGCCTATACCTTTCTCGAATGTTCGGCATCATAGTGCTATCCCTATCTTGTGCTGTCTCTGTCACACCTTTCTGGAATGTTCTCAGTATAGCTGTCTCTCTCTAATCGTGCTATCTCTTTCACTCCTACTAAAAATTACGTCATATACTGAAGTGGGCTTCAAAGGCCCATAAGGGGTCCTGAAAACGCCTGGAAACGGGTTTTCAGGTTATGGCGTCATCTGATAGAGGGTGGCCTGAAACGGACTGAAAACATGTTTCAGGCGCCTGAAAACAACGGCAACTTGGGTGAAATTCCGATAAACTAGTATGTGTTAGAGCACTCTCTGAAACGGCCTGAAATGGTATTTCAGCCTGCTGAAAACGCCTCCAAGGCACGGAAAAACACGATCAAAGTTTTAGCACTAGCCCACCGGCGTAACACTACCCCCTCCTTAGACATGCTCGTCCCGAGCATCATTCGTTCCATGGTACTTGGCCAACCGATCCACATGAACAATCTTACAGGGGCTACGTGCGTTGCGCTGTATCCGATAAGTGACGTCGTTGATCCTTGTGACTACTTTGTACGGCCCTTCCCAACTCGGCGACAATTTCGGTGACTTTCCTTTTCGACGCATAGGGTTATGTAGCCACACGAATGATCCTTCCTCAAACCTCGTCTGGTTAGACTTCCGGTCGTATCTGGTCTTCACCTTCTCACTGGCCTGCAATCCATGTTCACGAACATGCCTGTGAACATCATCAAGCCGGTTTCGCAGTTCACTTGCATACTCCGAAACCGTCTTTGGTGCATCTGGAGGACGTCCGGTCAGAAGATCTGCAGGTAAACGTAGTTCTCTTCCAAAATTAGCACACGCAGGAGTTACGGCCGTGCTTTCATGAACTGCTGTCCGATATGCCATTAAAAAGAGCGGAATATGCCTGTCCCAATCCTTTTGATGGTTGTCAACTACTTTGGCCAAATGTCGTTCCAGAGTCTGATTGAATCTCTCAACCATTCCGTCTGACTGTGGGTGATAGGCCGTAGTCCGAGTTTTATGAATTCCCATGACTCGGCAAGTCTCCTGAAACACCAGAGACTCAAAATTTCTTCCCTGATCACTGTGGATCTCAAGAGGCACACCAAAACACTTCAGTCACTACAGTTTCCGCTACTGTGACTGCCTCTTGATTCGGAATGGCAAATACCTCAGGCCATTTGGTGAAATAGTCCATGACCACCAGGATGTACTTGTTTCCACGGTCAGAGGTCGGGAACGGGCCTGCGACGTCTAAAGCAATTCTTTCCCAAGGCGCTCCCACGTTGTAAACTTTAAGCGCACCTCTACTGCGTGTATGTGGTCCCTTAACTGACGAACAGCTAGTACATTTCCTACACCAGTCTTCCACGTCGTCCCGACAGTTTATCCAGTAAAAACGTTGCCGAATCTTCATCAGAGTCCTTTTTACTCCTAGGTGTCCACCGGAAGCGCCGTCGTGAAAGGATCTTAAAACATCGCTGACTCTCTTTCTTGGTACAACCACTTGAAGATGAGCATCCTTTCCGTTTTCTGACTCCCATTTCCTGCATAGTACGCCATTGTGCATAACCAGACTTTCCCATTGCGCCCAGTAGCTCTTTGTCACGGTACTCATCGAAGCTACCTCACACCACCTTGGTTTGGGCGCCCCAGCGTTGATCCAATCGTAAATGGGCTTTACATCGCAATCTTCCTGTTGTGCTTCTTGCATTGCTTCATCACTCCATTCTTCGCTAACAGTGTCTGTCCTCAACATCTTCACGCAGTCCTTACCCTCTTGCCTTAAACAGTGTTTGCAATCATCAGGACAAGGTCTTCGAGAGAGGGCATCTGCGTTGCCATGTGACTTTCCACTGCGATGTTCGATGACAAAGTCATATTCCTGCAGTTGTTCGATCCAGCGTGCCACCTGACCCTCAGGGTTCTTAAACTCTAACAACCACTTTAGAGCAGCGTGGTCAGTTCTTATTTGGAACTTGCGTCCAAGCAGGTATTTACTAAAATGCTGCAGAGTTTTGACGACTGCCAGCAATTCTCTCCTAGTGACGCAGTAGTTTCTCTCCGGCTTCGATAGCGACTTGCTAAAATAGGCGATCACAACTTCCTGATCACCCTTCTTCTGTGACAAGACTCCTCCAATGCCAGTATTGCTTGCATCAGTGTCAACAACAAACTCGTTCTCTGGGTCTGGATATCCCAAAATCGGTGTTTCACAAAGTCTCTGTTTGAGGTCTGAGAAAGCTGCTGCACACTGATCATCCCAGTTGAATTGTCTTTTCTCTTCTGTCAGCTGGTGCAAAGGCTTTGCTATATCTGAGAAGTTCTTTACAAATCGTCGATAGTACGAGCAAAGTCCCAAGAAGGCACGTACTGCTGTCTTGTCTTTCGGTGTCGGCCAGTCCTTAACTGCACTTATCTTCTCAGGGTCTGTCTGGATGCCATCTGATGAAATCACATGTCCCAAGTAGTTAACCTTGCGCTTGAAGAATGAGCATTTCTTCGGACTTAGTTTTAAGTTAGCATCGCGCAACTTGGACAAAACTTGTTCCAGCTTCTTGAGGTGGTCATCAAAATCTTTGCCTACAATTATGATGTCATCCAAATACACTAGGCACGTATCACCCAGGAGACCAGCCAGTATTTGCTCCATCAACCGCTCAAACGTTGCTGGTGCGTTGCACAATCCAAACGGCATTACATTAAACTGCCAAAGTCCTTTACCGGTTGAAAAGGCTGTTTTCTCTTTGTCCTTGTCTTTTATTTCCACTTGCCAATAGCCACTTTTCAAATCCAACGTGGAAAACCATTTCATTCCATGCAGAGTGTCCAAAGTGTCATCTATCCTAGGCAATGGATAACTGTCTTTCTTAGTCACATCGTTGAGTCGACGATAGTCTACGCAAAATCTCATGGTTCCATCCTTCTTTTTCACCAAGACTACTGGAGAACACCAAGGACTCGTCGACGGTTCTATCACTTTATCTCTCCTCATTTCCTTGATCATGTCTTCCACTTCCTTCTCTCGAGCTACTGGAACTCGCCGCGGTCGTTGTCGAATAGGCATGACATCTCCGGTGTCGATCTCGTGCTGCACTACTCCAGTTCTCCCGATATCACTGTCATGTGCAGAGAAGACGCTCCTATAGCGCTTTAGCAAATTACGTGCCTTAAGAAGTTCTTCCTTTGTGAGATCATTTTGGCAGTTTTCCAATAACTTTCCAATTTCCACAACTTCTTCTTGTAACTTGTTCTCCTTCGACCCATGGCAACTCCGTATCCAAGAGATTGCCTCGCATGTTCCCATAAGGGTTCCTTTACTTATGACGTGTTGAGTGTCACTTAGATTTAGCACCCTTATAAATGCTGCAGATGACGTCGTTACCACTGTGCGAGCTGGCATCCATGGTTTACTGCCGTCCATTTTCTCTATTAACACGCAGGAATGAGATCCTTGTCTCGCACCGTGCGGCAATGTCACCGGAACTAGGGCTTGCGATCTCGGTTGAAGTGTAGTCCTTCTAGCGCAGAAGACATGTCCACTCACTCCACCTTCCATAGGAACTTCATAAGCCCCAAATTTCAGCACGCCTCCTTTCATGTCGATCTTACACTCGTACTTCCTCATAAAGTCAAGACCAATAATGCAGTCATCTACGATGTTAGCAATGATGACTTTGTGCCAGTACTTCTTTTCTCCAATCTTCACTGACACTTCCTGCTCCCCCTGGACGGAGATGTACTGGCCGGTAGCCGTTTGCAGTTGAAGATGCATTGGTCGGACTAGATGATCCCTGGACAGGTGTTTCAGCAGTCGAGAACTGATCACGGTCCGAGAAGCTCCGGTGTCAATAGTAAGGTGACATGGTACTCCACCAATTTCTCCTTTGACAGCCAGACTGTTCCCGTCGTTCGCCTGCGAGATCGTAACTGGGACATTTTGACCACCAGCCAGCACTCGTCCCTCAGTCCTGGCTTTTACTCGTTTCCCTGCTGCTGCCGCTCTGAACTATCAGAGCTTGCTGGCCTCTCCGTTCGGTCCGAGTCCCGTTGTCTCCAAGATCTTTTTGGGCAGCCTGATTGTATGTGTCCTCTTTCCCCGCAGTTGTAGCATCGAGGCCCAGTTTCTCGAGGTGGAGCAATCGGCTCCCCGGCCGCAACTTCACGCACCCTAAAGGATTTTGTTGAGTCTTGGCGTACAGCTTCCACCTCCAGGGCATGGGCGAGCGCATCCTTCAAGGTCCCATGGTGTCCCAGCCGTACAGCAGCCCTCACTTCAAAGTCCCGAATCCCATCTATGAATGCCTGTACAAGCGTTCCATCGATGAAAGTCGCTGCGGAACCTTGGTACGCCTTCCGGACGAGCTTCTCTATCTCAAGTGCCCACTTTTGTAACGACTCATTATGCCCCTGAGTCCTATTCTTCAGCTGAGCTCTGTAAACGTGCTCTAGATGGCTGTCACCGAAGCGTGCCTCTAAAGCTTCAAGAAGACGGTCGTATGTCTTCTCCTTTCCTAACGCTTCCAGAACAGTGAGAGCTTCGTCCCGCAGCGCCAAACTCAGTGCCGTTTTAGCATAGTCCTTGCTCCAGCCATTCGCTTCGGCAACCATCTCGAATTGGAGCTTGTATGCGGCCCACGAAGAGGTACCATCGAATGGAGGTACCTTTAACTTTTCACCTCCTGTGGCTGGTGCACCTGATACACTGGTGGTGCCGTTGGCCACTTTGATCTCCAACTTCTGGAGGCGATTCTCCTGGCCCGCCACTTTTTCGTTCAGTCCATTGAGGCGCTTCTCGTGGTTTTCAACTTTAATTTCAACGCCCATAATTTTGTCTTGCACCTCAGCCATCTCCTTTTTCCATTCTGCAGCTACTTCGTGTACCTCACGGAGGACTTCTTTCTGGTCCCGTAGCTCTTGCTGCAAAATTTTGGCTTGTTCCTCGTGCCATCTAGCCTGTTCCTCCTGCCTTCTGGTCTGTTCCTCCTGCTGAACCCGTAGCTCTTGTTGCAGGATTTTGGCTTGTTCCTCCTGCCTTCTAGCCTGTTCCTCCTGCTGAACCCGTAGCTCTTGTTGCAGGATTTTGACTTGTTCCTCCTGCCTTCTAGCCTGTTCCTCCTGCCTTCTGGTCTGTTCCTCCTGCCTTCTAGCCTGTTCTTTCAGGAGGATCAGAATGGCGTTGACGTCTATCTCCGGCGTCCTTGAAGCTGGTACCGCTGTGTCTGACGTTCCGGCGGTGCCCGCAGAGTCTCCAGCAGCGGTGCGGCTTCGGGTCTGCATCCCCTCCTTCTCTTCTTCTCGCGGAGTAATCGGCATTTTCAATCCCACTTCTGACACCAAATGTTACGTTCTAGGGGGTGTGGGATCTAGATTGAAATGCACTTCTAAACCGATGAAGTAGAGTAGGATTTATTGTACACACTTTACGTTACAACACTTAGTACACAAACACTTATATCGCACTCCAAAATCTTCTTGTCGCAGTTTTCGCTTCGATGTTTACTCGTCGCTTTCCCAAATTAAACTCAAACTCGGACGCATTCCCGGGCTCCTTATATACCGGCCGTCAAGGACTCCCGAATATTCGGTAGGTACCTACTACCCAGTACGAGACTGTTCGGGATCCTTCCAAATGCCGTCTTGCCTAGCCTATACCTTTCTCGAATGTTCGGCATCATAGTGCTATCCCTGTCTTGTGCTGTCTCTGTCACACCTTTCTGGAATGTTCTCAGTATAGCTGTCTCTCTCTAATCGTGCTATCTCTTTCACTCCTACTAAAAATTACGTCATATACTGAAGTGGGCTTCAAAGGCCCATAAGGGGTCCTGAAAACGCCTGAAAACGGGTTTTCAGGTTATGGCGTCATCTGATAGAGGGTGGCCTGAAACGGACTGAAAACATGTTTCAGGCGCCTGAAAACAACGGCAACTTGGGTGAAATTCCGATAAACTAGTATGTGTTAGAGCACTCTCTGAAACGGCCTGAAATGGTATTTCAGCCTGCTGAAAACGCCTCCAAGGCACGGAAAAACACGATCAAAGTTTTAGCACTAGCCCAACGGCGTAACACTATGTAATGACATATGTATATGATGGTATAAACCTGACATATGGTGGTATAAACCTTGAAATATGGTTCGGGTCAACCATAATATAGCAAAATGAAACCGCCATGAAAATGATAAATTCACTCACCCTGGTAATTGAGGAACAGCTGCGTGAAGGGCGGCAGGCGCACCAAGTAGTGCAGCACTCCGCCCGAGTTGCTGTACAGCGAGGCGTAGTGGTGCGGCTGCCGCGCCACCACCGGGCTGCAGCCCTCGCGCCGCGCCGCTTTCAGATCCTGGACAAATTCCACACAAAAATGTATGCAGATTTGTTTTAGGGTTGTGTACGCCCAACAGCCTGCGTGGGGCGATTGTATTGTAAGCAGATATTGTCCAATGAACTTTGTCAAGCACGTGCACGACAAGATTGACATGATTTCTTTTGGGCCGATAAAAATAAGCATTTATGCAAAGCGAACCAGTACGTAACTAAGGTATCGATCCCAAGACAGACATAGAAAGACAATTCAATTCAATTACAAACTAATATCTGCGCATATTGCAATTCTTACAAACATTTAAAAAAGTCGACTCGAATAGGAAGTTGCTGCTTTAATATAACCTACGTATAAGACAATATTTCTCAGTTTCTTCAGAAATTGTTTAGTATGAAATTAATATTATGGTGCTCTGTAAATTGAGTTTTATTTACTTAGGTAAATTAAATATGACAAAAGTAAATAGCTTAGCTTAAGCATAATACTTTTACGTGTGAATTGAGAATCAACTATTAAGTTTATTTCTAAGGTTTATATTTTAGCCCTGACTTGTGGTCAAACGATGACAACCTCAAAGCAAAGCTATTAAAATAATTAAAGAAAAGAGTTTCTGTATATAGGCAAAGCGACTACCTAGCCTAAAGGTTTATTTAACGATGCAAGATGCTGGGCGTCTCATGGTTGTCTCTGATGCTGATGACCTGTAAATAATCTCGCCACTCACGTTGTAGGTGTTGATGTAGTGCTGCTCGCGGCTCTTGCGCTGCACGGCCATGGGGCGCGCGAGGTCGCGGAAGGCGTCGGGCGCGGCGAGGTCGAGCACGCGCGCGCTGTAGTCGGCCAGCACGAACGGCAGCACGGGGTACTGCATCAGGTCGTTGTACGAGCGGCCCGCGAGCCCGTTCAGCCGCATCAGGTACTCCCAGTTCGTGATCGCGCCGCTGCGCCACTGGCTCATCGCTTCCGACAGCGTGTCTTCTTCCATTCTGCGAGGGAGTTCATTTTGTTAATATTGCGGTATGAACGTACAGTCAAGCTGAAAAAGAGGATTATTTTGCTTTAAATTCCCACTAAACGTTAAGTGGAAATTCATAGCAAAATAATCCTCTTTTTCAGCTTTAGTCATGGATTTCCGCAAAGTAACGCCTGATTCCATTAACTGAACGTACAGTTCCTTGCATTGTCAAATCGGATATTTTTTTATAGTATTAAATAGTAAATTTTAGTCAATTATGAATATGCTAAATACCGCAAATTTTCCCTTTAAGACTCTACCCGTTTTACTAGTAATGAAATAATCACAGTGTTTCAAATCGTTTTGTAGTTCGCAGTACTAAATCCTGGTCCAGGCCCTGTCTAATATTTTAGACAGTAATTATGTAATCATGAGATGGACCATTGTTTTTCCGTTCATTTGTAGTAACTCTAAATATCTGTTATAAGGGGACAAACTAAGAGCAGAGAGACGCTGCATCAAGGATAACGACGATGACAGATAAGAGTTGCATCAAACCCTCAAGACCCTGTAGGTCATGTACAAACCTGCTGGGCAGGCTCGAGGCCCGCAGCGCCTTGAGGAAGGCGGCGCGCTCGTGGTCGGCGTCGAAGGCGAGCAGCTGCGCGTGCCCCGAGCTGAGGAACAGCTCCAGCGCGCGCTCCTGCAGGCACCAGCGCCGCGTGGCCACCCGCACCACCGCCTCCAGCGCCCAGCACGCCGCGCGCCCGCCGCCCCACGCCACGTCCGCCGAGCCGGCCCAGCCGTCCGCCCCCGCGTCCTCCGGCTCGTCCGGCACGAAATGGATGGATCTAGAACACGAAACGGACTTATGAGACTATCCTTCGCAACCCACCCTAAGCAAGCCCTTGATAAATTAAGAAATTGATCCTCAGTTATGGCCGCCTGCGAAATTTTGTCCCTCAATGAGGACGTAACTAAAATGACAAGTTTCCTGTGTTTTCCGTGTATCCATTCGGCGGATATCACTTTCTTAGCATTCTTAGTCAATAGACATCGGCTGCGATGTTTGTGTGGTAAAAACTCTCCGTCTTAGGTACTACTGAAGAAATAATCACATGTCCGCACACTGTTTATCCAGTTTATTTACATATGTATAAACATTTAATACATTATCGTGCTAAAAAGTACCTGTCCGTGAGCAGCAGCTCGCCGCGCGTCTCGCTGTCGACGGCGACGTGCGTGACGCGCGCCATGTACGCGACGCACTCGTCGAGCTGCAGCGTGGCGGCGAGCCCGTCCCGCTCGGCCGCGCCCCGCCCCAGCACGCTGCGCAGCGGCGGCGGCCGGCGCGCCAACTCTGCACGGTATAGAGACACAATAAATTAGCAGCTCCTTACAAAAACAAACAGTTTAGGAAGGAAATTAAAACAGGGCCTGGGACCCGCTGCGGGTGTGTCGTGCACTCACCGGGCTTGTGGCGGTGCGGCGGCTGCAGGAAGCGCGGCGGGATGCGCAGGTGCGCGCGCCGCAGCCGCACGCGCACGCGCCCCGGGCCCTCCGTGGGGTCCAGCTGCCACGACTGCGGGTAGCTGCGGGTGTGTCGTGCACTCACCGGGCTTGTGGCGGTGCGGCGGCTGCAGGAAGCGCGGCGGGATGCGCAGGTGCGCGCGCCGCAGCCGCACGCGCACGCGCCCCGGGCCCTCCGTGGGGTCCAGCTGCCACGACTGCGGGTAGCTGCGGGTGTGTCGTGCACTCACCGGGCTTGTGGCGGTGCGGCGGCTGCAGGAAGCGCGGCGGGATGCGCAGGTGCGCGCGCCGCAGCCGCACGCGCACGCGCCCCGGGCCCTCCGTGGGGTCCAGCTGCCACGACTGCGGGTAGCTGCGGGTGTGTCGTGCACTCACCGGGCTTGTGGCGGTGCGGCGGCTGCAGGAAGCGCGGCGGGATGCGCAGGTGCGCGCGCCGCAGCCGCACGCGCACGCGCCCCGGGCCCTCCGTGGGGTCCAGCTGCCACGACTGCGGGTAGCTGCGGGTGTGTCGTGCACTCACCGGGCTTGTGGCGGTGCGGCGGCTGCAGGAAGCGCGGCGGGATGCGCAGGTGCGCGCGCCGCAGCCGCACGCGCACGCGCCCCGGGCCCTCCGTGGGGTCCAGCTGCCACGACTGCGGGTAGCTGCGGGGATCGTGCCAGACACCTACGCAAAGAAATATATTTAGGACAGCTTAAAACTTGGGAGCAATTTATCGGAATCGAATAATGTTAATGCTAATTTCATTAGCTGACTTAATCGCTTAAAAACTACTCATGGCAGTCATAACACACATGGCCCTTACGCCAAAACATTTGCCATTTGCCGCCGTGCCTGTAGCCGCGGCGGGTAGACAGCAGCGCCGCAATGTAGCCAGTGGTTGCTGTCTGCGCTGCGGTCCGATTCGAAATGTACCTTATTTTTCACCGCAATCCTATTCTTAACATAAGCATGTCCTTTGCCTAAAGGTTGCCCGGAAGAAATTGTTTGTAATCTGCTTTACACGTGGCGTGCAATAAAGAATATTCTATCTACCTATGTACCTTTATCGTGCGTGTGCGTGGCGACGAGGCGCTGCCAGGCGGCGGCGGCGCGGTTGCGCGCGGCGAGGCGCCGGCGCAGGTGCGCCATGAAGCCCTTGCGCGCGGCGTTCTGCGCCTCCACCACCGCGCGCGTCACGCCCATCGCGCCCTCCGCCAGCCGCGCGCACCACGCCTCCTTGCGGAACACCGCCCTGCGGCACAACCAACCAGCGTCTCACCGAGCTCCACTCCCAACCGGTCTTATCTCTGAGATAAGAGCCATTACACACTGGCGTATTTAAGCGTTTTTTAAACGGAGCGGCCACGCAGCGAACACGCTGCTTGTGCGCGGCGACGACGTCGCGGCTGCGCAGCGAATGCATTGCGGAAGAGCAATGATATCGCCGCGGAGAGAAGCGATTCCGCCAATTTGTTTACTCGCATACCGATATCTTGAGTGTATATCTTTATGTTTTGTTATAATTTGAATCAGATGTAACAACAGATAAAATGTAGGTCAAGACCAGCAGGCAGGTTAGAATAAAATTGTCTTGGATTTTTCATTATTTTGCAAAACAACACATGTAGTCGCTTTCATTCAGTCGATTGGTTGTTATTGGATCCTCCGAATATCTTTGAAGTATAAGTCTTTTTTGCGTCGTTGAAGTACCAAAGCTAACAGCAGTATTTCCACGATCCATTCTGTTGAGTATATCGTTTGCCGCTCACTCGAACGCGCGGAAACGTTACAAATTCGAAAGTCGTAGAAATTGAAATTCAAATATTATAACACAAGTTCAGTATGATCTACGTCACTCATGAGTCTAATTTCAAAAAAAACCCATTCTCACCGCCTTTCCTCGGTTCGGTTGTAACGTTCGTAAGGTTGAGTACCTAGAGCGCGGGGCAACTAACTGACCTGGCGATGGCGGGCTGGTGGCGCGCGGCGGCGGCGGCCCAGCGCGCGAGGTCGCGCGCCAGCAGCGCGGCGGCCTCGGCGGCCAGCGCGTCGGCCGCCAGGCGCGCGGGCAGCGCGGCCTGCGTGGACACGGCCCAGCCGCGCGCCCAGTCCGTGATGGCCAGCTCCACGCCCGGCGCGCCCGCCTCCGCCTGCAGGTGCTGGTGCTGCAGGATCAGCAGCAGGTACACCGCTAGCTGCCAACGACAATACCAACGTCACGCCAGCGATGAGTTCCGCCGATGCACACTCAGTTAATACTGATCATAGCAAACGTATAAACAGTGAAGTGAAAATGGGAAAGCCATAATGTAGTGTGCTGTCACCGTATAACTAACACGCACACACTCTTCCCCATCTTTAGTATATGAACGCATTACTATTATAATAAATGCTTCTTAGATCGCAGTCAGTATCATATTTCCCGTCGCTCTAATCACGACATTGCAATAACATCCGATTCGATACCGAAGATACCGATGTACCGACGCTTTATCTCGAGACGCGTCGATTAGTGTTTTTTTACTATGTTACAGATAGTATATATTATAATCTCAAACAATCCAAAAATATAGTTCTAGATCGTTATCGATCCCGCCTCAAATGATTTCCGTTTCACTCGATAACGATATTTCGCTTTGACAGTCGGACCAAATCTACATTTTTCATTTTATTTCCTGGTGGAATATTACTTCGGCATTAAGTCCACCAGTGTACACATGTTTGTGCAGAACTTAAATAAATAAATTACTGTATAATGTAGGAAAGTAAATCTTATATTTCTGATGTCAATACTTAAATAAAACCGAGCCGCGTGTGCAGTCTCGTATTTCGTCAGTAAAGGCGCGAGTGTGGTACCTTCCTGTTGAGCGCGGGGTCCATGGGCGTGAGCGCGTGCAGCGCGTGCGGGCTGGCGCGGTAGAGGCGGCGCAGCAGGCCCGGCTGCAGCGCGCGCACGCCCGCGGCCGCCGCGCCGCCCCACCACACCGCCTCCTGCAGCAGCGCCGCCCACTCCGCGCCGCCGCCGCCCCACCAGCGCCCGCCCCCGCCCCCGCCCGCGCCCCCGGCGCCCCCGCTCACCGCTGCAACCAACGGGACCATGTCATTCCTACGTCTAGCTACATAACAATCGGATTTAATGTGTACGACACTAGCTGTTCTTACATCGAATAGCGAAATAGATACAAAATATAGAATTTTTGGTTCTTTGGTTCTTATGAAGAAAAAATAGCAAGAGCAAGATAACACATTCTTACTAAAATCATTTGCCTTGCATTTATTCAAAAATTTCGTGTTTCCTTTTTCGTAGTAGACTTACTGAATCGCGCGAGTGGCAAGGTGGCGTGTGTAGCGCGCACTCACCCAGCAGCAGCGTGTGCAGCAGCCGGTCGTAGAGCGCGGCGTGCGCGGGCGGCAGCGGCGCGTGCGGCGAGTGCGCGAGCAGGAAGTGCAGCGCGCGCGTCACGGTGGCGAGGTGGCGTGTGTAGCGTGTGTAGCGCGCACTCACCCAGCAGCAGCGTGTGCAGCAGCCGGTCGTAGAGCGCGGCGTGCGCGGGCGGCAGCGGCGCGTGCGGCGAGTGCGCGAGCAGGAAGTGCAGCGCGCGCGTCACGGTGGCGAGGTGGCGTGTGTAGCGTGTGTAGCGCGCACTCACCCAGCAGCAGCGTGTGCAGCAGCCGGTCGTAGAGCGCGGCGTGCGCGGGCGGCAGCGGCGCGTGCGGCGAGTGCGCGAGCAGGAAGTGCAGCGCGCGCGTCACGGTGGCGAGGTGGCGTGTGTAGCGTGTGTAGCGCGCACTCACCCAGCAGCAGCGTGTGCAGCAGCCGGTCGTAGAGCGCGGCGTGCGCGGGCGGCAGCGGCGCGTGCGGCGAGTGCGCGAGCAGGAAGTGCAGCGCGCGCGTCACGGTGGCGAGGTGGCGTGTGTAGCGTGTGTAGCGCGCACTCACCCAGCAGCAGCGTGTGCAGCAGCCGGTCGTAGAGCGCGGCGTGCGCGGGCGGCAGCGGCGCGTGCGGCGAGTGCGCGAGCAGGAAGTGCAGCGCGCGCGTCACGGTGGCGAGGTGGCGTGTGTAGCGTGTGTAGCGCGCACTCACCCAGCAGCAGCGTGTGCAGCAGCCGGTCGTAGAGCGCGGCGTGCGCGGGCGGCAGCGGCGCGTGCGGCGAGTGCGCGAGCAGGAAGTGCAGCGCGCGCGTCACGGTGGCGAGGTGGCGTGTGTAGCGTGTGTAGCGCGCACTCACCCAGCAGCAGCGTGTGCAGCAGCCGGTCGTAGAGCGCGGCGTGCGCGGGCGGCAGCGGCGCGTGCGGCGAGTGCGCGAGCAGGAAGTGCAGCGCGCGCGTCACGGTGGCGAGGTGGCGTGTGTAGCGTGTGTAGCGCGCACTCACCCAGCAGCAGCGTGTGCAGCAGCCGGTCGTAGAGCGCGGCGTGCGCGGGCGGCAGCGGCGCGTGCGGCGAGTGCGCGAGCAGGAAGTGCAGCGCGCGCGTCACGGTGGCGAGGTGGCGTGTGTAGCGTGTGTAGCGCGCACTCACCCAGCAGCAGCGTGTGCAGCAGCCGGTCGTAGAGCGCGGCGTGCGCGGGCGGCAGCGGCGCGTGCGGCGAGTGCGCGAGCAGGAAGTGCAGCGCGCGCGTCACGGTGGCGAGGTGGCGTGTGTAGCGTGTGTAGCGCGCACTCACCCAGCAGCAGCGTGTGCAGCAGCCGGTCGTAGAGCGCGGCGTGCGCGGGCGGCAGCGGCGCGTGCGGCGAGTGCGCGAGCAGGAAGTGCAGCGCGCGCGTCACGGTGGCGAGGTGGCGCGCAGCCAGCTCGGTGCGGTCCACGCGCGCGCCATCGCCGCCCACCGACATTGCCGACGACAGCACTGCAAACGCGCACAGGTAACGATAACAAACGATACAAGCTTTATGCAACAGTATTGTTGGTCGCTTATATTATGCTCGGCCGGCGCGGCGGCAGCGGCGTGACGGCGGGCCCGGCGCGGCGCTTATCAACAAATGTGACGGCGCGGTGGCGGTATTATCTGTTGCATCAATTGCAGGCCAAGCATCAGAGTGAGTGATGGATGAGAATAATTTTGACGTGACAACGTCTTATAAATTGGTTTGCCGGGTGACACTTCAAGAAACTGCGTTACGCTCCGCTCACGTTCCGCGCTCACAATGAGAGCGAGTGAGAGGCACGCGTCCCTTCGACTCGGGCATGGTTAGCCCGCCTAAGAGCGAGTGAGACAGACATAAAAAGTGAAAGGCACGCGTCCCTTCCACTCGAGCACAGTTAACCCGCCTAAGAGCGAGAGAGGCAGAGCGAGAGAGAGAGAGTGAGAGAGATAGGCATACACACCGGTTCATGTTATACGAATGAATATTCACATTAAAATTATTTTACCACTCAAAGTCGTTGTCACGTAAAACTTTCGCCCGTATACCGACTTTACAGGCAACCAATTTTTTTTTGTAAACTTTAATCGCAAGGGTGGACAATTATTTATTATTATTAGTGGTAATAAATATAGCCTTTGTTCATCAGGGATAATGTAGGATTATAATAGTTAAAGATTTTTTTAAAGTCCAATATGTTCATTATGTTCGTCAAATTTATTTATTTATTTAGTGTATATTTGTATATATTATGTGTATTTTTAAATATGTAATCATATATATATATATATAATTATATATATATTTTATCTTATGTGTCATATATATGTATGTATATATATGTCTTTTTTTTTTTTTCGTTTTCTCTTTTATTTATTTTGTCGCACCGCCCACTAAACATTTCTGCTTAGCCCAAAGGTATGACTGGTAGAGAATGCCCTACGGCGTTAAGTCCACCTTTTGTACAAAGTATTGTTGTGCAATAAAGCTTAAATAAAAAATAAATAAAATTCAGAGTCAGTTCAATTCAATCAAACAATCGAGGCGGTCCAGCTGCGCCGCCAGCAGCGCCTACAGTGCGCTAGACATGTGCAGTATTAAAGTGCGGGGCGGGCACCTGTGGTGAAGTAGTTGGCGTACTTGTTG
Organism: Pyrausta despicata; assembly: GCA_963921415.1. Classification (NCBI taxonomy): domain Eukaryota; kingdom Metazoa; phylum Arthropoda; class Insecta; order Lepidoptera; family Crambidae; genus Pyrausta; species Pyrausta despicata. The sequence goes on from OY992851.1 coordinate 449,857, forward strand.
TGCGGCGCGCTGTGGTCGCCGAGCCGCTCCTCGAGGCGGTCCAGCTGCGCCGCCAGCAGCGCCTACAGTGCGCTAGACATGTGCAGTATTAAAGTGCGGGGCGGGCACCTGTGGTGAAGTAGTTGGCGTACTTGTTGTGCGGCGCGCTGTGGTCGCCGAGCCGCTCCTCGAGGCGGTCCAGCTGCGCCGCCAGCAGCGCCTACAGTGCGCTAGACATGTGCAGTATTAAAGTGCGGGGCGGGCACCTGTGGTGAAGTAGTTGGCGTACTTGTTGTGCGGCGCGCTGTGGTCGCCGAGCCGCTCCTCGAGGCGGTCCAGCTGCGCCGCCAGCAGCGCCTACAGTGCGCTAGACATGTGCAGTATTAAAGTGCGGGGCGGGCACCTGTGGTGAAGTAGTTGGCGTACTTGTTGTGCGGCGCGCTGTGGTCGCCGAGCCGCTCCTCGAGGCGGTCCAGCTGCGCCGCCAGCAGCGCCCACAGTGCGCTAGACATGTGCAGTATTAAAGTGCGGGGCGGGCACCTGTGGTGAAGTAGTTGGCGTACTTGTTGTGCGGCGCGCTGTGGTCGCCGAGCCGCTCCTCGAGGCGGTCCAGCTGCGCCGCCAGCAGCGCCTACAGTGCGCTAGACATGTGCAGTATTAAAGTGCGGGGCGGGCACCTGTGGTGAAGTAGTTGGCGTACTTGTTGTGCGGCGCGCTGTGGTCGCCGAGCCGCTCCTCGAGGCGGTCCAGCTGCGCCGCCAGCAGCGCCTACAGTGCGCTAGACATGTGCAGTATTAAAGTGCGGGGCGGGCACCTGTGGTGAAGTAGTTGGCGTACTTGTTGTGCGGCGCGCTGTGGTCGCCGAGCCGCTCCTCGAGGCGGTCCAGCTGCGCCGCCAGCAGCGCCTACAGTGCGCTAGACATGTGCAGTATTAAAGTGCGGGGCGGGCACCTGTGGTGAAGTAGTTGGCGTACTTGTTGTGCGGCGCGCTGTGGTCGCCGAGCCGCTCCTCGAGGCGGTCCAGCTGCGCCGCCAGCAGCGCCTACAGTGCGCTAGACATGTGCAGTATTAAAGTGCGGGGCGGGCACCTGTGGTGAAGTAGTTGGCGTACTTGTTGTGCGGCGCGCTGTGGTCGCCGAGCCGCTCCTCGAGGCGGTCCAGCTGCGCCGCCAGCAGCGCCTACAGTGCGCTAGACATGTGCAGTATTAAAGTGCGGGGCGGGCACCTGTGGTGAAGTAGTTGGCGTACTTGTTGTGCGGCGCGCTGTGGTCGCCGAGCCGCTCCTCGAGGCGGTCCAGCTGCGCCGCCAGCAGCGCCTACAGTGCGCTAGACATGTGCAGTATTAAAGTGCGGGGCGGGCACCTGTGGTGAAGTAGTTGGCGTACTTGTTGTGCGGCGCGCTGTGGTCGCCGAGCCGCTCCTCGAGGCGGTCCAGCTGCGCCGCCAGCAGCGCCTACAGTGCGCTAGACATGTGCAGTATTAAAGTGCGGGGCGGGCACCTGTGGTGAAGTAGTTGGCGTACTTGTTGTGCGGCGCGCTGTGGTCGCCGAGCCGCTCCTCGAGGCGGTCCAGCTGCGCCGCCAGCAGCGCCTACAGTGCGCTAGACATGTGCAGTATTAAAGTGCGGGGCGGGCACCTGTGGTGAAGTAGTTGGCGTACTTGTTGTGCGGCGCGCTGTGGTCGCCGAGCCGCTCCTCGAGGCGGTCCAGCTGCGCCGCCAGCAGCGCCTACAGTGCGCTAGACATGTGCAGTATTAAAGTGCGGGGCGGGCACCTGTGGTGAAGTAGTTGGCGTACTTGTTGTGCGGCGCGCTGTGGTCGCCGAGCCGCTCCTCGAGGCGGTCCAGCTGCGCCGCCAGCAGCGCCTACAGTGCGCTAGACATGTGCAGTATTAAAGTGCGGGGCGGGCACCTGTGGTGAAGTAGTTGGCGTACTTGTTGTGCGGCGCGCTGTGGTCGCCGAGCCGCTCCTCGAGGCGGTCCAGCTGCGCCGCCAGCAGCGCGACTTGCGCGGCGCGCGCCGCGTCCCGCACCCCCTCGCAGTCAGCGGTCTGCTCCACGAATGTTAGCTGGTAGTGGATGTCGCATATCGTCTAGGGATGTACAAAACAAATTAGTAACATCACCTGCTCGAAATTGTGAATGATAATCAAGACAAAAGTGTCTCATATTATAGTGAGGGTAGAGTAGTAGCCGCACCTGCATGCCGTGGTGCGCGGCGAGCGCCTTGAGCGCGACGGCGACGAGCAGCTGCTGCAGGTCGCGCTGCAGCAGCTCGCGGGGGGCGGCAGGCAGGTGGCCGCACGCGCGCACGCTGCGCACCACCACCTCCGGCAGGCACACCTCGCCCAGCGCGCGCAGCGATGACTGCCCGATCAAACATGTATTTAAGTTTCACATTACCATGTAAATGAATCGATTTGCACACGGGCACAAGCATGTAGTGTAGTAGTACTTAGTCTTATGTATTAATATGAGTGAAACCTATTTAATTGATTACGAGCCCCGATGCAAAATAGATCGTCTAGTATGAAAAATAAGATATTATGAAATGATGTGAAGTGAATTTGCGTAAAGTAACTAAAAAGTTAGGAAGACAGTAAACCACTATTGGAGTAACATTTCAAAGTTTATTTTAACGTATCTCAAAATCTTTCATGACCTTACATAACATAAATAAATAAATAAATATACTGAAACATATGTCGCAAAAGTATTCGTCTATCACTGGCTCTCACGCAAAATAGTTCGTCTACCACTTAGTTATGTCGCCTTTGCTTTCAATTACAGCTTTAATGCGAAGAGGCATGGTCGCAACCAACGCTGCACACTCGTCGGTCGTAATTGACTCCCACACTTTCTTCATTTTCCACCATAGGGTCTCAATCGGCGATAGGTCCGGGCTGTTAAATGGCCACTCGATGGTTGGGATACTTTTTGACAGCAGCCATGTCTTTGTTGTTTTTGCAGTATGGCAGGAAGCACCGTCTTGTTGAAAAATGAAAGAATCTTGATGTTTGAGTGACGGAATGGAGGGCAGTAGACTTTCTTTAAAAATATTTTGATATCTTGTTGCATTGATGGAACCATCCACAAACTGCATCCCACCAACACCTAGCGCAGACATGCAGCCCCAGATCATGAGAGACGCTGGAAACTTAACTTTTCGTTTAATGCAATCAGTATGAAATGCTTTATGTTTATTTCGTTCAGTTAATTTAGACTCGTCACTCCATATGATACTACGCCACTGATCAGAAGTCCAATTTAAGTAATCACGAGCAAATTTCAATCTCTTTTTCTTCTGTAAGGCAGTCGAGGCAGTAGTTTTTGCTTAGCTGTATAAAATCCGTAGCTCATTCTTTTTAACACTCTTTTTCAGGAATCAACTGAAACATCTTTGTCAATCATGTCTTTCCATTGCACCGTTAGTTCTCCAGGTCGAGCACGGCGATTTTTTTTGACAATTTTCTTAAGAATTCTGTTTTCTGCTTTACTGGTGATACGGGGTCGGCCAGTTTTCTTCAAGCAAAAAATATTTCCATTCTTTTTATAGTGCTGAATGATAGATTGCACTGTAGATCTGGGCAGTGTCAAGTCTTTTGAGATTTGGTAACTTGGTTTGCCCGCCTCAATCCCACAAACTGTTCGCTAAGTTCTTCTCCCACTGGTTTGCCACGACCCATTTTTACTTGAAAACTGAAGAAATTAACAGAATTTTACAGAATTTATACGATCTCACTTGTCAAAATGACTGAAGAATTACTTTTCCAAACTTAAATTTTTAAAAATAAATTTTATAAAGGGTAAACAATATTTAACTCAATGATAGACGAACTTTTGCATCGATTAGCAACTAGATGAACTATTTTGCTTACGATTTGCTCAACTTAAAAGCAGGTTAACTTTTAATTTAAAAGGATGAAATAGTTTATTGCTTCAACAATGAATAGTGCATAAGTAACCGAACATGAGATGGTAGAATAGTTTTTCTGTTTACGTAACTGGACAACAATAATTAAGTTAGAAAAAATCTTTGTACACGTTTTTCGTCCTAGACGAACTATTTTGCATCCGGGCTCGTATTATTAAACGGAGATACCTAAGATCAAGTCGTTTACTTTGTGCTCCCGAGCTCCCATCCTTACATGGCGACCCTGCCATTTTTGGAGGTCTGCCGGAGTTCGGTCGGGCGAGATTAAATTTCAACAAAATGTTTTATTTAAAGTATTATATTTATTTGGTTCGCGGTAATCACTTATTTGCCCTTGATGATGCGGTCATGCGGGGCACTAGTTCGACTAGACTAGATCGACCATGTTATTAGCTCTGCGCTTTGTAATTCAGCATCTTCGCGGGAGTGCGAGCGGCGAACACTTACGATATCGCAAGCCGCCACGATCGCGCCCGAGCCGAATATTCGCGACACATTCCCCTTCAAGTACCGAACACTTCAGTGCCATAACCTATGCCTCGTATGTGACTGTCTCGTTAGTGTAGTGGCAAAGTTTCTGCCTTACATCCGAGAGGTCCTGGGTTCGAATCCCAGGCCGAGCTAAAATTGTTTCTGAGATTTTCTGTCATGAATTTCTCAAAAACAGCTCGGAATCGGGAAGTTGGCGGTGTTACAACCACGTGCCTAGGTGCGCACGTTAAGGCGTTGGTCCTGCGACTGATTTCTCTCCGGTCATTAGTAATAGAATAATTAGCATTAGCATCATTAATTAGCATGCTATTTCATCGTTAGCAATAATTAAATTATTTGACGATGCTAAATTGTGTGAATGCTAAAATTCACGTGACTGCTAAAATTCACGGACAGCGACGTGTCGTTGCTTTCATAGATTCGCACGCACTGCTTTAGCAGGCTGCATTAGCAGCCATTAGCAGTAGCAGCCAATTGAAACTCGCGTTCGCGTGCTGTCGGGCGACGATCGGCTTTTGAGCGTTACCCGAGTGAATGGCGAACAAAGAAAGAGAAGAGAATACGGCATCCTTGCATTTAGAGTCGTATTTTGCGTGCGGTTTATTGAACTGTTTATTTGAATGAAATTGTTTGTCTTTTCGTGACTTGATTGAATTATCTATTCGGTGCAGTTTTTATTTTACTAAAGTCAAATTTAATCTTATCTTAGTCACAACATTAAAATATACGTTGCATACAACAGTCACAATTTCGCAATTTCATATTATACGCTAACGCTATTTCGCAATTTCGATGAAATTTCATATTAGCATAGCAATAGCGCGTAGCATGCTATGCTATGAAATTTAGCATGCTAATTAAATTAACAAAAAAAAAGCAATAATTGCGATTACTACGGGTCGGATTGCCGTCTCACCGAACTTTGAGAGTGATGGAACAGTGAGTGCACCTGTGTATTGCGCTCACACTTGTGCACTATAATATCTCCTGCGTAGTTGGCTGATCTCTGTTGAGATTGGCCGCCGTGGTCGAAATCGGCCAGGAGGACAATTATAATATGCGTTTGTTTAAGATAGTGATACCGTGTCGACGACGCGCAGCAGCAGCCGCGCCACGTTGTGCGCGAGCGCGGCGTCGTGCAGGCAGCACGGCAGCAGCGCCAGCAGCGGCCCGCAGCGCCACGTCCACTCCTCACTCGCATCCACCCAGATATCTTCCTATACACACACAAAGACAATCTAAGTCATTAGTGATGAGTTATGGCATCCTGATCCTAGCAATATGCTGCCACAAAACACTCATGGTGGTTATTAAAGGTAAAACCTGTGGTTACTATAGAAGTACCCTACACCTTAGAAAGTCAGTTGTGTTTGTTTTGAGTTAAACGACAACGTTGTTTGTTTTTTGTTAAATTTACGTTTAGTAGCTCGCGTTTAAATGGCGCAAAATGTACGCGTTGACTTGACCTGTTTTAGGTCAATAGTACAGTTACGATACAGACTTTCAAATACAAACACATTCAGTATGATATTCACATTTAGTCTGCAAGTTTTTTTTTAAATTATTTTTCGCTGTGCCAAACACTTGAACATAATTAAATAATGGTGAGTTTCAAGGCCGACCAAGTTTTTTTGTCAAAAAAGTAAATGGCGTAAAAAGCTCACTCACGTCGAGCTGATCCTCGAGCGGCACGTCGCACTTGGTGAGCAGCGCCGCGCACGCCGCCGCCAGCTCCCACGTGCCTTCGTACAGCGAGATCTGATAAAACAATACATGTTCAGTTTCCCTTATGGGAAGATTAACACCAAAGCTCTGGTGTTAATTTTCACAGGAGCACTAGCCTCTGCAAAGGCCACAACAAACCGGACAAGCCGGACTGCCCGCTGCGGGAGTGCTGGGTACGAGCGCATGTGCTAGTGCCCGGTGCACCCGCTCCAGGCCGGTACTTAAATTAATTCTGAATTTTGTATTTTAATTTACTAAATTGATCTGAATTTTGAATTTAATTTAATGTAATTTAATTTTGTTTCAATTTGTTTTAATAGACCTAATTGCAATTTGACATTTAAATTATTATTATTATTATGGACATAGTCTGAAATAAAATGATTTTATTTATTTTATTATTTATTAAACCAGGAACTCCACTCTTGTTGAAGAATTCGAGAAGTTTCTGCTTTATAAATTAAAATAATTAATATAAAGAATTACAGTTTTCGGCCGGCGGTCCGTCTCGGAATTATATTAAACTAGCGGCCGACCGCAACTTCGTCCGTGTTCAAGTTCAAATAAATGATAGTTTTGACCTAGTCTACATGCAGAGATCTTAAATCGATACCTCAATCATATTTCGGCCCCTAGGACCGGGACACAGGCTGCAGGGAAAGAAAGGCTCTTACACATATATGTATAATATCATATAGAGACTAGCTGACCCGGCAAACGTTGTTTTGCAATATAAATGACAATCCTTATCACTAAAGGAAATGAAAAATAGTTGTTGGCCGATTCTCAAACCTACTCAATATGTTCACAAAGTTTCATGAGAATCAGTCAAGCCGTTTCGGAGGAGTACAGGAACGAACATTGTGACACAAGAATTTTATTTATATAGAAATAGCCTAGCTTAGGGATAGGGATTGTAATTAAAAGATCATGATCAATAATATACCCACCGTCCCCACCCACCAACAGACATCAAATTTATATCGTTGTGATTGTTAGTATCCAATTACTTGACTCAAAGTCTAGCGTAAACGCCGCACCGCCGCGGCGCGATTCCAAACCCAAGCGTAGTGAATCAGTGCTTATTATTGGCAAAATTTCTACACGAAATATGAAAACCCCATCGATTTGAATGTCGCCATCTATAAAATGATTCACTCGTTGAATCTACTGAGATCAACCATTTATATACCATTTCATTTCTGTTGGTGGGTGGGGACGAAAACGGTCATGGTCGTTTATTTAATATATAGTTCAAATTCAAATGATTTAATTGATAGACACAGGTGGCATTATACAGATGGTGATGTAGATGGCAGCATGGTTTCACTATGTGTTGCCGTTATTGGCGTTATTGTGTGCTTCGAGTTCGTGTCTCACCTGGTTAGCGAGATGCACGAGGTAGTGTTGCGCGCGCAACTTGCGCGCCAGGTCGGGCGGGTCGCGGCGCTGCAGCGCGGCCAGCACGCGCACCAGCGCCGCGCGCACGGCGCCGCTGCGGTGGTTCGCCAGCACGACCAGCGCCTCCACCGACACGCAGCCGCACAGCGCCTGCCACACGGAACTAACTTTTACACCACACATAGACTAAAGATAATAGAAGACAAGAATACTATCAACAGAAGGGAAGTATTCAATACTAACTTCTCCTAACTAGACCTATTCCCATTTACTAGAAGTCAGTATGCACATAGGGACCATCCATTGATCACGTGATGTTTTATTTTATTTTTTGAGGTTTAAGACTACCCCTCCTCCTCTATTCATCATCGTTTCATCAAGCCACTCGCCGTCATCCATCATTTTTGCATGTTCCTTAGCTTTTTTCTTTGTACAAAAGTAAAATGCCAACCGCTAGCATGTCCTTTCTAAAAGTATCTGCCGATCCTTCTGCAGGCTAGGACAATACAGGTCATAAATCGTTGGAGTAATTTCAAGAGACAGACGCAGAAGATAGCATCAAAATTAGTACACGTGATATATAACTTTACATCCCCCCCCCTTGTTATATTTGGTGTTTTTTTTATCGACCTCCTCCTTTCAAGGCTCACGTGATTAATGGATAGCCCCATACCTGCGCGAGCTGGTGGTCGGGCAGCACGGCGATGGTGTCGCGCAGCAGCAGCAGCAGCCCCTCGCACGCTGTCCAGCCCGGCTCGGCGCCCGCGCGTAGCCGCCGCTGTATACACATAACCTTATTGTCAAATTCAGCGCCAAAGATACTGTTTTGTTTGTACCATTTTTTTGTATAATTCAGATACAAAAAAATGGAGACACTAGATTGACCAAGGGTCGTCACAATTTAGTTTAAATGTTCAAAATCAATAGGCTTGTTTCCACTATGAAAGAAATATTCAAAAACTGATTTTCTCTAAAATAATTCATAATTTCAGATGCCTTTACACTAATATTTTTCTGCAGTTCGTATTATTTGATTTTTAATTGGAATTCAAATGATAATTAGTCACTCAGTCGGCATTGCACGCGATGACGTCAAAGTGTGGTATTCCCATACAAACTCTATGAAGAAAAGCGTTTTGACAGTTGATAAAAAGTACGTCAACGATTGGTGGTGTCAACTACCGTATTATGATAAAGCTTGTTGTCTGATAGAGACAACGATTATATCTACGTATAACAAGAAACATCCAAAAGACATAGTCTAGACATATAGCCTTAGAAAAATCTAAAATAGACAGTTAATTAACGATGTTTAGGCTACATTTTTGTCTATTTTGGGTAATTTGTGAAACTTTATATTGGTTGTACTAAACAGAAGGTTAAGTATGAGGGAGTACCTACCTGGTGGTAGATCCCGCCGGTGTAGAGGTCGACGGTGGTGTGGCTGACGTCGTCCACGTCTACAACAATGTACTCGGTGAGGTCGGCGTCGGCGCGTGCCCGCCCCGCGTCGTCCGCACGCGACGCCGCGCCCGCGCCCGCCCCCGCGCCCTCTGCAACCGCCACCGCCACCGCTAGTACCGCGCGGCACGACACTCAACGCGTACCACGCATGTGCGACAAACACAACCCAGGGTAGACCATCATAAGATCCACTACCTTGCTCTGTGTGAGCTTCGAAATATTACATCAACCAAAAACCAATAAAAACGCTTATTTGAGCGTTCGGTTATATTTAGTCGTAAGTGCGTAGTATTTGTTGATTGTTAAGATAAAGCCGAGCCTAGCGCTTGTTAAAAGATCCGGAGATATAAGAAACAGAAAATTAAGTTAGTCAAATAGTTTCAAGATTTGCTTAAGAGCAACATGCTGCGCCAATAGCACTATTTACAAGGTTATTTTTTAAGAATAGCGAGCCATGAGTTATGCTTGTTGCGATAGATTTATAACATTAAATAATACAATGATATAATAAATGAGATAGGAAATGGTAAAATTTGAAACTTTTAGAAGAACACTTCTTCAGAAGAACCTCAAAAATAGTCTTATTTCAAGCTTAACCAATCATATAGCAACTAGGTAAAATATATGCACTTATCGAGCAAAGTATTTACATTCGTATCTACTAAGTAAACAACTCTCACTAACCATCCGTTTTTTTATAAGTACTCCAATGCTATCAATAATTATTGACGTTTTATATTTAAAATATCTGAAGTCACGAGCTGTACGGATATTCTTTAAAAAATAAAAATCAATACAATTGAGAGTTTAAAAGCAAAGTTCTGCTTACCGACTGGTGGCTGCGGGTCAGAGTTCTCAGATGCTGATGAAGCATCAGTTAACTTTCTGTAAATAAGACAAAACAACGTAAGCATATGATAACCTACATATTAAGAATATATACCTAAAATACAAGCAAAATATTTGTTTAGTTTAGGTACAATCACTAACATAGTAGTAAGCATTTATTTATTTCTTACATCTGGGTCTGTAGATTTTGTTTATGTAATATTACAATAAATTTATCTTTAACTTTAACTCATAAATATATTTTAATGAGTTTTCAGTTCATGGTCCATGCAATAGATCAAAACCGACTAAGGGAATGTCTAAGGAAACTAAATTATGACTTATACCTTGTTCCCTGGTGGAACCGAATTCTAAACAAGGTGATTGCTGGGGGCAAGCTCTTTATTTATTAGGAATCACTGCACCACTGTGACTAAATAAGTTTGTTTAAGGCCTTCTCCGGATTTCGAGTGTATTTTTACACGTTTAACCGAGCGAACTGTTAGAAGTCGCTCTCGCGCACAGTAAAAAATGTTTATTGGTGTTTTGTCACAACTGAGGAGAGAGGGGGGACCCGTCAGCGGCGTGTGAACGCGGTCGTGAGCGAGCGCGAACTGAACCTCGGGCCCCGAGGTTCAGGGAGTTGGTGCCAAAAGTGCTGACACAGCTCTATTGCGGGTAGAGCAGCCCTTATGGGTGCACATTTTGGTTATAACTCGAACGAACCCGCACTATCTCCGCATTGGCAAGCCAAAAAATGGCTAAAGATGCAAGAAGATGCAGTGAAGCGGCAAAAATCACTTACTGGTTTTCCTTAATCTGCATATTGAGGATCCCCTTCATCTGTTTGGCCGAGTCGAAGCTGCTCTCCGGATCTGTTTTTTCCGCGTCCGTTTTGTCTTGGTCCGGGTCTGCGCTCGCGTCGGTGTGCTCGTTGAGGCTGGCGCTGTCTTCGGCAGAGGCGGTGGCGGGGGCGGGAGCGGGGGCGGGAGCGGAAGCGGACGACACGCTGGAGCGATCCGGCCGGCGGCGGCGCGAGGGCTTCCGCTTGAGCGATGCGAACTCGCTCATCTCCTGCGTCTCAGGCGTGAGCAGGAAGTAGAAGTTCGCGCGCGAGTGCGTCACGAACGTGTCGCTTGCCTAGGGGAAATATTGTAGTTAAACGTTTTGAAACAAGTAATCATGGTGGAAGTTTTTTAAAAGAAAATTCTACCAAAATAATAGAGGAGTTTACTTTTAAGATATACGCTGATTTGCATTTTAATGTTAATTACAATAGATTTATAGTGACGCTACGTTGTGATGATTAACAGTTTAAAATTAACTGTGTGAAGTGCGACGTAAGGTGCGCGCAGTGCCATCTCTTGGTGATGTCAGGGACTCCTGTAACAACGCACCTGGTGCATGAGCAGCAGGAAGTCGCTGAGCAGCGCGACGTGCTGCAGCAGCGGCGGCGAGCCCACCAGCGCGCGCACCAGCTTGGTGATGTCAGGGACTCCTGTAACAACGCACCTGGTGCATGAGCAGCAGGAAGTCGCTGAGCAGCGCGACGTGCTGCAGCAGCGGCGGCGAGCCCACCAGCGCGCGCACCAGCTTGGTGATGTCAGGGACTCCTGTAACAACGCACCTGGTGCATGAGCAGCAGGAAGTCGCTGAGCAGCGCGACGTGCTGCAGCAGCGGCGGCGAGCCCACCAGCGCGCGCACCAGCTTGGTGATGTCAGGGACTCCTGTAACAACGCACCTGGTGCATGAGCAGCAGGAAGTCGCTGAGCAGCGCGACGTGCTGCAGCAGCGGCGGCGAGCCCACCAGCGCGCGCACCAGCTTGGTGATGTCAGGGACTCCTGTAACAACGCACCTGGTGCATGAGCAGCAGGAAGTCGCTGAGCAGCGCGACGTGCTGCAGCAGCGGCGGCGAGCCCACCAGCGCGCGCACCAGCTTGGTGATGTCAGGGACTCCTGTAACAACGCACCTGGTGCATGAGCAGCAGGAAGTCGCTGAGCAGCGCGACGTGCTGCAGCAGCGGCGGCGAGCCCACCAGCGCGCGCACCAGCTTGGTGATGTCAGGGACTCCTGTAACAACGCACCTGGTGCATGAGCAGCAGGAAGTCGCTGAGCAGCGCGACGTGCTGCAGCAGCGGCGGCGAGCCCACCAGCGCGCGCACCAGCTTGGTGATGTCAGGGACTCCTGTAACAACGCACCTGGTGCATGAGCAGCAGGAAGTCGCTGAGCAGCGCGACGTGCTGCAGCAGCGGCGGCGAGCCCACCAGCGCGCGCACCAGCTTGGTGATGTCAGGGACTCCTGTAACAACGCACCTGGTGCATGAGCAGCAGGAAGTCGCTGAGCAGCGCGACGTGCTGCAGCAGCGGCGGCGAGCCCACCAGCGCGCGCACCAGCTTGGTGATGTCAGGGACTCCTGTAACAACGCACCTGGTGCATGAGCAGCAGGAAGTCGCTGAGCAGCGCGACGTGCTGCAGCAGCGGCGGCGAGCCCACCAGCGCGCGCACCAGCTTGGTGATGTCAGGGACTCCTGTAACAACGCACCTGGTGCATGAGCAGCAGGAAGTCGCTGAGCAGCGCGACGTGCTGCAGCAGCGGCGGCGAGCCCACCAGCGCGCGCACCAGCTTGGTGATGTCAGGGACTCCTGTAACAACGCACCTGGTGCATGAGCAGCAGGAAGTCGCTGAGCAGCGCGACGTGCTGCAGCAGCGGCGGCGAGCCCACCAGCGCGCGCACCAGCTTGGTGATGTCAGGGACTCCTGTAACAACGCACCTGGTGCATGAGCAGCAGGAAGTCGCTGAGCAGCGCGACGTGCTGCAGCAGCGGCGGCGAGCCCACCAGCGCGCGCACCAGCTTGGTGATGTCAGGGACTCCTGTAACAACGCACCTGGTGCATGAGCAGCAGGAAGTCGCTGAGCAGCGCGACGTGCTGCAGCAGCGGCGGCGAGCCCACCAGCGCGCGCACCAGCTTGGTGATGTCAGGGACTCCTGTAACAACGCACCTGGTGCATGAGCAGCAGGAAGTCGCTGAGCAGCGCGACGTGCTGCAGCAGCGGCGGCGAGCCCACCAGCGCGCGCACCAGCTTGGTGATGTCAGGGACTCCTGTAACAACGCACCTGGTGCATGAGCAGCAGGAAGTCGCTGAGCAGCGCGACGTGCTGCAGCAGCGGCGGCGAGCCCACCAGCGCGCGCACCAGCTTGGTGATGTCAGGGACTCCTGTAACAACGCACCTGGTGCATGAGCAGCAGGAAGTCGCTGAGCAGCGCGACGTGCTGCAGCAGCGGCGGCGAGCCCACCAGCGCGCGCACCAGCTTGGTGATGTCAGGGACTCCTGTAACAACGCACCTGGTGCATGAGCAGCAGGAAGTCGCTGAGCAGCGCGACGTGCTGCAGCAGCGGCGGCGAGCCCACCAGCGCGCGCACCAGCTTGGTGATGTCAGGGACTCCTGTAACAACGCACCTGGTGCATGAGCAGCAGGAAGTCGCTGAGCAGCGCGACGTGCTGCAGCAGCGGCGGCGAGCCCACCAGCGCGCGCACCAGCTTGGTGATGTCAGGGACTCCTGTAACAACGCACCTGGTGCATGAGCAGCAGGAAGTCGCTGAGCAGCGCGACGTGCTGCAGCAGCGGCGGCGAGCCCACCAGCGCGCGCACCAGCTTGGTGATGTCAGGGACTCCTGTAACAACGCACCTGGTGCATGAGCAGCAGGAAGTCGCTGAGCAGCGCGACGTGCTGCAGCAGCGGCGGCGAGCCCACCAGCGCGCGCACCAGCTTGGTGATGTCAGGGACTCCTGTAACAACGCACCTGGTGCATGAGCAGCAGGAAGTCGCTGAGCAGCGCGACGTGCTGCAGCAGCGGCGGCGAGCCCACCAGCGCGCGCACCAGCTTGGTGATGTCAGGGACTCCTGTAACAACGCACCTGGTGCATGAGCAGCAGGAAGTCGCTGAGCAGCGCGACGTGCTGCAGCAGCGGCGGCGAGCCCACCAGCGCGCGCACCAGCTTGGTGATGTCAGGGACTCCTGTAACAACGCACCTGGTGCATGAGCAGCAGGAAGTCGCTGAGCAGCGCGACGTGCTGCAGCAGCGGCGGCGAGCCCACCAGCGCGCGCACCAGCTTGGTGATGTCAGGGACTCCTGTAACAACGCACCTGGTGCATGAGCAGCAGGAAGTCGCTGAGCAGCGCGACGTGCTGCAGCAGCGGCGGCGAGCCCACCAGCGCGCGCACCAGCTTGGTGATGTCAGGGACTCCTGTAACAACGCACCTGGTGCATGAGCAGCAGGAAGTCGCTGAGCAGCGCGACGTGCTGCAGCAGCGGCGGCGAGCCCACCAGCGCGCGCACCAGCTTGGTGATGTCAGGGACTCCTGTAACAACGCACCTGGTGCATGAGCAGCAGGAAGTCGCTGAGCAGCGCGACGTGCTGCAGCAGCGGCGGCGAGCCCACCAGCGCGCGCACCAGCTTGGTGATGTCAGGGACTCCTGTAACAACGCACCTGGTGCATGAGCAGCAGGAAGTCGCTGAGCAGCGCGACGTGCTGCAGCAGCGGCGGCGAGCCCACCAGCGCGCGCACCAGCTTGGTGATGTCAGGGACTCCTGTAACAACGCACCTGGTGCATGAGCAGCAGGAAGTCGCTGAGCAGCGCGACGTGCTGCAGCAGCGGCGGCGAGCCCACCAGCGCGCGCACCAGCTTGGTGATGTCAGGGACTCCTGTAACAACGCACCTGGTGCATGAGCAGCAGGAAGTCGCTGAGCAGCGCGACGTGCTGCAGCAGCGGCGGCGAGCCCACCAGCGCGCGCACCAGCTTGGTGATGTCAGGGACTCCTGTAACAACGCACCTGGTGCATGAGCAGCAGGAAGTCGCTGAGCAGCGCGACGTGCTGCAGCAGCGGCGGCGAGCCCACCAGCGCGCGCACCAGCTTGGTGATGTCAGGGACTCCTGTAACAACGCACCTGGTGCATGAGCAGCAGGAAGTCGCTGAGCAGCGCGACGTGCTGCAGCAGCGGCGGCGAGCCCACCAGCGCGCGCACCAGCTTGGTGATGTCAGGGACTCCTGTAACAACGCACCTGGTGCATGAGCAGCAGGAAGTCGCTGAGCAGCGCGACGTGCTGCAGCAGCGGCGGCGAGCCCACCAGCGCGCGCACCAGCTTGGTGATGTCAGGGACTCCTGTAACAACGCACCTGGTGCATGAGCAGCAGGAAGTCGCTGAGCAGCGCGACGTGCTGCAGCAGCGGCGGCGAGCCCACCAGCGCGCGCACCAGCTTGGTGATGTCAGGGACTCCTGTAACAACGCACCTGGTGCATGAGCAGCAGGAAGTCGCTGAGCAGCGCGACGTGCTGCAGCAGCGGCGGCGAGCCCACCAGCGCGCGCACCAGCTTGGTGATGTCAGGGACTCCTGTAACAACGCACCTGGTGCATGAGCAGCAGGAAGTCGCTGAGCAGCGCGACGTGCTGCAGCAGCGGCGGCGAGCCCACCAGCGCGCGCACCAGCTTGGTGATGTCAGGGACTCCTGTAACAACGCACCTGGTGCATGAGCAGCAGGAAGTCGCTGAGCAGCGCGACGTGCTGCAGCAGCGGCGGCGAGCCCACCAGCGCGCGCACCAGCTCCACCAGCGCGCCGCTTGTCGACGCGCTCAGTGGCCCGCATTCCGAAATCAGGAACCTTTCCTGTGACACACACATTATTAAAGGTGATTCAGAAGTTTACGTTGTGCTTGAAATGTTTAAAAATGGACAAAACAGTTTTAGAATAGCAGGCTCTACAATCCTAAAGTAAACTTAACAGCCTATATACGTCCCACTGCTGGGCACAGGCCTCACCTCAACCATGAGCTGGTCCGAGGCATACTCCACCACGCGGGCTCAGTGCGGATTGGTGGACGGGTGTTTGTAAGGTAAGTGACCAACCTTACTGTCAGATTTTGCCGCCCGAGGGCCTCTGACCAGGCTTAACGACTGATATCTATCGATATTAACCGCGACTAACAGCTAAACGTGTCTTCCGAAGCACGGAGATGCTTGTAAATAGACGTCACTTAAATGGTCAGAATGGTCACCCATCCCAAACATGACCGCGCCTTAGGTTGCTTAACATTAGGTATCACTACTAAAGCGCTGCAACCACTGCGCCACAAGCACCTCTCACACACAAACTTAACTTAGTAAGTGGTAAAGATATCAGTGATTTCTGGAAACATGGCGCTCCTTGCGAGTCAGCGCTTTTATACGATAGTAACCCACTTAGTAACTCTTCTTGCCGGAACGCAGGGTCACAGGTTTTTGTAGGGTGATGCGTTCGTAGAGTGATAGAGCCCTGCTCGTCGTGCTAAGGAGTACCTTGCAAGCGCGCAGCAGGTGGTGCAGCAGCTGCACGCGCGCCGCCTGGTGCTGGTTGAGGCGGCGCCGCGGGTGCGAGGCGCGCAGCAGCGACACGCAGCACGCCAGCAGCAGCGCCCACGCCGAGCCCCGCTCGTGCGTGCCTGTGCCCTCCACCTCCCACACTACGTCCTGCGATACAAAAATATAAAGAGAACATTGATTAATAATAATAGCCCTCCTGGCCGATTTTGATCACGGCGGCCAATCTCAATAGAGATCAGCCAACTACGCAGGAGATATATAATATCTGGGCAAAAGTGTAAGCGCAATACACAGCTGCACTCACTGTTCCATCACTCTCAAAGTTTGGTGAGACGGCAATCCGACATGACCGGAGAGAGATCAGGCGCAGGACCAACGACTTCATGTGCTTTCCGAGACACGCGGGTGTAACACCGCCAGCTTCCCGACTCCGAGACTCCGATTTTTGCGAAATTCATGACAGAAAATCTCAGAAACAATTTTGGCTCGATCTGGGATTCGAACCCAGGATCTCTCGGATGTAAGGCAGAAACTTTGCCACTACACCCAACGAGGCAGTCAACAATAATTATGAATTTACCAATAAAAATCTGACATACACTTTAATGAAAGGAAAAAAATTTTTTAAGGCAGTTGGATCAAGACGACATTGTAACAGCAGGAACGAACTGTCCGAATGCTATTGCCCTAAAACTCTTCATGGGGAACAAAGGCTAACCATAGTCAGCAAGAGCTGATAGTGCATTTACCTGGTCCCTGTCAAGTTGCTTCCAGGTGCGCATGAGCAGCACGAGCAGCGCCGGGTCCACGATCGCGGCGTTGGAGCGCACCACCACCAGCGCGCCACCCGCGCCCGACGACACCACGGCGCCGCTGCACGCGTGCTCGAGGATCACCTGGATACAGGCAAAAGACACATGAACAATTGGCATGATGACACCTATCTTAAATATTTTCAAGACCATGGCGTTTAAAAAACATAGCCCCTATGAAGTTTATACAACCAATATATTTCCAAAAAGCTGTAGAGACCAATTTTCAAACACACAAACAAAACTCAATAAATGTTCGGTCAATTGACTACGATTTCTGATACATGACCGTGACGTCACGTTCTTATATTCCCAAACAAAATCTATGAAGGCAGACCGTTTTGACAGATAATAAAAAGTATGTCAACGATTGGTGGTGTCATCGGTGCTCGTTGAGGGTCCATCGGCCAGACGCTGTATGTGGGTCGCTGACGCCGCTCCGATGTAAGGCAATTTCCATGTACATCTAGCTCGTACATGACTATTACGAAAAAGGAATAGCGAGCCATAATCGTGGCTCAATGGATCACAATGATTTAATTTGTGCAATGTACATGTACATTGCACCGTCGGCACTCTACACCGACGGCAACATCAACATATCTTTATTAGCATTCAAAGTTAAGTTCATTACAAATACATGTACATTAGCATAAAACAGTTATCAACCGTCAGTGTTAGAACGGCGTAAAACAGGTTTGTTTCCGACTATAACTCTCCCTCTCGTTAGTACTCAACACATCCTTCAACTGTAGACACACCCTAAGTCAAATTGTATTTTATTGCTACGGCGCAAATGTAATCCTCGCGCTACTAATATCGGGACTGTAGACTGTTTGCGTATCAAGCACGCAGTATATGCGCATGTCGTGCGCGTGCGGCGCGTGCAGCGCGGCGTACAGGCTTACGTCTGCTGCGAAAGCGCCATGTAGCTTATTCATCGCCTGAGCCTCCCAGTTCCACTACCAGGGATAACAAAATGAGACAAGAGTGTACCCTGAGCACGTGGTGCGAGGCGCGGCACTGCGCGCTGCCCAGCACGTAGAGCAGCATGTCGTGCGCGCGCGGCGCGTGCAGCGCGGCGAACAGGCGCGCGTCCGCCGCGCACGCGCCCAGCACGACGCGCAGCGCTGCCGCCTGCTCGGCGCCGGAACCCTCCAGTTCCACTACCTGAAAGATATCAAATAATCGTGCGTTCCGTTAATGGTGGGTGACACGATTTAAGGGCACTTTGTGATAATTTAGACGCAAGGTACCGTGTCACGAGCGCCACACGAACATAAAATGTTCGCGAGCAGTTCGCAGCGCACCAGCTGCACCCGCCGCACTCACCCGCGCGAACAAGTACAGCAGCACGTCGGGCCCGCCCAGCGCGTGCAGCGCCGGCGCCAGCCCGCGGTGGCGCGAGAGCAGCGCGGCGCCCGGCCACGTCGCCAGCACCGCCTCGGGCGCGCCCGCCGTTCCGCCCGACCCGCCGCTTGCTGAGCCGCGACCGCCAAACACTGCAAATAAATATTTCATAAATCACGGCGCATCAGCGCGACGTCAGCATTTTCAGGTCATTCATTAAAAAATCCATTCAAATTAATTTCAATATTTTACCAGTACTCGACGAACTACCAAACCTTTCGGGCGTGCTTATTCATACCATTTACCATATTAGCGTAGTAGTTTACCAGAATAGAACAATTTACTATCTCGTACCAGTGACTTTCATTCGGCTTCCAAACTTTCATTGAATGTACACATTTCATTTCTGTTATCATGGCTTTACGAGTGAATGACCGTGGTAGCAGTATTATAAAACCAAACGCACACTGACCTGTGGGCGCAGCAAGCGAGGTCTGGTGGTAGAGGCTGACGACAGCGGGCGCGTGCGCCGAGAATGTCATCAGCAGCGCGTCGTGCACTTCGCGGATCGCGCTCGGAGGCAGGTCGAACACCTGCACAGGACATGAGACAGTACTAGTAGTAGTAGTTCTCCTGGCCGATTTCGACCACGGCGGTCAATCTCAACAGAAATCAGCCAACTGCCCAGGAGATTTATAGTGCACAAGTGTGAGCGCAGTACACGGGTGCACTCACTGTTTCATCACTCTAAAAGTTCGGTGAGACGGCAATCCGACATGACCGGAGAGACATCAGGCGCGGGATCAACGGCTTAACGTGCACACCGAGGCACGGGGGTGTCACACCGACAACTTCCCGACTCCGAACTGTTTCTGAGAAATCCATGACCGAAAATCTCAGAAACAATTTTGGCTCGACCTGGAATTCGAACCCAGGACCTCTCGGATGTAAGGCAGAAACTTTGCCACTACACCAGCCAGGTGTCAGATAGTCAAATTATCGATGTATTTTGTTACATTCGCGCGCAAACTTGCTGTGAGACGCCAGTAGTTGGCTTGGCGGATACTCTAGAGTCAAGATATAAGCGGGGAGTGGGTAACGGGAAAGATATATATATCGGTTCTATACGGTGTTTAAAATAACACAAATAATTTACTAACCTGATCCCAGTCGATGTTTGAGTCGAGCACGTTCGGTGTCAGTACCGAGGGGAAGTTAGGAGTCTCGCATTTTACCTAGAATAGAAATCATGCAATATATGGTGTGTTAAGATCACTTAGAACGTAGGTTTTATTCCTTGCCAAGGAAACTATTTTATATTTGCAATGAAATAGAATTAGCCGTTCTTACTAATCTTTACTAACTGTGTTCTTAGCAAGTAAACGTTTGAATTTGAGTTCTATTCAAGTACTCATCAAGCACGTACAGTGGTTCGTTTCAATTTAAATAAATAAAGTAAATAAAAAATAACGCTCACCAGACATGCGTGGTCGGGCCCGTGCGCGGCGAGGTGCAGCGCCGTGCACGCGGCGAGCACGGGCGCGCGGTACACGTCGACGCGCGACAGGTGGTACGCGCCCGCGCACGGGCCCGGCCCGTCCGCGCGCGACCACCCCACCAGCAAGTTCGTTGGACTCACTTTCCGTACTAGAATGCCTGGATAAAAAACAAATAATGTATATTACAGTAGAGTAAACAGCGTGGGGTGCACTTTATGTCGTTTTCATAGTTCTCTTGTTGTTGTTATTATTAAAATCATTCTATTATTGAATATAATGATTTTAATATACGAGTATACCAAGCACCCCACGCTTTTAAATCTACTGTTATATAAATTCTTTATACTCAGTTTATAGTCAGCAATAAATGCATGTTTTTTTTAGTTTTTTAAACTATTACTTATTTTTATTTTTTTAGTTAATAAGGATAATGGAAAACTCTTATCAAATTATTGCATTGTCATCAGTACTTGTTACGTGTGCAAATTATTCCCATTTCTGGAAGTTGGCAAAAATTGAGCTCAAAGATTCCTTCACATACACACATACATTCGTACAGCCCGAGCTAATAAAAGCGTGAAAAACACCATTTCAATACCATTCATAGGAATGTTATAATTTTAGCCATATAAGCAACTGATTAGTTCTTTTCTCTCAAAGAAGTTTTCGAGTGCGACATTCTTGCGCGGTGAGAAGGTATTCTAGCTGTTACCGGAAAACGGTCCGATTGTGTAGAAAATATTGTTTTAAACTTACATAGTCACTAACATTAGAAAATTAATATTTTGAATATATATTCTATTGTTAGTGATTAGGATATTTATGAAAAACAATTCTAGTAAAAGTTTTGTCACCCAAAAAAATGTCATACTTGCTATTGGATAACAGATCTGATTTGACATGTTTGACAGTGTTTTGACCTCATTGTTAAATGACTAACCGCCGCACTCAGATACGTCAATTATTTTTAATGCTTCATTAAACATCATTCTGTCTTCTTTTGTTTTTATGGAAAAGAAAGAGATACCACCAATTTTAATGGAGAATTAAAACTTATAGACGTCTCTGAGTACGGCGGTAATAGATATAGGCAAAAGCAAAAATAAATAACAAATCTCACCTTGCAGCGGTATCGACACAGTCTCCATCTCGTAGCCGTTTATGAAAACCGTAATCTGTTGAAAATCATATTATTTATTTTTGATGCACAGGTGAGTAGATATCATTGTACAAATACAGGTTATAAAGAGTGCGCTGTGATCAGCCTTGTCGGCATACAAATGTGGTGAAAAAAAGAAGAAATAAATTCATGCCAGAACTAATGTTAAAATGTTTGTATCCAAAAATAAATAACATAATACAGCATCCACAAAATAATAAAGTCAAATTAAATTAATATTAATTATTATTATTATTAAATAAAACATGTCAAATAAGTTACTGGCAGGCAGTGAAACGATTTGAAAAACTTTATTTATGAGGTGATCGAGACTAGGAATTCCTTTATAGAATAAAACAGTCAAAGAAAACAGTTCAATTAAATATTCACAAAGCGATTATTTATCTTATTACATATCTAAGGCGATTAACACATAACACTGTACTTACTACTTTCCTTGTGTTCCTTTTTACTTTTTACTGCGCATCACCGCGGTAAAAAGTAAAAAGGATCTCAAAGTAATGGCTTCGATTAATTAATTTATTTATTTAAGCTTTATTGCACAACAAAACTTTGTGCAATAGGTGGACTTAACGCCGTAGGGCATTCTCTACCAGTCATATCTTTGGGGCTAAGCAGAAATGATTAGTGGGCGGTGCTACATTATAAATAAAAGAGAAAACACAAAAATAATAATACCAATAATATGACACATGAGATTAAATATAAAATATACAATCAATGTGTATAACATTATATACCTCGTGTGTACATAAGTTTTGAGACGAAATAAAAGTTGCAAAACTTTTTTTATAATTAACATATATTTCTAAAATTTTCAGTAAACAATTAGTAGATAATAATGAACAAAAAATAATTATTATTATTCAAAATGACCACCCTTGTTTTTAATACAGGCCCTTAGACAATTTGGCCAGTCATCAATGACGGCACGAATCTTTTCCAGCAGGATTCGCTTTGCTTCTCGAACAAGTGCTCGCTTCAGTGACTCCAAGTTTAGGTGAGACTTTCGGCAGGCCCTGAGCTCCAGCTCAGCCCATAAAGCATAATCCAGCGGGTTGAGGTCGGCGCTGGAAGAGGGCCATTCGTTCGCCGCGATGAAGGCCGGCACATTTTCCCTCAACCACGCTTGGGTGGTTTTTGCTTTATGGGCGCTGAGTCCTGTTGGAAAACCCAATCCTTGTTGTGAAACAAAGTATTAGGACAGGGGTTTCACAACAGGCTCTAAGATATCAGTTTGATAGTTCTTGGCTTTCACCTTGACGCCTTGTTGACAGAAATGGAGCGGAGTGACACCTTCATACGAAACTCCCCACCATACCATCACACTAGCCGGATGATGGGTACGCGAGACATTCCGTGCTGAAGCTGGGACGTCCTTGCTACTTTTTGCATACACTTTATTGTTTTGTCGATTGAACTTTTCTTCGACAGTAAAGATTTTCTCATCGGTGAAGAGTATTTTCCAAATCAAATCGAATTCAAATCAAATTTTTTATTTGTTATTAAATAGGGTGGGTACAAATAAATGTTGATCGTAGTAAATGACAAAGTGCTCCTATTTAGCCATATACAATAGCATGCAAATGTAAAAGCATCAAATAAAGTTAATTACATATAATTAATTAGATAAACTTAAAAACATTCAATGTCAGATCAATTATGTATCGATTATATTATTAATTTGAGTAGATCTTCCGTTCAAATCTTGTTATCTAAAAACTCCTTTACAGAATAGAAGGTTTTCTCCATAAGCCATCTACGCAATGACTTATTAAACATTGGGGTGGGCAGTTTCTTAATAGAGTCTGGGATTTTATTGTAAATAGTCGTACACATCGCAGGACAATTTTTCAAGAAACGCGTCGTTTTGGGTACTGTGTTAAGTATAAGTCGGTTAGGGTTCCGGAGATTTCTATCCGTAGTTTTATTTAGTGGTAGGAATAGGTGACTATTTTGTTTAACAAATTTTGCTATCTCGAGTATATATAGACAAGGTAACGGGAGTATATTTAGGTTTCTGAAATAGGGCAAGCACGATATATCAGAAGGTATGCCACACAAAGAGCGTATACATCTTTTCTGAGCAACGAAAGCTTTTTTTATGTTAGTGCCATTGCCCCAGATTATCAGCCCATACCTTAACACCGACTCAACATATGCAAAGTACGCAGTGACGGCTGTACTTTTTTTGCAATTTTTGTAAGCTTGTACAATGCAAACGCGAATCTATTAACCTTATCGCATACTTTACCTATTTGTTCTTTCCAATCTAATTTAGAATTCATATCTATACCCAAGAAAGTCACCTTCACTGCATTACACAAGATTTCGTCATTTAAGTCGATGAGTATTTGAGAATTTTTAAAGTTATTAAAATTTTGTATACTAGTTTTACTTAAGTTTATTTGTAGATTATTTTTAGTAAGCCATTCAATTATTTTAATTAGAGTCATTTTAATGTCATTTTGATGTTGTTCTAAACTATATTTTTTATTTGTCGTAACAATTATTGAAACATCATCAGCAAATAGCGTCGTCTTATGATCAAGTATATCTGGCAGATCATTTATGTAAACCAAAAACAGCAACGGACCGAGTATGCTACCCTGCGGCACGCCGAGGTTATTTTGACGAAATTCGGATCTGTATACCAGATTCGATCTGTTCTCATCGACCTGTGTTATCTCGACACATTGCTGTCTATTCTCTAAATATGACTTAAGCCAGCTTAGGGCGGGGCCTCTTATTCCATAGCGCTCAAGTTTGCTCAATAAAAGTTTGTGTGAGACAAGATCAAAAGCCTTTGTCATATCTAAAAAGATTACTGTTGTATAATTCAGTTTGTTTAAACTTTGTAAGATTTCATTGACTAAGTTAAAAGCTGCATGTACGGTAGACTTATTTTTTTGAAAACCATGCTGATTCTGATTTATTACGCCATGTCTTTCAAAGAAAGACGCCAATTTCTTATGCATAACTTTCTCAAATATTTTTGAAAAAATTGGAATTAATGCTATCGGACGATAGTTTTTCATCTCCGATTTATTTCCTTTTTTGTGAAGAGGCTTCAAAACAGATATCTTTAACTCATTTGGGAAAGTACCTGTTTCCAGAGATAGATTAACCAGGAATGTCAACACTGGGGCAAGTTCGTCCCTGCAACTTTTAACCACCTGGGTACATATGGCGTCGTAACCTTCCGATTTTGTGTTATTGAGAGTCCCTATTATCTTTTTAATATCGTCGACGTCAACTGGTTTCAGAAAAATAGAATTTTGTAAATAATTTTTAGATGTATTTTGTAAATTGTCATTAGTTTGGTCAGTGTTATGAATAAAATAATTATTAAATGTCATCGCTATTTCAGTAGGTTTCGTTATTTCCTTACCTTCAGTCGTTATTTTATTTATACAATATCTAGTGCGTACACCACCTGTTTCATATTTTATCACATCCCAAGTAGCCTTGCAAATGTTTTTGCTCCTTGTTACAAATTTTTCATTTGCGATACGTTTAGAACAGTTTATACATTTCATTTAAAAATTTATTATATTTTAAAGATTTTATTTTATCCATTTTATATTTACTCGTGTAGTATTTATAGCGTAGTTTTTTTTTTATTTGGCAGCTTTTCTTTATTCCCTTAGAAATCCAGAGCGACTTAGGAGAGTGGTTTAGTTGAAGTCTATTCACTGGAAAACAGAGTTTGTAAAGAAGGCAAAACATGTCATTCCTCGCATCGTGTCTCTTAAGCAGTATTGGACAACGTTCGCGTCGCAATTTACGAAGGCGATCGTTTATAAAATGAACTTTCCTACGGCTATACGCCTTCACCTTAAGATCATTTCAGTATTCTGTTGACTGAAACGCGCGAAATATTAGTCTGCAGAGCTAGTTTTTTCTGAGTTCGACATGGATTTCGGCGAAGTCGCTCTCGGATGATTTTGATGTTCGCAGGCGTCCTTACAGAGCGCGGCCGACCACTCCTTTGGCGATCTTGCAAAGAACTTGTCTCCTTGTATCGTTTAATAGTGTAATACACGAAGTTACGGCTCACACCAAAAGTTTTCACCTCACGGAAAATCTCCATTGGTTTTTTTCTCGCCTTAAATAGCGAAATCACGGTCGCACGCAATTCTTTTGTTCTCTCCATCACGAGAAAATTGAAAGAAATGAATTTGAAAATCAAAGGAATTAAAAGTTAACATTCGAAATTCAAAATTAGAAAAAGAAATAAATAGCAGTCAGTAATTTTTTATTTCTTTTTTTTTAGCACAAAGTTTGTCTCAAAACTTATGAACACACGAGGTACACTAAATAAATAAATTTGACGAACTGTTAAAGAAAGTTTTATAATGACGGTTGCGATAAAGTAAGAAAGTGGATGTGCGAATGACTCTCTTGAATGATAGTTTGCTGAGAGCCTGTTTTATATTCCGCACGCCCGGCTCCAGCCGCGCCCCGCCCGCAGTCTACGTGCTGCAGCAGGTCGCTGTGCACGTGTGCGTGTACCTGCACGTGGATGCGGCGCTTGAGCACGCGCTCGGCGACGTTGAGCGCGAGGTGCACCCAGCGGCGCGGCGGCACGCCCGGCTCCAGCCGCGCCCCGCCCGCAGTCTACGTGCTGCAGCAGGTCGCTGTGCACGTGTGCGTGTACCTGCACGTGGATGCGGCGCTTGAGCACGCGCTCGGCGACGTTGAGCGCGAGGTGCACCCAGCGGCGCGGCGGCACGCCCGGCTCCAGCCGCGCCCCGCCCGCAGTCTACGTGCTGCAGCAGGTCGCTGTGCACGTGTGCGTGTACCTGCACGTGGATGCGGCGCTTGAGCACGCGCTCGGCGACGTTGAGCGCGAGGTGCACCCAGCGGCGCGGCGGCACGCCCGGCTCCAGCCGCGCCTCGCCCGCCGCGCCCGAGCACTCCGGCCGCGACAGACGGAACACTAGTGCACCTGTGTCAAATGTTACCCAATTAAAAACCGTAGGAAGAGAATTTTCTAACTCTAACGATTGCATATTATGTTACACCCCCGTGCCTCGGAATATAAGTTATTCGGAATGTAGGTCCTGCGCCTGATCTCTCTCCGGTCATGTCGGATTGTCGTCTCACCGAACTGGAACAGTGAGTGCACCTGTGTATTGCGCTCACACTTGTGCACTATAATATCTCCTGCGTAGTTGGCTGATCTCTGTTGAGATTGGCCGCCGTGGTCGAAATCGGCAAAAAGGACCATTATGTCGAAGCTGATCCTATTTTCACGCGGGTTTAATACGCGTGATGTACGATTTGAGAACTAAATTTAAAACTGACATTCCACAGTTGGAATTAGCACCTAATACGTATGCTTCATAGTTCGATAAGCATAAAATACAGCACCTGAGTGTGTGTCTAGCCAAGTCTCGAAGAGCAGCGAGTCGTTCCCGAGCGACACGAGATGCGCGAGCTGCGACGCGCAGCGCGGCGTTCCTTTTCGCGGACTCGCTTCTGATTCCGCCGACTCTTCTTGCCATTCGTCTACGTCGTCTACATAAGATAAGAGTTCAGTTAATGATAAATCGTTTTTATAAATTGGTATCTCAATTAACTTATGAGACTTGAACAGGATAGCGAAGATTCAATGTAGCAAAAAAGGTTTTATCTAATTACTAGTGGTCCGCCCGCGAACACGTCCGCGGATTTTACGTTAACAGTATGTCAAGTAAGTAAAATTTAAAAAAACCACCCCAGGCGGCGTGCGCGTGGCGCGGCGCCGCGGGCGCGTGCGGGTGCGCGCGCAGCCACAGCGCCAGCGAGAAGCCCGCGCCCCACACAGCCCAGCCCGCGCGCTCCACCCGCACCGCGGCGCGCACAGAGACCATGCTGAGCGAACACTGATGTCACTCACCCCAGGCGGCGTGCGCGTGGCGCGGCGCCGCGGGCGCGTGCGGGTGCGCGCGCAGCCACAGCGCCAGCGAGAAGCCCGCGCCCCACACAGCCCAGCCCGCGCGCTCCACCCCGCACCGCGGCGCGCACAGAGACCATGCTGAGCGAACACTGATGTCACTCACCCCAGGCGGCGTGCGCGTGGCGCGGCGCCGCGGGCGCGTGCGGGTGCGCGCGCAGCCACAGCGCCAGCGAGAAGCCCGCGCCCCACACAGCCCAGCCCGCGCCCTCCACGCCGCACCGCATGGCGCACGATGACCACGCTGAGCGGATGCCTACAGGAAAGATAACAATGAGAGTAAATGAGCAACTCTTTGACAATCATTGGCGAGTGCCATCGACACTTCAAAGCGTATATTAAATTCGTGCTTACCAGCCCGCAGGTGCGAGTCACACAGGCGCTTCGCTAACGCCTCGGCTTGGAAGCTCTGCGCCGACACGCCGCTCAGCGACATGCTCGCCACCTGCTCTGTCAGCGGCGTCACCGGATCTGGTAGAAAGATTTTTCATTGGTAAGTGATTTGCCATTGTCTTTGATTGCAAAATAGCCACTGTAAGAACACAGAACCAAAGAGTTTTAAAGAAGCATTCAGGCATACATACAACAACCACGTGCGGTGCTGCGTCACCGCACGTCATAATGCGGTGCTAAGCCACAGTTTGGCGCGGTATTACAGACAGATTTATAAACGAGATTGACGAGCGGCGTGTGCTCGCTGAGGAACAGCCGCAGCAGCTCGCTGGGCCCCAGCTAGTATGGTACTCACTGGGCTCGGGCGCTGAGGGCGCGGTGAGGATCGCCGTGGGCGTGTCGCGCTCGGCGGCGGCGACGAGGCGCTGCAGCGCGGCGAGCAGCGTGTCGAGCGGCGGCCGGTCGCTGAGGAACAGCCGCAGCAGCTCGCTGGGCCCCAGCTAGTATGGTACTCACTGGGCTCGGGCGCTGAGGGCGCGGTGAGGATCGCCGTGGGCGTGTCGCGCTCGGCGGCGGCGACGAGGCGCTGCAGCGCGGCGAGCAGCGTGTCGAGCGGCGGCCGGTCGCTGAGGAACAGCCGCAGCAGCTCGCTGGGCCCCAGCTAGTATGGTACTCACTGGGCTCGGGCGCTGAGGGCGCGGTGAGGATCGCCGTGGGCGTGTCGCGCTCGGCGGCGGCGACGAGGCGCTGCAGCGCGGCGAGCAGCGTGTCGAGCGGCGGCCGGTCGCTGAGGAACAGCCGCAGCAGCTCGCTGGGCCCCAGCTAGTATGGTACTCACTGGGCTCGGGCGCTGAGGGCGCGGTGAGGATCGCCGTGGGCGTGTCGCGCTCGGCGGCGGCGACGAGGCGCTGCAGCGCGGCGAGCAGCGTGTCGAGCGGCGGCCGGTCGCTGAGGAACAGCCGCAGCAGCTCGCTGGGCCCCAGCTAGTATGGTACTCACTGGGCTCGGGCGCTGAGGGCGCGGTGAGGATCGCCGTGGGCGTGTCGCGCTCGGCGGCGGCGACGAGGCGCTGCAGCGCGGCGAGCAGCGTGTCGAGCGGCGGCCGGTCGCTGAGGAACAGCCGCAGCAGCTCGCTGGGCCCCAGCTAGTATGGTACTCACTGGGCTCGGGCGCTGAGGGCGCGGTGAGGATCGCCGTGGGCGTGTCGCGCTCGGCGGCGGCGACGAGGCGCTGCAGCGCGGCGAGCAGCGTGTCGAGCGGCGGCCGGTCGCTGAGGAACAGCCGCAGCAGCTCGCTGGGCCCCAGCTAGTATGGTACTCACTGGGCTCGGGCGCTGAGGGCGCGGTGAGGATCGCCGTGGGCGTGTCGCGCTCGGCGGCGGCGACGAGGCGCTGCAGCGCGGCGAGCAGCGTGTCGAGCGGCGGCCGGTCGCTGAGGAACAGCCGCAGCAGCGCAGCCAGAGACGCCGGCTCTACGCTCTGGGAGGCCAGCACGTGGACCAACTCTAGAATGCTGCTTTGCAGTTCTGAAACCAAAGTAATGTTTTATGCGGATTCAGTAAAGCAAAAGGTTTATTACCTAACTATAAATCCTTAACCCTCGGAAAACTTTTGTTGGTAAAAGAATTAAACTGCGCCGAGCTGAGTGAAAGGAGAGAGAAAGAGACAAAATTCAGATGTGACCTGTAAAGCGTCAAGATAACATAGGGAAGGACAACCCTGCTTGAGATACGCTAGTTCCTTGCGTGGTTGGATCCTGCGAGTCTTCGCACCTGACCCCGTAGGGGTCTGGCGGGTTCTACCGCCGCCCGTAGAAACGGGCGGGTCATTGGGTTGGCAGGAGCGAACTCAACTGCTGTGGTGGTGGCGCTGGCGAGCTTTGTAGCTTCGAGCCAGCGTCATGGGTTGTGATGGGCTGGCAGGAGTGATCTCGACTGCCGTGGTAACGGCGCTAGCGAGCTTTGCAGCTACGAGCTAGCGTCGTTGGTGGTGATGGGTTGGTGTTGTCGTATCCGGTGTTTCGCTGGGGGTAGTTCCGGCGGGTTTCTTCTTCGTGGTTGGAATTATTGTTCGACTATCATTTAAATCCATACCGTGCAGCGGCGGGCGCGGCGGCTGCGTCAGCAGCGCGGCGGCGGGCGGCGCGAGCAGGCGGCGCAGCAGCGGGCCGGGCGCGCGCCCGCCGCAGCACAGCCGCGCGGCGCACGCGCGAGCCACGCGCGCTATCTCATACATACCGTGCAGCGGCGGGCGCGGCGGCTGCGTCAGCAGCGCGGCGGCGGGCGGCGCCAGCAGGCGGCGCAGCAGCGGGCCGGGCGCGCGCCCGCCGCAGCACAGCCGCGCGGCGCACGCGCGAGCCACGCGCGCTATCTCATACATACCGTGCAGCGGCGGGCGCGGCGGCTGCGTCAGCAGCGCGGCGGCGGGCGGCGCCAGCAGGCGGCGCAGCAGCGGGCCGGGCGCGCGCCCGCCGCAGCACAGCCGCGCGGCGCACGCGCGAGCCACGCGCGCTATCTCATACATACCGTGCAGCGGCGGGCGCGGCGGCTGCGTCAGCAGCGCGGCGGCGGGCGGCGCCAGCAGGCGGCGCAGCAGCGGGCCGGGCGCGCGCCCGCCGCAGCACAGCCGCGCGGCGCACGCGCGAGCCACGCGCGCTATCTCATACATACCGTGCAGCGGCGGGCGCGGCGGCTGCGTCAGCAGCGCGGCGGCGGGCGGCGCCAGCAGGCGGCGCAGCAGCGGGCCGGGCGCGCGCCCGCCGCAGCACAGCCGCGCGGCGCACGCGCGAGCCACGCCCGCGCCCACGCTGGCCGCGCGCGCTATCTCGTCCGCGGGGAGGCTGTTGTCTTCGAGGCCTGACATTACTCTGGAATACAAGGCTCGAGTTAAAAGTTCGAAATGCGACAAACATTGAAGAGACATCGACAAAATTAAGATAAATGTAAAAAAAAACTCGCCGACACACCGAGACGTTATGATGGTTAGGGGCCATCCATAAATTACATCACACGTTAAGGGGGAGGGAGGGGGTCGACGTATTGTGACATTGTGTGACAGCTGTGACAAGACAGGAGGGGGGTGAAAAATAATGAAACTTGTGTGACTTAATTTATGGATGGCCCTTTAGATGACGTGACGCGCTAGTTTGAAAAGGGTTATGGTGATTCTAGCCCAAGCTAGTGGCTAAGTATGCCATTTAGATAGTAAATCACCTGAAGGTCAACTCTTTAATTTTGACCATTTAGAGAAGAAGTATAAAATTACACAAAGAACAATGAAATTTGGTTGGTGACGTTATATTAGGAAATCCAATAATTCAGTATAGCACTGCGCTGTGTGCCCTAAGCCTACACTCACTTGGCCACGATCTGCGTGAGGATGTCGACGACGATGGCGCACAGCTCCGGGTGCGACAGCTCGCCGCCGCGCGCCTGCTCGCCGCACTCCGCCAGCGATATTTGGTCGCCCAACCCGCCAACCATGCCGCTTACTACAAAGACATTGTTTAAATCAGTGTTTCAGCTGAATATATATTTTAATCACTTTTTATTAATATGTATTTAAATTGTCCATAATTTACCTGTATTTTTCAACATAATATTTACTGTTATTGTTTGTTACGAATGTTTTGCTCACCTATAATAGGTATACATATAAGTTTAAAATACTAAGGTTTAAATTTAAGATGAGCAATGTATATATACACACATCAAAAGTGTCTAGGGATCAAGCATTTTTATGCGGATTTCTTGAGATTGAGATGTGGCTTTTTAATAAATTTATGATTTTATAAATTTATTTGAATCCTTTTTGGTGCATTTCATAATTTGAAACAGGAACTGTGAATCAAATTCGAGTAAAAGATGAAAAAGCAGCTGTCAATATTTTCCCTATAAAAACATACAACGCATTGAAGACATTATTAGTGCTACTGTTTCCCTACTACTGATTAAAACCAACGTTATTATGGAGCGGCGACGTCATTTAAGCAGGGAAGAAATGCTCAGAGCCGTGGGAATGATAGAAGCTGGTTCCCGGCAACGTACTGTGGCTTTAGCTCTGAATACAAGTCAGAGTGTTATCAGTCGACTTTGGACACGTTACCGAAGCACTGGTACCGTGGCTGAGCGCCATGGAGGACGGTATCGCTGCACCACACGGAGACAAGACCGATACATTCAAATCAAAACTCGAAGAGCTCCAACAATAACCGCCATGATGTTAGCCGTGAGGCTTCATCACTTTTCAGGGAACTTAATTAGCGACCAAACAAACAGTCAGAAACCGCTTGCATGAAGTGAACCTTCATTCCCGAAGACCGCTAATGGTACCACCTATAGCAATGCACAATCGTAGGATTCGATATCAATGGGCTCTTGAACACAGAAATTGGGCAGAAGAACAATGGCGTTTCGTGTGCTTTTCTGTCTTGTTTTGGTATGAGACCGGATACAAGACGTATACGACACTGGAGAACCCATGGACACCAACAGCGATTAAAATCCTGCCAGGAAGTCCATCCTTATAGTGGTGGAACCATCATGGTATGGGCGGGTATTTGGATCGGCGGAAGAACTGAGTTGATTTGGATCAGAGGCAACCTCAACGCTCAAATTTATGCTGAGACGATTGTATCAGACGTCATCGTTCCTCTACAAGTGCAAATCGGTCCCTTATTTCAGTTAATGCATGATAATGCACGACCGCACACCGCAAGAGTTGTAAGACAGACTCTCGCCGCAGCTAACATCAATGTCATGCCCTGGCCTGCTCAGTCGCCAGACTTGAACCCGATTGAGCATGCATGGGATATGCTACAGAGAAGAGCTCTGCCGAATATGGAGGGTATCCAGTCGCAAGAAGACCTTTTTTTGTTGTTGCAACGAACATGGGCGGCCATTCCACAGCGTGATTTGGATGAACTCATTTTGAGTATGCCAAACCGATGTTCTTGTGTTGTTAGTGTTCGTGGTAGAAACACGGATTATTTATTGTTTAAGTTACCCAATAAAATTTTAAAGAAAACTGTTATTTCAGTCTTTTTTTCTAACTTCAATGTTAGTGGTTCAAATGTCAAAAATCCCTTTATTAGGAAAATGGCAAATTTCTTTATTAATGCAAAGGTGACTTGGTTTATCGTTACTGTAGACAAACGAAAACACTTTATTTGATGAATCCTTAAAGAAAATTTTAATTAATGTCAATCAGAAGAAAAGTTATTGCAAAAATATATGTTGATCCCTAGACACTTTTGATGTGTGTATGTATACTGCTGGTGTTACTTTTTAAATAAATAAATAAATCAAATGCATGTGGACAGAATCACATTAGTCATATTGTTCACGTTATTTGAAGACAAAAACAACGAAGGTATCACAAATATTACGAACCAGTGACCGAAATTTTAATTCAAATTCAAATATTTTATTTCAGCCCATATAAAGTTAGTAACATTTTTTCTTAAAAAATAATGTTAGTAAATACAAATTGGGTTGGATTATTTATTGTGTGGATTGTCATCCACCTAAGGCGGAATGGTAACTCCCACCGGTCCACAAATACCCTGAGGATAGTGTTGGTGCTGCCGCGCAAGTGAGCAAGCGCTGAAGCGCATCGTTTTCTCTAGCGGCAAAGCCAGTTCGCGCTTCCGCGAACATTCCGGACGCACTACACCGCCCAAAGGCTACCCCAACAACAACCTCAAGGCATTGTTGTACTGTAATCGCAGATCGTGACATGCCCGCTGGCTATACCGTACCCAAATACCCGTTTAAAAAATGGTCTTCAACGCAGTTATGTTCAGGAATTAGAAGACCGAAATGAAACCTTAATGTAAAAACAAACAAACCCAATTAAACACCTTTTCAAAGTTCAAAAATGAAGAATTTACTAGAAATTTTTTTTTTTACATTTTGTTGACATATTTATTACTCTCCGAACATGCGACACACTCATAGTGAACTTACCAAAAGATGCATTATCGGTGAGCGGCAACGAAGCGGAAAGTTTTCTTGCCTTTTCGGAGACGATGTCCAAGTTACCGATCTCGACATCTGCCTGTGATTACAATAAAGAAATGATTAATTAAACTTAGGCTCTGAGTCATCAGATCACTTAGAGTAAGGTTGCCTAAATAATGCGTGTAATTTCCAAAAAAAAAACGTTGAATAACTTTAAGTAAACTATATCCACTCGATAAACAGTGTAACGCGGTTTTAAATCAATAGCGCGGGTAACACGTGGCATTTATTCTTCCACAAACAAGCTTACGGCTACACCCAAGATAACAGTGGTTAGTATTAGTTCAAAAAGCTAGCGTTCTGGACCGTCAAATGATTCTTAAAGTACTTCGTTTCTGAAATATCAAAGCGGTCCAATCCAAAGTAAGAGCCGGTCCAATGATCGCAACCTTACCCTAAAAGACTACAAAAAACACGCCTGCCTAGAGGTATGCCTATCGATGTATAAGTACCGAATCTTACTCAAATACTCCTAGCCTCGCTTACACCTTTTTTTTTTCTCGCTGTGGAAATGCTTTTACGCATGCCCCCCACAGATCTGCAGGGGGGTATGTGGGACTCAACGGCTGGTGTGCAAGGTCGTAATACCCACTAAAACCACAGCGCACTGCACCACTCCGCCATTGTGGGGGGTGCCATAGGGTCGCGTGAGCATTCACCACGGCACCCCGGCGGCTAGCCCGAGGGCCACAAACTCCTTGGCGGCGGAGCAAGGTGTTGGGCTCCGCCACTTCCCGGCCGCAGAGGATAGGGAGGACGGCAACGACACACCGCATCTCCTCTTCCTCTGCGGCCCCACCGCAGCGCCATCCAACGGTGCGCCCCCGTTTGGTCGCGGGAGATAGGCCGCACGGCAGCGACTCACCGAGACGTCTCTCCTCCCGCGACCGCACCCGACTGCGAGGGATAGCCAAAACTGTCTCCCACACCCGCACCCTTGGACGCATCCTGCGCAGGACTCCCCAAGCCCACGTGGAGCGTCCCCTCCCGGGATCCCGCTTAGCTTCACCGTGGGTGGCAAAGCCATGGTTACTGAGCCCCTCCACCACGACAAGGTGGAGATCCCACAGGGGGAGATCCCACACCTACTCCAAGTTCCAGGATTGACCCTTGATTCTATTAACATGACAGCCATGGATTCATGCTTATACCTTCACGGATGACTGAGTATTCGTACTCATCAAGCTATGGCTTAGCATGAAATAGAGCAGGGCCTCAATTCTACTAATTACAATGTAGTTCACTTGCACGTCGTCAGCCTGGCAATAACTAAAAATCTAATCTAAAGTCTAGTCTCTCAACTGAATACTAATGGTATGAAAAAGGAGAATCTAGTAGTGGCCTAGTGACAGTGTAATAAGCAAAGTTATTGTAAGCTGTTGGTTTTCTTAATAAATAAACAAACAAATGACACTTATGGTATTCTGCTGTCAGGTCTCACCTCGTAGCCCTCGTCGGGGCGCGCTGCGGCGGCGTCGCTGTGCTCGCTGGCGTAGGGCGCCGCCACGCTCTCCTCGCTCGACGAGCACTCCGCCGAGCTGCCGCCGGACGGGCACAGCAGCGGCGGCACCTGACACATAGACACATTAAATTAAGTCACATAATTCATATACCAACAGCCATACTAATATTACAAATGCGAAAGTAACTTTGTCTGTCTATCTGTTGCTTAATCACGCCTAAACTACTGAACCAATTTGCATGAAATTTGGTATGGAGATATTTTTTTACCCGAAAAAGGACATAGGTTACATTTTACCGCGGGAAAATGACGCATTCCTATGGGATAATTCAGTTAGGCCGATTCAATTTTTATATGTATATAAAAATGAAGCTGAGAATGGCTTGAACGAAAACGGCTGAACCGATTTCAATAATTTTTACCCGACTACGGCGAAGCAAAAGGAGGGTTATGATTTTGACCTGTATGTATGTATGTATGTATGTGGGTATGGATGTTCATCTGTTCCCTCGTAACTTCTAAACTACTTATCAGAATTCGACAAATGACATATCATTAGAAGCGTCTTAATTGTCCGCTGGTTATAGGCTATATGGGATTTCACAAAATCTAATGTGGCGCCCTCTGGCGGACAAAACATACGAAGTAAAAAAATAAAGTTAAGATAAATATGCCGTGTTTGGTATCATTTGAAAGCGCTTTACTTGTACATTTTGAATATATATATATTACTAGCATTTGCTTGTGACTTTACCTGTATTCATGGGCTGATTGTATATAATTCACATCTTTTTTACCCGACTATATATGTGGCTCTTAGCAGAGTAAGATCCATAGATGGATTATGGATTAGTTCACTGGAATCTAGCAAATTACTAAAGAATCCACATGACCAAAGATGGTTCGAGGAGTTGGAAAGATTGAGAAATCAATGAACCCAAGATTAACCTATTTAGAACTCCAAAATATGTTAAATAAAAATAAAGTTTAAAAACTAACACCCGACTACTTAAAAACACGCTCTAAAAAGTACGAAACAAGAAAACACTCCCCAATGAAATTACTTAGTATGTACAAACTATTAAATATTTACCGTTATTAAATAAACTAACTTACACATATTATTATTTTTTAATATATTTTCAATTTATAATATTGATAGAGAAATGTTTTAAGGATAAAGCCGTGGTCGTATACGACCACGGCATCAATAATATGTGTAAGTTAGTTTATTTAATAACGGTAAATATTTAATAGTTTGTACATACTAAGTAATTTCATTGGGGAGTGTTTTCTTGTTTCGTACTTTTTAGAGCGTGTTTTTAAGTAGTCGGGTGTTAGTTTTTAAACTTTATTTTTAGCCTTTAAATATTTGTGGCAGTCCATGAAGGTGTAAACGATGAGAAAATATTGATAAATTCCGAAAACAGCGGGCAGGACAGCTTCCGACGAAGCATTATCGTTGCGATTCATTGTTGTCAGAAAAGATTGCGATATTACTTTATATCGAGACGACCAATCAGATCAAAAGTAAAAGAAATAAGAAAAAATTGTGGCACAAGCTCAGGGACCGTATCGATCGAAACGATATTGCTTTCCACTGACTGGCGGCGTTCTTATTTAAAAAAAAACCGGTCAAGTGCGAGTTGGACTCGCGCACCGAGGGTTCCGTACAAACCTGTAGGTATATAAGTAAAAGTTCACCACAAGTTCACAGTTATTATAGACTTAAGTATTTAATATACATTTTAATTTAATATCTCAACGCGTTCATGAGATAAGGAGTAGTAACTTTGGAATTTTCAAAATTGACAAATATATTTTTCAAAAATATTTTTTTTCGTAATTTTTCCTATATCTGTACTATAAGACGTGACTTCGTACTAAATTTCAAGATTCTAAGTTTATGGGAAGTACCTTGTAGGTTTTGATTCCCGTGCGAGTTTCGAAAATTTGCGGAAATTTGCGGCCTAAATGGCTGTATCTTTTGATTGCCTTGGCTTAGAAGGTTGATTTTTCTAGGGACAGTAGACCTAAGTATGATTAAGAAATTTCAGTTTGATACCTTCACGCGTTCCTGAGAAAAACGGTCTTGACAGACGGACGGACGGACGGACAACAAAGTGATCTTATAAGGGTTCCGTTTTTTTCTTTTGAGGTACGGAACCCTAAAAATAGAACTAAATTATGGTAAGCAGCGCTTCTGTTGAGCCACAAGCAAGATCGTAAGCCCCCAGTTCTCTGAAAATTGAAAATCAAAGTAAAATTACATAACTGCATTGCCTTGCACTCATCAATCATATTTCGTAATGTCGCGGAAGTTTGGCAGTTTATTTATTAACTCTACCAAATACGATACGTCACAACAATACAGGACCAGGGCCCGTTGGCTCTTTTACCTATTCACATGTTAAACAACCTTTTTTAGAACTTCCTCCGTATGTCCTTAGTATAATCCATATACTTAGGACGTACGGGAGGAAGTAATAAAACAGTCTTGTCATTCAAGTTATTCGCGGGCCCCAGATAATCCGCTAGAAAAAAGTTGTAAACCATCGCTCTTGATCGCTGAAGATTCAACATTCATAAAGAAGGATATATTTAAGTTTTTACTTTTAGCCATTTTAAATCTCGCTCTCTCTCTCTCTCTCTCATCAGTGTGTATTCATCCCACTGCTGGGCACAGGCCGCACCTCAATTATGAGGTGGTCCGAGCCATACTCCACCATGCGGGCTCAGTGCAGATTGGTGGAGGGGTGTTTGTAAGGTAAGTGAACAACCTTACTGTCAAATGTTATTAAGCCACCCGAGGGCCTATGACTGCCTTCCGAAGCGCGATGGTGCTTGTAATTGGAAGTCATTTAAATGGGTGGAATGGTCACCCATCCCAAACATGACCGCGCCTCAGGTTGCTTAACTTTGCTATCACTACCAAAGCGCTGCAACCACTGCGCCACAAGTACCTCCAGTCGTTTAAAATACAATACATAGATAAACTATGTAATAAATACGAATGAAAAAAAACACTTGTTTACTATTCGGACACTTACCGTGTTAATAACTTTCTTAATCATTTCGATTGCACAATCCGCTATCAAAAATTATTCAACAGCTGTTTTGTCCAGTAAAAAACAATAACACAAACAAATACACTGCAGAAATCATGACAAACAACTACATATTTGTTTGATGTAACTTTACACCGAAAAAAATAACAGTAACTAAATTGAATCCAACACAACATAAAACACAGCCAATAGCCGAAAATTATAGTTAAAACTAATCAAGTTCGTGGACACTTTCTAGGCTAGGCTAGGTTTGCGCGTGTGTGAGTGCACGGTTACGGCTATATGATTAGTTAACTGTGTTGGTGTGCGGGCCGCGAGCACGTGGGTTCGCAGGCGAGATGACCGCACTTGTAAGGGTTCCGTAACCGGATTAGATACAATTAACATAGATAAGAAATATGTAGTTTGGGGACAACATGGAGCAATAACGACATTACTCCCGCTATGCGAACATTTGGGTGGTCAGCCCTTCTAGCAAAAGCTGGTGCGTTAAACTATCTTCGGTCTAATGAGTAAACTAGAGCAGTGACGCCCGGCTAGGGCACACCGAACTTAGTAAGTTAAAAATTGAAATTACAAGTAAGTTAAATTAATAAATAAAATAAATAAATATTTCACAACAATCACACCAATTCTCTAGTCCCAAATTAAGCTACGAGGCTTGTGTTATGGGTACTAGACAACGGATAAACATACTTAAATACTTTTTTTTTGTAAATAAATACATATTATACATAGAAAACACCCAGACCAGTACAAACACACATGTTCATGCACACTTATGTTTGTACTGTGCGGGGATCGAACCCGCGACCCTTGGTTTTAGAAGTCCGACCTGTGGACCACTGCACCAAGTGGTCGTCTAAAATTAAATAATTAATTAATCGAAGCAAATTAAACAATTGAAAATAACATGAAAGGCTTAAACAGAAAACTTCACAATTTAATTAAACTAAAATATTTTATATTCATAACCAAAAAGAGATAAAAATTTTTAAATAAAGATACTTTTTATCCCGATCAATTAGGAAGATAGAACAGGAAGGAGGAAAAATCCATCGTTTGCGCGGACGAAGTTGCGGGCGGGCCGCTTGTTTAAAATAATTTGATTATGCTTTATTGGTTCTGTTTATTTTGTTGCATAAGCTAGCGTAAGTCAGATAAGATACATAACTGCTTAATTAAACGTGACCTTGAAATACTTGCGTATGCAAAATGAATCCCATCGAGCTAACCTCATTCACACATCAGCTAAGCTGGCCTAACAGCAAACGCCTCAATAATTTGCCGGTTCACCTTGGTATTAAATCAAAAAGCTGCGTCTGCGCCGAGTAGGCGCGATCTACGCTAGCCGCGCGCGCATCATTAATTGTGATACCGGTTGTCATTAATGTGTCACTTCCCTACACTAGACTCCTAATCGACCGGGCCTTTTTGGAATGCCGGTTACGGAAAGTTACCTGATCGGTTCTATAAATTATGCGCGATTAGACTTATTTTTTTGTGGAATGTGGGCGTGTTTGTCCAGTTCAATTTTGGTGAGTCAATATGATGAAAGTCATGTGCATCACAATTTATTGATGCAATATAACATACATATACAATGACAATCAAATGAATCCATTAATTAGCCAATACCATCGCGTAATAGAAATGATGCCTGTAAGTCACTTTAAAATAATAGCCTTTTTTTTTAATAAAAAGCATAGTGATATAATGAACTATACCGTTATGTTGAATTCAATACCATATTTTTAATATACGTACGTATGTAGTTCAAAATACTGAGTTGCAAAAGGTTTCAATTTTCACAAATATTAACAAAATTCCAAGCACTCCCAGCAGGTGTCATTGCCGACACAATCGACTTTAAATTAAAAAAAAAACTAGTAAACCAGAACATATAAGTAGTTTTAAGTGATGATTTAGGTGATTACGATACGATCGTAAGCACTTAATTTTGGTACAAGTTTAGGTCAGTGGAATTGTTGCTAAATAAAAACTTGCGTAGAAAACTAAATAATGAAAGAAAACGGAATAAAGTCTTAAGAGTTTCAAAGTACAGTCTGATACGTCGTTCTCGATGTCTATACAGAATTCATGAAGAATTTATGAAGTTGAATGACATTATTGATCCATCAGATTAATACGGTAGTTGACACCACCAATCGTTGACGTACTTTTTATCAACTGTCAAAACGCTTTTCTTAATAGAGTTTGTATAGGAATAACACACTTTGACGTCATCGCGTGCAATGCCGACTGAGTGACTAATTATCTTTTGAATTCCAATTAAAAATCAAATAATACGAACTGCAGAAAAATATTAGTGTAAAGGCATCTGAAATTATGAATTATTTTAGAGAAAATCAGTTTTTGAATATTTCTTTCATAGTGGAAACAAGCATGTATTTCTCACACGCCCTCTCACACACACCCAAACACACTACAAAGAAAGGACATCTTACTAAGTAATAAGTATAAAATATAAATAGTATTGACCTATGTGTTTCACACTGATACAATGGCAGGGGGTGACTCGCGCACTCAATTAATGGACTCCCAGAAATGGTCGCTAGCACAAAGTGACGTAGCAACACAGGATTAACATAGTTCGAGGCGCTGGAGGCATAGAGAGGTATACCACGGCTCGCAGGACAATCGCGTAAGTCGGTCAAGATCCCTACAAGCATCTTACTGGACTATACATCTTCTCTCTGAGCATTTCTGGCCTAGCGAACGGTCACTCAGACCAGCCAATGAAGGCAAGCAAGAGGTGGGAGATCCTGTTTCTCGTCAGTGTTCACTCCAGTTATTATTATTATTATTCACTTTATTTTAGCTTTGTCTAAGGGATGGGTTTTAACAATATAATCTATAATTTAAAAATGAGTCGCAAAATGTGTTGATAAGCGCATAACTCATGAACGCCTGGACCAATTTAGTTAATTCTTTTTTGTGTTATTCCTTAAAGTACGGGGATTAAAAGAAAAATGGACAGGACAACGTCTGCGGGGTTATAAAATAAAATTATAAAAATCATAAAAATATTATAAAAACCTAATCCTCGCAAACTGCCAGCAACGGGGCAGGGCTCAAGCTACCGGCAGTTAAGGCTGTACAGAGATGAATTATTTATTGTAACGTCGGATCGCCCCGCGTAGCACCTATGTACTCTTAGGCCTAAAATGCTATTGCAGTTTTTAAAGGAAATATTCCAACTATAACGAGCGCTCCCGGCGACGCCGCTGCACCGCCAGTACCCACCTTAACGACTCGGTGCCGCGGCATGGTGTCCCGCGAGCTGGCGTGCGCGGTGGCGACGCGGACCAGCGCCTCGCACAGCGCGCGCAGCCCGCCCCCCGCGCCGCCCGCGTCCACGAGCGCCCCCGGCGACGCCAGTGCGGACCGCACGATGGCGCAGCTGGTTCGCTTCGAACGTCCCGAGGTCACATCTACACACAAGCACGAGTGTTTATATTACACTTCACTTTTCTCTTTTCACTACACGGTTCTGTACCCAAAGTAAAGAACCCATTTGTAATTCTCTACTGTTTTTTTACGATTACGATCTTGCACGAATCAAAAGTTTTTGAATATTGGACTTAACTATTGACATCACGCACTCACCGCAAATAAAAATATAAACAAATACAAAAAAAAATACATAAAACATTATTTTTCTCCCTTCACATTTTACAATGACCACGTGCTAACTTGTTATCCCTTTTCCAACCGAACGTGTAACTCGATCCAGCGTGAAATGTGCAGTTACTTCGGATAATCGTGGGAGACTAATACACGGTAGGACGACGGCAATCATGCGTTTTAGCCGGAGACCATAAGCACGATACTTTAAACAAAACTCTATCTTCTCACCATACAGTTTAAAATATCATTCAAAACGCATATAAGGAGAACGCAATAGGCTCTTAACCTATTGAATTACATCGTATGTATGTCGTATCAGATGTATCCCCTTGTGCATGTATTTTCATGATTAATCTGCCAATTGATCTTACATCTATCGTCTATTATTCCCCTATCATTTATTCCCTATAC
The DNA here is from genome assembly GCA_963921415.1 of Pyrausta despicata. Taxonomy (NCBI): domain Eukaryota; kingdom Metazoa; phylum Arthropoda; class Insecta; order Lepidoptera; family Crambidae; genus Pyrausta; species Pyrausta despicata. The sequence continues at coordinate 491,838 of OY992851.1, forward strand.
AGTACTTAATAAGAAGCAGTAATGTGAATATCAAAATTGAGATCAATAAGCAATATGCAATATATTTGTATGCTATTGTTAATGGTTGGACAAGGTGAACATCATTTTAATTGTTATATTTTGTACCCCCTATTAAAAGGCAAATAAATATTTTCTTTTGTTCTTTCTTATTTATGTTGAACTAAGGTCATTTCCTGGGTGAGCATTGTAAAATTGTTCTATTACTTTATATTATCCTTAAAAAATGCAGCGATTGTTTTATAATTCTTTCAGATAATCTACTTATGGTGCGTCATCACAAACTGTTGCATTGAAAATCCTATTTTAGAAATGTTATAACTCACCGGCGACGGAGAACTGCACGGTGAGCAGCGCCTCCAGTATCTTGATGAGCACGCGCGCCTCGGCGGCGCCGCAGTCGCGCGCGCGCAGCTGCCGCAGCGCGAGCCGCAGCAGCGCGAAGCTGTCCAGCAGCGCCGCCTCGCCGCGCACGAACGCGCGGAACGTGGGGCTGTGCAGGCACAACCACGCGCACGTCTTCCAGAACGTACAGATGTTCTTTAAAACTTCCACGTAATCTTCAATCGACTCCTCCACCATCTCGTGAACTATCTTAATCGCTTTCGGCGACGATATCCTCCTTGCCTGCCCCTCTTTGGATGGCGCGAAAGCTAACAATTCCCGCTCTTTAGTCACGTCGCACAACTCCTCGAATTCCTCTTTGGGCAACTTCAACTTGTAAATCTTGTAAAACTTATCCGTCATATCTGCCAGCGACTTGAACAGCATCTGCACCGAGGCGAGCGAGCTCATCTCCCTGTAGTATGCCATCTCCGAATTCTCTTTCATAAGCTTAAATATTTCCACTATGATAGCTATCTCGAGAATGGAGCAGCACTGGTTGGAAAACTCAGTCATAGATACTAATTCCAGCACGTAACTCAAACCACCTTTTTGGATAAACTGCTCCGCGAACGAGATAGAATTCAGTAAGCTAGCGAAGATATTTAAACAGGACACGGTCAGGAAATACGCGGATTCCTCGAGCCTTATCATATACCTGTGTTTAGCGACGATAAAAGTAGGATATATCACGCTGAATAACAGCTCGTACTTCATTTCCGTGCGGCATTTCGGCGTGACACGGAGCAGATGGCTGACGGTAGCGTGCAGGACATTGTTGTGGTTGTCTAGTTGGAGTAACGAGTTGTAGTGAATCAGAAAGGACCACACGCTCTTCCTCTCGATGGGACTGACACCGTGGGGGCAGTACTTCCTGATGGCCTCCCTCCTATCCTCGTCGCAGGGCTCACATATACTGCAGGGCAACTGGTCCGTAACTTTCGCAGTTAAAACACTGGCGCCCAGTTCGCCGTATACTGTGTACTCGAGTAGTTGAAGGCACAAAGTCGCGACGGTGTGGTGTGTGAGCATAAGGCGCACGATGCTCTCCATGAGCGCGCCGGGGGAGAAGCAGCAGCAGACGCCGCAGTTGAGCATCACTTTGAGTATTTTGTTTCGGAGAAGGGAGTGCGCGGCGACCTCGTCGTCGGTGAGGAGCGAGGCGAGCGTGCCGTAGAGCACGGAGACGCAGCAGGCGGAGGCGCCGGGCAGCGCGGCGCCGGGCTCGCCCAGGAGGTCGTGGTGGTGGTGCAGGCCGGCGACCACGCGCGCGCGGCATGCCTTGTGTCGCGCGCGCGGGCACGCGGCCGAGTGCACCACCTCCCCGCGCACACGCTTCATGCCGCCCGCCAGCCGCCCCACGCACTCGATCAGCCTCTTTATCATCACGACCGCCTCCTCCGAGTCCACGCCCGGTATTCGAATCATCAATTCTATGCAGTCTTTCAGTAGACCGCCTTTGAGACATTCGCTGTAGAGCTTGAACTGTTCCGTGAACTCTCTCAGCTTGTCTACGGTTCGGCATTGCATCAGCAGGCAGTGAAAGAAAGCCATTATCGAGTACCCGATCCCGAACACAAATCTGAGCAAATTATTCGCCTCCACTCTGTTGGGCGCTTCGGTTTCTTTGGCACGGTTCTGGCTGTCGGTTTTGGTCTGATACTTTGTACTGCACTTGCATATCACGTCTTCCAGTAATCTTAGCAGCATCGGAAGTATACCGTTATTGATTAATTTGGCACAAAGGTCGGAATGTATGAGCACTTTATCTAGCGATACTATGAGGAGTTCCGTGAGCGCAACTTTGATTTTTGATACTTCCTGCGCGTTGTGGCTCGAGGTGGAGCCGGAACTGAACTGCAGAGAGCACAGGTTTCTAAGAGAGAAGTTTATACACTGTACAGATATTTGGGACCCTTCGGAGCCGGAGAGGCTGCTCTCGGCTTTGCAGAGTTCCTGCAGTAGGTCTGTGATCATTAAAATAAATTCGAAGGATGAGATTTCTGTGTTGATTATTTCCCTGTGTTTTTCATTCATGTAGTCGTCCGCTTTGGGTTTGGTTTTGCGGGGAGTGTAGTACGGGTCCCCGTAGTAGGTGTCGGGGTAGTCGGCGGGGGAGCGGCGCGGGGAGGTGAAGTACTCGAAGTCGTCGGAGGGCGTGCACACCTTGATGGTCAGGGAGCGGTTCAGCACCTGAAGGTCGTCGTTCGAATCGCCCGACTCTGACGACAGCTCACTTTCTTTCACGGACTTACGTTTCGATTTCTCAGCATACTCTTTGTTTTGGGCAGAGTGTCTTGACCTGGTTACAAGAAGAGTTGTAGTGAATTAAAAACACGCTTGAAACATTCAAATGTAATAACGTATTTGCATTTAATACGTTATTACGTACGCTTACCTTGCAACAGAAGAGCCTCTTTCGGATGAATTAGTTGAGTGGATTTTAGGTCCAGTGTTGCCGATAGGTTTTTGCTTGGACCATATTCTGTGAAAATTATAATTAGTTAAGTACCATAGTTCTAACATAAAATTAATAACACAACACTTTTTTAAGAAGACAGTTAAGTAACTCCATGGACTAATTATTAAACCTAGATAACCTGTTTATGACTTTCAAGGGAAGTAAGTTTAAGTGAAGCTTATATACGAAATGTAATTGTCGTCTCACTGAACTTTGAAAGTGAAGGAACAGTAAGTGCCTGTGTATTGTGCACAATAATTGAAAAGAGATTTGCCGCCGTGGTCGAAATCAGTTAGGTGATGTAGTTGATGGAATCAGGCGTTACTTTGCGGAAATCCATGACACTACTGTGACAGAAGCGGCAACATCTCCTGAGGATGCCACGTGTAGTGGCGAAACGCGTCGAGTGTTTTAATGGTGTTAGTGTTGTGATTCCAGGTGCAGCTTCTGTGTCACGTTGTGAGTTGTAGGTATTGTAAGTCCTGTGACTTCCAGCTCTAGCATTTTCAGGTGATAACAGTTGGATGTATTTTGGTTCCTGCGCTGGCGTCGTTTAGTGGAAATTTAAAGCAAAATAATCCTCTTTTCAGCTTTAGGTGATGATGGTTTAGCAACTTATGGGAAATGTGACATTTAGAAGAGGAAACTAGCGAGAAGGCTAGTGCAGCAGATCACTAACTTGCTAGAAAACAGCTGATGTATCGGAGTGTGGTCTCGGGCGCAGCGTGACGTGAGCGGGGTGAGGCAGGTGCGTGGGGTGCGGGCGGGTGCGGGCGCGGCGCTCGCGGCCGTCAGCTCGCCGAACACCCACACCAGCACCGAGCTCAGCTGCCGGCAGCAGGATAGACCCTGGTGACAATGGGATCATGACATAGACGAATATTTACAATTAAAAAAAATTAAAATTATTTATTGCAGTAACCAATTTTTTTACTATATATGAATAATGATCGAAGACACCTTTTAAGCAAAGTTTTGCCTGTGTTAGGTGCCGTCGCTCTTCCATAGCTACAAATTAATATAAACCTTACTATCTAAATTAACAGGCTTCTAGTTCAAAATAATACTAATGGACTGTTACTTGCTAATGGTGCTTATTGAATCTGTAAATCTTCAAAATAATAAATAGATAATTAAATAAACATACACGGTCGTGAGAATCCATCATTTGTATATCATCAAACTGATATACAAATCTAGTATGGAAATTATAAGTTGCGACATCATTTTAGTGTAGCGTAAACCAAAGGTACTTAATTAATAATCTGTGACCGAATTTAACTGATCATTTTAAAAATCAGTGCAAATTAAAAGAAATTGCTAGGCTTCATATTTGAAAGCTAAGGATGTGGAACGCATTATTGTTAACTAGCTTTACCCGCGACTTCGTCCGCATTAAGTAGTTTTTTAGAATGCGTAGTTTCCCTGTAATACCAATTTTATCCAAATGTAATTCAAATCTTTGGTAATTTAGGATTGAAAGCGATCAGATTCCCCAGAAAGTAATTTTCCCCATGGGAATGCGTTGTTTTCCCGCGGTCAAAAGTAACTAATGTCCTTTCTTAAGTCTCAAACTATCTTTTTACCAAATTTCATTTAAATCTATTCAGTAGTTTAGGCATAAAAGCGATCGGCCTATTTGAATTTTCCCATAGGGATGCGTCGTTTTCCCGCGGTAAAAATTAGCCTATGACATCAAAATATCATATTTACCATACCAAATTTTATGCAAACTGGTTCAGTAGGCGTACGTGATTGGGTAACAGACAGACAGTATTAGTATGGAAGTATGGATTTTGCTGTTGTTGTATAAGGTTTTAATTAATAGTCCATGCCGCTGAATTTTTCTTATAAAGCCTAGGACCCGAGTCCTGGTGCGGTTAGACGTTAGGGCAACGAACTCGAATATTTGCACTGGCATCTGTCTGAGGCAACTGTATCACATTCTTTCAACCATAAATCATATCTGGACGCAGTGGTTTGAAGTAGCTTCAGATGCCTTACTACACTACTGAATCAAGGATAGTTATCGCAATACGTTGCTTTAAGAATCTCTTAGTTTTCATGTGATTTTTATAAGCTGGTCAATGTCGTTTTTAGTTTAATGGCAAAAATCGAGCTAGATAATGATTTCCTCAACTAGGATAGAAATGTAGATCTGAACAAATTTATATTAAGTAAAAATACGTAGGTTTTCCAAAATGTTTTTAAAACATGCTAATAAATTAGCATGCGAGATGACACACTGGCTGGATATCGGATAGGCCAGGTTCAATTTTGATAATATTATTTAATTCTAGGGATGGGCCGAGTAGTGGTTTTACCGAATACCGAGTATTACTCGGTTGAAAGCTTGCCGAGTACCGAGTACTCGGCCGAGTTACTCGGTTTAATTTGAGGTCCTAAAACAAGTTCAAACTGACCGCAACGCGCTGCCAGCAATACCTACTCACTGTAATTTGGAATTAATAATTTTGACTTCACTAATCAACATAATATGTATTTGATTTTATGATATATTCTTTGAACTACATACAGTTTGTCGATCCGCAGAGGCTTGGCTGTCCTATAATTAACCAATAGTAATTGACAAACGTCAGATTAGGTAGTTGTTCATTGACTTAAGTATGTGGCCATTTAGGTACATACTGTAATTCCTCCAGTTGGCCGGCCACTAGGAAACTTATTCCAGACATGCTGTTTATTAAATTTACATAACCGAGTACTCGTCACTTGAACCAAGTTATTCGGCCGAGTACCGAGTATTAAAAAAACACCGAGTACGTCGAGTACCGAGTACTAACCGAGTACTCGGCCGATATCTACTTAATTCTAATTTTAACGCTATCGCGTACGCGATGCTCTAATGGCCCGCATTTGATAGGAAAAGCAATTAGCGTTGTTTGAGTTTTAGCACAATAACATGCTGTTGGGTGGTCTGGTCGCAGCGGAAAACATAACGACGTGATTATCACTTAACAGTTTGTTGTAACTGTTTCATAGATAGCTTTAATACACAAATTACTCGTTAAACAAAAATAATGGCAGCTTATTTCTCTATGGATAGTAAAGTTAAGGTGATACTTATAAATTCGAAATGCATTTTGTATTTAGAATATAACAGAATAGAAGAAGTATTTCTGTAAACATCACTAATTATTATAAATAGTTAAATGTCAATGTTAACTTATTATGAAATTCCTCGATCAGTAAAAAGTTACACTACCCCTGAGATCATTTTTTTTTCAAATATTAATTGATTTATATTCGGTAAAACCCACATTTTCGTGGACAGAATCACGCTTGTAATGTTTGAAAAAACCTACGAGTTGGTACAATGTTTGAAAAAATTGTTTGATAAAGTTTTGCGTGGTCTTTCCTCCTGTCCTGACGGAGTTCCTAAGAACTGCAATATCGTCGGAATCGATTTGTAAACATGAATTTAGGGCGACGCGTAGATACTAACGGAAAGATAGCGATCATCACAAACAATGTAATGTAGGAAAATAACTACTGCCTCTCGAACTACTGTTCGCCACTTGACTGTACAAGGTATTTAGTGTCAACACTCCTACTACGAAAAATAAAGTCTTTTTATAAGAAAAGACATAACACTTAAAATAGTACATTACGATACGAGTGACCTAAGTTGCCCATAATTGCACGGCGTGAAGTTAGCGCCCGAGCGCAGCGAGGGCGCTAAACGCCGTGCATTAATAGGCAACTTAGGTCGCGAGTATCGTATACTATTTTATAGCACAAGTGACCTAAAGCCGCCCCGGACGGATGGCGGGGGGGGGGGGGCAGCAGGGGGGTTCGGGGGGGGGGGGGCGCAGCCCCCCCCCAGGGATGAGATTGCTATTTTAAAAGAAACATTGAAATGATTTTGATTTCGAATTGATTTATTGAAAAAAAAACATTGAAACTAGTCTTTGGATCATCGAACATTGAAACATAGGATCATTCATTGGATCAAACATTGAAAACATTCAAAACGGAACATTGAAAGTATTTTGCTTTTGAATTCCTGTGCATTTTCAAGCTTCAAATGACATTTCAAAGGGTTTTGTTTCATTTTTTATACATATGCGAAGGTAGTCGATTCATTTACGCTCCGTGCAGAAATAGACAACTTAGGTCCCGGAAAAGCGTGCGTAAAGTGCGGGTTTAGGTCACGCTGTGCTATAAAAATATTTTCGGCTCCGGTCATCGGGGAGGATTCGAACCCCCGAACTTTGGAAGTCCGGTCCGATGCTCTAACCAACTGAGCTACCGAGAACCTTAATGGAGTCGTTGAATTTTGTATTTTTTTTCATTTCATATGTTTTTAGGGTTCCGTAGTCCGACAAGGAATCCTTATAAGATCATTCAATCCGTCCTAGTCTGTCACAGCAGAATATCTTCTACGTTTTTGGACTGATTTGCATGTAACTTGGATTGAGGATACTTCACATATAGATCTCATTTTTAAAAATACAAAAAATTACCCTTTTTTGAAGGGTACCTCTCTATACATGTAAAGGGGGGGGGGTGAATTATTTTTTTGAGTGCACCCCCTTGTATAATAATATAAATAAATATTTCACAACAATCACACAAATTCTCTAGTCCCAAATTAAGCTACGAGGCTTGTGTTATGGGTACTAGACAACGGATAAACATACTTAAATACTGTACAAACACACATGTTCATGCACACTAATGCTTGTACTGTGCGGGGATCGAACCCGCGACCCTTGGTTTTGGAAATCCGACATGTGGACCACTGCACCAAGCAGTCGTCTAATGGGGTATCGTTGAAAAGGACTATAAAAATAAGATAGGGTTTCCATACAACACTTTTTTATCACCTTTACCATTTGCGAGTTATAGCCCGCCAAAGTCGTTTACACGGCGTACCCGGCCCCTGTAATTTCTAAAGTCTTGAACCTATAAACTTCATATCTCTCACGTAAAGCAACAGGCACGGAAACTCTTATTTAAAATTGTTTCGGGTATCCTGTGATGAATACTTTCGAAATTATAAAAAATATATACTTTTTTCCAAAAGAACAGTATAAACTTAAAAAAAGGTTTTAATGTCAGGACTGAATAAAGCTTAAAATTTAATTACTTTTTAACCTGATATTGAAAGAAAATGTTTTTTTAATTTAAATTTTAATTTTTTTAATTTTCTATTTGCAGTATCTTAATATATATAAATCTCGTGTCACAATGTTTGTCCTCAATGGACTCCTAAACCACTTAACCGATTATAATAAAATTCGCACACCATGTGCAGTTCGATCCAACTTGAGAGATAGGATAGTTTAAAACTCAAATTATAGTCGCAATTTTAATTTATTGCTAATTATTTGTCTGTTATTATTTGACAGTCACAATTATCTGTTAACTCCAAATGATTCTAACAGATGTCGATACCTTTCGACTGGGTTGAGTAAGTAATCATTAGATGGCGCTGCTATGGTAAATCTACGAACGTGTCATATAAGCTACATTTTAACAGCATAATTACCACGTGTTGTTGACGCTATAAAATTAATTAAATTTATTTTGTAGTGAACGAAATACCATATAATTCAATTATTTCCACTTTTTAAATTTTTGGTGTTAGCATAGCCGGCCACGTGTTACTTAGACTGAAGAGTGAATTGAATTCTAATCAATAGATGGCGCTGCTATGGTAAATCTACGAACGTGGCATATAAGCTACATTTTAACAGCATAATTACCACTTACTATAATGTAATATAACAAAAACTTTAGTTGACTTATATATTTTGCATATTTTAAAAAACGCGCGTAACTAATGTCAATGTCATTCGATGACATTGTTCAATCATTGCAACGCTAAGGCGGTACGAAGTTCGCCGGGTCAGCTAGTATTTTATAATTGGTTCTGACTATCTCTTCGAAACCAGGCTACGGAAATACCAAAATTGACTACAGAACCCTACTTTATGCGTGGTCCGACACGCACTTGGCCGGTTTTTTAGATTCACTCGCGTGATGCTATCCTAAAATGCTACTACTTTAAAATAGGTTTTGGAAAGCCGCACCAAAACTAAAGATCTTTCAGGGGTTAACTTTTTTATACTCGTATAAGTACGGTCGCCAACAGGAAGTGGTTACCACCATAAGGATCACAGTTGCTTGCACACATTTAAGTCACAAGTTCTAAATGTATATTTTATAATAATTTGATTGACCATAGATTGTTGTTATTTTTTAACGAGTATCAATCATTCATTTATGAGGTTGATGGACAATGACTACATAACTGTTCTCTTCTTCTTCTTTTTAAGGAAAGTGGCAATGTGCGTTGCCGCAATTGGGATGATGACACCTATCTTAAATATTGTCAAGAACATGGTGTTTAAAAAACTGTATTAACTTTATAGGGGCTATCCCTATAAAGTTAATACAACCAATATATTTCAAAAAAGCTGTAGAAACCAATTTTTAAACACACAAAACGCAATAAATATTCGGTCAATTGACTCCGATTTCTGACACATGACCGTGACGTCACAATCATTTATTACCATACGAAATCTATGGAGGCAGACCGTTTTGACAGATAATAAAAAGTATGTCAACGATTGGTGGTGACGTCTAGCCAATTTCTTATTTCAAGGAATAAACCTTGTCTGTCAAGAGTGCCGACAGGCGGTTGACAGTACATTTCTAGCATGCAAAAAAAATGGCGACAATCAAAGGGAGAAAATAATTCTATTACCAAAAATTGATCAAAAATCTTCTTTTTTTATGTAATAATAAGTTCTGAAAAATAACAAATGACTTGTTAAAGCATTTTGGACTTGAACTTGTGACAGAAGTGTGATATAGAATCTAATTAAAAAACTGATAAAGACTTTCAGTACGCGACCATACCTAATTACTCCCTAACATTTCGTATTTCTGGTCTAGCCATAGAGCTTTCGCTCACACGGTTAAACTTGAAAAAGTGACAGGCATGGCTTCATCCGAAACTATGAACTACAGCGTAGAGAGTAGAGGAGTCGTTTGGGAGGTTATAAATTATATCAGAATCAGCAATATTTGGCCGATAACAATATTTAAAATTAGCCCTTTCGCATTATCGAGAGCCCGCTACGTTTGCAAGAGACGTTTCCGTCGCGCGACCCCCGATAACCCCGCGGCGGCGCGCGCGCATACTGTCTCTATACTCTGTTTCTATATAGTCGTCTACTAGGGCGGTTTGATAAGTCCATGACTTTGAAAAGAAAAACATATATTTTGTGTACAAAAACATTTTATTTTTCTACATACTCTCCTTTCAACTCTACACTCTTTTTCCAGCGATGCTCCAATCTCTTCAACCCATCCAAAAAATACTTTTTGTCAAAGCCTGCAAAATAGGCCTCGGTTGCAGCTATCACCTCTTCATTGGATGAAAATCTTTGCCCAGCAAGCCATTTCTTCATGTTTGGGAAGAGAAAGAAGTCACAGGGGGCTAAATCTGGTGAATATGGAGGGTGCGGCAATAATTCGTATCCTAATTCGACAAGTTTTGAAGTCGCGACTGCAGACGAGTGGGCCGGAGCATTATCCTGATGAAATAGAACTTTTTTCTTTGCTAGATGCGGTCGTTTCTTCATCAACTCTTCATTAAATCTTTCCAGCAATGCAGCATAGTAAGCACCGGTTATTGTCTTGCCTCCAAAAAATCGATGAAAATAACCACTTGACTGTCCCAAAATACTGTTGCCATCACTTTACCAGCCGAACATACCGTTTTTGCCTTCTTTGGTGCACGTTCGCCGGTAGAAGTCCACTGCTTTGACTGTTGTTTAGTCTCTGGCGTATAATGGTGGACCCACGTTTCATCCACGGTTACGTACCGACGCAAAAATTCACTTGGATTGCGATTATACATAGCCAGACATGCCTCAGAAGTAGTCACGCGTTTTCGCTTTTGGTCGACTGTCAGTAAGCGCGGCACCCATCTTGCAGAAAGTTTTTTCATTCCCAAAATATCGTGCAAAATATGAAAAACTCGTTCAGTTGAGATGTGCACAGCCTCAGCTAACTCGCGTATCTTTACTCGACGGTCAGCCAAAACAATATCGTGGATTTTGTTAACAATGTCCTCAGTGGTTACTTCAATCGGCCTTCCTGGGCGCTCGGCATCATTGGTTGTAATACGTCCACAACGAAACTCAGTAAACCATTTATGTACCATTCCATGAGACGGCGCTGAATCCCCGTAATATTTTTTCAACTTGTCTTCGGTCTGCTTAATGGTTTTCCCGCGTAAAAAAATAGTGTTTAATCAAGACTCGAAACTCGGATTTCTCCATTTTCGAAGAACACCTTCACAGCCGCCAAACTTCTTTTGTTATTAAATATTGTTTTCGCGCCATATTTGAAAATAGAATTATTTTAGGTTCGCAAAAATATTACTTTTAAGAAAATATCATTAAAAATTAAAAAAGTTTCTATTCAGCCTGAAAGTCATGGAGTTATCAAAACGCCCTCGTAACTGTTAGGACTAATGAGATTTTATAGCATCTCTTTTAATTAATGTTAGTTTAGTGCCTCTTTGGTGTAGTGGCAAACTTATCCGAGAGGTCCTGGGTTCGAATCCCAGGTCGAAATTGTTTCTGAGATTTTCTGTCATGTATTTCTCTAAAACAGATCGGAGTTGGGAAGTTGGCGGTTTTACACCCCCGTGACTCGGAAAGCACGTTAATCCGTTGGTCTTGCGACCGATCTCTCTCGGTCATGTCGGATTGCTGTCTCACCTAACTTTAAATAAATAAATAAAAAAATAAGAGTGATGGAACAGTGAGTGCACCTGTGTTTTGCACTATAAAATCTCCAGCGTAGTTGACTGATCTCTGTTGAGATTGGTCGCCGTGGTCGAAATCGGCCAGAAGGACTATAATTAATGGGTCCGAAATATAACTTGAAGCATCGAATTTGTTACCATGTTAATTTTAATGATTAAATAAACAAATAAACAATCAAGCCTGTGTAAGTAATTGGCCCTAGGTGTTTGTAGTACCGCTTGGTAGCGAAGTACTTGCACCCACTGCAAAAACATAGTACGAGTTGCACCGCTCAGAACAACTGCCTGGTTGCGGAGAGCACTACACAGATTGAAGGGTAATTAATGGGTGTATAAGTGGCGCCACGTAAAAAGAACGCTGGATGACAGGAGTTTGCGCATGGCAGCATATTTCCCTCGCTCGCGGCGGTGCGCACGAGCGGCGCGCGAAATGACCGCTTCCCACTTCGTACTTCGTACCCTAATAATAATAGTCCTCCTGGCCGATTTCGACCACGGCGGCCCATCTCAACAGAGATCAGCCAACTACGCAGGAGATAGTATAGTCTACAAGTTTGAGCGCAATACACTGGCGCACTTCCATCACTCGCAAAGTGTGGTGAGACGGCAATTCGACATGACCGGAGAGAGATCAGAGCTGTTTTTGAGAAAATCTCAGAAACAATTTTGGTTCGACTTGGGATTCGAACCCAGGACCTCTCCGATGTAAGGCAGAAACTTTGCCACTACACCAACGAGGCAACCCCTAATAAGACCTATATATCGTCTAATGTGTAGGTGACCGTTAGCGTTCTTTTTATTTGGCGCGACTATGGGTCCTCACCTCGACCCCCAGCGCCTGGAGCAGCGCGAGGCAGCGCCAGCACACGCCGCCCAGCAGGTACTTGCGCAGCGTCTCGCCCGAGGGCGCCGAGTGCGCGCGCGTGAACAGGCTCGCCGGCTGCGGCTTGCCCTCCAAGCTCTTTGGCTCCGGATCTACGAAACAAAAATAAAATATAACAATCAGTGATAGATCATCAACTGGCGAATCTCCAGTATCATACTTGCCCGACAATGCTGTACTTACGCTTCGCTTTTCATCGACAGGCGTGCCATGAGAAACAACAGCGGTAACAGGATTAGAATTATTGTAAAATAAGATAGGAGTCAAAAGTCCGACCTGGTGCCAGCCAGTTTTGATTTCAAGAGAATCGCTTTAATTTAAAAATCAAAATTCAACTGTCAATCGCTTTTGGTTTATGACAAATAGTCCAATGTAAGAGCCCCGGCGGGTGCTCGGTGAGGGACGACGTAGCGCGGTGCAGCTAGCACAGCAGCTCGCACGCACCAGCCTGACCGCGGCGCTCACCTGTAGCGTTGTCAGCAGCAGCGTCCTGCGGTTCCCGCGCCGAGCAGGGCGCGTCGAGCCCCGGCAGCGGCGGCGGCGGGTGCGCGGTGAGGGACGACGTCACGCGGTGTAAACCACACAGTAGCTCGCAGCCCACAAGCGTCACCACTCCGCTCACCGGGCTGATGACATTAAACATTGCTTAACTTTCTTTAACTGATTTACACGTCAAGCACATATCAAGCTATAACAACAATGATAATTGAATAATAATAAATACACAACAACATCACACATACATTGATCTGACTCCGTGGTAAGTAGCCTAAGCACTTGTGTTACAGATATCAGAATCAACAGTGGTATTACAAATAAACTTTAATAAATACATAAAACACCCAGACCAGTGCAAACAGACATGTTATGCACACAAATGTTTGTACAGTGCGGGAATCGAACCCGCGACCTCTTTTTTAATAGTTAACTTCTTGACCATTACACCAAAGTGGTCGTCATATTTTAACAATACTGTAGGCTGGTTAAGTCGTGGACAGCCTAACGTACATAATGTCCGGAGAATATCATATAACAATACAGCCATGATTAAGACTCTTACCAAAATTTAATCAAATCTCTGGGATAGGCACCATCATTGACTCGCAGTAGAAACTCCGCTAGAAATAAATCGAGCCACGTGGATTTCTGCAAATAAAACTTATGATGACACAACAAACAAAGTATGTATCTACAAATGCAAAGATCAAATCGAAGATCCACACAGATCACTAATTTGTAACAATGATCGACATCCGCTCGAGAGAGAGAGAAAGCTGTACAGTCAATCGTGTAACTTCAAGGAGAATGAATGGGCTCTGAGCTCTGTGGCTCTGAGGAACTATAAATACTGCAACAACTCCGTTACAAAAAGTCAAGAATAAACTTGACAGTGTTGCAAAAATCTTAACATAAACCATATCAAACACCATTATTCAAATGACACTAATATTAGGTAAAAAAAAGTATAATATGTACTAAAAAAATTATTACACTCATAAAATTGCCATAACATTTTAATTTTGAACTTGAATATCTTCGGATTGGGTAGGATTTGAAAATTCAACTTAGACTTAAATTCAAGCTAAGAAAAAAGTGTTTAAAAATATGCCTTTTATTTGTTTTCGAATAATTTCATTTAGCTGCTAAAACCGTAAGCATGAAAAATTATGTTTATTTTTTCGAAAATTAATATATTATCGAAAAAACTTTATAAGCAGTTAAAGTTACTCATTTCTCCATACAAAAACTGAAAAAGCTTAAAGAAAAAGCCATGAAATAGGTAGCTATGCCTTTCTTATAAAAACACTTCCAACCGTTTCTGTAGCCCAATCTTGGCTAAACCAAGTTATTTGAAAACAAATTATATGCTTATTTTTTAAACATTTACCCCAAGCTTTAATTTAAGACCAATTTAAATTTTAACTTCCACCCATTCCGAACATATTCAATTGCAAAGTAAGAACGGCCATTTCATTGGTAAAGAAAGACTTATTATTATGAATGCGAAAGTTTCTCTGTTTGGATGTTTGTCTGTCAATCACGCTGAAACTACTGAACGTATTTTGATGAAATTTGGTGTACAGACAGGGTCATGAGCGGACATGGGTGATAGGATATATTTTATCCCGATTTAATGCTCGCTTTGGGATAAAACAGAAAGGATGAAAAATCCATTGTTTGCGCGGACGAAGTCGCGGGCGGGCCGCTAGTAACCAATATTATTCGATTAGAAGCAAGTATCAGAAGCTTAGAATTATATTATATGTCATCGCTAAAAGCGATAAGACCGCCTTAATTGTACATCTTTCTTTGTTAAACTTGTCTGTAATTTTTGTTTTGTGTTGTACAATAAAGTGTTAATCTATCTTTTATTTTATTTTTTATTTATTTTGATAGGTACACATAACAGAGACACAATCGTAACAATTAACATAAAAATTGTTACACACACAGAATCGATTGCAGCTCCAAAGGCAAGTGTACTCAGCATGCAAATCGAGTTAACATATTTAGAATAAAATTAGAATATTACATTATATTATATTCAGCATATTAATAATTGAAATTAAATTACCACTAAAAACCATAAAAAAAAAAATCACTAATTTGGAATACGGAATAATAAATTAATTATAGCAGATGAATTAATAATAAGATACTAGTAATAACAATTTCAAGAGTAACAATGTAAGTAAATGGTCAAGTATATAAGTCGTTATTTAAGAGTTTGTTAACAGCTGTTTTGAACTTTCCTAGTGTTAAGTTGTAAATGTCAATATCTATCTATCTTACCTCATATGTACCGGTCTCGGACTTGAAAAAGTGCTCCCAGTAAACCTTAAGAGCGTCCGGCTCCTCTTCGGCGGCCATCGCTGCGCCGGCGCCGTCCAGCTGCACCAACAACGAGTATCAGATACTATGCAAACAGGGCTAGTCTTCCAAATCACTTACGGCACAAGCAAACCATATTGACGCTAACACAGTGCGGCGACACCTTCTACGTGTCACAGAGTAGGAAATCTACCTTTACATACATTTGGATTTGTAAAAGAGAGAGATAACTCTTCTCTATATATATAAAATTCTCGTGTCACAATGTTCGTTCCCGTACCTTTCCGAAACGGCTTGACCGATTCTTATGAAATTTTGTGAGCATATTGAGTAGGTCTGAGAATCGGCTAACATCTATTTTTCATATCCCTTAGTGATAAGGGTTGTCCACAATAATTTATATGGCAAAACAACGATTGCCGCGTCAACTAGTTTCATTATAAAAAGAGGTAGGTTTAACCATGTAAACATTTAGCACCCGCAAAGCCCTGACAGTAAAAAACTACAAGAAAAGTGGTAATTGCTCCACCCTCAAAATCCAATGGAGTTTAGGGGTATTCCGTAACTTTGTATAACGGACGAAGTAACGTATTACACAGCGAACCCGTCAGTAAGGGGCATAACCTGCATGCAATTAGATAATCAATCATGCAGGTCTTCTAAGCTTGTAGACGCAGGTACTACGAGTATAATACGGCACTGGTAGATAATTCTCAAGTGCTCAAACACGATAATGCCACCGTGTAAAGTCAACACAACGATTAGAACGGCAAATACAGATGCCTGATCGGTTGTCGTGTTTATTTATCAATTAAGGGAATTACAATTACTTACTTATCAACTAAAATTGTGTACACCAACAGAGTAATAACTGTGTATTAACTAACCGACCGTTTTGATTTTCCATCGCCTCTTTAGAAATAATAGTTTCGGTGTCTTTTTATTTAACCGGGAAATATTTCCTACTTACATGAGTGAAGTTAAAAAGTTGTAAATATTAGTTAGTGGCCGATTGGATCTTTAAAGAGTAATCTCAAGTTGGAATGAACATATCGCACTAACTTGTTTGGTGAAAGTCGAGTAGTAGACGCATTTTCAGTCACGAAACGCATTGTTTGTAATTACGAACTACTTAAAGTTACGAAATATAAAGTATCTAGAAGATATTTGTGCTATATGTAGTAACAATCAAACATTATTTTGAGCGACGCGAATTGCGACGAAATAAGGTACCCCCTTCGTATTTACTTTAGGTCAAGTAGATAACTCAGAGGACTTTTTATTCCGACTTTGGACGTACACGATACGACGACGGTTTGGAAAAGAATATCGTTACTTATCTATAGTATGTTTGTGGAATAAAATATACCTTGTTTAAAAAAATTATATCACTAGATACTGTGAAAATTATATCAAGAGTTTTAGTTTTGTTCTTAAAGAGCTGTGCTGTGCTTTGCGTAAGGACAGTTTTTATGTATGTATGACGTACCCAGGTATAGCAAAGTAAACATTCTAAAACCGTTAACTATATTCGTCATCAGATCATCCACTTATATGTGAAATTACATTCAAGACAGCTGATTGTTACCTATTGTACAAATTGCGTAAGCGTGGGGGCTGCTCACAGCGCTGGAGCGCAACGGCGCGTATACTGTAGACTTTGTATGGTATCTGAAAGTATTACGTGTTCTCACTAAAGTACCGTTGGCATTCGAACTTGAGATAAAATAGCGAGATCCATAATGCGCTCGCGTCGCGCCGCGTGCTCGCCACTCCCGCCGGCGCCGCACTGAGCCGGGAAACCTTATCGCTGCGGTCATTATTTATTGGATAGTAAGGAGTTTGTACCGATAAATTTGCGCGTATGACAATTTTATCTGTAACGTGCGAGTTACACATGAGTGTTATAGAGAAAATTGATATTTTAAGTATCATCTAAATTGTACATAAATGTATTCATGTCTCTTACTAGCTACAGGTGACCAGATTGAGGGACACACAGTACATTTCGAAAATATACATTTTGGGACATTCAATTTAAAAAATATATATCTTATGCTAGATTTAGTGACAGTAGGAATACCTCAAACCAAGGATGTTTACCATATTATGGAAAGTTTAAAGTGGAAAATTTAGGTAAAAAAAACAAAAAAAAGCTTGTACCTGATTTTGGAATCAGCACTGTACTACCTGAGACTAATCTCACTATAAAAAGTAATTACTACATAGTAACATTGACAACGCTAAGCCTGATTTAAATCATAAGTAAAAGAACACAATGTATTCAAGAAAGTTAAAACAAAACAAAATTCATAAAAAAAATTGGTTGCCTGTAAAGTCGGCATACGCTCAAAAGTTTTGCGTGACAACGACTCTGAGTGGTAAAATAATTTTAATGTGAATATTCATTCGTATAACATGAACCGGTGTGTATGCCTTTCTCTCTCTCTCTCTCTCTCTCGCTCTGTCTCTCTCGCGCGAAACGTGAGCGGAGCAGCGTAACGCAGTTTCTTGAGGTGTCACCCGGCAAACCAATTTATAAGATGTCATGTCAAAAAGAAACAAAAGACCAAAATTGTAATATCTAGTTTTCTAGGTACATTAGCAGTGAAACACATTAAATTATTTCAGAATACCTCTACAGGTTTTTTTTCCTGTAGTTTTATTTGTTATATGTACTTTACTAAATGATAATATATTCATATAAAATTAAGCCTTTGTTCAAATATCTAAGTAAAATGAAAAGCAGCTTGTTACATTGTGTTCAACTCTTACAATATCAAATCATAAAGGGTTTACCCTAACAACTGGGGGGTACTTTTGTATATTTTACATTTGAGTCAAAGTACTAGCAAGTAGGTACCTAGTTAGGTGTAATTGTGCATGTACCTACAATTTTTGAATTATTTTATTGAATGTGCAGCACATAACTGATGCTCATGGCTGAGAGAACATATGGAAGTATATTACACAGTACATTAGGCTGCACGTCAATGAGCTATGTAAGGAAGGCAAGTATCTACTACAAATACTATCAAATTACTTATTCTATTAAACTTAAACCACCAAATTATTTCAAAAGGAATCTAAGAAAATAATACTATTAGCTAAAGTCATAAGCTCAATCTCTGATAAGTATTTGATAGTCTAGAAATACAATCTAATCAAACAAAATCTGAGAAGCATTAAAAAGTTTTTTACTCACCTGAAATTTGTAAGTCTTAATAATAAAGTTGTTTACAGCTTAACTGTTGCTAGCGTTTTGAAAAATTGTTTATAGAATTAAATTTTAAGTTTGTATTAAGCTATTCATTTACTTTACACATAAAAATAAACTCGAATCTACTACACATAAACACAACACAACCTCAAAAAACTTTTTGACACACAAATACTGAGTACAGTGAGTACTTTTGACAAGTTGATTGATTACAATTGACAGTTAAATTGAGTGTTCCGAATTCGAAATGTTATTGTGAGATATAAGGCAATGACAATTCGAAATTTCAAGTAAATAAAATTTTTAAAGCAATAATGACTTGTAATTTTCCTTGTCAATGATTTGTTTTCAATCAATCAATCATATCAATCAATAAACAGGCAGACATCTTAAATTCAATAGATAGTAACTCTTTGAGTTTTTAAACATCTAGGTAAGGCTTATCCATCGATTTATCTATGCTAACAAAGGAATGAATTTATCTGCAGCTTCAACCGCCAGATAACCGTTTATTCAAGAAAATAAAGTCAAATAAACAATATTTTTATTATTGTAATGTAGATAATATATATATATTTTTTAAAATGGTCATAATGAAAAACCGACGACTAGTCGAAGGTTCGGACAGAGAAATTAACCGTCATTTCTGACAGCAATCATCCGTCAATCAGAATCATCAGGATCACAGACTAATTAGAGAACCTCCGGGACAAGGAATATACTACTCTCTACCGAGAGATGACCAGGATACTCAGGACGTGCTCAGGATAGATTTAAATTTTACATTTTATTGCTTAACTGCCGATGGGCGTTGGGCGAACAGTTGGCCCCAACGCTACCTACTCGTCAACGTGGGGATTTCAAGCGGTACCAACGCTCGGGCCAGCGTTCGCCCTTCCGTGTCAGCATTTTATAAGGATTCAACGTTGGCTGTTTGCTTGCCTTCCACACGTTGGTGATGTGCTTAGTCTTTTTATAGCACCTACGCACCTACCGAGTGTGTACGTCAAAGGAATTTTGTCCAACTCAGTAGAATTATTACCCGCATAAACAATTTCTTTGTCAATTGTAAATGTTTATGGAGGACAATGTATAATCCTCTTTAAAAAATTGTTGTAATTATGTAATTATAAGTTTGTATAGCATGCCATCATTGAAAAATAAAGAAATGTGCGTGACAGGGCACATTTACCATTCAAAGCTTTCTATTTAATAATACAACCGAAAAATGAGTCACACGCATTTTTTAAATTTACATGTTCTTATTTTCTCGTGGAGTGTATGGAATATCCTCACATTACTGGCCCTGCCGGCATTGAACTTGCTCGTGAGCCAACGTATGAACGCTACACGATCAAAAAGGGCAAACGTTGGGACGAGTTGTTCGGCCAACGTGTGGAGCCGGTGTAACCCCAGATCCAGTAACCAGTTATCAACGCCTGGAAGTTGGCGAGAAAATGGTCGAAAAATTTATCCCCCAATGAGTGGACGTAGAAAAAAATAATTGGCCTTAACGTTGATTGGTGCTTTGTTGGTGTTGTTTTCTAATGGCCTATAGAATTCGTTTTCGGGCCAACTGTTCACCGAACGTGTGAGGGCTTTATCGTAAATTTTCTCTGGTTTCCCTTCTAAACGTATCTTTCTTCTTTCTGCAGATGTGAAGCAAGCAGTTTCATCTGTGTGACATCAGGTGACATGTGTCAATGTCATACGGTCGGAGTGAGTCGTCCGTCGGAGTGGTGTGGTGTGGTGATCATCAGTCATCTGCACGAAACAAAAGAGATTTTAGAAGAAAGTTTAATAATAAAGGAACATGTGGGACAACGCCATTGAATATTTAAAAGACCCACTCCTCGTGGTTAAAGTGCAAAACTTTTTTGGAGTTATTTACAAAAGTGGTACTCGACAGAACAATGATTCATCCGAAGTGATACATTCCGAAAGGCAAGACTTCTTGAAGGAGGAGTTTGACTTGAAGCAGCACAAACGGATACCTAGTAACATATCGAGTAGTTCCCAGTCGTCGCAATCTTCGTACGAGACGGATACGTCGCAGGAGAGCGGTGAAAAGGAGGTTGTGTGCACTATCAACAATAGGTTCTGGTACTATTTGTTCGTGCTGGGCACGGCGCTAGGCGACGAGATCTTCTATGCGACGTTCATTCCTTTCTGGTTCTGGAACATCGACGGCGCCGTGGGCCGCCGGGTCGTCCTCGTGTGGACGGTTGTTATGTACATTGGTTAGTAGTCAATGTCTGGTCACTTAGGCACTGTGATACTGTGCTTAAATACTTTTGTTTAAGCACATTATCAGGGTGCCTTACTGCTTACTTTATGCCGAGCACATGAATTTCAGTCCATCCATACTAAATCTGGGAAGTATACTCCTTAACCATATCTTAGTTTAAGAATTTATAATCTACATTTTATTGTAGATATAATTTAAAATATCTCATTTTGTTATATAAATTTCAAAAGTTATTTTGAATACAAAACTACTTAATGCAGAGTACATTTGTTCTTTCTTTATTTTTATATTACAACACATTTTCTTATCATCATTTTCCAGGTCAAGGAATTAAAGATATTGTTCGCTGGCCTCGACCGGGCTATCCGGTTAAGAAGTTACAAGACAAATGGGCCATCGAATATGGTATGCCCTCCACTCATGCCATGGTGGGGGTGTCCATACCATTCTCCGTGTTACTGTACACTATAGATAGGTACCAGTACCCTGTGCACTGGGGTACCCTGATAGCTGTGGCGTGGTGCACACTTATCTGTGTCAGCAGGATCTATCTTGGGATGCATAGTGTTTTGGTAAGTGTAATAATAAATAAATAGCTTTTTTTACTCCACAGACTGTTTATACAATTATTTAATATTTTACTACACTGTGAATGCCTTATTGGGTAAACCGTAAAAGCCATCTCCATATTGCACAAATCAAGTATACTTGGCCAATTTAAAAACTCAACCTTTTGATGCACAACATAAAATTAATTTAAACATTGTATCATGCTATTAGAATACTATTGAGTAAATTTTTGAGATGAAAATGCTTTGACTTAACGTTATTTGTCAATCTTTTTCCAGGACATAGCTGCAGGTTTGTTCCTTTCAACGAGCCTGCTGGTGGTTCTGGTCCCACTGGTGGACTGGTTGGACGGGATCTTGCTCACAAGTCACTGGTCTCCGGCCGCTGTGATTGCACTCTCCATACTTGTTATAGTTTTCTACCCCAATGCCGACAAGTGGACACCTACAAGGTAAAAATGAGCATGTTGCTTATCTAGAATTAAAAAACTAAAAAAACACTCTTTTATTGCTAACTTAAAAAGAGAAAATAATTTCTGAGTACACGGAATTTATATAGCAGTAGAGTAAAAAGCGTGGGGTTTATTATTTTTTTTAGTTAAAACCTTGCAATATTTCAAATTAATCCGATTTCTGGAAGTTGGTGAAAATTGAGTTCAAAAATTCCGTTACATACATACATTCATACATACATACATACATTATTAAATTACAAATATACATAATTAAATTAAAAATTTAATAATAATTAAACTACACAGTTATTGCATAATAGGGTAAAATAATTAATTTATAATAAAATAAAATAATTTCTGCATGTGATTGAAATTAATTAATTTGATAAATTAATAATTTACATTTAATGCATTTAACTAATTATATTTTAAATATTTATTTATTTATTAAATTCTAGGTGATAATCAAATTAAATAATTAATTTAATTTAAAATGAGTAATTAAACAATTTACACATAGTTAAGCAAAAATTTCAATTGCATTTAAATAATCACTAACACTTTATACTAATAATACGTTAGGAGTGTTACAGTGGCACATCTAGTCTCGCTTATTCCGCGTCGCTGCCGAAACCAGTTTGTTTTTTTTGCCGGCTCGGTCGGCCCGCGAGCCGCTCGCTGGCGCTCGCTGTTCGTCCTCTCATTATTGGTACTTACCTATTTACAGACAATTCTGCATGCTTGACTTTAAAAGTCTTAGTTTAAGTCGTTCGCGCCTCTCGAAATTGTTATTTAATTATTATTATACCCTTTATTGTCTTATTATTAAGTTCTCATGTAAGTGAAATGTAATTATTTCTTTTGAGAATAAATTTTCTTTAACCCTATACATACACCCCAATCTAATAAAAGAGTGTTAAAAAGATTTTTTTCATTCATCTAAATTCATTATCTAACTAGGCTGGCCACATCTCGGAGGTTGTCATGGACGTGAAGGATTAGCTGGCACCCATGTCACCTCCTAGATAGGGAAGGGACCGCAGGTTTTTGGTGGGTAGTCCCCTCCGGATTTTCCCAGGAGCAGAGCCGCGTCCTTTTTAGGACGCTGGGAGTCCCACACATGGCTGTGGCGCCCCGGCCTCGGTTATGATTCTTAAAAAGAGTGTTCCTGCAATAAATAAAAAAGGCTGGCCACATTATTAGACTACTAGCATTACATCACTTAATACAAAAATATACTAAACAGTTTATTATGCTTACTATTAATTACTGTTATATTAAGTTTTTATTGTACTAAGTACACAACTTATGAAAATGTGAATGGTGAGGTACCTGCATTATTTATTATTTTATTTTATTTATTTTTTATTTAAACAAAAACAAAAACAGCATACAAACTTCACATTATTAAATAATTCATAATCCAAATTATAAGTTCTAGATTGTATCCCAAAAAAGTGTTTCTAGCTTACATTTTATAGTCTAAGTATTAACTCTTTATTTTAAATTAAAAACTCATCATTACAAAATATGAAGTGTGCTTGGTTAGGTTATGTCATGAACAATGGCCTCATAAATAAGTTATGGTTACTTTATTACCAGGTTGTCACATTCACATTCTTATCTCACAAAAATTATTCATCACCGAGTAGCATAACAAAAGAAAGTGAAATAAGCCAGTGTTACATTCCAAGAGTAATTAATCAATTAGTTACTTTTAGGTACCTATTTTAAAACCAACATGATAATAAACTAATCTTAATTTACTTTAACTAGTATAAGTTACTTTTATAATCAACTAGTGGCCGCCCGCGACTTCGTCCGCGTGGAAAGCCTTTATCTTAAAAATTCTTTATGAATTGTAGCCTATATGTTATTCTGATGTATAAGCTATATTGTGGTAAAGTTTCATTCAAATCCATTCAGTAGTTTTTACGTGAAAGAGTAACAAACATCCATACATCCATACATCCATACATCCATACTTACAAACTTTCGCCTTTATAATAGTAAGTAGGATATCCCTTCAACACACAATAAATAGAGATAAGAAAGTGCAGCTTATTGTATTTCTACTTTGTGTTGCACTGTAATAAACTAATGTTCTATGAAATATATATCTGTGGTTCTATGCTAGGGTGTTCTATGTGATGTGAGTGTACTACATATATTGATGATATAAAATGAAATCATAGAAAGATAACGACTTTATTGCTTGCAGTTTACTTAAGAATATTTTATCTTTCAAGACTTTGTCATCCAATGAAAGATAATTTCACTGTTTTCATTATCACATCATCATAATAAAATGTTGACTTTTTGAGGCACTGAATAAGGGCCCTTTAAAATGATTGATTTTTTTTTTATAGAGGCGACACGACAATGATAGTGAGCGTGTGCGCGGGCATCTTGGCCGGCTCATGGACCAACTACCAGCTCGGCAACATGACAGCGAGCAGCCAGGCGCCGCCCTACGAGATCATCTGGCCCTCCATCGAGATGCTGGGCTGCACCATCCTGCGCACGATCCTCGGCTTCTGCGGCGTGCTCGCCACCCGCGCCATCGGCACGTCCTTCTCGTACGCGCTCATTTGCGCCCTCCTCGGCAAAGACAAGAACGAACTGCGCAACTCGGAGAACAGCCTCGACAACAAAAACAAAATCATCGTCGAACTCTGCTACAAGTACTTCACGTACGGTATGATCGGCTTCAACACGACGTACGTTTTCCCCAACGTATTCGATTTGCTGAAAATCAACAGGCCCACGTACTACACTGAAATATAAATCTAGTCAGTTTGGATAACGAAAATGTTGTATTGTCCCTGTAATGCACTGTTTCTATGATGTTATGAAACATGCATGAAATCCTACACTGTGTAGCGACCACTCGGGATGTGAAACAATGGCGACGTGTGGTGCTGAGCTAATCGTTAAGGCGTCTTCAATTTGGACGCTTTACGAGTGTTCGTATAGGAAACGTATTCAAGGCAGAATTCTTTGAATAAATTTAACATTCGAGTATTTAAATTGTGCGCTACTTCAAATAAATATCGACACAAATACTCCCTTTTGCCATTGATTTTTGTAAATAACTTAGTTATGGAATTAATATACATATTTTATTGAAATGATTATCTATTCCATACAAATAATGGTTTGAAGGTTAAAGGCGTTCAAACCGTGAGGCTGTTCACATCACCCAACATTTTAGTATTATTTAAAAACTTATGATGACATCTTTTATTTTTGTATTAATTTGTTAGTTTTAGAAATTTAATATTTTGATGGTTGGTCAAGAGACATCCATTCAGAATATATTTTTCTTAGGGACCTGAAAAATGAATGAGAGAGTTAATTTCTAATCATTCCACATACTGCCATATTGTGTATATTGGCCTTGAAATGTTATAAAAGCGGGTGCTTTTCGTTTCTACAATAATTAAGCTATCAGGAATAGTTTTTATTTAGAAATATACCAACATTGCACTTGGCTTGTTTTTAATTCACAATCTATTTTGTATGAATGTCACACTGCGTGTAATTGATTGTTATGTGTAAATATGTAATTATAATTAAATGCCTACCGTTCCACAGAGTCGGCTTTTTGGTACTTATTGAGTTTATACATGAGTAAAGAATACTAATATATTTCTATGTTACATATGATGTATGTATAACCTAGATTATTCTTCCTACCTAGATCAGAAACCGACTCGATTTATTGGTAGGCTATCACAAGAGGTGCCTATTTTTTCATATTTTAGTATGCGACATCACACATATTGCACAAAAATTTAAGTGTCATGGTGGCAAAAACCAAAACAGTATAATATTTTTTTGCGTTTTGCCATAATGTCACGATTTAGTACATAAATGTCTTTATTTACATTTTAAAATTTAGAGTTATGTGAGGAGAGTTTTTAAAAATTGCGCTATGAGCCCTCCGCAGGTCGTAATTAGTCAGATTTTCCGTGTAATTCCACGCGCGCGTCTGCGCGATTTAATTGCTGTTTACAACTGTAAAAGGGAAATAGATTTATGTTTAAATAGTATATAGGGTGAGTAGTGAAGAGACGTGTCAACTAGTTACAAAACCAAAATAACCGTATAAAAAAAGCGTTTACTAAAATATTGAGTTGTATTGCTACTGAAATATATAAGATACTTATTTACTTATTCAAATATTGCACAAAAAAGTTGTACAAAAGGCGGACTTAATGCTCAAACGCATTTTCTGCCACTCGAACCTTAAGGTCATAATGAGAGATAGTATTGGGTGCAGTAAAAAAAAGAAAAAAATTGAATGAGAAAAAACAAATGACTAATAACAATACCTAGTAATGCCTATGACAATACATATCTACTTACATAATACATACATACATAACTTTTTTAATTATTCAGTTAAGAATATTGACTTTTCTACAAATGAATCACAAAATTGTCAATTATACCACCCTGTATGCTATTATCATTTCCGCTTAGATAAAGAATTCCCGCACCTATACAAATAATGAGGTACCTGCATTGAGAATTTTAATATTTAATAATATACATAATGTTTTATATTGTATAGAATCCGTTTAGGTTTTTCCATTATGAATGCGACCGCATGTAACACAACAACATAAACATATGAAGCAAAGTTGCATGCATGGAAAACTTACCATTATTATATATACATAAATACCATTGAAATTAATCGACGCAATTGTTTACGACGAGGTAATATTATTTAGTCTCGCAAGAGCGCAGCCCATTCGTGGTAGACTAAATGCAGACTAAATTCGCATAAATCATTAAGAATACTGCAAGCCAATTTCAGTATTATTAATGATTTGTGCGAATTCGTTTCATTCAAATTGTGTTTGTAATCAACGAATATTCCAGTGCCTAATACTTAGAGCACCCAACCCGGTGACGTATTGAAAAACGGTTGGCGTGTACTAGTTGGTACTTCAGTTAGTACCTCTTTTGTGATACATATTTTATGAACATGTTACTGCCATGAGTATAAAAATATTTGCACTATTACTAGTTGGTTTTATTTCAACTAATTTATATTTTACCTATGCCTTTCAGGACCAGCACAAGGAAAGGGAAAAAAAATGATTGAATTTTTGAAATAATAATCAGGTAAAAATGATGTAGTACATTTATTAAACGATACATTTACACAACGATACATAGAATCAAATACTATAGCTTAACAATAAGTACGAATAGGTATAATAATAGTTATATACAATATTCATATTTTAAAATACATAAACAAATATATAAATTATAAAATTATTATTCCTAAAACCGGCAAATCAACTTTGATAACTTTGAATAAATAAATGAAGGTACATTTGCTCAGACAACCATGCCAACCAACAAATTCCTAATTAAAATTTGGATCATAATATAGGTTTTTGAAATAAACATTGCAAATAATTTTTCAATTTTTTGGCCCTCGCATTCAGATAGCCCACCACTTATTTCAGCTTCCATTACCCTAAGTAGGCGGTACAGTGAATAGCAGAAGTGATGTAGATCAAATATGGCTTACAATTATACCAACATTTTATGCGCGTATACCCCACCCAGTGGGGTGATCACGAACATTATCGTAACGTATTCGCGTTGCCCAAACGTCAGAAACTGACAGTTTCCCCAAACATATTGACAAGTTAACGATAGGTTAAGGCTACGAATACGTAACGCTAGTTATTCGTGCTCACCCCACAGTCATATGTGGCTTTTCCACGGCAACATCTAAACCAATAATAAGTTAATTACAGTCAGTTTGAGTAACATGCAGACACTAAAAAGTTTTTCGTGACTAAATCATTGATGTTACAAGTGTAATTGCATCACAGTTTGTTGAAATTTCATCAGCCTTAATACAGATGTGACTATCAATGGCAGACCACAATTTGATAGTTAACTGCTAACCTAAAGCTTTAGGTGTAGCGTCGTCTTAACTGCAGCTTTCAGTAGAAAGCGCGCAAGGCGAGCGCTACCCGGCACGCGGCGTAACCCTAAACCCTCGCCACTAAACTTGACACATTGTCTACACTCGCGCGGACGCGACAATCATGCTTTTAATGGCGAGACTATAATGATTATAGATGTCAAAGAAGTCAAAATTAGCCTGAAGTTAAAGTTGCCAACTAAGATAGCTGTTGTCATTTTGATAACATTTGTAAGGCAATGATTCGTTTGTAAGGCATCGCACTTCTTTCACATCTACAGCTATTCATAATGATAAACCATAGTGCAATTTTTTAGTTGTTCTTTCTTTTTATTTATTTGGATTCAAGGGTTAATGACAAATTGAAGACTAAGATTAAAGGATTTAGTCAGATAAGAAGAGAAAGGAAAAACTGTAGTATGGTTTAGCCCGAAGGGCAGTTTATTCGTTTATCTATTCGCTATCTCGCCGTCTCCCTCACGAGGTAAGTAGGTAGTCACATAAACCGCCATTTTCATGTTATTTCCTCATTCGCAATCATCGAACGCCGAAATATATACTTTAATTACAAACAATTAAAAATAATTCCATTAAAGGATAATAACTTTGCAAACAATTTAAGACGACAGTTTCGAATATACATTAACTAACTAAACTGTACTGTAAAAACGATATTGGTTTTAAAACTGAAATGTTTGTGTGTTAATTTGAACACTGAGGGAAGACAAGTATTACAAAAGGTACACACGACTCCAGTTAGTGACTTCTACATCGATTTAAAGTAAATGTATTTTTAATCTTAGAATTAACCGCCACGTAGCCCACCCGGGCGTCGGCGCTGAAACATATTTCAGTAACTTCCGCGCAACTCAGTCGCACAACCTTTTTGCCAATGAATTCACTAGAAACTTATACTAATTGACAGTAAGTCAAATTCGCAAACTTTCGGGCGCAGCCCGTAACTTAATTAAAATTTACCTTAGAACTAGTGTTAGTAAATAGAAACAAACATTTAAAAATCCTATCCAGATTTCGTGGGGTCAGTGTTGCTAGAAAATTCGTTGACAAAGTATATTGTGAACTAAGACTACTAAAACTACATTTCTTCGTTATACGTCTGGGCCTGTCACACGACATCGGATGTCGGGTGGCACGCCCCTGATACATAAATAATTAGGTCTAAAAAGATACATAATAGAATAACAGCTGTTGGATCACACGAAGGAGTGACTGCGAGCTGTGAGGTCGGCCTTCCGGTGCCCTCAGCCTCGAAAGTGTGTGGGGTAGACTTTAGCCGGTAGTTTATCAGAAGAGGCCGTCTCACGCGACGTTTATGGGGTTCGGGTTATCCCTCAGGCGCTCGAACAGATTTTCGCCTTCGCTGTCGTACTGTAACAAAAGAGAAACAAAATAAAGCTATTGCAAGACTACACGCATACGCAGAGTCGCGCACGCACACAAACACAGTGCCGAAGTCTGCCGAACTGAAACGACGACGTTAGACGATATGTTAGGTTTTTTCGTTACGGAATTTCTTGATTCGGTCGCTTCGCTCAAAGCCCGCGAAATAGCTTAACATAAGAAATGCTTTTATTGAATCATGTAGATTTGTTATAAAATTAAATAATAACCTACAGCATTCGAGCTTTATCACCGACGCAATGACTTCAGTGACCGTTTTATCAAATGTTTATAATAAATATAAAAAAAACGATGATAAAAACCATAACATGCGCTCATGATAGCTCGTATTTTAATTTAACTTTAATAATTTGAAATATTTAATTACCAAGAGTTAGGTATGGTAAGTCTATATTACATTACGCTTTTAATTATTAATTAAGCTATTAATAGCTAATGCGACGTTTCTTCGACAATATAACAATAACAAGTAAAACCCATCACGGTCCGATAGCCCAAGAACTGAAAGATTTAATCACAAAGAGTTAGCTTCGTAAGTCTGTCTAATGTAAAATTACTAGCTTTTACCCGCGACTTCGTCTGCGTTAGGTAGTTTTTTTGGAATGCGTTGTTTTCCCGGAAAACCAATTTTATCCAAATATAATTCAAATCATTGGTAATTTTGGGAGTGAAAGCGATCAGGTTCCCCGGAAAGTATTTTTTCCTATGGCAATGCGTTGTTTTCTCGCGGTCAAAAGCACAGATTACTAAATAGTTACTACTCAAAAGTAACTCATGTCCTTTCTTAAGTCTCAAACTATCATTTAATCAAATTTTATTTAAATTTGTTCAGTAGTTTAGGCGTAACAGCGATCAGCAAACTTGAATTTTCCCATGGAATTGCGTCATTTTCCCGCGCTAAAAAGTAGCCAATGTCCTTTCTCGGGTATCATAATATCTCCATACCAAATTTCATGCAAATTGATTCAGTAGTTTAGGCGTGATTGACTAACAGACAGACAGACAGAGTTACTTTCGCATTTATAATATTAAGTATGGAAGTATGGATTATGCAGACCTTTTAAAAATAATTGTGTTTAAAGTAACTATTGCGAAGTTTGTTCGATATCCAATAATAACAAGTAAAACCCATTATGGACCGATAGATAAAAATGTTTTCAAATGACTTGCATCACACGCTTGATACCGCAGTGGGAATGACCTCCGACTCCGATATACACCGATATGGAAGGCACACCGAAGATTATTTCTTATTTTGATTGTTTTAATGTGGAATAAATATTCCATATAATTAACTTTGTCATTCATTATTATTTCAATTTATTTTTCTTCGTCGTGACCTCATTGCTGATAATATTAATTGGTATGTCCAAATATAACTATTTACATCTATTTAAAAAATTTGCGCTCGTATCCTTACAACAGATATTTGATAAATAAGTTATACAATAGGCATGATGACACCTATCTTAAATATTTTCAAGATCATGGCGTTTAAAAATCATAGCCCCATGAAGTTAAAATACAACCAGTATATTTCCAAAAACCTGTAGAAACCAATTTAAACACACAAAACTCAATAAAAATATTCGGTCAATTATCTCCGAATTTCTGATACATGACCGTGACCTCTCGTTCTTGTATTCCCATACAAAATCTATTGGAGGCAGACCGTTTTGACAGATAATAAAAAGTATGCCGACGATTGGTGGTGTCATCTAGTCTATTCATATGTTTTTGCCCCTGGGATGTCCTTTGGCGTGCAAAGTTCCGCGTCATAGTACCCTTATGGAACAATAGAAGCTTTTCCAAATACTACGCTTGTAATGACGCAATGTTTTGAATAAGCTGCGAACACGCAATAACACACTGCGCGAAATACACGTCATTTACTGGGTACTATAATGAAACATAAATAGTGTGGGTGCATTTTAAGCAGGAAAATTTTGTAGTCTTATCGGGGTCCATAGTGCGAAAACAAACTTTCCTGGGTTTTGTATGGCTGCAAATGCTCTACCATTGCGTTTAATGTCATGGGCAATTACACTATTGCTCGATAAATAAGCATTAATCACATTTGTGTTGCAAGAAATTTTACTAAAGTATTGGTAAGAGTCAAAATGTCATATCAGGTTTTGAATACTTTGCTTTGAAATTGATTACCAAATGAGATAATATTTATTATGCTATAGATTATCTTGTTTAACGCTCCTGGTCAATCGTCTGTGCTCGTATGCCTAATGACAGGGCCCGTGACGTCATCGTTTGAAGAAAGTCGTAATCTTGACGTCGTTGCCTTTTCATTTGACACTATCGGTAACTAACCACGACAAAGCTGGCTTATTTGTCTGGTCAAAGTTTATCCATCAGCAGCGACATTCTATAGTGAGGTCAGGTCACTGCATATCTTATTAAAACACAGCATCTCTATATATTATTTGTGTAAGAGCATTCCTTTCCCACCAGCCTGTGTCGCGGTGCTAAGAATATGATTGAGATACCGTTTTCAAAACTAACATTGTTCGAACTTCAACACGTTAGCGCGGACGAAGTCGCGGGTAGCCGCTACTAACTGAATAATAATAATAGTCTTCTGGCCGATTTCGACCACGACGGCCAATCTCAACAGAGATCAGCCAACTGCGCAGGAGTTATTATGGTGCACAAGTGTGAACGCAATACA
Source organism: Pyrausta despicata (assembly GCA_963921415.1). Classification (NCBI taxonomy): domain Eukaryota; kingdom Metazoa; phylum Arthropoda; class Insecta; order Lepidoptera; family Crambidae; genus Pyrausta; species Pyrausta despicata. Next base: position 523,790 of record OY992851.1, read on the forward strand.
CAGGTGCACTCACTGTTCCATCACTCTCAAATGAGACGGCAATCCGACATGACCGGAGAGAGATCAGGCGCAGGACCAATGGCTGAAAGTACGCACCGAGGTACTAAAAAATCATGACAGAAAATCTCCGAAACAATTTTGGCTCGACCTGGAATTCGAACCCTCTCGGATGTAAGGCAGCAACTTTGCCACAATACCAACGAGGCAGAGTCAACTCGAACTGAATAATAAATAAATAAATATTTCACAACAATCACACCAATTCTCTAGTCCCAAATTAAGCTACGAGGCTTGTGTTATGGGTACTAGACAACGGATAAACATACTTAAATACTTTTTTTTTGTAAATAAATACATATTTTACATAGAAAACACCCAGACCAGTACAAACACATATTTTCATGCACACATATGTTTGTACTGTGCGGAGATCGAACCCGCGACCCTTGGTTATAGAAGTGTGACATGTAGACTACTGCACCAAGCGGTCGTCTAAATAATACTAATAATACTCACATCATCATCGTCGTCATCGGTCTCCGAGTCGCTGTCGGCGTGCACGCTGGCGAACACCCGCTCGGCCTTGGTGCGGCGCGCGAGGCGGCGCGGCGTGCGGCCGCCGTTGTCGCGCGCGCCGCGCTGCACGCCCGCGCACTGCTCCACCAGGTACTGGCACAGCCGCGCGTCGCCGCGCCGCGCCGCGATGTGGAGGGCTGTCCAGCCCGCTAGACCTTCCTGGGAAACAAGTAAAGAAATTAGATAACTTTCCAGATAAAAAAAATTGGTTGCCTGTAAAGTCGGTATACGGGCGAAAGTTTTACGTGACAACGACTTTGAGTGGTAAAATAATTTTAATGTGAATATTCATTCGTAAAACATGAACCGGTGTGTATGCCTATCTCTCTCACTCTCTCTCTCTCGCTCTGTCTCTCTCGCTCTTAGGCGGGTTATCTGTGCTCGAGTGGAAGGGACGCGTGCCTTTCACTTTTTATGTCTGTCTCACTCGCTCTTAGGCGGGCTAACCATGCCCGAGTCGAAGGGACGCGTGCCTCTCACTCGCTCTCATTGTGAGCGCGGAACGTGAGCGGAGCGTAACGCAGTTTCTTGAAATGTCACCCGGCAAACCAATTTATAAGACGTTGTCACGTCAAAAAAAACAACACCGAATAAGGTAGGAAAACAAGTGGTGAGCTGGTCAGGTTTTGACCTCCGAGTCGCTATAGCTAACAACCACCGTGATTAAATTCAAATTATTTATTTGTGATACACAGGTGAATCATCTATTCTATTTATTAATGTACAAATACAGGTTATAAAGAGTATTTTATATATATATTTTATTTAAGATTATTTAATTATCTTTCGAAAAAAAAAAACAATTTGAGATCGATCTATCCGGAAGTTACGATGACACACGACAGACACACACAAAAACAGATAAACACAGAAAGACATAGGGGTTTAACTAACACCCCTCTTGTTCGTCAGGGGTTAAAATCAAACATTTTGATCTATCATGACCAACGTCTATACAAGAAAGACATGGCCAAGGCTGGTAAAAATGTCCTATACCAGTTGGAGCCGACCAGCATCAACATTCAGGTCAAATGTCTCCAGTGTCCATACAGGCCTCATGGTTTCCAGCAAAACATTATCATTAAAAGTAACTCTTCAACATTTACATGAACCTGTGGAAGCTCTGTGAATGATCCGTTTTGAAGTTGCAATTACAAACTCTAACAAGAGCTAGCCAAATGGGCTAGTTTTAAAAGATATCTAATAGGTAGTTTGTGCTAACCTTTGTACAGAACATCGACCTAAAATGGTAATGGATTATGATGTATGTATTCAGAATTCGGAAATTTTATCAGTCACTTTAAATAAGCATGATCACAATTTACTATCTCCGAATATATGAGTTATCAAGATAGCGTAAAACCCAGAATTGTTGGTATAAATAAATAGGTAGTTGAGTGCCAGTCATCTATTTAAATGATTTTATTAAAAAAATATACTAGCACCTCCTTCATTGCTTATCAGAAGATAAACGGGGTTTTCCAAACCCAAACACACAAATATGAAAGCTTGTTAATTCGTGTTGTGTAGATATCTATATATATAAAATTCTCGTGTCACAATGTTCGTTCCCGTACTCCTCCGAAACGGCTTTATGGATTGTCATGCAATTTTGTGATCATATTGAGTAGGTCTAGGAATCGGCAAATTTATTTTTCATACCCCTTAGTTATAAGGGTTGTCCACCCTTAACATTTATATGGCAAAACAAAGTTTGCCGGGTCAGCTAGTAATAAAATAATTATTATTACCGCGATGAATAAGAGGGTTCCAATGAATCAATGAGAAAACACTGACTCAATTGTCTCGACTGATGTTTATAAAACTTGTTTTGGGTTGCCAAGAGGATGCACTATTTTCCAAGAAAAAATGCGATCTACTTCCCGCCTAACGGGCGAGACGTCACGGCTTCGCGTGCGGAGTCGCCGCTACGTCACGGCGTGCTTACATCATGGTTACATCACTCACGAATGTAAAGTAGGTACCTACAGCCTTTCATAGCTGTCTCTAATTGTTGATAAATCGGCCATCACGGCGCATGATAACGCGCTTGTAGCCGAATCACTATCGCGGGTTTTCTGATACATGCGTCAATTGGCTGTCGATTGCAATGTTAGGTACATTAAATATTTGCTGGAAATCCGGGGCCAATGTATGATGACTGGCGCGTTACATTTGTAGTGAATTTACGTAGGTTCTAAGTAGTGCCTGGGCGCCGATCATGTTAGAGGACTTTCCCCGTGAGTAAAGCGAGGAGAAACTTACTCTGGCGTTGATATCAGCGCCGTAGTAGACGAGCGTCTGCAAGGTTTTGATATGACCCGCCGTCGCTGCTGTGTGCACACAAGTTTGGCCTGAAACAAGAAAGCGATCACATTTGAAATTTTCTCAATAACAGACATTAATAAATAAATATACAACAACATCACACACATTGATCTGACTCCGTGGTAAGTAGCTTAAAGCACTTGTGTTACAGATATCAGAATCAACAGTGGTATCTTATATATATATAAAAATGAAACCCGTTTTCCTTGGTCACGGCATCATGCGTGAATGGCTGGACCGATTTCACTAATTCTTTTTTTTGTTGGTATTTGTTATTATTAGGAGAAGGTTCTTACGGAAAAAAATATTGAGAAAATCTCTCAGAAATATTGAAAAATATACATTTAATTTTGCATATTTTTAAAACGCGCGTAACTAATGTCAATGTCATTCGATGACATTGTTCAATCATTGCAACGCTAAGGCGGTACGAAGTTCGCCGGGTCAGCTAGTTACAAATAAACTTAATTAAATACCACACAACACCCAGACCAGTACAAACGTTGAGCAGCAATAATTTGCTGAAACCAAACATTAAGAGTCTGTGTACTGTGACTATGTATACCATGTTAACAAATAGTTAAACAATTAGAAGTTGAAGACACAAAGAATATCTTAAAGCGTAGGTATTCTTAAAACAAATAAGCAATCGGAATTTCCAAAAGTACGGCATTATTGTCTTGGCCTCTAAGTTGACTTTTCAAGTAGGTACGGGTTTTACGCGGCGACGTGCGACAGCTAATGTCATCATCAAACACTAAACTTGACTTAAAAAGTAACTGGTAGCTATGCTAAAATATTACTTTTTCCAATTTATAATCATCACCTACTTCGAGTGAGAATAGAAGTATATATCTATGGTAAGTTTTAGGCAAGATACTATTACGCATTATGCAAATTAGAAACAAATATTTTGACGAGTGGAAAATATATAAACTGATAAAATTATGAGTCACACAGCAACATGAAATGAAAGAAACTGGTTCAAAAATTCATCATCAGTACAAAACAGCGTCAAAGTTAAAACATAAATGTTGTCCTGCACGTTACTTGAATGTTCTAGTTATAGTAATTACATTAAATAGCTAATGGTTGTAGCCTCGATCATTCATTACATATCATGTTTTTCCGACGTCATGTGCAGTAAATCTGAAGAGCACTTAATAAAACTGGCCCTAGAACAGCACCCTGCTAAGTTCTTCTTGTTAGTAGAGTAACATATGATGCAAACGCAATAGATATACTTTTAATTTTTACAGTTAAATAGGTTGAATGTAACGTTACTTATAGATACCTAGATTGTGGGCGTTTACGTAGTTTGGCCTAGCTCCAAGTTTATTAAAAGCGCTGACAAAATAGATTTCTGGGCTCAAAACGGATGGAACGCTACTAATTAAAAGTCCAAGGGTTTTAGAAAGAATTCAGAAATTCCATATAATTACTAGTGAATATGTATTACGAGTAATATCAGCGTCACATTAGTGGTCACATCACATTCTTCATTTATGGAAAATCGGCTTGTTTTAGTTCAGCTGTTGCTTGCAACCAATTTCGTTAACTGCATTAATTTCTCATTCACATTGAGAGAAAACAACTACAAATTCATTCTTCTCGCAAACAATCAAAGAACACATGCAAAAGTGAATGATTACTACAAGTAGTATGAGTACATGAGATTCAAGCAAGTTCTCGAAGTCGGATCTAGCGATTAGCTATTAAAACGATCAAAGATGATTTTATAGCTGTTATTAATGGCAAAACATCCGCGTTCATGTATTAGTTCGACGACAATGCGGCAGAATAATAACCTGTTTTATCCAATACGCAGATGCGCACGCACCTCTTGCAAAGGCTTTTTTATGATTAGCTAGAATTACTCTTTCATTTCCGTCTACAGAAGCCCATTGATGTAGTAGTGGATGACCGTGACTTTTTTACATCAAAAGGAAAAACATTATCACGGTGTTCGAAGTCAAAGACGGCGACCGAATTTGAAAATGATAAGATTCTAATATGAGTAGGTACATGCAAATACATGTAAAGTGTTTATTCTGTGAGATTTTGTCGTCAGCGTACGCGGCGCGAGTAAGACGTGGCGCAGGGGGCGCGGGGCGCGGGGCGAGTGGGGTTTTCCCAACAATGCGGTGTGACGATCGTGGCCGCGGCTGCGCGAGCGCTGTCCTCACCAAATATAGACACGAGCATGATCAAATCAACAACCAGTATTTTACATTTCACCGTTTCAACGATCTTACAGAATCATGAAATTAGTTATACGAATTCTGACTGATGAGATAAAATATCCACGAGGCATGCAGTAATGACTAGACTAGTCATCTTATTGATTCAATGCAAATGCATTGAATCAATAAGATGTTTACATTAACCGTACAATGACGACATTCTAATGGAGTGCGCGTCGACTGATGTTAAATAGCTTTTGCGGTCAGCGAGGCTACTAGGAATGGTAAGTGTTTTACGGCGAAAGTAGGAGGGACACCTACTCAATACTTTAGTAAAAAAAATTGCAGTTTTAATTTATAGGAAAATACGTCATTTATTGTGCTGGAAATAACGTATTACGCCATCACAATTATTCTGGTTTTGTCTGGTGTGTACTTATAAAAACATTTCGATGTAAATAAACATGTTAGTTCGATATTTGCGATTCCGATTAGATACAGAAAGGTTCACAAATTGTATTGGATTTTACACAAAACAATATAATGTATACTGACTAATGCACACTGTAATAATTACCCAGTATTTTATTATGAGCACAATTGGCTGTAAATGTGTTGAAATTTTTATTGTGAGCAAACGTTTGGAAGGACACTGATAAATAACGTCGACCCTTGGAAAACCCCGCGCTCCACAAAAGCATTAAGTGCTTTTAGATTAGAGAAGCGTTTTATCACTAGGCACCGTCGCGATAAACGCGAAAGGTATTTGATCTGTCAACAATACCATAATAAATCGTAGTTTAATGAAATTCTATAACTTTGGACACACGAAACACGAGTTTCCTTCCGTTGAGCTGAACATTGGATTTTTTTTATATTCCCAAAATGACAATCAGGTCGGCCATTTTTATAGTTGTTTACAGCTGACGCAAGTTGTACTTGCTCAGTACCTCTTAATTATTTGGGGTTTTTACACAACTTGTTGACAATTTAATGTTAACAGTTGGTTACTTTGCTTTGAAGCGGTAGGCTGTGTGTTGTAGGTAGGCTTCCATCAAGCGCGACAACATATAGTACCTAAAATAGAAAGCATCACCGTGTGATAATGTCGGCCACGCAGACGGTCACGACTTGGGAAACCCGCGCAGCTGCGTCGTACGCGGCGCGGGCGCACTTTCACGTGGGGATAACCCGACAGCTCCCCCTGCCTGCTCGTCGCGGCCATAATAAAGACACGTAGGCCCTCTTGCCAAACTTCGCAGGACGTGGGTTTTTCACAAATCGTTAAGGTATTATCGGCGACACGCCTCTCTCATATTGGTTCTGAGTATAACTGACTTGTTGTTGACGCATTGTTTTTATTGTATACGAATGTACGTATCTACTCTCTAATACTCTTTATCAACAATAAAACCTATCAAATTAATGGGTCTTTCCGATGATTATGACTGGGAAAAAAGAGATTAGGGAAAATACCAGCCTTAGCAGTGATGTGAGTGTTTTGATTTTTTGTTAGAGCGGCAATGTGAATCTGCATAGGTTTTTTTGCACGCAACGGTGTTTCAATGAATTAGCGAACAGTCGTGGGGTATCCCAGCGGCGCAGTGCGTTGCGGCGCGAAGATGCTTTCACTAGCGGTTACGTGACGCCGCGCACCGACGGAAATACCCACGAGGTCGGCACGTAACACCGTCTCAACTCAATTCTCTTCTCAAAATAAAGGTGCTGCTTTTTAACAACCATTGCAACACGAACGGAAGACATAACAGCACCCGAGATACAATTTCTCTGTTTAAACGAGTTCTCACTGAATGACGGGTAAAACCATATGCAAATCGAGGCACTTAAATAAAGGCGAGTTGAAATCTTTTACGCGGCACGGAGGTCGCCGGCGAGACTCGGGAAACCCAAAGGTGGCGCATATCTACCTGCGCGATTATATTTAACGAGATTGGGAATTCCGGACGATTTGCGAGTTTCTTTTCTAGTTTTAAGGGATCGGTGGCACCGGAGATCTTTGCGGTCATCGCGGTACTTATGTGGGCTGGCGAGTAAACATAGTCTGCATGAACTGGTTCCGCAGCTCCGGCTCCGGCCGAGTGGATCCTAGACAGTGGCACGCGAGGCGTGACGCGCACTCGCTGGGAACCGCGCGAGGACACCCATTATTTCCATTGAAGGAAAACCGCAGTCCGCCAACATCACTCCGTAGGCAATCGGTAATTCCTATTGAATTACCGATCGCCAATTAAATACGGCCCCGTGATGCAGACGTTTAATTAGGAATCCTTTTTATTTTAACAGGATGATCGGTATATTTACACATCGTCCGTTAACATACATGTGCAATGAACATTCGTTATCAGAGCCCACTAATGGCTGATTGATATGATAAGCTAATAATAAGCTTTATTTGTTTTGTACACATTTATTAGTTTAAAAATGGTTCGTCAATTACTTTTGTTATTTTGAAATTATTCCTTAATATTTACCTTACGAATGTAATTTTTTTAAAGTCCATGTAGATAGATTTTAATTTTTTACAGATTTGCAAGCTTCTCTATCTAAGTTTTTCGTAAGCACAACTATAATAAAATAAACGGTATTTCTGTGCGGGATCGGTGGAAAAACCTTCAAATGGGTTTTTACATTGTGATTCAGTAAATCAGTAAGGACAGCAGAGTTCGTATTTAATCCTTACATTTTATCTGAGCTTATGATTAAGCTTTTAATCTTGATTATACCTTCCTTACTTTCAAGGTAAAAGAATAAGTAAACTATCGATTAATATCAACTTGATATGACAATCGAGAGACCTCTCAAACCGATACAACACAAACAAGATTTGAAACTTTTTTGGATATTCTAAAAATAGAGGTGAATGAATGATCTAATGTGAATCTGACCAATAAGGTTTTATTCCGTTGAAATGCTGATCGTTTTGTTTGCGGACGGTACATGACACATTCCCGAGTTGATGACCAGCAGGAAATACCTCCGACCTTTCGGCCGCGCGGAAACGTCTCGCATAAGTACTACTCCACGCTGACATTAATTGCTCTCCACTATTATTCAATATTAAACTTGGAAATGATCAAATTAAGAAACAACATTTAGAATTTTAGATGGAAAGTGAATGCACTTCACACAAGAAGATGCTGAGAATTGTTTCCTTAGCGCAATCTGGCTGCCGTTTATCAACTACCTACATCTAGTTAGAATTCGACTAGTCATTGTGACACGCAAAAAATACAAGGAAAAGGGAAAACGAAATCGGAAATCTCATATCATGAGTTTGTAAACAGATTTATCTAAGTCAAAAGTCAAATTTGTCAATAATTGTGAATTCGACTCACCATTGTAATCTTTTTGGTTTAAGATAGGTTTCAGGTTTCTGTGGGGTTGTTCTATGACGGGCGCGAGTAGTGCCTTGAGGCAGTCCACCGTCTTCGTCTCGGCGGCGATGTGGACGGGGGTCCTGCCGCAGACGTCCCGGAGCGCCAGGGACGCGCCCGCGAGCACCAGCATCCTGGTGATGACGGGGAAGCCGCCCATGACGGCGAGGTGCAGCGCCGTATGCCGGTAGTCGTTCTGGATGTTCAGCCATGACTTATCTGCACATAGCTTTATGAGGATGCCTACGGCTTCCTCGTTGCCGTGCACTGCCGCGATGTGTAGTTGTCTGCAAGACAATTTAGTTTCTATTAGTTACAGGATCTAAAGGCCACAAACGCAAACAAAACGGGCTGGGTGTGATTAGCGCAATAAAAGATTGCAAGGTTGAGGTTGTGTTAACTTTACGAGACCTAAGGCATTCACATTTGACAGACAGAAAATATTGCTTGTCAATGAGGATACCTCTGGCCTTGCCTGAGGTCCCTGCTAATACAATTCCTACACCTTGATCAATTATGAGAGATGACAAATGTGTAATACACACATAAACTGACTGCTTTGCAATCAAAACAAGTCTATAAATGTAACAACTAACATGGACAATTCAACCCCAAAAGTCACTTAATAGACTCAGGAAAACGGTGCCATAGATCATAATTTGTAGGTATCTCTTATTTGTTGTCTTCTGGTCAATGAGGGTAATACCCATACAAAGCCATTGAGGCAGGTAACACAATAATTTGTCAATTGGAAATTCCCTGCCATTGTTCAGAAGTGTTTTTATTGCTTCTATTATTTATATCAAATCTTCTCCTTGTATTGTTAAAACATATAATTCAGTAACCATTGTTAAATTACTCTAAGTTAAGATGAGATAGGTAGATTCAATGAAATGTCTTATCATATTGAGAACCGTTAATGATTTCATACTATTTATTTACATATAAGTTTACAAAAGTGACCTGTTGATTTTCTTGCTGGCAATTTAATAATTAAGTAAACATCTGATTCTGAACACAGAAGACAGTTTACTAGGCAGTCGGCTCATCTTTATAACACCATTAATAAATATCTGAATATATACCCTCAAACTCTCTTTGAGTGTAAAACCAGGGTCACTAACTGGTTAAAAAGCAAAAATTATGATGAAATTGAGGACCTGATCAAAATAACCAAGTAGTACATTTGTTAGCCGGAATTTAATATTGAATGTCCACCAGTTAGTGGTAGGTCTCTTTATAGAGATCTACTGATCCCAAGATAAGCTATGCTGTCGTAGGGCTAACAACAACAACAAAAACAGTAAACAACAGTCAATAATTAAATAAATAACAATTTCATGCAAAACCATTTACACACGCACACACACACACACACACACACACACACACACACACATACACGCACATATAAACACACATATAAAAGACGCATAATATATTTCCACTGTAATAAATAACTTTAATTATAATTACTACTAAATAAAACATAATCTATATAATTGTTACTGATGACTAAAAAAAAAAAAAAAAGTGTATATAAAATTGTGTTAAATTAAATTAAATTAAATTACTGATATATTCATTGTTATGGAAGAGAAGATGCTCCTAACACAAGCTTGTCTTAGCTTAAAAGGAGCTTCTAACCAAAGTGATGTATTTATTTTTAAGTTGATGAAATAAATTATTTGTATTTGTATTTGTATTTGTATTTGAACAAAAAACTGATTTAAATATTAGGCCTATTTAGGCCTCTTGAAAGCCAAAAAACAGGTAGAATACTTACAGAAACTTAATAATATGAACTTAAAAGCCAGTCTTTTTTTTTCTCTCTCTTTATGTGCACCACCTGAATTTCTATCTGCTTTGAGCTATGGTTGACTAGTAGAGAAGTTATAAATAAATAAACTAGGGCTAACAAGAAGTTGACCTTAATCCCCATCAATAAAAAAAAAACAATAATTCAATGGGAATCGAGAATTTAATGCTTTGATTCATAAATACCAAAATATTCTTCAGTATCTATTGTTTTAGTTTTAGACTAATATACTTGAAAACTCAAATTTATGATGTTAATGATCCATTGACAAAACCATAAAGTAAGATTCATTGGAATTATTTGGGTAGGTAGGCATTATATTGTAACAAAAGTATAAATAACTTGACCTGCTTGCAAATATGTACTTATTGATTCACAATAAGTATCTAAGGTTTGTCTGAACTACCGTTTCCCCCTGGCACATTCTTAGAAACCCAGAAATCAGGTTATAATAGGACTCCTACTTCACGGACTTTTTATATTCTACCAAAAGTTTGTTCTCAGACCAACAGTTATATTTTGTATTATAGTAGATGAGGTCCATAGATGCTCACAAAGTTCAAATTGCACATTTAAAAAAACAATAATAGATTTGTTTTCCAAACATAAGTGCAATAGGTTTCCCAAAATAAAGTAATTGTTTTTGTCCAAAGGCCATGTCGAGCACTTCAAGGTGACTTATAGAACAAGCAGCCACTTACGTGTCGCCGTCCTCATCCTGCTGGAACAGCACTCTGACTGGTAGATCCTGGCTGCTCTGTGTCGTCTGTTTATCACTAGGCCGCAAGGATTCTGCCGTGGGGGTGTGTTCGCCACTAATTCCAAAACTAGAAAAATGTGTACACAAGTCTAAACCACTATCTGTGTTTTCTTCAAACACTTCACTTTTCACTGTATCACTAGGTGGACCTAAATCCTCGGAATCCAATCTGTCGATAGGTCCCGACAGAAATCCAGAGTCTGTATTGATGTCCGTAGAAATTTTGGTATCGAATTCCTTGTCCGCACTCATTTTGATTGATTTAATTAACACTTCACTAATTCACTGAGGTATGAAACTGTGTCTACTTAGTAGGTACCGCAACTGCTCTGGAACATTGTTATCAATGTGTAATTTTATTATTTACATGCGTCCCGCAGCACTAACGCGTGTGTAATGGAAATAAAATCAAGAAGTGATGAACAAATAAATGAGCGATTGGCCTCTCGTGTAAAATAGGTATTTCCGCACATTTACGACTCCGCGTTCGGATACACTGAGTCACAAAACAACAGAGTTGGGTTCGGCGGACCGAGGTGGTTGGTTAGTTGGCCGTCGTGTTGTGTGAATTGTGTGATGTTGGTATAGGTGGCCAGTGGCGCCCTCATTTTTGACAACACTTAATTCTAAGTCTGTATGTAGCTTAGCAAAGTTATGCGTTGGTGTTTGTGTTGCGGTGACCGCCTTTGGAATTGAGCTATAGCCTTGTGTTTCTAGCCTAGATCAAACCAGAAAGAAGAAGATACGGAACGAGTTAATCGCGCGTGGTCCTACTAAACCGAGTCCAATGGCAGGTCTATTCTATTCTGCTCCGCTTCTAATTTTCGTGAGCACTGCGAGTTGTCTACAAGTTGCGTTGTGGATGCAGGCTTATTTTCAAGTTGACGATTGAAAGGATGTTATATATTTTCTTCTGTTTGATCTAAGGGTTCTAGTCTAGAAAACTGCGGTGCGGTTAACTTTTATACGAAATTATTTTTAACGGATGATAAAATAATTAGAAACATTTTAGCACTGCATGCAGTGCAATGGAGCACGTGTGGTTTTGGTCATCAAGGCTATAAGTACACATCCAGTTTACTGATCAGAAATTCAGATTCGGGAACCTAAATGCCATTTTTCCGTAATAAAATGTTCTGACTGCCGCTGTTCCTTTTTTTTCGAAATAATAAAACTGGAGATCTGTAACAATACAAATAAAAGAATTTATGCTGAAAGCTCACGGAATTCTGAATCTAAAATCCACTACATTATCCACATTTGTGCCGCTTGCTTGAAGCCTTACTAAGATTTTATTATTTTTTAGATTGAATAGAATAGAATCGTTTATTTGCTCTTGAATACTGTAAGATTCTCACATATAAATAAAAATAATTGGATTAAACGATCAATCCCGATTTTTAGCAGCAGTTAAATATCTATTGCAAATGCACTTTTACGGATTCTTTCGCCATTTATTTACATTTTATTTTAAAATGATGTTTCGGACTAAAATAAAGTGTATCATTTCCATGTCTACTTCTTCGCGCAAACCGAGAAAACAAATAGATTAGGAACCGAAAATGGCATCTGCTATTATTTCTAAAATCATTTTTGCGTGGAAATTTATAAATTTAATGAAAATTACATTCGCATAAATATTGATCATCTTTCCGCTGGCCCACCCTGCTGCTTTTACATAATACTTTGTTGAGGTTACATTTGTGCTGATGTGTGGATCTGGGTAATTTTTACTGTGGGTTGTAATATCCGAATGTAACAGTAAAGAAGTGACACACATGATGACAGCCAATTCAGTACTCTTGAACTCTTATAATAACGGCTATTTTGCAATAAATATGGGCAACGATATAACGGAGTGAAGGGTCACTGTCAAACTGACAAATAATCATCTAAGTGTGTAAGTGTCAAACAAAACTGACAGACTGACAGGCAAACCACTCAAAATTGTGTATGATTTTGTTTGAATTCTGTTCTGGTTCTGTTTGTTTGTTTTCTTCTGTTTATTTCGTGAATGAATTCGTTTGTTCGACTATTTTCGCTAAATTGTTTGAATTCTTAACTTAGAGTAAAAAAAAAACAATTATCACGAGTAACTCATCACGACGATCATTCGTAAAAAAAATATTTACCTGTTTCCACGATTGTATTATGTTCGCTGAAAAAGTAATCGAATTGTTAAAAGAAGCAGAACGAAATCCTGATACTATTGACCCATTCAATGTAAGCTTTTATATTTTAACGCTTATATTCCATAGTTAAAGAATTTAATGTAATATTTATGGAGTACCTTCTTTATAAAGAAAGCGATATATCATTGATGCTTATTTTCTTATTTAGTGTTATTTTTGTTTTTAGGATGAGAAAATTCGTCAAATATTGGAGGAAATGCAACTATTATTTAAACTGAACATGAATGATGCGTAAGTATGTGTTTCAATAGATTGATGCTTGTTGAGTTGGCAATATAAAGTCCCTGACTACAATAATAAAAGTTTTGGTTCTTAATTCATTCAAAGATTGGTTCTCTAAGCTAGTAGTTATTACTAGAATATCACAAACAATTTTCCCTTGCAGTAATGCCACAAATGAAAACAAATCATTATGGACAACAGTACAGGTGCGCCACTCTGCGCTGGAGAGGAACAAACGATGTCTCCTCGCGTACCTATATGACAGGATGAGCAAAATCAAAACTCTCCGTTGGGAGTTTGGCTCAGTACTGCCTCCTGATGTGCGGGAACTCCTGTCTGATGAGGAGTACCAGTGGTTTTCCAAGTACTCTACAAACTTAGCGTCTTATATGAGATCCTTAGGACAGGTTTGTTTATGAAATGGAGATCAGGAATATTAATCAACTAGAGGACCCAGCAAACTTTGTCTTGCTCGCTGCTTTTTTTTTTGCATTTACCCATTTTTTCTCACCGTTTAAACCTTCCCTGAACCTCCACAAATAATTCTAGACCACAATTAGCAAAATCGGTTCAGCCGTTCTAGAGTTTTAGCGAGACTAATGAACAACAATTCATTTTTATATATAAGACTAGTGGACCCCGCCCGACGTTGTTCTACAATTGCTTTTTTAAAATTTTCTTATCTTTTAAACCTTCCCTGGACTTCCACGAATATTTCAAGGCTAAAATTATTTAAATTGGTTCAGCCGTTCTCAAGTTATAGCGAGACTAACGAACAGCAATTAATTTTTATATATAAGATAAATAAAAAAAACTGCTGCTCTATGGCAATAATTTTTGCAATGATTTAATAGTAAATCACACTAATAATATAAATATGAAAGTAACTTTGTTTTGGTTGTTTTTTCATTAATCAAGTTGAAACTACTGAACTGATAGGGTATGCAGCTGACTTGGGTGGGTGATAGGATACTTTTTATCCCAATTAAATGCTCTGTTGGGATAAAACGGGAGTCTTGGCAAGTCACTTTTTTTTTCTAAAAATAACATCTAGCTTGAGAAGGGGTTCTGTCCATTTATAAATATTATTATTTTATTTTCTTTTCTTCTTTTATGTTGGTTGTTTGAGATGATTTTGATTTCTTCTCTCACAGGATATTGGTTACAGCGGCATAGACCTCACGGAGAACTTGAAGCCTCCCAAATCATTGTACATTGAGGTGCTGTGCATGGCTGACCATGGCAAGTTGGAACTGGAAGATGGTGATGTCATCACCCTGAAAAGAAATAGTAGACATTTCCTCCCCACCGCAGAATGCCAGACCCTTATAAGGCAAGGGGTGCTCAAACAAATTGTATGATATAAGTGGATTGTTAGATTAAAACTGTACAAAATGGAGTTTGACTTTTTATTAATTACTTTCATATTTTACAAGCTGACCAGGCAAACATTGTTTTGCCATATAAGTCATTGGGGACAACCCTTATCACTAAGGGATATGAGTAATAGATGTTTGCGGATTCTCAGACCTACTCAATATGCTCACAAAATTTCATAAGAATCAGTCAAGCCGTTTCGGAGGAGTACGGTACGAACGAACGAACATTGTGACACGAGAATTATATATAGAGATAGAGCTGAAAAAGAGAATTATTTTGCTTTATATCCACTAAACGACGCCAGCGCAGGAACCCAACTGTAACCACTTGAAAAAACTAGAGCTGGAAGTCGCAGGACTTCAATACAACTACAATGAAGAATGTTACTAGATATGCCAAATCCCTTGAAATTGTGTCTCAGTAAAGCCCGTATGTAGGTATACAAATACACTAGTTTTTGTCGTAGTCAAAAATACCAAGTAGTTTTGATTTTATACGCATTCAAAGTTTCGGAAAATATCGAGTCCCGCTAATAGTCACGTGACCGCTTGTGACGTAACGTCCCAACGCGCCGCGCTTACATCGCGCTTAGTATCAAGTCGGCAGCGCTGTAATAGCTTGCGCAGTATTTTGATGGGTTTTCGTCCGCGAATTATGTTAATAGTCCAATAATAGTAATTGGTGTAGTGGCAAAGTTTCTGCCTTACATCCGAGAGGTCCTGGGTTCGAATCCCAGGTCGAGCCAAAATTGTTGCTGAGATTTTCTGTCATGAATTTCTCAAAAACAGCTCGGAGTCAGGAAGTTGGTGGTGTAACACCCCCGTGCCTCGGAAAGCACGTTAAGCCGTTGGTCCTGCGCCTGATCTCTCTCCGGTCATGTCGGATTGCCGTCTTACCGAACTTTGAGAGTGATGGAACAGTGAGTGCACCTGTGTATTGCGCTGACACTTGTGCACTATAATATCTCCTGCGTAGTTGGCTGATCTCTGTTGAGATTGGCCGCCGTGGTCGAAATCGGCCAGGAGAACTATTATTAATAGTAATTATTATTCGTTTAATAAAATGGATGAAGGATTCTAAAAGGGCAATCCGATAATGTGCCTAAAACAGATGGATTAATGGATGCGCATTATTTATCAACAAATAGTAATTTTGTTGCTGCTGAAATGCGAGGAATAAAAATGCAAAGGTAAGTAAACTTTCCTTGCTACCTACTCATGCTTAATAGTTTATCTGTTTTAAATCTTGTTTTATCAAACAAAATATCCAACTAATGTCGTAATGGAAGAATGCAACTCAAACAGTAAAAGTACTATTAGTTCGCCCAGATCCGTTCCGTATTTTTTGCGTGAAAGATAACAAACACGCATTCATAATATTAGTAGGAAGTAGGATAGGTACCTAGGATGTAGAAGTAGTGGATTAAACGTTACAGACGTACTAAACATTTTTTTATTTGTATATTTTTTGCTAACAAAATACGTAAGGCCATTTATTATTTTAAACTTATTTCAGATCGGCAAGAGACAACTATGACGATGATGCTATTGGTTATGTTCAAGTAAAAAGAGTAGGTGATGTATGTACGGTTAAATGAAGAATCACGCCAGAACACCGCGTGCGTACCACATACACATTGCAGTTTAGAATGCAATGAAAAGGATCAAGAAGTTTTAAATGTGACCTGCTAAGATTGTGCTGCCAGCAGAGGTGGCTGTAAACATAGGTAAGGTAGATGTACCATATTACGTAAGTGTACGAAATTCCGTAAGTTTTCGTTTTAGGCCTAAAAATAAGAAAACTTCTAATTGTATCAAAAAGTTTTAAAATTATCTATAAAGTATGTACAATAGAGCGTCAAATACACACGTTAAAAAGAACTGTAACCATCGTCGGCTCAGTTGTCACGTCTCCCTCGGTCAGTCTGCGCCAAACCGCCATAAAGGTAGTGTGTGTGTTGCGCACGCGTAAGCTACCGCGCGGATTTTCATAAGGATATTGCGAGTGATATGTAAGTATTTTCATAACTAAGTAATGTAATTATTTTTAAGGGTTTTAAAACAAACTGATTGATTAACGTTTCAAGTTACTTCATTTAGTTTTTAGCGAGTTAATTGAAATTTTCTGATTGCCGGAATTACCTACATCAAAAACCAACCGTGTCCATTATTACGTAACAATTACGGAATAGAGGAAAGGAATGTAATTTTGTTTTTTGTAATTTGTCAGAAACGAGATGAGTTTAGTAAACAAAAAAAGCTGTTACAGGTCTAATATATAACATAGTTTCTTGGAATCAAATTACGTATTACGATTTTATTTCTCTAAGTTATGAGATACGTGTGTAAAGAGAAAACATTTTTTTTTTACTTTAAACAGATTCGTCACAAATAACATCGGTACAAAATCATTAATTTGTTTAATTTAATTGTATCTTCCAGTATATTATTTGGTACCTATTACTAGTATGATTGCATTCCTATACAATTCAAGTCATTTTATGTTGTTCAGAAAAGTTACTCGTTAGAAATTTATGTTAATCTGATTACCGCAATTACCTACACTGTTTTTGGCTGTGTCTCTTATTACGGTAGATATAGAAGTACCAGAGTGAGCTACTGCATTTTAATTTTTTTACAGGTCGAAATGTCAAACAAAAAGTACTCCAACGAGGACCTCGCCAAAGCTTTAGAGGATATAAAAAATGGATCCATGACCATATATCGTGCATCTAAGGTATATAACATACCCAACCAGACCTTGCATGACAAAATTAATAAAAAATACAAAAAACAAGAGTCAGCAGGAGCTCCAACAGTCCTGTCATCGACAGAAGAAGGTTTGTTGGTAAAATGGGTACTGCATATGGCCGAAATTGGATTTCCAGTTACGAAAGATCAACTGCTACACTCGGTAGCTAAATTACTGATAGGATTGAAGCGACAAAATCCATTCAAGGACGGAGTCCCTGGCAGACATTGGTACGAGGCCTTTCTGAAAAGAAACCCAATGATAAGCAAGAGAGTATGTCAAGCATTGACTACTGCCCGTGTAAACGCTACTGACGAAAAAATAAGGGGCTGGTTTCAACGAGTCCGAAAATATTTCGAAGACAACAATCTTATGGCTGTGTTGGAAGACCCCGCACGCGTGTTCAACTGCGATGAGTCTGCCTTTTTTTTGTGTCCGAAAGGTCAACCAGTCCTTGCCAGAAAGGGGGTGAAAAATGTTCACTGCCGATCTGGTAATGATGATAAAGAAAATCTAACGCTCTGTCTCGGCGCGTCAGCTGACGGGAAACTAATGCCGGTATTAGCATTATTTCCGTATAAAAGGATACCACAAAATATATTGTTGAAATATCCTAAGGATTGGGCCATCGGACGTACTGACTCGGGATGGATGACATCAGAGGCATTTTATGAGTACGTGGCTAATCAATTTGAGCCATTTTTGACGAGAGAAAATATTACAAGACCTGTAGCTTTGTTCCTGGATGGACACGTCTCTCATCTGTCGCTCCCAGTATGCGAATTTTGTGAAGAAAAAAACATTATACTGATAGCTCTGTTGCCTAGCGCCACACATGCTTTACAACCTATGGACGTCGCAGTATTTCACAGTCTCAAAAACACTTGGAGTAAAGCAGTACATACTTGGAGGATGGAAAATAATGGCAGACGCTTGAAGCGAGAAGATTTTGGTCCCGTGCTTGAAAAAGCCATCAAAACGACTTTGCGACCAGAAATTATACAAAATGGCTTTCGAAAGGCCGGCCTGTATCCCTTCGACGAAAATGCAGTTAATTATAAAAAAATACCTAAATCTTCTGCGGCAACTGCGTCAAGTTCTGGTACAAGTACACCTACAAGTTTGAGCTCTTTAGAAAGCAGCAAGCAGTTACAATCTAAAGATTTTATTAAGTGGTTCGAGATGAATTTAGATGGTCATAAATTAAATGAGTTCCGGCAATGTTCTGGAGAATGGACAGGCAACGTAAAAGACGACAGTCTGTACTATTTCTGGAAGCAGACCTGCACGAGTCATACACCAACACCAGATTCAATGAGTCTAGGCAACACCACTCTAGTGGAAAATAACTGTACGTTAGCCGATCTTGACCTTAATTGGATCAATGAAGACACGATAGTTGAATCGGCTTTTCTTAACGAGATAACTTTGACCAGTGCTTTACCCTGTTCAACTCCTAAAAGTCCAAGTATTATTGAGACCATTACTTTTAAAGAGACGCAACAAGAGTTAGTAACAAATTATAAAGCGGCAGGTGATTTGCTAGATGATTCAAGCAATATAGTTGGTAATATATCGAAAATTTCTGAGCAGGATAACGTTAGTAATGTTCCCGTAATAATAGTACCGCCCTCAGAAACTATACTTCTCACACAAGAAGCTATTCTGGAAGAATCCTCAGTTGTCATACAACAAAATGACCCTGGTGATGTTCCTACAATCATACCTCCCAAAGAAAAAGTCGCAAATAGAGACAACGATAAATTATTTAAGCCGTCGGGAACATTACCAACCAACAATTCAACTTTTTCTGTGACTACGCCAGTTCCTCAAAAAAGATTCTCACCACCTAATGAAACGGATAGAAAAGTAGAAAATAGCAAACCTTTCATTTCCAAAGAAGCACTAACTTCTCAATTAGCATCTTTAGTACAAAATGATATGAATATAGCTGCTGATAAACACGAAAATTGCGTAACCCCAAACAATCAGACTAAAAAAAAATCATCCAAATCTGGTGAACTATCGTCATCTCACCAAACACCTATAAAGATACTTACTAGATCTGCTGATGATACATTGGAATCGTCTCCGATTTCGACGTCTCAGAATAATAAAAAATATGAAGATAGTTCTACCAATATTCAGAATTCCGTTACTGAATCAAATTCCCCTACTCAAGATCAAAGCGAAAATTCTCAAAATTCCAAGAAATCTGCATTTCCCACACCCTTCAAAAATGCTTTGTTGTGGCCAGAAACTCCGTCTACCAGTAAAGGTAAAATACTTATTAAAAAAAAACTGGCTCCCATTATAGGAACTGCTGATGAATACATTGCATATGAAAAGAAGCTTAAAGAAGAAAAAGAAAACAAGCTAAAGCAAAAAGAAATAAGAAAACAAGACCGTGAAAATAAAGCTAAAGAAAAAATAAAGGCGAAGAACATAGTAAAAAGAAACAAAAAGAAGTCATCCAAAGTTCCAGATCAAATTAATGAACCTGGTCCTTCGAGAACAACAACAAAAAATAGAGAAATTGAAACTCCAGCCATAGTTTCAGATGAAAGGATTGATTCTAACTCGTTGAAAATAACTCCAGGAGATTATGTTATAATTATTTATGAAGGAGAAAATTTTCCGGGTGTAGTAATGGAAGTTATACACGATGCATCTGAAACAAAATATAAAATAAAAACTATGACCATGAGCGGTTTCGAGCCAAGTGGGCGAGTGAATTGGCGTTGGCCTGAAAAAGATGACATTTTAATATACGACGCTAAAGAAGTTCTCAAAAAAATTAACGCTCCTATGGCGGTAAATAAAAGAGGCGTATTTTCTATTCAATGTTTAGACTGTGATGATTAAATTATAGACTTTAACGGATTATTTCATATATAAATAAATAAACGAATATAATATAGTTCGCTAAACCCTGCTAATTTAAATCGATGTAAGTTCATTTTGATCTCATGAAAGTACAAAGTTACTATAAGTACCTAAAATATAAATATAGACTGATGATTAAATTTTAGACTTATAAACGGATTATTTCATATATAAATAAATAATAATAAATAAATGAATATAATATAGTTCACTAAACCGTGCTAGAAGTAAGTTCAATTTGATTCATGAAAGTTTAAAGTTACTATAAGTACCTAAAAATTTAAATAAACTGTTTTCCTACACTTATAAAATAAAGTTGTTTTATTTAGAACACGTCACATTAAATTTATGTTTCATATTTCATGTAATCCTGCAGAAAAACGGCATTTTTCTGCATATGCCGGAATTACCAGCACCCATTTACGGAATTACCTGGAGAGTCAAATTTTATACCGTAATAACGGACATTTACTAGGTCCAGAAAAATTACGATTACTTTTATAAAATAGTTTAAATACAGTAGTGTTACATAACAATCTCTTCTCTGGAAACCTCTTTTTACGACTAAACTAACTTCAATTCGCTGATTTTTTCTGCTTTACTGGAAATTGCTAGCAAAGACAAGAATGCCTTAGTACTCCGGAATTACGTACATTTACCTTACTGTAGCATTTTTTATGTGGCTACATCGTCACCGTCACCGGGCGTTTACAACTTGTTTTTTTACTTCTAAATCGGAAACTAAGTAACGTATCGAAGTAATTTTTTCATTAGTATTTTTGACAGAGAATATGGAGTGCTAATAATCAAAATTAGTTCACATTCTTCATTAATAAGTAAGATACAAACACCGGGTCTTTTTGTAAATCTAAAAGATACTGTTTGTATTTACGCTTAAAGGTTTGCAAAGTTGCACATTTTTTGAATGGTGGTGGCAGAGTAACGAAAACTCCCACGGAACACTGCAGTTCTATGACTTGGGAACGCAAGGAAATGAGTATTTCGGATGCTTCTTACAAACTTCAAATTGTCATACAAATATGGGGTTTGATTTGATTCGTATTATACTCAAAGAAGGCAAGCATAATGAAGTTTACGTCATGCATGTTTATAAGGTTAGATTGATTCTGAAACAGAATTATATGGGTTTGAGGAACGGTAAAGCAAAGTCTAGTACAGGCGTACTGAACGCGTTGGATTATTTTCTTTTTTCGTTTTATAAACTTCATAGAGGTTATGTTTTTCAAACGACATGGCTTTGAAATTATTTACGATAGGTGTCATCGTCCATCTAGCCACTAGTGTGCATAGGTATTTTGCACACATGAACATTGACCGTGCTTAGCAATAATATGCGTATGACGTCATCATCACCCATTAGACCAACATGTGAACGGGTGAGAACTTGGACCGATCGATGTGGTTGATCGATGGGTTATTCGTGTGAGTTTCGTAGGTTTAAAGTTCAATCACTTTATTTCCTATTCATCTTTGACAGGGGAAGACCTTGGACCGAGAACCTATGGGTTTAACTGAAAGATTTCCCTGTTGTATAAGATGTTTTTAACCTACTGATCGTTTAGAATGCTTGCAATACATGGATGAAATTTACGAGTATATTCAAGTCAGTGCCTTTGTTTTGATCATTTGTTAAAAAATTCAAAATCATTATATCAGCCTGTTACAGTCCACTGCTGGATATAGCCCTCCCCTAAGGAACGCCACAGTGCACGATCTCCCGCCCTTTGCATCCAGTTGCCTTCTTCAGGTCATCTGTCCATCTAGCCGGGGGGCGTCCCACACTATGTTTACCTAAGCGTGGTCTCTATCAGAGAACCTTCCTGCTCCATCTCTCGTCGGTTCTGCGACAGACATGGCCAGCCCACTGCCATGTTAGCTTGCTACATTTTTGAAAAATTCAAAATGCAGTTAATGAAATCTTTCTCAAAATCTGTAGGACTTGATACCCAATTTCCAAAAGATGAGAGTATCGTCAAACCACCCCTGAGTGCAAATCTTCCTTGTTTGTGAGAAGGTGTGTTTACTTCTAAATCCCTAAACCCGGTAATCTGATGAGTTATCGATTATCGATAATACTTATGAAATCGCATTCCAGTGTACGGAATCTAATGGCGATAATAATTTCCACTTAGCGGTGTATCATAAACCCCGATACCTGCCTACCTACCTACTTAACCTACCTACTGCGGTTTTATCATTGAAATGTTAGAGCACATTATTTGGCTAACCTACACGATGAGCAATCTTGATTGTAAAACCTAGAAACAAGATGACGTGTAATAAATTGGTTTCGACCATAAAGAAAATAATATCATTCTTCTCTCTTTTTCTGAGTCTGCTTATTAATAAGAAATAATATTCGTCATGATTGTTCCGGAATTTTAGCGCCAATTTATCGTTACTAACTTGGTATTCTATTGTGTGTGCGTCATACGTTACATGGAAAGGATTCATTGGAATATACGTCGAAGTGTTACAAGTATAATAAAATTCCAAACAAGGGTTTTTTAGCAGATTTCAAAACCATTCATTGGTATTTTTTGGAACTAAATCAATATGTATATACTTTATGAAATGCACATGCAATAAAAATAATTTTATCCCGTACAATTTGCAATAAACTAAAATATCTAGGAGATTTTTATGGACTTTTTAAAATGTTGTTTGAAATATCTCTTAGCAAATAAATAAATATTTTACAACAATCACACAAATTCTCTAATCCCAAAGTAAGCTACGAGGCTTGTGTTATAGGTATTAGACAACGGATAAACATACTTACATAGGTACTTTTTTTTTGTCGTGATGTATCCATATTTTTATAATCGTAACGCCATGTGCAGTACAGTCCTTAGACAGTAAGATCGCCTTGAGTTTGCAGTGTAATTGGCCAAGGCAGATCACGCACCGACTGTAATTTGGGCGGCCAGGGCAATCGGCAGGGCGGGCAGGTGAGTCGCTAAGACGCCTGTAACTGCCTGCAATCGAGGATACTCAAACGATCCACTCGTTGAATTGTCGTGGAATTGTTTCAAACGAGTGAATTAAAGGTAGGTGGGTATGTGTTGCTCGAAAGGCATTGGACTTGCGTCTTAATGATAATTTACCTACCTCTAATGATTGTTCCTCTAAAGTAAAATCAGCACCACAGTACAGAACAAGTATTACCTGTACCATACAAAAAATTTCGTTAGGCTTTCCTTAACCACGAGTCTTTAAGATAACACAGGCTTTAGCAAGTAGGTCCTCGTCTCGGAACCCTACTTCATTCCGGACGACCGGGAGAACTGGGTCGGGGACGTGAGTGGCTTGTCGGCCATCATGGTGTCGGGGGCACACCCTATTGACGTCGTGTCCAGGCAGAGCGGTATCGTTGCCGCCAAGTGTAGGGAGATTCTGCTAGTGGGGGTCTATTTTCCCCCCAGTCGAACCAGGAGCGAGTTTGAGGCCGATCTGAACCATCTCGGGTCGGTGCTCCGTCAGTCCACCCTGCCGGTGATCATTGGTGGCGACTTCAATGCCAAGAACGTAGCCTGGGGGTCACGTCTCACTGACCCCAAAGGGGACAGTCTGCTGGACTGGGAGATGTCCAACGGACTGGTTATTGTCAACGTAGGGACCGAAGCCACATGCGTGCGACCGCAAGGGGAGTCCGTCGTGGACATTACGTTCGCGACCCCCGCGGTTGCAGCTCGGATCAGTGGCTGGAGAGTGGTCACAGAGGCGGAAACATTGTTGGATCACCGGTACATCCGGTTCGATATCTCCGCCTCCGGTTCCGTGATCCCTCCGAGCGGCACACCCCACCCGACTTACCCCCGATGGAGGCTAAACCGCCTGGACAAAGAAACAGCGCGGGAAGCTGCGGTCGTTAAGGCCTGGCTGCTTGAAAGTCCTGAGCCCGTCCAAGTGGATGTGGAGGCGGAATGGTTCCGGGAGGCCGTAACGGACGTGTGTGACGCGTCCATGCCTCGGGCCGGACCTTCCTTTCCCCGGCGGAACGCCTATTGGTGGACGGATGAGGTTGCGGAGTTGCGTCGTGCGTGTATCGCGGCGCGCCGTGCGTCAGCCAGACATCGTAGACGCAGACGTCGTGATCCCACGCTGGACGAGCCGCTTTATCAGGCCTACAAAGAGGCAAAGCAGGCGCTTAAGATCGCCATCCTGGAGGCGAAACTCAAGGCGAGGGAGGAACTCCTTGCCACACTCGATGCTGATCCGTGAGGACGCCCGTACCGGACGGTGCGAGGGAAACTCCGCCCATGGGCGCCCCCGGTCACTGAACGGCTCGAGCCTGAGTTCCTTCGAAGAGTCGTGTCTACCCTGTTCCCAGCTCAGGTGGAGAACATTCCGCCTACTATGCTGCCACATCCCGTGGCCTCCAGAGGACCCCCTGAGCCCGTCTCTGAGGGCGAGTTTGGCGCGGCAATACTGCGGTGTAGAGCCAAGAACGTGGCTCCGGGCCCTGACGGGATTCCAGGTAAAATCTGGGTCCTCGTATCGGACATTCTTGGTGACCGCCTTCGCAGGCTCCTGTCTGCTTGCCTGCAACAGGGGCGCTTCCCGGCGCTATGGAAGGAAGGGAGGCTCGTGCTTCTAAGGAAAGCCGGACGTCCGACCGACTCCCCTTCGGCATACCGTCCAATCGTGTTGCTGGATGAGGTGGGCAAGATCTTTGAAAGGATCATTGCAGACCAACCAAAAAGTTTGCCTCTGAAATAAAAGAAGCCGTAAATTCAGCTCAGTTTATATTTTCAAATAATTCATCCACTCGAAATTCAATCTTAGAAATGAATCCGCGTAGTCCATTTTTGTACGGTTTACCTAAAATACATAAAGAAAATATGCCGATGCGCCCTGTAGTTTCCTACATCGGCGCACCTGCATATAAACTAGCCAAACAACTAAATTATTTATTAAAGGCAAAATCGTCATTCGATCCTAAACATTCCCTTATAAACAGTTTGGATTTAATTAAAAAAATCCAGTCTGTTTCTCTCCCTCGGAATGCAAAGTTGTTATCATTAGATGTCGATAGTTTATTTACCAATGTCTACCAAGAATCTCTAACTATTTTAAAGTACCATTTAGAAAAACAACGATTGCATCCGGGGGAGATAGACGATCTCATATTATTAACTACATTATGTATGAAACAAAATTATTTCCGGTTCAACAATCAATAAAAATAAATAAATAAAAATTCATTTATTTCTGTAACTAGGCTAAGAACTAGCACTTTTACACGTCCCAACATATAAATTAACCCTACCACCTCTTCGGGACAATTTGGGCCAGTGCTGAGAAGAAGCGGCGCAAGAAACTCAGTCACTATTGTCATTGCCTCTTTTCAAAATTGATTTACAATAATTGTAATTATTTGCATTTAAACATTTCCATATATCTTTGTCATTTATATAATCATCAATTTTATAATATCCTTTCGACATTAATACATCTTTAACAACTGTTTTAAATTTATCTAAAGGCAATGAAATTAAATTTTCAGGTAATTTATTAAAAAATGATACACATCTACCCATAAATGAGTGACCAACCTTATGAAGCCTAAAATGTGGAACGGCAAGCCTATTTTTTTGTCTTGTGTTGAAGTTATGCAAATCGCTATTTTTAGGAAATAAGTGTAAGTTTTTTCGAACGTAAATTAGGTTTTCGTAAATATATTGCGAGTAAACTGTAAGTATTTTAACTTCTTTAAACAATTCTCTAAGTGTATCATTTGATTTAAGTTTATAAATAGCCCGCACGGCTCGTTTCTGCAATACGAAAATTGTCTCTATATCTGCAGCTGAGCCCCATAGTAAGATGCCGTATGACATGATACTGTGAAAATAACTAAAATAAACTAGTCTTGCCGTTTCAACATCAGTCAGAAACCTTATCTTTCTTACAGCGTATGCAGCGGAGCTTAGTCTCTTTGATAAGGTCATGATATGAGGACCCCACTGGAGCTTATCATCTAAAGTAATTCCCAAAAAAGTTGCAGTATTTGAAGTAACTAGTTGTTCATCCTTAACAACAACCTTTGTTGGAACTTGTCGGACATTGGGCATTGTAAACTTAATGCATTTAGTTTTGGTCGCGTTAAGCAATAAATTGTTAACGGTGAACCAATGAAGTACTCGCGAGAGAGTACCATTTACATCGTCAAACGATTCTTTACCCCTTGGAGTTTTAAAAAGTAGTGAAGTATCATCAGCAAATAACACTATCTCACAAGCACCGTCGACAAAGTATGGAAGGTCATTAATATATATCAGAAACAGTAAGGGTCCCAATATCGAACCCTGGGGCACACCCATAGTGAGAGGTGCTCCAGGAGACTCTGCTCCATTGATAGAAACCTTTTGTGTTCTCTCAGTGAGATATGAATTAAATAAGTTACATGCATCAGTTGATACACCATAATGGCGTAGTTTTCTCAACAGGGTCTCATGGTCAACACAATCAAACGCTTTAGAGAGGTCACAAAAAATTCCCACAGCATCATGCTTACTATCATAGGCATCAAATATATGTTTCAACAGAGCGACTCCAGCATCAGCAGTACTGCGACCCTTTGTAAAACCAAATTGTTTATTATGCAATAAATTGTTTGATGTGAAGTGAAATAGTAGCTGATTGAATATTATCTTTTCAAAAATTTTACTTAGAACCGGTAAGATAGATATTGGTCGAAAATTTGAGGGGTTATTTTTGTCACCAGATTTAAATAACGGTACTATTTTACTAAATTTCATTAAATTTGGGAATTTTCCTTCATCAATACATTTGTTAAAAATGATCGCTAAAAGAGGTGCTATGAATTCAATAATAGTTTTAATGATACATACGGATATTCCCCACAGATCCTCGGTTTTTTTCATATTTATTTCATTGAATGCGTTCATAATTACATCGGTGCTTACGTATCTAAAGTATAGTGGTGAATCACACTCATCAATATTGGATTTGAGAATGGATTCAGACAGTTCTGCAGAAGAGTTAAGTTCTTTAGTAGTAGATGGTGCTATATTAGCAAAGAACTTTTCAAAAATATTAGCTACTTCTGCATCAGATTTAACTAGTTTACCTCCGTCTTTTAATGAATATGAACGATCTTTTGTTTTATCTTTACCGGTTTCTTTGTTTATGATATTCCAGGTAGCTTTGGCTTTATTTTTTGAACCTGAAACTATCCTACGAAGATGATTCGTCTTTGCTTGGGCACAAACTTTTTTAAAGATTTTTGAATATTTTTTAACATATTCTATAGTATGTGGGTCCTGAGAATGTTCTCTAATACTATACAGATCATATAACTTATTCCTGCTTTTATAAATACCTGGTGTAGCCCATTCATTAAACTTACTTGTAAACCGATTAGACTTGACCTTTTTTTTGTGAAAATTGATGCGAATTCGCTTTTAATTAAGTTAAAAAGATCTTCGTATAAGTTGTCTACGTTACTACTACTGTTTGGAATTAATGTTTTCACACCATCAAAAATCCTATCCTTAAATCTATTTATCCTGTTTGCAGTGACTGGTCTATAAACTATATCTACTACGCTCAAGGCCGGACCAGACGGAAATGTGACCTTTTGTCCTCTATGGTCGGAGCTTAGACATTGTAAAATAGATTTATTTGTTATTTTGACATCACAAAAAATATTATCTATGCAAGTAGCCGTTGTTGGAGTCACTCTGGTAGGTTCTTCAAAAACATTATTTAGGTTATACGATTCAAAGAGATTAAGAAATCTCATAGAAATTTGTGTTTTTTTTAATATGTCTATATTAAAATCACCGCATACTACTAAATTCTTTTTTGATTTTGATGCTTTTGATAAGACTTTATCCATAGTGTCTTCAAAAAGTTGGTAATTAGCGTCTGGCGGGCTATATACGCTTATGACAATATATTGATCAAGTTCAACACATGCAAGTTCAATAGTTCGCTCAATGGAGAGAGATACAATATCTTTTCGTTCTTTACAGTTAAATTGATTTTTCAACAGAATAAGTGACCCACCTCTAGTTGTAGTCTCCCTTGTGAACGAACTATTATAGACAAAAGGAGGGCTTAGCGATGGGTTCTCCTTTAAGTCCATTAATGGCAGATATTTTCATGGATAATTTTGAAAATAAATACTTAATACATGATAGGAATATTCTTTATTATTATAGATACGTAGATGATATATTGATTTGTTGGACCGGAACAAACCGTCAGTTGGATCTATTTCTTAATAAAATAAATAAAATTCACCCCAAAATTAAATTTAAATTAGAACAGAATGATAGTATTAATTTCTTAGATTTAACAATAACAAAGGTGCAGGGTAAGCATGAATTCCAAATATATCGTAAACCAACCCACACTGACACTGTCATTCATGCATCTTCTTGTCATCCGTGGCAACATAAAATGGCCGCGTTCAACTCATATGTACATCGCCTTCTTACAATACCATTAAGTGAAATTAATTACAAAAAAGAATTAAATATTCTTTACCACATCGCCACTTCAAACGGATACAAGAGATGCATTATTGACAGTTTAATAAAAAATAAAATTAACAAAATCATAACTAGTTTATTATACGCTGTTCCTGATAAAAAGGATAACAGGTATAATTCTAGTTTGATTTATTTAGGACCGGTGTCGGAACGAATTTCTAAGTTACTAAAAAATCACGATATGCACGCAGCTTTTAACACAAATAACTCATTACGAATGTTATGTAATGGTAAGGATAAGCTTGATAAACACCAGAAATCTGGTGTTTATAAACTTAATTGTAATGAATGTAACTCCACATATGTAGGGCAGACCGGCCGTAGTTTCAACACACGTTATAAAGAACATATATCCGCGTATCGAAATAACCATCCCGAAAAATCCCATTTCGCGAAACACCTTTTAGACACAGGACATAGAATTCCTGATAATCACACATTTTCAATTTTACACACATGCGAAAAAAGTTTAAAACTATCCGTTTTGGAACAATTAGAAATAATTAAACATAGATAATAAAGATAATTCGCTTACACTGCTGAATGAGCAGGTCAGTTACACAACGTCCCCACTATTAAATATTTTTTCAAATTTTTCTAACCGTCAAAATAGTAATAATATCATTAGTAATAATAGGACCGGATCGGTCGCTAGTACGTCACAACAATAGTGGGGGAAAAGTATAAAAGGCCTGCTCACCAGCGTTCACAGGTTAGTCGTCGGAGCGCAGCCGAGGCGACAACATCTCCTCCTGAAGATGCCGCGTGAGGCGGCGAAACGCGTTGAGGTTTTCTTTTGCACGTCGGTGTTGGTACTAATTATTGCATTATCTGTTTTGCATGCGATTTGTGGGAGGGCGGGCGGTGCTTTTTGCATGTGCTTGTTCTCTAACATAGTCGGTGGTCACAGGTAGTGTAGTTGGGTACTTATGCCGGCGTAACTGAGCGGAAATCTAAAGCTAAGTAATTTTTCAATGTTAATACTCATTGCAGACCGCCTCGTTCGGCACCTGGATACGGATGGGCCGAATTTGTCGGATGTCCAGTATGGCTTCAGGAGAGAGCGCTCGACGATTGATGCTGTCCTGCGGGTGAAATCGCTCGCCAGCGAAGCGGTGGAGAGCGGTGGCGTGCTGTTGGCCGTGTCTATGGACATTGCCAACGCGTTCAACACGCTGCCGTGGACCACGATCAAGCAGGCGCTCCGTTTCCATGGAGTTCCTGTTTACCTGCAGGACACCATCGCATCGTACCTGGAGGGACGAGAGGTTGCATGTGATTCGGTGGATGGTCGTTTGCGGCACTTGGCCGGATGCGGTGTTCCGCAGGGGTCGGTCCTGGGGCCACTCTTGTGGAACATCGGGTTTGATTGGGCTCTCCGTGGCCATTTCCTCGCGGGGGTTGGCGTTACTTGTTACGCCGATGACACCCTGCTGACAGCCCGGGGGGATTCCTTTGCCGATGCTGCTCGTTGTGCGACTGCTGGGGTCGCTATGATGGTTCACCGAATCGGCCTTTTGGGGCTAAGAGTGGCGCTGGAGAAGTCTGAGGCCCTGTGTTTTCACAGGCCTCGACGTGCGCCGCCTGCGGGCGCTGGGTTGATGGTGGATGGGGTTCGGATCCCCGTTTCGCCTACGATCCGGTATCTTGGGCTTGTGCTTGACGGAAGGTGGCGGTTCCAGGCTCATTTCCGTCAGCTTGCTACCAAGCTCAATGCGACCGCGGGTGCCTTGAGCCGGTTACTGCCAAACCTGGGTGGTCCGTCGACGGCTCCTCGACGACTTTACCTAGGGGTGGTTCGCTCAATGGCACTCTACGGCGCCCCGGTCTGGCATGATGCCCTCTCGTCCGAGAACGTGTCAGTCTTGCGGAAGGCTCAAAGGGTTTTGGCCTTGCGTTTAGCGCGAGCCTACCGCACCACCTCCACCGATGCTGCGCTGGTGCTGGCCGGCAGCCTGCCCTGGGATCTCGACTCCCTGGTCCTCGCCGCGTTATTCCAGTGGCGTGGAGATCAAAGATCACAGGGCAATAGGCCTGCACCGACGGAGGTGGAAACGGAGAGACAACAGCTCACTGAGCTGGCCCACGAGCAGTGGCGCCGTAGACTAGCAAGTAGCCACTTTGGCGTCCGGGTCATAAGTGCCGTGCTCCCTGTTCTCACAGAATGGGTCGAGCGTCCTCACGGCCAAGTGACATACCGGATGTCGCAGGTGTTTACTGGCCACGGGTGCTTTGGGTCATACCTCTGCCGTATTGGCATGGAACCTACAACCCGATGCTGGCACTGCGATTCTCCGGAGGATACGGCACAGCACACCCTTGAGGTGTGCCCGGCGTGGGTCGCTGACCGCCGTGCCCTCCGAGCACACGTGGGTAACGACCTCAGCCTGGGCTCCATAGTCCAGCATATGGTCGCAGACAGGGAGGCTTGGCGAGCTATGGCCGCATTTTGTGAGCGGGTGCTCGCCGAAAAGGAGAGCGCGGAGCGAGAGCGAGAGGCTGCGGCTGACGCACTCCTCATGCGCCGTAGGCGCACTGGGCGCAGGCGGAATCTCCACCGCCTGCACATGCCACTCCCTGTGCCTCGGGTCGTGGACGCGGGGGCGTCCGCTTCCCACTAAGAGGCGCGATGGTGTGTAATGCGTTCTACGCATCATCGGGACATCAAGCTGGAGGATACCTTCCTCTGGCGCTGGATGTAGGGGCATTTGTCCTCTTCAGATCGGGTGAGACCGTGTGACGGTCTAGTCAGTGAAGGGCCGCGGATGTGTGCTAATCGCGCTAACTCGTGGCCCCGAACTCATGGCTCCTGAGAACGCCGCTGGTTTTTAGTGGGTATGCCCCAGCTGGGGAGAGTCCCACATAACCTGCTACTGTCCCCCGAGGGAAGCAGGTATGCGTAAAGCATTTTCCAGCGTTACAAAAAAAAAAAAAAGGCTTTAGCAAGTAGGTATATCTTCAGATGTCGCCTCGGCACCCCCGAGAGTTATCGATTTGCCAATTATTTCGCAGTTTAAAAAAATAAATAAATTTACAACATCATCACATACATTGATCCGACTCCGTGGTAACACTTGTGTTACAGACATCAGAGTCAAAAGAGGTAGTAAACTTATATAAATACATATAACACCCAGACCAGTACAAGCAGACATGTTCATGCACACAAATGTTTGTACAGTGTGGGGATCGAACCCGCAACCTCTTAGTTGATATTCAACTTCTTAACCATTACACCAAAGTGGTCGTCGAACCAGTTACCCGAAGTTGGCGTTGCCGGCAAAAATTTACACGGTTCTAGTGAGAATTAGACAAACAACCATAACACTTTTTACTAACTAACTAAACAGTGGAACTTTCATTCTGAAAACTTGATGTGCCAAGCTGCAGTGAAGATGTAATTTTAGACACAGACAAAAACATAAACTCTAAGAAGCTTGTAAAACGAATTTATTTTCAAAAAGTTGTAGAAACCAATTTTCATTAACGTAGAATTAAATAAATATTCAGTCAATTGACTTCGATTTCTGATACTATACTATGACGTCATGTTATAGTAAGTATTTCATACACAACTAACGTGAACTGTTGATACTGTAATATTTTTAACAACTTTTGTACACAGTTCTAAGACAATAAATCGATTCTGATTCTGATTCTGATTCACAATCTAAAGAGGCAGATCGTTTTGACAGATGATAAAGAGTACCTATGTCAACGATTGGTGGTGTCATCTAGCCCATTACTTTGAGGCAGGTAAATTGTAAAACTTATTATTAAACATCTCATCACAGCCTATATACGTCCCACTGCTGGGTACAGGCCTCACCTCAACTATGAGGTGGTCCGAGCCATACTCCACCACGCGGGCTCAGTGCGGATTAGTGGAGGGGTGTGTGTAAGGCAAGTGACCAACCTTACTGTCAGATTATTATTAAGCCGCCCGAGGGTCTCTGAACAGGCTTACCGACTAATATCTATCGATATTAACCGGGACCAACAGCTTAACGTGTCTTCCGAAGCACGGAGATGCTTGTAAATAGACGTCACTTAAATGGTCAGAATGGTCACCCATCCCAAACATGACCGCGCCTTAGGTTGCTTAACTTTAGGTATCACTACCAAAGCGCTGCAACCACTGCGCCACAAGCAACTCTCACTAAGCACTATTAAAAATAATTCATTAAAATGGGAAGTACAAAGTATGAATTAGGTATTCGTACTAAACACCTAAAAATCCATTCAATCGTTACTACAATTTCCTGTTAATAATTTACTATTTTATGAATTATTTCATTGAAATATATTTTTAAACGTTTGTCCTAAAATATTCCTGCTGATGCCACAAGGAAAAACGTGTCAGAGTGGGAAAATTTCTGAAAAACCCACGAACAGAAATAAGTTTGTTCTGAAAAGGGGAATGACGTATCTATTCGTATCAGATTTTACGCTTTACATTGAAAAAGTGCTTTACATTCTAACGGACGCTATTTTACATTACGTAGGTACGTAAGCGTAGGTACTTCCCGAAGATATTTTTCTTTACATTATTTACTATGTTACTTTTTTAAATAACTTTCAAAGCGAAACGAAACGAAAATTGACTATGTTTAAGCCCACACACTTACTTACCTGATAATAATTTTTCCTTGTAAGAAACTATCGTTTACACACTTCGATTATTATTATTATTAATCAAAGTTTACACAGTTCGAAGAGTTAAACGCTCCTACGCCTGGTTTATCTATGAAAATGAGTAACATGGTAAAACATTTAAAGCCGTTAAGACATTACATATAAACATAAGGATAAAAGCCGCTGGGTTACTGATAACGCGTTAGTTTCATGTACCTATCCAGTTTTTAACTATGAATCAAGCGGTGGCTTAGTACTCGTACTATTTACTTGAACTCAATGTATTTCGTAGAAAGGCCAATGTGAATACGTAAACAAGGAAAAAAATAAAATAGATATTGCAACAGGTATTTAATTTTTTCAATGTCCCGTTATACGAATGCACGACCCCAATGACGTGAAACTATATTTTCTGTTGATGTTAATTAGCTGTCGTCACTCATGACATGAGTAAAATAATTAACTTATCGCCAGCGGGTCGCCCGCGAACTTTCGCGCGCATCGGTGATCATTATCAAAATCAACAATGAAGTTAATTCAGATGGATGCAGCGAGGCCAAAACGACACCATTTTTTTTAGACAACGTTGCGGAGAAAAGTGTACGGAGCTTTTTGCCCTAGGCAAATAATATATAGGGTGACCTGGGAGTTGAAGTTCAAAGCTAAAATGTTTGTCCCTTATATTAAACTCTTGGCCGTCCGCGACTTTGTTCGCGTGGAAACCGATTATCTTCACAATGACTAGCCCTAAAAACTTAACCGAGTGACGCCATCTATCTGTAAGCTATGAGTGGATTTTTCCATTTTTACATGGGATTGGGATGTTTTGCCGCGGAAAAAGTAGCCTATGTGAATCTTTGGTTGTATCCAAATCACCTCTATGACGTATGTTCTACGAGTACATCTACGATTTTGCTTGGTTCTGGAGATATAATTATTTTGATGTATTTTTCCTTAATGAACGTTTATAATCGCCAGAACAGTAATGGATGAAAATTAAGGAAAATATATAAAAATATCTACTATCTCTTACACTTAGCACCTAAATATTAGCTTTGTACGTTAACTCCCCGGTCACCCTGTGTATAGAGAAGATGTGGAAGTAGGAAAACAAATTTGCTTAACCCGTTCAGAAATTGTTATTTTTGCCTTGACAAATTATTGTTAAAGTATGTAGGAAGAAATGAGATTTTCATGTTAAAGAGGTAAGGTTAAGTAGCGCTGCTCAATAATGTCTATGTAATGAGATCTTGAGACATCGCCGCAGGCCGATAGAAATAGTTGAAAAGGAAAATTAATCACAACATGACAGTATTTTAACAATAAGGTAGGAAAATCAGCGTTATGAAGGATCATTGTTTGGCTTGTTTTAAGTTCCTCTTAGGCTGCAGCCAGTCATGCTTCGTCATAGTTGCGTTTCGATACCTACAACATCCGAATGAAACACCTTTTCAGCTGCTTAACAATCTGTTAAGATGAATTATCTCAAGATGATTAATCTTAACCTTAAATAAGATAATTCATCTCGAAGAAATTCAGACTGATGAGTAGGTAAGTGACATGGCAGCTCAATTGGGAGAGCAATCGCCCGGCTTGCGAGCGGTGTGGGTTCCGAGTCCCGCCTGTTGCAAAAATAAAGTAACTTATCTACGTTTACAATGAACGTTGAATGTAGCGTTAAGACGGAAACGGGGCCGTATCAACGGGGCCTTAGGTACACTTTTGGGTGCAATATTTATTCAATAATACTAAAATACTCTCTGATAATGTGACGACCTGTTAATCGTTTAGGACGTTCGTGTTGCTACAATAATAAACCTCTTACCGTTATCTTCCCAAAGGTCATTTGCGTCATTGCGAGTTTTGGAGGGCATAAATAATGTCATAACAATGTTACGTAATGCAATAGTCCTCCTGGCCAATTTCGACCACGGCGGCCAATCTCAACAGAGATCAGCCAACTACGCAGGAGATATTATAGTGCACAACTGTGAGCGGAATACACAGGTGCACTCACTCTCAAAGTTCGGTGAGACGGCAATCCGACATGACCGGAGTGAGATTAGGCGCAAGACCAACGGCTTAACGTGCTTTCCGAGGCACAGGGGTGTAACACCGCCAACTTCCCGACCCCGAGCTGTTTTTGAGAAATTCTTGACAGAAAATCTCTGAAACAATTTTTGCTCGACCTGGGATTCGAACCCAGGACCTCTCGGATGTAAGGCAGAAACTTTGCCACTACATCTACGAGGCACGAGATGTAATATACCTAGGTACGTACTTAAGATGTTCTTATATTGTAAGGATGCTTACATTGAACGCCAGGTTTTTTGAATTATTGATAAGAACTTATGCATATTTAGACCTGATTATTCCCTCCAAAAAACATTTTTATTAAGTAGGTAGTTGATTAATTGGAATTTCATTAGATTTGTTTGTGTGTAGATTACCTTCCTATCAGACATGTCTCATTATTCACATTCATAAATTCATTTTATTGTTACACTAGTGGCCGCCCGCGACTTCGTCCGCGTGCCTTTATCTTAAAAAAAGCCTTTATCTTAAAAATTCTTTATGAATTGTAGCCTATATGTTATTCTGATGTATAAGCTATATTGTGGTAAAGTTTCATTCAAATCCATTCAGTAGTTTTTACGTGAAAGAGTAACAAACATCCATACATCCATACATCCATACATCCATACTTACAAACTTTCGCCTTTATAATAGTAGTAGGATACTATTGTAATGATACTGGGTGCGTATTTTACTATCATGTACCTAATGTGTCCGACTGAAGTACCAAATGATACGATTAATGTCGTAATTAGGGTTGCCAACTTTCTATATTTCAAATAAAGTACATTGGTTATCATAGGTACGAAAAAAAAGTACATAATATCAAAATAAAGTACTTTTTTTCTTTATTATTACATTTCAAAACATATTCAACAAATAATTAATTATACTTCCAAAGTACAATTACATGAATAACGTCTCAACTTTTCAAAATTACAAAGAAACCTTATCATGCGAAATAAAGTATTTTCGTGTACTTTATTGTTCTCATAAAGTACAGAGTACAATAACGTACAATACTTTATTATAAAGTACGGGTGGTAACCCTAGACGTAATGTGCCCAGATATATTGAAAAATTGTGACGTAAGTATTACTACTAGTCTTTTCATGTTCTAGAAATTTCAGGAAATTCATCGGGCGGCTTAACAACTATAACCATTTTCACATAATTAATTGTCAATAAAACAAATACAAGAATATTAGCACAGATTTTTTTAGCTACCAAATGACACTGAAGTTAATTTAAATAAGAAAACGATCGAATTGATATCCTCCTCCTTTTTTGAAGTTGGTTAAAATGTCATTTTGATTAGGTACGTAATTCGCTAAAGTGCCTACTCTAGGTCTAGAAGGGCGAGTGTAACCTTGGCGGTAGAACAACAAGGAAAATGGTGTTGAAATGTTACTCGTGCGCAGTTTTGTTCATCGCAGCCATCGGCGGGGAAACCCGGGGGGCGTGGCGTGTTACGCATTTACTACGTTCTAGACCCGTACCTACCTAAGGTACTTATTTGTGCTTTGTCGTAAATCTTTGATTGTGGCGAGTAGGGGCAGTGGCTTTTACGGGCATCAAGATGCAAGATTCAATATACCTACTGTATTCAGGACAAAACACATACTCTTATTATGTCATTTATGCCATCATCGAATTTACAAGAAATTTTAAATAAATAAATAAATATTTCACAACAATCACACCAATTCTCTAGTCCCAAATTAAGCTACGAGACTTGTGTTATAGGTACTAGACGACGGATAAACATACTAAAATACTTTTTTTTGTAAATAAATACATATTATACATAGAAAACACCCAGACCACATTGGATTTTCGTAACGACGTGTTCCATGAAAAACCAATCCATAAGTGTATTGGTTATTAAGATAAGTAGGACATAAAATCCCTGATATGTCATTTTTGTAACAATCAAAGATTGTCTGTTAGATAAACAAGTTTTCATCCCACCATCTCGGAAAGAGAATTTTTACTCTTCAATATTTAAGTGCAAAAGCCGTTTTTATTCTCTAGAGGATAAAGTAAATTAAATTTAGAACATCTTGTGCACTAAGTTTGTGAATTAAAAAAATCATTAAACCTATAAACCTATTTATTGCTACCTCTATGGTGCCGAATATATCATACAATTTTTTTTAATTTGATAAAAACTGAGACTCGGAACCTTCTTGGTGTTCTTTTTTCAATTTGCTTTGTAGGCGATTCTTTACGCGGCATTTTTTCACGTCATTGTTAAACCTTATATTAAAAACAAAAATCTTGAAAACAAGTGAAAAAACTAAAATGAGTGATTCTAGCGACGAGCAAGTTTATATTTTAGGACGACGAGGAAGTTAGTATTTTGTTATAATTTAAAAATTATTCTGTAATAATTACCTGTCATAATGTAGTAGTTAATACCTAAACTGAAATAAAAGTACCTATCTTGTAATTGTAAACGTTTTTTTTGCATTTAGTCATTTCCTTGCCAGTGTTGCCACCTCAATTTTTGAATTGGGGCTTTTGAAGAAGCTAAAAAGGGCTAGATCGGGCTAAATGGCCACAATTGCTGAAAAATGACTTTTTTAACGAGCCTTTTTTTAATAAGGTTCATCGCGCTAAAAACACGCTCTACGTCTGCGTTGGAAGGTGGCAAAGATAGAACAATTTTTGCCAGATTTCCCAATTTTTTATACGGTTTGCGGCTGTGTTTCCATGATCGAATAAATGAAATCTATCATCAAAATGTTCACAGATCTTATTCAAGACACTTATTCCGATAGTTTAGTATTAGCATAGTGCAAATTTCAGAAAAAGGGCTAGATTGCCCCTTTCGGGCTAAATCATTGAATTACGAGTTCACACAATGTAGAAAGTGCTAGATCTAGCCCGAAAAGGGCTAAGTTGACAACACTGTTCCTTGCTGAGGTGGAATGAAAAGTTACGTGTTGCACTCGCTTGCAAAGATTTTTCACCTCGTGCTGTTTTGATTCCCTTGCTAACGTTTAGGATTCTCGCTCGTGATTCAATTTAAGAATGCTTCGCTATGCTCGGTCATCAAAATTGAACACGCGGTTAAAAAGCAACTTTGCACTCTTGTATAAAAATAACCATTTTCTTTTAGCGACAGTTTAACTTGGTTCTATTTCATTCTATTTCAGAAGCAAATGTTAATAAGTAAAGTTATTGTAAGCTGTTGGTTTTCTTAATAAATAAACGGACATACAAATTTAGTTTATTAAGATTCGCGTTGTCGCGGAAGAGTGACTCCCCCTGGCACAGGTGCTTTGCACTTAAAACAACAAGTCTACATCTTATATTTTTATAATTGTCTGTGCAACGAATAAAGTTTTTGACGTGACAACGTCTTATAAATTGGTTTGCCGGGTGACACCTCAAGAAACTGCGTTACGCTGCTCCGCTCACGTTTCGCGCGAGAGAGACAGAGCGAGAGAGAGAGAGAGAGATAGGCATACACACCGGTTCATGTTATACGAATGAATATTCACATTAAAATTATTTTACCACTCAGAGTCGTTGTCACGTAAAACTTTCGCGCGTATACCGACTTTACAGGCAACCAAATTTTTTTTTTCATTTTTCATTTTAATTTACTTACTTAGTTTAACGTATCAATTAATTTAGTATTTCGAGACATACTTTGACTAAAAGACACAACAGTCAGTTTAAATTAAACGGCCGTAACCTTTGATAACTTTCAGATAGATAGTTGTTGGAACCTAAATATTAAACAAAATTGTAAAACTTTATATGAAACATAATTCTATAAAATGGGAAGCACCAAATACGTATTAGGTACTTGTACTGACACCCGAAAATCCATTCAATCGATACTGGAATTTCCAGTCAGTATTATACTACTTTATGAGTACTAGTGACTTCGTCTGCGTGGAAACCCTTAACCAGCGATCGGCTCGGATAGCCCGCTGCCCATAGCTCTGAAAACTTAACCGAGTGGCGCCATCTATCGGTAAGTTATGAGTTGATTTTTCAATTTTTCA
Organism: Pyrausta despicata; assembly: GCA_963921415.1. NCBI lineage: Eukaryota > Metazoa > Arthropoda > Insecta > Lepidoptera > Crambidae > Pyrausta > Pyrausta despicata. The sequence continues at coordinate 563,558 of OY992851.1, forward strand.
TAGGATTGAGATGTTTTGTCGCGGAAATAAGTAGCCTATGACACTCTCCAGCCTCTCAACTACCTCCACACAAAAAGCCTATCATAACATTGCTCCGTTGCGTCGTGAAATAAGGATAAACAAACAAACCGACTTTCCCATTTATAATATTGGTAGGGATTGTATTGAAATGTGTTTTTAAACCTTCCACCTGAAATATTCCTGGTAACGCAACAAGGAAATATTTCGGGAAATTGCTGAAAAACCCACAAACAGATATAAGTATTTTCTTAAACGAGTAATGATAATGACGTACCTATCTATATTAGATTTTACGCGTGCGTGGGAAATAGTTAGTTTACTGCGCTATTTTACTTTACGTGCGTAGCGTAAGCGCACTTACCTTTTATATTTTTTCTTTATATTATTTACTCTTTCGTTACATTACTATCTTGACTTACTGTTAAACGCTGCGGAAAATGTTTTTGGAAAGTTTATGTAGCTCTTACGACGCATTTTATTAAATAATTTGCATAAACACTTTTTTTATTTTTTATAAGTAACTAGACAGACATTTGGCCACATTCCACTGATGGTAAATGACCATTTCTTTGTTGATTTTTTAATTTAATATTTAATTTTATTTAATAAGAACAACCAATAAAGCATACACCATTAGGGGTCATTTTAGAGTGTTGCCTTACTTACAGGCTGCCACGGCATGCACAGATAACATTGTTGACAACAGACTATGGGCTGATTCTTCAATAGACAGATAAATAGTTATACGAGTAGGAATGGTAAATATGAAACGGCCTAATTGAAGTTTACTTTATTTGACTTTTACACACAATGGCGACTTTTAAAATCAACCATCTTGAAATTTTGTTTAATAATTAGCATTAACTGACTATTGAAAAAACAGGGCCTAAATATATATAAATATAAAAAAAATATTTTAGTTGTAACGTAAACATAAGTACCTAGATAGGTACATTTTCAACTATATAATACATGCTCCTATCTAAAGTAGGGATGTATGTGGGTTATTTTCGTTATTTGTGGGTACACAAATTTACTTACATTCCTGATTATTTTTCCTCGTACGAAAATATCGTTTACCCAGTTTTACGAGTAAAATGCTCCTTGGCCTGATTAATCTATGAAAATGAGTATGGTGAAACCTTGAGCTCTATGGTTAATTTGAATCAATGTAGGATGTTCACCATTCGATGTCTTTCTTCGTGATGATGATGATGAAATATACGAATGAAAATATTAAAACCACCGGCGTACTGATGACGTGTTGGTTCAAAATGCAATCAGCTGTTTACTATGAATCAAGATGCGGCGTAGTACTACTTGTACTCAGTGTAGTTCGTAGAAAGTCAATGTGAATCAACGATATTAAATACCCGTGAATACGTAAACAAGGAAAAAAAATAAATGGCCTTTGCAAAAGGTTTTTTTTTCAATGAATCGTTATACACGTATGCACAACCCCGATTACGTGAAACTTTAATGATAAAAACATAATTTGGTTTTTCTGTTTATGTAAAATTATCAAGAAGATAACTAAATAAATATAATAAACAACAACATCACATACATTGAACTTTGTGGTAAGTAATTTAAGCACTTGTGTTACAGACATCAGAATTAGCAGTGGTATTACAAATAAACTTAAATAATAATAATAATAATCATTTATTTAGTTTCAAATGGACAATTGTAAATTATTATGAGCTTCAGATAAGATGTAGACCGAATAATTTCTTTACCTGAACTAGGTTACAAACCTGTGTCTCAGGCTAAAGGGAGCACAAATATTTTCGTAAGGTATTAAAATTAACACTATCTTGAAACTACTACTTGTTTGAAACAAGTTATTATATCTATCTAATTATATTAGTATATTTAACACATATAACACCCAGACCAGTACCTACAAACAGACATGTTGATGCACACAAATGTTTGTACAGTGCGGGGATCGAAACCGCGACCTCTTGGTTAAAAGTCAACTTCTTGACCATTACACCAAAGTGGTCATCGTCGTGAGAAAGAAGGCAATATGTGGAAACAGAAAAAAATTGCTTGACCCGTTTAGAAATGGTTCTTATAGGAAGTATGGAGATATTCATGTAACGGGGTACTTAAGTAGCGCTGCTCAAAAATGGATAAGATCTTGAGACATCGCCGCAGAGTATTGTATGATCATTCTTTGGCTTGTTTCCGCATGTATCACCTTTTTAAAATAATCACAAGTACTTAACTAAGTACTTATTAGTTTATAAACAATGTAGGCTCATCTGACTAGATCTTTCTGGCGCATTTAAATAAACCTTCTCGTAAATTATTTATGAGTAAGGCATTATTTAGGGTGCGTTTTGTTTATTGAATCTTACTGAAATACTGTCTGAAAATGTGAAGACCTGTTAATTGCTTAGGACGTTCGTGTTGCTACAATAACAAACCTCTTACTGTTATCTGGCCAAAGGTCAGTGCGAATATACGACTTTATGCTAATATTGTGTCATTGCGAGATTTGGAGGGCATAATTAGTGTGATAATATTGTCACAAGCTGTAATATACCTAGGTACGTAATAGTAGATTATGCATTGAGGGCGTAGATGACTGTCATACGAGTATGTCACGGGCGTTGGATTCAGAGCGTAGCGAGGGATTCTTTGTTGACTTCTGGGCGAGGCGAGGGCGAAGCGAGAGAGTCATTATAAAGTCCTGAGTCAAGCATTCGAGTAATGAATTCAATCAGCCCAAGACTACGACACGGCCAGAGGTGAATACTCTACTTTTCACACCGCTTGCGAGGCAATATCAACAGGGCCTTCTCTTTTTTTGTTTTTCACTGTTGTTTAAAATCGTCGTATGCTTTTAGGTAAATAAGCTATTGATTATTCCTGAAATAAATTATTCGTAATCTCTAAGGCATATTTTTTAATAAACTGCAAAATCAAATCATTATCATTTGTATACATTTTTGTAATAGATTATGTAAATATTCATTTATAACATATTTGCTCGTAAAGTGGCTGTAATTACACCAATTTCAATATCGTAATGTATTTCATTACGCACTTGTGCGATAATGTAATGTAAAACGAACAAGTTTTTTTTAATAAAGTAACATGCTCGGTTTTTTAACAATGTAGCCGAAGGATACACAGATGACTCAATAAGAAATAAAGAAAAAATTAGCTCTCACATTGCAAGGAACATAAATTTGGAGTAAAGTGTTGACATTCAACCATCTACGAGCACACTCGCGTACATTCCACCATCGTCGCCGCAGCCGCCACCGCCTCCGCCGCCGCCACCGACTGCAGAACTCTGTGATCTCGTTTCTCCTTCTTTCACTCAAGAGAGTGAGAGAGAGACTAGGGAAATTGTAACTAATAATAATAACTTAACACCATTTAAAATGCCAACTGGCAACGTAATAATCACTTTAAATAATTGTTCAAATTTCTATAACTGCTTTAACAAGTAATTAAAGATTTATTAGTTTAAGAAACTCAAGAGTTTTATCTATTTCCTCGCAAATATGTTATAAAACGTCGTATGTCATACGTGCGCTTTGAAAATTACAACCTATGATCCTTATAGCCCTCGCCTGCGGCTCGGGCTTGCAATATCGCACTTATATCATAATGTTTTTCATTATTTCATTTTTTTTATGGCGCTTTTTCTTTTTTTTTTATGTTCCGCTTATGGTGATCAGTTCGAAAAGTTTGATGTAAGAATAAAAAACTCTTTGCAATGGCTGTATGCTATGAGTCTTCACACGAATTTCAACGTTCCAAATTCAAATCATTTTAATACCTAGGGAATTTTCACACGATTTTAACTCCCAAAAGAATGAAGACTTGCTTTACTCTGACATTTTGTGTCATATATTGAGACTTTGTCGAGCATGAGGTTTGAAAAACATTGTAATATTGTGCATACATACTCGTACAACGCCAGGCAAAAATACTATTATTTTCATTGTAAGATTAATCATTATTGTTGAATTATTTATAAAAAGTCAGAAGGAACATATCTAAAGTTATTTATATATATTATATTAAAATTATAATAAATAAATTATTATACCTGAATATTTCCACAAAAAAACATAATTATTACATAGGTAGTTGATTAATTGGGATTTCATTAGATTTATGTTTGTGTAGATTACCTTCCTATCAAACGTGACATGCCACACTCATAATTCCATTTTATTGTTACATACTATTGGTATGATACTGGGTGGGTATTTTCCAAATGTAATCAATGTGTCCAAAGTACCAAATGATACGATGAAAAAAATAATGCGTCTGGATTACCTATTTTTATTGGAAAAATATTTGTAACGGTAAATTGGAAGCATGTAACGTATGTAGATACTACTCTTTTCATGTTTATTCTGATTACTATTTCGTATGTTTGCGGATTTATTTCGATGTGGAGTTGAACTCTAGAGTGACTACATTAACAAGTATAAAAAACGTAGAAATGCTGTTAGGCCTTCGGTATCTACCCTATAAATAAATAAGTAAAATAAATATTTCACAACAATCACACCAATTCTCCAGTCACAAATTAAGCTACGAGGCTTGTGTTATGGGTACTAGACAACGGATAAACATACTTATATACTTTTTTTGTAAATAAATACATATTATACATAGAAAACACCCAGACCAGTACAAAAACATGTTCATGCACACATATGCTTGTGCTGTGCGGGGATCGAACCCGCGACCCTTGGTTTTAAAGTCCGACATGTAGACCACTGCACCAAACGGTCGTCAAAAAAACTTTGATTGCCGTTTGAGAATTACAGGTAGTAATAGGTACCTTTTTTTTCTCGCTGTGGAAATGCTTTTACGCATGCCCCCCACACATCTGCAGGGGGGTATGTGGGACTCAGCGGCTGGTGTGCAAGGCCGTAATACCCACTAAAACCACAGCGCATTCCACCACTCCGCCATTGTGGGGGGTGCCATGGGGCGCGTGAGCATTCACCACGGCACCCCGGCGGATAGCCCGAGAGCCACAAACTCCTTGACGGCGGAGCAAGGTGTTGGGCTCCGCCACCACCCGGCCGCAGAGGATAGGGAGGACGGCAACGACACACCGCATCTCCTCTTCCTGTGCACACCCGTTTGGTCGCGGGAGATAGGCCGCACGGAAACGACACACCGAGACGTCTCTCCTCCCGCGACCGCACCCGACTGCGAGGGACAGCCAAAACTGTCTCCCACACCCGCACCCTTGGACGCATCCTGCGCAGGCCTCCCCAAGCCCACGTGGAGCGTCCCCTCCCGGGATCCCGCTTAGCTTCACCGTGGGTGGCAAAGCCACGGTTACTGAGCCCCCCCACCACGACAAGGTGGAGATCCCACAGGGGGGAGTAGTAGTAATAGGTACCTACCTATTCGTAGCTAGCTGTCTATTTACGTTCCTGATGATATCTACCCAATAAATAGTTGTAAGATAGAAGCAAGGTACCTAATATGAGATTACCTTTAATTTAGCATTGTACTGATACAAAATCTCATTTAAATACATGTCATAAGCCGCACTCGCACCATTTTTCGAATCTTTTGTTTTTTTACAGGTTATATTTCTTAATACAATCAGGTTTGTGTTTATTCTACCTTTAATTAGACTACTTACCTACTGATTGGTAAGTACGGACGTGCCAAAATTATTATATCTAATTAAATGACAACATTGCCGTTTCAAATCAAAGTTTTCATCTTTTCTATATATTTTTTCTGAGAAGTAGATGCAATGTTGGTACAATCCTGAACGAAACGTTGGCGCCAATGACAAATCTCAGGAATTACCAGCGCTGTAAAATTTTGTCTGGAAACGCTATGTGAATCCAAAAGCGGTATCTAACATAAACCCTGCGGGGATTCCAGTACCACTCTTTCGGTAATACCTACCTACTGCTGTGACAGTTTGACGTTTTGGGGAAGGTTTTCGGCGTATCTAACTTTATCCTGTGTGTTTCCGATAACAATGATACCGATATTGTGCAAGGGGATATTTTAGGACAAATCTTTTATACAACCTTACACAAATCCAGTTTAACCTTCTACAGCATATTATACAGATTGACAGGTAGATACTTAATTCACCTTTGGGTATCTAAAAATAAACCCATTGTGAAAAGTTAGTACCTACCTACGAAAACAAACTTTTTTGTCATCTCCAATGTGTGGTATCGCACGTCGGAATCTCGTTCGATAATGCTCCTGTGTGTAAGGAATGGTATTTCCTGAGCTTTCATTTGTGAGATGAATGGCGGGGTTTTCACGCGTGGCTGCTGCAAATTCGGCTTTTATTACTCATCTTTCAAGCTAAAGTATGTGATTCGAAGCATTTCTGAATAACAGTGGCGTACAGTTGTATATGATTCAGTTTCCTCAGGTTTTGCCAAAATAAAATGTGCCGAATATATGCTTAGTAAAGGAGATAGGGATATACAACAGGGTACAGATAATAACGTAACGTAATAATAGGTACCTACTTTTTATTAAACGGAACCATTTTTTCAATGTTATCTATGGCATTCGTGTTGATTCGTCGACTTGAGCAATGAAAAAATATGTGTTTTTAAAAACATCCTTTGTAAACTCGAAATTTTGGATACGACAATATTTTGGTTTCATAATATGTACATGAGAGTTGTCAGCAGTCATGAAATTTAGAAGTGATCTCATCAAACATAAATAGTATAATATTGTACAATGGAATCTTTTTTCTTTATTAACCTACCAATTTCAAAATCAATATTTAACTTAACTCGAAAGCGTGTTTAGAAGAAAACAAAGCAAATAAAAGTGTTTTTTTTGTGGCAATGATGCATTCGCAACATCATTACCTACTTCTTGAGTTTACAACGTGTTAAAATAAAAATAAGTGGAGCGTAGGTGCTCAAAGAAGTCGTATTAATCATGCATGAACTGTGCCATACATATGCGATCTGCCATCTCGCAGATGAGATTTTTATAGCTTTCTACTCTTAACTAGGAAGGAGGCTTGTGATCTTCACAGGAAAATCTTTAAGACTTGTACTCGCGATTGCGACTGCGTCATAATAATACTTAAGTCTTTATGAGATATTTTTTGTGACGTGCGTAAAACCGTCTTAGGTACATATGTAGAGATATCTATTTTAATGCGTTTGCCTGTATGTAGATACAAATATCAATACATACTCGTATACACGAAATGCTTACACGTGTTATTCATTTTTTTCATGCCAGAGATTGATACGATATAAGTACCTATAAAACCTAAAATCATAAATTTCGGAAGGATTGACCCATTATAATCTGAACCTATCATTGTAAAAAAAACAATTATAAAAATATTAACAACACATTAAGTTATATTTATTGCTCAGTGAAAATTCCTTCAAAATGTGAAATTAAAACACACTTAAGGAAAAATGGACTGCAACAGGCGGGACGCGAACCCGCACCTTTCGCAAGCTGGGCGATTGCTCGCCCAAATGAGCTACCGTGACACTACTCATCGGTCCGAATTTCTGTAAGCGCTCTTAAGGCTGCAGCCAGCCATGACTCATCAATGTTGTGGTACGAGGATACCTACAACATCTGAAACACATCTACAGTTGTTTAACAATCAACAAAACAAATTAAAACACCATTGTGTTTAAATTTTAATACAGATTTTTTCAGGTGCCAAACGACACTGAGGTGTTGTGATAGAAAAAAGACGGTCAAATTGACTCCAGAGAATGGAGGCCTTAGGTGCTCTAGGTCTAGAAGGGCGAGTCACCTTGGCGGTACAACAACGAGGAAAATGTTTCTGAAATGTAACTCGTGCGCAGTTTTGTTCATCGCCGGGCAATCGGCGGAGAAACCTGGGGGCGTGGCGTGTTACGCATTTACTACGTCCTCGAATATTACCTAAGGTGCTATAATATATTCGTGCTGCGTCGTAAATCCTTGATTGTGGCAAGTAGGTGCAGTGACTTATATTATAATAGTATCATCGAATTTACAAGACAATTCTTGAGCACGGGTTTTGCAAATATAACTAGCAAATATTTAAATATTTTCTTTCAAGCTAACTTTATTTTAAAAATTACTGAACAATCTCATTCATTAATTTATTGTGATTATTTTATCATTTTTATATCTCTCTTAAGATTATATTTGCATTGCTACTATCAAACACCGAGCGGTTGCTTTGTTTCCAACTGTTATGTTGTAATGTAATGTTAAATTTCGTTCGATTCTAAAGTTAGGGTCTCCAATATTATTTTTGCTTTTAAAGCCCGACCTTATCTTCGCACGCGAGGTGCTTGATAACACATAAATACCCGAATTATTCCACACTTTGATGGCATTTTCGCTAAATTTAGATTTTCAGCTGGTTTTATTCCGCTGACAAAGAGTTGATGTACGGTTCAACATTTCACCCGCTATTTTTACCTATTTCCGTTCGTACTAGGTACTTTGGTAGGGTTATCCAATTGAATCTAGTCTTTATACAATTTGAGGATATTACAGAGATCCAACCGATTAGGACAGTATCGTATTTTTTTTTAAAGTTCTGGGAAAGTAACATATAGTCCAATAGGTTTAAAAAACCTTACTGAAATTCCTAGTCCACGAAACTCCCCTGTCACGTTTGTATATTACTACCATAAAGGTCGATATAAATAATTCAGATGTTGTCGACATAGAGTCAATGACTGAAATTAATTACCAACTCAGTCACAATTACTATACCTGCTTCAATAAAAATTGCAAATGTTTACCTAGTAAAGTTAGGTAATGAACCTACTTTAGCAGAAGGGTTAATAGTTTTCGTTTGCACACAAGAAAACTACAGACTAAGTATTGAGGAACCCATATCAAATCCATTGATTTTCATTTTATTTATAACCCTAATCCATTTATGTAGAAAGCTAGGTCCAAAAAAAGTTTCCCAGATCCAATCTCTTGTCTTATAGTCACCGTCAGTCTGCCTTGTCTCCGCCCACGACGCCCCGATAAAAATTTAGACTAAATTGCCTTCCAACCCTGAATAGGAACTTGTTTCAAGTCTGAGTATTTTGTAACGAAGTCAGAATTGATAAATCATCTGTGTAGTACAGTCATAAAAGCGGTACCCACAGTAACCTGCTGAAATAGCTGAAAACTTGGGTTTATTTTAAAATAGGTTAAAGCCGAGATGCCCTAAAGGTATAGATGACCCGATTTTAATTACATACATTAGTTTCGCAGATAAATTCGATTTTTTATCTATGTAATGCCAATGATGCCCATTTTTCCGGTGAGCCCCATCTATCCCAAACGCATTTTTTTATACAATATTTTTTTTTAAATATATTTCATATACGCAAATTATTAACAAAATTTAGAGGTCTGCAAAAGTCTCTAATACTTTGAAAATATCGAAGACAACGTCCTTTACGTCGTCGTTTCATGAATTTGTAGACAAAATTCCCAAGAATAAATTTGTTTCATAAATAAATTGTTTTGATTTTTATTATTTAAGTTATAGAGCGATTTCGAAAAGTCCGGTTTCACTCTAGAAATATTACAGTTTTGAAAAGACAGAAGAAATTAATTAGTAATATGTGATTTGAAATGCAGCTAAATGCGGTCAGATATTTTAGCTGGTGACCCATGTGGGATGAGCCCTTTCCCAAAGCTTACCACCCGGCAAATACTCGTAATCGTGATAGCTGTGCCTAAAAGAGGTCAATTAAGCTGTATTTACTTAATTATAAAGCAGTTACTTGAGTGACAAACTTTCATTAACGATTGCTAGACGTTTATGTTGTTTAACAAAAGAAAATGCTTATCTAGTGGAAATAACATAATTAGTTAGTAGCCATGACAATGTTTGAAGACTAGGTAAGTAATTTGTTTTTATTATGATTTATCACATTGGATTTTCGTAACGACGTTTTCGATGAAAAACCTATTCAAAATTAATATATTGGTTATTAAGGACAAAAAATCCCAGATTTGTATTTTTTTGTTTCGATCACCAAATACTTTATGTTAGATAAACTAGTTTTTCTTTGAGATGCAGTTTGGCAGCAATCTTTTCCATTTTTTTTTTAATTTTCAAGAGGTTACTATTGTCAGTTTTAATGAAATGACGCACTCATATGAGTTCAAATAAATATATTATAGATGAAATCAAGTAAACACGAACAGGTATGTAATAAATTCCTGGTTATTCATTCGGTCATTCTGTTGTTAATTTCGTGGTTGCAAGCTACTTTGTCAACGTCACGGGTCAACTTAACAGAAAGCAAATGTTTGTCGCTGCTGTCCACATAGAAAACATTTTGATTTTTTTTCGTTTGTCAAACATAGTATCCTCGTAAGCCCTAATGTACCTTTGAAGGAACAAGAACTTTGTAGTCGTTAAGACCGAGACCTCCGATGGACACAGTTGGAAGTATCGCCGGATGTGCCTTCAGAGGTACTGAAACTTTAACGCTGATTTTGAGTTCAAAAATCGCGCCAAATGATAAAAACACTTTTAGTCTATGGCGCACAATATTTGAATTTATGTTTCCGAACGGTTTTATGCGAAAAAACAAAATGTCAAATGTGAAATGATCAGTCTTTTCCTTAAAGATGCCACCAACACGAAGACTAGGTACATAATTTATTTATTTTTTTGTATGTTTGCGTGGTCTGATTACTAAATCAGCCACTGCAGTATATTTTGAAAAATATAAACTACTAAGCAATTGAAACTGAAAATCTTATGGATTTGAGTGGTTAACAGTTAAAGAATTCGTTTCGAACATTAAAAGTTCGTTGAAAGGAACATTCGGACGTGATTAAGTAAGATTTTGTGTAGTCTTCTTTATCGATATATGAATAGAATAGAAAATATTATAGTTAAATTTATATCGTATTTGATGTAACTAAACATAAAGATTACATTTCCATATTCAATATGTAATTCCGAGAACAAAACTACTATTTAATTGGTTCCTTGCAAAGAAGTATCGGTTTTATAGAAGTGCTTGCATTGACTTATTTTCTGCCAGTTAGACTTGATACAAGTCTTATGTCACTCTGTCAAGAACACTTTTATTTTAATTAATAAACATGATTGCTATGAAAAAAAAGTGTGTGTCATTGTTCTAATATACCCAATTATATGTACATCGATATCTATAACTAGTTTCACAAATAAAGACATCGTTAAGACCGATAGTACTTTCAAAAGAACAAATAATTAACAATTAAATATAATTTTAAAAGAAACATCAGTTGAAATACATTAACTAATTACAGAACCTTATATTTATGTAGAATTTATTTACTATGAACTGTTTGCAAATCCTTCACTTTTTAATTAAAAAAACAATTAAGTTATTTTTTTCATTTAAAAGTAAGAAATGCCTCATGTTCTTTTAAAAGAACAAATAATTTTTTCTTTTCACACCAAAAATGTGTTCTATATGTTACTACCTATTGTCCCTAATTTGAGTACAGTAGGAAATTAATTACATCTAGAAATCCTCCCTTGAACCGCTCGGCGTTACCGACTACAAATTATTTGTTCTTCTTATAGTACATTAGGCGTTAATTAGAACTCGGCACAAATATACCTTCTGTCTTACGAGGGTATTGACTAGCTAGAGTCTGCGGCAGAAAAAAATACGAGCGCCTGCCAATATAAAGTGCGCAAACGTTGCAACAGCGACACTATCTGTAAAACGCGCAGGTGTACAGGGGTTCTATTGTTTTCATTTTCAGGGATCCGCAGCCTAAAAATGATGGCTGGCTGTTTACTTTGCTACATTGTGAGAGCGACTGGGACTGGAACATTGTTAGATCATCATCATCATCATCATTATCAGCCAAAGGACGTCCACTGCTGAACATAGGCGTTCCCCACAGTTTTCCACATCGACCGATCACAAGCGGTCCGCATCCAGTGTGATCCTGCGATCTTTACAAGGTCGTCTGTCCATCTTATCGGTGGACGTCCTACGCTGCGCTTTTGTTCAAAGGGTCTCCAGTCCAGAACTTTTCTGCCCCAACGGCCATCAGTTCTTCGCGCTATGTGCCCTGCCCATTGCCACTTGAGCTTACTGATTCTCAAGGCTATGTCGGTTACCTTAGTTCTTCTACGTATCTCCTCATTTCTGATTCGATCACGTAGAGAAATACCGAGCATAGCCCTCTCCATCGCTCGTTGTGCTATCTTGAGCTTCTTTAGAAGGCCCATAGTCAGAGACCATGTTTCGGATCCGTATGTCATCACTGGTAATACACACTGGTTGAAGACTTTCGTCTTCAGACACTGAGGTAATTGAGACGAGAAGACACTCTTGCGCAATTTCCCGAACGCTGCCCAGCCGAGTTGGATTCGTCGATTGACCTCTTTCTCAAAGTTGGACCTACCTAATTAGATTACTTGTCCCAGGTAGACGTACTCGTCAACAACTTCGAGAATTGAGTCCCCAACAGATACCGGAGTAGGTACAACACGGGAGTTTGACATAATCCGGGAGTTATCCATGTTCATTTTAAGACCCACTTGTTGGGATACTCGGTCAAGGTCTTCGAGCATATTGCCTAGATCATCCAGCGTCTTTGCCACGACGACTATATCATCGGCAAACCGGAGGTGTGTAATGTATTCGCCATTAACGTTGATGCCGAATCCATCCCATTCCAGGAGTTTGAAGGCGTCTCCCACAACACCCACAACGATCAAGTATAACTTAGTTCCCCTATCTAGTTGGTATCTTATTGGTATACCATATACAAATATTTAATAGGTACCCTGCACAGGACCAACGGCTTAACGTGCGCACCGAGGCACGGGGGTGTAACACCGCACCACCACACCACACTGCCAACTTCCCGACTCCGAACTGTTTTTAAGAAATTCATGACAGAAGTCTCAAAAACAATTTTGGCTCGACCTGGGATTCGAACCCAGTACCTCTCGGATGTAAGGCAGAAACTTTGCCACTACACCAAAGATGCAGTCGGATTGCCGTCTCACCGAACTTTGAGAGTGATGGAACAGTGAGTGCACCTGTGTATTGCGCTCACACTTGTGCACTATAATGCTCGAAATCGGCCAGGAGGACTATTATTATTTGGTACCCTGCTTTTGTGAATGTCTTCGGTTTATACTATAGGATACATACCTCACCCAAAGTTTCTAGCGTCAGCACGCAAACCGGCGATGCTTTCAGATGTACGGGTGTTTGTGACCTAAACACGAACAGAAACGCTTGGAAACTAGGCAATACGAATAAACTGAGAACTATAATATTTTTACTAAGAAAAACACATACTCGTGAAATCTAATTTACAAAGTTTCTTTACCAAATGTAGTCAAAAAAGTTACAACAATTAAATATGGTAAGGGGTGAACATTTTAATGATCTATCTATTTGTTTACACACTACTATTTGAAGGTTACCTAAAAATTAAATGGGAATACAGTACATGTTACTTCAAATATGTGTGCAATCAAAAGTTATAAAATGAATAGGTATGTACTACGAAATTTTTTGACAGAACCAAATAATGTTGGTTGCTTGATTTCTAAAGAGTCCTACCTACTCCCTTACGCTTTATCAGATTTTAGCCATCCTGTTAATAAGTTCATTTTGCTAGCAGGAGTGATAGGGTTAGATTTAAAAATAATAACAGAGTAGGCCTTCCGAATGTGATGGATGATGCATGAATGAACTATTTGCTCTAGATCCATAATTTAGGTAAAACTTTAGTTTACAAACTAACCTTAGTTTTTCGACTACATGAGACATTTACATCTTTTGCACACATATGTTCAGTAACATGTACGGATACCACCATTTGATTTTTAGATACTTATAAGTAAAAGTAGTGGTGTATCTGAGAAGCAAAAAAATCTAAATGGTAATTTATTAATACGATTCTGCACCTGGGAACCTCACAAACCCTGAGAATTCTACGTCTGTTCTTTATCTCTCGGCTGACTGAGGACATTATTTTCAAAAATAACTGAAAAAAGTATAAGCGCTGACAGCCTTTTGGGCACCGTACCCAATGGCAGCGCTGGGGGTGATATTTTTTCTATGTAGTTTGAATTTTTGTTTCCTTAATTTATTTTTTATTTTTTTTTGGATTATCTGTTTTTATACTATTAGGCTAGTTGTATTCTAATATCTTAGTTTAATTATCTTTATTCAAATAAATGTGTTTTAATAATTTAAGAAGTTTCATCTAGTTTGCCTTAGAAAAAATTCTAACCTTATCAAAATCAAGGTGATCAAGGATTTGACCCTTCGACCCCTGGTGTACCAGAGGCATATGTAAGCTGCAGTCGCCACGCCTGCACTCTGAAAGGTCCACATGGATCTTACAGTCCTTAATCTTGTCGGTTAGAAATCCCGCTCTCCCGAAATCAGCCCAGATTACAACTCCTATGGTTAATTTGTCATTCGGCGTTTCATCGTATTAAATGTAACTAAAACTAAACTTTAGTCGTGTTAATTTTTTAAAATAACAGCTGTCATCCGCTGTGGACGATTTTATACTTAACAGCAATAAAATTAAGAAAAAAAGCGACTTGCCCCAATTACATTTTTGGATCAGCGTATCGCAATTCAAACTAAAGCTGGCTTATATATGAATATATACCTATAACTACCAGTAAATATATATAGGTATTACAAAACCATCCAAAATGGATTAAATTGGATTTGTAATTTACATTGGTATACCAGGGTTCTGCCAATGCTATATTTCTACAGCAAGACGGATATTGGTGAACTAATCTAAATAAAAGTACATACATACCGCATCAGCTAGTATTTGTCCTGGCCAGAAAACAATCAACAGCGAGAACACGCGCATAACAACGCAAATGAGCCATGCAAAGATATTCATCACATCAGGATCTTAATAGAGCTAAAAAGCAATTTTTTTTAAATTAATATCCTAGTATGTACCTACCTCATCTCATCAGCCTATATGCGTGGGAAACTTAGGAAGTTTTGCGAAAAGAAAAATAATTGCTATACAGGGTGTAAAAAAAACCTTAACGAAGCCGTCAACCATGCGTTCAGTACATCAAACCAAATCGTATAAAAAGAAAATTTGGCTGGGAAACAACTTTTATTTTTTGACATCAAAAAAAATAATTTAATTCTAACCCGCAAAGTACAGCGCGCACGCGTAAAAGTCACCCCGGGGGCGTGTTGGTTTACGCCGCCGCGACGCGGTTCGGTTCGAGTGTGCGCTGTTCATTGCGGAGTGTGCCATTTAGCTTTTTATGAAAGAACTAGTGAAAATTTGTATCATGTTTCTTTGGAAAAAAAGTTCAGTTATAACGGACAGAAGACGTTTCTGTAAAAATCATAAATTTTTTTTTTCAAACTTTAACCATCGATATCTCAGTAACCGTTAACTTCCCAGATATGGTGTAAAGGAAAAAAATGATCGTAACAATTGGTAGAATATGTGGTATTCGGCTTCGTTAAGTTTTTTTTTACACCCTGTATACTCCTCCGAAACGGCTTGACAGATTCTTAACAAATTTTGTTAGCATATGTGAGTAGGTCTGAGAATCGGCCAACATGTATTTTTCATACCCCTCAGCGATGAGACAAATAATTAATATAGCAGAACAACGTTTGCCGGGTAAGCTAGTAAATATATAAAATTCTCGTGTCACAATGTTCGTTTCCGTACTCCTCCGAAACGGCTTGACTGATTCTTATGAAATATTGTGAGCAGCCACCTTGAGTAGGTCTGAGAATCGGCCAATATCTTTCTTTCATACCTCTTAGTGTTAAGGGTTGTCCTCAATAATTTATATGGATATACAAGGTTGGCCGGGTCCGCTAGTACAATATAAAAGTTAGACGGATATGTGAGAATCAAGCTTATGTGTTCCCTTCTCACATCATAAAGACGGAATTCCAATCAAATCTACCGTCTTATACTCGTATATAAAATTAATCTAATGTTTAATAACAACAATAAAAAATAAAGGGCATTTATAAACCGAGCGACATAAAAAGTACTTGGCGACTAACGATGACAAACTGTATTAATGACTTAGCGGCATGATTTTAAGTCAGCGACAAAATAACTAAACTTACGACGATTATTGAATTATATTAAAATCAAAAATGAGCTTACAAAAAGCGGGTAATGCTTAATTACCCGCTGAGAAACTGAAATACTAACTGAGCGACTGAAATACTAAGTGAGCGACTCGAAATACAGAAAGGCCAACTTTAATACTAAATTAGGGACGATTTTTCCCATTGTGGTCTTACCTAACGAACTACTAAAAATTACACTTTGAACACACTTTTCGAAGTGACTGTAATACTGATTGTTGGTTACTGTTTTTTTTGTTTGAGGTATTTATAAATATTTTATGAACATGCGTTTTTAATGAAAAGTACGGACTTCTTTGAATGCGTTTTGGGTCTAGATATTAGATTCAAATTAACAATACCGCCCTTAAAGCCAAAATGATACCCATTGGGCAAAAAAGAAAACGAGGTCGTCCCGCCAAGTGTAAACCAGCACTTATTTATCAATAGACATGATAATTTTGGATCTGATTTTTGTATCAATGTTAAGTAATATTTGAAGATTACGAATTTAATTTTTATTGACTGAAGTGTGTTTTTTTGTTGATTTTTCTTTAGTAAATTGATTTTTATTTTTTTGTATTTTATTTACCTGCTCTTAATTTTAAGTATTTTTTTTCCTTGATAGTATGTGTTCATATAGTTTTTTTATATGATTTTTCTATTTAAAATGTAAGCTTATAATATTCTGCTCAATATAGTATTTTTTAAAAGTAGCTTTTGTATTAAAAATACTCCAATTAAGATAAAATGCCGTTCAGTATAAAAAACATTTGTCAAATATTTAAAAAATGCAGGACGCAATGCCGTCACTCAAACTAATATTAGGTCGTTCAAATATTATGTAGCTGCTCATTTTGTATTTTGAGGCACTCAAATTAAGATTTGTTAGACGATATTTTTTTAATTTCTAGTCGCTCAAACTCAGTCGCTCATTTAGTAATTCAGTACTCTAAATTCATTATTTTTGTCACTAAAAAACTTCATTTACAGTGGCTCGTTTAAATACTACCCAAAAATAAATTCAGGTTTCTACTATAAGCCCCTATTTTTTAATTTATCTACATTTGCCGTGGCAACCGCTACGGACCGGATAGCACTGATGGAGGTATAAAAGTGACAACTTACTGCAAGAAAAGTTACATATCTATAAAACCCTATTAAAGGGAAACGGGAAACCAAATAACCTTTAACCAACTCGGAGAACCACTAGAAATGTGAATTCTGGAATGTTTTAGTATCTTCATCCACAGTGTAAGAGTGTTTCTGTGATCTTCATAGAGCTCGTTCAAACGATGCATGGCGCGAGCAGATAGAGTGACAGACGTTCAGGTACTGAGTATCAACAACACGTAAGTAAAACATAGACATCAACGATATGATCAACAATTCAATTGTACCTACCAATTAACATAACGGATCCACTTTTATACAAACATGCTATAAAAGCGGGTTACCTACTGCACACAAGTAGTAAATATAGAAACCCTATCATTACCATCGCTGCCCAAACATGGACAAGCGTATTTAATAAGTACTACAGAAAAAAAATGTCAACAAGCCTTTTTAATCAAATTGTGCATTGTTACAAAATTACAGCTATCTCAGTATCTTTGAGCAAGTTCTTCTCCTTGCCGCGTCGAATTTTAAAGACATATCAGAATAATCAATGCCCTTTGCAAAGCACCGATTTTTTTCAAATTAATGCCACTTTAAAATTATTAATTTTGATTGACAAAAATGTTAAAAGAAATTAAGTGATTTCATGATTACATACAAAAAAAAACATCAGAATATGTTGTACGTAAAAGCAAATTCGAATTTGTACAATTGTATCAATATTACATGCAGTTTCAATAATAATTGAATAATACTGTACACTATGTTGATTATAGGTGTTGTGAAAAATATCCCTGAAACAAAGGAGCCTGTGATTCTAATCACAGTAAAAATAATAGCAAAGAAGGCGCCTGTCACCATAGCTATTTCGGCAACTGTACTTTTCTTAATCGAATCGATAAAATCGGCAGCCTAATTGGTATCTATAAAAATTATTACATTTTAATTTCTAGTCGAACTTATACACGCTAATTCTCGGATTTGGTGCAGGTAGCATGCCCGGTTACATTATTGACTGTCAATTTAATGTAACACTTATTTGCAGTTTTAGGAACATAATCCACTTTTTTTTTAATAAATATTTCACAACAATCACACCAATTCTCTAGTCCCAAATTAAGCTACGAGGCTTGTGTTATGGGTACTAGACAACGGATAAACATACTTAAATACTTTTTTTTGTAAATAAATATATATTATACATAGAAAACACCCAGACCAATACAATACAAACACACATGTTCATGCACACTTATGCTTGTACTGTGCGGGGATCGAACCCGCGTTCATTGGTTTTAGAAGTCCAACATGTGGACCACTGCACCGAGTCAATTATTATTTCACTCAGTTAGTACAGTTTGTGTATTTTTTGATAAGGAAATATTCTGATCTATTTTTTTGTCCAAACCTCAGGTCACAGAAATGATCTGAGGTACAAACTGTAAACTTTTTACCGCTAATATTATAAAATAAATTAAAAGGACGGAGCTGTTTTTTGACTTGGTTCGTCTAGGTTCGATAGTAAACCGCTTATATACGGTTCACTTTCTAATTTGGCACTATGATCCTAATAACGCACAAAAACCATTACCGTGAGTACCGTGAATATCACTACCATCATTTTACTACCTCTATTACCTTGACTTTTTGACAAATTTCCAATATTAAGACGACCTCAACTACTTTAATATTTTTTTTATAGTCGGTTTACCAAAAATAGCATGTTGTACCACCACTAGGTGAATTATTTGTCCAAATTCCGTTCAAGAAGTAAGGCGGTAAATGACTGTGCCGTTCACTCTAAAAGTGTAAAGTTCTAAAATACTTTAATTTTTAGGTAGGTAGTCGTAACACAAATGCTGACACAAAACTATTATTACTCTGTGACTGTGAAGGAACATTTCTGTACCTTTCAGCGTCTTCATCATCATCGTCATCATTATCAGGCAAAGGACGTCCACTGCTGAACATAGGCCTTCCCCACAGTTTTCCACATCGACCGATCACAAGCGGTCTGCATCCAGTGTGATTCTGCGATCTTTACAAGGTCGTCTGTCCATATTGTCGGTGGACGTCCTACGCTGCGCTTTTGGTCGGAGGGTCTCCAGTCCAGAACTTTTCTGCCCCAACGGCCATCAGTTCTTCGCGCTATGTGCCCTGCCCATTTCCACTGGAGCTTACTGATTTTCAAGGTTATGTCGGTTACCTTAGTTCTTCTACGTATCTCTTCATTTCTGATTCGATCTCGTAGAGAAATACCGAGCAACTTCAGCGTAAACTTTCAGCGTAAATGCGTAAAATTCATCAAAATTCAAAATCATTACTTTCTATTTCAGAAGACTGTTACTTCAAAATCAAACGGTGCAATAATTACCTATTAATTTGGTAATATACAATGTAAAGGCGTTAATTAGCCTTTACATTGTATATTAAGTGTGTTCATGCATTTTAACGTTTAAAAAATTCTCTAATATTGCCCGAATAGGTACCAAATCAGAGAATTGCTTACATTGCTTTTGCAACAATATTTAGTTTGAAGAAATAGGTAAGTTTATAAAATCCCACATTTTATAAACTTACCTATTTCTTCAAGCAAAATTAAAACCAATGTAGAGATCACAATTATCATTTATTTATGATTGATTTCAAACGTGCAGGCAATAATCACTAGATAAACATTAATTTCACTAAGTATAGTGTCAAACTAACGAAAGACGAACCTTACAAAAGGTGACAAATGTAAAACTGTCCATTGCTGCACTAAGTGACGTAGGAACACATATTATGAGTGTGACTTTCTTCTTTCATCATTGTGTACAATACTCGCCGTACGCCACTATTGAATATTTTATGCACGCAAGTAATTTCCTAGAAATCTCAACTCAATGTTCAACTCCGATTTAACCTCAACAACGACAATTTCATCTATAACAGTCGACTGTTGTCACTCCATGAACAGTCTGATTCAGCTCCCACTAGCCAGCCTCTATAGTCATCTAGTGTTATTCGATAGGTACTTGTTCGATGACAGGGCATTTATATGAATTTGTGTTTTACATTATTTATTTCTTGTTTACGACTCGATCCAAAACTTGACAGTCATGCAGCATCAACGCAACGATACGGCTGTACTCACCTATCGCGAAAGTAGTGCAATACTTAATAACAAATTGTTACGGGCGGATACGTATTTTCTTTACATATACATCTTTAATAGCGACGTTTCGGTGTACAAACTTGTCCACAAGGTCGTATAGGAAAAGGCATCGCTTAATATCTGAAAAACAAATTGTAATATGCATGTAAATTGATATTATTATTTACATGTAGAGAACTAGATCCTTCCACAATTTTAGAATACGTTTCCATTAATTCACTTCCATACGTTTTACTATCTTTTGTTGTTGTAGAATTAGAAACATGTAATGAATGATACAAATGTTGGTGGATCAATAAATAAAATAATAATAATTATAAATTGACAAATTAACTCCCAATTAATCAGTTTATAATTTTTAGTTATATATCACTAAAGAAAGCGTTCAAAAATATATTTATTTTTGTATTTTTTATCGAGGTAAAAAAATATAGAAATCTGCATTAGAAGTTGGTCCGTACCTATTAAACATTACAAGTACACACCTTGTAAATATGAAATAGCTCTACAGTCTAAAATGTTGTTCTGCTCGCACAAGCTCTGTAAATCGACTGTACTAAAAAAAACACCCTTTACGACCAAGTAACAGGAAATACCTATATCACAGATATTAAAAATTTAGGTTGCTAATATTAGGGGTACCTAATATATGTAATGATGTGCTCAGTTTATACCATTGGATACATACCACTCCCAAAGTTTCTAGCGACAGCACGCCATCTGGCGATGCTTTCAGATGGGCAGGTGTTTGTGACCTAAACACGAACAAAACATTTAATTAAACGTTTTGAATCTAAGCAAAACGAATGATGTGAGAGTCCACACTGCTGTCTAAATCAAAGACATTTTGGCAAAAATAAATTAAGTTTCAGCTTTCCGCAGTAAAGTTGCCGCAACTGACTTCGAGTTAGGAAGCTAAAGGGAAGCGCTTCCTACCGACCGGGTGTTATGGTCGGAAACCAAGGTCCAATAGACATCATCTTGATTTGTCTATCTATATTATTCTGGATGAAATCTTATATACCGCGGTTCATGTGCGGTACTAGGCCGGTATTATTTGGCCGGTACTAGGCTAACAGCGCCATCTAGCCTTATGGAGCCGTATCAGCTCTCACTGTTGTGCTTGCCATTAGGTATGCACTTGTAATGGCGAATGGTAGAGGTCGCCACAGTAAAAAATGAGCTAACCTTATCAAAATTAAGCTGATCAAGGATTTGACCCTTCGACTCCTGGTGTACCAGAGGAATCTGTAAGCCGCAGTCGCCACGCCTGCACTCTGAAAGGTCGACATGGAATATCATACCGATCCTTTATCTTGACAATTAATATCCCCGCTATTGCGAAATCACACACATTGTCTTTACACATATGATTATTGCATATTATCGTATCTTTGCATCTCACAGAAAAGACAGAAGGCCCCAGATAAGGCTTCCACGTATATCGTAGATTTTATTCTATTGGTGCAGATTTTTTTTAAAACCGCCCAAACTGTTAAATCATTGTTGGTATCGGTCCGGCGGCGGGGTGCGTTTCAGGCGCGACATTTATTCGTGCACGAACAACAGTGCGGTTCCGGCTTCATTAAAAGGAAGCCTTGTAAACACCATTTGTAAGGTATATATTTCAACGATTCCTGATCGTGTGCAAAAAAGATTGATAAAATAATCAAAAGTACATTCATATCGCATCAGCTAGTACCTACTTGTCCTGGCCAGAAAAATATCAACAGCGCCATTACGTGCTGAGCACAACACGAAAACGTTCCAATGGTGTGCGATATGTTGCCATTATAAAAGAACTGAAAATCGAACATCTTTATTTTATTGTAATAATACACCAGTACCTATGGCCTTGTATTATCTACGATGTTAATAAAACACAATAGTCTTCGTGATTAGGCAAAGTACCGTATGCGTCAGCGCACGACCGCGCTCACCGGCTGCTCGCGCACGATTGCTCGGCCGCGCCCGAGGCGCATACACTACATCCCTTCTTTATTTTATAATCATTAATTTCAATTGCACAACATTCTAAGGTAATAGTAACAATGTTTTCATTTAGTTATTATGAACATTATGACATTAATCAACAGTAAGCTTAAACTAAACATTTCTTAACAAATACCTAGTAACAATCTGCAAAGTATTATTGTTATTTGAACCTTAGACATTATTATTGAGAGAACAATGACATAAATCAACTTTAAAGTTAAAGAACTAATTTGGACTATGTGACCCTTCTGGTTTTTCATTATTTGAATTACTGTTATCTACAACTTGCCAAGAATCATTAACCCTTTTTAAATGAACCACATTTCTGCGATATTCTCTACCAGTTTCTTCATTCCTTACATTTACATCACCACCTACAACTCGTGTAACTGTGTGAGGCGAAGGGTCAAAATTCGGAGTCAATTTGTTATCTTTTGTAAGATTTTTCACAAAAACTTTTTCACCTATTTCTATACTCGAATCCATAGCTTTCCTTTTCTTGTCCCCATATTCTTTTCCTTTTTCTTTCATCAGACCATCTCTATCCCTCACATCAGTATCCATTGATTTATGTTCTACATCAGGCGCAAAAGGTATTTTATCTCGGAACTGTCGTCTGAAAAATAATTCGGAAGGCGATCTACCTGTAACAGAGTGTGGTGTACTATTAAACATCATCAAATAGTTGAAAATTTCTTCCTTCCAGTTTTTACCTTCTGTTTGGCAGATTTTGAGTCGTTTTAAAACATCCCGGTTTTGTCTTTCGACCTCTCCATTCATTTGGGGCCAATATGGAATTGTATTATTGACGATAATACCACATTCCTTACAAAAATTTTGAAAAACGTCACTTGTAAATTGATTCCCATTATCACAAGTAATAGAAGCTGGGTAACCAAGTCTCGAAAAAATTTCTTTTAAAACCATAATAGTGTCGACTGCAGTGATACTCCTCATTACTTTAATTTCTTTATATCGACTGTAGTAATCTACCAGTATTAATAAATAATCTTTGCTAGGAAGTGGCCCAAGAAAATCAAGAGCTACATCTACCCATGGTTCTGCAGGAAGTGAACGTCTTTTCATCGGGTGCGGTGGATTTGGAGCTGACACGAGAGTGCATCCTCGGCAACCTTTAACCATTCGTTCGGCATCCTTATCAATTCTAGGCCACCATACTTTTGTACGGAGACGTCCCTTCATGGCGACTATGCCCGGATGACCCTCGTGTGCAGCTGCCAAGACTCGCTGCCGAAGTTCTTTTGGTACAACTATCTTAGTACCCCGCAATAGAATTTCACCATAAAAGCAAAGTTCATTTTGTACCATTTTAAAGTTATTAACAGATTCGTGCCAATCATTTTTAAATATCCCGTTTTTTACTTTGGTGATTTCTTCGTCTACTGATGAGGATGTCTCAATTTCACTAAGAGCAACTGCGATAGGCCGTGAATAGGTTACAATTTGATTAATGTAATTTTCGCTATCAAATGGTTTACATGGTGAACCTTTGCAGAGTCTAGAAATTGAATCAGCAATATTATATTTACCGGGGCGATAAATTACTTTATAACGATACGCCTGTAATCGAAGAACCCATCGTTCGATCCTAGCGCAGGGTTTCGAGTTCCGTCCAAAAATTGTTTCTAAAGGTTTGTGATCACTTATGAGCTCAAAGTCCTTGCCAAACAAATATATTTTAAAATGCTCAACTGCCCAAACCAGCGCCAATGCCTCTTTTTCGGTTTGGCAATACCGCTTTTCACAGTCGGTGAGGGCTTTGTGACCATAAGCGATAACCCGGTGACCTTTTTCATCAATTTGGATTAAGACTGCTCCTAGCCCAACAGGAGAAGCATCTGCGATTACTTGTGTTTTATCAGCAGGATTGTAATAACCTAGACTTTGTATAGTTGTCAGACTACTTTTTAGGGCCTCAAATGCTTCGGTTTGTTTGGATGTCCAGTGTTTATCAACTCTAGCCGATTTTCCTAGGCCTAACCTTAGTAATTCTCTGAGGGGGTCGGTAAGAGTAGCCAAGTCTGGAATCCATTTTCCTACAAAATTAACAAGACCGAGAAAACTTTGTACTTCTTCAATTGTATTTGGCTGTCTACTGGTTTGGATAGAGGTTAGGTATTTTTCAAGGGGTTTTATTCCGTCTTCAGTAAGTTTGTGACCGAGAAACTCTATACTTTTAGTTTTGTAAACACACTTATTTTTATTTAGAAGAACATTGTTTTCTGCTAAAACCCTTTGAACTTTACTTAACCGCTCATCGTGTTCCTGTTCAGTGGAACCATGGATTATGATATCATCGATGAAATTAAAAGTGCCTTCACAACCGAGTAATATTTTTTCAAGATTTTTTTGGAACATTTCAGGAGCACATGAAATGCCGAACATTAATCTTTTATACCGGAATAGACCCTTGCTTGTACTAAATGTGGTAATGTATCTGCAATCTTCATCAATTTCAAGTTGATGGAACGCGTTCTTTATATCGAGTCTCGAGAAAAATTTAGCGTCACGAAAGTTAGGAAGCATTTCACTCATCGTCGGGAGAGGATGATTTTCTTTAATAATTGCTGCATTTGCTCTCCGCATATCAATGCATATACGTACCTCACCATCTTCTTTAAGCACAGGCACCATAGGCGAAACCCAAGGGGATGGCTCATTTACTTCTTCTATCACATCAGCTTCTTTCAGTTCCATTAATTTTTTTATAACTTTCTCTTCAAGCGGAATGGGCACTCTTCGGTACGGTTGAATAACCGGTTTGACAGTTTTATCGATTGGTATATGTAGAGTAATCCCTTTGAACTTGGGAAATACTTTTGGTGTATTCTCATCAACTGTGTTAACTTGAAGACCTAAACGTAATACCCCCAATTCAATTGCAGTAGTTTTGCCCAAAAGATCACGTGTACCGTCCCTGATGACATACACAGTTGCTGTAGTACCTTTCCCGCCAACCGATATAGCCGTATTAAAAGACCCAATTATATCCAGAGGCTGCTTGTTGCCATAAGAAAGCAGAATTTTATCTGGCTTCCGGGTCATATCAGTGACCACTACATTATTATCTTTAAGCATTTGCCATGTTTTGTCAGTGATAACATTACATTTGCTTCCGGAGTCTATTAAAAGGTCTAGCTTCACACCACCTAGCTCGCAGTTAATCACACTGTCTTCATCTAAATGGAAAATGTAGTCGATTTCAGCTTTGTTGTTGTCTTGTTTAGTTGAGTCTAGTTTTGGTCTTTTGTTTGACGTTTCAGTCTTATTGTTTGTGAATCGTCGTTTTCGCCGTGTCCTACAACATTCCCAAAAATGACCAACAAAGTCACACTTAAGACACCTTTTGTCCTTAGCCGGGCACTTCGTATCATTTGATAAGTGGGTATTACTTCCACAACGAGTGCAGTTAAGGTTAGTGCCGTTTGAGTTTGATGTTTTTCTGGGTAATTTATTAAATTTCTTCTTTGAATCGATTTTATTTATTTCAATCTTTTTTGTTTCAGATCGTTGGTTAGCGTTTTGAAATTGTTCAAGCTGTCTAGTAACAACTTCTAAAGCATTTGCCCTAGTAATTATTTGATCCAATGTTATAGAATCACCGATCTCTAGTATTTTCTTTCTTAAATCAACAAGATTACATTTTTCCGTTATTTGGTCTATCAAATGCTCTTCTATATTCGTAAAATTACATTTTTCAGCTTGATTTCGCAACCTCAACAAAAACTTTTCAAATTTTTCGCCTTCATCCTGTTTCATCAGCCGAAAAAGGTATCTTTCATAAACATGACTTTGTTTCGGTGCGAAGTAATCGGTAAGCTTGTCAATTGCAATTTTATAGACATCAATAACATTGCCTTCACCGTCCTTATCATTTTCTGCGTGAGCTCCAGGTAAATTGTAGTATATCTCTTGCAGTGCTAGTCCTCCCACATGAAGAAGCGTAGCCCTTTTTTTATTCGGGGAATCAACATTAGCGGCAAGGAGATAAATTTCAAGGGCTCGTTTCCATTTTTCCCACCGGGAACCGACTGAAGTCGGGTCACCGTCGCAATCAAAGTGGTCTAGGGTTGTAAGCATGGACGTTGCGTGAGACATATTGGGGCAACCTGCAAGAGGATAATGCCACTTGTTTGTTATGGTGCATGGCTTTTAGTCATATCGCAAATTGCATAGCCCTGTAATTATCGCGTGCTTGAAAGCTTTATGAACCAATATTGCATGACCCATTCCTAAATTATTCAATAGTTAACTATGAATTTAATACTTTAAAAATAAATTATAATAAATGAAGTTTTATTTTATCATTAATGAAACTGTTTCTCTTTCCATAATTATGTCGAGTATCGTTAACTATTGAGGATTTAGGCGCGTGCGCAAGTAATTATTTAAACTACTACACTTTTAGGGTCTTATTTTTAAAGCGTGGTCATACGAAGGTACTTTGGCGTGACCATAAATGTGCTAAAGTGCAAACAATTAACATGAAGTAGGCGTAGCGTGTTGTTAGAGGAACAACAAACAACAGGCAATTGTATATTTATTATAACTAAGTATTATTAGGGTTAGATGCACTTAATTATATTCAGATATTGTCAAATAATAGGTAGGTAATTATATTCAATATTTCCAGTAATCAGTGGAAATCAAATGAATCAATTTCAAATCAGCACTCGCGTTAAAGGTTATTGCTATTTTGATACACTTATTTTTTACGTTTTATAGGTGCTCAATCTTATCAAAATTTTATAAGAACTTAAATCCTTTTGCATTCCAACACCTGTTTATAGCAATTATTGTACCTTTTAATATTTTGTACCTAAGGATTATTTGGCGTGGCCATGATTTCCATTTTACGCGTGGCCTTTTTCTGAAGTGGAATTTTTTATGCAAAGTTCCTGTTGTTTACATGTAACATTTTGATTTTTTACCCAATAAAAATACTTAAATTAATTTCTAAAGCATAATCATAACATTACAGATATGCAACGGTAAAACAAATATAATAATTACGAGTATTCGATAACAAGCGTTTGTTTACATTAGAAAATTTCCGGATAAGGTAAGTAAGTAGGTACCCAATTACCTCAACACGTAACGAACGCGATGTGAAAACGTTATTTTCTATGCATTTTATAGTAAACAACAGTAACATTGCATCTTCCTTTTTTCTTCGAACAGATATTTGTTTTTAGGTACTCACTTTCACCTTCGTCGCCACTTGTATTATCTACGATGTTAATAAAACACAATAGTCTTCGTGATTAGGCAAAGTACCGTATGCGTCAGCGCACGACCGCGCTCACCGGCTGCTCGCGCACGATTGCTCGGCCGCGCCCGAGGCGCATACACTACAGGCCTTAAGATATAACATTGTGTTTTAGTTTTGTGCCCTTGTGTTGGGAAATTGTTTCATATCGTATAGTCTGGTCTAAAGACAATTCACATCTGTTCCTTTACTCTTGCCAACCAGGGACGCGCTGGACCGACATGACCAGTGTGATTCAGATGTGATTTCTAAAAAATTGTGGAAATCAAGCTTTTCAGTCCCCCTCTTACATTCAGACATAGAACTTCAATTAAAATTTTATTATACAATTGTCACATTTTAGTCCTTCAAAACGGCTATACTGATTGTAATAAAATTATGTAAGTGTGTTTATTAGGCACGCAAATTGTTTAAAAGCTATTTTTATACCCCTGAGTGAGTGAGCATTTCGTAACAGCAAAAAATATTTTGCAATTTATTTTTTATTATTTGTCATTCAAAGATACAATAAACAATCCCAGATCTTTAGGTTTCTCCAATAAACCCCTTTTTTCCTACACTATAGCTTTGAAGAATCACCATTTGCCGTGGCCATCGCTGCGATCGGGAACAACATTTACTTCGTTTGGAAACCGCTTGATATAAAAGTCAAACTTACAGTAATATAAGTAACATATCCATAAAATCCTATTACAGGGCCTGCTCCAAACACCACAGGATAAGACGCAATGAAAAAAAAATATCTGGATTGGTCGATAATCCTGCAACCAACATATTTATTTGCTAAACAAAGCATTTTGATATTAAAAACGGAATCTGATAAACTGAGTATAAAACACATTTCTCGTCTCCTTTGTCTTAGCTTTTTTATGACACTCGCTTTCGCTAGTTGACTGACTTTGCGAAAGCGAATGTAAGGCATTCACATTCGTCGGTCAGGCAGTAGTACGAGGGCGTTTTGATAACTCCATGACTTTCAGGCTGAATAGAAACTTTTTTTATTTTTAATGATATTTTCTTAAAAGTAATATTTTTGCGAACCTAAAATAATTCTATTTTCAAATATGGCGCGAAAACAATATTTAATAACAAAAGAAGTTTGGCGGCTGTGAAGGTGTTCTTCGAAAATGGAGAAATCCGAGTTTCGAGTCTTGATTAAACACTATTTTTTACGCGGGAAAACCATTAAGCAGACCGAAGACAAGTTGAAAAAATATTACGGGGATTCAGCGCCGTCTCATGGAATGGTACATAAATGGTTTACTGAGTTTCGTTGTGGACGTATTACAACCAATGATGCCGAGCGCCCAGGAAGGCCGATTGAGGTAACCACTGAGGACATTGTTAACAAAATCCACGATATTGTTTTGGCTGACCGTCGAGTAAAGATACGCGAGTTAGCTGAGGCTGTGCACATCTCAACTGAACGAGTTTTTCATATTTTGCACGATATTTTGGGAATGAAAAAACTTTCTGCAAGATGGGTGCCGCGCTTACTGACAGTCGACCAAAAGCGAAAACGCGTGACTACTTCTGACGCATGTCTGGCTATGTATAATCGCAATCCAAGTGAATTTTTGCGTCGGTACGTAACTGTGGATTAAACGTGGGTCCACCATTATACGCCAGAGACTAAACAACAGTCAAAGCAGTGGACTTCTACCGGCGAACGTGCACCAAAGAAGGCAAAAACGGTATGTTCGGCTGGTAAAGTGATGGCAACAGTATTTTGGGACAGTCAAGGGGTTATTTTCATCGATTTCTTGGAGAAAGGCAAGACAATAACCGGTGCTTACTATGCTGCATTGCTGGAAAGATTTAATGAAGAGTTGATGAAGAGACGACCGCATCTAGCAAAGAAAAAAGTTCTATTTCATCAGGATAATGCTCCGGCCCACTCGTCTGCAGTCGCGACTTCAAAACTTGTCGAATTAGGATACGAATTATTGCCGCACCCTCCCTATTCACCAGATTTAGCCCCCTGTGACTTCTTTCTCTTCCCAAACATGAAGAAATGGCTTGCTGGGCAAAGATTTTCATCCAATGAAGAGGTGATAGCTGCAACCGAGGCCTATTTTGCAGGCTTTGACAAAAAGTATTTTTTGGATGGGTTGAAGAGATTGGAGCATCGCTGGAAAAAGAGTGTAGAGTTGAAAGGAGAGTATGTAGAAAAATAAAATGTTTTTGTACACAAAATATATGTTTTTCTTTTCAAAGTCATGGACTTATCAAACCGCCCTAGTAGACCAGACACGAACACCACAGTCAAGCTCATAAAAAGATTTAAGCGTATCTTCTTCCTGGTTCAGGTGCCCAAGTACACTACAGAACCATTTTTTTAATCATTACTAATCGTAAGATAAATCAACAGATTCGCTCCATTAATAGCGTTGCCAGGTCGCCAAACCTAATAGTCGGACAGACCAGCCAGTTTGGCCGGACATTTGGTTAAAAAAGCCGGACACCCTATATTATTGAGGATTTTGTCTTAGTATTAATAGGTACTACGACAAAAATAAATCGGTTCGGTAGTTGACTCTCGTCGCCCACGCTCGGCCACGCTCGGCGGCGCGGCGGCAGTGCTCGCTTGTTTGCAAAATGTAAAAAGCCTAACAAAAGCCAGACAAGACGGACACCGTTTATTTTGGCCGGACATGCAATCAAAAAGGCTAACTTGATTAAAAAAAACGGTGAACATGACGGTCAAGCTGGCTCACCGACTACACGACACTCAGCATGCTATGAAAAGGTCTATGTTGGGGATCTCATTAAGGGATAAGATCCGGAACGAGGTCATACGACATAAGATTAAGGTAACTGATGCTGTCCAAAAATGAAGCAAGCTGAAGTGGCGGTAGGCTGGCCATGTCTGTCGCAGAACCGACGAGAAGTGGAGTAGAAAGGTTCTTGAATGAAGACCACGTTTAGGTAAACGTAGTGTGGGACGCCCCCCGGCTAGATGGACAGACGACCTGAAGAAGGCAGCTGGTAGTGAATGGATGCAAAGGGCGGGAGATCGTGCGCTGTGGCGCTCCTTGGGGGAGGCCTATGTCCAGCAGTGGACTGCAACAGGCTGATATGATGAATTTCATCTAGTATAGAAATTGCCAACCTTATAAAAATAAAGCTGATCAAGGATTTGACCTGTGGCGACCTCTACCATTCGCCATCACAAGTGCATGCCTAACGGCAAGCACAACAGCGAGAGCTGATACGGCTCCATAAGGCTAGATGGGGCTGTTAGCCTAGTACCGGCCAAATGATACCGGCCTAGTACCGCACATGAACCGTGGTATATAAGATTTCGATCCAGAATAATATAGATAGACAAATCAAGATGTTGTCTATCGGACCTTGGTCCCCGACCATAACACCCGGTCGGTAGGAAGCGCTTCCCTTTAGCTTCCTAACTCTGGATCTGTGGCGCCAAAGACCCTTCGACCCCGTGTACCAGAGGCATCTGTAAGCTGCAGTCGCCACGCCTGTACTCTGAAAGGTCCACATGGAATATAATCTCATAGTTTTATCTTCTTTTAACAAACAAAAGTTCCGCTACCCCAAAATCAAACACATTACTCACACTCAAGATAAGATTGTTAATTAGGTTTTTCATGGTATTAAAATATGATACTAAATTGAATGATTTGCTACACCGTCAAATAATCCCTAAAATACGACGGAAGACGTTAGAGGAACAAAAATATATTTTGATTTCATTTTCATTTTGTATGGAGGGTCGATACCTTTGAGACCGCGATTTTGCGGTATTACTTATTTCGGCTTATCTCTCGTCGCTGCCAAAACTTTTAGACGATTGGTGCAAAATTGTATGTTAAATCAAAGTTGGCCAGAGCGCATTTTAAGAAATTTTGAACGCAATTTGCATGTGTAGTTCTATTTTTAGGGATGGGAAAGGTTATTTCATTTTGTTTTCTTTTAATTTGAGCGACGAGCAATTGTTTGATCGTATTTTTTGCTTATTGGTATGACAGTTTTTAAGATTGGTTTAAAAAAGGATCAAATAATTATTGAAATTGAAATATATTTATTTGCACAAAATGTTTAATGTAAAATTCGATGTTTAATGGACCCGTCACTGTATCAGATTAAAAAAAAGGTTTTTGGCAATAACTTAACAAGGAACGACCTTTTTCCAATAAATTATAAACTACACATGTTTGGGTAAGTATCCTCCATCGACTCTTGAAATATCTACATCGTTCCACCAAACATCCTGTATACAGGAAGGCTTCTAAGCGCCAAGTGCAAATCCTATATTTCAAGGATCGGTAAGCAAGGGAGACATTGGTGAACTTATCGAAAGAACATACATACCGAATCAGCTAGTACTTGTCCTGACCAGAAAAATATTAACAGCGTAAACACGCGTTGAGGAACAACCACACACGACCCAATGATGACAGGTACGTCGTCAGTCAGTAGAATCTAAAAAGCAAAAATCTTTGTTTCGTATATTTATTTATTTTATTTCAAAGTCAAAGTAAAAAGGTATTTATAAGATAACAAAGTATCACTAGACTAGTGAAGTCTACTCTTATAAAAAATGTTTACTAGACTTTGAAATTAAATAAATAAATAAATGAAACTACTAGTGACACTAGTGAACGTCTATTAATAAATACGTATACAAATAAATAAATGTCACACAGTACAAAACAAAAGATAAACAATAAAAAAGACAAGACAGATATCCAATAAATATACAGCATGCTTATAAAATCAGATAAAAATACAGACCGAACCAAACAAATAAAAAAACTATTTTATTTATTTTAACGAGAACACACCAACTGTATTTATATAATGGGAACCCATGGATTGTCTATCATTTAAGATTTGGATATAGCTTTGAGCCGTGATTGGGAAGAAGATCTGTATACGCATTCTCTGTTCGTTGACTCTCACTCTCACTAACCGGTGAGACGGCGGACCGACGTGATTGTTGATCTGTGCTGATATTTGTTTCTTCGGTTTACGCGAATAGAAGTAGAAATTGAAATGATACACTTTTTTATGGATTTAATAAATCGCGAAATAATCCGTATAAGAGTGTATCATTTCAAGATCTTTGCTGATTTAATATAATAATACAATTTTATGGATCAGTAGAAATCAAGCATTACCGTTCCTCTTATTTCTAATGTTCATAAATCATAAATGTGAATTTACTGCAAGATAAGCTAAATATCCAAAAACCCTATGATAGGACTTGCTCCACGCACCGCAGGATAGCACGCAATGTAAAAAATATCTCCTATTTGATCGATAATCCTGAAAGCAATGAAAATTCTACTTAGTCTCTGCGTACATAGTCGTACACCTTCGCTATCACTTACATGGTTTTTTCTTTAGATTTCACATTTGAAAAAAATTGAGAATTGAAAATCGGTAAAAATGACACAGCCTGTATTTAGGATGTTTGGAATACCAAGAAAGGTTATATAAAACAATATAAATCCAACGGTATATAAATAAATACCATGTTTTGCAAAAAAGTTATCTTTTTAAGCGATCAAAGTTACGAATTTCTCCATACAAATAGCAAATCCATAGAAGAATCCCAAAATATGAACATCAAAAAATGTAACGAAAGCGATAGCTGTGCCTTACGTATAAAGATTCAAAACACCATTAACCGTTTCTGTAAAACTACTGACTCAGTGGAATAATTTTAATTTTTTTAAGATTTCCATGCTTGTGGTCTTAGCCAAATCCTGGCTAAACCAAATTATGAAAAAGAAGTATATTTTTAAACAACTGATTCCAAGCTTAAATTTAAGGCTAATTTTAATTTTACCTCCTACCTAGTCCGAAGATATTCAAGTGCAAAGTAAAAACAGCAATTTTAAGTCCTAATAACTTACTTACTTACTAGGGTGACTCAACGACCCAAAGTGAATCTTGGCCTCCGACACCAGATCACGCCATGCATCTAAGTCCTAATAAGGTGTCCTCAAATCAATTACAAATATTCAAAGGACGGATAGAACAAACAATAACAAAACATTTTTGTACCTACTTAAATGAACTTTGTGGCTAATATTTAGGGAGTGGAATTTGCTGCCGCCTAAAATATTTCCGGAACATTATGATTTGGATGCTTTCTAGAAAAGAGTGAATAGCCAGACATGATCCATCTTCGGTCGCATCGTCGCTTACCATCAGGTGAGATCGCGGCCAAATGTCTGGTTATTCATACAAAAAAAAATCCTAACTAGTAAAATTTATTTGAGAACAGCCTGTATAGAATTTGGTTCATTTACCTTCTCTTTAGTTTATTCATTCTTCTCCCTTTCCAGTACTCATTCAAAAAAAACCTGTTTATTTTCCGGATAGATGTTGTAATTTTCGCAATTTTATAAGGGAAATGGGCCTCAAGCTTTTAACAGAATGTTTGGAAAAATATTCATACTTTAAGGCGGGATGGGATATACAGGAAAGTATATGTGTAGTGATGCTAAAAGAATTTTGACCTGTCGATCCTCCCGGGGTTTTTCAAACGTTGTAACTTTTACGCCTACGAAAACGGGATTAGGAGAGCTTAAAAGGTGCACTAAGTAGAGATATGTGAAATATTTGGACCGCCCATGTCCAATATGCCAATGATGCTAAAATTATCACAGTAATGTCAAAAAATAACTAAAAGAATTATTTTCCAAAAAGTTTAGTCAGATCATGACCAACGTTGGGTAAGCCATATTTATTCCAAATAATCATATCATTTGAATTTGATCCGAATTGAACATAGTAGAAGACGCTATTGTAGGTTAGATAAGTAAACCTACGTACTTCAAAATTTTCTGATTACACCGAACTAGGTCTTTAATCTTTTTTTCTATATCTGCGTCTGAAGTCTGAGCGCGTTCGTCTATGATATTCTCGATGTCCATTTGCAGGGACAGCAAGAGCACGCCCGCGTTCCTCGCGATGGTGCACAGCAGGCATTGAAATGCTACTGTAAAGGCGATCATCCATGTCCCTGTAAGCAAAATGTGTCGAGAGCCATTCTCAATCTCCTTAACAATGCGTCGAATTTTAAAGAACAATACTCAGCGTCAGATTTATCAGTGGCCTTTGCAAAGCACCGATTTTTTTCCGGATGAATGCTTTTTATGAATTGACAAATAGTTTAAAAGTAATTTGATGATTACATACTTAACACAGAAAACACTATGTAGAACGTATATTCAAAGTAACCAAACACGATCAGCGTTCTCCATCTGATCAGATATGAAATGACTTCATAAATTGACAACACTGTGTAAAATATCACTATTATGAAGAATAGCCCTAAAAAAAAGAAGTCTGAGTGTAATCGTTGAAAAGTAATGGCACCAGTCTTGTACGTTTTCCAATGTACTAACATAGTTTTATAAGATTTAATTGTTACTAACACTCAATATGGGCAATGCCTGAAATAAATTATTTTTATTTTTATTTTATTTATTTAAACGACTTCGCGATTTTACGATGATATTAAAAGAATGTGTTAAATTAACGATAACTACTAAAATAAATTAAAAAATCCGAATACTAAAATAAAAAATATATAACTCTAGTATTTCTCTATTAAATGGAAAATACCACAATTATTCATACAAAGCTCCAGCGTTCGACACAAGATAATTATGATATCTACTGTTCAAAAAGTTATCATATTATTTTCATCATCATTATCATCATGCCATCCGTTCACGCCCTGCGTAACCATCGGTCCGAGCGAATCGGTCGGCGAAGCAACTGGATGCGGGAAACGCACCGCATCCAGTTGCTACCCGTGACCTTTGCTATTTCGTCAATCCACCTTGCAGGGGACCAAAAAAATGGACTTTCCAGATCATTTTATTGTCTAATCTACAACTTTAAATAAATAAATTAAATGCATTTATTTCAGGTCATAATAACCTATATTTTAAAGATTATTACCTACAATTATTACAATTCATATTAAAAAACCTAACAATTATTAAATTCATTCATACACTAACACACTACACTAATACATGTATTACATTCATAAAATAAAATCGAAATATAATAATCAGAACAACAACACAAACTACGTGCAGTGGACTGCCACTCAACCCGAAACTACAGCCACATGTCCGTTGCAGCAGTTCCGGACAAAGGGGCAATCCACCCTGTCCGCTATCATCCCCAGAATACTTGGTCACTATAATATCTCCAGCGTAGTTGGCTGATCTCGGTTGTGATTGTCCGCCGTGGTCGAAATCGGCCAGGAGGACTATTATAATTATTTTATTGTATATCGAGTTATCGAATTTTATGAGTTAGGAGGGCGTCAATTGCCTTAAGTACCTTATATAGACTTGAACCAGGAAAAGATACGTTTTATTGCAAAATATCACCTTTTAGAAAAATATCCAGCGGTCGAGTAAGCTTTTTATGAGCTTGCCTGTGACGTTCGTGTCTCGGCCACAGCTCATCAATCAAAAATATTATTTCCTCAATTTTATACCCTTTTACTTGGCTGAGCACATAAAGTATATTTACTGTAAATGAAATAATTTTAAAGAAAATACTCCGATATTAATTTATATAAACGATAAATCATTTCCCTTACTTGAAATCGGTGGTATAATGAAGTAAATTTGTACAATCAGGAAAAAGAGATCCGAAAATCGTAAAGCCCCTAAGATTTGCTTTGCCGCACAGCCGCAGAAAAAACATGACAGCGCGGGATACCAAATAACCTGAAACCAACTCGGAGAACCACTAGAAATGTAGATTCTGTAATGTTTTAGTATATTCATCCACAGCGTTAGAGTGTTCCTGTGATCTTCACAGAGATCGTCCAAGCGATGCATGGCGCGAACAAGTAGAGTGACAGACGTTCGGTTACTGAATATCAACAACAAGCAACAAATAGGTCCCCACGGCGAAACACCTGCAATTCAAAAATAAATACCAATTAAATACAAGTGGATACTATTTTATAAACATACAATCAAGCAGGTTGGCGCACACAAGAATCGGAGATAGCCACCCTATGATTAACATCGCTGCATTATCCAACCTAAACTTGGGACACGTGTATTTGAAAAAAAAAACGTCGCATACTTTATAACAAGGTACGACTTTTTTCATGAGTACTATATAGGTATGATTAAGATATTATCTAACAAGTATTAGGGCAGTTTTGAAAAAAAATGGTAGCTTTTAAAGAATTTGCATATACAAGGTTTTCCAAAACGGGCCGCAGACCACAGCCGCAGTTGACCTCTAAGAGTTAATTCCACAGAGATTTATTAGGTCCTTACATATCGAGGGGTGAAAGGCTAATGGCGTTAAGCGACATTTTTGGAACTTTACACTAGAGCGTTTTAAAGTTTTGAAAATCGGAAAAAAAATCGTAGAATTTCCGTTTTCTATTTAATTTAGATTCTAAATATACAGTTCTTTTTGAAATTAAAGTCCTCATCTAATGTCGTAGTTTTTAAACAAATATAATAAAAGGTTAAAGAAATAAATGTCGCTTGAGTCAAAAATGCTTGTTTGTTTATTTTTTTAGAGTAAGGAAAAAAGACTTAAGCGACGGTTGCCCTATTTTTTGGAGTAAAACTAAATGATTAAAGACACAATGGCTATCAAAATGAGCGGAAGGCTAAAAGACTCAAGGAAGTCGTCATAGTGTTTTTCGTGTAAAGCCAATAGATTGAACTACCTAGCTATGGGCGCAATAGATTACGTCTAATATGCTGAAAGGCCAATTCCATTCCTATTTAAGTACAGGAAAAGTGACTCAAGCAACGATCAATATTCTAATTTCATTGACCTAAATCCTAACAATTTTAAATTTTATTTGAGATTGGTCGTTAAAGCCATAACCAAAACTTACCCCTATCAAAATTGCAGAACACTTAACAAGAGTTTTCGTTGATGTTAGGCGAGAATAAAATAAAAAGTATAATTGAAAAAGAGTGTTTATTAGAATCAAATACTGAAACAATCAAACAGGACACATTGTTAATAACAAATAATTTTTAACTAAATTAAAAATAATTGTTTAGAATTTAAAAAAGCCACAAAATACACTTTAAAACAATTAATGCTTTTAAATATTTAAGCAACAAAAACACTTACGAGAAAAACTTGTATTTTAACCATCCATACGTTTACTAAGTTTTAATAGAATCTACTAATACTGCACCTAACAGTCAGTCAGTCAGTTACGTTCTTAATAAGAAATCACAGCAAATTTCCAGGTAAATGCTTTAGATAAATATCTTATTGCAATAACTATGCTTGGGTTTCACAGTCATAAAATTTTAATACAATTTATGGATACTTAAACTTGCTACAGTCACAAGCAACCATATTAACATAGATAATTTTAATTAGAATCTACTAATATTTATTACTTGACTTAGCATTCTTACAAAATCAAGAAATTTAAATACCTTATTCGTAACTGTACAATTTTAAATACCTACCTTATGAATCGGCATTGCATCATTTACTTCAGGAGTAAAGAGTTTTCTACACACGGTTTTATTAGCATGTTTTGAATCTAATATTGACAAATCTTTATTTTGTGCTTTGTAGGATTTGCTTCCTAAGATT
Source organism: Pyrausta despicata (assembly GCA_963921415.1). Classification (NCBI taxonomy): domain Eukaryota; kingdom Metazoa; phylum Arthropoda; class Insecta; order Lepidoptera; family Crambidae; genus Pyrausta; species Pyrausta despicata. The sequence continues at coordinate 601,857 of OY992851.1, forward strand.
AATACGTCAGAATCACACCGTTGCACACTTTTTTCCCTCATAACTGTTCGTGAATCCTTTCTTCTTCTCTTGTTCGCGGACACATTTGAGATTTCTTTTTTAAAAAATTTCCTTCTCTCCGAGTCCATCTTATGCTAAAAAGAAAAAAAAACCGATAGTAATAAATAATTAAATCATTTTTAAATTAAACAAATCGTTCAGACCACATGTTTACCAATGAAAACATTTCTAACCGCGATCTTCAATTATTTTGTATCAAATTACTCACGATTCAATTAGAATTCCTTCAAAGTATAGGTTAGTAGGTATAACGCATTTCAATTTATGTGTTTATTTAACAATATTTATTCAACTACATGAATAACACAGAATTTAGAAGCTTACTTACCAACAATCTTCCTGCACGCGACTCAAAAACTACGCACACGTTTGGCCTCCCCGACGGTACGGCGCTGACTGAAGCGCCCCGCGCGAGCGCATGCCTATTATTCCCGAGAAGTTTTTAGGCAAGGCAAAGATTATAAGTAGGTCTTAAACGACATTGATCTATTGGTGTCATAGAACAATGTATTTGCTGAACATACATTTCCCACTTATTGTAGGAAAGGAGAAGTGATTCAAATACAAAAACTTTCTATAATTTTTGAATTAAGCGACCTCTTTTTGTAAAAACTATACGTCCTAATTATCTGAAAGAACCTGCTCTTTTAAATTTTCGAAAAGGCTAATTACTTTAAGTTACTGCTCTAAACATAAAATTGAGCAAAGCCAAATAATTCAAACGACATACTTTGTTTGTTTTTGATGCAGGCTATTTGATTTAAGCGACATTTGCCTAATATTTTTGTGGGAAGCTAATTGCATCAAGCGACAAGCTTGTATTTTTTTGTGGCAGGCTAATTGCTTTAAGTGACAGCAATTTGTGTAATGTGGGGCAAGCTAAATGGTTTAACCTACCATCTCCTTTAGTAATAGAAACAAAAAAAAAGCTTTAACAACCATTTGAGTTTAAAAGTGAAAAAGGAAAAACGTTTCAAGTAACTACCCATAGTATCTTGATATAGCTTAAGTCAACCATGTTATAAAAAAGGCATTTTTTTGTGTTGCTTGAGTCAGTAGCGCAGTAGAAAACAGAGTCCAAATCTATTTGCATCAAGCGACAAAAAAATGCTCAGATCTGTATGAATATTGGCTCAAAAGACGCAGAAAAATTCGCTGATTCCGAATATTATATAACTCAATATCGCTCTTGCTGTCGCTTAACGCCATTAGCCTTTCACCCCTCGATATGAAATTGGCGTTTTGTCGTACTGGCCACTTTGATCACAAATTTTTCCTATTTGGTTAGGAATTCGAAATTCAAATTTATACAGCTATTTCCACATGTAGTTGTGTTTCGTAAACCGTCATTCATTTGTTTTTTTACTTATCTTTTTTCTGTTTGCATCGCTCAATTTACAAAATGGAAAATTTGAAATATCGCGTTATTTACGAGTACGAGTTCCACCGTGGCACCAGTGCTGCGGAAACGGCTCGAAGGGTTAATGATGTGTATGGCGGTTGTGTCGCAAAAGAAAACACAGTGCGTTTTTGGTTCCAACGTTTTCGTTCTGGAAATTTCGACCTGCAAAACAAGCCCCGTGGACGGCCGGAGACCCAAGTTGATAATGAAGAATTGAAGGCTATTGTGGAAGCGGATCCATCGCAAACCACGTCCGAGTTAGCTGCAGGCTTTGGCGTTAGTGATAAAACTGTTTTAATCCACTTGAAGCAAATTGGGAAGATTAAAAAACTTGAAAGGTGGGTTCCTCACGAATTGAGTGAAGCAAACCGGCAAACGCGCGTCAACTGCTGCGTTACATTACTTGACCGGCACAATAACGAAGGGATTTTAAATCGAATCATTACCTGTGATGAAAAGTGGATTCTCTACGATAATCGGAAGCGCTCATCGCAATGGCTGGACCCTGGCAAGCCAGCCAAAGCCTGCTCCAAGCGAAAATTGACCAATAAAAAGTTACTTGTAAGCGTTTGGTGGACTAGCGCCGGTGTCGTTCATTACAGTTTTCTCAAATCTGGCCAGACGATTACGGCAGATATCTATTGTCAGCAATTGCAAACCATGATGGAAAAGCTAGTTGCTAAACAACCAAGGCTGGTCAATCGCTCTACGCCACTGCTGCTTCACGACAACGCTAGACCACACACTGCACAACAGACGGCTAGCAAATTAGAAGAACTTCAATTGGAATCTCTAAGGCATCCACCGTACTCCCCGGACCTTGCTCCAACAGATTACCATTTTTTTCGAAATTTGGATAACTTCTTGCAAGGGAAAAAGTTCAACTCAGATGGGGCAGTCCAAGTCGCCTTCAAAGATTTTATTGATTCCCGTTCGAATGGTTTTTTTAGTAAAGGGATCAATGAACTACCTATGAGATGGCAAAAGTGCATAGATTACAATGGCTCATACTTTGATTAAATAAATATGCTATATAAAAAAATTTCGACTTTTTGTTCCTCCCATACAAAACGCCAATTTCATAGGTAAGGACCTAATAAATAGAAACAATTGGCTAGATGACACCACCAATCGTTGACATACTTCTTATTATCTGTCAAAACGATCTGCCTCCAAAGATTTTGTATGGGAATACATGAACGTGACGTCACGGTCATTTAACGGAAAGGATTACCAGAAAGGCCACATTATCCAATCAGTCACATGCATGCTAGAATTCAAGACTGAAAATAATAGTTTTAAGAGTGGTTAAATAAGAAAGTGTACTTATAAATTGTGGGAAGCAATGCAAACCTAGTAGAGGTTATGATATCATTTATTTGTGTATAAACACTATTCAAGAAATTTCCTGAAAATCACAACTATACCACACTCCGGTATAATATTGTCGTTGTTGAAACTACAATTTTATATAACCTCAACAACGACAATCTGCCAGTCCAGTGTTGATATTCCATTAATAGCCTGGGTTCGGCTTTTAATAACTAGTCTCTAGTCAGTCATCCAAAGTTCTTCGATAAGTTCTTAGGGATTGATATTACTTTATTAATCAATTCATAATTATAATAATATATTATGATAACTTCTACTTATTTCATCTTATTTCTATACCTTTAAATAAAGGCCAACTTTCGAACGATCAATTCTTGTAGGTATGTCGATTAATACAAACAAATACAAATACAAATAATTTATTTCATCAACTTAAAAATAAATACATCACTTTGGTTAGAAGCTCCTTTTAAGCTACGACAAGCTTGTGTTAGGAGCATCTTCTCTTCCATAACAATGGATATATCAGTAATTTAATTTATTTTAATTTAAGACACTTTTTTATACACTTTGTTATTTTTATTTTTTTAGTCATCAGTAACAATTATATAGATTATGTTTTATTTAGTAGTAATTATAATTAAAGTTATTTATTACAGTGGAATTATATTATGCATCTTTTATATGTGTGTTTATATGTGCGCGTGTGTAAATGGTTTTGCATGAAATTGTTATTTATTTAATTATTGACTGTTGGTTGCGCAATTCAGTTTCGTATCTCGTAGGTAGGCGAGAGAGCAGAGGACTGTATCTAAATTAACTAAGCGAAATTAAGCAATGCGGGGGCGTCAAATTGGCGTCCAATGTCCCAAATTACAAGAACGCGAGTTGGCCTATAATGCGAAATTTTAGGATGTGATGAAACAAAATGGCGGTCAGCATACCACGTACAAATGCAACGAAATATCAGGCTGGGCGGAAAATAACAACAAAATGAGGACACAGCCCGATGGAAGATGATGGGAAGCACTGACCTTTGATTCCTGGGAGCTGCAGAGTCCTTGCAGGCAGCACGTGGTGCCATGCGCTCGAGCACACAAGCGGCCAGATGGGTTTCCTCTTTTCTTCAGACACTCACGAAATGTTACGTATGCTGATATTCACAATAAACTCGCGACAAACAATGATTTGAAGCGCTGGCGATTTAATCACATCCGATGCGGTTTAACAAGCGTTTTACACAGAGTTTCAAAGCCAACCGCTACATGCGGAGTGCGTGCGGTGACATCTTCGTTCAAATGAGCACTGTCAATCTTCTCACTCCTTCCAGCGGTAAGTGCGGGAAAAGGATAGGAACAGGATTTGCAAATGTACGCGGGCATGCCGAGATCCAACTTTAACCAAATAATTAACAATCAATCTATGGCGCAACCATTTCCCCCCCGCTTGAAGGGTCACCTTCAAAGAAACAAAATATTCTAATGAGGTATCATAACTATCGACTAAACACTAAACTACAATCCTAACCTAACGTGAATAGCCTGCTCTACAACGGCTCACATATTAGGCAAAGGACAGAGACGCACAACCGGGCGCAGATATGATCCGGTTCTAGTTCTGACGCGGACAATGCGAGTAACCCCATTAGAACCTGGGAAAACTTCTTCTATTATCCCCAAAGGCCAATGAAGCGGTGGCGCGTTATCAGTGGTAAGAACCACAACAGTCCCGACAGCGATTGGATTAGCAGGTGTGTTCCATTTCTGTCGTGACTGCAAAGTATGCAAATAATCACGTTTCCAACGTTTCCAAAACGATTGGACTAATTTATCTAACAAAGAGTGTCGCGAAAGCAGGTGAAATCTTTCCTCGTCTATGTCTCTAGCGGGTAAGTACTTTAACGGCGTCAGAGTAAGAAAATGCGCGGGAGTCAATGCTAAAGGCTCCGACGGGTCGCTAGAGAGCGTTCTACAAAGCGGTCTACTGTTCATTACAGCCTCTACTTGCGCGAGCACTGTACTTAACTCTTCATAACTTAGAATTTGCTCACCAATAACTCTATGCAAATGCGACTTAAGACTCTTAATATTCGCTTCATAATTACCGCCAAAATGACTTGCTGAGGGCGTATTTAGTAACCACGTTATACGATTCTCCGACAGAATGTGAGAAAATTCTGAGCGAAAATATTTTGAGGTCAAAAACGTATGCAGCTCAGACAGCATTCGTTTAGCTCCTACATAGTTTGTCCCGTTGTCCGAGTATATGTGACTCACGGGACCGCGGCGTGACAAAAAACGTTTAAAAGCATCTAAAAAACTAGGGGTACTTAAATCTCCCACTAGCTCTACATGAACTGCGCGAGTTGTCATGCAGACAAATAAACAAACATAAGCTTTTGTGGAGCGAATTCCACGACCACGAGATACAGTGACCTTAAACGGTCCAGCGAAGTCTGTACCTGTGTGCACAAAAGGCTTTGCGGTTTCTACAACACGACAAGAACGATGATCAGCCATCATCGGAAAAGTCGGCTTGGGACGTAAGCGAAAACAAGGTATACACTTGTGTACCCTGTTGCGAATAAGACTGCGCGCAGACAATATCCAATATCTCTGGCGCAGTAGCGACATCAATAAATCAGGACCAGCGTGACAATTAACTTTATGATGGTAATCAATCAACAATTCGACAATGTGATCCTTACGCGGTAGAATAATAGGGTGTTTCTGATAAAACTCCAACTGTGAGTTACTCAGACGACCACCTACTCTTATCAAACCGTCACTTATGAACGGGTTTAAGCGTTGAAACGAGCGACTGCAAGTCTTGCCTGCCTGCAGGTCGGCTAACTCGTTAGCAAAATAAAAACGCTGAACTTCCTTCCAAATTAATAATTCAGCGTACTCTAAGTCTGAAGCAGAAACATAGTCACGTGGTGGCAACAATTTAGCGAACCTACAAACGTAAACCACGCAACGCAGAAGCTTAGACCAAGATGATATGCGTTTGGCTAAGCCGATTATGATAGAATCCTCGAGCGAAGTTGAAGACACTAACGAGTGTTTCTTTTCCTCGGGTGGTTCTGTGAGCGTTGTAGGGTTGAAAGCGGAAACTGGCCATTCAGTGGGGCGAGACTGTGCCCATGATGGACCACTAAACCAAAGCGGATGATCAACAATTTGAGCGGGTGTGAGACCACGCGACAAACAATCAGCGGGATTTTCACGGCCTGAAACGTGAAACAAATCTTGCGGGGAAAGCTCATCCTGAATTTTGGCTACCCTATTAGCCACAAATGTGTCCCACCTGTGGGGTGAGGAGTGAGCCCAACAAAGCGCGACTGTGGAATCAGAAAATGCGAATATTTTATCGATTTGAATGCGATGTTTACAAGATTCAACCACAAAACTAATAACCTTTGCAAGTACTAACAATGCACAAAGTTCAAGACGAGCAAGAGACTGGACTTTACGTGGGGCGACTTTGGACTTAGCGCAACAAAGACTAAGCGTTATCTTTTGTTGATTTTCCACGTGAAAGTAAACAACCCCCCCGTATGCCTTCTCACTAGCGTCGGCGAAGCCTATTAGGGTGACCACACTACTACTTGTGATGCCCACATGGCGCGGAATCTTGATCTGTTCAAGCAAAGGGAGCTCATTCCTATATTGAGTCCACAATCTTACAATATCGCTTGGCGGTTGATCGTCCCAATCGCAATCACACAACCACAGTTGCTTGACAATCAACTTTGCGTACAAAACTACAGGCGCGACAAATCCAATTAAATCCCAAATCCTAGCGATACAAGAAAGTATAGTGCGTTTTGTGCAAGCTTCACTAGGCTTGCCTATTTTCAAACTAAACAAATCAGTTGCTGGGGACCAACATAAACCCAGAACCTTATGCGAATCAGAATTGTCAAACTCTTTGACAGATGAAAGGCGATGCGAATGCGGAATGTGATCCAAAACCTCTTGCGAGTTACTAGTCCATTTGACTAAGTCAAACTGACCAGCCTTCATGAGTCTTATGACTTCATCAGCGGTGGAAATAGAATCCGACTCCGTGTCTACAGAGTGGACGTAGTCGTCCATGTACAAACCTGTCTCAATAGTTTCCTTAGCCTTCGGAAAAGAATCGCCTTCATCGGCTGCCAATTGTTTGACAGTGCGCAATGCGTGAAATGGACTAGATTTAAGCCCAAAACAAACTCTATTAAACTGATAAACCTGTAATGGTTCGTCAGGCGAAAAGCGGTACAAAATGCGTTGAAATCTACGATCGCATGGGCGAATACCAATACACAAAAACATCTGACGAATGTCAGCCGAAAGCGCGATGCGAAACAAGCGAAAATTAACAATAATGCTAAACAAATTACCTTGCAAATTTTGACCACTATACAAAAGATCATTTAGTGAGACAGAAGTGCTAGTTTTAGCACTACCATCGAGGACTACACGAAGCTTCGAAGTGAGCTTGTCTTCTCTTATAACTCCATGGTGCGGTATTATATACGACGGCGGGGTATCTATAGAACCCTCCACATCTGGAGGAGCGGGCGAGATATAACCTTTCTCTAGGTATTCTCGTATGACAGCGTCGTAAGCTTCTCGCAACTTAGAGGACGCCTCCAACTTGCGTTCCAAACACAAAAAGCGGTTTTCAGCTGTCCGCCTTGAGTCGCCAAGAGACCGAATATCTCCTTTAAATGGGAGCGCGACGACATACCTACCGCTTTCATCACGGGTAGTCGTGCGTGTATAAATGTCCTCGCAGACTTTATCGTCTGGACTAAGAATGGGGGGCACGCTCACCTCCTCCAATTCCCAAAACTTGCGAACGACAGACTCAAGGGGCTCTGTTGAACAACAACAAGAAACCGTAGCGTATGACTCAACGCTAACGGGTGCGGGACCAACGATAACAAAACCAAGCACTGTTTCCAATGCGTGGGGTGCGAGTGTAGATGAATGATTGGGCGGGCTTCTTACCTTGGTAGGTAACAGAAGGTGCGGGAAAATCGATGCCCCAATCAACATATCAATACAACCAGGAACAGCGTAAGTATCATCAGCGAGCGGTAAGCTATCAAAGCTTGACAACAAAGACACATCAACCTCAACAGAAGGTAAGCGGTCGGTCACTTTGTCTACAACCAAAGTGTCCGCATCAAAACAAATATTGCGATTAAATCGCGAAAAGAATTTTATCGCAGCAGTGTGCTGGACAGTTTTACTGGAACCTCCTATTCCTTTAACAACAGTGTGCGTCGAACTATTATTTAAAGGCAAATTTAAGCGTTGACAACATTCTCGAGTTACAAAATTACTTTGCGAAGCGCTATCCAGCAAGACACGAACTAAATGTTCCCTTCCATGCGAATCAAAAACAATAACACGTGCCGTAGCAAGTAGCACGGTCGTAGGCGCGCGCGAAACCGGTTTGTTATTTATCAAACTACTACTGGAGCATAGCGCGGCGCTGGACGGCGCAGGCGCGGGCGCTTCTATCACAGGGCGAGCCGGGGCTGGCGAAATACTTTGCGCGGGAACATTCCTTACAGAATTATCAAAATGCAACATCGAATGGTGTTTACCAGCACATTGATGGCATCTACTTTGCGAATTACAATTTATTGCGCGGTGTTTACTACTCAAACAATTATAACAATAGCCATTTGTCTTCACAAAATCAAAGCGCTCCTTACAAGACCAATTTTTAAACGTGGAACATTGATACAACTGTTCGTGTTTTTTCGTGCACAAACTACAACTATTATTATTATTCGGGGATGCGACAAAATAGCTATGCGTTGACTTCGAAGGTCTCGAAGGCGGATTCACTCGCTTATTGTTTACGTTACTCGAACTATTTTGCAAAATCCTAACATGATCGCGAATAAATTCCACAAAACTGTTAAAAGTAGGTATTTCCGTACCTCTCTTATCTAACTCGAATGACCGGACGGTTTCCGAGTCCATTCTTTTCAAAGCGATAGACAAAAACAGATAGTCAAGCGGGTCTTCCAATTTCAAATTCTTTAGGGCGGCGACAGAAGAAGCGAAAGTATCCAAAAATTGTTCTAAATTACTACTATTAGCGTTAGAAATAGCTTTAAACTCCAATATCTGATCCAAGTAAGCATTTGCTAATAAGCGTTTATCATCATATTTCTTTTTTAACGTTTCTAATATCAGCGAATAGTTTTCGGCACACGCCGTTATGCCTGTACATACAGATTGCGCTTTAGAAGTGAGTTTACCTAAAAGATAGTACAACTTATCCGAGTCTGACAACGATGGATTGTTGTGAATAGTGTTAGCAAAACTAGAATAAAACAAGGGCCAATTTCGAATATCACCGTTAAATTCCGGTAGTTCAATAGCCGGCAGTTTAGGCATATTTATTTTAGGTTTAGTATCTAAATGCGGTGAAGGCTGAGGTTTATCAATAACCGTCAATCCTCTTGCTATAACTTTGACACGACAAAACAAATCTTCAAATGACAAAAGCGGCTGATAAGAGATTTCGTAATTCGGATTCAATTCTAATTCTAAAGCGTTAATTTTGTCCAAAATACTTTCAAAATTTAAGCGTAAGCTATCTATGGTTTCTATTTCATTTAAGAACAAATTCTTAATAGTTTCATTAGCAATATTATTTGAGTGGTCGCAGATCGTCTGCATACGCGAAAATAACGCATCTTTTTTGCGTGCAAAATCATTAACTTCTGTTCGGTTTTATCTGTAGCCATTATGAATGGAATGCGATGCGTTTACAATGAAAACAAACTTATAAGCGAGAACAGATGTCACTTGCTGTAGGTACAACCGGGGCGATGCGGATTGCAACAAACTAACTATTTAAAACCGGATGATACCTGCGGTCAACGACCTGTCCTTATCAATAGCGGTACAAATCAATAAACAAATTAGATATTTATATGAGCTATAGCGGGGTACTAACAATAAAATAGCAATATAAATACCTAGCAGACGTAATAAACAGCGGATTCGACTACAAACAATAAGTACCTACTTATTACGCTGCGCGGAGCGGTGAATTCTACAAGTTAACAATGCGGTTTTTACCTATCTACCTACAAATTGACGAAACAAATTACGCGAGCGGGTTTCAACAATGATTTAGCGGGTTTAGCAATGATTTTCAACAAAATAAAATCCGGTTCGATACGGACCAAAGAAAAAATGGTTGCGCAATTCAGTTTCGTATCTCGTAGGTAGGCGAGAGAGCAGAGGACTGTATCTAAATTAACTAAGCGAAATTAAGCAATGCGGGGGCGTCAAATTGGCGTCCAATGTCCCAAATTACAAGAACGCGAGTTGGCCTATAATGCGAAATTTTAGGATGTGATGAAACAAAATGGCGGTCAGCATACCACGTACAAATGCAACGAAATATCAGGCTGGGCGGAAAATAACAACAAAATGAGGACACAGCCCGATGGAAGATGATGGGAAGCACTGACCTTTGATTCCTGGGAGCTGCAGAGTCCTTGCAGGCAGCACGTGGTGCCATGCGCTCGAGCACACAAGCGGCCAGATGGGTTTCCTCTTTTCTTCAGACACTCACGAAATGTTACGTATGCTGATATTCACAATAAACTCGCGACAAACAATGATTTGAAGCGCTGGCGATTTAATCACATCCGATGCGGTTTAACAAGCGTTTTACACAGAGTTTCAAAGCCAACCGCTACATGCGGAGTGCGTGCGGTGACATCTTCGTTCAAATGAGCACTGTCAATCTTCTCACTCCTTCCAGCGGTAAGTGCGGGAAAAGGATAGGAACAGGATTTGCAAATGTACGCGGGCATGCCGAGATCCAACTTTAACCAAATAATTAACAATCAATCTATGGCGCAACCAACTGTTGTTTACTGTTTTTGTTGTTGTTGTTAGCCCTACGACAGCATAGCTTATCTTGGGATCAGTAGATCTCTATAAAGAGACAGAAACAGTTAGGTATTTAATAGAACCCTAAGTTCATCATGAATAACGTAGGTTTCAAATGGTAAAATAACTTTTTAAGTTGGCTCAACAGCTTTGGAGCCTATTCCTCCTCCTAATAACATTCGTGTAGATTATTTATAATGCAGTTATCCTTTATATAAACGAGTCCACGTGTAGGTTGAAAAATGCAGCGATGGTAATGATAGGGTTGCCTATCGCTATCGCCACTTCTTGTGTGCATCAACCAAACAACAAATTGTTTGCATGTTTATATTAGAATAGATCCGTATATTGATTGGTAGGTATTATTGAACTGTTTAACGTTTTGTTGATACTCAGCACCCGAACGCCTGTCACTCTATCTGCTCGCGCCATGCATCGTTTGAACGAGCTCTATGAAGATCACAGGAACACTCTTACGCTGTGGATGTGGATACTGAAACATTATAAAATAGACATTTCTAGTGATTCTCCGAGTTGGTTAAAGATTACTTGGTATCCCGCGATTGCACTTTTCCTCAATGTGATATTGGGATTTATAGTCATACGGGATTTACAATTTACGGATCTCTTTTCCCTGATTCTAGAAATTTACCTGATCATACCACCTATTCAATGTAAGGAAAATTTCTCCCTTTATACGAGTATCATACTAAAATACCTAATTGTTAAAGTATAATTTTGAGCCTTAATTTAATAATTTGAAAATTTATTTTATTTGCAGTAATATCCAGTTTTGTGCTTATCCAAGTTAAGGGATATGAAATGGAAGAAATAATATTTTTGATTGATGAATTGTGGCCCAGACACAAACACCACAGGCAAGCTCATAAAAAGCTTACGCGTCCGCTGGATATATTAATAAAAGGTGATGTTTTGTGAATTTTTAACGTAAAATTAAACAATGGCTTTCGTTCACAGGTTGGCACAAAAAAGGGTGTATAAGTTTGACCCTTCTGTCTGTTTGTGTTTGTATTTTTGTGAGTGTTTATCTGTGGCATCGTTGCTCCCAAACCGATTTTTAGGCAAATTTTTGACGTGACAACGTCTTATAATTCGATGGAGCCGGCTGCATGCACCAAAAAACATGACTCATGCGGCGTTACCTCGCTCTGAGGCGTTCCATTTAAGGCTTGAAGTGCAAGCGAGAGCGCGAAATGAGCGACAAAAAGGCACAATCTTATGACGTTGTCACGTTCAACTATCGTCAGTAAGCCGACATTACTGACACCCGATTTTTTTATTCGAATCACGGGGTTCTCAGCTATGGTTACTCAAAACCCGTCCAGCCGTTGAATCACCAGATCTTTGCCTGGCTCATGTAATAGTCCTCCTGGCCGATTTCGACCACGGCGGCCAATCTCATCAGAGATCAGCCAACTACGCAGGAGATATTACAGTGCACAAGTGTGAGCGCAATACACAGGAGCACTCACTGTTCCATAACTCTCAAAGTTCGGTGAGACGGCAATCCGACATGACCGGAGAGAGATCGCAGGCGCAGAGGCGCAGGACCAACGGCTCAACGTGCTTTCCGAGGCTGGCTCATGTCAGGGGTTTTATAAAAAAAATTTTGAAGTAAGTACAAATAATTTCAATCAAAGACTCCTTTGTTTCAGTGATGTTTTACATGAACACCATATACTACGCAGTGTACACTACTTATCAACTTACATTATATCTGTACAATTGGAGAAAGCTGATCAAGTTTGATGACTTCGCTTATATGTACGATTTGTTCGTATTTGTTGTAGGTAAGATGGTAGTCATCAAACCACTTTTTACTTAGCTAGCTTAGCTCAAATAAATATCTCGATGATTTCCACAAGTAAAGGCCACTAATAAACTTTAAAATTCGACGCATCAAGGAGATGAAGATTTAGACTCTATGCACATTTTGTTTCAGCGCCATGGTTAATCGCCTTTCCTATAGTATCTCGATGCCTGCTGAGCACCATCGCGAGGAACGCGGGCGTGCTCTTGCTGTCCCTGCAAATCGACCTCGAAAACGTCATAGACGAACACGCTCAGACTTCAGATGCAGACATAGAAGGAAAGATTAAAGACCTAGTTCGGCGTCATCAGAAAATTTTGAAGTACATATATGTGATCTCCAATAACGTTATTCACTTGTGTTCAATTTACATAACATATTGTTACGTTCTAGGGGTGTGGGATCTAGATTGAAATGCACTTCTAAACCGATGAAGTAGAGTAGGATTTATTGTACACACTTTACGTTACAACACTTAGTACACAAACACTTATATCGCACTCCAAAATCTTCTTGTCGCAGTTTTGGCTTCGATGTTTACTCGTCGCTTTCCCAAATTAAACTCAAACTCGGTCGCATTCCCGGGCTCCTTATATACCGGCCGTCAAGGACTCCCGAATATTCGGTAGGTACCTACTACCCAGTACGAGACTGTTCGGGATCCTTCCAAATGCCGTCTTGCCTAGCCTAGACCTTTCTCGAATCATAGTGCTATCCTTGTCTTGTGCTGTCTCTGTCACACCTTTCTGGAATGTTCTTAGTATAGCTGCCTCTCTCTAATCGTGCTATCTCTTTCACTCCTACTGAAAATTACGTCATATACTGAAGTGGGCTTCAAAGGCCCATAAGGGGTCCTGAAAACGCCTGAAAACGGGTTTTCAGGTTATGGCGTCATCTGACAGAGGGTGGCCTGAAACGGACTGAAAACATGTTTCAGGCGCCTGAAAACAACGGCAACTTGGGTGAAATTTCGATAAACTAGTATGTGTTAGAGCACTCTCTGAAACGGCCTGAAATGGTATTTCAGCCTGCTGAAAACGCCTCCAAGGCATGGAAAAACACGATCAAAGTTTTAGCACTAGCCTACCGGCGTAACACTACCCCCTCCTTAGACATGCTCGTCCCGAGCATCATTCGTTCCATGGTACTTGGCCAACCGATCAACATGAACAATCTTACAGGGGCTACGTGCGTTGCGCTGTATCCGATAAGTGACGTCGTTGATCCTTGTGACTACTTTGTACGGCCCTTCCCAACTCGGCGACAATTTTGGTGACTTTCCTTTTCGACGCATAGGGTTATGTAGCCACACGAATGATCCTTCCTCAAACCTCGTCTGGTTAGACTTCCGGTCGTATCTGGTCTTCTTCACCTTCTCGCTGGCCTGCAATCCATGTTCACGAACATGCCTGTGAACATCATCAAGCCGGTTTCGCAGTTCACTTGCATACTCCGAAACCGTCTTTGGTGCATCTGGAGGACGTCCGGTCAGAAGGTCTGCAGGTAAACGTAGTTCTCTTCCAAAATTAGCACACGCAGGAGTTACGGCCGTGCTTTCATGAACTGCTGTCCGATATGCCATTAAAAAGAGCGGAATATGCCTGTCCCAATCCTTTTGATGGTTGTCAACTACTTTGGCCAAATGTCGTTCCAGAGTCTGATTGAATCTCTCAACCATTCCGTCTGACTGTGGGTGATAGGCCGTAGTCCGAGTTTTATGAATTCCCATGACTCGGCAAGTCTCCTGAAACACCAGAGACTCAAAATTTCTTCCCTGATCACTGTGGATCTCAAGAGGCACACCATACCGACAAAACACTTCAGTCACTACAGTTTCCGCTACTGTGACTGCCTCTTGATTCGGAATGGCAAATACCTCAGGCCATTTGGTGAAATAGTCCATGACCACCAGGATGTACTTGTTTCCACGGTCAGAGGTCGGGAACGGGCCTGCGACGTCTAAAGCAATTCTTTCCCAAGGCGCTCCCACGTTGTAAACTTTAAGCGCACCTCTACTACGTGTATGTGGTCCCTTAACTGACGAACAGCTAGTACATTTCCTACACCAGTCTTCCACGTCGTCCCGACAGTTTATCCAGTAAAAACGTTGCCGAATCTTCATCAGAGTCCTTTTTACTCCTAGGTGTCCACCGGAAGCGCCGTCGTGAAAGGATCTTAAAACATCGCTAACTCTCTTTCTTGGTACAACCACTTGAAGATGAGCATCCTTTCCGTTTTCTGACTCCCATTTCCTGCACAGTACGCCATTGTGCATAACCAGACTTTCCCATTGCGCCCAGTAGCTCTTTGTCACGGTACTCATCGGAGCTACCTCACACCACCTTGGCTTGGGCGCCCCAGCGTTGATCCAATCGTAAATGGGCTTTACATCGCAATCTTCCTGTTGTGCTTCTTGCATTGCTTCATCACTCCATTCTTCGCTAACAGTGTCTGTCCTCAACATCTTCACGCAGTCCTTACCCTCTTGCCTTAAACAGTGTTTGCAATCATCAGGACAAGGTCTTCGAGAGAGGGCATCTGCGTTGCCATGTGACTTTCCACTGCGATGTTCGATGACAAAGTCATATTCCTGCAGTTGTTCGATCCAGCGTGCCACCTGACCCTCAGGGTTCTTAAACTCTAACAACCACTTTAGAGCAGCGTGGTCAGTTCTTATTCGGAACTTGCGTCCAAGCAGGTATTTACTAAAATGCTGCAGAGTTTTGACGACTGCCAGCAATTCTCTCCTAGTGACGCAGTAGTTTCTCTCCGGCTTCGATAGCGACTTGCTAAAATAGGCGATCACAACTTCCTGATCACCCTTCTTCTGTGACAAGACTCCTCCAATGCCAGTATTGCTTGCATCAGTGTCAACAACAAACTCGTTCTCTGGGTCTGGATATCCCAAAATCGGTGTTGCACAAAGTCTCTGTTTGAGGTCTGAGAAAGCTGCTGCACACTGATCATCCCAGTTGAATTGTCTTTTCTCTTCTGTCAGCTGGTGCAAAGGCTTTGCTATATCTGAGAAGTTCTTTACAAATCGTCGGTAGTACGAGCAAAGTCCCAAGAAGGCACGTACTGCTGTCTTGTCTTTCGGTGTCGGCCAGTCCTTAACTGCACTTATCTTCACAGGGTCTGTCTGGATGCCATCTGATGAAATCACATGTCCCAAGTAGTTAACCTTGCGCTTGAAGAATGAGCATTTCTTCGGACTTAGTTTTAAGTTAGCATCGCGCAACTTGGACAAAACTTGTTCCAGCTTCTTGAGGTGGTCATCAAAATCTTTGCCTACAATTATGATGTCATCCAGATACACTAGGCACGTATCACCCAGGAGACCAGCCAGTATTTGCTCCATCAACCGCTCAAACGTTGCTGGTGCGTTGCACAATCCAAACGGCATTACATTAAACTGCCAAAGTCCTTTACCGGTTGAAAAGGCTGTTTTCTCTTTGTCCTTGTCTTTTATTTCCACTTGCCAATAGCCACTTTTCAAATCCAACGTGGAAAACCATTTCATTCCATGCAGAGTGTCCAAAGTGTCATCTATCCTAGGCAATGGATAACTGTCGTTCTTAGTCACATCGTTGAGTCGACGATAGTCTACGCAAAATCTCATGGTTCCATCCTTCTTTTTCACCAAGACTACTGGAGAACACCAAGGACTTGTCGACGGTTCTATCACTTTATCTCTCCTCATTTCCTTGATCATGTCTTCCACTTCCTTCTCTCGAGCTACTGGAACTCGCCGCGGTCGTTGTCGAATAGGCATGACATCTCCGGTGTCGATCTCGTGCTGCACTACTCCAGTTCTCCCGATATCACTGTCATGTGCAGAGAAGACGCTCCTATAGCGCTTTAGCAAATTACGTGCCTTAAGAAGTTCTTCCTTTGTGAGATCATTTTGGCAGTTTTCCAATAACTTTCCAATTTCCACAACTTCTTCTTGTAACTTGTTCTCCTTCGACCCATGGCAACTCCGTATCCAAGAGATTGCCTCGCATGTTCCCATAAGGGTTCCTTTACTTATGACGTGTTGAGTGTCACTTAGATTTAGCACCCTTATAAATGCTGCAGATGACGTCGTTACCACTGTGCGAGCTGGCATCCATGGTTTACTGCCGTCCATTTTCTCTATTAACACGCAGGAATGAGATCCTTGTCTCGCACCGTGCGGCAATGTCACCGGAACTAGGGCTTGCGATCTCGGTTGAAGTGTAGTCCTTCTAGCGCAGAAGACATGTCCACTCACTCCACCTTCCATAGGAACTTCATAAGCCCCAAATTTCAGCACGCCTCCTTTCATGTCGATCTTACACTCGTACTTCCTCATAAAGTCAAGACCAATAATGCAGTCATCTACGATGTTAGCAATGATGACTTTGTGCCAGTACTTCTTTTCTCCAATCTTCACTGACACTTCCTGCTCCCCCTGGACGGAGATGTACTGGCCGGTAGCCGTTTGCAGCTGAAGATGCATTGGTCGGACTAGATGATCCCTGGACAGGTGTTTCAGCAGTCGAGAACTGATCACGGTCCGAGAAGCTCCGGTGTCAATAGTAAGGTGACATGGTACTCCACCAATTTCTCCTTTGACAGCCAGACTGTTCCCGTCGTTCGCCTGCGAGATCATAACTGGGACATTTTGACCACCAGCCAGCACTCGTCCCTCAGTCCTGGCTTTTACTCGTTTCCCTGCTGCTGCCGCTCTGAACTATCAGAGCTTGCTGGCCTCTCCGTTCGGTCTGAGTCCCGTTGCCTCCAAGATCTTTTTGGGCAGCCTGATTGTATGTGTCCTCTTTCCCCGCAGTTGTAGCATCGAGGCCCAGTTTCTCGAGGTGGAGCAATCGGCTCCCTGGCCGCAACTTCGCGCACCCTAAAGGATTTTGTTGAGTCTTGGCGTACAGCTTCCACCTCCAGGGCATGGGCGAGCGCATCCTTCAAGGTCCCATGGTGTCCCAGCCGTACAGCAGCCCTCACTTCAAAGTCCCGAATCCCATCTATGAATGCCTGTACTAGCGTTTCATCGATGAAAGTCGCTGCGGAACCTTGGTACGCCTTCCGGACGAGCTTCTCTATCTCAATTGCCCACTTTTGTAACGACTCATTATGCCCCTGAGCCCTATTCTTCAGCTGAGCTCTGTAAACGTGCTCTAGATGGCTGTCACCGAAGCGTGCCTCTAAAGCTTCAAGAAGACGGTCGTATGTCTTCTCCTTTCCTAACGCTTCCAGAACAGTGAGAGCTTCGTCCCGCAGCGCCAAACTCAATGCCGTTTTAGCATAGTCCTTGCTCCAGCCATTCGCTTCGGCAACCATCTCGAATTGGAGCTTGTATGCGGCCCACGAAGAGGTACCATCGAATGGAGGTACCTTTAACTTTTCACCTCCTGTGGCTGGTGCACCTGATACACTGGTGGTGCTGTTGGCCACTTTGATCTCCAACTTCTGGAGGCGATTCTCCTGGCCCTCCACTTTTTCGTTCAGTCCATTGAGGCGCTTCTCGTGGTTTTCAACTTTTATTTCAACGCCCACAATTTTGTCTTGCACCTCAGCCATCTCCTTTTTCCATTCTGCAGCTACTTCGTGTACCTCACGGAGGACTTCTTTCTGGTCCCGTAGCTCTTGCTGCAAAATTCTAGCCTGTTCCTCCTGCCTTCTGGTCTGTTCCTCCTGCTGAACCCGTAGCTCTTGTTGCAGGATTTTGGCTTGTTCCTCCTGCCTTCTGGTCTGTTCCTCCTGCTGAACCCGTAGCTCTTGTTGCAGGATTTTGGCTTGTTTCTCCTGCCTTCTAGCCTGTTCCTCCTGCTGAAAATTACGTCATATACTGAAGTGGGCTTCAAAGGCCCATAAGGGGTCCTGAAAACGCCTGAAAACGGGTTTTCAGGTTATGGCGTCATCTGACAGAGGGTGGCCTGAAACGGACTGAAAACATGTTTCAGGCGCCTGAAAACAACGGCAACTTGGGTGAAATTTCGATAAACTAGTATGTGTTAGAGCACTCTCTGAAACGGCCTGAAATGGTATTTCAGCCTGCTGAAAACGCCTCCAAGGCATGGAAAAACACGATCAAAGTTTTAGCACTAGCCTACCGGCGTAACAATATTATTTGATGCAAATCACGGTCGCATTTGATAATGTCCCTCATCAGGAGCATTCGCTTGTAATGTAACATTATAAGTAGATTCGTCTTCCGAACATTACATTACAGTACTAGGCCTGACCGACGAGCGTTCGCATATAATGTCACATCTATTAAAAATCAATTGAAAGATAAGTTATTAATTAATATACATTGTAGCACACACATAGCTCGACCAGGACGAGGCACAGAACCGGTCTAAATAAAGATTACGGTCGAGAAAGGAGAAGAAGAAGATTGTACATTGTATCATTACAAAGTGCGCATTGTAACGATCGGTTCCCCTCCTTCACTGTTGTAAAGCTCGCGTCTGTAACGTTGCATAAAGCCGGGTCCAGACGAGTTCAACGTGTAATGTAATCCACCGTGTAATGTAATACGAGTTTTACGTGTGGACGGCACTACGAGCGGGACAATATGAATGTCATAATAGTACATTATGGTACAAGTGTGTAATGTTGGTGATTACCGCTGAGGCGCCATTGAGACCCGAGTCGTCAGGTGAGGGTCTTAAGAGAGCCGAAGACGGTAATCATCAATACACACGTGTATCATACGACGTTTTTCAACACACTTGCGAGGAAGAAACAAACATGTATTGCACAAATCGATTAATTAAGTATGGGAAAATTGGGAAATGGCGCGCAATTTTTTTTTGCACGCGCCAAATGTAAGGTGATTGATTACAGCCATACAGCCTACTTCAAAATGATAATTTTAGTGATAAAATGCAAATATTTTATAAGAAATAATTGTGAATTATAAATAATTTGATAATAATAAATGTTTTTTCGTCTTAATTAGGGACACATTTATTTATTTCAAAAATGTAAATGGATTTTCGGTCGCATAAAACCTCTTTGTTGTTACAAAAAAAAAACTGTATTACCCGGTTAAATTGAAAATGCTCTGTTTACTCGCATATAATTGCAGTTAGGTACTAACTTAACTTTGTAGGGATCATTCTATTATGCACTATTGTGTAATTTTTTTTTTTTTGGGTTTTTGGCACTCGCGATTTGCGCTAGCCACGGACGAATTAAAGGTAAGGAAACGGAAAGGAATAAACAAAACGGAAAGAGAATTTACAGACAATATAAGGATCAGGTTTAAAAGATGAGTCGGATTATTTTCAAAAAATTAATATACATACGAAGCGTGAAGAATTTTATAATTTTATATTATTAATACATAGATATTCAGATATACATTTATATATGTTATGATCATATTCATATATAAGGCAGGATATAGATGTTGGAAAGGGAACACGCAAGGATAACAATGTTGAAATAAAATTTGAGCGATCATGATTCTGGCAGGCGAAGAATACATGATTCAGATCGCCCACTCCAGCACCACACTCACATGAATCACTTTCTATGATTTTGAGTCTTGCTAAATGAGCAGGAACACATAAAAATAGAATTTGGCCGGAGCCATGTTTCTTGTACAGAAACTAAAAATGGGTCAAATTTATTAATAATATGCAATAAATCACTTTTCTTATTGTTTATGCTTCGGCAATTCCATTGAACTGCTATGGAGAACTTCCCCATTAACAGCAGAATCAAGCTTATCTATGAGATCAATTTTATTGGCGGCGTTGGGCGGTAGAACAAAGTTAGATTTATTCAAAGATGTTATTAATGTAATTAGTAACTCTTTTATAGAACATTCAGATAAGTTGTCACTGATATTATCCTTATTTATTAGAATACTCTTACTTGGAGCAAAAGGTGTATTATAATCATTTATTAAAGCTTGGTGTTCATCTCTGTTGTAGCTTTTACCAGGTTTAAATGGAGATCTGGGTTTCATTAAAACTGTTTTTTTGTATGAATTCCAACCAGGATTATCATTGTATACATATATAAGTTTGGAGTTTGAAGAGAGAGGAGAGGGTGTTTGTTGTTGTGGGGAGTTACTAGTTCTTAAAACATCAGCAAAAGATTTCCCTAGTGCAGGGTGCAACTTCAATGTCTCAGCATAACTTATACAATTTTTTGCCATAGTTTCCTTAATGTTACGTTGTCTTGTATATTCAGGGCAATTTCTACTGGTGGCCAGATGAGGATCTGAATACAGGAAACAAACTATATTTTCCTCCTCAACATCACAAGAATCACCTGCGTGACCCAGCCCACACTTGTAGCACCTGGGAAGGGATCTACAGTGTGCTTTTACATGACCATACCGACATCATCGAAAGCACTGGATGGTGGGATAAATGTACAGATCTATTGGTAGCGAATTGTAACATAAAAATATTCTTTTAGGAAGTATCTGTCCATCAAATGTAATAACAACTGTCTCAATGGGAATAAATTCAGGTTTGCCATTGACCATATTCTTTTTCTTTAAACGTCTAACTTTCAGGACTTTTCCACAGCCTACTGGTAGTGAAATATTTTCAATTATCTCCTCATCACTCCATTCAACAGGAACTCCTCTCATTACTCCCATCCTAGTAACATTTGAAATGGGAATGAAAGTTTTGTATTTGTGCAATCTTAGTATGTCATTTTTAAGGAATGCATTGGCATCTTCAAACTTTGTAAAGCACAGTGACACACGATTTCTTCCTATCTTCTTTAGGCTACCTTCCACAATACCTCTAACATAATTCTTTTTAAGAAAATGACCCACCGTTACAGGATGCAAAGAAAGGTTTTGACTGGGATCAGTTTGTTCTCTTTGAATGTGTACAATAAAGGGTGAGACATCAGTAGTCTGGTATAAGTTTCTACCAATTGGGTTAGTGTGTGAGTTCGTGTCTGGTGATGTATTAGAGGTAGGTGCTGAAGTGGACTCATTTGAACCCTGCATATTTTTGTTTTGAATTACATTTGTTTCTTGTACAGTGTAAGTAGAATTAAAGCATCGACAATCAGAATCAGTAGCAAGATTTTTATGGTCATGACGGCTTTTACGCTTTAAGTTACCATGTTTGCAAACTTTTCGAGAAGTTTTTTTTCTCTTAGGGAGACTAACAGTCTCACACTCGTCTAATAATGAACCATCCGTATCCATTATTGAACCTTCAGTATCTAATCCTGATTGACTTTGTGTTATTGTTACAGAATAAGACGGCTCAGGTACATCACATGGCGCTACAAAGTTAAAATCCTGGTGGAGGAGCGTCCCGCCACCAGGATCTGGCGGGTCGCCCATGGTGAAATGAAAAACTATTAAAACTCACCCAGAACTGAAGAAAATTATGTAACACTAATAAATATGATAAATAGGAATTAAAATACTACATAAATAATCACTAAACCTCCAACCTGACACTTAATTCGAATTAATTTTAAGAGAGCAAGAAAAAGTACGTCTACCAAACCCGACGTTTCCCGCGCTTTCTGTAATATTATTATGCACGTGTATGTTATAGTTCGGTTTATGGCCCTAAGAACGATAAAATAAGGTTCACTTTACGAGCAAGTGTGTTGAAAAATAGCTCGGATAATGGAGACGAGTTTTTTTTTACTTTTATTAACGGACAACATAAATCCATTAATTGGGTGTTAGTACATGTATCAAAAAGCTTATAACTAGTATTAGTACTTAATAACTAAAAGTGTCTTAGAAATGTAATGTGTCTTAACCCCGTTTATCAGATTCCGTTAATAATATCAAAGGTTTTTGTTTTGCAAATGAATATATTGGTTGCAGGGTCATCGACCAATTCAGATATATTTTTTACATTGCGTCTTATCCAGTGGTGTTTGGAGCAAGCCCTATATTAGGATTTTATGGATATTTCACTTATATTACTGTAAGTTTTAGTTTTATATAAAGTTCTAGCGGGCCTGAAAGACGTAAATGTTCTGCCCGATCGCAGCGATGGCCACGGCAAACAGGGATTCTGAAAAGCTATAGTATAGAAAAATAGGGGTTTATTGTAGAAGCCTGAAGATCTGGGATTGTAGGTAGTATATTTGAAAGTAAAAACTTAAAAAATAAAAATAAAAAATTACAAAATATTTTTTTCTGTTGCCTGCATGCCTAATAAACACACTTACAAAAATTCATAACAATCATTTCAGCAGTTTTGAAGAACTGAAGTGTGACATGCGAATGTTATAATAAATTCTTAAGTTCTGTGCCTGAATGTACTTAGGGCACTTTAATCTTATAGGTACTAGTGTATTTATACAATAAAATAAAGATGTTTGCTTTTCAGTTCTTGTATACTGGCGACATACCGTACTCCATTTCAGTATTTTGGAGTGTTGTTCAGCGCGTGTTTACGCTGTTGATATTTTCCTGGTCAGGACAAGTAATAGCTGATGCGGTATGTATGTTCTTTTGATTATTTTATCAATCTATTTTGCTCACGATCAGGAATCGTTGAAAAAAAATGACTTTGAAAATTTTTTTATGAAATTGACTTTGCAAATGGTGTTTACAAGACTTCCTGTTAACGTACAGATTTAGAGTTAAAAGGTAAAGGGAAGCGCTTCCTACCGACCGGGTGTTATGGTCGGGGACCAAGGTCCGAGAGACATCATCTTGATTTGTCTATCTATGTTATTCTGGATCTAAATCTTATATACCGCGTTCATGTGCGGTACTCGGACGGTACTAGGCTAACAGCCCCATCTAGCATAAGGAGCCGTATCAGCGCTCGCTGTCGTGCTTGCCACCGTTAGGCATGCGCTTGTGATGGCGAACGGCAGAGGTCGCTCCATACTCGAATAAATGTCGCGCCTGAAACGCACCGCGCCGCCGGACCGACATACACCGGAATACTCATCGGGCCGCCTGTGAAGACGTGCTTGTGGTCCAACGACGGTCCGACACGGGCGCGGTTCCTGAAATGTGTAATGATTGACAGTTTTGGCGGTTAAAAAAATCTTGCATCAATAGAAATAAAAACTACGTTATCCGTGGAAACGTAAGGGGCAGGTAAGATAAAGAATTGGTATGATATTCTATGCCGACCTTTCAGAGCACAGACGTGGCGACTGCAGCTTACAGATGCCTCTGGTACACCAGGGGTCGAAGGGTCAAATCCTTGATCAGCTTGATTTTGATAAGGTTGGCACATTTTTTTGTTACAAAGAAAAGCTAGATGGCACTTTATTGTTTTTACCTAACTCAGTTTGTATTTTATTTTTGCAAAAAGGTGTTTCATTCAGACAGCAGTGTTGACTCTCACTTTTCACAAGTTATTTACACTCTCACATCATTCGTTTTGCTTAGATTCAAAGCGTTTAATTAAGTGTTTCGTTCGTGTCTAGGTCACAAACACCTAACCATCTGAAAGCATCGCCAGATGGCGTGCTGACGCTACAAACTTTGGGAGTGGTATGTATCCTATAGTACACACTGAGCACATTATTACAAATATTCGGTACCCATTAGGGGTACCGAATATTACATTAATTCATATTAATATTAATTTACATTCATATTAATATTATTTGTTTTCAGATATTAAGCGATGCCTGGTCCTATACGACCTTGTTGACAAGTTTGTACACCGAAACGTCGCTATTAAAGGTGTAAATGTACAGAAAAAACGTGTACGTAACTGAAAGAAAAAAGTCCTACAATTATGTGTTCCTACGTAACTTAGTACTTATAGCTATGGAGTGTTTTGAATTTTTCACCTTTTGTAATGTTCATCTTTCATTAGTTAGACTCCATGGTGAAGACTCAATCTAGTGATTCATGCCTGCACGTTTTAAATCAATTATATATAAATAATGAAATAATATGCTTAAGATCTCTACATTGGTTTTAATTTTGTTTCCCACATTTTATGAACTTAACTTCCTTAAAACTAAAATTTGTATTATCTTAAATTTTTCATAATTTTTAGGATGAGAATTACTTTTCTGTAGCCTTTATGTTAATCCTTCCTTCATCAGCTCACGTGAAATGAAACGAAGTCGGGGACGGTTGTGTAGCACGCGTTTCCACGATTCCGAACGTCTGATTCCTAAAGTCACGTGTAGATAATTCCTAAAGACATAACGACATACTAGATCTGTCCACCTTCATAGCTCTTAACATAGTCACGTTAAAAAAATGAAGAGTTCATGTTATTTTTGGGTTCCATGCAAATTTGTCCAATTGTTCACTTGTGGCATACGGGACAATAGATAAATAAAAGGCTGTCTTCGTTACTAATATTATTTGTCGCAATCCACATTGTACGATTGAAATCATACTTTATTTAGGTACTTGGATGCATAAGATTATACCTGCCATCTACCAAATACCTAACCATTTGACGACCGCTTGGTGCAGTGGTTCACAGGTCGGACTTCTAAATCGATCCCCGCACAGTTCAAGCATAAGTGTGCGTAAACATGTGTGTTTATACTGGTATGGGTGTTTTCTATGTATAATATGTATTTATTTACAAAAAAAAAGTATTTAAGTATGTTTATCCGTTGTCTAGTACCCATAACACAAGCCTCGCAGCTTAATTTGGGACTAGAGAATTGGTGTGATTGTTGTGAAATATTTATTTATTATTTATTTATTTATACAAATAAAGATACAAATCTTTGCAGTTAGGTGGTGCTGTTGGTACCAAAGGACTTCCAGTACAGCGCGTGCATATTGATGTTATTGACTTCTAGTTAGCTACTAGTGAAAAATTTGCGTCGTTTCGTCACCTGCAGGAAAATGAGTTATTATAATCCACTTCACGAGCGAGTCACGTTGCTTTTCGTGTGTTCACATCACGAGGATCACACCCTTTTTAACTGACTGAAAAAAGAGACGGTCGTGCTTGAATTTAACTAGGAGTGATAGTACGGAAGCTTGCCTTAAAATATATGTGAAAAATTGAACCTTCTTCAAAAAGGCCTATGCAAGGAATTTTACTGCTGAAATTATTTAAGTTGGGGTCACTGTTATCTTACTCCAATGTCACATTTAATGGGTAGTAATTAAAATTCCTTTTTTTTAATATTTTTAATAGTCGTCGCAAAGTCGACGCTGCGTCGTTTTCCTTACATTTATGACCCATTACACCGCTGCGTCGTAGTGTGCGCGTTCCAACGGTTCGACGGACAAGAGACGAAGCGAGAGCGAGAGACAGAGCTGCGACAGCGTGCATATCCACTTGCGTCGCGACGTCGCGGCGTCGTGCGTAGGCGCAACGCAACTGTGGCATACAATGCGCTTATCCGTTGCGACGACGCAACGCAACACACTAATGAGGCCACGCTCTAAGAAGACTCGAGCGCTTAAAAATGAGACTATAACCAATTATTTACAGTTATATCGCCCCATAATCAAAGGCTAAGTATTAGTTGTCAATAGATAGCGAAAGAAGGTGGTCCCGCGAGATCGTCCCTGGGTGTGTCTGAACTTGGTGCTTGGCCTTGCCGCGAAGGTCGGGGGGGGGGGACACCCTCGGGGTATTAAATAACCGCGGTTATGCGAGCGTATGGTGTAAGTTATAGACTAACGGCTAGAATGGGAGGTAGATTGCTAGGACGTCTGGGCTGTATGCATTAGCGTGATAATAAAGATTTTTTTTCTTTTTTTAAATAAATAACATCACATATATTGATCTGACTCCGTGGTAAGTATCTAAAGCACTTGTGTTACAGATATCAGAATCAACAGTGGTATTACAAAAACTTAAATAAATACATATAACACCCAGACCAGTTCAAACAGACATGTTCATGCACACAAATGTTTGTACAGAGCGGGGATGGAACCCGCGACTTCTTGGTTAATAGTCAACTTTTTGACCATTACACCAAAGTGGTCGTCAAGATTCATCATATTTTCGTCCACTGCTGAGCATTGGTACGAGTTCCCCCAAGGATTTCCAACACGATCGGTCTTGCGTTTACCCTCGACCTTCATCAGATAGTCAGGCCTGCCCTACCATTGAGCCTCGTCCGGCCCGCGGTCGCCATTCGAGAACCTTTCCGGCTCAACGGCAATCGGTTATGTGTCCTGCCCACAGCCACTATAGCTGAGCAAACCTTCGAGCAATGTCAGTCGTCGGATAATGACGATTACGCCAATATAATACACACCGCTATGGTATGAAACAATTTATATTTTTATTCGCAATTAGACTTTAGCACGTGGGAGCTAAAATAAAATCATGCTAATAGTAATCTCTATATTTATAAAATTCTCGTGTCACAATGTTCGTTCCCGTACTCCTCCGAAACAGCTTGACTGATTCTCATGAAATTTTGTGAGCACATTGAGTAGGTCTGAGAATCGGCCAACATCTATTTTTCATAGCCCTTAGTGATAATAAGGGTTGTCCTCAATAATTTATATTGCATAACAACGTTTGCCGGGTCAGCTAGTACATTATAAGAATAAATTAATGGAACACAATTTTTCCCCAAAAAAAAGAGTTACATTTCAAACCCGCTGAAAATGTTCACCTTGCACACCATGGCTCGTAATCCGCCATCCAGGAAGCGAGCGGATATCAATGTCAGGAGCGGTCCCTTACTCCGCGAGCAGGGTCAGCGCGGTAATGAAAGATTACGCTAATAAAATACGCAACTGTGCTACTGTGATACTATCATTTTTTATGCGCAAAAAAAGCAGACTTTTTATTATGAGCCGGTTAGGTTATTGCAGTAATTGATTAAGATTACTCCTCACGCTTCATCGTGAGTGCTAACGAAAGGGTACTTACTTATTTAGATAAATAAATAAATATACAACAACATCACATACATTGATCTGACTCCGTGGTAAGTAGCTTAGGCACTTGTGTTACAGATATCAGAATCAACAGTGGTATTACAAATCAGCTTAAATAAATACATATAACACCCAGACCAGTACAAACAGACATGTTCATGCACACAAATGTTTGTACAGTGCAGGGATCGAACACGCAACCTCTTGGTTAATAGTCAACTTCTCGACCATTACACCAAGTGGTCGTCAAAGATGAAGAGTTGACAAATACAATGATCCCAATATTGTTCTTTGTTGTTGATCGCTGTTGTTTATTTATGGTGCAAAGTGCTATGTTCTTTTAGCTACAACTATATATAAAACTACATAAAAATCTGAAAGATATTGTACCTAAAACAAAATAAAATCCCATGCCCTTTTATTAAACAGCTTAAAAGCTTCTTACTAACCCCGCTTACATACCTTTTCAATCAGTGCATGACGAAAGGATTTTTTCCGAAAGCATTAAAAAAATCATCATCCTTGATTTTGCGAAAGCTTTCGACACAATTTCGATTTCTATACTTTTAGATAAATTATATGTATAAGAGTTACCCCGCACAGCCTTATCAAAGATTACCTCTCTGATAGGTTTCAAAGCGTTGTGCTAGATGATATAATGAGTGAGGAACTGGTAATCGAAAATGGGGTTCCACAAGGAAGTTTACTCGGGCCATTATTATTCCTCAGGTACATCATTGATCTATGTCTTATTCAATAACTATTATTCTAACAACGGAACAATTATATCATACGCATTCCTGTTCAATGCGAATACTTGGAGTGATACATTCACGCAAGCACAACTAGGTTTCGATTTCTTAAATCGCTAGCTCAATAATAATTTACTAACCCTCAATATAGATAAAACTACGATCGTAACATTTTCTTATAATTCCCTTTTGCAGCCTTCTCGAAATTTACATTCAATTAAAGCTCATTCCTGCTCAAATAACCCACTGATTAAAAAAACAATAATTTAATATACACATATATTTCTTACATAAAATAAACATTTAAACTTCAAAGCTCACGTGGAAGCCCTCATATCAAGGATCAGAAAGCTGATCTTTGTTTTCAAAAATCTAAGATATGTTGCTGACGGCGCCTTAAAAATGTTTATTTCGTACTATGCCAGTCATTACTTACTGTATAACATCATGGGGCGAAATGCACAAAAACAACACTAATTAATTCAGAAATAGCTCAAAGAGTTGTCCTGAAAGTGAGCACCTTCCGACCAACACGCTTTCCCACAATAGAGCTCCTTACTGAATGTGACGTTCTCTCAGTGCGTCAGCTGTTCATATTAACTATTTAGTAATCTGTGATATTACTAACAGTCACAAAAAAGCACTCACTTACACCCTTTAAACCCGACCTGCAAGCCGGCAAAAGACGTGCTGATATCGTTTGCCCTTCGGAACTATTCAATAGAAAATACAACCATAAATTCTTTTGTTTTCTAGGTAGTTTTCCCTACAATAGGATAAACATGTCTCAATGTATTTTTTCCCCATGAATGAAAATGAAAATGAAATCATAGCATATCGTATCACAGAAAATCTTTGAAAAGTAGTGGCATAATTTTAATTTACCTCTATAATAAGTCCTGTAGTCCTGTAATATGAGTATGAACTTTCTCTTTCTTCATAATGTATCATTGTTTTTCTGTTATTATTAAATTGACATTATAAGCACTAACCTACATAATAAGAATAGATACCTTAAATACACGCAAAATATTTGCTTAATTTAGGTACAATCACTAACATAGTAGTAAGCATTTCATTTTTATCCAGATTTGTAGATTTTTTATGTAATGAGGCAAAGTTTTTATACAAGAATTAATCTTATCTTACCTAAGTATTAATAAGCAGATGTGATAATTTGCTACGCAGATATTCTATTTTTCTAAGCTTAGATAATAATCCTAACGAACGACGAACTAATCTACCTTAAAACCTCTGTCTGATAAGTATAGGAAAAAAAACATACTTTTTAATTGTGCACGTGGGATTCGCACGGTTAAGGTCACGCGTGATCAGGGGGGGGGCGGCCTTACCCTATCGCCCCAACCCTGGCCACCCCTGGCCACCCCGGCCGGTCCACGACTAGACGGTTCTCCGCCATTCGAACAGAACCTAGCGGACTTTGCAAAAGCTAACACATTGCAAACGATATCAAGGTGGATGATAGTGAGTACCTTTGTCATGGTCGACGAATTTAAAAAGTTACGTGCCGTTTAGATTTTATCGATTTTTTTGCCGGGATTTATTACATATTTTCTGTGTTGAAATTAATTAGTTAATAGTTAGATCATTATTTATCGGTGGTTTTGTTCGAAGTTCTAAGAAGCGACTGTTTTACGCGGTGATTATTATGAGACTGCAGTTTTTGTGTTTGTTGCATTAATTAATCAACAATTTAAGGATCGAGATTAAAAGGACATTGGATCTCGAAAATATCAGTTTACAAGTAGTTTTCACAAGAAATTGCTCTGGTTTGATTTTCTATTTTTTTGTAATTGAGCTATTAACTTTTAAGAAAATATTAGTCTCGAAAGATCACTCACGCGTGTCATATTCTTTTAACTTTAGAATTCAGTAAAAAAAATAAACCTTAGTTACCACAACCAATGTTGAAAGTACTGGCCATAAAAAAAAAACTTTTCGATGAGATATTTCGCGCCAAAATTTTCGGCCGTCATTTGTTTTACGCTCGGCAAATAAGTAGTTGGAGTCGATAGGAACTTTTTGGTGAAATACTTGCTTAGATAGTGTTTTAGAAATGGCGTCTTCTACTGAGAAATTGTATCCCAACTGCGACTCCAGCGTGTGGCTCCGATCCTGTGAGGAAGAGGTCACGGAACCTCTAGAGGGAAAAATTACAGGTATGTTATTTTTTAAATTTTATCTCAAATTATTTAAGCGATGGCTCGGTTGAAGCAACAGGGTAAAAAGAATTTTAATGTTTCCCACCAGCAAAACAAAATAAAACAAAAAACAATGCAAATACATATTAATATATATTCTTCAAATTATTGAACTTAGGGCTACTTACTCGTATAATTTGTTAATGAACATCCAGTCGTTAATTGCAAATTAAGAAATAGCCCTTTGTTAAACTTATCACACAAAATATATAAAAAAACAAGTGATTTGTGTTTCTTTTGTAAACAAGAGCAAACAAAACACTTACGGGGCAATAATTTTCTTATGATTACAATTGATGTACTCTTTATATTTTCTTGAAAACTATTCAAGTAATTACATTACACTGAATTAAATTGTGTACTATTTCATAACCTGTATATATTATTTTGTCGAGCTGAAAACTAAAAAAAACTATGTTCCATAAGTTTATAAGAAATTAGAAAAGAAACCACCAGAACTGTACTTCAAATTATTTAGATACAAAACAGGTACCAATCAAGTAAGGTTATTGAATACAATGAGACAAGTAAATGTATTCGCTAGATTACAACCCAGAATATGTGAGACCTACCTCTCACCCAACATCTATGGGGGTGTGGCTGAAAACCAGCGCTGCTTGGGATCATATCCCAAGTTAGCACAAGCTGAGCCACCTCCAATTGCTTTGTCATGTCCAATTGTTTGTTTGTCTCATTGAATGTTAGTTTTTGTAAGCAATAAAGATTTATTATTATTATTATTACTATTATATGTATCTGAGTTAGAAGTAAGATCATATTTTGTGTTTAACAGTGAAGTTTATGAAAAGGGTTATTAAAAAAAAATGCAAATTGGCAAAATTAAGAATCAATTTATTATTTATCACTACATACATATTTCATAGTGTGATCATGATATAACAAGCATTTATTTTCTTTGTTCCATCTGTCCCGGTATATTTTTGCAATCAAATCTTGCAAGCCCAATTTCACCCATTGATTGTGCTGAAATTTGTTGAAATATTTACGTTTAATTTGGATGACAAAGCGAAATTAGATTAAATATTTTGTTTGAATATTTTTTTACCTTTTTAATTGGTACTTGTTTATTTCCAGGCGAGATCCCCTCATGGCTGCAGGGCTATCTCCTGCGCAACGGGCCCGGCGCGCTTAAGGTTGGCAACATGCGTTTCAAGCATCTGTTCGACAGCTCAGCTCTACTGCACAGGTAAAATAACCGTTTTCCTAATTAGATTATTATTACCAGACGTTTTTTTCATAACGATTTTAAAACATTTAAAATAATGTTTTCAAAAACTTACATTTTACCACTTGAAAACTAAAATTTTGGCAAATATAAAAAAATGGACTTTACTTCTTCTAACTTATACCCATGACTAGGGATAACCGCTAGAAATAGGGCAGGATCCAGATCTTCTTATAGCGGTGCAAATCCTTAAATATACATATCAGTTTAATTGTTTTTTTTGGATCCGCGCTGGATTTCAGCGAACCGAGATAGAATGAAACCGAGCAGGATTTCCAGAAATCTAAAAAAACCTGGATCAAATATGTTCCTGTGATCTTTACGCAAGCCCTCTCTGCTGAAATCCAATACGGTCAATCTGAACGGTCTCCCTCGCCTTAATCATTCATTTCAGTCTTCCTAGTTGAAATCCAAGTAGTATTATGCACAAAACAGCCAATCCAGCCGCGTAGAGAAATGACGTTGTATTTGCATTATGTCCTTATGTCAGTTATTATCACGCTAATATGATAAATTTGAAAGTTTCTTTATTTGGATGATTGGATGGTTGTCCGTCAATCACGCTGAAACTACGGAACGGATCTTGATGAAATTTGGTATACAGAATGCAGCATGAGCTAAGGTGATAGGATAATTTTTATCCCGATTAAATGCTCCCTTAGGATTAACACGTTTGCGCAGACGAAGTTGCGGGTGGGCCGCTGGTAAATAAGATACTTAGGCGAAGGTGCTAGATGCTCCTTTTACCGTTTTCGGTATGATGGTAATGTCATGACCGCTATTAATTAGCCACGTTATTTTTTAGCCACCGTGCCAGTCAGAATTTTTTCAATTGTTTTGGGATAGTAGCGCTGCTATTAAGCGAGGAGCACCATCGCAATATCTCTTTTGCCACAACAGAAGCGGAGACACAAATCCCTCGATCAACAAACTCGGTTTATAGGGCAGCAAATTGAACAAGGCAATCAGTTCAGTACGCCTACATAACAGACACATGCAAATGTCATTTAAAGTGTTTGCCGCTTAACTTCGCTATGTCTAATCTAATCGTAAGGTATTATCCAATTTTAAGGACGTTGGTCTTGTCTGTGTTATAGTACTCACACTCCCCCCCATGACGTCATCTGTAGTTATTTTAGCCATTATATGACGTAACCACGAATTCGTATTAAAAGGACACACTTTATACTTACTCGAACTTTCTTAATCCGTGTTTGACGTCAATGGAGTTAGTTGTGCGGAAGTGGACGAGTATATTTCGCAAAGAGATCGTAACAACGTTTTCTAAATAGGGGTTATTTTTAGACCGTCAAAGGAGGAAAACCTATTGTGAGTCTTATATTTGTAATAGTACTCTTTATGGAGCAGCTGCAAAAGTGTAATGAATAAAACGAATTATTTTTTTTTGCAAAAGAACCCAACCGTGCCGTCTTATAACTTTATTGGGACCATCACTGGATGTAGAGATTTTTTTTGGATTCAGATTAACCTGATTTTAATACATGTAGTACAAGTACCTACTTACTTACTTACTTCGCTGGCTCAGCGACCCGAAGTGGATCTTGGCCTCCGACATTAGAGTGCGCCATTCTTCCCTATTCTGTGCCAAATCTGACCAGTCGGACACTTCTACTTATTTCAGGTCTTTTGCGACTTCGTCCTTTCATCGATATCTTGGACGCCCGGAAGGTTGTCCAAGATAGGCGTTTTTGTCCAAGATAGGCTCGATTCTCTCCACATGTCCTAGCCAGCGAAGTCGGGAAGTTTTTATTTCTGCGATGATGTTCGGCTCAAATACTAGCTCTTCTATCTCTCGGTTGTACCTCGCTAATAGTGTAGGTATATCTACCTAATTGTTCCAGTCGTTATAGTGATGATTGCGTGCCCTAGGTTATGAAGGAAGTGCGTAAGCGTTGTAAGATCGATACCAATATTACCTCTATTGGATCAAATTGCACGCTAATCGGTTCGCTATTGAGATCACCTGACAACGGCCTTAATTAACGCTCGTGTTCCGTTAAGCGTTCGCTCTAAAGGAAAACGCTTGACAATCATCTTGTGATATTTTGTTTTACACTCATCTCAGGCGATTATGAAGTTGCTCAAATATTTAACCTAATTCGATGTGTTCTCCCTTACTGGAAAAATCGGTAGAATGGCGGAAAATACTTAGTATACAACAAACGACCTCGGCAGTGTGGAACACTTGTTGAAAGCCTATAAATATTTAAATTAAAGATTTTCATCAGATTGGAATTTTTCATTTTTTTTTATTCTTTACTTTATATTAGAAGTGTGTCTAGCAACATTAGTCAGACAGTAGTTAAGGTTTTTCAGATCAATCGTCTACCTTAGTCACGAAAGAAGACGTGCAATAGGAACAGCTCAATAGAAACAGAAATCGTTTATTTGCAAGAATACAACAAAGCAATTCTACAAAGATCTTAGAAATAAAGACAAATAGTCTTGTGTATTCAGCCTGTGTACAGGCATGCAAATATTAATAGTAGGTAGGTACATTTTGTTACATTAATTGTATTATGTTATTAAATTAAATATCATAGTCATTAAATTAGTACAATTTAAATATTCACTTAGGCTATAAAAACATTTATTTTGCAGCCATTCATTCAATTTTTTCTTAAATATAATTCTTTCGAGTACTTTAAGTCTTCCTGGCATAATCTTTATGACATGGGGGCTGATAAAGCATGTTTTTAAACCGATCACGCTTTTGACGGGGTACGAGTATAACCCACTGAGATCGCAGTCAAACGTCCCTGAACCTCTATGTTTAAAATATAATGGCATGTCCACCAGGTTCGCGATCCACGAAGGCACGGTGACGTACCAGTGTCGCTTCCTGCAGTCCAACACTTACAAGAAGAACCAAGCCGCGCAGCGCATTGTGGTCACAGAGTTCGGCACCAAGGCCGTGCCAGACCCTTGCCATACTATTTTTGACAGGTGATATCCTGAAACCATCATCTTGTATGTTACCAATTTCTTAAGTCAGGATAGTCAGTGGTAAAACATGAAGGCTATACTCGTATTAAAATTAAAAATAAATTACATCTGCTATTTTTAAGTGAGGTAAAGACGATCTTCCTAATGTAGCCTTCTTATATATAAAAACCGGTCAAGTGCGAGTTGGACTCGCGCACCGAGGGTTCCGTACAAACCTGGTAGATAAGGAGTAGTAACTTTGAAATTTTCAAAATAAATTGTCAAAAATATTTTTCAATTTTTTTTTATGATGAAACTGAAAATTTACGGTTTTCGTTATTTTTCATATATCTGTACTATAAGACGTGATTTCGTACTTAATTTCAAGATTCTAAGTTTACAGGAAGTACCCTGTAGGTTTTGATTCCCGTGCGAGTTTCGAAAAGTTGCGGAAATTTGCGGCCTAAATGGCTGTATCTTTTGATTGCGTTGGCTTAGAAGGTTGATTTTTCTACAGCTTCCAGGGACAGTAGACCTTAGTATCATATAGAAATTTCAGTTTGATACCTCCACGCGTTTCTGAGAAAAACGGTCTTGACAGACGGACGGACGGACGGACAGACGGACAACACAGTGATCTTATAAGGGTTCCGTTTTTTCCTTTTGAGGTGCGGAACCCTAAAAATGTATTGCTGTTCATTAGTCTCACTTAAACTCGAGAACGGCTGAACCAATTTGAATCCTTTTAGAATTCTTTTAGTCTTAAAATATTCGTGAGTGTCCAGGGTAGGTTTAAAAGATAAGAAAATTAAAAAAGCAACGGGCAGTAGGTACAACGTATGCGGGTCCGCTAGTATGCAATAATATAACGAGGATCTATGACACCTAACCGAATTTAAGACTTCTAAACTTCGTAAACTATCAAAGACAATAATTAATCTCGAATAATGAAGAGATTAAATTAAAACTAAATTTTTCTACTGCAAAAATGTGATCTTAGTTTGCAACGAAAATGCATATCACGACAAAACATTAAAAAAAACTATTTGAATGGCAAACATCATCTGACGAATAAATATTTGCCATAGCATTTGTATCAGGGGTATTATATTAATATATATAATAAAAACTTTGATGAAGTGATCACGACCTACTTGTTAGGTAGCTGTAGCAAATTTAGCAGGATATGGATGCAGGTTCGATTCCTGCCTCAAAAAGTTGATTTTGTTTCATGCAAACATATAATTATAATAATAAATATACGAGTACAACATCACATACATTGATGTGACTCTAAGTAAGTAGCTTAAGCACTTGTGTGCACTGTATACTTAAATAAAATACATATAACACCCAGACCAGTACAAACAGACGTGTTCATGCACACAAATGTTTGTACAGTGCAGGGAACGAGCCCGCGACCTCTTGGTTAATAATCAACTTCTTAACCATTACACCAAAGTGGTCACGCTTGAAGTTTCTATCTTTAACTTCAGCGTCATGTAGGTAAGTTATTCATGTTATGTTTTTAATTTTCCAGAGTGGCAGCCATATTTAAGCCAGGTGAATCTATATCAGACAACGCTATGATCTCACTGTATCCTTTCGGAGATGAAATCTACGCGTTTACTGAAGGACCTGTTATTCACAGGTATGCAAGAGATCAGTGGCCATACTACGAAAAAGAAATTTATTTAAGTTCTGCACAAACATGCGTACAATGGTGGACTTAATGCCGAAGGCATTCTCTACCAGTCAGATATAGGGCCAAGCAGAGAAAATTTAGGCGGTGCACATAAAGTAAAAGGGAAGAACAAACAGTGTAACTAAAGTTATTTACGTGCAAAGACAAATTTAAAAACATACAAACTAAAAGCTTTCATAAAATAAAATAAAAATACATAAAAAATCATAGACATACATTTTTACGTATACATATAAGGATAGTACACATGGTAAGGACACAATGTCACTGAGACAGGAGAGACGGGAGAAATCCGTGAAGACATTCATTAATTACTAAGTAGTTCCTGAGATAAGCGCGTTCAAACAAACAAACTCTTCAGCTTTATAATGTTAGTATAGATACATACGACAGCTCATTAAGCTACGGTTTTTTTTATACTAACAGCTGTCAAGTGTACAACGAAAGAACTAGTATCCCAGTTTTATTATATTTATTAGGCACACCAATGACAGTTACAAATTTATCAAACAAAAGAATTACATGCAATAAAATAGTGTAGCTAATTGCACTATCAATTAAGGGTGTACACAACATGCTAGATGCTAGATAAAGCGTTTCGGCATTACAAAATATGACAAAAACAATCAATTTTGACAGAAATCAAATAAAAAAGTAAAAAAAAGTTTGAAGAAAAAAAAAACAGGATGACAAAAAAGCTGAAAAAACAAAATTTTTAAGTAATGGCTACGGTTATGTGGCCCTGAACTTAGCCAGGGACATTTCGTAGTAGGCCTTCTGCTCTTTTCTATGAATGTAAACTCAATCAAAGCACTCACGGTGGCATTTTCAATTGCAGGATAGACCCAGTGACCCTGGACACGATGGAACGGAAGAACATGATGGACTGCGTTGCTCTTGTGAATCATACGTCACACCCTCACATCATGACAAATGGTTTGTTGAGTCAGCCCGTACACTCTAAGCCAGCCCTACTCAACCTTTTTCTTACTAGGGCCAAAAAACTTTTCAGTCACCGGATTCCGGGCCGAAATGAAAATATAAGGTTTGAACTGCCTCGTTGGTGTAGTGGCAAATTACATCCGAGAGGTCCTAGGCTCGAATCCCAGGTCGAGCCAAAATTGTTTCTGAGATTATCTGTCATGTATTTCGCAAAAACTGCTTGGAGTCGGGAAGTTAGCTGTGTTACCCCCCGGTGCTTCGGTGCGCACGTTAAGCCGCTAGTCCTTTTTTTTTTTTTTTTTTTTTCGCTGTGGAAATGCTTTTACGCATGCCCCCCACACATCTGCAGGGGGGTATGTGGGACTCAACGGCTGGTGTGCAAAACCGTAATACCCACTAAAACCACAGCGCATTCCGCCACTCCGCCATTGTGGGGCGCCATGGGGTCGCGTGAGCATTCACCACGGCACCCCGGCGGATAGCCCGAGGGCCACAAACTCCTTGGCGGCGGAGCAAGGTGTTTGGCTCCGCCACCAAAACTAACTCCCACACGGCCGCAGAGGATAGGGAGGACGGCAACGACACACCGCATCTCCTCTTCCTCTGCGGCCCCACCGCAGCGCCATCAAACGGTGCGCCCCCGTTTGGTCGCGGGAGATAGGCCGCACGGCAACGACACACCGAGACGTCTCTCCTCCCGCGACCGCACCCGACTGCGAGGGACAGCCAAAACCGTCCCCCACACCCGCACTCTTGGACGCATCCTGCGCAGGCCTCCCCAAGCCCACGTGGAGCGTCCCCTCCCGGGATCCCGCTTAGCTTCACCGTGGGTGGCAAAGCCACGGTTACTGAGCCCCCCCACCACGACAAGGTGGAGATCCGACAGGGGGGGAAGCCGCTAGTCCTGCGCCTGATCTCTCTCCGGTCATGTCAGATTGCCGTCTCACCGAACTTTGAGAGTGATGGAACAGTGAGTGCACCTGTGTATTGCGCTCACACTTGTGCACTATAATATCTCCTGCGCAGTTGGTTGATCTCTGTTGAGATTGACCGCCGTGGTCGAAATTGACCAGGAGGACTATTTATGTTTATAAGGTTCGATATAAAACGTAAATCAAAGTTAACAATGTATTTACTTAATTGATGACAAAAAGATTTAAAAAAAACTGTTTAAATTACTATTTTAATGCGATATTTGATACTGTAAACATTTTTTGACAAGTTTATCAAGATCTGGCTTCTTGCTACACGCTACTCTTATAACATCATCCAGATGAGAATCTGTGAGTTTATTTCTCATTATTATACATTCTTTGTATATTTCATTTAAGAAAAAGAAGATTAGCACACATTTACCTGGACCCAAAGAATGTCAGTACGATTTGAGCACATTTTTGTATATTTTCATATTTTTGGGGAACAATGCTCCAAAAATCTACATAATCTCGGTTCTCCCCTTTTTAACACGCTTTTATTAGCTCGGGGTGTATGTATTAATGTATGTAACAGAATCTTTGAGCTCAATTTTCACCAACTTCCAGAAATCGGATTAATTTGAAACTTTGCACTCGTATTAAGTACCGATGACAATGCAATAATTTGATAAGAGTTTTCCATTATCCTTATTAACTAAAAAAATAAAAATAAATTACAGTTTAAACAATTAAAAAAAAAACGCTTTTATTGCTAACTAAAAAAGAAAAAATAATTTCAGGGTACAAAGAATTTATATACAGTGGAGAAAAAAGCGTGGGGTGCACTTTATGTCGTTTTCATACTTCTCTTTAGTTGCTAATAATAGGGTGACTTTAACATACGAGTATTCTATACCAAGCACCCCATGCTTACTCTAGTGTAATATAAATTCTTTGTACCCAGAAATTATTTTCTCTTTTAAAGTTAGCAATAAAAGAGTGTTTTTTAGTTTTTTAAACTGTAATTTATTCTTTACACACAACTTCTAGATTGGTGTCGTTATTAAAATCAAAAAATTTGTGCACGGAGCATAGGGACTTCATTCAAGTGGGCCAAATAAAAATGCCCAGCGGGCCGCAGGTTGAGTATAGCTGCTCTAAACAGTTGTCTGCAGTTTCGGACGTAGTCATCCATGTAACTCTTAAAAGATCGAACGTGCGAGCAAACGGGCTGGCTAGATCCGAAAATAGGACCGAAACGTTAGGGAGTTCGGACTCGGGAACAGAAGAAATTATTTATTCTTTATGGTAGAATTAGATAATTTTTCGTTCTCGGCCCGTAGACAAAGTTAAATAAGTAAATTTCATAAATGTATACCATTCATGTCCACCATTGTACACACGTTTGTGCAGAACTTAAATAAATAAAAATAAATAAATGTATTAAATGTATTTCAGTCGCTTCGTCAGTGAAGCGACTGAGCGCTTCGTTTTTGAAAAATGTACCTCTATTACAATGACATTTGGCTGCGTTAAGATCCCATGGGTTTACTTTTACGGATTATTTCGCGATTTATTTACATTTGGTTTTAACCTGACGTTTCGGACTCTTTTCAGCGTCCGTGGTCACAGGTAGACTAAGGTGTTAGTTGTCATTACATAGTTTGAAATTTTTTTTAACTACCATCACTCAAAAATATCTCATTTCAATGTCTACTGTTCGCGTAAACCGAAGAAACAAATATCCCATGCGGTGTTATGCAACTACTATAGCGACGTATAAAACTAAATTTTCAGTTAAAATACCCCCGAATGAGCCAGGACAACGCCTGGTGAGCTTTCACGGCTGGACGAATTTTGATCAGCCAAAAAGCGAATTTTGATAGCTAAAAAACACCTTGATTAAATTAGCTTTCAATTAAAAAACGGCTTTGTAATCGGTCCATCCGTGTTGGAGCCACAATACCACTGACTGAACACTGAACCACAGAGAGACGCACATAAACACACAGACTTTGTCTGGGCCATTGGGGTCTTATTACAATAATGCTCTTCGCTAAATAGCAAAAATAACTATACAAAATTATGATAAACAGCACTGTTCTTGAGCGGAGACAAAATCTCAATAGGGTGCTTTTAATGGTTAGAATGTTGATAATCAATTTAACAATATCCTGTTTCTTATATTTCAGGAGACGTATACAACGTTGGCATGTCCGTGGTGAAGGGGAGAATAAAACACGTGGTTGTGAAGTTTCCGTTTACGGAAAAGGGTGAGTGAATTTTCAATTTTCACTACATTGTATTGTAATATGTGCCAAATAAATATTTCTTCTTCTTCTTCTTCTTCTAATAACAAATAAAAATCCTAATTTATCAAAACATTTTAACAAAGGTTACTTAAACACAATCAGTGGGGTGAGCACGAACAACTATCGTAACGTATTCGTAGCGTTAACCTATCGTTAACTTGACAATTTGTATGGGGTAACTGTCAGTTTTTGACGTTTGAACGACATGAATACGTTACGATAATGTTCGTGCTCTTATAGTTGTAAACATCAGGTAAAAGAGTGATTCCCTCTACTAACTCATTGTTCTACCTGCCTTGCGGCATACGTACCGAATCACGGAAGAGCGCGTGGGTACTGCGTGGACTCCTAACCCCTACGGCGCAAGAGGCATGATGACACCTATCTAAAACCTATATTAAATATTTTCATGACCATGGCGTTTAAAAAACATAGCCCCTATGAAGTTAACACAACCAGTATATTTCGAAAAAGCTGTAGAAACCAATTTTCAAACACACAAAACTCAATAAATATTCGGTCAATTGACTCCGATTTCTGATACATGACCGTGACGTCACGTTTACCTTTGGAGGCAGACTGTTTTGACAGATAATAAAAAGTATGTCAACGATTGGTGGTGTCATCTAGCCTATTCTATGCTTCCTACAAATTTTGTTTCCGTCCCATGTGTTGTTGTACACTTCTCCCCTTTCTGGGGCGTGAAACCACATTAAGAGGACTTGTTCGTCTACAACAGGTAATAATGAATGAATGAAACATTTGTTTCAGAAACAATTTCCATACATTGTTAATAGCAAGTTGTGTTTGTTCTAGGCGACATGTTCTCTCGCGCACACGTGGTCGGCAGCGTGCGCCCGCGCTGGCCGCTGCACCCGGCATACATGCACACATTTGGTACGTTGAAATGAGACACTTTTTTTTTAATTTGGGATAGGTTTGCTCTTGACCCAAGACTAAGCCAACCTTCAGCTTTACGAGCAATGCTGTGTCAGTGAAGTTAGTCAAGCTGTTCACAAACTTAATAACGACTTGAACAAGATACTTGCCTGGTCGAATCGTTTTGGTGTTGCAGTAAACCCGTCGAAATGTCAAGCAATTATCATCGGCGGTCAGCGGCGAATATATCTGCTTGATCATTCTTCCGTTCCTCCAGTTCGCTTCAACGGGGTTAATATTCCGTTCTGTACGAGCGTCAAAAATCTTGGACTTCACATGGACCAAACTCTCAGTTGGTCTGTCCATGTGGCAGAAGTTAGTCGGAAAGTTATGGGTACACTGCGTTCTCTGTGCAGATATAAACACTTCCTTCCTGTCAAGACCAAAATTTCCTTAATCCAATCCCTTGTTCTTCCTCTCATTGATTATGCTGATGTGTGCTACCTTAATCAAGCCCTTGTAAACAAGCTGGACCGCCTGATCAACTGCGGCATTCGTTTCATTTTCTGTCTTCGTAAATACGATCATATTTCCGCTTTTCGCTCACAGCTTGCTTGGCTTCCTCACCCGCTTCGACGTAATATTAGAATTCTTTTGAGTACTTTCTCCATACTTAACGATCCCAATTCCCCTTCTTATCTTAAATCTCGATTTTCACTTCTTAGTTCGAAACATTCGCGTCAACTCCGTTCCTCTGATAAATTGACCTTGGCCTTTCCACTTCACCGCACCAGTTTTCAAGCCAACTCCATCCACATTCAGGCCATCAGGCTCTGGAATGCTCTTCCCGAAAATATAAAACAGGCTCCCAGCAAATTATCATTCAAGAGACTCATTCGCACCCACTTTCTTACTTTATCGCAACCGTCATTATAGGTCTTCCTTTAACAGTTCGTCAAATTTATTTATTTATTTAGTATATATTTGTATATATTATGTGTATTTTAAATATGTAATCATATATATATATATATATATATATATATATATATATATATATATATATATATATATATATATATATATATATATATATATATATATGTATATTTACATATATTTATGTATATTGTATATTTTATATTTAATCTTATGTGTCATATTATTCTTATTTTTTGTTTGTTTTCTCTTTTATTTATTTTGTCGCACCGCCCACTAATCATTTCTGCTTAGCCCAAAGGTATGACTGGTAGAGAATGCCCTACGGCGTTAAGTCCACCTTTTGTACAAAGTATTGTTGTGCAATAAAGCTTAAATAAATAAATAAATAAGCCCAACGAGGCTAACACTGAGTCTACGATGGAGCGAGCTCACCTAGAAGATGCCTGTTCACTCTACTCGGTTTTACCGATTGTTTCGCGATTCATTTACATTTTATTTTAACCTGACATTTCGGACCCTTTTCAGCGTCCGTCGTCACAGGTAGACTATAAGGTGTTAGTTGTCATTCCATACTTTTGAAAACTAAATCACTTAAAAATATTAAGTTACGTTCCTATCCACACAAAACCAGTATGTTGAGGTCAAATAAAAAAATATAATACATTAAATACGATTCACTATTTACGATTAATCAACTGTTCTAGCAATTCCACAATAGATTACTCTCGAATTCTCACGATTCACAACTCCCTAACTATGCAAGAGTTAGATAATTATTCGTTTACGAGCACTTTAAAAAAAATCTATTCAACCCACAATTTAATGATTAAAAAACACACTTAAATTAAATGGACTGCCACAGTCCATTTTAATAAACAATGCAAAGAAAATTGCTCTTTTGATGCTTAAAAAAAGTCACTTAATAAATGATTATTTCAAAACGTAATTTAACAAAAGTGAAAACGATTGATTGTTGTGGTCCTATATTTTAGTTATTACTTATGCTTAAACGCTACCAATTTAGCTATCTGACT
The DNA here is from genome assembly GCA_963921415.1 of Pyrausta despicata. Taxonomy (NCBI): domain Eukaryota; kingdom Metazoa; phylum Arthropoda; class Insecta; order Lepidoptera; family Crambidae; genus Pyrausta; species Pyrausta despicata. The sequence goes on from OY992851.1 coordinate 645,095, forward strand.
GCACTCGCTTGACTTATAAAATGCCATAAGTCCGCCAAATTTATTGTACTCTTTTGGTGCAATAAAGTTTCAATAAATAAACTATAGAAATACTACTTTTGAAGCTCGATAGCAAAGGCTAGAAATCTGATCCTAGATTTTTACTGCTATCATTGTTGATTTTTTTAATGCATAATACATATATTTTCCAATTTACACATACAAGTAAGTACATTATCAAGGTATTGCAACTGCTAATAACTACTAAGGTTTGCAAGAAGAGTTAATTGATCACCTATATTTGTTCTAATTGCTTGTTTTCGATATATTTTAATGAGTATAAGTTACTCATTCGACATTTCGGCTGGATTTCACTCCGAATTTGATGCATGTGATTGCACAGCCGAAACGTCGAGCAGTGAGTACCTTATACTCCTTTTAAAATATATCGCGTTTAGACTCGAAAACTAGTAATTAGTGTTACAATGCGACGCGATAGTTTAAAATCATATATATTTGTTGTTCTAGGTATAACTCAGAACTACTTCGTGATAGTGGAGCAGCCGATGACGGTGTCGCTGTGCGGCGCGGTGCGCAGCCGGCTCGCCAACGAGCCGCTCGCGGCCAGCCTGCACTGGTACCCGGACCAGGATGTGAGTGGGATTTGTATTCATAACGGAGCTTTTTTTTAACGTCACGAAAATGCTGTTACTCATACCCACAAGCCGCGGGGGCAGCTGGCGGTTATGTGGGACTCCAGGCCTCAGAGAGAGAGAACTCGCCTACCCACTACATAGATAGATAGATTTACACTTTATTGTACAACACAAAACAAAAATTACAGACAAGTATAACAAAGGAAAATGTACTTACAATTAAGACGGTCTTATCGCTTGTAGTGATCTTTTCCTTCGCTTAAAGGAACATTTATTTCACAGGAAGGGGGAATTGGAGCATATTTTGCTCAAATTGTGCTCATGCTTATATTGCAAATTATGCTTATATGGATAATACAAAACACAATTTTTACGAAACAACTTAGATATATATTGATAAAATTTTAAACTTCTACTTGAACTCATAAATACATAAAACATATGTTCTACTACATAAATAACTAAATACTTATATATATATACTTAAACATACCCTCCGGTGCCCTGTGAGTCGGGGACGTGGCGGGTTCACCGTAGGCCGAGAGGCCACAGGCATTCACCGCAAACTCATAACGCACCTATCTTAACCCTGATATGGGCCTGCCGTCGGTGTATTGTTTGACGACCGTTTGGTGCAGTGGTCTACATGTCGAACTTTAAAACCAAGGGTCGCGGGTTCGATCCCCGCACAGTACAAGCATTTGTGTGCATGAATATGTGTGTTTGTACTAGTCTGGGTGTTTTCTATGTATAATATGTAGGTATTTATTTACAAAAAAAGTATTTAAGTATGTTTATCCGTTGTCTAGTACCCATAACTCAAGCCTCGTAGCTTAATTTGGGACTAGAGAATTGGTGTGATTGTTGTGAAATATTTATTATTTACTTATTATATACTGTGCTACACTTGCAACTGGATTTATACATAGAGACTCATAGAAACTAGTCGTGATGTCGCTCGCTTGAAGGTGGCGGTCAGCGGTCCATCTCGGATTTCCATCTTAAGCTGAGCCTTTTCTTGTGGAGTATTCCACTGGGCATAATGCCATGCTGCCTTTTTGATTTGCAGTAGACATTTGATTATGAGGTATACAACACTACTTCAACAGCGAATGAAGTTTAGTCGGTTAAAAAAAGTTGAACGAAGAGTTTTATGCAGGCAGCTTGACACAGACAGCAACAGGAATCCTAAACACGTGACAGCAATTTTTTAATTAATTAACTTCACATTTCATTTTCCCCAGACGCAAATCGTCCTGATCAGCCGCGCCACAGGCAAAGAAGTGAAGCGTTACAGTACAGAAACACTCTTCTTCTTGCACATCATCAACGCGTTTGAGCGAGACGGGACGTTGGTGCTGGACCTATGCGCGTATAAAGACGCTAAAGCGCTAGATGCTATGTACATACAGGCTATCGAGGTGAGAGATACTTTGAAATAGTTTGCATAATTTTTGGGAGATGACCTCTTTAAAGAATTTTTACCCCTTCACCAGTTATCTTCTTAAATAAGTAATTCAGACAAAACCTGGTAAATGCGCTACCCTCTTACTATGAGCAGCTTTCCTTGTGGAATCAAAATATGTTAAAATATTGGAACAGATTATGATTTTGCCCTGTCCCTATGTTCCTTTCTCCTCAAAAGCAGCGCTGCTATTCAAATAAATTTGGATAAATTCATGAATCGTAGAATGCAGGAGCGATACCGGAAAACAACACCAAAACACAGTACAGCCCCAAACAAAAACCTAACAGGACTACCACCAATTCAAAAAGAGAGACATAAGCTTATTAGGTGATGTACTTACATTACTTAGGTCTCCTAAGTCGCATCGTCGTCTAAAGTGAGAAATCACAAGCCATAAATTCCATCGAGTTATATAAATTATCACGATGGGAGTGCTAATTGCTTGTTTAATACATATTTGGATCTCACGCTCATCCATGTAAATAGGGTTTCATTAGAGTGCGTTACGTACCGAATACCAAACAATTAATTGAATATTAAACATTGATGAAGTCAAGCAAGCTTGAAGATCTTGAAAGCAGGCATTTGTAGCTGCATCAGATTTCTATTAGTACTGCATATGGATAAAAAGCATTGAAATAAGATAGTAATGTCTTTGTCATATACTTGTAATATTATGACAGCAAAGCTGAAGTGGGAGTGGGCAGGTCACGTATGCAGGATGCACTTGGATAAATGGGCTCAAATCGTCACACAATGGATACCAGCAGATGGCTATCGCCGTAAAGGTAGACCCAAAAAAAGATGGTGTGACGATTTGACGAGTTTTCTAACAGATTGGGAATCCTTAGCCGCCAATAGGGAACAGTGGAGGAGTTTGGAGCAGACCTTTGCCCAGCAGTGGGATGACATAGGTTAATAAAAAAAATCTACTGAATATTTGCGGTCTGAAGCTGAAAAAAAAAGAATAATTTTGCTTTAAATTTCCACTAAACGACGCCAGCACAGAAGCCAAAATACTGGATGTATTTGGGTCCTGCGCTGGCGTCGTTGAAATGATCTGCGACTTCCAGTTCTAGTTTTCTAAGTGGTTACAGTTGGATGTATTAAAGTTCCTGCGCTGGAGTCGATTAGTGGAAATTCAAAGCAAAATAATTCTCTTTTTCAGCCTTTTTCTCTTAGTCACGGATATCCGCAAAGTAACGCCTGATTCTTCAACTATTTGCGGTCTAGCATTACTAAGCATGTGGACCAGTTTAATTGTTAATCTTTTTAACCTTGTTCTTCCTCATCTTCGTTTAGACGATGCAAAGCAACGCAGACTACGCGGAGTGGTTCCGCGGCCGGCCGAAGCGACTGGAACTGCCTCTATCAGCCACGAAGATGGTTCGCGTACAGCCTCGCTTGCTCGCCGACATCGGCTGCGAGACGCCGCGAATACACTACGACCTGCATAACGGTAATATACATAATCGCTTGTGTGACTGTAGGTACTTACTATTGAAAATAAAGCAGCGAAGTAGGGCTGTATGTAAGCGAGGACGTCCAATGACTCCACATCGAAGCAGAAGATTATCACATCGTGCATACACTACGTACAATGGTGAAAATAGGGACAAAAATTTAGACCACAAGCCTTTTTATATATAGCCTCGGCCTACGTCTCTTTGCTAGGGATTCTGAGCGGTGCGCAAAGAAGTCAGTTTTTCTTATTTTCAAAAAACCCATAAACTCTAGTTCTAGTTTATTCAGGTGTCAGGTTTCAGAATACTTTTATTTAATTCCTCGATTATTTTTTAAGCGTGTTTATCAAGGAATTCTGATATCTCCTTTACTTTACGTATAGTGCGTATATTTATGTGCGTCAGCCTTCTTGAGCCTCAGACAATGTCTAAGAATGGCTGAGCATATATACTTTGACTTGCTCATTGATAATCATCCTGCATCTTGTCCTCGACTCGACCTACTTATGATTGTACTGTACTGTATTAGTCAGAAAGAGACGGAAAATCGTGGTGTCCTTTATGTTGCGTTCCAATCAGTTAATGAAATGCATTTCGGGTTCGCTGATGCAAACGTAAACAAAAACTTTGGCCCTAGAATACTGCCTTAAGTATCTTTGTTTTTGCCCCACGAAAGATGTAATTTGAAATATTTTTTGTTACTCCATTTAAGAACTGAAATGAAACATTTCGTTTGTTGATGTTTCTTTCATATAATATTTCATGATACACGTCAGAACAAAAAGTATACTAAACGTTATGAAAAACAAATGTCTTCAAAGTAAAAGAACATTATCAATAATTTATTTTTCAGGTCGACCCTATCGATACTTCTACGCCATCAGCTCGGACGTGGATTCAGAAAACCCTGGCACCGTAAGATAAAAAACACTAAACTAATAAGTTTAATTGCGTCCACAAACATGTTTTTTACCATATTATTTTTCTTTTAAAGGTAATAAAAGTGGACACAGTGACCGGAGAGAAGCTGACTTGGAGCAGTCCTGACTGCTACCCCAGTGAACCCATATTTGTACCGTCTCCTAATGCCAAGGTAAGATCAAAGTATTGATTTCTGTGACTAAACAAAGAATACAAAGTAAACGTAAAGTCCCTAAAACCTAACTGTTGAGGATGGCCAAAATAAAACCCGGATTTCCTTTTATGACCAGCTCACAATCGTATTTATTTTACACTGTTTTTGACGTATACATTTTGAATGGTAAAAAAGGAACAAAAACAAAAGTATATAAAAGAAAACTAGAATTTCGAAATATTGTGGCCAAAAAGGATCTTGCGGTGCAGGTCGCCAACATGGCCCCCGACGGTGAGAAGCACCTATTACTGGCCGGCGACCAGCAACGCCACTTTACGTGTGGGACGACGCAGCACGCCGCCTTTCGTTGCAACATCTACGACCCGCACTATCCCGTCTTTGCCGGGATACACTGCTGTTACTCGTCCACGTGGCCAATAGTTTCTCGGAAGGGTCCCGTCGGCTACAAATACGAGATCGCCGATCATGAGTTGTCGGCTTTGAGGAATAGGTTTACGAGGGACGAGAGTTGGCAAGTATTCCTTGACAAAGCGTTGCCAAAAGTGATCTGCTAGTCTCTGCGCCTTCCTCCAATCGGCCCGTCTATGCAGGTCTGTGTCATCAAATGTTCCAGTGGCTGGTTCGTGACTGGAGCAACCGATTAAAAAAGTAAAAGGGGTGATAGCGTGCTCCGAATCGACGTCCACTGGTACGTGCGTGAGTGGCCTCGAATTAATTATGCATTCTGCTTCGAGGAGTAGGGTGTACAAAACTTCTTCTTTGGGAACAAGCTCCCTCAGGGTGACAGCAATAGTGGTTTTCACTGATCGAACTAACCGCTCCCAACAGCCCCCCATAAAAGGCGCTGAAGGTGGGATGAAGCGCCATTCAATTTTGCGGTCTGTGCAGAAATCAAAAAGCTCCGGCAGTATCTTCGCGGCGCCGACGAAGCAGGTTCCGTTGTCTGAGTAGATGGAACTTGGGCATCCTCTTCTAGCGATGAAGCGCCGAAGCGCCATCAGGGCGGAATCCGACGACAAATTATCAACCAATTCTAAGTGCACTGCTCTGACAGTCATGCACGTAAAAAGTGCTATCCACCTCTTTGCTTTCCTCCTGCAGATGGTGACGTAGACGGGACCGAAATAGTCCAAACCGACATTGGTGAAAGGGCGCTGGTGATGTGCCAACCTCGCATCTGGAAGATCTCCACACGGTGGGGTTACAGGTTTCGTCTTATTATTGCGGCAAAACTGGCATTTTTGTGACACTCCTCTCACCGCTGGACGTAAGCCGAGGACGTAGTATCTCTGGCGCAACTGGTTGACAACGGATTCGTTGTTTGCATGAGCGAACTTGATGTGCCAGTAGTGAATCAGGAGTTTTGTTATGTAATGTTTGCCATCCAGGATAATCGGGTCGGATTCCACGTCTTTCGTAGCACCAGTACGGCCAGAAAGCCTCAGTAGCCTGTCTTCTCCCAGAAAGATTGAGATATTTTTAAGTCTGCTGTCCTTAGAAACGGGAAGCGCTGTAAGAACGCGAATTAAATCGAGAGGAAATGAGTCTACTTGAATCTTCAGAAATAAGTGGATCTCTGCAACGTTGAGATCTTTTACGGTAAGTGAAATTAAATTTTGGTGATCTCGGAGGGAGTTTGAAGGAAATTTTGAATTTGGATGTAAAATTGACCGAAAAACTCTAATACACTGATGTACTCGAGCTGTGGCGCGAAGCAAGCGTAGCCAGCTACTAAAACGCTGGTGGTCCGCAACTACCGGTGAAGGCAGTTGTCGCGGTTCGGCAATCAAGAGTCCTACCGATTCCGAATCACGTTTTAGTTCTTCGGCCACCGGTGGGACGTTACACACTGGTTCACATGGCCAGTCAGCATCTGGTGACAAAAGGAATGAAGGGCCAGTGAACCAACGTGATGAAGTTGAGAATTTGTCACGGCTACGCGTAGCGTCGTCAGCGACATTTAAAGCCGTGGGGACGTACCGCCAATTTTGAATACTAGTTGTTTCGGATATCTCTCCTACACGAAACGAAACGAAAGCTTTAAATACGCAGGCGTCACTACGAAGCCATTTCAGTACAGTCAGTGAATCTGACCAGTAAAAGGTTTGATCAGGCTTCCGCCTATGCGCGTCGGTTACGTACGTGCCAAAACGACAGGCGATAAGGGCGGCCTGCAGTTCAAGTCTTGGAATGGAGACAGGTTTAAGTGGCGCAAGCCGGCCTTTTCCCCCAATAAGACACACGCTTACGCTATCGTCGTCGCAAGTAAAGCGCCAGTAGGCTGCGCAGCCATAAGCTCGTTCGCTTGCGTCGGCGAAAACGTGAAGCTGGACGTTTTTAGGATGTTTGTTACTATTCATATAGCACCGAGGTACAGAACTATTACACAAATTTTGAATTTCGCAAAACCAACTTTTCCAGTCTTCAATCAACGGGCAAGGTATTATTTGATCCCAATCAACGCCTAACTTCCAGGTTTTTTGAAAAAGCGCACGACCTTTCATTATAACCGGGATTAAAAAACCCAGAGGATCATAAATAGACATTAACAAAGATAGAACAGACCGTTTGGTAAATTTAGTTGGTAATTTTGGAAGAGACTGTAAAAATGCAGCCTATCCCCACTGACGTTCCACGTCAGGCCCAGTACACGAACTTGTGAAGGAGAAGTTGGACCTAAGTTTACCTCAGTAACATCTGTGGCGCGCAGGTCAGAAAGCTAACGCTTCCTCATGATTTGATACCCAAGACCGCATTTCAAAGCAAGCAGCCTTGTGTATACACAGTATTTCCGATGCTAGTTTGGCAGCTTCGCTGGAACTGTCAAAACTGCCCAAAAAGTCATCCATGTAATGGTCTTCGATAATAGACCGTACAGCATCAGGGTATTTAGATTGAAATTGACTTGCGTTTCTATTTTTAACCCATAGCGCAGTACAGGGGCTAGATGCAGCACCAAATATCATCGAAGACATTCGGAATTCTTGGAGTGGTAATTCGTGTTGTGCTCTGCAGCTACGCCACCGTATATTTTTTTATATTGATATAACCCATTTATACGTACAGCTAACGGACATGACGTACATGTATTATTTGTGAATGTACGACTTTTAATTTGAAAGATAAAATTAAATAAATATGGCGTTGCTGCAGAGAATTCTCTGTAGCCACGCCACCTGTAATCAATATTTGTAGATACAATTTCAGCTATTTCTCTGAAGGTATGTAATGTACGAACGCTGTGTATTGTGTACAAATGATAAGTATGGATAAATATGGTCATTCTAATGTTTAATTCTAAACTCGCAAATTGCCTCTTATATTTTTTAGCTATGACTTAAGATTAACAGGAAAATTGAAACCAAACAAATTTCATAAATGTAAGTTATTTATTATAACATTTTAAGTGCTCACCAAAATATTTTTATACCCTAAGACTAAGTACCATGTAAAAAACTATATATAACTATGGTATCCTAAAAGTACCATAAACATATTACAATGAAATATAAATATCAGACACACATTCATTGATCTAACTCTAATTACTTAGCTTAAGCGCTTGTGTTATGGAATTCAGAACCTACGGAGGTACTATAACACCCAGACCCGACCAAACGTAGAAAAATTCGTTTCCCAAATTGACCCGACCGGGAATCGAACCCGGGACCTATTGCACTCTGGTAGGGCACCTGTACTACTACGACAACAAGGTAATAATCATAACTAATATACATAACAAAAATTATTACATCAGCGTTTGATTTATTGCTAAACATGTGTGTTGTAGACGTTATAAAATTTATGTCACTTGACATTGTATGAGGTAGATATTGTGTTTCATGTTCGGATGTTTCACATAGGAAAACTACCTCATTTCCTTACAAGCATTATTATTAAATGGTATGTTATTTATTTAATTGTAATATTTTACATTGAAACTATTTAAATTTTTATATCAAAATAGGATACTGGCTAGTAATGTGTAATTTTGAATTTCAAATAATAATTAATGACAGTTAGTTTGACTACGTCACCTGTATTTTAATGAGAAAACGTTTTATTTTTTTAAGCGCATTATAACAAAATAATTACGTTTACAAAAAATAGATAATATGACGGTAGTTGTGAAAATTATTGCAAATAATTTACTTCCCTTTGAGTTGTTTCTCCTGCTTGTTTAAAGTCTGAGTTTTTGGTAAAGTAAAAAGTAAAATGACCACGAAACGTAAAAAAATTGTGTCAGTGTGTCTTGAGGAACAAAAGGACGCGTTTCTTAAATACAAAGAGTTATTTCATAGTCCTAAAAACTTTCCGTCCAGTGAGTCCAGCGTTTACAAAGATGTGGCCAAGGATTTGTCATATCGTATGACACCAAAAGCTTTATATCTTTCTGTAAAAAGACATTTTATGGATTTTTTTCGTGATTTTAAACATGAAGAAAGTAGCAGCAGCAGTATCGATTCGAATAATATAAAAGAAGATGCAAGCTCCAGTGACGAAAGCATCAAAAATATTGATTCAGAATCTTTTGAAATTGGGTTAGATTTGTGGCATGAAGTGAAGCCTGAATTGCGAATTTCAAAGAGGAACGATCCAAATAAACCTGCAATCAAATACCAAAGTAGAAGATACATGCCTAAATCCAAATGGACGAGTATCTTTCAGGAGTGGATTTGGCAACGCAATACTAATAAATGCATTTTGAACTTCAAAAATAATTCTGTTACCGACGATTATCATGTAACATGCAGAGGTACCTGTAAAGTATGTAATGGCAAAATACTTATCATTACATGAAGAAATGACAGAAATATTTTACTCCAATGTTCGTTTAATGGAGTTGACAAGGATTTGATTCACAGTTCTCAAGTTAAAAATAAATTGACAGCCCATAAAAAAACAATTAATTCCGCAGTTACAAAATCAGTACCCGATTATATTAAGAAATAAATTAGCGAATATATCAATGCAGAATGAGGCGCGGGATCCACCATTTAGTCCAAATTTAAAATCCCTTCAAAATATAAAATATCGAAACGAGAGTAAGAAACGTTTTCATAAGATTGTTATATTGTCCTTGTGGATAATGTCCTTTACATATCCGTTTAAAGACGTAATTAGAGCTGTATCGATACATCCCTTTTTTGTACATTATTGGACCGAGCTACAATTGCAGTTATATAAACAGCATTCTTCGCACTCACAGGCTATCTTAAGTATTGACGCTACTGGATCGATTTTCAAAAAAATGACTCCTCCTTCTGACCCCTTGAATATATACGAAAGTAAACATTTGTTTTTTTATGTGATTATTTTAAAGTTGAAAAACAGTTCTGTCCCTCTTGCGCAAATGATTTCGGCCACTCAGACAATGGATAATATATACCAATGGCTAAGAAAATGGATTGGTACAATGATGCGGCCAACACAAGTTATATGGGATGACTCAGCGGCTTTAATAGGAGCTATTGTAAACGCGTTCACAAAATTTACAACTACACGGCAATATTTAAACCATTGTTACGAAGTTTTAGAATTGCAAGCACGCTGCAATCTTACGTGTTTAGTAAGACTGGATACCTCGCATTTCGCAAAAATTTTATATGGTCTACAATGTTTTAAATTCGTAGATAAGCGTGTTAAACATTTCTATGTGAGATATTTATTGTGTTTGAAATCGTGTAGAAGCTATGTAACAGCTAAGGCAATTATTAAAAACTTAATTATTGTAGCACTTTATAAATACGACAGAAACTTAATGGACGGGACCATAAGCAAATGCGATTCAGCCAAAGCGGAGTTAAAAGACTTACGAGATAAAGATGAGATATATTTAGCTCTAGACGTTGATATAACAGACGGTACTCCCCAAGAAGACAGTATAGTTGAAGAGGACAATTTTGGTTATTGAAGGCAGTATTATAACTTGGTTTAATGAAATTGTTGACTTCGAGGTAATATGTAGTGATTTAAGTGAAAACACAGGTTTTGAAAATATGTATTACTTACCAAGATTTATAGATAGCTTCCGCAAACTTATATTTAAATGACCACTATGGTCGAACATTATGTGTCCGTATGTTCAATGCTCTTTAGATAATGTTCCAAGTAGTAGTAATGTAGAAAGCTACTTTAAAAATACAAAAAACTGATTCGGAAATTATTACTGACAAGACTAATAACAAAGATGATTTTACTAAAGAATCAGTTTTTACTAAAAATCCTAAGCTTGAAGAAAACTGGCGGAATAAAACAGAGAATCAAAAACACATACCCTTGATTGACAAAGTCAAACCTAAAGTAAACGCAAATAAAATAGAGACATCGCCAAATGGTAACATTTGTTCTTCTGGTATTAACGAAGTTGTGGTTAACAACACTTGTGCGTTCGATGCTGTACTCACTGCTTTGGTGGTAATTTGTACAGACTACGCTAACATTTCAATGTTTATAAGTTCATTACATAAGCCTTTTTCTAACTTGGTTAGTGCATTGCGACATAAAGATGTTTCAGTTAATCCATTAAAAATGAGAACCGAAATTCTTAAAAATTATTACGAATTGTCAGTTCAAGGAAATCTAGAAGTAATTGATTGCGGTTGTAACGTAACTTTTGTGATAGAAAAAATTCTATATGATGAAATTTTCAGTGCAATTGTGTCAAAAACTTGTTCAGTCTGCGAAAAAACGGATACCAGAAAATGTTGTATTCTACCATTAAATTTGCTTACATTATCTGACTATGGTGTAAGTTCACTAAACAATTCAGCAACATCTATGATTGAAGATGTAACAATAACTGATTGTAAAGTAAAAGCTTGTAATGGAAAAGTATCTACAAATTATTTAATTTCAGACAATTTCATATTTTTCGAATTGGATTTAGATATATTTCTGGACGATGTTCCTTTAGAACTGTTACTTGTTGACAAAATTTTTAAACTTGGAGCAGTAATAGGTTATACTTCAAATGAAAATGGAGGACTGGGTCATTATAAAACATATTGTTACCGTCGTAATTCAGAATGTGAATGTTATGACGACATGATTAGGAAAGTGATTCGCGTTAAAAAAAGTACAAACATCAATTCCCATTTATATATATTTTCATGGGTCTATTTGACTAGAACTTTTTTTTAATTTACTAAGTTTAGAATTTTACTAAGTTAATATAATATAAGAAAATATGTCAAAAAATACGAACATATTTTTTTTAACAATTTTTCTTTGTTATAAAGGTCAAATATTTGTAACCCTTGTTAAATGGATTTATATAGGCTTGTGTTAATGCTTACCAGAAATGCACTTATATTAGTTCCATCAAATTCGATATTTTAGGTCCTTACCTATGAAATTGGCGTTTTGTATGGGAGGAACAAAAAGTCGAAATTTTTTTATATAGCATATTTATTTAATCAAAGTATGAGCCATTGTAATCTATGCACTTTTGCCATCTCATAGGTAGTTCATTGATCCCTTTACTAAAAAAACCATTCGAACGGGAATCAATAAAATCTTTGAAGGCGACTTGGACTGCCCCATCTGAGTTGAACTTTTTCCCTTGCAAGAAGTTATCCAAATTTCGAAAAAAATGGTAATCTGTTGGAGCAAGGTCCGGGGAGTACGGTGGATGCCTTAGAGATTCCAATTGAAGTTCTTCTAATTTGCTAGCCGTCTGTTGTGCAGTGTGTGGTCTAGCGTTGTCGTGAAGCAGCAGTGGCGTAGAGCGATTGACCAGCCTTGGTTGTTTAGCAACTAGCTTTTCCATCATGGTTTGCAATTGCTGACAATAGATATCTGCCGTAATCGTCTGGCCAGATTTGAGAAAACTGTAATGAACGACACCGGCGCTGGTCCACCAAACGCTTACAAGTAACTTTTTATTGGTCAATTTTCGCTTGGAGCAGGCTTCGGCTGGCTTGCCAGGGTCCAGCCATTGCGATGAGCGCTTCCGATTATCGTATAGAATCCACTTTTCATCACAGGTAATGATTCGATTTAAAATTCCTTCGTTATTGTGCCGGTCAAGTAATGTAACGCAGCAGTTGACGCGCGTTTGCCGGTTTGCTTCACTCAATTCGTGAGGAACCCACCTTTCAAGTTTTTTAATCTTCCCAATTTGCTTCAAGTGGATTAAAACAGTTTTATCACTAACGCCAAAGCCTGCAGCTAACTCGGACGTGGTTTGCGATGGATCCGCTTCCACAATAGCCTTCAATTCTTCATTATCAACTTGGGTCTCCGGCCGTCCACGGGGCTTGTTTTGCAGGTCGAAATTTCCAGAACGAAAACGTTGGAACCAAAAACGCACTGTGTTTTCTTTTGCGACACAACCGCCATACACATCATTAACCCTTCGAGCCGTTTCCGCAGCACTGGTGCCACGGTGGAACTCGTACTCGTAAATAACGCGATATTTCAAATTTTCCATTTTGTAAATTGAGCGATGCAAACAGAAAAAAGATAAGTAAAAAAACAAATGAATGACGGTTTACGAAACACAACTACATGTGGAAATAGCTGTATAAATTTGAATTTCGAATTCCTAACCAAATAGGAAAAATTTGTGATCAAAGTGGCCAGTACGACAAAACGCCAATTTCATATGTAAGGACCTAATATCTGCCAATAGGGATAAACGCTTGTGTTGCTTGTATTATTTTAGAAATAAGGCTAATTTAGTTTTTAGCTTAGCTGAGGCAAAACTAACTGTAGAATATAATATTGCTTACCCCAAAAGAAGTTACTAGATTATTGGTTTATGAAGTAAAAATAATAATTAAGTATTATATTAAAAATTAATTTGTACTTAAGAATAATTAATAACACCTTTAGGAACACAATAGTTCAATCAGTCATAGTAACAAAAAAGTTTTATAATTATAGGTACTTATAAGTTTAATTTGCACTTATGAATAATCAATTACTTATAGGAACCAATATTTTTTTTTTTTTTTTTATTAGGAAAAGCAAACAACCACATAATATAATTTTAAAAGGATGACAGTAATAACAAATACAAGCATGCAATTATGCAGTCCACAGCGCTATTCACGGATTACTGATCTGAATTGTCGCTAGCTGCCGATTAAAGTTTAGTGTAATTACAATAACAACAATAAAAGTAAAAAAAGTGCGTTGATAAAAAAAAACAGAAAAACAAAATTATCATATAAAGCAAACAGTTAAAAATCCAGCAACATACATCACAAGATGAACGAGGCGGTCTCACAGTAACAACTTCTCGAATACAGCTTTCTTGAATTTTGTAATATTGAGTGCAAACAAGTCTATATCGTTGAAATTGTCATTGTGAGAGCGCATCATTCGACGAACAGGAGCGCGCAGGCCCGAGTTTGTGCGACAGGTGTTGGTGGCGAACAAGCCGTGCCTACGCACCGCTCGCATTTGAGCTCTCCTAGGAACAGCAAAGTTTAAGCTGGATATGAGTTTCCTACAGTCTAGTTTGCCATTAACTATCTTATACAGAGTAACGGCTTCTAAATATTTGCGTCTGGCTTCAAGTGACCCAAGCCTGAACTCAGTCAGCAAAGAGTCACGGGAACAATAGGTTTTATGGCACCTGTAGTGCATGGTACGTAGAAACTTATTCTGAACTTTCTCGATTTCCTCATTATACTTTCTATAATATGGGTTCCATATGGGTACAGCATACTCAAGTTGAGATCGGACCAAAGTTTTAAAAAGATACAGGTATGTAGCAGGGCGTTTAAAATCTATCGTTGACCTCATTACAAATCCATACATCTTGTAGGCCTTTTTAATAATATTATCTATGTGTATGTTTAATTGTAATTTAGAGTCTAAATGAATCCCTAAATCTCTTAAGTCTGATACTTTGCTTAAGGGTGTATCACAAAGTTCATAATTAAAGTGAGTAACAAGCTTCTTTTTGGTAAAATTTATATACTTACATTTGGCAATACTTAGCTGAAGCTTATTTTCACTACAATATAAACTTAATCTATCTAGATCTTCCTGAAAAGCACTGGCATCTTCTACACTATCTATGGTTGAGTAGGCTTTGAGATCATCAGCGTACAAGAGTATTTTGGAGTTCTGGAAACATTTTTTAATATCATTTATAAAAAGGACGAATAGTAAAGGCCCGAGGATCGATCCCTGGGGTACACCAGAGGTGATTGTAGTTAGTTTTGATTGATATCCATTGATTACAACTTTCTGCGATCGATTAAGAATATAAGATGTAAACCAACGCAACAAATTTCCGCGAATACCATTGAAAGCTATTTTGTTAAGAAGAATTTCATGATCCACCCTGTCAAAAGCCTTTTTGAAATCAGTATAAACTACGTCAACTTGGATGTTTTCGTCGACTTTTTCAAAAAGCATATTTGTGAATATAAGTAAATTGGTTAATGTTGATCTATGTTTAACAAAGCCATGTTGTTCTTCTATTATAGTTCTATGTAAAGTGGGATAAATTTGGTTGTGAACTAGTCTTTCAAAAATTTTTGACAGAGTGGAGAGGATGGAAATGGGACGGTAATTTTCTACATCACGCTTAGATCCATTTTTATATATGGGAGTTATGTTGGCAAGTTTCCACGCTTTAGGAAAAACACCTTCAGCCATACATTTATTATAAATAATAAAGAGGGGTTTAGCTATAGTACTAGAAGTAGCCTTGAAAAAAAGTGGTGGAAGGCCATCAGGACCAGCCCCTTTTGAAGTGTCCAAGTTTTTGAGTTCCTTGAGAATTTCATTTTCATCAAAGGAAATATCCGATAGAAAAACATCATGAGTGGTCGTTTCAATAGGGGGTTCCCATTGTGTAAAGGAAGAAGAAGCTGGCTCAAAAACTGATTGGAAAAAATCAGAGAACATGTTACAGACTGATTCTGGGTCGTTAGAGGAGCGATTGAGGTACTGCATCGTAGCGGGGATTTCCGATCTCGCGTTACGGTTTGAAACATACGTCCAAAAATGTTTAACGTTCTTAGTTATACTATCCTCAACCGATTTCATATATTTATCATAACATTTTTTACATTTATACCTGAAAGTAGATCTACATCGAGAGAACTCTTCATAGTCACTTTGGTTTCCATATTTCTTCCACTTAACCCAAGCTCTTTGTTTATTCTTGAACGTCTTAATGAGTGAAGGCGAAAACCAGACTGGGAAACCATTTGCTCGAGAAGCAGATAGTGGTGCGTGCTGTTTTATAATATTATCTATGGTATTATAGAAAGTATCAACACACTCTTCCGAGGGTAATCCAGTTAATAATTTGTCCCAGTCCATGTTGTTTATTTCGATATTAATACTGTCAAAGTCTGCCTTATAGAAGTTATATTTGGTTCTAGGACGTCTCTTCATCGGATTATACCCGTGCTGAAACTCAATGACAGAAATAAATGGTGGATGGAGCGGATCGGGGGTAAGTAACGGATCCTTAGAGGCTGTGACTCTTGCTGAGACGTTGGATAGAAACAGATCTAGTATTCTGCCCATTGCGTTATAAAAGCAGTTATATTGAGTTGCATTTAATGTCGCCATGAGATTCATCAAAATCGGATGTAAGCAACCTAATCCTAGTGTTGTCATTGATTGGACTTGTGAGCATTGGTCCGAAGTGTCTGGAACAGCAACAGGCTCCCAAATAAGATCCGGCATATTATAATCTCCAACAATGAAGAAATTTTCAATGGTTGGGTTAGTGAGGCAGTCGCCAAGCATATCGAAGTGTTTTTCGTAGGTGTCTTTGTTACTCTTAGGGGGTATGTACGCTGCGCTTATCACATGCTTCTTTCTATTATTAGTACTAGGTATTTCAACCATTATGTGTTCTATATGGTGCAAAATGTCATTTTTATTAGGGATATTGAATAAACTAGGACGAAGTCCACGTATGACCGCAATAAGTACCCCACCTCCGTCCATTTTATTCGTTGCGTTGCGGTCTCTGTCACATCTGTGCACTATATAACGTTGATCTATGTACTCATTATTATCAATGTCAGGAATAAGCCAGGTTTCTGTGAGAATTATAACATCATAATTGTTGGATAAGATATTCATATAAAGAGTGTGTAGTTTGGTCCGAATCCCCTTACAATTTTGATAATAGATACTTAGGTTACTCTTTGGATCACCGTTACCCATTCTGAAGTTCAACTATATGTTCATGTAAACGAAATATTGTGTTCTTTAAGTATATATTTGAGGAAATGAGAAAGTCAGGCGTAGTTTTACAAGCAAAGGTAATATGTATTTTTAAGAATATCTGCTTCTGATAAATATTTTTTAACATAAAATATAAGAGTTCTGAGTTGTTTAGTATTGGATCCTGAATATTTAGACAAGCCAAATCAATTAAATAAAATATATAAAAAAATACTATAGCAACGGAAAAGTATAAGGCGATAAAAAGCTCTGAGCAAGACATAAATATTTGTAAATGTAATAATATCTGTAAACTATTTATCACTTTTAAGTTTAATGAGATCATCTTCGTCCCGGATGGCAAGTGCCGGACTGTCGTCTCTTTTGCGCACCAGAATTGTCGCGTTCCTAATCCATACATATTTGTAATTAAGTTCCTTGGCAGCATCGCGGGTTCTACGAAATAACATTTTCTTTTGAAGTGTTAGATGCTCGTTCAGGTAAATCGTAGTGGGAACTCCATTAATGCCTAGCTGGTCCGACTTCAATGACTTGACTTTCCGAAATGCTGCCAGTATGTTGTCTCTTTGGATGCGTGTACTAAATTTTGCAACAATGTTTTTGGGTTTATCGCTGGCTTGTGCGTGTGGCACTCTGTGTATGGATACAACATCACCTTTTGAGAGTGGAAGGCGCATTGTTGTTACAATAGCCTCTATTATATTTATAAGATTTTCGTTACGGCGCTCGGGAACGTTACAGATTTCGACGTTTGTTTGCCTAGCCTGCTGCTCCAGGGAGTCGATTCTTGAGTGAAGGTTTGAAGCCGCAGATGGTATCTGGTCTTTAGAGAGGCGAGCTAAATCATCGACTTTCCGTCTTAACTCATCGTGTCCGTCCGATTGGAATTCAATAGAGGCTTTAAGGGATGACACTTCAGCATTTATGTCAGATATGTTTTGTTTTAGTGCCGTGTGTTCTCTACGTATCGTATTAATCTCTGCCTGAATTCCAGAGAGCGAATTCCTTATGTCATCCCTGATGCTTTCCATATTAGAGTTCATATCATTGCGCCATGCACTGATAGTATTAAGAAGCTCATTAAATTTGTCGGTTGTGACAGTTTCAACGGTTGGTAAGGATGTAGACGCATCAGACTCGTGACAGGTAAGAATATCGCATGACATGTCCAGATTGTTAATTGGTGATTGTTCAGTTGTCGGTATCTGATGCTGTCGTACTGGGGTGTTAATGTTTGATTTGATCCGCCGCGTAACATTCGTGCATGCTGGACATGTCCAGTTCGATCTAAAATCCCTGGATAATATCCTAAATTGTTCTTCTTGAATGCTTAGACACTCATAGTGGTAGCACAGGGAACAAACACGGCATTGTAATGAGCATCCATCTTTCATGGTTAATCGGCAGGCTCCACAACTCATGATGAAAAACAAAAAGGCGTAACACGAGTAGAAAAAAAAAAAGAAAAAAATGTTATTCCCAACAGTCCAATCCAAAAAACACAAATAAGATAAAAAAAGTAATAATGGGTTTCGATCTTGCGACCTCGATAGTGTAGTTGGGAAGTTCACCGCTTAACCAACTAGGCTAGGCGTTCACTTAACTTGAGCGGCGAAATTGCAGTTCATTATTTAAATCATTATTCGCTTTACGCTACGCTCAGTTTGTCAATCCTCTTTGCAAAAAAAAAGTCCAAAGTCCGCGGTCCTTCACAATACACGAATATTTTGAATAGATTCACAAATACCCTAGGTTTGAGAGCGTTATTGGCACTTTTAACACTGATGCACTAACTGTTTCTCACTGCTTCGACTATGTTTTGTTCTTCTCCGTTAGGGCTGTTAACTTATATAAGTTTTGTGATGAAATGTTTGAAATTACAACACTATTTGGTTTTAAATAAAGGAGTAACTTATATTTTGTCTATCGCGTCGGCAGCGCGCGACGTGTATTAATAGTTATATTAAGTTACTATATACTTTATTTTACATGGTACTTAGTCTTAGGGTATAAAAATATTTTGGTGAGCACTTAAAATGTTATAATAAATAACTTACATTTATGAAATTTGTTCTGTTTTAATTTTCCTGTTAATCTTAAGTCATAGCTAAAAAAATATAAGAGGCAATTTGCGAGTTTAGAATTAAACATTAGAATGACCATATTTATTCATACTTATCATTTGTACACAATACACAGCGTTCGTACATTACATACCTTCAGAGAAATAGCTGAAATTGTATCTACAAATATTGATTACAGGTGGCGTGGCTACAGAGAATTCTCTGCAGCAACGCCATATTTATTTAATTTTATCTTTCAAATTAAAAGTCGTACATTCACAAATAATACATGTACGTCATGTCCGTTAGCTGTACGTATAAATGGGTTATATCAATATAAAAAAATATACGGTGGCGTAGCTGCAGAGCACAACACGGTAATTCAGGGCTGTCTCTCCATAAAAATCTTTGGGAGTCTCTATCTTCAGGTCTTATCTTAATCTGTGGAAACATTTCCCTGATATCCCCTGACAGAGCAACTTGACCTTCCCTAAATCGCATGGCGATGCTGAGCAGTGGCTGTAAAAGATCTGGTCCAGTCAATAACAGTGAATTAAGGCTGATACCAGCACACTTTGCTGCAGCATCATGGACGACGCGCAACTTCTTTTTGTGTGGGTGGACGACTCCAAAATGAGGGAGGTACCACGGGATATGACCAGAAGGAGGACCTGTACATAGTTCAGCATAGCCCTTGCTGATCATGCCTTGAATATTTCGTTTGTAAGCATCAGCATAAGTACTATCTTTGGCCATCTTACGTTCAAGACTCGTGAACCTAGAGAGAGCCAACTCGCGACTTTTAGGGACAGCTGTGATGTTATCACGCCACAGCAGTCCCGTTTCGTACCTACCTGAATTTTGTCGTTTGGTTGTGCCCTCGAGAATATCTAACGCGCGTTGCTCACTAGCGCTACGATGATCAATCTTTGTAATTCCTATTGAATCCAGTTTAAAATAGTCTTTAACGAGTAAATCTAACGAAAGATCGTTGTCGTCATCAGTGGTGATGTGGTTAAATGAGTCAACGTATTGAGACCTATGTGAAATGGTACCAAAGAGAACCCAACCTAACGCCGTAAGGGTAACTGCTGGCTGATTACGAGTGCCATGGCGAACTGCTTTAGGAAGCGTCATTTGCCAATTGTCTGTCCCTATGAGTAGCATAGGCTGCGCATCATCGTAGCTTAAGACGTTAACCAGGTCTGACAGATACTTATACTCGACAATGTCATCTAAAGGAACAGATTGGCTTTTAATACCTAAGTTAGGAATAGCGCTCGCCCTTATTTCAAACGTATCTGCACTGTGTCGGCCTTTCACCTTGATGTCGATGAAACTTACGTCAGCCTGTGTATTCAACCCACCAATACAGTTAATGTTTAATTTGCACTTATGCCCCTTAGCTCCCACCGAGTACGCCACAGATTTATCCAAAAGCGTCACGGAACTCCCATCATCCAATAAGGCGTATGTATCCACACTGCCATGGGGTCCAGTGACGGTGACCGCTATCACCTTTAGAAGTGGCTTGAGAGAAGACGAGTTTGGTGGCGAAGAACTATGGGCCACGATGGCCGATTTCGGTTTGTCCTTAGAGGAACTTGCCTCAAAAATAGTACAAGGAATTTCTGTGGCTGATTGTACTACCGACGATGATGATGACTGTACTTCTACGTGAGCTGAGGTTGCTGACCGGGTTCTGTGAAGCAGTGTGTGGTGCCGTCTTTCTGTTGGGCAACCTTCAACTTCGCATCGTTTCTTACAGAACTTGTACTGATGCGAGCCTTTGCGAAGACATTTACGGCAAACTTTGTTATCCATAACCCACTGCCAACGATCATCCAAGGAAAGAGATTTAAAACTTCCGCAACCGCTTACCTCATGATTGCCTTTATCACAGTATTGGCATGAATAAATACTTTTTGTAGAATCTGAAGAGGTTGCAATTGCGTAAATTTTATCTTTGTTTGTTTTGATAGGTTGACTTTTATTGACATTGATGGGTGTCGACTCTGACGTTATAAAACCGAATTTGATTTGCAAATTTGCTTCATTTTCTAAAAAGTCAGCCAAATTTTCTAATTTAAATTTGCCAGAGCCCACCCGTGCCGCCGCAAAGTCAGCCCATCTCGATCGGAGCAGCGGAGTTAACTTGCCTATTATAGTATTTGCAAGTTCGGGTGCCGCGAGATACTCGGGTTGGTTGAGAAGCCGGATGACCTCAACACAGTTGCGGACTCGACAGGCGAAGATGTTAAGCTCTCGTGGAGCCTCGTAAACAGCGAGTCTAGGAAGACCTCGAACGAGAGCAAGCTGCTGTAAAACTATATACTCAGGTTGAGCGAATCTGTTCTCCAGTGCCCTGATGATCTGCTCTGGGTCATCCGCAGACACAAGTAGCATCGCGACGGCCTCCCTTGCTGCACCATGAAGAGCTGCTGCGATCCTTGTTATGTTGTCGCTCGGCGCGAAGCTTCCTTTGGACTGCTGGAAAGCCCTCTTGAACGGGAGCCAGTCCAGTGCTCGACCGTCAAATCTAGGGATATCACTCACCCTTGTTTTCTTCTGGCCGAGGTCCGCGATTGCGTTGGCGAGCAGAATAAAATTGTCTTGTGTATCATTTCTATCTTGTATTTTATTTCTGTGCAAATTACATTGGTCATAACTACAGTTGTGTGTACCTAGTTCTGGTGCATGTAAAGTAGTGTTTACTTGATCAGCGTTTTCTCGGAAGGAGGCAGTTTTGGCCTCTGGCCTGGTAGCAAGCTCGTCACCGGGTTGTAACACCGATGTAGGTAAATGGCGTGTTCCGCCAGGGCTCTCATTGTCCGTTTCCCTGTCGAGAGGACGCATTTGATTAAATTGATCTGAAACTACGGTACTATTATGAGAACGAAATAACCAATTTTCCACGTAGTCTGTTCTTGAGCTGCGCGAGGAACTACTAGCAATGACCGCAAGCTCGGCCTGCAGTTCAAGATCTGCCAATGCCTTCTCACGCGCGGCAGCAGCCCTCTCACGCTCCGCAGCTGCTTTGGCAGCAGCTCTCTCACGCTCCGCAGCAGCTTTTTCGCGATCTGCGTCTATTTTAGCCAAACGTCGTGCATGCTCGACCCTTGCGGCTAGTTGCTGTGCTTTTACGGTGGATGTAGATCGGGAACTTGATTTTGAGTGAGATTTCGACAGTGGATGAATAATTGGAGATGAGCTTACTGCTGGCGCTTGGGCGCTTAGGTCAGGTAACTGGAGAGGCATATCTTGTGTTTCGGCATGAGGTATGCTGGACGGCGCTGGTGCGAGGACACCACGGGAAGAAGCACTGTCTTGAATGGCAGCAATATCACGAGACACTGATGCACTTTCACATAATTCCGGGTTACTTTTATGGACCAGCGAGCGGAATCTGGTTACCATGGGCATGGCCGTATATTTTAATAGCACAACTTCTGACACCAAAAAATGTTGAGGATGGCCAAAATAAAACCCGGATTTCCTTTTATGACCAGCTCACAATCGTATTTATTTTACACTGTTTTTGACATATACATTTTGAATGGTAAAAAAGGAACAAAAACAAAAGTATATAAAAGAAAACTAGAATTTCGAAATATTGTGGCCAAAAAGGATCTTGCGGTGCAGGTCGCCAACACTAACTAAAAGTAGAAAATTGTTATTGAGTAAGTTAGCAAGTACTCATGTACGTACCAAATAAGGTGTATAAGCTGTAATTGTTTCTCTAATACAAGTAGAATCTACATGGTAGATGTATCAAATTAATAGGAAAAATAGGGTAGGTATTTGAATGGCCATAACATCAAGTTGACGTTTTTAATTAATTGTCAAGGAGACAAATAAAACCTACCTAAGTAGTTTTATTTATCAAGTTCTTACTGTTTCTTACCTCGTTGAGAACGACACTAAACACTGAAGGGTAATAAAATCATAAAACGTTACAGTTTGCAAGAATGTTTGCTCGTGGACTTGGCTAATTTACGATTACACTCTAGGTCGAGGATGCTGCAATATTGCTCATTGGGTAATACTAGTCAGGGAACTAAGAGAGAAGCTAGAAATAGTGATAGAAACATTATATCATGGAGTAATCCTTAAAACTTGTTTTCGCTTTAGTCTTAAAGGAGGCTTGCGTTTAGCAGTCCTGTAGCTGATCACGATAATGAAGGTGATATTATTTATTTCATTCCCCAGAACGAAGACGACGGTGTAGTTCTATGCGCGCTGGTGTGGGGCGCGCGGTCCCACGACGTGGGGCTGGTGGTGCTGTGCGCTATGTCCCTACAGACTCTTGCCACCACCGTCTTCACCGCGCTCTCGCCCGCGCCCAAGTGCTTACACGGCTGGTTCATACCGCAAGTGGGGAATAAATAGACTCAAGCAACGGTAATAATAGTCCTTCTGGCCGATTTCGACTACGGCAGCCAATCACAACAGAGATCGGCCAACTACGCAGGAGATATTATAGTGCACAAGTGTGAGCGTAATACAGAGGTGGTGCACTGTTCCATCACTCTCAAAGTTCAGTGAGACGGCAATCCGACATGACCGGAGAGAGATCAGGCGCAGGACTAGCGGCTTAACGTGCTTTCCGAGGCACGGGGGTGTGACACCGCCATCTTCCTGACTCCGAGCTGTTTTTCAAAAATTCATGACGGAAAATTTCAGAAACAATTTTGGCTCGACCTGGAATTCGAACTCTGGAACTCTCGGATGTAAGATAGAACCTTTGCCACTACACCAACAAACTAAAAATAGGAGCCTAGCGAAGAAAACGGCTTAGTTCTATGAGCGCTGGTGTGGGGAGCGCGATCCCATGAGGTTGGGCTCGTGGTGCTGTATGCAAAGTCGCTGCAGATTCTCGCCACCACCGTCTTCATCGCCTCTTCGCCCGTGCCAAGATGTTTACACGGCTGATTCCTGCCGCAAATGGGGAATAAATAGACTCTTGAAACTAGACTCTTACAGTTACGAATTTTGTGTGTGTGTGTGTGTGTGTGTAAAGAAACAAAAATAGGGATATTAAATCCTACAGTGCGCGAGTACGACGCGTAGTTCTCTTGTGTAGGGCGGTGGTTCTATGACGTCACTGGCGAGACCGCAAATGACTACCCAGTACACTGTCAGACTAACTAACTCTACTTCGAGAAGCAGTGGACATGTTCTAATGTCTGTCTTCAACTGTATGCGTGTGGTAGTCTCGCTTCCTCTGCGCCCTCGCCCGCGCCCAAGTGCTTACATGGCTGGTTATTATCGCAAGTGAGGGAATAAATATACTCTAGAAACAGTACTCGAGCTAAGAAGATGACGTGCATTGACGCTGCAGTGTGAACTGTTCGCTGCGGTTGCTTAGATAACTGGGTCATGCTGTAAACGATTAATAAGTAGACACTACTACTTACGTATCGGCGTTTTGTCTAATGATGTAATAGTAACTTTATTTATTTATCAATATACAACAATATCACATAGATTGATCTGACTCCGTGGTAAGTCGTTAAAACACTTGTGTTACAGATATCAGAATCTCCAGTGGTATTACAAATGAACTAAAATAAATACATAAAACAGACATGTACATGCACACAAATGTTTATATAGTGCGGGGATTGAATCGTCGACCACTCGGTCAATAGTCAACTTCTTGACCATTACAACAAAGTGGTCGTCGCATGCTGATCTGCCCTCTGCGTGTAAACGATTCGAAGTGTTTACAGGGTTGGATCTTATCACAAGTGTAATAGACGGACTACACACAAGCTAGTAACGGCTTAAAAATGTACACTGACATTGCGCATCGTTTGTACACGCTCTAGGAATGTGTACACCCAATGTTGGAGTAAGGCCTTAGAATTATAATAAATAATAAAGTAACGTGTCCCTTTGACCTCCTTGACCTAATGTGGAAAGAGGCGACCGCAGCTTTTGACAGCCTGTCTGTTACGAGTTGCAACAAAAGTAAAACCATCTTATGAATAAAGTAAATTAAGGTACCAGTGGGGAACTTTATCGTAACGTATTCGTGTCGTCCGAACAAATTGGCTAGACGACACCACCAATCGTTGACATACTTTTTATTATCTGTCAAAACGGTCAGTCTCCATAGATTTCGTATGGTAATAAATGATTGTGACGTCACGGTCATGTGTCAGAAATCGGAGTCAATTGACCGAATATTTATTGCGTTTTGTGTGCTTAAAAATTGGTTTCTACAGCTTTTTTGAAATATATTGGTTGTATTAACTTCATAGGGGCTATGTTTTTTAAACACCATGTTCTTGACAATATTTAAGATAGGTGTCATCATCCCAATTGACAAGTTAACGATAGGTGTTAACCTATGACGCTACGAGTACGTTACGATAGTTGTTCGTGCTCACCCGACTGTACGTTAGAATAAAAATAAAAATGTCACTTGTCACTTTGACCTTATGTAAAAAGATGCACCTTTCGACAACTGTCTGTTTCAAGTTTCAAGTGATATGTGCCACCGGCACATCTACGAGTATAACCTTTCAATACCAAATTAAAAAGCTGACGAATAGGAATCAGACATTTAATTAATACGATCAATAACGATTAATAAAAAGCTTCTCAATACTCATGATTATTGATAAAATCTTATCTAACTTAGTAAGTACATACCTAGGTAAAATATAATAGCGCAAAATAAAGTAAGTTATGTAATATTTGTTTTGTGAAAGCAGGTGTAAATAGATGTTGACAGCATGTCAACCTATCTTTGACAGACACGAGTCGCGGCGATGTAATGCGGCAGGTTTGGACTGTGTCTAAAGTTAGGTAGTGGTAGCTCTGTAGTTAAAAATGTTTATATCTTTACTTATTTTAGTAATTTATGTTTAGTAAGTAACTTATTTTGTCGCCTGAATAAAAGTTCTGTCAAGTGGCTATTTATATGAAATCAATCTCCCCATTTTATTATTATGTATTCCTCGTTGATTTTGTTCCTTTCATTCCGAGTATAACTGACTTACAATATTTTATACTGCATTCAGTACCTATAAACCTATTCAAAGCGATGTCTAAGTTTGTTATCTTTGAACTGTTACGCTGATCGAAAAGGACGTTGCACACCTAGAGTGCTCTACGCCATACAATTAGATGACACATGCGGAAAATAAAACAATATTTTGTAAATTTTTACATATTCTAAGTTTTTCTGCTTTAGAAATTTAACGTGAACAGCCAATAGGATCAAGTGATTAGAAGTGCCAAAATAAGTGTGTTTTTTCGAAAAGAGTTTTATCACAATGTGCTCAACCTTTTTATCTTACACATATTACATACAGTGGATAGAGGTGACTTTGGTCAATTTGAAATTAAAATGTATTTTTTCTCCGCAAATTAAGGAGTAAGAAATCTAAAAAAATAAGATTATCATATCGGTTTTGTTCATTCAGTCAATAAAGTTGTTATCAATGTAGCCCCAGGAATCAAAGTACAGTACTTTCGTTCGTTTCGTTACGTTTTTGGTTAATCCACGGTACTACATAAGTAACGCAACTTTCAATAAGGTTGGGTACACAACCTTAACTTAACTATACAATATTCAAAAAACAAAGGCTATGTGACCTTGATTCACGTGAATTGGCTAGACGACACCACCAATCGTTGACATACTTTTTATTATCTATCAAAACGGTCTGCCTCCATAGATTTTGTATGGGAATAAATGAACGTGACGTCACGGTCATATATTAGAAATCGGAGTCAATTGACCGAATATTTATTGAGTTTTGTGTGTTTAAAAATTGGTTTCGACAGCTTTTTGGAAATAAACTGGTTATAATTATTTCATAGGGGCTATGTTTTTTAAACGCCATGGTCTTGAAAATATTTGAGATAGCTGTCATCATGCCAATTGTTTTGGACAATTTTGTTTTGGGTAGGTTTCTCGTATATCACGAATCGGTTAAATGTTGATTTTATCATTTACCATACAGTTTATTATGTTGACGGATGTAAACCTGTACGTCCAACTATAATTCCCAACAATTTTAAAACGGTCAATCATCTCCTCATAAAAGAACACTACATCTGCCAAAAATCATTTTTTTATCAAAAAATATTGAGTAATGTTGTAAGATTATTCGCCAAAAGTAAGAATTAAGGTACCTTAATTTTCTATCATATTTGTCGCCTTATGCCGTAACAATTTTTCCGAAACATTCCACAAGTTGAGTGCTATTATTTTGTTCTTACACTTCCACAGGCAGGGCCACTCCGCGCAGTCCACTAAGAACTTCCCGCTCACACCCGCGCACTCCTCCGCCACGCACGCGAACACCACACCCTGAGCACCTTCCTCGGCTGTCCTGGAGCAGATCCATAGCCAAACCCAGAAAGCCACATCCACGAGAACGTTCCTGTTTGCGCTCGTTAAATTCGTCTTTATAATCCCTGGGTGTACAGTGTTCACAGTGACCCCGCTCCCTCGCAGCCTCCTCGCCAGCTCAACCGTGAACGTCATGATACAGAACTTGCTGTTAGCGTACCCTGCCACCTCGTTGTAATACCCTATCGTATTGATATGGTCCGGCTTCAAATCACCGATGTAGTAAAGCACAGATCCCACGTTCACGATTCGTCCCTGTTGCGCTTTGATCATCGGCAGCAGGAGATCGGTGAGAAGGAACACCGCGAAGTAGTTCACTTGCATCGTTTCGATGATTCCATCGTCTGTGTATTTATGTCCTAACGCGTACACACCCGCATTGTTGACGAGCACGTCGAGTCTCTCCTCTGTTGTGGTGATGTCGTCGCAGAACCTCCTAACTGAATTCAAGGAAGCCATGTCCAGGTGTTTGTAAAGTACTTTAGTGTTGGCTGTTGCTGCTATGATCTGGTCCCTAGCACGGATGGCCTTATCCTCGTTTCTGCAAGCCATGATGACGCGGGCGCCTCGCCTGGCCAGGTCTAGAGCGGTGTGGAAGCCGATGCCGCTGTTCGCTCCGGTCACTATCACCACTTTCTCCGTCATGTCGGCGTTGGACGTGCATCTCTTGACAAAGCATCGTAGGATGACCCGCAGTAGAATCACAGATAAGAATATGTAGAGTGACCACAACGCAAGCATTTTGTTTTCACAGCTGCGTACTTAGGGGCCGGCCGTGCGATGCAGAGAGCAGAGACGCGTGCACTGAGCAGGGTTAACAAGGTAAGCTAATATTGTATGCGTCGAGCGAATATGGCAGGACAGTTAATCCAGCCAACAGGCATTGATAAAATTTCACGTTTAGTTTGACAGTTGAAGTAAGGAAGGACAAATATTAAGAAAAACATTCTTTGGCGCATTTCTTTTGCTCAGATGAATAAATAAGACTCTGTTATCTTCACGTGTAATTGACCCTTAATTAATAATTAATAGTCAACCACAAAATGAAATTGATTGGGAACGCTATTTATTTATAATTTTCTACTTTACTTATATAATATGGAAAATTTTGTGTAAGAAGTACATAAATATTTGAAATGGTATGTGTATCTTTATAGGTCTAAAAGTCTGTAAATGCTATCTGAAGTTTCTGAGCTATCTGAGGTTTTTTCTATGAAAGTGACTGTTATCTTATAGTCAATGGTAGACAGTCTATTCAAACCGGCCATTAGTGGATATACTCTACCTAGGTACTGCTAATTTGTAGGTTAGCTACTGAAGATAATACGTGAGTTAGGTGGTAGTAATTAGATGATTCCACACGGCATGTCGTCCTCCTAGGTGACAAGCAACTTCTTGAATAGTTCAAGGGTTTGGAAGTGAAACGATGTATGGTAGGCTACAGTACCGCACATCAAGATAAACATTACGTTATCTTACTGGTGATAAGGGCGATTTTGCAAAAAAAATGAGTAGTCGGATGTGCTTTTTTCTGTGCCCATAGAAGGTTGCTATAATAGTCAATTCTTACCACGGGACGGACGGTGCACTCATCCGCTGTAGTAATGTTTTATTTCAATATTGCAAAAACATTACATCTCTCATTAAAACTGTTTCAAATATTATAAAATAAATAAAAAAATAAAAAATAAAATAAAAAGTATTTATTTCGGACAACTGCGATCCAGAGTGTTAGTATAATCCGAAATAAATAGTCCGAAACTGATCTATTACGATTTAACTTTGGTTATTATTTCGACCGTATCTCTAAAAAAACCGTCATAATACTGTGCTCACAAAGTTTGTAAACACGTAATTGGTGCAATATAATACCTACGAGTAAATAGAAAATCACATAAAGTAGATGCCGACCTCTAAAAGTCTTACAGTTACAATTAAATTATGGTTCAACTTCCTAGGAGGAAGACGATTAAGATGTATTAGTTTTACTATGTCTGTAATGGTTATTAATTCGATGTGAACTGTGAGTAAATCATAGGTTTTTTTCTGCCAAAGAGGTTAATTACTGGAAAATTTTGACGAACACGTGCAATAGTGGTCGGAGAAAAGCCAGGAGAGGACTCATTTGGTGAAACTTTGTACAGTACTCCAAAATTGATAATGCGCATAGATATCTTCGTCACTCTTCGGCAACTGTCTTATTCCTCGAGCGTCGGAAGACGATATGTATAAAGAGTGGTTAAATGCATTTTCTTCATGCATAATTTAGTATTTTTGTATTTTAGTAACGAATTTTGATTCGATAATTCCATGTAAGTAAATAGCAAGGATAACCACACGTAATTGCCTTGATGTGATCTCGGGTGCTGCAGCCTTCGGTGCCTCGGTCACACGAGCCGTGCACGGCTTGATTCTTATTTAATTTAGCACAAGCGGCCGGCCGGCCATTTTGATTTTCTAGAGCTTGAGAGAGCGAATGCAGTTGCAGTTGCTTGAACGATTGATCGATTTGACGTATCGACCTGACACGATCCCAATCCATTCGCTCTTCCTGGCGCGGGATTTGAATATTGGGGCGGGAAGGAACATGATTGCTGCAGGAACAACATGCTTGTTCTAACAATGTCACTATTAATAAATAAATAAATATACAAAAACATCACATACATTGATCTGACTCCGTGGTAAGTAGCTTAAGCACTTGTGTTGCAGATATCAGAATCAACAGTGGTATTACAAATAAACTTAAATAAATACATATAACACCCAGACTAATACAAACAGACATGGTTCATGCACACAAATGTTTGTAGGTACAGTGCGGGGATCGAACCCCCTTTTGGTTAATAGTCAACTTTTTGACCATTACACCAAAGTGGTCGTCTATTATATAAGCGTTTTAATTGGTGTGTTAGGTAATAAAATAACCAACTAGATAATTTATCCTCACACGATATTTAACAAGGTTGTAATTAACGACATTGTAGGACGTTGTAGTACACTTAACTCTGGCTATCATGTCACTGAATCTGCAAAGAAGTGAACAGTTCATCTTTCGCTTGCGTATTAACAAACTAGCGAACCCAGAAGACGTGCTGCCCGCTAAAGGACAGATGCGGTAAGCGACTATATTATTTATGAATGAATGAATGAATGAAACATTTTATTTCAGAAACAATTTCCATACATTCTTAACCTAAAACCAACTATAAAGAGATAAAATAAAATAAAACACTTGAAAACAGTCCGGAACCAATCCCAGCTTCAAGCTCTAATAGAACTTGAAGCTAGGATTGGACCGAACGTGGATTGATGCCCAGTGAGCGGTGATAGGGCTGTATATCCTTTATTAGTGTAGATTAGCGCTAGACTCTGACTTTTTATAAATCTGTTAACAACGACCATATGAGACTTATTCGTTAGAGTTATGTTTTGTTAGTATTTTTTTAAAGATTCCCAGTTTTAGTGGAGGAATTGAGTTTGCTTCACTTCGCAACTTACAATTCATGCAACTTTGTTCCTAATGTGTCTGTTTGTCCACCACTAGCATGGCTACCACAGATAAGTTAAAAGAAGTATGCTTAGTCTAATATTGTTTTCAACTTACATGTTCACTAACATTAGAATAGTAATTGAATACGGGGTTCATAGCGGGAAGCTAAGTATAGTCTCAGCAGCCTAGGTGGTGTAGTAACTTAAGACGGATTAAAAACTCAAACGTCCGAGGCTCGACTCCCAGTTGCTTTATTACAATGAAGTAATGAATGAACAAAGCAAACGTACTTTTGATTAAAAAAAAACACTAAAAACAAAACTTACGAAGGTAACCAACTGACATTGAAAAACAGGTTTCACACAAATAAAGAGGTTTTATGAAGTTTGCTACGTGCCCTGCATGAAGGTTAAGCGATTATCATACTGCACCGCGCTTTGTCGCTGTCCGTCTGGGCAACAACTTGTTTCTTTGACTAGCTGTGCCCAGCGGTTTTACTCGCATAGCATCTGCTTATTACGCATCCTACAGGAACCGTGAGGTATTATGGTATAAAAAGTAGGTACCCTGTGTGTTTGGCCGGCTTTTAATCTATCTTGATTCTAAATTTGATCCGAATCGATCCAGTAGTTTTGGCGTAAAAGAGTAACAAACTAACATACATTTGTATGTATGTTAGTTTGTTACTCTTTTATAATATTAGTTTTTCCTTCTCTTTTCCTTCGCTTTTATAATATTAGTAGGAAGGATGCAAGTACCTCAGATTGTACAGCGCCCAGACACTGACAGCGCGTCACCGCGCGGTACCGTTAGTACCTACAGACGACGCTACATCAAGTGATAAATTTTAATTGAAAAATTACTCTTATTCTATTAGCTAACCCCCGGCGCTCTCCGGTAACCGGGCTGGAGAGTGTGAAATTAGCTACCGAAGGCGACCAGGCTTCCATTACAGTGAATACTACTGGCAGCAAAATACTTACTTAGCAGGTCTTTCACCGCGGTATGTTCATTACCAAGCCTAGAAGTAACTCCGTGGGTAGTAAACCTCCAGAGCACTTGTAAACATTGGCAAAATCTCTTAAAGATGCAACCACAGAACCCGCATCTAAACAGCTATGCACTGTAAGCCCCCCCTCTTGGCAGAAAGTTCCAGGCAGAAACCCTAAGCGGAAGAAAATCAGCGATTCACCAGTGAGCATAACCACCAGCAACATGTTCAGTCAATTACCAATTGACTTAACAGAAGAAACCACTGTAACTAATAAATCTGTGGAAAAAAACCTAGCAAGCCTCCACCTATAATATTGTATGGTATAGAGGATGTAAATAAATTAACTGAACTTGTGGAAACTGTTGCAGAAAAAAGCTCATTCACATACCGAATCACAAATAGAAACCAGCTTAGAATCAGCACCCAAGATATGGGGGCTTACAAGCAGATCATCACCAAATTTCGTGAAAGTGGCTTAATTGGTCACAGATTCAACAAAAAGGACGAACGACCTTATCGTATTGTCATTCGAAATCTCCACCACACAACACTTAAAAGCGTGATAAAGACAGAAATTGAAATAAGCGGGAACATTGTAGTTGGAGAAATCATTAACTCTAGATATGGTCCGGAAAAAAAGCCCACGTCAACATTCTTCGTCAATCTCCTTCCTAGCCCAAACAATAAGGCAGCTAAAGATATAAAACACATTTACCACCAGTCTGTAACTATAGAGGATCCCAAAAAGAAAATAACTGTTGTTCAATGCCAAAGGTGCCAGCAATATGGGCACACGAAAAATTATTGTATGAGACCCTTCCGATGTGTGAAATGCGCACAAGCCCATAAAACCTCAGACTGTCCAAAGCGCGACAGAAGCACACCAGCTCAATTTGCCCTGTGCGACGGATCCCACTCGGCAAACCACAAAGGTTGTGAGGTGTATAGAGAAATCCTAGCCAGAAAAATTAACAAATACGGCGACAGAAGAGCCACAAAAGACAAAACGAGGCAAGACAAAAACCCTTCAAGTAACACTATCCAACAATATCCCACCATTGATAAAGAAAACGAACCACTCTCATACGCTAAAGTGACTAGAAATGATACCAGCAAAGTAACCACTGAACAGCCTACACCTAATGCCAACCAAAATCAAACGTTATTGGAAACTCTACTCACCAAACAAAACGAGAAATTTGATTTAATCTTACAACAAATGAGTACTCTTATGAGCCTCATCACCACACTCATGACAAAATTGCAAGGATAGAGGGCCTTGGACTAAGACTAGCTACTTGGAACATAAATGGACTTTCACCCAACAAAGATGAACTTAAGATGCTGATAGCCGAGCACAAGTTGGGCATCGTTCTAATATCCGAAGCTCATTGCACAGACCAAACTAACGTCAAAATCAAAGGTTTTCAGATATACAACACGAATCACCCGAACGGTACAGGTCATGCAGGATCAGCTGTAATTATTCGGGACACAATAAAGCACCATCTAATGCCTCAATATAAAACTGAGCAAATACAGGCCACCACAGTGGCTATACAGGATAGATGTGGGTACTTCAATGTCTCGGCAGTATATTGTCCACCAAAACATCGTTTAGACTCAGATTTTTTCTCCCACTTCTTCTCAAGTCTAGGCAATCGCTTCATAGCAGGAGGCGACTGGAACTCTAAACATGTCCATTGGGGCTCTAGACTAATAACAACTAGGGGAAGACAACTGAAATTGAGTGTCGATAAAAATCGTCTAAGTACAATTGCCCCATCAGCGCCTACTAACTGGCCAGCTGATCACAATCGAATCCCGGACATTATTGACTTCTTCGTAACAAAGGGACTTTCTAAATTATATACGATCGAGACATGTGATGATGGATCATCCGATCACACTCCAGTCCTACTAACTGTAAGCTCTACTATAATCGAAGTTGAAAGACCCGTATCACTATACAACCACCGCACTGATTGGAGCTCCTTCAGAGATTATATCGAGGAAAACTTGAATCTTAAAATAAAACTCAAAACAGCAGAAGAAGTCGAAATTGCAGTTCTAGACTTTACTAATCTCATACAAGTTGCAGCGTGGAAGTGCACGCCTACTGCTGAGCATAAAAATCAGCGCACAAATGTACCACTGGAAATAAAGACCATGATCCAAGAAAAGCGCCGACTACGTAGAGTCTGGCAACTCAGCCGTCACCCGCAAGATAGGACCGCCCTGAACAAAGCCATTGCAGCACTAAAAAAAGCTTTGAAGAATGCAAATGACACCACAATGCAAGCAAAGCTGGAATTTCTAACTGCTACACGAGCCACAAACTACTCGCTGCGGAAAGTTAGCCGCTCTTGTGACAGACCTAACATACCAAAGCCCCCAATAGAAAAGGGAAACGACTGGGCCAGAATAAACCAGAATAAGGCAGATCTGTTCGCGGAGCAACTAGCGAACGTCTTTAAACCTTTTTTTTTTCTCGCTGTGGAAATGCTTTTACGCATGCCCCCCACACATCTGCAGGGGGGTATGTGGGACTCAACGGCTGGTGTGCAAGGCCGTAATACCCACTAAAACCACAGCGCATTCCACCACTCCGCCATTGTGGGGGGTGCCATGGGGTCGCGTGAGCATTCACCACGGCACCCCGGCGGATAGCCCGAGGGCCACAAACTCCTTGGCGGCGGAGCAAGGTGTTGGGCTCCGCCACCTCCCGGCCGCAGAGAATAGGGAGGACGGCAACGACACACCGCATCTCCTCTTCCTCTGCGGCCCCACCGCAGCGCCATCCAACGGTGCGCCCCCGTTTGGTCGCGGGAGATAGGCCGCACGGCAACGACACACCGAGACGTCTCTCCTCCCGCGACCGCACCCGACTGCGAGGGACAGCCAAAACCGTCCCCCACACCCGCACCCTTGGACGCATCCTGCGCAGGCCTGCAGCAAGCCCACGTGGAGCGTCCCCTCCCGGGATCCCGCTTAGCTTCACCGTGGGTGGCGAAGCCACGGTTACTGAGCCCCCCCACCACGACAAGGTGGAGATCCAACAGGGGGGAACGTCTTTAAACCTTTTTTTTTTTTTTTGTCGCAGGAAAACCCTTTTAAGAGCCATAGCCGAGGCCGGGGGGCCTCAGCCGTGTGTGGGACTCCCAGCGTCCTGAAAAGGACACGGCTCCGCTCCGGGAAAAATCCGGAGCGGGGACTACCCACCAAAAACCTGCGGTATCCCTTCCCTGTCTAGGAGGTGACATGGGTGCTGGCTAATCCTTTGCGTCCATGACCACCTCCGACAACGTGCCCACCTACACGGTGGGCCCAGCGCGCCCCCCTTGCGGGGGGACAGGGGGAATAGCCGGGGATACGGCACTATTCCCTCCCGCATACAATCGCCGACATCCTGTTCTAGGCCCCCCCAGGTTGGGCAAGAGCCAGCCGAATGCATCGGCCGCCCTCACCAGGCGCTCTGAGAGGACCCTGAAATGGGCGCCGAAATGCCAGCGCCCGTCTAAAATCAGGCCCAGATATTTCATTTAGGCCTTTACCTGTATCCTCACGCCACCCACCGTTACGTGGGCGTCGTGAGGTGCTTGCTGCCGAGGCCCCGGGAAGAATAGAGCCTCGGTCTTATGCAGCGCCACCTGAAGCCCGAGCCGGCGGATCCTCTCGGCGACAAGAGTCCCCCCAGCCGAGGCCAAACACGCGGCTGCCCCGTAAGTGCGCCCCCGCGCCGTGACGAGAGTGTCATCTGCGAAGCAAATGACACTCATGCCACGGAGCAGGACACCTCGGAGCAGCCAATTGTATCCGAGGTTCCAAAGTAAGGGGCCGAGAACTGACCCCTGGGGAACCCCGGTCTCCACACGACGCCGCTGGAGGTGGCCGTCCCTGTTGACATATAGTACCTCTCTGTCCGAGAGGTAATCCGTCAACAGGGTCCGTAAATAAGGAGGCACTCCGTGAAACCGAAGCGCCTCCACAATCGAAGCATGGGGGATGGAGTTAAATGCATTAGCTATATCAAAAGATATAGCCAGCACCCCCTCCCCCTCCTCCGCTGCCTCCCTCGTAATGGTCCGGAGCCGCGTCAGGGCGTCGACGGTAGACCGGCTTGTCCGAAACCCATACTGAGCGTCGGAAAGGTCTGGGCCGGTCTGCGCCAGGTGTTCATTGAGGCGGGCAACGATCACTTTTTCAAAAAGTTTGCCCGCCTCATCCAACAGTACAATGGGGCGGTAGCCTGACGGAGAATCTGCCGGCCGCCCCTCCTTCCTCAGAAGGCACAGGACTCCCTCTTTCCAGGTTTTTGGGAACCTCCCCACCTCAAAACATCTGGTGAAGAGGTCCCGAAAGCGGCCTGCCATCTCGACCGTCGCAATTCAACGTCTTTAAACCTTTTTTTTTTTTTTTTTTTTAACGTCAGGAAATGCCGATTACGCACCGTACCCCTCCGTCGGGGACCGGAGGGGCGTGTGTGGGACTCCCCCGGATTCGGGTATACCCACTAAAACCTGACGAAGCCCGCTGCGTGTGGCTGTGACAGCAGGGGCCGCGGTGTCTCAACAGTCCCGCGACCCTTGCCAGCAGCAACGTCCGCCCTCTAAGCAGGAGGGCGGATCTCCAGGGAGTGGGATGAGATCTCCTCACCCCACTCCAGACGGCCTACTGGCGCCATCTCTCAGGAGGGTCCCTGGTGATTGGACAGAGGTATCCCCACACCGTCTGTCCGAGGCCCTCCCGACGAGGCGTCGCTCGTTCTGGCTCCGTGGCCCGAGCGCACGCCCCGCGGGCGTCGAAGGCGGAGGGAGGCCGGGTCTCTTTCCCGATCTCGTTCGGCGGCCTCTTTCTGCGACATCACCATTTCGCAGAACAGGGCCACCGCCTCCCACGACCCCTCGCCTCCAACCATCTTTGAAATGATGGTCGGCAAGCTGAGGGTCTCCGCCTCCAAGAGCCGCAGTCATGTCAGCCCGCGGCTCCGCCCATGCTGGACAGTCCACCATTGTGTGCTGCGCCGTGTCTTCGGTGCAGTCACAATGGTGGCATTTCTGGGTTGGCTCCTTTCCAGCGACTATACACAGGTACCTCCCGAAGCATCCATGTCCCGAGAGGATCTGCGTAAGCCGGAAAGTAAGCGACCCGTGCCTCCGCCCAACCCATGTGGAGAGGATGGGATGAATGGCCTCCAATTCCCGGCGTCGGGACTCGGTAGGATGTTGACCGAGTCCTTCAACGAGTCGCCGCCGCCACTCCTCCAGGGCCAGATCGTGGGCCGCTGTTCGCCACCGCACTACAGTGTCGTGTGGAGGCCGGCAGCCCTGGCTCTGTGTGTACGCTGCTACTCGCCAGTAGACAGAGGACTGAACCCCGGCCTCCAAGTCCCACGGAAGGGACCCGGCGAGAGCGCACGCCACCTCGAAGGAGATAGTGCGGTATCCCCTGATGGCCCTGATGGCCAAGACCCTCTGCACCTGACGCAAGAGTGCCCAATGGCGATTCTTGAGGGACCCCGACCATATCTGGGCCCAATAGAGGGCCATCGACCGCACTACTCCGAGGTACAGGCGACGACATACTCCGTCACCTCCACCAAGGTTGGGTAGCAGGCGACCTAGGGCACCCGCTGCTCCTAACAGTCGTGGGGCCAACTTTTCAAAGTGGGCCAGGAAACCCCACTTGCTGTCCAGCACGACACCGAGGTACTTTAGTGTCGGCCGGACTGGAATGGGGACTGCTCCCACTATAATGCTGGACCCAGAGAGCGGCCCTCGTCTGCGGCCGCAAAAACAAATAGCCTCCGACTTTTGGAGGGCCACTTCCAGGCCCAGCAGGTGTATGCGGCTCACAACCGCCGCAACTCCAGCGGTGGCCAACACCTGTGCGGTCCGAAAATCAGAACCCCGGGCCGTCACCAGTGTGTCGTCGGCGTAACAGATTACGTCCACGCCGCGCAGATTTTCACCGCGCAGAACGTAATCATAGCCGATGTTCCAAAGCAGG
This sequence comes from Pyrausta despicata, assembly GCA_963921415.1. NCBI lineage: Eukaryota > Metazoa > Arthropoda > Insecta > Lepidoptera > Crambidae > Pyrausta > Pyrausta despicata. Next base: position 682,861 of record OY992851.1, read on the forward strand.
GGGCCAAGAACGGACCCCTGCGGAACACCGGCCGTCATGCGCCGACGACCACCTACACCGTCTCTGGTGGGAAATACTACCGCCCGATCGGACAGGTAGTTTCCAACCAACCGCAAAAGGTACGGAGGCACTCCATGGAACCGGAGTGCCTCCATGATTGTCTGCCATGGGAGAGAATTGAAGGCGTTTTTGATGTCCAACGACACTGCCACCAACATCCTTCCCCCCGACAACACTTCCTCCGACAGGTCCCGCAGCCGGCCGATCGCATCAATTGTCGACCGGCCCCTGCGGAACCCAAACTGGGAGTCGTCCAAATTGGGGCCGACTTCCTCCAGGTGCTTGACGAGGCGAGCAGCGACTACTCGCTCCAGGAGCTTACCCGCCTCGTCTAGCAGCACGATGGGCCGATACCCAGAGGGATCTTCCGCTGGTCTCCCTTCTTTACGGAGGAGCACAAGGCGGCCCTCTTTCCACCGCCGGGGGAACAACCCCTGCTGGAGGCACTCATTGAAGAGACCCCGTAGCTGAGGTTCAAGCGTACCGGACTCTTCTAACAGAGCCAGGACCCAGGCTCGGGCGTGGATGCCGTCAAGACCTGGAGCCGTCTTCTTGCCGTGAAGGCGTAAGATGGCCGCTCCTAACTCCCCTTCAGTGAGCTCGGGCACGTCTTGAGCGACCGGGGTCACTGCCGCCGTGGACACCATGGTCGGAGGGACAAAGTCGTTTCCCCGTGTGGGAAACAGCGTCCCGATCACAGCGTCTAGCACCTCCGGCTCGAGGGTGCTGGTCACTGGGGGGGTCCAAGGACGGAGCTTTTGCCGTACTAATTTGTACGGCTTGCCCCATGGATCTCCCTCGAGTGACCCAAGCAGCTCCTCTCAAGCCGCCGCTTTGGACCGGTTGATGGAGATACGCAGTGCTACCGCGGATTCGCGGTACTCCGAAGCATCGCGGTTTCGCCGCCGGCGACACCGCTGAAATGCGCGGCGGCGCTCGACGCACTCGCGGCGTAGCCGAGCGATCTCCTCCGACCACCAGTAGGTGTTGCGTGGGGACGGCACGGACCTTATGCGAGGCATGGCCGCGTCGCATATTCGCGACATGACCTCGCACACCATCTGCGCCCCCTCGTCTACGTCCACTGATGGCGGCGCCTGAGGCCACGTCTGAACAAGTGCCGCCTCCTGCAGCAATTCCCTGTCCAGACGTCTCAACGCCCAACGTGGACCGTCCAACCGTGGCAGGTTGGGACCGACCGGCACGACAGGAGGCGAAGCGGAGACGCTGAACCTAATGTATCTGTGATCGGACAGCGTCTCCTCTTCCTCCAGCACTCGCCAATTCCGGACGCGGCACGCCAGCGGAGAAGTCGCGAACGACACGTCCACGATCGAACCCCCGTTGTAGCGCACACACGTATCGACCGTACCGCGGTTCAGGACAGACAGTCCGCACTCGACTGTCCACTCCTCTAAGATTGGGCCCCGTGCATTTGAGACCGGGGAACCCCAGGCCGACGATTTGGCATTGAGGTCTCCGAGCACAAGGACCGGCCGTGGAGAGCAACGGCCAACAGCAACGCCCAGCTCCGCCAAGAATGTCTCGAAATCGGCAAGTGGCCGGTTAGGGGAAAAGTATACTCCCACAACGACCAACTCGCCGACTCTGGCCATTGCGAACCCTCTACCTTCGTAGGTGATATTGAAGGGAGGGGTTTGGCCTCTCCTTAACAGGGCCACTAGGCCATCCTGATCGCCTACCCAATCCGCTTGGGAGGGAATACGGTAGGGCTCAGCGATTGCCACCACATTTGCGTTCCACTCAGTCGCAGACTGGATCAAGAGATCCTGAGCCGCGGCCGAGTGGTTAACGTTGGCTTGGATGAAATGAAGATCACTCATTATTAACCTCCATTTCAACCACCTCCGCGCTGGCCTGGGTGACCGGTTTGGCAGGCGGTGGCTTTTGCTTGCCAGCCGCGGCCTTTTTCGACACCACCTTCACTTGCGGGGACTTGGCGCAAGCTTTGCCCCCGACAAGGTGGTCTGCCATTTTACCCGCTGCCTCGCAGACTGGGCAGTGGGGCTTGGCCGTACACGACGCGGCCATGTGGCCGGTCTGACCGCAGCGACGACAATCGTTGCTGCGATCTACCCCTGCCTTGCATTGGGCCCCGACGTGGCCCGGCGCAAAGCAGCGGTAGCAACGCCGAGGGAGTGGGTCAAGGACCGTCACCCTCGCCGAAGACCAGCCGACCAGTAATTTTGAAGCCGATATTTTCTTGGCAGCGGCCACCGGGCACCGGATGAACACAGTGCCGGTGCCCTGCCGTTGGCCCATTTTAATTTCGCCAGACACGATGCTGTCCGGGGAACAACCACCTACCCGGCACACGGCCTCTTTGAGCTCTGTCAGCGTGACAGAGTCGTCGAGTCCGGTGATACGGAGGCCCACCTTCAGCTCGGGGCGATCTACCCGGACCTGGTCCAGGTTCAGTGCAGTCCGGAGATGGTTCGCCAAGTCGTCGGCTTTTGGACCACTCGCGACCCCAGGTAGCTGCAAGATGCGAGCCCCAGTCGCCGCCCGGCGGAACCTCACGGAGGTGATGCCGAGGTCAGCCAAATTGATCTTGGCTTTGGCCTCAGCCAGCACCCCCGCGTAGGTTACTCCGCTCTCCTGGGCCGCCCCCTTCAGCGTGATTACCACTGCTGAGGAGCGGGGCGTCATCAGCCTCCGCTTGCCGGACCCTTCACTAGACTTTGTCTGTGGGGTCCTGGTCGACTTCCTGGGAGCTTTCGACCTCGGGCGCTCCGAATTGTGGGTGGAGCGTGCTTTGGGACGGCGGCGTTTTGTCACCGTCGTCCAGCCCTCCTCAGGTTCCTTAAGGGTCGCCACATCCTCCTGAATTGAGCCAGGAGCATTGGGCTTCCCCTTTTTGGAGTTACCCTTCATTTTCTCCTTCCCACTAGATGGCGGTGTGGGTTGGAGTTGGGGTTGGTTAGTCTTCCCTTTTGTGCCCTTGGCAGGTGGAGCCTTCCCTTTTTTGGTCGGTTGGCCAGGCTTGCTGCCTAGGCGTCTTTAAACCTAACGCACTTCAAGACAACTCATCGGACGAATATGTTGACCTTATCCTAAAACAGGATTTACAAATGAACCTTCCTCTTAGACCTGTGTCGCCCATGGAAGTCATTAAAACCATCAAACGTCTAGACAGTAAAAAAGCACCAGGCTACGACCTAATAACCAAAGAAGTACTACTGGAGCTACCAAGAAAAGCAATTGTCTTCATCACCATAATCTTCAACACTATGCTACGAATAGGGTACTTCCCGATTGCGTGGAAAGTTTCCGAAATCATTATGATCCACAAAGCTGGCAAACCAGTTACTGAAAAGATATCTTACCGACCTATCAGCTTGTTGCCTACACTGTCAAAGGTACTGGAAAAGCTAATACTTCGCAGAATCATACCGAGTCTCTTAGAGCGTAAAGTGATACCAGATCATCAATTCGGTTTTAGGGAACGACATGGTACAGTTGAACAGGCACACAGAGTATGCGACGCTATAAGAAAGTCCTTAGAGCAAAAGGAATACTGCTCATCAGCGTTTCTGGACATCCAGCAGGCATTTGACAAAGTCTGGCACCGGGGCCTGCTATGTAAGATCAAAGAGAATCTCCCCCACTCATACTTCCCTTTGTTCAAATCTTACCTGGAAGATCGCATATTTTATGTAAATGAAGGTGGCGCCACCTCCAAGTTCCAGGATATTGACGCCGGGGTACCACAAGGATCTGTTCTTGGTCCAATGCTCTACACGTTGTTCACTGCGGACTTACCGCTAATCGCAGGAATAACCACAGCTACATTCGCGGACGACACTGCTATATTATCAAGCAACAAAGATCCAAATACTGGCGTCAGAGAACCTGCAGAAGGGCCTGGATAAGGTACATGAATGGCTCCAAAAATGGAAAATCAAGGCTAGTGCTTCAAAATCAGTCCAGGTAACTTTCGCCCTCAAAAGAGGAGACTGCCCACTTGTAAAGTTAGGCCAAAGTACTCTACCGCACAGTGACCATGTAAGATATCTTGGCTTGCACATTGATCGCACACTAACTTGGAGGCACCACATCAAGTGTAAAAAGCAAGAGATCCAACTAAAGTACAACAGCCTATACTGGATGCTGGGAAGGAACTCGTGACTGTCTATTGACAATAAACTGCTAATCTATAAAGTTATACTAAAGCCTATCTGGACATATGGTCTGCAGCTATGAGGCAGCGCTAGCAATACCAACTTGAACATACTTCAGCGCCAACAGAACAAGATCCATAGCGAAATTACCATGGTATATATTACCAACGATGAAATCCACGAGCACCTCGGAGTGACAACAATAAAGGAAGAAATTCGGAGTCTGGCAGCTGTACAAAGTACAAAGAGCGGCTAATTCATCACCCTAACGAACTTGCTCGCTCGTCGTGAGACGACTAAAACGTCACCATATCCTAGAGCTAGAAGACCGTCAGTAGCTCTGGACAGCAGATGAGTAGATGCATCCAATGGGAAGCAGCTCAGCAAGCCACTATCCATCACAGAACAGATTCGCTCATAGTCCAAAGACTGATTGCAAATATTTGAGCACCAAAAAAAACTATTAGCATACGATCCCAGTGATAAACATTACGTCTGTACTGCGCAAGTAGAAACCGTGGCCGAGGGCGGTGCAGTGTGATAATCGCCTAAGATACTAAAATCCTTTCAAGCGACCTACTGCGAACTCAAGTGTTTGATGTTGCAACTTGTTTGTCCTAAGGAAATGTATGCCTTAACTCCATTTAGCCTTGTTATGTTTATTTTTATTTACGTAGCGGTTTTTAACCTTTGCTTCATCTTCCATCTCCGGAAGTTTTTTTTTACCAAATTTACAACGAAAACAACACCGTTATAAATTCAGAAATATGATCTGGGCTTATTTTACGATATAGGGGTACCGGAATCTGATGAAAAATGGAAATTGCAAATAAATAAGATTTTTACATGGCTATAATGATTTGTCATTGTCATTGTCGTTGACATCACAAGTCGTTAATTTATTTTAGTTAATATTTCTGTTAATGTTTTTTTATAATATATTTAGAAGAAAACTATACATTAATGTCACACATTAAATCACAGCTATTGTTTTTAGTGTGTATCATGAATCGTACAAGTGAAGAATATTTTTAATGTTTCTCAACTACCTATCTGGATAATGCGTGATGAACTGATGACATTCTCCTTATTTATTGGGACCAAACAATTTTGATACTTTTAAAGAAAGTGGTAGATGAATTTGCCGTATTTTTTTATTTTAAGATAAACATGTGTTCAAAGATATTGACCGAACCTAATTTTATGATTTTGTGTTTTTGTGACTCATTAAAATACGATGAAACATTACATGAAGACACAGGCTAGTAGTAAAATTGTAAGAAACATTAAAAAATAAGTGAAAACTTATCTCTCGTTTCAAGAAAGTCAATAAAAAAAGGATAATAAACGCAGATGTAGCGTCGAAATCTCATTAAAACATAATTTTTATACGTCTAGATAGGATATATCCGCTGTATAAGGCTTGTCTTAAAAATATTTTTTTCAAATTTACCCTATTAAATTAATATAAAGTATCAAATTATTCATTAACTAGTTGTGCCCGCGACTTCGTCCGCGTGGAATAATTATTTTGGGCATCATTTTCTTTTAACAAATTTATTTTTTTGTTATTATTTTAGACAATTTATTTTTTAAAAGAACATAATTAGCTTAAAATACTTCTGCATTAATTATTTTTCTAGTTTTATTTTCTTGTATCAGAAGAACATATCAGTTTTGTCCGCAACGCGTTTGTAGGTCTGATCTTAACAACGCGACATATGTGTGAAAAGCAGTCTTGACGTTAATTAATTCCTATGTGTTTAAATGTTTGCCTCTGTGATTTATTAATTGTAACGGTGAAAGATAGCATAAAAGGAAATAGAATTCTTTTAAAATTAAAAGGTAAATAATTTGGAATCATTGAGGTGAGAGGTATAAGCACTGTTTGACCAACTGCTAAACCAGTCTAAACTATTGCAACCATCACGTTACATATTGCGAAGAAATTAGATTTGAAGTCGAGTCCCGGTGGTTTAAGATTTCTAAGTAAAATTATTGGTCCACATTTTTTTAACTTAAGGGAATAATGGGGGAAGGCCACTTGTGTTCAAATAATTATTTTATAATTTCGTCTACGCTACAGTTTCTCACTCCCAATATTGCACTTTGTCACATCCATTGATGATTTTTTTTTCTATTTTGCTTATTTCAGGGTGAACTCTCGATATATTGTCCATAATGTTACGAACTCACTCTTAATCCTTAATCTCGTTCAATTGCAATTTTATTTTCAAAGTGAGGTACTTTCCTGTCTCCTATTAAAAGTAACTTTGAAGGAAAAGTTATACAACCTCCCTACCACTGCCTCGTTTGTGTAGTGGCAAAGTTTCTGCCTAACATCCAAGAGGTCCTGGGTTCGAATCACAGGTCGAGCCAAAATTGTTTCTGAGATTTTCTGTCATGAATCTCTCAAAAACAGCTCGGAGTCGAGAAGTTGGCGGTGTTACACCCCCGTGCCTCGGTTCGCACGTTAAGCCGTTGGTCATGCGTCTGATCTCTCACCGGTCATGTCGGATTGCCGTCTCACCGAACTTTGAGAGTGATGGAACAATGCAGTTTGAGAGTGCACTTGTGTATTGTGCTCACACTTGTGCACTATAATATCTCCTGCGTAGTTGGCTGATTTCTGTTGAGATTGGCCGCCGTGGTATATAATCGGCCTGGAGGATTATTTCTACCTCCCCCCAAATGTGCTCTCAAATTTGTAGTTAATTTTAAGATGTTCACAAACTTCCATATTGGGGTATTTTTAAGGCAAGAATTTACAATGTGTGCCCTTGTTCCCCTTACTATTACTGGTACAGTTTTTCGAAAGTCCCCCGCAAACATAACAGTAATTTTATGATGATGATTTTATAAGAGAATATCTCTTAGAGTCCTATCTAGACCCTCTACATGAGCTCTATGGATCATGGAACATTCGTCCCAGATTATTAAACGCGGTCACCTGTTCATTCATCGTATCAGCCTGTTACAGTCCACTGCTGGACATAGGCCTTCCCCAAGGACCACAACAGCGCCCGATCTCCCGCTCTTTGCATCCAGTCACTACCAGCTGCCTTCTTCAGGTCGTCTGTCCATCTAGCCGGGGGGCGTCCCACACTACGTTAACCTAAGAGTGGTCTCCATTCAAGAACCTTCCTGCTCCACCTCTCGTCGGTTCTGCGACAGACATGGCCAGCGCACTGCCACTTTAGCTTGCTACATTTTTGGACAACATATGTTACCTTAATCTTATGTCGTATGACCTCGTTCCGGATCTTATCCCTTAATGTGATCCCCAACCTAGACCATTCCATAGCACGCTGAGTGACGTGTAGTCGGTGAGCCAGCTTGACTGTCATAATGTTCCACGTTTCGGCTCCGTGGGTTAAGACAGTTAAGACGCATTGGTTAAACAACCGGCTTTTTAGGCACTGCGGCAGGGTAGACGTCAAGATATGACGCAACTGGTCATTAATTAAATCTTATTTTGGTTCATAATGGTAACTCGTAGAGCTACACCCCCCTCTCCGCGTCGCTCGCGGTAACGCCTCTCTTCCTTGCAGCGTCATGTTTTGCATATCATGCGGCGCGTGTGAATTTTATATTGGTGTTATTTTAAAATTGTAATATCTTCTAAGATATTCATTGAAATTATGTGATGTCACATACAATTTTGTTCACATTTAAATACTCTTAATCAACAACACATTTATTTGTATAAAGATTAATATTATTACGTTGATACAACTCTTAAGAAATAATGCATTAATTTTGGCCAAATTTGATTACCATAAAAACGGTTCTAGTGACTTGATCTTAAAAGATAGACATATACTGTCGAAGACATTTTAAGAGGAATAATTATTTCATACAAATATTTTTTGTATCTTGAACCGTTTTCGCAACGTTCGCAACGGAAGCCCTCAAGGATGAAAATTTTCCCCGTTTTTTCCACATTTTCCATGATTTCTTCGCTCCTAGTAGTTGCAGCGTTATGTTATATAGCCTATAGCCTTCCTCGATAAATGGTCTATTCAACACAAAAAGAATTTTTCAATTCGAACCAGCAGTTCCTGAGATTAGCGCGTTCAAACAAACAAACAAACAAACTCTTCCGCTTTATAATATTAGTGTAGATTTTATTTATTGGAGAACCAACCAGATATACGTTTTACTTATGCTACAGAGCTTATGTAAATTGAAGTGTTTATAGGTTTTCAAAACTTGTAAATCAATATCGTTTATTCCTAGTTTCCAAGTGCTTCCATCAGAAAATTCAAATTACCCCGATTTTCATGAGATTCCGGTGACTCTGAAACAGATATTCCTGCCTACTTAAATATATAAAACTCAAAGGTGAACGACTGACTAACTGACTGATATAGTGATCTATCAACGCACAGCTCAAACTACTGGCGGATCGGGCTGAAATTTAGCATACAGGTAGATGTTATGACGTAGTCATCCGCTAAGAAAGGATTTTGATAAATTCTCCCTTTAAGGTTAAAAATAGGGGTTGCAAGTTTGTATGGAACTCGGTACCACGTGGACGAAGTATAGTCGAAATATAGTACTAGTCTATCTATCCTACTTTTAAAATTTTACAGATCATAATATTTTCATGAATAGTTCTTATTTTTAATTTGAATTTTAGTTTTGCAAAGGACGATATTAAAAATTGCCACAAGGCAATAATGTCAATTGCAATTATAAATGCTGCTTCGTCGTTATAAGCTACACGCATAATTTTGTTACGATAGTACAGCTTTAGGTTCAAGTGCTTTTAAGACTGATAAAAATACTATAACCATTTGGGTAAGTTTTAGATAAAGATAAAAAGGTTAATTGAATTTTTTACACCGATGAAAAAAATGTAAGCCTTAGTCACACAGTTAGCAGTTTACTTTAATATGTTAGCACAATGACTTTCGGATCGTAATGCTACCGGTGTCACTAGTGTGCACAGCAAACATGATTAAATTGGTGAACAATTACTTAGTAGTGGACAAACAATGGTGGCTACATGTATACGCGCCGACAGCCGCTGCGCCGCGCAGTTCGCCTCGTATCCTCTGACAATGAAACCACACAACTATCATCCTCTCTAGTTCCGGCATACCTTTAAGCATGAGCAATGAAACCAGCTACTTCTACGACTTCGACATCAACGAATGGGCGGAACTGTTAGCCCAAACTGTCAAAGAACGTCCGGAATGGATCCGCCTGGTTTTCATGTCGCTAATGCTGACAGTGTTCGTGGTGGGAATCGTGGGGAATCTACTCACCTGCTTCGTCATCTACTGCGATAGAAACATGCACACGGCCACCAATTACTACCTGTTCAACTTAGCGATGTCCGATTTTATACTCGCCTTTGGAATCCTATTAGAGCTCAGATCGTATTATACGAAAGCCAATATTCATTCTGTAGCTGATTACAGATACGTGTTTGAAGAGGTGGGAGATATGATGTGTAAGGTGCACTCGTTTTTTGTGTTGGCCCTGATGAATAATGGCATACTTACCTTGACAGTGCTGGCTATTGAGCGATATATCGCAATCTGGCACCCGCTGTTGTTAAACAGCAAACCTATTTGGCGGAGAGTGGCAAAAGTGATCGCTATTATTTGGATACTGGCGATCTTAGAGGCTCTGCCCGAGATATGGACCATGGCTTTGATCAAAACCAACAAGCTAGCGATATGTTTCATCGTGCCGACTACTTTTGCAAGGTTATTAAATGGCGTTCTCGCGTTAGTGACGTTTGTTATCCCTCTCAGTATCATGGTGTTTGTGTATTCTATGATTGCATTTAAAATTAATATACGTCAGAGGAATAATTCGAGAGACAAAATCTTTAACCAACGCGACAATAGGAGTAGAGTACATAAGCTGATTGGTAAGTGGTTTATTGATGTAATTAACGCTAGAAAAAAGTCTTGACCCAAATACTCCGTTCAAGAAAGCAAACTGACTTAGATTTTTCATCAAGATTGAGTCTTTCATGAGGACGACAATAATAATAATAAAATCTTTATTGCTTACATAACTAGAATTCAATGAAACAAGCAAACATAACAAAGCAATTGGGGGTGGCTCAGCTTGTGCTGACTTGGGATATGATCCCAAACAGCGCTGGTTTTCAGCCACACCCATCTCTCCATAGAAGCATTGATTAATGACAATGTTGATTGATGCTTAGTAATATGTCATATGGTGATCAGCAGCGCTGACGGTGTCATTCTTGGTGTGCTGGCTGCCCTACTTCACCATGAGGCTGCTGATCTTCGCCTCAAACATGAGGCATACTCCTTGGTACGCTCAGGTAAAGCTTTTGTCAGAACTAAGGCTTTTTCATATAAACGGAAGACACTGTACTATCTACAAACTAATTTGATTGAAAGTTACGCATTTTTCAGATCACTTACTTATTATTTTATCTTTGAATAGACAAAACAGTAACTAATGATTATTTTTCTTTTCGCAAAGGCTCTCACCTTTACGTTTCTATAGCAGAGGGTTTAAGGTGAACCATTATTTACCTATTATTAGTACTTATTATTAAGCATTTTTTTTGTTTTTTCTAGAACTGGGACTTGTTGTTAATGGTGACTTCGTTCAATAGTTGGTTCAGTATCGTGCTGAACCCAATGCTCTGCAGCTTGATGTCCACAAAGTTTAGAAAAGCCCTCAGGGTAAGTACTAATACCACAAACAGTTTATCGTCATCGTCCTCATATCAGCGTCAGATGCAGACGACAGCTGAGCATAGGCCTCCCAGGATCCTCCAAGGATTTCCACCGCGACCGGTCCTGGGCTCCCGCATCCAGCTGCTTCTGCGACCTTCACCAGATCGTTGGTCCACCTTGTAGGAGGCCTGCCGCTAACAGTTGAAGGTTTAAAAGCTATTGAAAAGAAAACCTGTTACTATAATTATATCTTTGGTTTCAGATATTATGGACTAAGACACTGAGAACCGATGGAATAACACGCAACGTTATAATATAGTACACAGATGTACCTACAAAGTTATGTTACGTGGACCAAATTTTTATTTTAAGTACCTAATTTATTAAATTAATTTTATCGACTGGATATTTTCTTTGATTTTCTTCTTCATGATTGAAGTATCTAAGAAGCTCATATGGTATTTGTGTGCAGTATTCAAAAGTCGTTTTCATGTCATCATCATCAGCCTATATACGTCCCACTGCTGGGCACAGGCCTCACCTCAACTATGAGGTGGTGCGAGCCATACACCACCACGCGGGCTCAGTGCGTTACGTTTTCATGCAATCTCACTAATAGGTGAAGTTTTGTTGTAAATTCGCCCCTAATTGTTATTACAATTCACAAATCACACCTCGTGCTGAGTGATTGTGAACCTGCCCAGATATTAGTATCGCCTGATATGGATCCTCTAGTACCAATATACAATGATCATCCATCGTTAGACGTGTCTGTCAAGTTCCCATGCAAAGACTACTGCCCACAGACTTCTTCAGGGGACAGTTCAGTTAAAAGTCCTGACTGGAACTGGCGTAAAGCCGACTTTCAAGGACTATACGCAGCATTAGCTCAATTAGATTGGTCCGAACTTGGGACTTTGACAGACGTGGATATGGCAATAACCTTTTTTTATGCCAAGTTGAATGAATTGATTAGTTTATTCGTACCGCGAAAAAAACAACATTCTGAAGTGAGTAAATATAAATACCCAAAATGGTTTACAATGGAGATCATTCAGAATATTAAAAACAAATATTTTCATTTGAAAAGATATAAGCTAGAAGGTAAGTTGTTTAATAAAGAAATGTTTAGCTATTATCGGGGTAAGGTTAAGACTTTAATCGATAACGCATACAAACAGCAGCAAAAACTAATACAAAAAAAGATTATTGACGAGCCAGTTTCTTTTTGGGAATATGTAAGGGATAAAAAGAAAGAGAGACGGCATGGACAATCATTTAACTATAAAGGTAAGGAGGTTGAGGGTCAGGCCGCAGCCGACGCTTTCGCTGAATATTTTAGTTCAGTGTTCCATGACGAGCAACCTTTGTTGGACCATATGGAAGCAGAAAAAGCGGCTAACTCTCGAGTGGATGCGTTATCCGTCTCTATTCGGCAGGTAGGAGAGAATGAATATCAGAGCGCTGTAAAGCGCCTTAAGCCACGATCATCCGGTGGTCCCGACTGCATTCCTGTGTTCCTGATAAAAGATTGTGCTTCAGTTTTCAAATTGCCTTTGCTTTATATTTTTAACCTTTCATTAAGCCAATCTAAGTATCCGGAACAATGGAAACTCACTAGAGTAACACCAGTTCCAAAGGGTGAAGCGGGCAATGATGTTTCAGCTTTTAGACCGATAGCGGTACTTTCAGCTCCTGCAAAGTTATTTGAAATAATTTTAAATCTTAGTATTAGTAAACAAGTAGATCATATTTTATCTGACAGTCAACATGGGTTTCGAAAAAAACATTCTACTACTACCAACCTCACTGAACACGTTGACTACATATGTGCCGAAATGGATGCCGGTAGACAGGTGGACGTTGCCTATTTTGATTTTAGAAAGGCTTTTGATCTCGTGAATAATGATATTTTGTTGCAGAAGTTAGCAAAATCTGGCTTCACTCCTAAACTCCTAGAATTTTTTGCTAGTTATTTGGACAACCGTCGTCAATTTGTGAGAGTTGGTGGTTTTGAGTCCAATGATTATTTCACTAGATCAGGAGTAAGTCAGGGAAGTACTCTGGGCCCAACATTATTTTTAATTTTTATAAATGATTTACCTACACAAGTCAGATCTGCAAAAAGTCTTCTCTTTGCAGACGACTTAAAACTAAGCTTGGGGATCGGTGAGGCGGTAAATGCTCTGGCTCTTCAGCAGGATATAAATGCAGTATCGCAATGGAGTAAAGATAATGATCTTCCATTTAATGAGAGTAAATGTAAAGTTATAACTTTTTCGTTAAAAATAGATCCCATTGCAGTTGACTACACATTATATGACGCGCCTTTGGCTAGAGTAAATGAAATACGTGACCTTGGATTAATTTTAGATTCTAAGCTTGACTTCAACAATCACGTGACATCAATCTGTAAAATGGCTAATAGGACATTGGGATTTGTAATGAGGACTGCCGCAGATTTTGATGATGTTAGGGTGGCTATAACATTATACAACGCGTATGTCAGAAGTAAATTAGAATACGCAGCGGTGGTATGGGATCCATATAATAAAAAGTACATACTACTGATAGAGAGGATACAGCGGAAATTTTTACGCTGGCTGTACAAAAGGAAACACGGCTATTACCCGTACCTATATCCTTCAGCTTTTGTTTTGGGTATGGTTGACCTAGAAACCCTAAAACTTAGGAGAGCAATGGCAACTGTTAGGCATTTTCTCTTCATTATTCACCACAAACTGGACAGCAAGCCAGTTTTGGAGAATGTAAGCCTATTAGTGCCATGGAGAATGCCGCGGGGGGAGGAGCGACTAGTGGCTCCGCGCCGGAGGCCACGTCTCTTGATGAGGCCAACTGCCCGAACGGTCCGGGCTGCACATGCGCCTACAAACCGTATCTTGAGTCTGGTAGGGGACATACTCATCCAGCACGAGGAACTGGACATTTTTGCTGATGGACTAATTAATTTATTGACATTATTTCATACGATTGTGGACAAAATGGTTTTACTATAAGTTTTATTTTGACATTGATATTGTAATTTGTTTAATTATTATTATTATTAATTTTTATTATAATGTTATTAATTATTTTTGTTTATATCCATGACATTATTTGATTTCGATGACATTGTTGTGACTTAGTTTATTTTAAATTTGAATTGTAATAATCTTTGTTGTATTTTTGTGCATGAGTATGTAAATTTAAGCTTGTTTGTGACTTGGTGTATACTGTAAGCTACAAGTGGTTTGAAATAAATACATAAATACATAAGATACCTGCCTCAGTATCCTTGATGAGCTGTCGTTACATTATCACTATGTCCGGAAGTCAACATATTAATTGGATTTCGATTTAAAGAAGTGCTATTTATAGGAGTTTACCTAGCTAGCTAATCATATTTTGTTACACAAATATTTGATCTACTTAAGTGCAACGTACCACAGTTTGAGCAAATATTAATCACTATCTCATGCCGGCAGTAGGTAGATGGCAAATTTCTGTTTACTTAATAGATATTTATCGTGCAGTTTAGCTTAATCTACAAAAATTACCCCCGACACGATCCAGGAAAACCGCTGGTGAGCCTCAACGGCTGGACGGATTTCGAGCATATGTCGAATAAAAAACCGCTTTAAAAACGGTTCATGCGTTCGGGAGCTGCGAAGCCACAGATAAACACACACAACAACACAGCAACACAAACACACACAGGGGTCAGACTCATAACACACCTCTTCGTCGTCTGGGGTTATAAAGTGAAACCAATTTTGTAGAGAAACCATCCGTCACCGTTTCACCCTGCTATAATAGTCCTCCTGGCCGATTTCGACCACGGCGGCCAATCTCAACAGAGATCAGTCAACTACGCAGGAGATATTATAGTGCACAAGTGTGAGCAATACACAGGTGCACTCACTGTTCTATCACTCTCAAAGTTCGGTAAGACATGACCGGGGAGAGATCAGGCGCAGGACCAACGGCTTAACGTGCGCACCGAGGCACTGGGGTGTAACACCGCCAGCTTCCCGACACCGAGCTGTTTTTGAGAAATTCATGTCAGAAAATGTCAAAAACAAATTTGGCTCTACCTGGGATTCGAACCCAGGACCTCTCGGATGCAAGGCAGAAACTTTGCCACTACACCAACGAGGCAGTCACCCTGCTATACCAGTGCATTATCTTTAAAACATGATTTTTTGTTACATTGGTTTTGTGAAGAGAAATAAAAATACTTTTTTGCTTGTTTAAATGAAAAAACATGATACATCGCAGTATCAATGAAAATAAAACAAGGTATTTGTTTATCTCATTCATCAGAACTTTAATTAAGTAATACTTTCATTATAAAAAGTGACAAAATAAAGTTCTAATATAAATAATACAAAATAACTTAGAGTCATTCGTGTTAAGTGGGCGCTTTGCCCTTAAGGATCCCATTGTGCAATAACGCAGTTAAATAAGCTACCTTCTAACATCAGTCTCTTAAAGTAATAAAATTATTTTCCTTCCTATCCTGTTATTAAATATTTTCTCATAACTCATTTATTTTTACAAGCTTCATGAGCGAATTGTAGAGTTCTTAACTTATCCATGTCTTCAAAGATCTGACTTAAAACCAAGCAACACAATAACTAAACTGATCACAATCCACAACTTGGAGACAAGATTCAGTGGAGAGGCTGCACTGAATGGCCCCATCGGCATTCGGTAGTGTATACCGTAAATGGAGTCCCAGAAGCGCGCTCGCCAGGCCATGGGCACTCCAGAAACGAGCTGGATGGTGTCCCCCAAGGAGTAGTAAGGAGCCCTGTTCTGATTTACGAAAGACCACGCCGGCAGGGATGTGTTGGCGCCGGGAGGAGTTGGCGTCCTGGAATGGAAGAACGTACTTACTGTTAATCACTTATTACAAAAGCTTTCATTATCTTCTTTAAATAAACTATGTTCTTGCATATTTTATTGGATAGGTGGTTAGATAGAGGTTTCCAATTCACAGAACTCCCAGAAAACTGATTTGACTGATTAGATCACCAGTAGCAGCACAAGACCTTAATATGTTTTAGTTTGTACAAAAGATCTGACCGTGGGACTTAAAAAGAAACATGATTTAAAATGCGTTATTTTTTTATAGATCTGACATGTACACACGGCTCCACATCAAGCTACTCATTTTCGTTGCAAAATCACCCTCACTACGTAAGCACAAGATACCGCAGTGATTAATTTGTCGTGTGGCCGTGCGTACCATATTCAAAAGCAAATAAACGATTTTTGAGTCTGAAAAATCTTGTTAAGTAGCTTGAACTCACCCGGTTAAAATGAAATTGAACCACAGATGTCTAATATTTTGTGACATTTGCGGGAAATCAGCTGTGACGTTAGCTCCGGGACTGACATCCATGAGGGTCCACACCTGCTCACAGGCCCCCCGGTCCACGGTGCCCGCCACACCCGTCTCAAAGGAGTACTCATACAAGTACACCTGCTCGTTACCAGCTCGCACCTGAGCCGACACTGTCCTCAGAATCGGATGAATGAACATCACATCAGAATAATAATTTATATAGTTCTCCAAATGATTCACTGTCACCGTCTTATTTCGCCCAAAATAAAACTCTTTGATCACTCTGGCCACGCCCCATAGTTGGTCATCGCCCGAGAATTCCAGATCTGCTGGCAGGAACTCCGTGAAATTGTCATTCATACCCAGCATCCATTGATTGAACAATTCCAATCTATACGATCCATCTCTTATAGAATACCCGTAAAGTGTTGGTACAGTTCTATATGTAGCATTCCTCAAAATAATTTCAGGAGCGGCGTGTAAAAACATTTCTTGACCTACATTTCTTTCTATGCACGGTTGGAAAAAGAAAGATGAATCTCTTCCCTCGCTTATAAAATCGAACTGGGTCAAGTTTGCATACGAAAGTCCTCTAAGAAAGTGGCCTAGAGCAGTTACGTTAGTAACGTTATTGAAGTTGAAGCGTTGAGCGAATAGTCGAGCATTCCCCAGAGGATTCATCTGAATGCTGAAAGGGGCTAGGCTGCAACCGCTCTCGGCTATTACTCTATGGAATAAAGGACTTGTGGCATTTACAGGATTGGTGGTATTCAAAGGGTTGGTCATGTTTGACAGGACTAGAAGATCGGTAGCACTGGCACCGGAGCTACATCCCCAGACGGTCACATTATTGGGATCGCCTCCAAAGCTTGCGATGTTTATCTGGACCCATCTCAGAAGGGCAGCCATGTCTTTCATGCCTGCGTTTCCAGGAGCATGCGCAGTTCCAAGGCACAGAAACCCGTGTGCACCAAGTCGATAATTGAACGAGATTGCTATCAAATTGTGGCTGTTCACCAAACCTCTTGGCGTCACTTGCATACCGTATCCTGTTTGATAGCCACCACCGTGAACCATCACTAGCACGGGAAGGTTGGACTGCTGACCACCTGGCGTAAACACATTGGCAACAAGACAGTTTTCAGTGTGGTTCGTGATACCGGGTTGTGGACATCTAATATCATAGTCTATGGCATGGTACGTGCCTTGTATTGGTGGCGGCGGAAGCGGTGCCTAGAAAACAAAAAGATATCGCGTTAGAGTATCTGATTAATATTTGGTGGGTGTTTACTTTGTGTGTGTTAATAGGGGTATTTAATTGCAGATAGAGTTTTTATATTTTTATCCTAGTGTTTCGAAGGAACCACTTAACCTACCTAGGATGTCGTGTTTCTCGAAGTCATTTTAACCAATCATTTTTTTTAATATGTTTGCAAAGATACGTATTATTGTAAAAGAAGTTAACGAAAATCCGCAAAAAGTATCGTCTCAAGATTGAACTAACCTGAAATTTGTGTATCCCTGTAGGTGCAGTGGCATACGGAATGTTGAGGTACTCGTACACATTGTAATAGTTTTCGGCCTGCCAACCGCGGACTTGTCCTTGAGCGATCTGCACCAGTCGACTTGGCCTCGAAGGATCAAGTTGGCCTGCCGCTAAACCAACTAAGGTTGCACATACCCACACCACTTTTCCCCACATGTTCTTACTATCAAGTGATAAATAATGAAGTTCAAATATTATACTTTTGCCTAAACATTGGATTACGGACTGAGTCATGGCTTATCGCGATAATACGACGTGATTCAAGCGATAAATTATGTATTTCTTTTTGGTAATGTCAGAAATTATATCTGTTTGTAACATAATGGAAATAGAGCAGACTCTCTGATTTTTTTCAGCTTTCTATGTATAAAGATTATCGTCAATAAACCGACCTGTCTTTAATTAGAAAACTCTAGGAACTATAGCAGGTTATACGATACACGAAAGTGGTCGGTCAGTATAAAAAATATTTACGTACAAAACCTGATATCCTTCGCTCACTTACAATTCACAGGCTTACTGCTTTTGCTTGTATTGTTGTAGGTAAATCCATTAACTCAATTATCAATGCATTATCAGTTGACAGGAAATCCAGCTTTATCATAGTTAAGTTCATTTTAAGCATTCTTATGTCCTTTCATATATTATGCGTATTGCGTACTTATGTACAAAATACGACCTAAAGCGTGATCTTCTTATCAAAATCTATATATATATATAAAAGAAAGTGGTGTTAGTTACACTATTTATAACTCAAGAACGGATGAACCGATTTGGCTGAAAATTCGTGGAGAGTTAGCTTAGAACCAGGACACGGACATAGGATATTTTTTATCCCCTTATCGACCGCGATTTGGAAATCAAAGGGATTCCGTGCGGACGAAGTCGCGGGGGGCCACTAGTGATTCATAAAAGCAATTTAATGTTGTCTAACGGTCATTTGGCGTAACCGCGCACTAACTGAATCCGTACAACCATGCATACTCTTTAAGATCTGAGTAGGTTATTCTACAGCCCTCAACTGTGTTTTTATAGGGTAAAAGCTTTTCTTTCGCGAATAGTTGCTTCTAGAGAGCCTTAAATGTTTGTTAGAAGACGAGTTTTGTTTTTTGTTGTTGTTTGTTGTTGTTTTCGAATTCACTGTACCAGTAACTTGTTGTAAATAAAATGAATATCCATTTAACCTTTTCATACATTTTTTTAAATATGCAAAATGCATCAACTGGACGGAGAATAGTCTGAAGACACTTATTCTTGAAGAGAGAAAATTCTGTTACTTTGTGCCATTATGAAGGTGTTTGTTTCCTTAGGATAAAAAATAATAAAAAGTATGTAATAATAATATAAACTATAAGTATGAATGATGTTTAACTAAAGTATCTTAATTCGTGATAGCGATATTTTTGTGTCCATAAATCCAGAAACATTACATAACACTTTAATTTTTTTTCACTGCACCCATTGCCTTTTTTCTGCATGACCTTGAAGTTGACTGGCAGAAAATGCTTTTAGCATTAAATCCACCCTTTGTACATTTCTTGTGCAATAAAGTTTTAAATAAAATAAATAATAAATAACACAGGCAGCTGTAAACTAGTGAAGTTAATACGTCTGTTTTTTACATAACACATAAAGTAAACACCGAATTGTGTTACAATGTTGAAAGTTTTAGCTGAAAATGAAGAAATAAATACAAGGGCAATAATGACAATGCATCCACTATCGCTATGTACAGTCGCAGTAATTGAATTGAATGAAATTAGTATAATTGATAGCTAGTTTCCATCAGTGAATTGGATATCTAGCTTCTCATTGCCCAACCTAGTTAAGTGGAATCCGCAATTCACATAAGTGCTCGGCACATAATAGGTTGGCAAACATCAATTATCACTTCGTAACTAATGTGACCAGAGGCTAACGTTTCGTGGCTTAGTATGGTGACGTGTATATCTCGGGACGCACTGGTTTAACCCTCAGTTTATTTGTAAATCGAATATTTGGCCAGGATTTTATGGGGACCTATTCTAATGACTCCGACGCCTGGTTTTTAAAACAATGGGAAGACTATATAGATGCAATGGTGAAGGAAGAACCGGACTGGGTGCATATATTGTTTACGGTTGTGATGTTTTTAATTTTCTTAGTGGGTGTGAGTGGGAACCTGTTGACCTGTGCCGTGATCTACTGCGACAAGAGCATGCACACAGCCACAAATTACTACCTTTTCAACCTGGCCATAACCGACCTATTGATGGGATTCGGAATTCTCTTAGAGCTAGACGGATATATGAACTACCCATACGACTACTATAACACGGGCGACTGGACGTGTAGAGTCCATTTCTTTTTGGTTGTGACATTATTTAACACAGATATTTTGACGATAACCGCACTAGCGGTGGAGAGATATGTAGTTATATTTTATCCGATGCTGCTGAACAAGAAACCCGCGCGAAGAGTGCTGAAGGTGATTTGCTTGATTTGGTTAGTCGCGACTCTGGAGACGGTGCCGGAAACTTGGACTGTGCGCTTGGCGAATACCCCAAAGTTTTCCATTTGTTGGTTTTCGCTAACGCCACTGACGAGGCTATTGAACAGTATCATGAGCTTGGTGACATTTGCCATCCCGCTAGTGATCATGCTGTTTGTGTACACGATGATCGCGTGTAAAGTGAAAACAGCTCAGACGAGAACTTACGCAGAAGTCAAGGTTTTTAATCAAGGAAATAATAGCAATAAAGTCAGCACGCTAGTAAGTAAGTAAAAATAAAATATTCAGGCTAAAACATCTGTTCAAGTGTTACTTTGTTGTCAGGGATTTTGATGGTGTGTTAAATATCAGTGTCTGTAACTCTGTAAGGTTCAGGTCACACCTGCAGCATACTGCGACAGAAAGTCGCAGGTACCGCCTGAGCCTCAGGTACATACTTCATTATTTTCAGTGGCGCTGACGGTTGCGTTTGTAGTATGCTGGTTGCCGTTTTTTTGGATAAGGATCACGTTCGCGCTGGACATGCATCTGGGACGGTCTTGGGTCATGAAGGTAATTTTAATGCTTTCATATTATTTAAATT
The DNA here is from genome assembly GCA_963921415.1 of Pyrausta despicata. Classification (NCBI taxonomy): domain Eukaryota; kingdom Metazoa; phylum Arthropoda; class Insecta; order Lepidoptera; family Crambidae; genus Pyrausta; species Pyrausta despicata. The sequence continues at coordinate 703,710 of OY992851.1, forward strand.
TACTATAAAAGCAAATGGATGCTAAACTTCTTAACGTTCTTTGGTGGAATAGTGGCGTGTGTACCTGTTGAAAGTTACCGCTATCTATAAGGTTTTGGGTTCGATTCCCGGACGGAGACTATGTTGGAAACCAATTTCCAAATTTGTCACGGGTCAGGTTGTTTGTGGTACCGTTGATTCTGAATCAGAGCAATGTATGTTTTCTTTCTGATTATTGTGTCGACCTAGGCATATTACATTTTTAAAGATCAAAACTCAGCCACCGACAAAGCGTTGTCAGTGACCTTGTAGGTGGACCTAGTAGCCTCGTTGGTGGAGTGGCAAAGTTTCGGCTTTACATCTGAGAGGTCCTGGGTTCGGATCCCAGGTCGAGCCAAAAATGTTTCTGAGACTTTCTGTCATGAATTTCTTAAAAACAGCTCGAAGTTGGGAAGTTGGCGGTGTTACATCCCCATGCCTCGGAAAGCACGTTAAGCCGTTGGTCCTGCGCCTGATCTCTCTCCGGTCATGTCGGATTGCCGTCTCACCGAACTTTGAGAGTGATGGAACAGCGAGTGCACCTGTTGCACTCACACTTGTGCAATATAATATCTCCTACGTAGTTGGCTGATCTCTGTTGAGATTGGCCGCCGTGGTCGAAATAATAGTACACTTGCGTAATCCCGATATACGAGCCATATAATCAAAAGTGGGATAGCTGGGGCCTGATATAATCGCGCTGTAAGCAAAGATAGACTTATAAAATAAACTTACATTATAAAATATACAATGTTATATATTATAAAACAGGCCCTTTTCCGGGTTTATATGCAGATATAAGTCTCATATAATCCTCAGGAAATCATGGTTCTAGGATAGTTAAAGAACCACTTTTTGTTGGTTGGGGGACTACTATTATTATTAGAGGCAAAGGCCAAGGCAAAATGTGTATGTGTTGTTGTTCCTATTTAATATGATAAAATACCGAAATTTCAACTAAGTAAATTAGGTCTAGGTCTAGATCATAGTAATGATTATGAATCCTGTCCAATCCCAGGTGATTAACAGTGACTTTACAGTAGTGTCTTCTAGTTTGATTTGATTACTATGACATTTTATAATCTCTAACCATGTTTGTAAATTTTTCAGCACTGGGATTTGCTGATGATGCTGTCTGCCTTCAACAGCTGGTTTAGCATTGTCTTGAACCCTCTACTCTTTAGTCTGATGTCTACCAAGATTAGGAAAGCACTCAAGGTAAAAGGCTTAGGGGGTGACTCGGGCACTCAAAATCTTACCCGTGGTCGAGTTTACCACTTTTAGGTTTTGATGTAGGGAACTCGACCGAAGATTTAATGTTTGTTGCCGAGTTTACTTCTTAAATTATTTGTAATAGTCAATTCGGCCGTCAATTTGAAAACGACGACTTAGCTGTGAAATAAGTAAAATAAATCAAAGTTAACATACATGTACCTAACTTGTTTAATCATAAAAATATACAATAATTCAAACTATTTCTGTTAACATTCTCTGGAAACAATAAAAATAATATTCATTGTAAAAATAACGACGAATTGGATGTGAAATAAATCAAATTAAACATACCAATAACTTGTATAATCTTAAAAAAGCTACAATAATTAATACATTTCTGTTAATTTATCGTTATAGTAATATTACCTAATCTAGCATAGACACAATGCTAATTTGTCAATACAATGACCTAGTGTTATTTCATTGTCTATGTATTCAATCAGGGATGATTCTAACTTTTTATGACGTTTTATAGACTCACTGGTTCTTTTAGAAACATATTTGTTTTTTTTTTCAGAATATTATTTCAAAAACTGAGCGTGAAATATTAATTGTTATTTACTTAAAATTCATAGCAAAACAATGAAAGAACAAATATTTTATTACAATTAACGCAGATCGCAAATGCTTAGTGACAGGAAAACAGTTTAAGGATTACCTACAATGTTACATTTTATTGTTGTGAACTAAGAACTAGAAAAATGAAAACAAAATAAAAGTGGGAATTCTAAAATAAATTGGAGTATAAAATATACCATTTGCATAACTTCACAAATTCTTAAACCCATGCTTTATAAGAAAAGTAGGTAAAGCAACGCGTATTATTACTTCAGTTGATCATGATATACAGGGTGTCCCATAAACGTACATACTTTTCAACTTTGAAATTTACAGTTCAAAGTATAGAGAGGACGGTTGGCTTTATGTATTGGGAGAATACATAAAAGACAAAAACACGTTTGAATTTAATCAATACTTGGAGCAAACTTGGATCAAAAATATAAGGTGTTTAGCCGACAAATGGTGTCTTTACAAAATTAGAAATAAAGCAAACAATGTTACTGAAGCTTGGAATGCATGTTTTACCAAAAGAATAAAACCTTAACCAAATATATCACAATTATTACTTAAAACTCTTACGAAAGTTTCTAACTATTAGACATAAAAAAACAAATATGTTTCTAAAAGAACCAGCGAGTCTATATAACGTCAAAAAAGTTAGAGTCATTTGTTTTATTATTATAATAATAGTCCTCCTAGCCGATTTCGACGACCACACTCAACAGAGATCAGTCAACTACGCACGATATATTATAGTGCGCAAGTATGAGCGCAATACACACGTGGACTCACTTTTCCATCACTCTCAAAGTTCGGTGAGACGGCAATCCGACATGACCGGAGAGAGATGAGGCGCAGGACCAACGGCTTAATGTGCTTTCCGAGGCACGGGGGTGTAACACCGCCAACTTCCCGACTTCGAGCTCTTTTTTAAGAAATTCATGACAGAAAATATCAGAAACAGTTATGGCTCGACCTGGGATTCGAACCCAGGACCTCTCGGATGTAAGGCAGAAACTTTGCCACTATACCAACGAGGCATCTGTTTATTATTGTATATTTGATTATACAAGTTATTGGTATGTTTAATTTGATTTATTTCACATCCAATTCGTCGTTATTTTTACAATGTATATTATTTTTATTGTTTCCAGAGAATGTTAACAGAAATAGTTTGAATTATTGTACATTTTTATGATTAAACAAGTTAGGTACATGTATGTTAACTTTGATTTATTTTACTTATTTCACAGCTAAGTCGTCGTTTTCAAATTGACGGCCGAATTGACTATTACAAATAATTTAAGAAGTAAACTCGGCAACAAACATTAAATCTTCGGTCGAGTTCCCTACATCATCTAAAAGTGGTAAACTCGACCACGGGTAAGATTTTGAGTGCCCGAGTCACCCCCTAAGCCGGGTAAAATTATACTTTTTTTTCGGACTATTTCGCGATTTATTTACATTTTATTTTAAACTGACGTTTTGGACCCTTTTCAGCGTCCGTGGTCACAGGTAGACTAAGGTGTTAGTTGTCATCATTACATAGATTGATAAAATTTATAATCTACCACCACTAAAAAATATTAAGTTACGTGCCTGTGCACACAAAATGAGCCAACAGTATCTCGAGGTCTTGCAGTGCAGGGTCGAAAATAAAATGTAAATAAATCGCGAAATAATCCGTGAAAAGTATATCATTTCAATGTCTACTGTTCGCGTAAACTGACGAAACAAAAATAAATCACGATAAGCTAAACTGTCAAGGTACGCAAAAATGTAAACAGAGTCTCGTCTCTTATCACATTTTTAGCTTATTTGAACTCAATCCTGCCTGACCCCCAATTATTTGGTTCACAGAAATTGTGGAACACAAAATTCAAGAGACGGCCTAACAGGATGAACTTAGCAGCGTGAAATGAGAAACAAGCGCTACAGATACAATGGTCAATCGTGGGTCCCATTTTCAATGGCCGGTTAAGCTTGAGAGGAATTCCTCTCTAAATTTAGTCACAGTGATAGATAGTTGAGTCACAAAGATAGCCAGACCTGTTAATGAAGTGTTCCGGAAACCAAAATAGTTTGTCAGTTATCTAATCTTCTAGTGACGTGTGGCATATTATTTTGCAGTCATGAAGTAATCATTAGACGACTTACAAAAAATAAAGCAAAGTTCAGTAGGAGACAACCTCAACTGTTAAAGTACCTTTGTATGATATCTCAGAACGACGAAATAAAATAAATAAATATTAATTTAAAAAATACAAAATAATTTATTGTCTTATTGACCTCATCTTAAAAATCACATTATTATATTATTAGTATTAAATCTCCCCCGATTCAACCATTTCCTTAAGCTTGTACTTTTTTATCTTTCCCGTCGAAGTTTTGGGGAACTCTTCCACGATCCTCAGAAGTCGTGGCATCTTGAACCTGGCCAGCTTCCCTGTAAGATGGGTCTTGAGGTCGTCGAGAGTGACGAAGGAACCTGGAGTGACGCGGAGGACGGCACACACCTCTTCGCCTACTCGTTCGTCTGCGATGCCCATAACCTGATTGAGGATGAAATTATCCGTTTAATTATTTTAAAACTTTGTCCCTGCAATGATAGCCTACAATTTTTTTAAGTTTGAGTGACAAAGCATCTAGACGATTCCATTGTCGACTCAGTATCTATCTTGCTGGGCTTAGTCCTTTTCAGGACTCGGAGCTGCGTCCTTTTCAGGACTCTGGAAGTCCCACACTCAAGCTCCCGCTCTCGGTTTTGGATCTTAAATCGGTTTCCTGAGATAAAAAAAGAAGTGTCTACACTACTCTACCTGGCTCTCCACAACTTGAGGGTGTGTGTTAAGCAGGTCCTCGATCTCCTTGGGGGCGATGTTCTCCCCCCCTCGAATGATTATGTCCTTGTTCCGGCCCACGATGCGCCCGTAGCCGTCGGGAGTTAAGGTGAACTTGTCTCTGGGAATAACGTGATTAGTGAGAATTTGTGTGTATCTGCAGTAACTGTTCCTACTGTTCAACTGATTCATGTCACTTGTTGGAGAGTTTTCATTCAATAACAGCAATATATGTTACTAGTTGTATATTGTTTAATCTTTTTTGGTCTGCAACTATCACATTAGAATTTATTAAAAAAAAAACAACGTACACAGGAATGTGTACAATTTAGGTGGTCTCATCGCTACTAGACAACCTTTGGGTTACCGATATTGTTATTCACAGGGGATTCCCCCTGTAAGGGGAGTTCCTAGTTTTCTTTTCTAGTTAAGACTTAAGTTGGCTAAAACTATAATTATTTACAAACTTTCTGATTCTTCAGGCTTTTTCTTTCAGTGTTTGCTACTGCAAATCAGCGTAGAGACATTATTTTAAGCCTTAGTAAGGTACATAGGAAATTCTAAGTACTAACTAGAGCTGCTTAATATCATAATCATATTTAGTAATTTTATTACAGAATCTACCCAAAATAATTCCAACGTTCATTTAGCAATCAATCGCCGCTTTATTTTTGATAAAACCAAACAGAGGATAATACTGTATGTACGTACTTGCAATCGTCAACTTGAAAACGTACATACATACGCACGCACGTGTAAACAACTCCCAGCACTGACGACGACTAGAAGTGGAGCTGGTCCATCAGACCTGATGACGACTAGGAGACTCATTGATCGGATAGACTCGGCTTAGTAAAGCACGCGCTACTAGCTCGTACCGTATCTCCCCCTTTTTGGTTTTTTTGTAAGAATCCTACCCAGTTTTGAACCAGCCATCTTCGGAGAAGGACTCACTGGTCTTTTCAGGCTCGCCCCAGTATTTGATCATGGTGCTGTACCCCCGCAGCAGCAGCTCGCCACTCGCACCCCAAGGAACGGTTTTACCTGCTTCGTCTACTACCTGGTGATAAAAGTAAGATTAGAAAGAAAGAAAGAAGTGTCACACACACATACACGCACACACACACGCACGCATACGCATAAGCACACACGCGCGTTAGCATCGATGCTAAAATACGTACATGGCCGGAGTCGCGATGCTGTCACCGGCTTTAAAAATCGCTGTGTAAGTGACCTTATACTCGAAATTGGGACAAGAATTAAAACGAATAGGTGTCCACGAGAGCCCGAGCATACACTTAGCGGTATTTAAGTTTTAATGCACTTAAGCATGTAAAACATAAGCTATCAAAAGTATGTTACTGAACATACCTAAATGTCTGCAGTAGCAGCAAAAAAAATTAAAAACCCAAAAAACGCTCATATTTAGGAACATAATTTCTAAAACTGAACACGCGTGCGTAAGAGTTGTTTACAGTATACATTCTAGACATCTGTATATCGCACGAAAAACTCGGGTATCCTTTTTCTTCTAAAAAAATAGTTTAAAAAAATACCTTAATGACTAAAGGTTTACTGTTCAATAAAGGATTATTTTAATGATGCTCAAAGCAGCACAATTCATGTCCCTTACACAATCAGCACTTTTTTTAAAACAGGCAATGACAATGGTGACCAAGTTTCTTGCGCAGCTTCTTCTCGGCACCAGTCCAAAAGTTGTCCCAAAGCTGTGGTATGGTTTTATGGGACGTCTTAAAGTACCCACTCTGGGTCTATTAATGGTTCATGAGCTTTAACCTTGACTTCTGTGTGGTCGTGCAAGAAGCCAACAGTCTCAGCGACGACGTCAATACTGTCCATGGGTAGGGACTGAAACACCCCCGCCGTCGCCTCCGTCATCCCGAACAGCGACTGAAAAAGGCCAAATTTAGATATTATCACACTAAACTGGGCTCCGTTATGGTCTGCGGGGATATAGGTGTATTGTATGTTAGCAAGTATATACTTAACTTAATATGAAAAACACACGCACCACGATACACTGAAATCGCGTCACCGCGCGGTACTATTTGTGCAGAATCTGATAGACAGGAGATAATCGCTAAATCGTTTCGGTGTATAAGCTACCGAAAGAGACTGTAAAGCACAAAGTGAAGAAATTTTGATGAAATATTAGAAAAGGCTTTACTTATTTTTGATAAGTCAGGATGTATTAAGACATACCTATGTTAGACCAGAAAGTCTTAAATTCTTTTTTCTCATGGACCACATTGGAAATTTTGGTCGTTCTGATGGGCTCTCAGCAGTAACATTCCTATCATATTTCCAAAACTCGTTAAAAATATTAACTGATGTCTTTAAAAAAAATGGGAGGACTCAGGACACTCAGTCGCCGACGAGACGAACCTCGTGGACCCTTAGGGTTCCACTTAGACTACTTTGGTAACCACTAGATCAAACAAAAGCAGTTACCCTTCAAAATAAGTTTGTCAGAACCTAAGTTAATAAGTCTCACCCTCAAAATAAGTTTGTCAGGACCTAAGATAAAAAGTCTAACCTTCAAAATAAATTTGTCAGAACATAAGTCAAAAAGTCTCACCCTCAAAATAAGTTTAGAATATTAGTTAAAAAGTCTCACCCTCAAAATAAGTTCAGAACATTAGTTAAAAAGTCTCACCCTCAAAATAAGTTCAGAACATTAGTTAAGAAGTCTCACCCTCAAAATAAGTTCAGAACATTAGTTAAAAAGTCTCACCCTCAAAATAAGTTCAGAACATTAGTTAAAAAGTCTCACCCTCAAAATAAGTTCAGAACATTAGTTAAAAAGTCTCACCCTCAAAATAAGTTCAGAACATTAGTTAAAAAGTCTCACCCTCAAAATAAGTTCAGAACATTAGTCAAAAAGTCTCACCCTCAAAATAAGTTAGTCAGAACCTAAGTTAAAAAGTCTTAGTTTCAAAATAAGTTTGTCAGAACATAAGTTAAAAAGTGTTCAAACAGGCCTCTTACTGTGACTTTTTTAACGTTGAGGTACTTCTCCATGTCTCGCATGAGCTGCGGGCTGCAGGGCGCGCCGGCCGTCAGCGCCAACTCCAGCCGAGGCTTGTACTCTGAACTGCTTTTTAACTGAAAAGGTAAAATAAAAATTACTAGTCGATTTCGACCACGGGAGCTAATCTCAACAGAGATCAGCCAACTACGCAGGAGATATTATAGTGCACAAATGTAATCGCAAGACACAAGTTCACTGACTGTTCCATCATTATCAAAGTTCGGTGAGACGGCAATCCGACATGACCGGAGCGAGATCAGGCGCAGGACCAACGGCTTAACGTGCGCACCAAGGCACGGAAAAAGAAAAATTATTACGTCTACTTATCATCAAATAAGCACTATGAAGTTTCATTGAACTTAGGTATTTGTACCTGATACCTGAGATTACAAATATAACTACTTAAGTATGTTTAGAAATTTACAAATATGAAATTACCTGCGTTACCATGTCCACAAACATGGTCGGTGTCCCAGTAATTATCGTACATCTGAAAATATTAATAATTTTCACACTGTAGGTTGTTTTAATCAACGTTTAACGCAATATACGATAACGCAATATACGAAGATTTATGTTTTTCGCATGTATTTTGTATGTATGTAATAATTGTGGAATCGCTAAACGGATTTACACGATTGAGGTATCGGCAGATTTGTCTTAGTGCCCAAGCGTTCTTAGATGTGTCATTTCAAAAAAAAATGTTTGAATACTATAATAAGGGAATATCAAATTAAAGGGCTCAGCACTCGGATTTCAGAATGGTATATCAAAGCATAATTTTCCTCTCTAGTCTAGTCTAACTAAGCAGACATGAATAAAATTATAATTTTATGTACAAAGATAGTTTGTGTTGACTTATAATTCAATTCACAACTCACAACTAAACTTTGTATAAAAGGTGGACTTACCGGCATAGGGCTTCCTCTTTCAGTAATACCTTTGTACTTACATACAAAGCAGAAATAAATAGTTGGCGGTGCGATTAAGGAAAAACTTATCGCGCCGCCCACTTTGATCGAATTTTGTGGAATTCGTGACTATTAATCAATTTTAGGTCCGATTTGCTTAATGCCTTTACGCTTTTCTTTGAAATCTTAAAATACGTTTCTTAGAACAGCAGCTCTACTAATAAGCGAAAAACAAAATCACAATGGACCCAGGAACTAAATATACTTTTTAAGTTTGGTATGGCGTCACTACTCATAATCTTTATGTAGTGTTTACAAACTTATGATTATGCAGTGCTGCTAAGTTGGCTTGCGCGTCGTAGATGGGTGCGGCCAGCGTCACCGAGCTGCCGTGACGGTAGCCGCTCAGCACCGTCACCACCGAGCCCAGTGCGTGGAAGACTGGCACCTGAAAGGACAGTATAATATGCTGTAAAAGACAGTATAATATGCTGAAAGGCAGTATAATATGCTGGAAAGACAGTAGAATATTAAATTTGTATACACCGCCTACCAAAAAGTCTTCGACAAAGTAGATCATGAAGTGTTGTTGGCTAAAATCACACAAAATGGTATTAGAGGCAACTTGCTGCGTTGGTTTGCATCTTACATAACAAAAAGAAGTAAGAGGGTCTTCACATATGGTTTTTAATCTGTATAAGAGATTTTTTTTAATTTATTTCATACCTTTGTTAAAGTAAAAAATGGAAAAATCGCACATCCTCTATTTGGAAACTTTATAATATCAAAAATGTTATTCTAACTGGAAAGAAGTAAGGTGCATGATGGCCTGATACATAATATATTTTCATCATACATTTTACGACATAGCTTAGCTTAAACTGTTTACCTGCACACAGATGTCCTGGTGTCCCTCGTGGCAGAGAAGCCTCTTGCCTATGAAGTAGACATTATTTGCTAGGCCCATTTGAGAGTCCAGAGCAGCTTTAGGGTTACCTGTAAATGTTTGTATTGACGAAAAGTTATAATGTCATGTCATTTTAAAGTCGTAGAAATTATAATAAGGAAATAAAAATTTTAAATTTTCACTGGTCCGTTAAAACGAGAATGTTATTAGCATATGTAGTTGTAAAGAGAGTTCACACATAATAGATATAGTATTCCGGATCTTTTGCAATATTATTACTGTCATGGGTGATATACGTTTACCACTGGAAGTACTTAGGTATATTTAATTCAATTCGATTTATTTATTTATAATATATTTCTTTCTTCACTTTCCATAGTATACTTGAAGCATGAATTACTTTGTACTTTTTAATACGTATTGTAGAAAACCTTGAACATTGTTTTGGGCGTTGTTTGTTCTTAATATTGCTGCTGGTACTTATAACGTAAGAGGCAAAGACAATTGCGACCAAGTTTCTCGAATACCTTCTTTTGAACACCAGCCCACAAATTGTTCCCGTTCTATGGGACGTTGAAAAGTGCCCCCTATCTATGGTCTTTTAACAGAAATAAATGACTTTTATACTATGACTTTTTTGGAGACTAAGCTTGATAGTCTAGACCACCGCCGTAAAGTTGCCTGCTTGTCGGTGTACTACAGACTCTACTTCGGGGTGTGTGCTCATGAGCTCCTTATGCTCATTCCACCAAGTCCATTTTACCAGAGGACCACCAGACGTACGGCGGGTTACCATCCATACTTGGTTGATATACCTACTATACGCACTAAGCGCTTCGCTTCAGCCTTCAAAATGCGCACAGCCAAGGAATGGAATGCACTTCCGCCAACGGTGTTCCCTCTCTCTTATAAGTTGAGTTCATTCAAAGCGAAAGTCAATAGGTACCTTCTGGGTAAGCTCGCTACAATATTAAAAAATATAAATATTGTTACGCCGGTAGGCTAGTGCTAAAACTTTGATCGTGTTTTTCCATGCCTTGGAGGCGTTTTCAGCAGGCTGAAATACCATTTCAGGCCGTTTCAGAGAGTGCTCTAACACATACTAGTTTATCGAAATTTCACCCAAGTTGCCGTTGTTTTCAGGCGCCTGAAACATGTTTTCAGTCCGTTTCAGGCCACCCTCTATCAGATGACGCCATAACCTGAAAACCCGTTTTCAGGCGTTTTCAGGACCCCTTATGGGCCTTTGAAGCCCACTTCAGTATATGACGTAATTTTCAGTAGGAGTGAAAGAGATAGCACGATTAGAGAGAAGCAGCTATACTAAGAACATTCCAGAAAGGTGTGACAGAGACAGCACAAGACAAGGATAGCACTATGATTCGAGAAAGGTCTAGGCTAGGCAAGACGGCATTTGGAAGGATCCCGAACAGTCTCGTACTGGGTAGTAGGTACCTACCGAATATTCGGGAGTCCTTGACGGCCGGTATATAAGGAGCCCGGGAATGCGACCGAGTTGGAGTTTAATTTGGGAAAGCGACGAGTAAACATCGAAGCGAAAACTGCGACAAGAAGATTTTGGAGTGCGATATAAGTGTTTGTGTACTAAGTGTTGTAACGTAAAGTGTGTACAATAAATCCTACTCTACTTCATCGGTTTAGAAGTGCATTTCAATCTAGATCCCACACCCCTAGAACGTAACATTTGGTGTCAGAAGTGGGATTGAAAATGCCGATTACTCCGCGAGAAGAAGAGAAGGAGGGGATGCAGACCCGAAGCCGCACCGCTGCTGGAGACTCTGCGGGCACCGCCGGAACGTCAGACACAGCGGTACCAGCTTCAAGGACGCCGGAGATAGACGTCAACGCCATTCTGATCCTCCTGAAAGAACAGGCTAGAAGGCAGGAGGAACAAGCCAAAATCCTGCAACGAGAGCTACGGGTTCAGCAGGAGGAACAAGCCAAAATCCTGCAACAAGAGCTACGGGTTCAGCAGGAGGAACAGACCAGAAGGCAGGAGGAACAGGCTAGAATTTTGCAGCAAGAGCTACGGGACCTGAAAGAAGTCCTCCGTGAGGTACACGAAGTAGCTGCAGAATGGAAAAAGGAGATGGCTGAGGTGCAAGACAAAATTGTGGGCGTTGAAATAAAAGTTGAAAACCACGAGGAGCGCCTCAATGGACTGAACGAAAAAGTGGAGGGCCAGGAGAATCGCCTCCAGAAGTTGGAGATCAAAGTGGCCAACAGCACCACCAGTGTATCAGGTGCACCAGCCACAGGGGGTGAAAAGTTAAAGGTACCTCCATTCGATGGTACCTCTTCGTGGGCCGCATACAAGCTCCAATTCGAGATGGTTGCCGAAGCGAATGGCTGGAGCAAGGACTATGCTAAAACGGCACTGAGTTTGGCGCTGCGGGACGAAGCTCTCACTGTTCTGGAAGCGTTAGGAAAGGAGAAGACATACGACCGTCTTCTTGAAGCTTTAGAGGCACGCTTCGGTGACAGCCATCTAGAGCACGTTTACAGAGCTCAGCTGAAGAATAGGACTCAGGGGCATAATGAGTCGTTACAAAAGTGGGCACTTGAGATAGAGAAGCTCGTCCGGAAGGCGTACCAAGGTTCCGCAGCGACTTTCATCGATGAAACGCTAGTACAGGCATTCATAGATGGGATTCGGGACTTTGAAGTGAGGGCTGCTGTACGGCTGGGACACCATGGGACCTTGAAGGATGCGCTCGCCCATGCCCTGGAGGTGGAAGCTGTACGCCAAGACTCAACAAAATCCTTTAGGGTGCGCGAAGTTGCGGCCAGGGAGCCGATTGCTCCACCTCGAGAAACTGGGCCTCGATGCTACAACTGCGGGGAAAGAGGACACATACAATCAGGCTGCCCAAAAAGATCTTGGAGGCAACGGGACTCGGACCGAACGGAGAGGCCAGCAAACTCTGATAGTTCAGAGCGGCAGCAGCAGGGGAAACGAGTAAAAGCCAGGACTGAGGGACGAGTGCTGGCTGGTGGTCAAAATGTCCCAGTTATGATCTCGCAGGCGAACGACGGGAACAGTCTGGCTGTCAAAGGAGAAATTGGTGGAGTACCATGTCACCTTACTATTGACACCGGAGCTTCTCGGACCGTGATCAGTTCTCGACTGCTGAAACACCTGTCCAGGGATCATCTAGTCCGACCAATGCATCTTCAGCTGCAAACGGCTACCGGCCAGTACATCTCCGTCCAGGGGGAGCAGGAAGTGTCAGTGAAGATTGGAGAAAAGAAGTACTGGCACAAAGTCATCATTGCTAACATCGTAGATGACTGCATTATTGGTCTTGACTTTATGAGGAAGTATGAGTGTAAGATCGACATGAAAGGAGGCGTGCTGAAATTTGGGGCTTATGAAGTTCCTATGGAAGGTGGAGTGAGTGGACATGTCTTCTGCGCTAGAAGGACTACACTTCAACCGAGATCGCAAGCCCTAGTTCCGGTGACATTGCCGCACGGTGCGAGACAAGGATCTCATTCCTGCGTGTTAATAGAGAAAATGGACGGCAGTAAACCATGGATGCCAGCTCGCACAGTGGTAACGACGTCATCTGCAGCATTTATAAGGGTGCTAAATCTAAGTGACACTCAACACGTCATAAGTAAAGGAACCCTTATGGGAACATGCGAGGCAATCTCTTGGATACGGAGTTGCCATGGGTCGAAGGAGAACAAGTTACAAGAAGAAGTTGTGGAAATTGGAAAGTTATTGGAAAACTGCCAAAATGATCTCACAAAGGAAGAACTTCTTAAGGCACGTAATTTGCTAAAGCGCTATAGGAGCGTCTTCTCTGCACATGACAGTGATATCGGGAGAACTGGAGTAGTGCAGCACGAGATCGACACCGGAGATGTCATGCCTATTCGACAACGACCGCGGCGAGTTCCAGTAGCTCGAGAGAAGGAAGTGGAAGACATGATCAAGGAAATGAGGAGAGATAAAGTGATAGAACCGTCGACAAGTCCTTGGTGTTCTCCAGTAGTCTTGGTGAAAAAGAAGGATGGAACCATGAGATTTTGCGTAGACTATCGTCGACTCAACGATGTGACTAAGAAAGACAGTTATCCATTGCCTAGGATAGATGACACTTTGGACACTCTGCATGGAATGAAATGGTTTTCCACGTTGGATTTGAAAAGTGGCTATTGGCAAGTGGAAATAAAAGGCAAGGACAAAGAGAAAACAGCCTTTTCAACCGGTAAAGGACTTTGGCAGTTTAATGTAATGCCGTTTGGATTGTGCAACGCACCAGCAACGTTTGAGCGGTTGATGGAGCAAATACTGGCTGGTCTCCTGGGTGATACGTGCCTAGTGTATCTGGATGACATCATAATTGTAGGCAAAGATTTTGATGACCACCTCAAGAAGCTGGAACAAGTTTTGTCCAAGTTGCGCGATGCTAACTTAAAACTAAGTCCGAAGAAATGCTCATTCTTCAAGCGCAAGGTTAACTACTTGGGACATGTGATTTCATCAGATGGCATCCAGACAGACCCTGTGAAGATAAGTGCAGTTAAGGACTGGCCGACACCGAAAGACAAGACAGCAGTACGTGCCTTCTTGGGACTTTGCTCGTACTACCGACGATTTGTAAAGAACTTCTCAGATATAGCAAAGCCTTTGCACCAGCTGACAGAAGAGAAAAGACAATTCAACTGGGATGATCAGTGTGCAGCAGCTTTCTCAGACCTCAAACAGAGACTTTGTGAAACACCGATTTTGGGATATCCAGACCCAGAGAACGAGTTTGTTGTTGACACTGATGCAAGCAATACTGGCATTGGAGGAGTCTTGTCACAGAAGAAGGGTGATCAGGAAGTTGTGATCGCCTATTTTAGCAAGTCGCTATCGAAGCCGGAGAGAAACTACTGCGTCACTAGGAGAGAATTGCTGGCAGTCGTCAAAACTCTGCAGCATTTTAGTAAATACCTGCTTGGACGCAAGTTCCGAATAAGAACTGACCACGCTGCTCTAAAGTGGTTGTTAGAGTTTAAGAACCCTGAGGGTCAGGTGGCACGCTGGATCGAACAACTGCAGGAATATGACTTTGTCATCGAACATCGCAGTGGAAAGTCACATGGCAACGCAGATGCCCTCTCTCGAAGACCTTGTCCTGATGATTGCAAACACTGTTTAAGGCAAGAGGGTAAGGACTGCGTGAAGATGTTGAGGACAGACACTGTTAGCGAAGAATGGAGTGATGAAGCAATGCAAGAAGCACAACAGGAAGATTGCGATGTAAAGCCCATTTACGATTGGATCAACGCTGGGGCGCCCAAACCAAGGTGGTGTGAGGTAGCTCCGATGAGTACCGTGACAAAGAGCTACTGGGCGCAATGGGAAAGTCTGGTTATGCACAATGGCGTACTGTGCAGGAAATGGGAGTCAGAAAACGGAAAGGATGCTCATCTTCAAGTGGTTGTACCAAGAAAGAGAGTTAGCGATGTTTTAAGATCCTTTCACGACGGCGCTTCCGGTGGACACCTAGGAGTAAAAAGGACTCTGATGAAGATCCGGCAACGTTTTTACTGGATAAACTGTCGGGACGACGTGGAAGACTGGTGTAGGAAATGTACTAGCTGCTCGTCAGTTAAGGGACCACATACACGAGGTAGAGGTGCGCTTAAAGTTTACAACGTGGGAGCGCCTTGGGAAAGAATTGCTTTAGACGTCGCAGGCCCGTTCCCGACCTCTGACCGTGGAAACAAGTACATCCTGGTGGTCATGGACTATTTCACCAAATGGCCTGAGGTATTTGCCATTCCGAATCAAGAGGCAGTCACAGTAGCGGAAACTGTAGTGACTGAAGTGTTTTGTCGGTATGGTGTGCCTCTTGAGATCCACAGTGATCAGGGAAGAAATTTTGAGTCTCTGGTGTTTCAGGAGACCTGCCGAGTCATGGGAATTCATAAAACTCGGACTACGGCCTATCACCCACAGTCAGACGGAATGGTTGAGAGATTCAATCAGACTCTGGAACGACATTTGGCCAAAGTAGTTGACAACCATCAAAAGGATTGGGACAGGCATATTCCGCTCTTTTTAATGGCATATCGGACAGCAGTTCATGAAAGCACGGCCGTAACTCCTGCGTGTGCTAATTTTGGAAGAGAACTACGTTTACCTGCAGATCTTCTGACCGGACGTCCTCCAGATGCACCAAAGACGGTTTCGGAGTATGCAAGTGAACTGCGAAACCGGCTTGATGATGTTCACAGGCATGTTCGTGAACATGGATTGCAGGCCAGCGAGAAGGTGAAGACCAGATACGACCGGAAGTCTAACCAGACGAGGTTTGAAGAAGGATCATTCGTGTGGCTACATAACCCTATGCGTCGAAAAGGAAAGTCACCAAAATTGTCGCCGAGTTGGGAAGGGCCGTACAAAGTAGTCACAAGGATCAACGACGTCACTTATCGGATACAGCGCAACGCACGTAGCCCCTGTAAGATTGTTCATGTTGATCGGTTGGCCAAGTACCATGGAACGAATGATGCTCGGGACGAGCATGTCTAAGGAGGGGGTAGTGTTACGCCGGTAGGCTAGTGCTAAAACTTTGATCGTGTTTTTCCATGCCTTGGAGGCGTTTTCAGCAGGCTGAAATACCATTTCAGGCCGTTTCAGAGAGTGCTCTAACACATACTAGTTTATCGAAATTTCACCCAAGTTGCCGTTGTTTTCAGGCGCCTGAAACATGTTTTCAGTCCGTTTCAGGCCACCCTCTATCAGATGACGCCATAACCTGAAAACCCGTTTTCAGGCGTTTTCAGGACCCCTTATGGGCCTTTGAAGCCCACTTCAGTATATGACGTAATTTTCAGTAGGAGTGAAAGAGATAGCACGATTAGAGAGAAGCAGCTATACTAAGAACATTCCAGAAAGGTGTGACAGAGACAGCACAAGACAAGGATAGCACTATGATTCGAGAAAGGTCTAGGCTAGGCAAGACGGCATTTGGAAGGATCCCGAACAGTCTCGTACTGGGTAGTAGGTACCTACCGAATATTCGGGAGTCCTTGACGGCCGGTATATAAGGAGCCCGGGAATGCGACCGAGTTGGAGTTTAATTTGGGAAAGCGACGAGTAAACATCGAAGCGAAAACTGCGACAAGAAGATTTTGGAGTGCGATATAAGTGTTTGTGTACTAAGTGTTGTAACGTAAAGTGTGTACAATAAATCCTACTCTACTTCATCGGTTTAGAAGTGCATTTCAATCTAGATCCCACACCCCTAGAACGTAACAATATTCAACTTACCGGTGGTACCAGAGGTGAAGTGGATGATGGAGCCATCTTCGGGCTGGACCTCGCTTGCATATTTGGAAGCGTCTTGATTTGCATATTCTTTCACCAAGGACTCAAAATTGAATGAACCACTGAAAAGTAATATAGGTACCTTTTATGAAACTTGCAAAAACATAGTCAAACGTCATAATAGGCATGGTTGACACCATATGTACACTAACCTTTACAAAAGTCGTTTATCTGTTTAGACGACCACTTAGCTGTAGTGGTTAAGAAGTTTACTATTAACCATGAGGTCACGGGTTTGATCCCCGCACTGTACAAACATTTGTGTGCATGAACATGTACTGGTCTAGTTATTATATGTATTTATTTAAGTTTATTTGTAATACCACTGTTGATTCTGATATCTGTAACACAAGTGCTTAAGCTACTTACCACGAAGTCAGATAAATGTATGTGATGTTGTTGTACATTTATTTATTTAATTGTCAAGGCGTAGAAGCGTAACAGACGGATTTGCTATCGGATTTATATTAATGAGAATGGAATACAGTCATATCGGGAATAAACCCGCCTCAATCTTTACTTACTCCAACTGTTCCCTCCCCGCAGCCACAATGGAAGTGAGCCCAGGGAACTCCTTCGAAGACAGCTTGCCAGGCTTAGACCCTTGCAGCTCTGGGATCAGCTCACGTAGAGCCGCGTGGTACAGTCGGTTGGGAAGCTGCTCACTCACGAGTAGACCCTTCACTTCAGTCTTCTTGAGGCAGTAGCTCAACTCCGCTTTTTCGTATGCTGGGTTAATTAATACCTGAAATATACAAGGTGTTACAAAAAAAACCGTAATAACTGAAGGGTGTTGTTGTGCCCGAAAAACTACACAACATTCCCAAAGAAACCTAGGTCATGCATGACAGTTCCTGCATAGTCTCAAATCTCAAAAAAACGGACCTCCCATACAAAATTGCCAATCAGCTAGATTTACTATTGGAGAGTCAACTTTTTTTGAGATTTCGACCTAGGTTTCTTAGCAAAAGTTGTTCAGTTATAGGGGCACAACAACAGCCTTTAGTTATGACTACAGTAAGTTTTGTAACACCCTGTATACGCTAGCTTTAGAATTGACTATAGAAACAAGCTATACGGATTACGATATTGGTATACAATAGTATTGTCATTATCGTAACTTAAATCATTAAGGATTTTATAATTGCCACTGTTAGTTATTGTAATGCATGATTTTATAGAACGTTTGGCGAATTAGGTTCGGAAGGAAAAGGGAAGCGCTTTCTACTGACTGATATGGTGTGATCGGAAACCGAGGTCCAATGGTCACCGTCATGGTTTGTCTATTAATGCTTAGTCCGAAGTACGAACTGAATCTCATAATTTTGTATATCGCGATATTCGCGAATCGGGTTTGTATGTGTGCCATTTGCAGTTGGTAGCCGAGTATCAGATGATCGATTGTAGTGACGGCGTCGGTAGATGTCGCCACAAACGTAAATATTGTGCTTTGTAAATGATATTTCAGATTTATAGAAGAAGGTATTCTGTTCTGTAATTTCTGTTTGTCGCAATGACAAACAAATAGTATCTCCCTGGGCAAGGAAAGGGTTTCACCTTATTATTATAATTACTTCACTACGTGACTTAGGCCTTTCTAGCAGGCAGGGTGGACCCTACATTAAAATAAAAACCTTTTTTCCATTCGCAAATTTAAAAAAATGCACTGACTACGTTAAATTGAACTAAACAATGCGACACTTTAGAGTGTGGTATTTTAACGTTGATAACTGTGCCAAGGCGTTAATGTTAACTACTTTATTTCCTTAACACTTACTGATATGAGGCCGGCCCTGGCAGCAGCAATGATGCCCACGACGCAGGCCACGGTGTTGTGCGACCACACGCCGAGCCGGTCGCCCTTCTGCAGACCCTGGGCCCTCAGAGCACAGGCCAGCGCGTCCGCCTGGAACATACCAATAGAATCCTAAAGTTTCTGAGTAATTAGGAGTAGTTAGGTTAGATGACGACCACTTTGGTGTAATGGTCCAAAAAACAAACCTTAACCTTGGGAAATATTACTAACCTCATTCAGGAGCTGTTCGCAAGTAAGGGACTTCATGGACTGACCATAATGCGACTTTACTGGGGAACTTATTGACATTTTCCAGGAACACCTGCCTGAGGATGGCGTGGACCAGTAGCTCGCCGATGTCGTGTCGTATACGATCTCCGTGCGGCACCTATGAGGTCACGGGTTCGATCCCCGTAAGGAGACCATGTCGGAAACCATATTTAAATATTGTCACAGGTCTAGGTGTTTGTGGTACCTTCGTTGTTACTGTTTCCCATAACACAAGTGCTTAAGATACTTACTTTGGAATCAGAGCGATGTATGTGAGGTTGTCCCCATTTCTTCTTCTTTTCTTGCCTTTTTTCTTTATATAGGGTTGGTTCCCCTGATATTCTGACGCCATTTGGCAGTTCTGTGTCATTTCTGGGCTCAGGCCCACCGTCTTCATATCTCTGGAAATATATGTGGAAATTGTCCTTATTTATGAAAAAATAAGAACACTAACCTGATTCAATAGCTGTTCATAAGTGAGGGTGGTGTCTTCATGGACTGACCGCAGGGCTACTCTGCTGGGGAACTTGTTGACAGTCTCCACAAAGACCTGGCTGAGGGTGGCGTGGACCAGGGGCTCGCTGCCGACATGCCGCATGTTGCTCTCCGAGGGGGAAGCTTGGATCAGGCTCAGCCATCTGGAATAGAGACGAGAACTTTTTGGCTAATTTTTATTTTATATTTTTAGGGTTCTTTATTTTTTAGAGTAAAAACTGAACCATACTACTGATCTGTCTGTCTCTCTATCAACTGTCTGTTACGGGTGAATCGTTACAGCTGATATAGATAGTTGAATTTTTTCACAAATAATGCATTTATATTGCTGCTATAACAACAAATACTAAGAACAATAACACTTTAGTGCATAATTACACGAAACCGATTTTTTTGGTCCCAGTACGGCTTGTGCAACATCTACAGCTCTGATCACTGTGTCTGCGTTACTGATGTGCCTTCTCTCTTCACTGTTCTCATCGGCCTATATACGTCCCACTGCTCGGCACAGACCTCATCTCAACTCT
This sequence comes from Pyrausta despicata, assembly GCA_963921415.1. Lineage (NCBI taxonomy): Eukaryota > Metazoa > Arthropoda > Insecta > Lepidoptera > Crambidae > Pyrausta > Pyrausta despicata. The sequence goes on from OY992851.1 coordinate 723,715, forward strand.
GAAGTCGTACAAGCCATACTCCGCCACGCGGGCTCAGTGCGGATTGGTGGAGGGATTGTTGGTCCAGCTGGATCAATTTTGATTGCCTATTCGACAAAATTGATTTGGTTACCACCTAGTGATTATTTAATTTATTTGTAGTAAAAATCTAAAATTATTAATAAACGTTTGTTTATTAATTATTTTCGAGCATTAGAAATATAAAAATCATGTATTTATTTTGATGGATCCGCGCTGGATCCAGCTGGATTCAGGCTAATCTTGCAAAAATCCAGCTGGATTGAAAACGCTGCTGGATTTTATTCTCTATTTGTAAGATAAGTGACCAAACTCCCAGTCAGATGCTATTAAGCCGAGGGCGATGTGCCAACTGGAAAAAACACAATTTAAAACTCATAATTAAAATTCTCGTACCTACTTCTACGTCAATTCGAGTTGAATAAATAAAGTTTCGCATTGTGTGAACATGGACGGTGCGGAACCCTTCGTACGCGAGTCCGACTCGTACTTGGCCGATTTTTTTTTCTTATCTTTTCGGCATTTTTATTTGATTGTCAGATACAATCAACGTCAAATTATAGTGGCAGTTCAGTACAATCTCTATGTACCTATATGTAACGCCAAGCCTCAGCCACCATAGCCAATCATAGCCAATCATAGCCAATCATAGCCAATCATAGCCAATCCTAGCCAAGCCAGCCAATCCAAGCCAAGCCAGCCAATCCAAGCCAAGCCAGCCAATAGGAAGCCACCGCCAAGCCAGTTGACGCTCCCCACTACAACTTCCGCCAGCCGTGTGCCCTTGGGTGGGAGCAAGCCCTTATAACGGCCAGACAGCTCAGTCTAGCCACTTTTCCCCTCTTAGCCACTGAATAGGCTGAAACTCTGCCAATTTGTATTTTGATAGTTGATTATAGCCTAATTTAAATAAAATCTGTGTGCTTATCGTTTCGCCTGGTTTTTTATTTATGCCACTCATTACATATATAAAATTCTCGTGTCACAATGAAGAGTACGGGAATGCGTACTCTTCCGAAACGGCTTGACCGATTCTTATGAAATATTGTGAGCACATTGGGTAGGTCTGAGAATCTATTTTTCATACCTCTTTGTGATAAGGCTTGACCTCAATAATTTATATGGCAAAACAACGTTTGCCGGGTCAGCTAGTGTTTATACCTCTATATTTTCAGCAGTCTCCTTGTCAATCTGCTAAAATCTGACTATTGTTTTATTTTGACATGGTACTAACGTGCCACTATATTTGTGACGCCGACCGTACTTACCTAATTTATGATTGAAGGATTCTAATGATAAAGATAATGTCTTGTTTTTATGCCGTATCATCGGAGTTTAATGTTCTGATAATGTTGATAATCAGTAAACACAAAATGTAGTAAACAACTTTGGTCTTGACTCTTGATTCTATTTGAAAAGAATCTGTGTATGTGTGCTCGTAGCGCAGTGGTTGCAGCGCTTTAGTAGTGATACCTAATGTTAAGCAACCTACGGCGCGGTCATGTTTTGGATGGGTGACCATTCTGACCATTTAAGTGACGTCTATTTACAAGCATCTCCGTGCTTCGGAAGGCACGTTAAGCTGTTGGTCCCGGTTAATATCCATAGATATTAGTCGTTAAGCCTGGTCGGAGGCCCTCGGGCGGCTTAATAACATCCGACAGTAAGGTTGGTCACTTACCTTACACACACCCCTCCACCAATTCACACTGAACCCGCGTGGTGGTGTATGGCTCGGACCACCTCATAGTTCAGGTGAAGCCTGTGCCCAGCAGTGGGACGTGTTTGTTTATTTTGAGATGATCACCTCGATCGGAATTTATTCAGAATTTTTTGTAATGCTGAAATACCATGTTCAACTAATTATAATGTTATTATTATCTATTCAAGTCACAAAAACTCAGAATACTTGTAACAAATTATCATCTCAAACTATATGATGTAAACATGTCAATTTAAAATTTAAGGAAGAATCCATCCATCATTAATGAAAAGCTATTAAAATGTAAATTTTATGCAGGTGTAACATAGACGTATTAACTGAACTGACAGAACATACCTACACCTGATAAGTATTGAAATTTCAAGACATATTCAAATTAATGATTTGTATTCTAAATGAAAAAAATAAATAAACAGAGGAAATATGTCTTACAGCACTGACTCCAAAGATCAAGATCACAATAACTCGCGCGTCTTTAACATTATACCTAATGGGTGTTATTTACTAGCTTAAATAATTATTTACTACAAATTACTGATATTTACAATAATTTACACCTTGATTACACAGTTAGACGACACTTACCTTAAGTTACAAGGTTTGTTGATAGTTCTCGTCACAAGCAACACACTTTTCCTCAACATATTGCAACAACGAGCCAAGCGGCTTCATCGAGGGACTGCCCGATACAGACTGGTCATGCTGACGTGCTGACAACACAAGTGATAAGGGCATGCACACGGTTCCGTAAATGTATGGACAGAACCGGTTTTCAGCCCTCAGAACCGATTCTGTCACATATTTTTGCAACCGTGTGCATTTTAGTGCAGCCATTCTCAGAGCGTGTTTCGTGGTAGAACACTAGAGATTAACACTAGACTAAAAAAAGTTCTGACGCAGCGTAGCACGACTCACGACTCACGACTCACCGCGCGCAATCGAACCACAAAACAGAAACGTGTCTAACATAGTTTATTATGTTTATTGATAAAAAAACATTAAGGTCTTTATAGTGACGGGGTTTTTTAGATATTATTTAGCTTTCCGCAAGGTTTGAGGCAAAAATTTGAGAGCCGCCGCTTTTTTGATAACGTAACCAAACAAACTGTTTCTCCGTAAACATCGGCATGCGATATCTTTCTTTTATTTGATTAGTGGTAAATAAACTCATGATAGATATCAATGCAAAGTTGGGGCAACGCTGCGATGATGAGCTGAGAGTGGGGCAATTTGAATATTGGATACCGAACGCGAGAGGAAAGATGCTGGCAAACTTCATGGAGAGGGAAAACCTCTACATGATGAACTTGTTCTTTAAGAAGCCAGTAAGCCGCAAATGGACTAGGCTTCATCCGAACGATATAAACAAAAATGAGATAGATTTTATCTTGTCGACGAAGAAGCAAATATTTAATGATGTCGTAGTGATCAAAGCCCTAGCAAACGAGCTTCCCACCAGCGACTTGGATCACCAACACCAGCATGGATTAGAAATCTTGTAGTTATCGGTATTTCTCTATTATATTAAGCATATTATTATACATGTGAACCGTCTTCTTGAATCACTCTATCGAATAAAAAACTGCATCAAAATTGTTGAGGAGTTTTAAAGATCTATGCATACATAAAGCTGCCGATACAGCAAGAAATTGCTCAGCGTAAATGGCGATGGATAGGGCACACGCTGCGTCGAAGTGAGTAAAATGCTGCGTCGATGGCCTTCGAGTGTCAGCCCGATGGCAAGAGAAGACACGGACGACCCATACATTCGTGGAGACGAACCATCAACCAGGAGATAACAGCTGCAGGTCTACTATGGGAGGATGACAAGAGTCAAGCGCAGGACAGGGGGAGATGGCGAAAACTCACGAAGGCCCTTTGCACCACGGGGGTGCCATAGAACTCCAACAACAACATGCATACATACAAACATAAATGACAGACGCGGGAAGCGACTTTGCTTTATACTAGGCACCCAGTGATAATACTGATATCCACACGTCTTGTGCAGAGCGCAAACAAACATACCTACTGGCGCTGTTTTCGATAAGGTATAGTAGAGTGAAGTGCACAGATACTAAATTATCATCGGTGAATTTGATAACAAAAAAAAAGAGATAAGGATGTATTGTTCGGCTCTACAATATAAGACTACCTACACTTTTATGCAAATCTCTGTAGGAATGATGCTCGGTAGAGCTACCTAATTGATGCAAATAATTAAACCGAAAAAATCATCTTTGAGTTGGGTTATTTTCGTCTTGCGTATTCTAATTTATGTCTTGCATTCAGGGGGCTGATGGGGCTGCCACGACACTGCAGCGCATCCGGAATGCCAGCAGCGGCGGAAGTCGATAGCCTATCGGCTACCATTAGAAAACGCGTTGCGTCCCTGCTGCAGCGAGTGCGGGGCAGCGCCAACAGCTTCTTGAAGGTCGTGGCGAGACTGGACGCGGACAGTGCTTTATGCAGCACTGGACACGCGTCCGAAATCGCGGGCAGGCAATTAAGGCAGCAATACATAAACCTAATGCATCAACCTCCCTGTCGCAAGGACATATATAAAAGAAATGCATATAATAAGAGTATTGTATTGTATAACTTGCTACCGGAAGAGATAAAATCACTCCAAGGGCCAATATTTAAGAGGACATTGTCCAATTGGCTTTTGGACAAATGTTTTTATAGTTATAATGAATATTTTAATTGGCGACAGCATAATAATCTTTAATTTAAATATAATTTAATATGTCATTCAACAATATAATTATACTTATGTAATTTAATTGACATTAATATATTATAATTTAATTTGTATCGTTAATTTCCTGACTGAATTTTTGCACGTCTGCGAGCAGATTGAACACATGCGCTAATGACTTTAAAATGTAATCTTTACTTACTGTGTTCTTGGCAAATAAACGTTTGAGTTTTGAGTTTGAGTTTGAGTCCATCTCGTCAAAGACACTACAATAAATTGTAATATTTTTTTATATTTATTAGTTTGAATTGATTTGTACTAAAATAGTTTTAAGCTTGCATTGATACTAACACTATATGGACTCTGGTTCGAAATAAACATATTTTTTTTTTTTTTTTTATTCACTTCTAATAACACAATTCATACAGTCGCCGCGAGCCGCAACGGCTTCATACCACAGGTGTGCCCTGTTCCTAAGTAGAACTAAAACTAAACTAAGGACTACTGGGCGGTTTACGAGTCCCCAAATTAGCCATTAACTACCAACGATCATCAGTGCAGCCGTTAACGTTTGTAAGTCAGTATTACGCAGACGCGGTAACGAGCTCCTCAAACCTTTACGGCGTATTTCGTTTGTTTGGGCCCGTTACTCGCGTGTTGTTTGCTTGTTACGATTGGCGGCGTGTCCCGTGATTAAGATACGTAGCGTACGTATAACGTAATGCCTCGTTGGTGTAGTGGCAAAGTTTCTGCCTTACATCCGAGAGGTCCTGGGTTCGAATCCCAGGTCGAGCCAAAATTGTTTCTGAGATTTTCTGTCATGAATTTCTCAAAAACAGCTTGAAGTCGGGAAGTTGGCGGTGTTACACCCCTTGCCTCGGAAAGCACGTTAAGCCGTTGGTCCTGCGCCTTATCTCTCTCCGGTCATGTCGGATTGCCGTCTCACCGAACTTTGAGAGTGATGGAACAGTGAGTGCACCTGTGTATAGTGCACCTGTGAGATATTATAGTGCACGAGTGTGAGCAACACTCGTGCACTATAATATCTCCTGCGTAGTTGGCTGATCTCTGTTGAGATTGGCCGCCGTGGTCGAAATCGGCCAGGAGGACTATTATTGTTATTATTATAACGTAGTGATCATATTCTGGACATGCGAAATTTACGAGTACGTTTTTAATTGCGTGGTCAAGAGTTAAGAGGCACAAACTTTGGAAAGTATCTTATATTTACAGCTGACCCGGTAAACGTTGTTTTGCCATACAAATGTAAAGTGTGGACTATCCTTATCACTAAGGGGTATGAAAAATAGATGTTAGCCGATTCTCAGACCTACTGAATATGCTCACAAAATTTCATTAGAATCGGTCAAGCCGTTTCGGAGGAGTATGGGAACATTGTGACACGAGAATTTTATATATATAGAGATATAGAGGAGAGATTATCCTTTGATAATCGTCAGTAACTAATATATCTGAGTTCACTTTGGATGTTTTACACTAAGGGTTCCATAGAACCGTCAATGTTTGTCGATGTTCCAGAATGAACAAGCTTGAGAAAGACAATTATCAATCAATTACAACTGAAGAAGCTTTTCTGACCAACTTGAAGCCCTAAGCTGATTATTTCAGCTACGCGTTCGAATACTATATATAAAAAACACCTTGCATTTATTACAAAAAAAACTGTAGAAAAAGCGCCAGTAGTGGGCTACCGCACTGGCGCTTCTTCCACGCTTGACCGCTAACCTTGGACCTTTCGATCCTTAATCGCTCATAATTGCAGGGCGATCGTCAGCGGTGGGCAGCGGGCAGTGATACTGTAGGTCATGTTGCACGGAGCGGACCCTGGGCGGCCGTATCTGATGCCGAATCGAGGCCGCGCCGCCTGGCCGGATGTGGCGTGCGGCGCGCCATCGGTAGCGCGGCGAGATACGCCAGTGTTCAGTGAAAAAGCTGTTGTGACACCTGATGACATCACCTCCTCATCACGTAACCGTCGACAGCGACACCCTTAGCTTGTGTTAGCATGGGCTCTTGCATGGGCGCGAGTGTGACTGGCAAAACCACACTTGGTTTTGAAAGTCCTGTTCCAAGAAGCACAGCAAAGTTTATGCGTCTAAAGCGTCTGAGTCGGCTCAATCGGACTACCCTTTTTTGATCATATACACAAAATGCCACATTTGGGAATCCCTATTAATACTGAAATATGTAGGCCACATCTGTTTATTCACGTTCTTCTAGCACCACCACCACTGCATACATAACTGAAAAGAGATCATTGTGAGAGCTCAACGTAAAATCCTGTAGCAAGTTTATTCACATAATGTTAAGTACATTTGCTTGCTCAGATAGATTAAATTAATATAGATAACTATTTATTCAACACCAAAAAATAAAAGATGCACAGTGCGTTATCGCTTTGGGCAATCTCTTCCAGACTACCTTTGAGTTAAGGATAGGTACTGTACTGCGTAAATGGATAAGTTTTGGCATGGTTTGGCAACGCACACATTATTGATAACACTAATCAAGTATCACCGTTCCGCTAGTCAACATTTTTTAATGCAATTAGCTTTCTGTTCTATACTTGCTAAGCACGTGACACCCCCCACCCCCGCCCTCTGGTGACGAAACATGCAAATTCCCGACCTCCTAAGGCCACGATATGGATCGTGGTAGAAAATGCGTTGGGAATGTGTTTTCCGCCTTCCAATTTTCTGCTAACAAGGTCGGCGGGTGAAGGATCGAGGGTCCTGCCTACTGGCCCCCAGTTTTCATAAGCCCTTTTTGGTCCTGGTGATATTGGAATCAGCAGTCAGATAGGCTTTTGGGCAGGCATTGTTCTTAGTAGGATCTACGAAGCGCTTATTTAAATGACTGTCAGGAGGTTGGTACCTACCCGCTTGAGAACCACCTGGAAGATATCGGTGAATAACGTCACAATAGAGCATTCGATTTATCGTGCATTTAGACGACTACTTTGGTGTAATGGTCAAAAAGTTGACTATTAACCAAGCGGTTGCGGTTTCGATCCCCGCACTGTACAAAAATTTGTGTGCATGAACATGTGTGTTTGTACTGGTCTGGGTGTTATATGTAAGTTAAGTTTATTTGTAATACCACTGTTGATTCTAATATCTGTAACACAAGTGCTTAATATACTTACCACGGAGTCAAATCAATGTTGTGGTATATTAATTAAATAAAATAATACTATTGTCTTATTGCCGTGGCTCAAAGGCTTTACTGTGCACATCTAACAGTTGGGAACTTTCAAAGTTTATGGTATTTTTTTTATATCTAAAAAGCGAATCGCTTGCATCCCAGCTTCTCCAGATGCTTATGATTTCTGCTTATTATTGGAAGTAAGCTCACCGTTCACGTTTCAATACCACGCTGTATCCATTCTAAGGTAATTTACGTAAGACGAAAATATAACTTAACTTTACACGGTTGTTATGGACCTGTCAAAATACATCATAAATCGTTTGTATGTTAATTACCTGCGGTATAACTACTTGAGGTGCTACCTCATTCCTTCCTAGAGAAATGAAAAATGAAAGAGAATTAGTGGCACAAACCAAACATTAGCATCAGGTAGGTACATATGTTATTGCGAATGTTCTGTCAAGTTCGGTCCAAGACTGACATTGATGTAGTGCCCTGGCAATGTACGATTAACGCTAAAGAGTAATTAAAGTGCCTAGGCGTAAGGTATGAGTCCTTAGTAAATAGCTACAAAGCTATCATAAAAAATATTGGACCCAATTGTATTTTTTTTATAGTAAATAAAAAGATCATGCTTGAAAATACTGGTTCTTTTAATCAGCTGAATTTTTTTACTTTAGTAGAGTATTATATATACATAGAGGCAGGCACGCATTATTTATTTTCTACCTACAAAACTTTATTTACAACTAGTGGTTAAAAATAATCCTTACCTCCCAATATAACGAGCAACGATACAAACATAGAATTAATCGTAACTACGTTAGAAAGTAATTAAAAGTCGTGGCGATACCACTTAAAAAATGGGGCAGAAAGATAAGCGCGCACGGCATTCGCCCTAAGCTTTTTAAACCCAAATTTTATGCTAATCTGAATATGAAAAGCGTACGTCCCGAAACCTGTAAAAAAATGGGTCAATGCATGAGACATTCTGAGACATCGCTTTGGAAGTTTGTTTGTAAATCCAGCTCGCGCACCGCGCCGCGTTTATTCACTCGAATCATGCAAGAAATCGGCTTCGGTACGCAGTCGTACCGCAGTCTTGGGCCGGCCACCGACACGCTCGCAGTAATGTAGCAACCTCGTAGGTCAGTGAAGTGCCAGTGTTCCCATGGATTGACGAGGTTATGAAGTGAGGATGTCACAGGCCCCCGGCGGGAAGAAGGGCGGAAAGGGCCCGCCGAAGAAGGTCAATGTTGACGAGGATAAGGTTGCGCCGTCCAAGGTTGTCGAAGACAAGGATGAGACGTCTTCTAATAATGGAGATAAGAAGGAGACGAAGGATGCTGCGAACGGGGAGGTGGTGCCGAAGCCACCGAGCGCTGGGGTCAACATGCGCGAGGTGGCGTCCCGGATCTTGGTGCTGGCGACCAAGGGCGAGTGGCCGGCGGTGGAGCAGACCCTCAAGGTGCTGGAGAAGCTGGTGGCGGCCGGCGGAGAGGACACCGTCACCGTTCCCATGGCCGGCATTCTCGACCTGGTATTTATGATTTTACTTTTAGCATGCGTCATAAAATGCCGGTTCTCGGATGACATCTAATAGGCAACACATTGATAAGTCTGGAGCTCAAAACGAAAATAACCTGGACATTCCGTCGAATTGTCTCTCCAGCTTAAAAAATTTCGTCAAGAACCACATTATAGCAGCGTGTGATGCAACTTTCCTCAAACACTTTTATAGCTTTTCATCAAAAACAACAATCCTGCGCATCAGCTAATATTTGAAATGGGTCTACATCATAAGAGTATAAAAACGTTTTCTTCGAAATAATTGAGTTGAAACAAAAAGAGAGGTCGTGCCTCGAGTTATTCTAATATGGCTGGCTATCGTGTAACCTACTTGTAGTAACGTACGTACGTAATAACGGGAGTTATTAGATCTTTACAATCCGATGGAGGACGGCCACGCGCGCCCCCCGTGTGAAAAATGCTTATATGCTTATTCTCATTAGGAGAAAAAACGCCGATAACGATGACGCCGGCTAGTGAATTATGACAAATAGCTTGTAAAATGACTTATAATCTTCTCAAAGAGGGTAAAACCAGGATAGATACCCCACTTTTCGAAATCGCTCTATAACTTCAATAATAAAAATCAAAACAATGTATTTTTGTAATATTTTTTTACTTTAGAATTTTGTATACATATTTATGAAAAGTATAAAACGTTGACTTCGACATTTTTAAAGTCTTAGGCACTTTTGCGGACCTCTACATTTTGTGACATCTAGCCCGTACAGGGGATAGATGCCCGACCCATATAAATAACGTTTAGGATAGATGACTCAACGGAAAAATGGGCATCTAGCCTTCAAAATCTTTGAGTTCATTTTGGCATGCATGCACGTTATCGCAACGAGACATACAACTGAGTCAATTAAAATAAGAGTAAAAGGTTATTTTGATACATTTAAATAAAACTTATCGAATTTATCTGCGAAACTAATGTAATTATAATCGGGCATCTATATCATATAGGGATTTATCTCAGATTTACCCAATATAAAACTCAAAAGTGACTGACTGACATAGTGATCTATGAACGTACAGTGAAAACAACTTGATGGATCGGGCTGAAAGAACATTGCCAATTCTGGTCCGGCAACAAATCTATATAATATGAAGACGTTTTAAAAACTAAATTACTTAATTAGGTTATGCCTAAGTAGTTAATTTCAACTAGAAGTGTTTTGACTGCAGTTGGGAGTAATTTAAGAAGCATGATGTATCGATATTATGCACTTCATTCTTTGAACAAAACCCTTTAATGCTATTCGTTATAAAACCTTGAAACTAAACAAAAATAAGCAACCGACAGCCAAACAAATGTCAAGAAACAATATACAAAATGTCCATTATTAAAATAACCTAGTGGTAGGACTTCTTCTGTGTTATTTTTTGATGATGTTTTTGTTTTTAAGCGGCTTATCCGCTAAGAAAAGTTTTTTTTTAATTCTGACCATCTGATAAAATATGTGACCCAAAACTAAAGTCCACTCGGACGAAGTCGGGGGCAGCCGATAGTACACAATTAAGTTTACCATGTGAAATACGATGAGCTAAGAAGATAAGACGTGCTTTAAGCTTATTTGACCAAAGACCAAAGTAACAACACAGTTACTCGATATGAGATTTACATTTTACCTAAAATAATATTGAACTTGTAAGTGGCGCCATAAGGCATTGTTATTTTTATATCACAGAAAATAACATTTTTCAAAGTAAGAATATTGAAATGATACACTTTTTACGGATTATTTCGCGATTTATTTACATTTTGTTTTAACCTGACGTTTCGGACCCTTTTCAGCGTCCGTGGTCACAGGTAGACTAAGGTGTTAGTTGTCATTACATAGTTTGAAAAATTTAAATAATCCGTAAAAAGTGTATCATTTATTGAAATGATAAATTGAAATGAAATATCATTTATTGAAAAATTTAAATAATCCGTAAAAAGTGTATCATTTATTGAAATGATAAATTGAAATGAAATATCATTTATTTAAATTTTTCAAACTATGTAATGACAACTAACACCTTAGTCTACCTGTGACCACGGACGCTGAAAAGGGTCCGAAACGTCAGGTTAAAACAAAATGTAAATAAATCGCGAAATAATCCGTAAAAAGTGTATCATTTCAATATTCTTACTTTGAAAAATGTTATTTTACTGTTCGCGTAAACCTAAACCGAAGAAACAAAGTAAGAATACTTGGAATATTATCAGATGCTGTGTCAATGTTACAAACATTCTTCAATTCACTTGGGTGAAGATTTACTATTGAAAGTCTGGAAAAAATGTATATATCTTGTAGCGATCGATGTACATCTTTATATGTAAAACTGCTTTAATTGTATTTTTTTAGTGCGCAATAAAGAGTTGTCTAATCTTACCAACTTAGGTACCAAAATATGAGAGTTAAAAGGCAGGTGGTTTTAATTAATATTTAGCGGTTATGGTCATGTTAAGAAGTCGACGTTAAAAATCTTTCTCTTGATAAACTCTGTCATCAAACCAATCAATATACAAGCTACTGTGGCTGAATGCGTCTTTTTACCCGACTACGGCGAAGCAAAAGGAGGGTTATGATTTTGACCTGTATGTATGTATGTATGTATGTGGGTATGGATGTTCATCTGTTCCCTCGTAACTTCTAAACTACTTATCAGAATTCGACAAATGACATATCATTAGAAGCGTCTTAATTGTCCGCTGGTTATAGGCTATATGGGATTTCACAAAATCTAATGTGGCGCCCTCTGGCGGACAAAACATACGAAGTAAAAAAATAAAGTTAAGATAAATATGCCGTGTTTGGTATCATTTGAAAGCGCTTTACTTGTACATTTTGAATATATATATATTACTAGCATTTGCTTGTGACTTTACCTGTATTCATGGGCTGATTGTATATAATTCACATCTTTTTTACCCGACCATATTATATGTGGCTCTTAGCAGAGTAAGATCCATAGATGGATTATGGATTAGTTCACTGGAATCTAGCAAATTACTAAAGAATCCACATGACCAAAGATCGTTCGAGGAGTTGGAAAGATTGAGAAATCAATGAACCCAAGATTAACCTATTTAGAACTCCAAAATATGTTAAATAAAAATAAAGTTTGAAAACTAACACCCGACTACTTAAAAACCACTTTTTTTAATTTATTATTCTTATGGCATACGACCACGGCTTTATCCTTAAAACATTTCTCTATCAATATTATAAATTGAAAATATATTAAAATATAATAATATGTGTAAGTTAGTTTATTTAATAACGGTAAATATTTAATAGTTTGTACATACTAAGTAATTTCATTGGAGAGTGTTTTCTTGTTTCGTACTTTTTAGAGCGTGTTTTTAAGTAGTCGGGTGTTAGTTTTTAAACTTTATTTTATAATTTCTAATGTAGTTAATAACCTTATTTTAGGTTGGTTAGGTATTCACTTATGTATTTAAAAATCAGCCGCCAGAAAACTTTTCCGAATTTTATTTACCTAAAGGTCAAAGCGAATTAACATCACAATGATGTCCCGGTAATGACTTAATGTATGTCATTAGAGTTAATTATTTCATAAATTCACAGTAATTAACCTTGACTCTTAATTATTCTTATGCACCATATTTTCTTGACGGCAAATGCACAAAGTTACCAACTATATACTCGTAAATATTGTAGAGAAGGACTGCAACATACCAGTAGATATTATGTTCATGACGATCTTTTTGAAAACTAGTACAGAAGTTAACGATGATGTAAATCATGTAAGAAATTTTGCTAACAATTAACGTTACATTATTTTGTTGATGTAGAAAACTATAAATTTTCCAACTGCGCATTTCAATCAAAAGTATTGTTTCATTACATTTGTTTGTAAGCAATATTGTTGTAAAAACTGATATTATCTATGTACTTATTGATGTGCCTATTTAAAATTTAATAACATAAATCTTAGTAATGATGATCTGAAAAATTCTGACCTTACTAAAACTTAAATATTTTGAAAGGATTCGATTCGACCAACAGCAGGTTTACTAATTTATTGAGCAAACTTATCACAAGAGTATGCGTATGTTCCATTCAGCGAAAAGCCTCCGATCTCAGAATTGTCTAGATCTGCCAACAAAGATTTTTTTTCAGTCACACAGTCATCATTGGGTGTTCTTTTATCACTGGTGCAGCCGTTTTGTTTTCCGTCTGCAGTCCCAGACTGTATGTTCGATATCTCGCCCCGTTGGCAACGCTCGCGTGCCGACTCTAGACACATTCCGTTTGCTACCCCTCTGGGGCGACTGTAGTCTGTACACACGTCTTGTTACTGTGTTCGTCTATGGAAATAGATAGGTTCAGATAGTTATAGATTATCGTAAGTATGTCAAAATTACCAACACAGACATGCGGTCACGTCAAAAAGCGAAGCCGACTTCATTATTACCAGCTGAATTTTTGCATACTCTTTTTTAAAATAAGAAAACTTTTCCAAGCATATCGGTTTCCTCATTATTCCTATTCCTACACTGTTGAAATTCGATTAGTAAATGTGTTCGTAATGTACATCAACTTTCACCGAAAATTGGATTGAACGAGAATTAGTAGTTTTTTTTATACCTCTTACTATATCATGTTACATGCTGCTACGAAACACTTCATGGGCGAGTCTGACTCACACTTGGCCGGTTTTTCTCAATCTTCAATTGAAAGCAAAAATGTTTACTTGGCTTATAAACTACACTTGAAAATTTGCGATTGATGATAATTGGGATTTGGAACACCTTTTCTTCAATCAAGTTATACAAAAATCTGAAAGTCCCTGCCACGACTTGAGGAAGCACCCGCAAAAACCACTTTACGTCGGTTGCCATGACAGCTCCACCGGCATCGAAGACAGCTTGTCACGCGAGCCATCAAAACAAATCATACATGACCATCTTCATCGATCTACCCCGTGTGGAAAGTGAGTAAAACTTGCTGATTTGATATAATTGATGGAATCAGGCGTTACTTTGCGGAAATCCATGACTAAGCTGAAAAAGCCTAGCCTAGCCTTTTCAGGTGATTACAGTTGGATGTATTTTGGTTCATGCGCTGGCGTCGTTTAGTGGAAATTTAAAGCAAAATAATCCTCTTTTTCAGCTTGAGTAAAACTTTCTCATGGTACAATTGAGCATTACGGTTTTTATTCCATAACTAAGATATCAATGGTATTTTATTAAAGCTATATTTTTTTTTTAAATCCCATGAGCCATGAAAATAGCTGGTGAGCTTCAACGGCTGGACGGATTATAACCAGCCATATCTTAGATCCACTGTGTTTAAATTATCTTTCAAATAAAGGGTGGTCTCCACTCTATCACATATATAATAGTACGCCTGTATATGTACCTTCCAAAATATCAATTAAGCAGCGCATAGGATTTCTTTGATGGACGATCTCATGATAACATCAGATGGAATCAAATGGAATCAGATGTTGAAAGATGGCCAACGGTCAAACAGTGTGATTCATAGTGCTATGTTTACGAGTACGAAATTGAAATAAAAAATGTATCTTTGATCTCCCATAGTTTCATTTTAGGACAATGGAAACAAACCAGTTATTGTACCATCATGTGTCATTAGCTTGGTATTTTCGTAACCTTTATAGAAAGTGAGTCAGAAACGTTTGACAGATATGATATGTGTTGTGATGTGCTTGCTTATCCTAAACAAAAAAAAACCTACGTTAGAACCTACTATTATTGTATAACGTGGTAGCATGTTGCATGAATTATCTCGGGTTTGTTTGTACCGATGTAAATGGCGAAAATTATCTGTTGTGATCACTGTTTATTAAATAAATTACAAATACAAATACAACAACATCACATACATTGATCTGACTCCGTGGTAAGTAGCTTAAGCACTTGTGTTACAGATATCAGAATCAACAGTGGTATTACAAATAAACTTTAATACATACTTAAAACACCAAGACCAGTACAAACAGACATGTTCAAGCACACAAATGTTTGTACAGTGCGGTGATCGAACCGCGACCTTTTGATAATAGTCAACTTCTTGACTATTACACCAAAGTGGTCGTCATTTTTTCGTTAATTAATTTGTTATTTTAATAAAATTTGAAACTAGAACTCATCATGTGGCAGCAGGTATAAAAAATGCATTACACTAATTTTACCGCTATCGCAAAAGAGATTCCCAAATCCTATATGGAGGGGAGGGAAATATTCAAGGGATGCTTTTACTCATTTAATCGCAGTAGCGAGTTTCATCGACAATATCTGTACAAACATTTGTGTGAATGAACATGTCTGTTTGTACTGGTCTGGGTGTTATATGTATTAATTTAAGTTTATTTGTAAAACCACTGTTGTTTCTGATATCTGATACTTACCACGAACTCAACACCCACAGATAATACCACTCTTGATTCTGATATCATCAACTTACCATGGAATCAGATCAACTTAAGTGATGTTGGTGTAAAAAAGTAAAAAAAAAATATGCCGTGGGTGTTCTGCGCCTTAATGAAGGCAAAATACGATCTAAAAGTTTTTAAACTTCTGGGAAATCTCTTTTCCGACAAAAGTCACACTCTTGATTGTAGTGAACTTGTATAATCTTTGTACCTATATATTCTTGATGGCAAATGGTCCCATAGCCGATGGCGTGAGGTAAGTGAGGTAAGTGTGCCAGACGTCGCCGGTGGTTTCATTGCCGTTTATGGTCTGACCGGCATTCGAATTGCTATATAAAAGGCATATATACATATATGGGACTTATGGAGAAAAACATCTTTAAAATTAAACTCGGAACTTTGTTTATTTTTAATGTAAAGGAATTACACCGCACAAAACATCGTTTAGCTTACAATCATCTATCTATGATTGTAAGCTCTCTCTCTTTTTTTTTAAGGAACACAAACGCAAAACGGTCTTAGCTTATACAGCCTACCTTATCAAATAGGTAAGTTAACTAATCTTTTTACACTAATCCCTCATATACATATACCTGTATATGTACCACTCTTGTTTTCAGAGAAAGGCTTGTAACTTACAAACCGCTTTATATTTTCAATTGATTTCCACGTTATAATATATAACCGCGAATTTTCGTTGCTATCATTAAACCTGTAGTACGATGTTAACTTATGATAAGCAGATAGTTTTATCAGGATAACGTTAGATGTGGTTCTTGCTACACTTTGACAAATACTTACAAAACAATCTTCGTTTATTGCCCAGTATTATTTTTTGCGAAATTATTTCTGACGACCACTTTGGTGTAATACAAGGTCGCGGGTTTGATACCCGCACTGTACAAACATTTGTGTGCATGAACATGTCTAGTTGTAATGGTCTGGGTGTTATATGCATTTATCTAAGTTTATTTGTAATACTACTGTTGATTCTAATATCTATCACACAAGCGCTTAAGTTATTTAGCACTAATTTGATGTGCTGACCTATACAATATTATCATGGATTTTAGTATTTACAACGGGAATATTACTATTGCGGAAATATCAAATAAACACCTCCTAATTATAATTTGACACAGTAATGTGAAATTTGGCAGCTGTCAATAATGTAGACGTTGCTTTTAAAATGATTAAATTTAAACTGAACGTCGTGAACCTTACCAAGTAATCATATAAAGTAGTTATTTGCAAAAGCAAAGGAAAAAGTTGTCGATTCATTGATATTCGTATGAAAATGTAATCCATTACTGTTACTGCGTATTGAAGCCGCAATTCGCGTTTCAGTGACGAACAGACGAAACCACTAACACGAAATTAAATTTTATTATCAACAGTTTCTGTTTATTTGGGTCACTTTCTATATAAATATTTATGGTTGCAATTCGCATATAGCCGTCTTAAAGAAATAACTAACCATGGATTTGATGGTCAATCTGAAATAAAAATACAGGTTCATAAAATTAATTTTGCGGAAATATGGAGGGGTACTGTAAAATTTAGCAATGCAAGTGGATGTACAGTCACAATAAGATAGTGTTTAACACTTTAGGGATCACAATAGCTTGCACACATTAAAGCCATGAGTTATTCTTGAACCGCTTGGTGCAGTGGTCCGCATGTCGGACTTCTAAACCAAGGGTCGCGGGTTCGATTCCCGCACAGTACAAGCATAAGTGTGCATGAACATGTGTGTTTGTACTGGTCTGGGTGTTTTCTATGTATTATATGTATGTACTCGTATTTACAAAAAAAAGTATTTAAGTATGTATATCCGTTATCTAGTACCCATAACACAAGCCTCGTAGCTTACTTTGGGACTAGAAAATTGGTGTGAATGTTGAGAAATATTTACTATTTTATTTATTTTATTTAATAATTTTTCTATCTCTTTGTCTCTGTCTGTTTATTTGTACGCGCTTCACCTGAAAATGGCTGAGCAGATTTAAATGAAAACTTTAACAATTTGTTCAGAAAATTCTCGGCTAGGTTATAGGCTACAATTTATTTAAAAGATCTGAATATCTGAGGTGGAGCCCCAGTTGCTTAGCTTAACTGTAAGAGTTATGAATATGAAAAATTCATCCGCAAGAAGAGCACCTGAAAGTGACGGAAATTAGACGAAGAACATAATCAGAATTCTAAAGCAACATTTTTCTTCTATTAATACAATCTGAAGTATTCCCCGTGCTTTATTTTAGGTTTCATTCATCGGCCGCAGGCTTCGACCGCCCCTGGGGGGTGGGGTACGCACTCACGCATGCTCAGTACGACACTCACTCGATATACCTAGAATTGCCTAGCTTTGCCTATTAACTAAACCCGAAAGTTCCAACATCCACTGACTAACTAACTATCCACTGAGTAACTATCCATTGGGCATTTCAGACGTGAAACTTTTTAAATTGATGCAGCGTTGTAGTGTTGTTAGCGTTTTGAGGTTAGATGTCCGATGACTCGGCTCTGCCTATGAGAGACACGGAATATGACACTGGGTGGATACTATTAGCTCCGCCTTCTGACCTTTGGGACAGATAATGTCCTTCCTGTCCATGTAAAACATAGAATGATTGCAGGCTTATGTCACAACATCATAACTTACTATGTGCGGTCTTATTCAGGGTATTTTCACTGTTTCATAATGTTGGGTGTATCATTTCATCAATGGTATCGTTAGGTTATCCAATATTGTATTGAATTAATAAAACTTCTCGTTACTATTCTATTTTTATTGCTTTAGAAATTATTTAGTTGACTAGTCTATAGGGCGGCATCACGATTTCATCATCATTGGCCGACCTGGAAGTCCTTAAACAGGCTTCGGACTCAGGTTGGTCGAAGTAAGGAGAACATGGCCGGGTGGAGATTTTCGGCAATCTCCGATATGGACTGTGTTTGCGGTGCAGTGCAAACTATGACACACTTAACATCGTGCCCGGCGTGCCTCAACACCTGCACGCCAGCGGATTTAATGAACTGCAGTCGATCCGCAATACATACAAGTGGCTGAATTCTGGGCTGCCACGGTGTAATTCCTCGTGTTCCATTGACACGCTAAGAAAAAGATCATCATTTCAAAGCAGTAAGGCTCTTTGTTTACTTTAAGAGTCCTTTCTTTCTAGTCCAACATTTCTATAACTATCATTTAAAGGTCGGCGCGGTCCAACCGGTAATTTCCGCCCTGGGGCCATATTTCCATGTCCTGGCCTACATAGTTTGGGCACATATCGAGTGGCCGTGCTGCCCGTTTGTGTGTCAAGGGTAAAGATTTGCGTGCGAGCCTTAATCGATGGGAGATTTCGACCTTGCCTCCACCGCACCATCCTTGGCTTTGTCAATTCGAGCCTGCGTAATTATTTTATTTTTGGACTCAATGCGTAATAAGCAGGATTCGAAAAAAATAAAAAAATCGAATAATAAACATTGAAAATAGTTATTTGTTATACAAGAGTGCAAAGTTGCTTTTTAACCGCGTGTCCAATTTTGATGACCGAGCACGCGAAGGATTCTAAAATTGAATAACGAGCGCAGCGAGTGATTCAAAATGAGAATCCTGAGCGTTAGCGAGGGACTCAAAAGAGCACGAGGTAAAAAATATTTGCAATCGAGTGCAACACGTAACTTTTCATTCCACCTCAGCGAGGAAATGACTAACAAACAAACAAACACAAACAACAAACTTCCTCGTCGCTAGAATCACTCATTTTAGTTTTTTTTACTTGTTTTGAAGTTTTTTGTTTCTAATATAAGGTTTAACAATGACGTGAAAAAATGCCGTTTAAAGAACCGCCTACAAAGCAAATGGAAATAAGAACACCAAGAAGGTTCCGAGTCTGAGTTTTAAACAAATTAAAAAAAAATGTTATGATATATTCGGCACCATAGAGGTAGCAATAAATAGGTTAAATGTTTTTTTTTTGATTCACAAACTTAGTGCACACAGTGTTCTAAATTCAATTTACTTTATCCTCTAGAGAATAAAAACGGCTTTTGCACTCAGATATTGAAGAGCAAAAATGCTCTTTCCGAGATGGTGGGATGAAAATCATATTTTTATAAAATCCAATAAAATCCATTTATTTCCGTAATTAGGCTAACAACTAGCACTTTTACACGTCCCAACATATAAATTAACCCTACCACCGCTTCGGGACAATTTGGGCCAGTGCTGAGAAGAAGCGGCGCAACATCCGATATCTGCAGTATAAATTTATTATACTGCAGATATCGGATAGTTAAAACCTTATTTATAAGCTGAAAATATTTAATATGATAGCTTTTTTAGCTACCGAATAGGGATCAAATGCCTAAAATACATTAGCTATTACTATTGTGTAATCGAGTTGTCTAAAAGCATCTTTAGACAGTTGATCATGAAAATGATTTTATTATAATAGGTAAAAATTATATGTTCATAATTGTTCGTCCTTGTAGGCAAAATTTTGAATATAATTATTCATTGAAAAAAAACCACATTGTTTTTCATCAAACCGTTATCGATTTTATTCAATCCACATATTTCAACAAATTGTTCTGATAAAATAAATAAATATTTCACAACAATCACACCAATTCTCTAGTCCCAAATTAAGCTACGAGGCTTGTGTTATGGGAACTAGACAACGGAATAATGGTTGGAAGAAATAACTTTTAGCAATAAGACCGCCTTAATTTTATTTTCTATGTGAGATTCGTTATTTCGTTTGAGGTTAACAAAAAAAACTAACTTATGAGAAAATACAAAGTCGATGATTGAACTTTTCTTACTAAATAAGGTTCATATTCCGCTGTTAAAAAATGGATTTATATAATTGATTTTTATCTTATTTTATTTTACTGAAAAAAACATTGATCCATCGATATTAACTTTACTATTGTATATTAATTCTTAATCAACTTTGAGAAGCACAAAGCGGTTTTTTATTAAGGGATTGTGTATGTCTTTCAAAGGAATAAGGCATGTTTGTGAAATGGGATTGACGCCTATCGTTATCCATTTTGGTGTATTGCTTTACGTGTACGAACTACTTAGTTACTAGACATTTTAGAAATAATTATCTTCATTAGTTATAAATAAGATTACCTAATTTTATTGAAAAATAGGTAATCTTATCTATATATTTAATATCAAAACTTTGATAAAAATGATTTCAGGATATAAAAGGGGCCAAATAATTCGCCAATGCTTCTTTTTTTTAAATTATTTCAATGCTTGGTCAATAACCTTCAATTGATCCCGTCCAGCATCGACTTATGCAATTCCAATATTAAAGCGGTTTTTTTAATGGCGATTTTATAGCGCTATTGAACTTTGGAGTTTTCTATTCAATGCCCTTGACTGACTTTCTTGATAATCATGTATGTACGCATTTGCTACATTCGCTTACCTATAATATCACAATCCATCATCTTAAACTGTATAATGAATTAGATGAGTCATTAAAATTCAAAGTATGTGTTAGCCACGAAAGTGACTTTTAGTGACTAATCTCTTACTTTCAATGACACATTGCCATGAAAGGTCATCGCTGACAGAGGCATAAGAAATGACTAGAACAACTGCATTTCTTCGCATAACTTCATGGGTCAACATTGGAAATCTGTTTTCATTTGCACATGAAATGATTTACATGTAAAAAGTGGCTATTCTGATCTACTATCCTACCCTAGACACTAACATTGCAAATCTTATAATAGTTTACTACTGTTACTTAGAATATAAAATTGGGTATGTATGTAAAACTAGAGAACATAGTCTGCAAACTCGTACAACAGTTCTAGTCCAGACAGACACACGACGATCGTTATCTCGAATATGCATAGTATACGTTGCATCAGCATAATTCGCTTATGTAAACCAATGGAGCGAATAGACGTTATACGTATTTTAGAGTTCGTTCTACTTCTTCTTTGTACATTTAAACGCGGATTATGTGTGAGTTTTTTATTTATAAATACAGGGTGTAAAAAAAAACCTTAACGAAGCCGAATACCACATATTCTACCAATTGCTACGATCATTTTTTTCCTTTACACCATACCTGGGAAGTTAACGGTTACTGAGATATTGATGGTTAAAGTTTGAAAAAAAATTGATGATTTTTATAGAAACGTCTTCTATCCGTTATAACTGAACTTTTTTCCAAAGAAACATGATAAAAATTTTCACTAGTTCTTTCATAAAAAGCCTTTAAATGGCAAACTCCGCAATGAACAGCGCACACTCGAACCGAACCGCGTCGCGGCGGCGTAAAGCAACCCGCCCCGCGGTGACTTTTCCGCGTGCGCGCTATACATTGCGAGTTAGAATTAAATTATTTTTTTTGATGTCAAAAAATAAAATTTGTTTCCCAGCCAAAATTTTATTTTTTATACGATTTGGTTTGATGTACTGAACGCGTCGTTGACGGCTTCGTTAAGGTTTTTTTTACACCCTGTATACGAGTACAAACAACATCACATACATTGATCTGACTCCATGGTAAGTAGCTTAAGCACTTGTGTTACAGATATCAGAATCATCAATGATATTACAAATAAACTTAAGTAAATACATATAACACCCAGACTAGTACAAACAGACATGTTCATGCACACAAATGTTTGTACAGTGCGGGGATCGAGCCGCGACCTCTTGGTTAATAGTCAACTTCTTGACCATAACACCAAAGTGGTCGTCAAAAGTGGTCGTCGTTTTAGACTGTAGCATTTAAGACTCAGGCGATAGTACTGTCGCCGCGACTCGGCGATTGGTTGTCACTCTGTCAGAAGGGATTCACGGTGACAGAAAATCGTAGGTGTGGCCTGAGCGTTAAATATACCTAACGTTAGCGATCTTTCTAAATAAACCCCATACGAACGAAACATAAACAAAAGAAGTATCTTTTAGGAACAGCACATCATGCATCCAGATGAGAAACTAAATGTCACTCTCAGTCACTTTAGGAAGAATGTGCTGGCAAGACAATTATTTAACTCTTTACGTTAAGGGACAGCCACGCGAAGTTGATGACTTTATATCCCTGAAAAACAACAATAAAAAAAATAAACCAGCTAAGCTTCCAGAACACATAAAGAAATGTAAGTTAAATAAACTAAAATTAATAGTAAAAAACCAACTGGTGGAAAAATGTTATTATAATGTATACGAGTATTTTTGTGACAGTGAATTTTAAATTATAATTAATGAATTTGAATTATAGGTATTAGTAATGACTCTCAAGCTTTTCTTTCTTCTTCTTAGCGTGTCGATGGAACACGAGGAATTACACCGTGGCAGCCCAGAATTCAGCCACTTGTAATGCGGATCGGCTGCAGTTCATTAGATCCGCTGGCGTGCAGGTGTTGGGGCACGCCGGGCACGATGTTAAGTGTGCCATAGTTTGCAATGCGCCGCAAACACAGTCCACATCGGAGCTTGCCGAAAATCCCCACCTGGCCATGTTCTCCTTACTTCGACCAACCTGAGTCCGAAGCTTTTCTTTGACACGTAAATAATGGTTTAACTTTTTATAATTGTGATTTATCTTTAATAGAAATTTGAAATGTATTTCGTAAGCCATTCATGGCGCATCATGGAGTTCCTGTATTCTGGTTTGTTAGCTTTGTTTACCTATGGTGACGAATAAATTAATTTGATTTTATTTGATTTGAATAACTAAAAAAGAATAGATTGGGTAGCTTAAGTGAGACATTACTTTTTTTTAACCGTTTTACATAACATCAAGCAAACGATCAATTTCTCGGAACCTCGAAAGTCGAGACACTTGAACGCTGAACTTAATATTTGCATCGAAACAAAAAAAAACCCCCGCGGTGTTTTGCGTCGCTTAATCATATAATACTTTACTGAACTAAACGCCCATGAATTATTCATCAGGCGAGAACTCAAATAGGCTACGGTACTTAATCGCTCGTTATTTGGTTTAAAACTAAATAGTTTGCAGTTTGAGGCCAATTAGTTTGGTGTCTCGTGAAGTGGTGCATAGTGCAGATTGTAAATCACATTCGAGATAATTTGCACCAATAACGAGTAGCTTTTTAGCTATGAATCATTTTGTACAGTTACTTTTGGTTTTAAAATGACGTTTTCCTTTATTTACTCGTAACTTCTCGACTGAGGCCATATTACGACTACTACCACTCAAAAGTAGCGCTGCTAAACAGATTTTTTTCTATTTTTTTTAACTCTGCCTTTGTTGGAGCGCAAAACCAAAAGAGATAGCCAATGTCATGCTGTTTATGTTGGTAGGTACACAGATCTATAGATATAAAGAAGTGCTACTGACTATATCTCTTTAATTGTAATTCTCGTATCACAATGTTCGTTCCCGTACTCCTCCGAAACGGCTTGACCGATTCGCGTGAAGTTTTGTGAGCATATTTAGTAGGTAGATCTGAGAATCGGCCAACATCAATTTTTTCATACCCCTTTGAAATGGGTTGTCCACCGTCAGCAGGACAATGTTTGCGGGGTCCGCTGGTACTACTTATAAAATATATTATGATTGAGATGATTATGTACTGTTACTCCGTTTGTTAAGAAATCATCTGAGTTCATTTAATGGGTTTGAGCATATTTTAAGCCTGTAGTTAATTTTCATGAGAAAACACAATCCCATCTGTGTACCTTGTAGGTTTATGTTCGAAGATAAAAGACTAATAATAGTAATAATAGTCCTCCTGGCCGATTTCGACCACGGCGGCCAATCTCAACAGAGATCAGCCAACTACGCAGGAGATATTATAGTGCACAAGTGTGAGCGCAATACACAGGTGCACTCACTGTTCCATCACCCTCAAAGTTCGGTGAGACGGCAATCCGACATGACCGGAGAGAGATCAGGCGCAGGACCAACGGCTTAACGTGCTTTCCGAGGCACGGGGGTGTAACACCGCCAACTTCCCGACTCCGAGCTGTTTTTGAGAAATTCATTGCAGAAAATCTCAGAAACAATTTTTGGCTCGACCTGGGATTCGAACCCAGGACCTCTCGGATGTAAGGCAGAAACTTTGCCACTACACCAACGAGGCAGTGATAAAAGACTACCAATGAAACGTATCGTACCATTCTCCATCTCAACTTTAACTATAATGTCCTATGTATCAACTTTTCATCGGAATGCACAGAATATCAAGTTATTTACACATATATCATTCAACCGACGCGTTCGTGCCTGCATATTTCTGCTGCAGTTTGATTCCATCGTTAGATTGAAGTTAATGCCAGTTTTGATTTCCATTTTTTGCCCACGAATCCGACGCTCCTCATATTTTATGCCGACTATTACCGCTGGCTGAAAAGTCTGCACACTGTATATTTTCTTTTTTGTCTAGAACTATTTAAATTTATTTTTTATGGATTTGTCTGTAGTTTGTAAGGTCATCGTTAACATTGACATTACTACGAAAGAGAACATTGAGAAATTAATTATTAATTATTTATTAAGAAGAATGATAATTGATCACTGTTTGCTTTTAGCATAGTGCATAAGTTTTCAGATAATTATGTACTTGTGGTGCCTGAGGATGGTTTATTTGGTTAAATGTTATTCACATAACAGTCTTAATTACATAAAGCTTCAAAATAGTTCATTTTGCATACGATTACGATTTAATATCAATTCGCAACAATACAGGTATTTCTAGCTTTACCATTCGATTCCATTAAAACTTTTCATAGCCATGTTTTGTTAATATTGAAAAGAGCTTTGCTTACCGTCACAAAAAGTTGCAAAGCACAAAAACTTTCGTTTTGGCAAACTAGCATTCAATAAAGAACATTCGTTTGACTAATAGAATCCTGAAACTTATTACGCCGTATCTTTTATTGTAATTTGTATGGCTGTGACGTAATACAAATACTCACTTAAATATAACCTATAATTAATTTCTAAAAATGGGTTAATATAGGTGTGTATTGCCCTCACACTTGTGCACTATAATATCGTCCTCCTGGTCGAAATCGGCCAGGAGGACTATTAATTTTTGTTTTGTGTTGTATTATAAAGTGTTGATCAATCAATCAATCAATTATGTTTGAAGTACCTACCTACGGTTAATTTGGCGATGATTGATCTTGCTTTCCATTTAATATTTTTGAAGTATAATTAAATTATCGCTTAGGTATATGAGCTGCCTGATTAAGTATTTAACAGGGTCAATCCAAAATTTGCACCACATTTTTCTGAAAAACGTGATTATAGGTCAATTGACATTTCTAGATTTTTAACACCCTATTTCTACTCCCACACAATGACTTTGAAAGTGCAACCGTCAATTTCTTTTGTTGAGCATTAATGCAAAATGGCCGAAACACGGAAGGCTTATTTGTAGTAATTTCAGGGGTCGCATGTGCATACGTCAGTTGGGTCTCGTAGCTAAGCTAGTCTTATAAGTTAAGCAGAACCAGGTTCAGAAACTGGCTAACAAAGTTGAATAGCTTGATTGCTTCAAAATGTACCTATAATGCATGACAAGGGTTCTTCATCGTCATCATCATATCAGCCGTTCGACGCCTACTAACTGAGTAGGCCTCTCTCAAGGATCTATACCACGATCGGCCCTGCGCATCCTGCGACCCTTACCAGATCGTTATATCTAAGGTTTCACTATATTTTTGACGCTGACGGAACCTTCCTAATGCCCACATTATTTTAGAATTGATGCTTTTATAGGTGCGGAAACGTTTGCTGAGTAAAATCCTATTTTACACGCAAAAACAAAAATTGCAACAGCAATTCTATGCTAGGTTAAATAAACATTCTACATTTTTAATCAGAACAGATATGATGAGTAAGCATATACCGCCCTACTACCGCCGAAAAGCATGTAATCCGGTAAAAGCCTATACCGGAAATTGGAAAGGGCTATTGATAGACCAATCTAGGACCTGCGGAAATTGCCAACATGACTAATGAACATGTCCTGAGACGCTGATGAAAGTTGGCGAAAATATTACGGCAAAATATGTTAAAGGTAAAAAATAAAGCTTCACTGTACAGAAATAATAAAAAAAAACATAATACGTTATAACATTGACGACCACTTTGGTGTAATCGTCAAGAAGTTGACTATTAACCAAGAGGATGCAGGTTCGATCCCCGCACAATCATTTGTGTGAATGGACGTCTGTTTGTACTGGTCTAGGTGTTATATGTATTTATTTAAGTTTATTTGAAATACCACTGTTGATTCTGGTATCTGTAACAAAAGTACTTTAGCTACTTACCACGGAGTCAGATCAATGTATGTGATGTATTGATGTGTGTGATGATGTTGTATATTTATTTTTATTATTATTATTTATTGTCGTAAGTCCCCTATATATGCAAGACAGGCGATTCTGACTGTAAAATTATATGTACTTAGTACTACACTCCTCTGTCAGGCTAGAGACTGGCTCGTAGAATGATTGAAAAAAAAATAAAGATTTGACTTTCAATGGAACAGTATTAAGAAGATCAAGCCATAATTTTCGCTTGATTGGTTTTTATGAAAGATGAGACATTTAATAAACACAACCAAGGCAAGACGAAAGAAGCCTGAATATTTTGATCAAGAATCACAAATTCAAACAAGTTACTTTACGACCAATCGAGACTTAACACAAGGCTTTTCTCAAATCACGCGGCTGGGTTTCGTGTGAAAATATAATAATTTATTCTACATGAGTTCAGTAGTAAATGTTCCAGTTCAGTAATAGCCCCACGACCCGAATTACAGCTATAATAAGCCTTGCCCCGATGCAGCCTGGGTGGGGTTCCTGAAAAATGGCTGTGCAGTAGCTATCTGAACAGTTATTTTTAAGTATGCAAATTGTGCCGTTCGAGGTCATTAAGTTTTGATAGGATACGTCATGTCCGTCATGTCTGGTAGCCATTTTTTACTGTACATATTAAATACCTACCTACCCTACAAGGTATATTTTTATCAGCATTGACAAACAATTAATTTTTAATTTCATACCGTTGTCACTTCTAGGTATTCAACAACACACAACTAAGTATTATTAAAACAGCGACATGATCTTGTTATTTAAATTAATTGTCAATTAACTTTCTTGATGAGCTTATTTAGTAAGTGCCTAAATAAATCTGTATTTATAGTAACAACCATGTTCTTTCGCAAAAAAATGATGAATTATGAAATCTTGACTGTCATCACATCAGTATCCAATGGGTAATACTGCAATTTCTGAAAAACAGGTATGCAGTTGAGTCAGCAGACCTGCCAATTCTATTTCTAACTGTAACTGCAATATGTTTCTGTTGGGCTCTATTCATTAGTATAAGTCATTGAAGTTGACTCTAGTTTTCAAGAAAATTAATCAACCTTCTAAAATAGGTTCAACTTTTACTTGCTCAACTCCTAAAATACACATCATATTACGTTGTTAAATAAGGAAGTTTGAAGAGTTAAACCTGCTAAATATTTCTCGAAGGTATTAATTCTGTTTTGGGCTAGGCATTAAATATAAATACATATAATAAAAATACAACAACATCACACACATTGATCTGACTCCGTGGTAAGTAGCTTAAGCACTTGTGTTACAGATATCAGAATCAACAGTGGTATTAAAAATAAACTTAAACAAATACATATACAGACCAGTACAAGCAGGCATGTTCATGCACGCAAATGTTTGTACAGTGCAGGGACCATAGTCAACTTCTTGGCCATTACACCTAAGTGGTCGTCGACTATTTCTGCATTTCTGATCTCTTACACCTTTTAATAGGTACATATCGGCACCATTGGGACCTTGAACTTCAGCGATAAATTAAAGTGCAGCGAGTAGCGATTACAACGGTTCGCAGCAATCACTGAAGTCGTGGTACGAGGGCATAAGCATGAGCGGGTCCAATTTTGACTAGGAATTTTTGTCTTTCTCATTCAAAAAATATTAGGAAAAATTGTAAAATAGGAAACAAGAAAAATTTAATAACTATAATAAGTTTATGTAAAGTCCATTATTACGGGAGTTTTTCGTTCCATATTTACAAGTTTCAAGTAAATATTAAGGGCCTAGTTGACTTAGATATTTTTATAATTCACAATCTACAACCATTGAAAGAAACTTCTGTGTGTTTGATGAGCTTAGTTTGATAGGCAAGCAATATGTTGATATTATAAGTATTCAGAAAATATGAGATACCATTATGAAGTTCGCAATAAGAGTATAATAATTGCCCTCCTTACCCTTTTTTATTCTAGCTTGTTGAGGCCAATGTCACACTGTGTCACATGTGAACACTAACGATCTACGACAGTAAAATAATAATTTGTACCAATTTTTACGGCCTTCAAGTTTTTTACGAGAAATTCAGTGACAGGATCTGCAAGATATGAAACTCGATTGTTGTTCAGATACAGAATACTAAAGTTTAGTTCTAGTATTCCAAAAATAAAAACAAGAAAATTTAATATACTCCTATTACTTATTACTTCAACCACACGCCATTCTTAGCTACTCATCAGCACGAAAGTTTACTGGCAGGTTGAAAATGAAAACGTAAGTCGATTGCCCGTGAGCGACTACTCGGCGCTGTTGCGAAAACCGTTGTTCCTCGCTAATTGCTAATTAAGAGCTCGTTAGTCCCAAACTCGAGCGTGTAAGTTCAGGTAATTATTTCTAATGGGATATTGAAAGTTTGCAAGTACGAACACTTAACCCGGTCAAGATTGTGCCAACAAGCAGGTAGCATGGTACGTTTACAATGTAACTTTTAAAGGTACCTTGTGAATATCCGCGGGATACCATCCGTACCGTGTCGATGTTACACGGATACGAACCAAGCGCTTCTTATCTACATTTCTGATGCGCACTGAAAAAAAGTGGAACTCACTACCTGCGCTGCGTCAGTGTTTCCCTGCAATTAAAACCTTGAAATTTTCAAAGCTAGAGTGAACAGGCATCTTCTACGAGTAGGTGAACTTGCTCCATCGTAAACTCAGTCTTTGCCTCGTTAGGCTTAGTCTTGGGTCAAGAGCAAATCTACCCCAAATAAAATAAAAAAATCTTAGGTATCTTTGAAGACGGAGTTGCTTTACGAAACCCGAAGAACTTGAAAATAGCTCTGATGCCAATTTGTATTGAAATAACGTATCTAGTCCGACGTTACCCACCACGATAATGAAACGTTGGACTCCGCCAGATGTCATTAAAAACGTGTAAAATTCCAAACCATTTGTTGATGCATTTTTGACTTTGTTCTAGACACTTTACCTGTATTACGTAACATAATATTTTTGTTTTCAATTTTTTGAAAACTATGTAATGATGACAACTAACACCTTAGTCTACCTGTGACCATGGATGCTGAAAAGGGTCCGAGACGTCACGTTAAAAAAAATCGCAAAATAATCTGTAAAAAAGTGTATCTTTTTTTATCTTTATCTTTATTATGTCTACTTTTCGCGTAAACCGATGAAATAAATATTTACGCGTGTTCTTGCTACGAGTAACCCTCTTTTACCATGTTCGCATTCGTAGTCGTCTATGGATATTTTCATCGCCCCTGACCGCTACACTCGTAGCACCGTAGCAAAGTGTAAACAAATCGTAGCACATTAATGCTACGGGCTACTTAAGCTGTAACGCGTCGTAGCTTAAATGATTAGATTCTGAGCGTTTATTCAGACAATATTTTGAAGCTGGAATGAGATTTTTTGGAGATTTAAGATAAGATTAGATAACCTCTTATTGTACACCAAAATACAACGAAGCAATTTTTTTTTTAAAATAAATGTGAACGCTAAAAATTTCTCGCTTAGCTTTATTTTGCACTATGCTTCTATATTCTTATCATACAAGAAGACTACTTGAGGTATTGGTCTCTAACACGTGCAGAAAAAATGTAAATACAGGTTCTAACGGCCTAACTTCAAACCCTTGATTATGGCGAAGGAAATTGTGTTTATATCTAGCAGTGCAATCTCAAACTTTTCAAATTGCATATTCTAGGAAAACACTATTTTAAATTGACGTGTTTTGTTCAATAAACCAGTATTTAACGGTGATTTTGTTTAAATCTGGGAAATGTTTAAATCTGAATACCAACTCGTACTTTACAAGGCACTATTTAGGAAGCAAAAACCATTTAATTATTGAGCAAAACCTCAATAGAAACGAAGACTACATAATGATTATTGCAGCACGATGACCCAAAATAATGTTATCTAAATATTTGACTCAAAGAATTACAGACATTAATTTTATTTTATTGTACGCCGTAAAAAAGTCCGCCAATTCGAAACCAACGATTATGTATCTTTTTATTGCATTATTTATTACAGGTTCACATCCGATGTTCCAATCCGCTTTTCAAATATATGTAAATTGAAATGAGACACTTTTACGGATTATTTCGCGATTTATTTACATTTTGTTTTAACCTGACGTTTCGGACCCTTTTCAGCGTCCGTGGTCACAGGTAGATAAATCGCGAAATAATCCGTAAAAGTGTCTCATTTCAATATCTACTGTTCGCGTAAACCGAAGAAACAAATAAATATCTGTGCCTCAACCATATATTTGGTCATTTTGTGCGGCAGGTAGGTATTTACAAGAATTAGCTACTTCTTCTTGCTTCTTCGAGGTGCTTGTGGCGCAGTGGTGACAACGCTTTGGTAGTGATACCAAATGTTAATCAACCTAGGTGCGGTCATGTTTGGGATGGTTGACCATTCTGACCATACAAGTGACGTCTATTTACAAGCATCTCTGTCCATCGGAAGGCACGTAAAGCTGTTGGTCCCGGTTAATATCGATAGATTTTAGCCGTTAAGCCTAGTCAGAGACCCTCGGGTGGCCTAATAACATATCACTTACCTTGCGCACACTCCTCCGCCAATCCGCACTGAGCCCGCGTGGTGGAGTATGGCTCGTACCAACTTATATATGAGGCCTGCGTCCAGCAGTGGGACGGTTATAGGCTGAAGTACTTCTTATGCTAAAATTAAACGTAGATAGTATGTTTACACAGTACTCGCACCGATGAGTGAGAGATCATATCCATGTCTTCAAGTCTGTCTGGCATGCCGAGTGCTTAGCTGGCTCAGGTTATCTCCAGCTCCATCAATGGAGGGGACCCTTTTCAAGCCGCTTGCAACCAATCAATTAATTAGCCTTCAAGAAACTAAGACTAGATAGGCCAAGGTAAGCCTTTTCAGCTAAGGTAAGGTTTTAGGATGTAACTTTTTTTACTGTTCAATTTGCTATGATTTATTTACCTTAACTAAGAAAAGAGAGCGCTTTGCAAAAGAGTAGAACTCACTACCTGCGTCAGTGTTTCCCTGCAATTACAACCTAGGACTTTTCAAAGATAGATTGAAAAGGCATCTTCTAGGTGAGCTTGCTCCACCGTAGACTCAGTCTCTGCCTCGTTGGGCTCAGTCTTGGGTTAAGAGCAAACCTATCCCAAGTAAAATTGAATAAAAAATTAAATGTTAAATTCACGAAAGAAATGGATTGATTGTATGAAGAGAGATATGTGTGTGAAAGGAAGGGATAACACAGTGATAACCTGGGACAGGGACAAGCGAATGATGATGACTTATGGATAAATTAATAATGAACGTATTTTTTTTATTTCAGACCACCGGAATGACACCTCTAATGTACGCGGTGAAGGACAACCGCACCTCGTTTGTGGAGCGGCTCATCGAACTCGGTTCAGACGTCGGCGCTAGGAACAATGTAAGTCTTTTTTAATTAAGAACCTTTGTTCCACCGTAACGGAGATGACCGCCAAGCTAGCATCGGTAGTCGACAATATCTGTGTATGTTCTTGTCACTTAGGAACCAACCAGTACAGCGAATTCTCGCTGGTATTGGCAGTGATTAACCGATTTGTGGTAAATGACTCGCCTGTCCTGTCTTTTGCGAGTGGTGTAAAGCACGAGAGGCGTTTCATTTTGAAATGGATGGTACCTCCTTCAAATTGAGTAGGTATTAGAGAGATCTACCTAAAACAAAACAAGCTTAGTCTTCGTTTCTGAATAAGTATTCTATGATTTAAAAAAAAATAGAGGTACCAAATCTGTTTAAAAGTTGCGTTACGTGTGTAATATGTGTGAGTTGAAAAGTTTTTGCACATCTGTGCCCAAAAAGTCATTCCAAAAATATACTTTTTTTGCCACTCTTAATCACTTGAAATGATCCTCCTGGCCGTTCATATTAGATCTCAAATGCAAGCTTAGCACATCTCAAAATTAACAAAATACGGTTTCCTCTTCCGCATTGCTGAAGACACAAAAACGTGTCATCTTATCTAAGCGCTGCAGTAAGAAGTTTGCAAAATTAGACATCACAATGAATCGTTTAACTTTAAATACGTGTACCTTTACTCATCTCTTTTGTTTATGTGGAAAATATACATATATAATGTACGATTAATTAGAGAAATGAAAGCGTATTGTATATGAAAATAGTAAGAGAGATAATACTATTGTCAATTAGTAGATTTCTTAACTGACAACAAATAAAAACTTGTGTATAGTTATTATCGTAGTTTTAAATATGTCTGTGGTGTGTTATTAAGAAATAAGTTTGCCTACTGTAAATACAAAAAAATAAAAATCAAATGGACATGCTCTCGCTACATATCTTTCGACCCAGCCACCATGACAACGACGAATTAATGAATACATAAGACAACTAACAATTAAGACACAGATACATTTGCTTACATATCGCAATAGTTCCACCAAGATGTTTTTCTTAGATTATTTTGCATGTCAAACGCCATAATGTATGACTCCTTTCAACACTGAACGACACAAATGAGCTAACGTCCCATGAACATCATTTTTCACATAGCTGAGCAGCGTGTAATTTGTGTAGTTAACGACTTCTGTACTGAAAACTCAGCTGAAGCAAAGTGGAGCGAAAGCGTAATTTCCCACTAGGCGTGCCTAAGCTTTAGCTAGGACTGTGCTACACTGCAAGCGATAGAATTTAACGTATAGAATTCGAACGAAACGCAAAGTAGAATAACAGCTTTAATCAAGCAATATTTTAGACCCCAGCTAGGTGTGTTCCACTTTTGATGTGTACAACTTAAATCAAATGAAACACTTAGGGAATTGTTTAGAGAACTTAAAATACTCACAGTTTACTCGTAATACATTTACGAAAACCTAATTTACGTGCGAAAAAACTTACACTTATTTCCTAAAAATAGTGATTTGCATAACTTCAACACGAGACAAAAAATAGGCTTGCCGTTCCACATTTTAGGCTGCATAAAGTTGGTCACTCATTTATGGGTAGATGTATGTCATTTTTAATAAATTACCTGAAAATTTAATTTCGGGTTAATTTATATGTTAGGACGTGTAAAAGTGCTAGTTGTTAGCCTACTTACAGAAATAAATGGATTTTATTGGATTTTTTATTTTTGATCTGTCCAGCAAAAGTTAGCAATCTGAAGAAGAGCTGAAGAAGGAAAAAAGTTTGTACTTGAGAGATATTAAAAAAAAATCTATGGGTACTAAGAATCGACCACAGAACACAATCCGCTACTTTTTAGAATTTTAGATAAATAGATCTGTAGTACTTACTGCATGTGGAACACTAGCAGCGAACGAACATAAAGAATTAAGGTCTTTCTGTTGATATAAGAATGACAAAGTTCCAGATGATAGTGATAATATATGTTGTTATGGGCAGACATATCGTTAGAATCTGGTCCTAATCACTGGATCAAGTATCTTTCGACCCTCTGATGACCCACTCTCAGATCATTTCGACAGAATGCCAACACATACCAAGAATGTTAAGAGAATCGATTGAAATTACCAAGTTCAAAAATTTCAAATGTGCATTAACTGTCAAATTTGTGTTTTAAAAGCAAAATTGACCAATGAAGGTATCATGAGCTCTTGCCCAACTCACGTGCTGTTGCCTAAGGCACAAGTCCAAAAAAGTTGAAGGATTCATCTCAAAGTATACATATTATTGCATTCGCTACGCTTCAACTGTAAACACTCCCTAACAGCTGACTTATTGCTTGGCCACGTGCTCGATGCTCGATAAGGCGCGATTTATGCTCGCGTATTATGGGTCACTACCTCACCACACAACGGCACTCCGACCGGGCGAATACACCGACCGACCACCGATGGAAGAAATACCGAGAAACAGAATGCTTCTTGAACGACTACCTACGTAATATGGCATGGCAGAATTGGCATGATGACACTATCTTAAATATTTTCAAGAATATGGCGTTTAAAAAACATAGCCCCTATGAAGTTGATACAACCAGTTTATATCCAAAAAGCTGTAGAAACCAATTTTTAAACACATAAATTTCAATAAATATTCGGTCAATTGGGATGATGACACCTATCTTAAATACTGTCAAGAACATGGTGTTTAAAAAACATAGCCCCTATGAAGTTAATACAACCAATATATTTCCAAAAAGCTGTAGTTACCAATTTTTAAACACAGAAAACGCAATAAATATTCGGTCAATTGACTCCGATTTCCGACACACGACCGTGACGTCACAATCATTTATTCCCATACGAAATCTATGGAGTCAGACCGTTTTGACAGATAATAAAACGTATGTCAACGATTGCTGGTGTCATCTAGCCAATTGACTCCGATTTCTGATACACTACCGTGACGTCACGTTTTTGTATTATCATACAAATAGTATGATAATAAAGAGTATGTCAACGATTGGTGGTGTCATCTAGCCTATTATCATGTTGGTTTGGACAAGCAATAATAACCGATTCGTGGCGGTTAGCACTCCTGTCGTGCCATCACTTTCTTTTGCGTGTGGTTTGAGTCACGAGAGGCGTGTCATTTTGAAATCGGTTGTAACCTTTTCAAATTAGTATTGGAAAGACCTATCAAACAAATCTTAATTTTTCACGTAATTCAAGCTCATAGCCTTGGTTTCTGGATATTGTATCATTTAAAATCGGGTCCAACCTTTTTCAAACGTTACTTATGTAATATGTGTAATTTTAAAAGGCTTAGAACATCTCTCCTAAAAAGTCATTTCCAAAAATAAACTTTTTTGCCACTTCTAATCACTTGAAACGAGCTGGGCACGATAGGTGCGCCACGTCATTTGTGTTTAGCGCCAAAGTTTGCACAATTAGAGATCGCTCAACGATGTTTTCTATGAACTCTCTAACTTTAGAGCCCCTTTAAATAGTTACTTGTCATAGTCGCTGCTATGGACGTTTATTTATTTAATGAGATTAAACCATAGCAGAGGTCAGTTTCATACATTCTACACATGATATGACATTTGTCAAGGGGCCTTGATATCTCTTAGCCTAAAGAAGTTTCTTTCTTATCGAATATTCAAGGTACCTACCACAAATACATCTCCCATACATCTCGATAGGGGATTCTAGGGTAACGTAGGGTAACTGTTGCTGCCAAACAGTAACAGCGCGGGAAAGGCAATACTAGGGGAGAAGGGGGCCCCTTTGAATAGGAGCAGTTTTGAACATTTGGGTTTACGGAGCTATTTAAGAAGGTAATTTTGTGGTGATTTTTTGGGTAGTGGCAACACAAACCTGCACAACTTTATTTTGTCACTACTGACGTTTGACAGCCTGTCGTTATGAGGAATTTTCAATTTCGAGTGCAAATAATAAGCTTTTTCAAATAAGCGCGTAAGGATCTTGATCTGGATGATCAAGATCCTTACGCGCTTATTTGATTCAAGGTATATGGAGCGTTGGTTCCCTCTATAAGTCAGAATGTTTTATATATCACGCAATGGATTACAGATAAATACCATATTTAAGCTTTTACTTGGAAAAAAATCGTTTTCAGATTCTCCTGGGGCAGTACTAAAAATACTAAAAAATTAATAAGAAATTGACTAGCAAGTCATAAAAACTGTAGATCGACTAGCAAGTCATAAAGGAGTATTTACTGTTCAAATTAGAATCGGATCAATTTAAAGTTATGTCCATTCACTTTTTCATTTTAACAAAAACGAACTTTTAATTTTTAACTTTGAGCTTGTTATTGATTTTTCATCTCCGTCGTTACTAATGTTGAGTCTATTAATGTTATTAATTAAAAGTGTAAGAAACCTTAAAATTTCATCGAATTTATTGATATATCAAAACTGCCCCATGCTTATAACATTTGACTTATTTTTCTAAAATGGATTTTGCTCCAATAATTTGCATTCTCTTCTTCATATAATGTATTATATATATATATATATATATATATATATATATATATATAAAGATTTTACAGTCCAATAGTAAGACTAAGCCTTGAGAAACAGTAGAAAGGTTTAGAACTAGAGAATCTGAAGTTATGTCAGAAAGTGTAAAAAGTGTGCAAATGTGCCCCACTCTCCCCATCGTAGATTAAGTGAGACCTATTATGTAGAACTTCTGCTGAACTTATTACCCAAGCGCTGTGCGAAAACAAATGAAGTTTAAAAGGTGTAACTGTAGGTCATTCAAAGACGCAGTTCAGTAACCCCTAGCTTTTCAATTCATACAACGCAATAAGTCTAGCAAATTTAAAAACGTTACAGAGTTTGAGTCACCAAATCATGTCGATTCAGCTACACCATGAAATCACCATTGTATCGTCATTCAGTGACCCATGCTGAAACACGCAACCTGCGAATTACAAATGACTAAAATGTCAGCATAAAAGTTTTATTGACTTTTTGGTAAACTTTTTTATATGGAAGCTTTGACATTTGTTTCAATGTTGAATGCACATTTAATTGGAAAATTTTTATATTTTTTTAATTGCTTCACACGGTTTTATAAAGTTGTACCTAAATAAAGCTACCGTTGCAAGTGTTGCAACTGTACGCTGAAATACGAGTACGTATTACGAGCTACGGTTTTTTTTTTTAATTATTTTACAGAATTAGTAACAAAATCCAGTTGTTATCTGTGTAGGTACCTATGTATGTGTTTAGGACGATGACGAGTAAATTATAGAACCAGAGCAGAGCGTAACTGTGTATTGGAATTAGAACACATTTAAGTAATGTTACAGTTGTAGCGTCACACGTCCACTGTAATTCTACACCTGTAATATTTCTTTAATTTATATAAATAAATGTAGAAAAGCAATTTAAATTTTTAAAATATAAATGATTCTGTGATCCATTGTCTATATGAACGTATAGCATATACATATACTACGGAGTTGTATTTTATTTATTTATTTATTATTATATAGACACAAAACAGGTTACAATCAGGTAAGGTAATGAAACCGTATTTCAAATATGCATATGTCAGCTAAGTAAAACCGCGACAAATTAGTATTCTGCAAAAACATTTCATAATTATCGAGGGCACAGTTGTCAAATGCAGTACCGAAGTTTATTAGTTCAAAGTATCTGTAACAAGCAGTGGAACTGAGCAGTCACGACTCGAGGACGTCAGAGCATTGCAGTTCTCGTGGTGGTAGCTTGTTGTCATCTCTGAAGAGCCCACCAATGGGACACCCGCTTAGGCGTTGGAAGTCCATTCCAGTGAGTGAAAATGTGACTCCTTCATACTCATTTTTCAGCTATATAAGGAAACAAACAGCTTTTTATTTATAATACACTAGCAATTGAAAGTTTCCAATCTCAGTTTATAATTTTTTGCCAAAAAGACGATACGAAATTAATGAAAAGGAGTGAAAACAAGCATGCAACGAAAAATAACATTATTTTCATATAAAAAAAAAACATGATTAACCAAACTAGTGGCCGCCTGCTACTTCGTCCACGTAGAATTCGTCTTTCTTCACAATTCTTTAAAAAATTGTAGCCTATGTGTTATTCTGGTGTATAAACTATGTTTTTGTAAAATTTTATTAAAATCCATAGTACTTATTGCGTGAAAGAGTAACAAACATCCCCTCATACTTACAAAGTTTCGCGTTAATAAAATATTAGTAGGATAAAAAGAGCGTTAAAAAATATCTTAGGTAGTTGTACATACTCGTACTAGGGTGCTAAAACATCGTCTTATTTGCTGTTTTTTTTAAGTGTCTCAACTAGAGATGATATAAATTATAAATCATGGAAAACCTTTTCGTTTGATAATACTACGTAGGTACTGGCCACTTGATAAATAAAACTTGCAAAAACGCGAAAATATAGTCAACTTCCTTTCCAGTGCGTGTTGGCCACTTGTGTTTTAATTTCACATCAGATTTGTCTTTAGTTATTTTGTTTTAACATCAGAAAAATGCAAAATTCAAAAGTTTCTGCACACGAATAACGAGATCATAATATTTAATATTTAATTGACCTTTGTTATGTTCAAACCATCAAGCATAGTTTGAAAATAGACTCAGAAATGTTTACTCCAGTCCCCTCTTGTTACTAAAGATAGTCCGCTCTCTGCATTGTACACAAAATTACTAATGGATATAGCATAGGCTTGTGTGTCTTATAAGGAAATAACCTCACGCGATGTTGACCGTTGCGAAGTATGCATTATTATGCACACTGAATCTACAGCAAATGTTTCCAGAGGCCTGTATGAGGGCCAACGTTGCATTTATTAGGATTTTAATGGCTTGGAACACTTACACAACTTTCTGATGAAGTAAAAGTCGAATTTGAAAGTGACATGTTCGCCTGATAGAGCTTAACAGAAAATAAGGTCTGCAGTCTAGGACATGGTTTTTAAAGCACCCTGTTTAGGGAACCCTTTAAGAGCTATATGAAGTTTTTGCTTTGGCTAATTAGCAGCAACGAAATATTTTTAATTACCTTACTTATAGGCTATGTGCGTGCATTTTAACAGCTAAAATCTGAATAGTTTGTGGTGACCTCTACCGTTCGCCATCACAAGTGCTTGACTAACGGTGGCAAGCACGACGGCAAGCCCTGATACGGCTCTACAGGCTAGATGGCGCTGTTAGCCTAATACCGCACATGAGCCGCGGTATATGTGAGATTTAGAGCCAAAATAATATAGATTGATTGATTTGTATCAAGATCATGTCGATCTGACCTTGGTATTGGATATAACACCAGTCGGTAGAGAGCGCTTCCCTTTAGCTTCCTAACACTAAATCTTATGCGTCAAAAGTTAGAAGTTCCTTTTGCGACTAAGTATATCTGCATTTTAGCAATAATCCAATACCTATTCCTCTGAAAGAAAACCAATTCCTCACATAACATCTATGTGAGATTCAATATTTATCAGAACTATCTTTATGTTTCGTATGTTATTTGTTAGAAATTGCATCATCATGATATCCTACACGTCAGTCATTAGTACCACAGATATAATAATCATACTGTTCACTAACCGTTAACCATTCTGTTACTACTTCCATACAATCATTTTAAATCAAACTTGAAAAGAGCCAATGACACTATTGACTGATTTTGTTGCGCTCACCAGCCCAAATGGTCCCGAAGCAGCGGTAGGGTTGTTTGTAAGTTGTGACTTAAAAAAGTGCCCTTTGTGCGTCGATTTACTGAAATAATTAGATTTTATTTGTTTTTTATTGTTCCCAGGACAACTACAACGTGCTGCACATATCGGCGATGTACGCCAGAGAGGACATCGTCAAACTCTTGCTGTCGAAGCGAGGGGTTGACCCTTTTGCCACTGGAGGGGTGAGATTAACCCTATATGCTCGTGTTCGTGGAAGTATGTTGACGACCACTTCGGTGTAATGGTCAAGAAGTTGACTATTAACCAAGAGGTCGCGGGTTCGATCCCCGCACTGTACAAACATTTGTGTGCATGAACTTGTCTGTTTGTTATATTATATATCTGGGTATATACGAGTATATGTATATGTATATATATATATAAATATATATATAAGTATATGTATTTATTGAAGTTTATTCTTAATACCACTGAGTCAGATCGATGTATGTGATGTTGTTGTATATATTTTTATTAATTTGTTATTTATGTATCTTTATGTATTGACGCAAAGAGTAATGGAACGAAGGCACTCTGAAACTGCACTTCGATAATCAACGTAATTTTAGATTGAAGGCTAATGTCGGTAGTTATTACGAATCGATTGGCATACTGATGCTCCGTACGTTTTTGAATCAGGGACCTTAATCGTAAGTAGGCATGATTTTCACAGTCCTAGTAATAGGCAAAATAAAATGATTGGCAATTTATACGAATTTGTTACGATTGCGGTGCGGGAATTAGAACCATGGGTTGGCGCCATGCATTTTTTTTTTCTTAAAATTGTTTTCTTAATTTTTATCAATATTTTTACCGCTTTGGATATTAAAATAAAAAGCTAGCTACTTTTTTGTTTTATCACATTGGTGTAATCCCTGAACTTTGGTGGGTTTCGCGAGTTCGATTCCCGCACTATACAAACATGAACTACATGAACATGTTTATTTGCACTGGTCTATGTGTGTTATATGTATCTATTTACGTTTATTTGAAATACCATTGTTGATTGTGATTTCTGTAACACAAGTGCTTAAGCTACTTGCCATCATGGAGTGAATGTTGTTGTTTATTTTTTAAAATTTACGTATTTGCAGGATTGAATATCGTTACCTATCCCTTATACCAAATACAACGAAAGTAAAAGGAATGTACCTTAAAGAATTCAGTTACATTTTCCCCTGGCTTTTATTGCTATCTATACCCTTTGCATGTAGTGCCTGACATCCGCCCAAGTCACGCACGACGTAATATGTGCTTTGTCTTACTCAACCACCCGTCAACTTTGCCTTTCTATTGAATGTCAGCCTTGAAACTTGAAGAGTAACTGAATCCATACTAATTTATTAATGCAAAAGTATAACTCTGTCTATCTGTGTGTTACTCAAACACGCCTAAACTACTGAACCAATTTGCATGAAATTTGGCATGGAGATATTTTGGTACTCGATAAAGGACATAGGCTACTTTTTACCGCGGGAAAATGACGCATTCCCATTGGAAAATTCAAGTGGGCCAATCGCTTTTTTTTGTATATATAAAAATGAATTGCTGTTCGTTAGTCTCACTAAAACTCGAGAACGGCTGAACCGATTTCAATAATTTTAGCCTTAAAATATTCGTGGAAGTCCAGGGGAGGTGTAAACGGTGAGAAAATATTGATAAATGGCTAAAACAGCGGGCAGGACAGAGTCGGCCGGGTCCACTAATCAAATAATGTTTTCAATTGATTTAGTACCTTCATCAATCATGTTGGTACATAGCGGAAATTATCGTGCTTACATACTACGTCAATTATATTATTGTCTTAAAACTATCAACGATGTAAGCTAACTCCATTCTATTTCAGAAAGTTCAATACCTTATTTTCTGAATACTTTTAGCTCAGAATAGCTGAGAATGTTCTACTTTTGAAGCCAATATTTTTCTTGCGCATTTGGCAGCTTATGTACCCTTGTCTTGCAGCTAGAATTTGTCATCTCACCTAATGTCTTGTTCTACTTATTGGAATTGATTTTGAGAACTGCTTGCACCAAGCTTTACTTCGGTGTTGGTCGTCTTAGGATCGGGTTCTGTTAAAGTGGAAATAGATCTACCGATCTCAGTAGTAAATTACTAAATTCTGGTTAAGTAGTTTCATCAATTTCTATTGATTTCTACCATGCCCCCTCCGTTGAGAATGGTGAAAAATGACGCAGTTGTGAGTTAGTCAAAATAATATTTAACAACTTTCAGTTTTTTTTTCATTATGCCTAATTTATAGGATTTTAATTATTATTTACAAAATTCAAGATTGAAATTGCGTGAGATGCTTTCAGTTTCTTAGTTGCTGATAAAGACAAATTACATTAGATGAACCCCGAGTTAGGCAGTATTTCAGAACTATACGTAGGCCTACCTACAAGTAGGCCTTAAAGCTTTGGACAAATTCAACACGTATTGATTCAATCGATGTACTTTAACGAAATGTTAAGTATTTTATATAACCTTGTTTAGAGTCGACAACAGACAGCAGTGCACTTGGTGGCAAGCAGACAAACTGGCACAGCCACCAGCATCCTCCGGGCGCTTCTCACTGCTGCAGGGAAGGACATTCGACTGAGGGTAGACGGGGTAAGTCCAGGTTTATTTATTTATTTAAGTTCTGCATAAACATGTGTACAATGGTGGACTTAATGCCGAAGGCATTCTCTACCAGTCAACCATAGGGCCAAGCAGAGAAAATTGAGGCGGTGCACATAAAATAAAAGGGAAAAACAAACAATGTATCTGAAGTTATTTACGTACAAAATGAATTTATTAACATACAAACTAATTACTTACATAAAATAAAATAACAATATCTAAAAAAAAATATCATACATTATTACGTTTACAGAGTAAGGATGGTACATATGGTTAGAACACAGTGTCACTAAGACAGGAGAGACAGTTCATTCCTGTAGTGGGACTGCAGTGACCTTTTAAAGGACAATTTCGACGTCGACCGCTGGATTTTCTTAGGGTTGCAAACATTTGAATGATACGTGAAACAAAAAAAACTTAAACCATTAAACATCTCCCTCGATCTACCAACGTAGACCGGAAGCCAGATCACTGCTGTACCAGTGCACTAGTATGCCTCTATAGTCGTGACTCGCAAGTAAAAGTAATTAAAGCACACGAATTGGTTGACACGGTGTCACAAGCGAGACGCAAGTGTGTCTAGAGCCTTATGTCTGAATGTGTCCGCATCTATCACCTACTCTTGGTCTTTATTAAGATCCATAGGATAAAATAAAGTGACAATATTTTCAACTTTAAAGGAAAGAATAAGAGATCCGATGTGGTGTAGTCACAATCGGAAACGTAGCTCTACAAAAAGTGACTGCAGTTTGAATGCGCCATAATACTTTCTGTGACAAAACTCTATTTAATTCTATCCTATCCACAGTACCTATTCCGTATGCAACATACTTTCAGGAGATGCTGATACATTGAGACAAGTCTTTACCGTGAATAGCATGCAACTGTATGTTTCTATCTCCTCCTATTGCCAAGTCAGGTAAAAATGTAAAAAAAAAGTATACTACTTAGCCTCGCTCAGTTAATACTGAAAAGCCAATAAATCTCTTTGAATATGCAGTGAGAATTCAATAATTGAACCTAGAAATTTTGCGGCTATAAAAACATTGAGATTACCGACAAACATGAAATATTTATAAAATCTTTTAACAAGACACGCATGCAATAATAACCTGGAAATGTAAACCAGTTCAATATTGTAAAATCGACCGCGGCACTGAGTCGTTTCGATTCATCGCGTGAACCATTAAATTTTGAACTTTATGACAGCGGAATATGATTTGTTAATATAGTTACGTAGGTAGGTAGTAGTGAACAGACAGAGATGCAGCGTGCGGGCAGCCGATAGCGATCGCGTGCAGTGCGTCGCCTGGCACCGCCACCCGCCATCAGAGACACCCCCGAAACCGCCGCGCGCCTGTAAACAAAACCCGCCCACTGAAACAAACGCTCACAGTCACACCCGCCAACTATCACAACTTTTCAATAGCCCTCATTAAATGACGCCAGGCACTGCCGTAAACCGCAGATACCATTGGATGCCCTAGATATTTAAATAATAAAATTAAACCTAGCACCGAGCCGCCCGCCCCGAGCGAATAGAAACTGGCTAATTATCCGGCGAGCTTTTACTCGCAAAGTAAACGTCACAACGCGAATTTACAATGCAAATCAGTGGCGGAATATTAGTTATAACGTCAGCGCTCAAATTCAAAATTAGTAATTTTAATACAATAAGTCTCAGTCGCTCCTCCGTCACGACTAGAGCTAGGCAGTTTTGCAATGCCCGCCTTTGTCTTTGTATTAAAGTGACTCTAATGGAGGACCAAGTACGTATTTCGATTGAGGTGTTACTTTCAACTTTGCAGAACGGAATTTATTTGAAATTTAAAGGCATCGGTATTCGGTGTGAAGCACGTTATGGCATCGATTTTGCATTCTGTCGAATGGCAAAGTAAATTGCGATGCACATAAGTCGGCGGGCATCGTCTGTGGTGTCACAGTTTGGAAGCTATCGTGCCGGGGTACGCCGCAGCTAGCGTGAGCCGTTTGTGCATCGACTGCATCGTACGGAGTTCAGTGCAGGTCCATGCTGGTGATCAGAGGGACCGGTGATGTCTGATGGCGGGCGAGACGCGCCGCGCAGTGCGAACCTCACGAGTAGCTTCCGTTCGGGGCTCCGGAGCCCGCCCGCGAACTCACAGTCGAAGGACCTGCAGAAGCTCGAGCTCAGCTTCATCGAGCTAAACAAGGAGCGGGCGAAACAGAAGGAATGGAAAAAGCTA
Organism: Pyrausta despicata; assembly: GCA_963921415.1. Lineage (NCBI taxonomy): Eukaryota > Metazoa > Arthropoda > Insecta > Lepidoptera > Crambidae > Pyrausta > Pyrausta despicata. Next base: position 768,638 of record OY992851.1, read on the forward strand.
ATTCGCGACATGGTGTTGCAGAGGGGGAAGATCCCGCTGCTGCTGGCTGTGGAGGCCGGCAACCAGAGCATGGTGCGCGAGCTCCTCAGCGCGCAGACCGCCGAGCAGCTCAAGGTAACACTCCACTAAACTACGTTGATTTGACTGCACTTTAGTCTTAAGTCTGTTATCTAACGTTCCAATCGGTGATAAACTTTTGTTTTAACCCAATTTATTCAATTATATGTACATTTTCGGTGGTTAAAACTTTCAAGTAATCTTACAATTTCCATGGTTACACTTTCAAGTAACCTAAGTAAGTAGTTAAAAACTTGAAATTATCTGCATGTTACCTATTGCATGTTTGAGATTTCCTTTCACTTTTTCTTACATTTGTTTCTCCGCAACATTAAAGGCAACAATTTGTCATCAGTCAGCTTCTTCCTCAGTGCTGTAACCTAACCTCACGCAAGTGAGATAACATGCTTTATCTTCACCAGGCCTCCACGCCGGCTGGCGACACAGCCCTGCACTTGGCAGCGCGGCGGCGTGACGTTGACATGGCGCGGATCCTGGTGGACTACGGGGCTGCGGTGGATGCTGTGAACGGGGCCGGACAGACGGCGCTCCACATCGCCGCCGCGGAGGGCGACGAACCGCTCGTAAAGTACTTCTATGGAGTGCGGGCGAATGCTGCTATAGCTGATAATGAAGGTATACGCTCAATCCTGAAAATAATCTTGTAACATCCCCTAACAATCCCCTTGAAATAGTAGGTGACTTTATTCTTTGCGTTAGTATTTTATTATATTTTTTGGTTTAGCCAAAACTGACTTGACCAGTACAATTTTTAAATCCTTTGTTATCAAGATATACGGATACAAACCGTAGATAGGCAGACAGTTGAGGCTTATTGCTTATGTGTAAGGTCTCTTTGGACTTCCAAACATGTTACATTGAGCATTACCTAAACAGTTGCGTCCGACCTTCGATAATGAAACCTGCAAAAACAACTGACGTCAACCATTAGTTCCATGTGTGCAGTTCACTCATGATGGGCTTAATGATGAATCGTTTCATATCTATTTAGTTATATCTCATCTCTCTGTCCAATTATGTTTATAATAGAGTCCTCATAACCCTTCAGATTGGACACCAAGGCACTTGATAAATTTTCTCCCAGATCGCATAATACGTCTACAACCTCTGACTTAGTACACGTTCGTCTTCAGATCGGACACCCATGCACTTGGCAGCTGAGAACGGCCACGCCGGCATCATCGAGCTGCTGGCCGACAAGTTCAAGGCGTCCATCTTCGAGCGGACGAAGGATGGCAGCACGCTGATGCATATAGCATCGCTGAACGGCCACGCAGACTGTGCTATGATGCTGTTCAAGAAGGGCGTCTACTTACATATGCCAAATAAGGTTAGTAACATCTTCGCGATTCAAGAAGTGTCAATCTTCAACGCTGATGGAGATTGCGACGCTGAACGGCTATGATGCTGTTTAAGAAGGGGTCTACCTGCTTATGCCAAATAAGGTTAGCTACCTTTTCAGAAGGCGCCCATCTTCGAGCGAATTAAGGACAGCAGCACGCTGATGCATATGGCATCCCTAAACAGACACACCGGCAGTCCTCTCATGCTGGTACCTGCACATGACTTATAAGTATAACTTCATAAGGCGTCCATTTACGAGCGAACCAAGGATAGCACCACGGTGATGCATATAGCATCACTGAACTACCACGCGGATTGCGCTATGATGCTATTCAAGAAGGGTGTCCACCTGCTCATGCTAAATAAGTTGAGTAACATCTTCGCCTGAAGTAAGATAGGGACGCAAGGGAGCGCCACCTAGATCCCAGAGCTCTTAGCCAACTTCACCTTCACGTAGTAAGTCCTGTAATTAATGGTAATGCAATAAATGTTAAAAAAAGTTGCATTCTACGCTCTTTAACCTGACTGATTATGATTTCGATTACAACTTCTTATGGCGTCCATCTTAGAGCGAGCACGAAAATACTTGACTGTGACACATACATACAGTAAACCTTTAACTGTTTAAGTAAAGCAACAAAGAAAATTGTTATTATATCCATAGTTCTCCGCCTTACCAAAAGTAATTGGAAAAGCAGTTAAGCCGTAATAGTGTTGTTTTCAAATTAACCCCAAAATTACACATGTAACACTTTCGGTCAAACTGTGGCCTTATTTCCGCGAGCATACGAGCAGAGTCACGCGTGGCGCTAGTTTGGTAGCTAAACTTAAGGTGTCAAGGCTGTGTGGGCAGATTTCCTACATGTGTAGACGGCTTCGTCCTTCTGCGGTTAAGAATAAAAGAAACCGGCTAACCTTGATTCGGGGAAAATGAAATCATACTTTTATGACACCCTAATGTAAAGTTATTACGTTCAAACTGAATTATTTAACTCCTTTTTCCGTCGGGAAATGTTATTGAATAAATTATGATAATCACCGCCCTACATGAAAATTGTTGTAATTTTCGTAATTCCAAATTCGTCGTGGTTTACGACATGTGATTATCAATGAGTTTGTGGCTCGTAAAAAGGTCAGAAATAACTTTTGCTAAATAATGACACTTTTTCTTTGACGTGTGGTCAAAGTTGTTTTAAATTGAGTAATTTTTAGTAAATAACTTGAGGTTTAAGTACCTCTGATATATACCACATCAGTAATTTCTCGTAAATAATTTTACTTCAATGGCGTATTCACTGAAATTTCAAACCGTTCTGCGAACACCTAGGTAGGAATGTTCAATCGATGTTTCCTAAAAATCGAAGATAAAAGTCAACCTGACATGAAGTTTTCAAAAAGTGTTCAAGATCACATGTAATAGATAATTAATATTGTGTACGCCTATAACGGCAAGACATAGTGAAACCATGCCGCCATCTACATCACCATCTGTAAAATGCCACCTGTGTCTATCAATTAAATGATTTGATGTGATTTGATCTTCTGGTACTTACTTTTCACTACACTACAGTAGGCCTTGCGGTTACTTTGCAATAAAGAATATTTATTTAGCTAAGGTGCAACATTGCTGCACCCCGGTAGAAGATCATAAATCTAAATGCTTATCGGTACAAAAGTACAGAATAAATTTCGAGAAATTCTAGCTTCTTTTAAAAAACCGCCTAAAAATTTATTTAGCAACTTTTTCTGCTATCTCCAGAGCTTTGCAGTATACAGTAAATAAGTGGGCAGTTGTTAAGGTCACAGACAACGCCAAATGCCATATTCCTTGACCTTAGCACTTATTACATTGTATTGTTAATTATCTTTTAGGCCTACTTGAAATTGTTATTTTGTTTTTACTTGTTAAATTGGCGCTGAATTAACGAACTTAGTTTTAAATTATCCGTCCATCTGCAGGAAAAAACTTAATACGAGTATTATTTCAGGTTCATAATTATTTTGTACCATTGAGTTGATTTCCTTAGTAAAACTACCGTTAGACTATGCCAATTTACCCGTTATTACTTTTTGTTTTAAGTATAAGTACAGCTGTTTTGCAATCTTTATATCTTCTCTAAAAATAGAAGTAACGATCATCGTTACGTCCAAGATGAAGCTTAATCAGCCTACTTCCTTTAGAGGACAGAAAGGCTAACTAAAAAGGCATAACAGCAACTTATCTCAAGAGCTTAAACAAAGCGTTTCCGCTAATCAATACAAGTAGATTTTCAAGCCTAACCTGTAAAAACTACGTAACCTAAGTTGAAGCAAAACGCAAGTCGCAACCACGACCACTACGAAATTAGTAAATCTACAAAAGATCATGACCAAAAATATATGAGCATCGTTCTCACCCACCAACAGACATCAAATTGACATCGCTATTGTCGTTAGTAGCCCATTATCTGACTGAAAGATTTTCTTTTTTTCAAAATAATTGATGGGGTATTTCAGAAAAATCTAAAAGTATTTTAATATTTCCATACCAAATAAGTTCCAGTACAGACGATTAAAAAAATATCATAAGAAATTAAATTTTTATTCCAATAAATACACGAAATTCACTTACATAGATAACACAATGAGTAGAATATTCATCAAAAAGGTTTAAATGCGGATTTGGCATGAGCGCCGCAACGCCGCGGCGTGATCCCAAGCCCAAGCGAAGTGAGTCAGTATAAAATTATAGGCAAAATGTTGGCACAAAACAATGCATATCATGGAAACCCCATCAATTTTCTCGATGACGCCGTACAATAAAATGATGAACTTGCTGAGATCTACCAATTAAATATAATTTCATATCTGTTGATTTGGTCTTTTGTCCTTTCGCTATCAAATCTGATATATGACACACCATCGTCACCATATCAGCCATTTGACAAGGATCTCTCTCGCTTATATTCCTTTTGGTGGGTGGGTCCTTTGTCCTTTCGCTATCAAATCTGATATGACACACCATCGTCATCAATTCATATCAGCCGTTCGACAAGGATCTCTCTTGCTTACATTCCTTTTGGTGGGTATCCTTTGTCCTTTCGCTATCAAATCTGATATGACACACCATCGTCATCATATCAGCCGTTTGACAAGGACCTCTACCGCGATCTATTTTGATATAGTTAAATAAAATACAATGCTTTCAGGATGGAGCGAGGAGCATACACACAGCGGCTCGGTACGGCCACGTGGGCATCATCAACACCCTGCTACAGAAGGGGGAGAGCGTTGACGTCACCACTAATGTAAGTTAAAATTAACTTTGTATTAAGTACCTATATGTTCAATTCTCAAGTATCGACCTTTTGCGAAAGTATAGTATAAGTCATCAATATGCATTTTACGAAGCCCTGTTGTGTTTACAAAACGTCAATCTTATCATCTTAATTTTAAAAAAGGTCAAAGAGTGAATACTTAGCTTTTTATTTTGGGATGATCAACAAAGTAAATTGATACATGTAAATTCATAGTATGCTTAATTTACATATTATAGTAAAACCGTAGTACGTTGTGCAGTGCTTCGGTTATTAAATTATAGAGTCTATATGCTAGCTGTCATATGCCATTGATCTTGAGGCTTTCTTAAGCCTAAAGTGCAATAGTATTTCAAAGAAAATAAAGAAAAAAGGAAGAAGAAAGGCAGGAAAGCAATATATAGAGATTCCTGCCTTTCTTGTTTCTTTTTTATTTGTGTAAGAGCATTCCTTTCCCACCAGCCTGTGTCGTGGTGCTAGGGCCCAAAAATATCATTGAGGTACCGTCTTAAAGATCTGGGCTGAATATTTGTTCGAACTTGAATGAGGACCAAGTCGCGGCGGCCGCTGGTTTCCTTTAAAACTCCTTTTTTCGAAAATAACAAATGAACTTCTTTCAGGACAACTACACAGCACTTCACATAGCGGTCGAGTCGTGCAAGCCGGCTGTAGTGGAGACCTTACTGGGCTACGGAGCCGATGTGCACATACGAGGGGGCAGGCAGAGGGAGACGCCCCTGCATATCGCTGCGAGGATACCAGACGGTAATAAAATATAGGAAATCGATCATCCTTCATCCCTCTTCTTAAGCGCTGCTGTTGTGTATAAGCAACATGAACAATAGCCCTTGGATTTATAAGCCCCATAGGCGTCTTAATCGGACTAAATCATGCTTTGTCAGTCATATTTGCTTAGCGGATCTATCACAGTCAAACTGAAAACAAACATACATTTATTAATATTTGACTTTTAAAAGTAGCCAGGGAAGCGAACCGCCACCGTCGGTAGGTAATTGAATCCTTACCTTCAAGTTACTAGACAAAGCCGTTTACGTCCATCATAACAATATTTAAGTGAAGTGGACGCGTTAGTATGTAACGGACTATCATAATAATAATGAAAGCAGATTGGTCCTGTGAGGAACTCTTTCATCACAATCTCTTGTTTGTTCACATCTAGGAGACAAATGCGCCCTCATGCTGCTGAAGTCAGGCGCAGGCCCCAACAAGGCGACGGAAGACGGCATGACGCCGGTGCACGTCGCCGCCAAGTTCGGGAACCTGGCGACGCTGCTGCTACTACTCGAAGATGGAGGGGATCCGTTAAAGAAGTCGAAGGTTTGATGGCCATAATAGACAAACAAAAACCAGTCTTAATTCCAAAGAAAAAAATTGATTCCCATTTAATGAAACGATAAAATAATGATTGTTTATACATGTCAAGTGCCTTTTAGTTTACATTCTGTTTGTTAAAATGTCTAATTCAATCATTATTCCAGACTGGTGAAACTCCTCTACAAATGGCATGTCGAAGCTGTAAACCCGACGTGGTGCGACACCTCATTGAGTTTGTCAAAGACCACAAAGGTGAAAGTGTCGCCACGTCATACATCGACTCCGTGGACGAGGACGGTGCCAGCGCCCTGCACTACGCCTGCAAAATCACCAAAGAAGAAGTCAAAACCGCCTCAGCAGATCGTGAAGTGGTCAAGTGCCTTATAGAAAACGGGGCTGATGTGACGATCATTACGAAACACAACAGTGAAACGGCGTTTCACGTGTGTGCTGTGGCCGGCAACAATGACGTCATGAGCGAAATGATCGCTCACATATCATCAGCAGACGTCGGCAGAGCCCTCAACAAACAAAACAACATTGGCTGGACGCCGCTGCTTATAGCTTGCCATAGAGGGCACATGGAACTCGTCAGCACGTTACTCTCCAATCACGCCAGGGTAGACGTTTTTGACGTGGAAGGCCGATCAGCTCTACATTTAGCTGCAGAACATGGTTATCTACAAGTGTGCGATGCCTTACTGACCAATAAAGCGTTTATCAATTCGAAAGCGAGAAACGGAAGGACGGCTCTTCACTTAGCAGCGATGAATGGCTACACGCATTTAGTGAAGTTTCTTATCAGAGATCACAATGCAATGATCGACGTCCTAACCCTTAAAAAGCAAACTCCTTTGCATTTAGCAGCAGCAAGTGGCCAAATTGAAGTGTGTAAGCTTTTGCTCGAGCTTGGGGCAAACATTGACGCGACGGACGAATTAGGTCAGAAGCCTATCCATGCTGCGGCTCAAAATAACTTTTCTGAAGTAGTGCAATTGTTTTTACAACAGCACCCAAATCTAGTGATGGCGACGACAAAGGACGGAAACACGTGTGCGCATATAGCGGCTATTCAGGGTTCAGTGAAAGTGATCGAGGAACTGATGAAGTTTGATCGGACTGGTGTTATATCTGCGCGGAACAAGTTAAATGACTCTACCCCTTTGCAGTTGGCCGCTGAGGGTGGTCACGCGGACGTGGTGAAAGTGTTGGTTAGGGCTGGTGCATCGTGTACTGACGAGAATAAAGCGGGACTTACTGCGGTACATTTGGCTGCTGAGCATGGCCACACTAACGTGTTAGATGTAATGCGATCAACAAACACGTTGAGGATATCCAGTAAAAAGCTGGGACTGACTCCGCTTCACATAGCAGCATATTATGGTCAAGCAGGTACGTTTCAACATAGTACCCGTATTATAAGCACTAACCATCAACACAGTTATGCCCGAATTTACCAGCAATGTCTTTAAGCAGCTGCCTGGGCAATTAAGAAAAGTTGGTGTAAATTCAGCACTAATCATAGAAATCATATTCTGTTTCTCCCTAATTCATAAGATGCGATCTTTGATGATTTGCTACGTGCTGAAGGTTAAAAAACAAGAACCTTTAATTGTACGATACGACCCAACCTTCTTACTCACCGCCTTACTTTTGTCTAGAAACGGTCCGAGAACTGCTCTCGCACGTTCCCGGCACGGTCAAGTCGGACGCTCCGACAGGAGTATCCTTGGTTCCCGTGCTCGGCTCGGAGTCGGGCCTGACGCCACTGCACCTGGCCGCGTACAACGGAAACGAGAACGTTGTTAGACTGCTGCTCAACTCTGCTGGGGTGCAAGTGGACGCCGCTTCTAATGAAAACGTCAGTATACCTAGTTTGAGTTGAGAACTAGCAGTTTTTTTTCTGATTCACGTGCTCGACGTCGTTGTTATCTCTATTTGATGATGAGGGATCTGTTATCATACTCATCCCTCATTGGGGACAAAGGGCTTTCAGAAGACGTCTTCATTTTTCAAGTTGCTGGGCGACAGCATCATCATCAGCATCAGATTATAACAACTTACAATAAAACTTTGACTCGCACAATTAACGGTAATTTATTTATTTTACATTTTTGGAAGACTTACAGCTAGAGCTAAAATTAATAAAGCTTACTCACTTAGGCAAGTTCGCTATTAAAAAAATCGTTACATATACGTTAACGTTCTTAACCTGACTTACACTAGTACAGAACAAATCAAAGTCATTATTGTACTGACATTCGTTAAAAAGATTAGCTGCTTTAAGTAAATAAGAGTTCCGCCTGTAATTTGTATTAACTGTAGGGACGTGCAAAAGGCTGGGATTCCTCAAAAATTTCCTTGGTGTGCAGATGCACAGTCTGCTCAAGAGCTCAGGACAATCTATCAGACCGCTAGCAATCTTGTGGATGTGAGACAAATCTGCTATCTCTCTGCGCTTGTATAAAGGGAGAATATGATGTCTCTTGCAACGAGACAAGTAGTCGATGTCATAATTGCCTGTTCTATTAGGTCCTTACCTATGAAATTGGCGTTTTGTATGGGAGGAACAAAAAGTCGAATTTTTTTTATATAGCATATTTATTTAATCAAAGTATGAGCCATTGTAATCTATGCACTTTTGCCATCTCATAGGTAGTTCATTGATCCCTTTACTAAAAAAACCATTCGAACGGGAATCAATAAAATCTTTGAAGGCGACTTGGACTGCCCCATCTGAGTTGAACTTTTTCCCTTGCAAGAAGTTATCCAAATTTCGAAAAAAATGGTAATCTGTTGGAGCAAGGTCCGGGGAGTACGGTGGATGCCTTAGAGATTCCAATTTAAGTTCTTCTAATTTGCTAGCCGTCTGTTGTGCAGTGTGTGGTCTAGCGTTGTCGTGAAGCAGCAGTGGCGTAGAGCGATTGACCAGCCTTGGTTGTTTAGCAACTAGCTTTTCCATCATGGTTTGCAATTGCTGACAATAGATATCTGCCGTAATCGTCTGGCCAGATTTGAGAAAACTGTAATGAACGACACCGGCGCTAGTCCACCAAACGCTTACAAGCAACTTTTTATTGGTCAATTTTCGCTTGGAGCAGGCTTTGGCTGGCTTGCCAGGGTCCAGCCATTGCGATGAGCGCTTCCGATTATCGTAGAGAATCCACTTTTCATCACAGGTAATGATTCGATTTAAAATCCCTTCGTTATTGTGCCGGTCAAGTAATGTAACGCAGCAGTTGACGCGCGTTTGCCGGTTTGCTTCACTCAATTCGTGAGGAACCCACCTTTCAAGTTTTTTAATCTTCCCAATTTGCTTCAAGTGGATTAAAACAGTTTTATCACTAACGCCAAAGCCTGCAGCTAACTCGGACGTGGTTTGCGATGGATCCGCTTCCACAATAGCCTTCAATTCTTCATTATCAACTTGGGTCTCCGGCCGTCCACGGCGCTTGTTTTGCAGGTCGAAATTTCCAGAACGAAAACGTTGGAACCAAAAACGCACTGTGTTTTCTTTTGCGACACAACCGCCATACACATCATTAACCCTTCGAGCCGTTTCCGCAGCACTGGTGCCACGGTGGAACTCGTACTCGTAAATAACGCGATATTTCAAATTTTCCATTTTGTAAATTGAGCGATGCAAACAGAAAAAAGATAAGTAAAAAAACAAATGAATGACGGTTTACGAAACACAACTACATGTGGAAATAGCTGTATAAATTTGAATTTCGAATTCCTAACCAAATAGGAAAAATTTGTGATCAAAGTGGCCAGTACGACAAAACGCCAATTTCATATGTAAGGACCTAGCGCGTGACGTATAGTGTCTGTGCTAATGACCGGATACGACGAATATATATAAGCTCAATCACCATTTCACTAGAACTTAGCCGAAACCGCACCGGCGCAGGACCGAAACCGCATGTTTACAGAGGCGGCCGAATGATAATATATTGTATGAATCTGAGAAATCGTTTTTGAATACTTTCTAATCTTGAAATATAAGTGCTATAGATAGGGTTCCAGACTTGTGACGCATAATCGAAGTGACTGCGTACGAATGCACAGTAAAGAATTTTTAAAGTTTTAATATTACTAAACTCCGCAGAAAGCCGCAGGACAAAGCCTAGTGCAAAACGTATATACGCATTGAAGAAAGCTCAGTTATTAAATATTGATACTATTCCTTACTTTGATTCCAGGGCTTTAACCCACTACACTTGGCTTGCTTCGGGGGACACATGTCTATAGTGGGACTCCTCCTAAGCAGATCAGCAGAGCTGCTCCAAAGCACAGATCGCCACGGGAAAACCGGCCTCCACATAGCTTCCACGTACGGCCATTACCAAATGGTCGAAGTATTATTAGGGCAAGGGGCAGAAATAAACTGCACTGACAAGAATGGATGGACCCCATTGCATTGTGCAGCGAAAGCTGGTCATCTTAATGTAGTTAAACTTCTTTGTGAATCAGGAGCTTCACCAAAGAGCGAAACTAATTTAAACTGTGCCCCCATCTGGTTTGCGGCTTCTGAAAACCACAATGATGTTCTCGAGTACTTGCTCCATAAAGAGCACGATACTCAGTCGTTGATGGACGACAAGCGGTTCGTGTACAACTTGATGGTGTGCTCGAAGAACCACAACAACATCCCCATCGAGGAGTTCGTGCTGGTCTCACCGGCACCCGTGGACACCGCTGCGAAGTTATCCAACATCTATATCAACCTGTCCACTAAGGTAACAGTTTCAAAGTTATTCAAAGCATTTTGATCTACAGGTTGGACCTTTCATAAGTCAAGCGAAAGTTGACGCATACAAACTTATAATCAAACGAGTCATAAATTCCTTCAATTCATATTGTATACATCAAAAGCATAAACTTTTTAAGCGATAGCTATAATCAGAATGCAATGACGTAATCACAACAACATCCCATCTACCTCAAAGCTTATAAATATTCAACAAGCATTGTCCAACAGGAAAAGGAGCGTGCCAAAGACCTCATCGCGGCGGGGAAACAATGCGAGGCGATGGCCACCGAACTGCTCGCCCTGGCCGCCGGTGCAGACTCCGCCGGACACATCCTCACCGCTACAGACAACAGGAACATAGAGTTCCTCGACGTCCTCATAGAAAACGAACAGAAAGAAGTCATAGCCCACACCGTCGTCCAGAGATATCTTCAGGTAAAAAATAGGTAACTTCAAACTTTCAACGAGCATTGCTGTCTGTCTCCTCTCAAATGCTCATCCTATTGTTTTTCTTACAGGAACTCTGGAGAGGGAGTCTCAAATGGTCGGGCATCAAAATTATGATCCTTTTTTTCGCGTTCATAGTCTGCCCACCAGTTTGGGTGGTGTTCTCTCTTCCCTTAGGCCATAAGTTTAATAAAATCCCAATAATCAAATTCATGTCATATCTGACAGCCCACATTTATCTCATGATATTACTATCACTCGTAGCGATAACGCCCATTTATAATTCGATATTTAGAGAAAGTTTAGTTCCGCGGTGGTATGAGTGGATGCTGCTCATATCGCTGAGCGGGCTTCTGCTCTTCGAGCTGACGAACCCTAGCGATAAGTCGGGCTTAGGCTGGATAAAAATTGCCGTCCTATTATTTGGCATGGTTGGAGTAGCCACCCATGTCATAGGATGGATGACCGTCCAACCTAAGTATTGGCCCACTCTAATGTACTGTAGAAATCAGTGCTTCGCTTTATCTTTTCTATTGGCCTGTGTACAGATATTAGATTTCTTATCTTTCCACCACCTCTTCGGACCTTGGGCCATCATCATTGGTGACCTAATGAAAGACCTGGGAAGGTTTCTCGCGGTGCTAGCAATTTTCGTGTTTGGATTCTCGATGCATATTGTAGCGCTGAACCAACCGTTTAGGAATATACTCAAAGTGGAGGACAACAAGTATGCGCGACAGATGAGGAAGAAGATATTTTCCGACGGTGAGGACCTTTCTTGTACATCATTGTTTCATTACTTACTCTCATTTCCATCATCGTGTGTTAACTTAATATTCATGTCGAACCCATTATTCAAAATTCATACAGAGAAACACTTCATTTTCGTACCGTTAACTGTGTGATTGTTATATTAGAAAGCCTACGAACGAAACGCCAAACGTACGACCCCCAATGGACTAGTAATTCGGAGTCGTACAGGAGGAAACAGGGGCCAGGAGGACGTAAGTCCGCCTTAGAAGGAAGACACAGTTTTACATTATACTTTCATACAATTTGATGTCACTCATACGATGATCGCATTAATTCTCGATGGTGCTTCTTTTTGTTTTATTTTCTAACGATCCATGCATCCGCTTGCGGCTTGATGAATGTTCCTCTTTCACCACGAGAATGTTATCATCGTTGAATTACATGTTAGATTTAATGTCGCATACACAGGACCTGGAATGTGATAGGACTCTGTACTATACAACCGACACAACTGCATCGCCACTATTTATGATTTATATCCATGATACATGTCGATCATAAACGATGGCGTTCGATGGTTTAGAATGTTTCGTAATTCACAGTGCATATTCTGCCTCGCAACGATCCGCTTTATGAAGGACATGTGTTCCAGATATGGATGTTGTCACAGAACATGCATTGCGCGTCACAAAAATAGTTTTAGTGGAATGAGTGACCGACCTCACCGCATTCGATGGAGCAATATGATTTGCGCATGTGGCTGCTTATGTCCCGCGATTGTCACGCAGGTGTCTTGAGGTACCACTTTATGGTTTTTGTTTCTTACGAATGTTGGCTGTTTGTCGTCCTGTGGCGCTCCGTGCCCGCTGTTGGTGTCTCGATAGTTCAAGTAGACGGGACAGGATTGATACAAACTTTAACAAAATTCCATACTTTTCGACCGATCAGGCGATATCAATTACCAAAACACCCTTTCACATTTGACAAATGTATCAATCTGTCCCTCCATTTACTGTTAGCTGATTTTGTAGATCTTTAGATAAGGTGGGGGCAGATTTATGCGAACTGACGTTCAGGCTTTCCCTTTTGACGGCACGCGAAAGCCTCCAGCGAGTATCAACCTACCCCTACCGTCGTGTAGCTCCACAAAGAACGTGGTCCATGTTGCGTATTGTCTTCTAGCGACGTTGACACCGATCGAGGCGCTCGAGAAATTGTTCTTCGCCCTTTTCGGCCAGACCACATTGTCCGACCTGAACTACGTGACAAGCGTGCGGCCTCTGTGGACCCAGAACATGTTCAAGTTCGTGTTCGGCGGGTACATGCTGATGTCTGTCGTGGTGCTAGTAACGCTCCTCATTGCGATGATGTCGGACACTTACCAGCGCATCCAGGTACAGTACATAGGTGTACAGTTAGGTGGTTTTGTTCGCAGTGACAATGAACCCGTTGTCGTCGTTTGAGCTGCTGTTTTTCGCGGTGTTCGGTCAAACGACGACGGAGCAGACGCGCGCGCACCGGCCGGACAGCAACATGCAGCCGCCCTGGACGATATACTTGTTCAAGCTGGTGTTCGGTATCTACATGCTGGTGTCAGTGGTGGTGCTGATCAACCTGCTGATCGCCATGATGTCCGACACCTACCAGCGGATCCAGGTACCGCGATGTGTTGTTAGCTGACTGCACGGACGACACCGCTTCTAATAAACGAAATTAACAACCGATACATTTATGTATTGGAGATGTAAACTAACAACTTAAACCATTTAACATTTAACGTTAACAGTTGATGAATAAAATAACAAATACCTATCATATTTAAACATATTAATTAACCTACAGGATCACTACTCAACATTTTAATACGTTACTGATTATTTAAAAATATATTGTTCTTTCAGAAAATTATGTTGTAGGTAATGCTCATGTTTATACAATAAATAAAATATTCCAATTTAATTCCAAGTATTTATTTAGTTAATTAGAAAGTAAATGAGGCAAGCTACATTCCTTAATTGTAGATTAATTGCATTTTTAATAGGGTTCTTACTTTAACAGTCGTACTTGCCTTATATTTCTTCTTTTTTTCACTAAGTTTTGTCAATGTGACTTACAAATTAATTTGTAACTACATACAATGTCTGTTAATTTGTACATTGTGGAAAGTTTGTAGTATATGTGTTCTATAGATACCTTTTTATCGCCGTCTCTGACTCAGCTTGCCGTAAAAGACGATTATAAAAACAGATGATAATATTCGCTGCTGATTTCAAACCACTTGTAAAATGTAATATTTAAGAAGCCACAACAAAATATCATTTTTTTTAAATCAATAATTTCTATCAATTTATGGTTGTTTCAAGTCTGCAGCATTTCGATGGATTGTACCTAAACTTTTTACCTATAACCGGAAATATTCTAACCAAAATAAACTGACATGAATTGGTAGACAGATTAACTCAAACCTAAACGATAAGCACAATTTTTAAATTTCAAACACTCAGCATGAGAAAAAAACCTTAAACACGGCTTTGATACCCAGCTAATAACGACTAAGGCGAAATTTGGTAAAGTAAAGCACTTAAGCAAATAGCAATCGGAAGATCTTGAGTTGGCCTCTTCAATGGCCTAAAGTTCGTTTAGGTCAATACTTTCTCTGTAATTAATCAGCCCAAAAACATCACAGCCGTGTTCAAGGTCTTAAGAGTTCTACTAGCACTTTCTATTAAGTTATTTAACCCTGATTGCGTTTCAGGCCCAATCCGACATCGAGTGGAAGTATGGTCTGTCGAAGCTGATCAGAAACATGCACAGGACCAACACGGCGCCATCGCCCCTCAACTTGGTCACCACGTGGCTCATGTGGCTTATTGCCAGGTGTAAGGTAAGATTGTGACATCATTTCCTTTCAATAACAATTGCAAATATTAGTCTCTTTGTTATAATTAAATGGGGACAACAAACACATTGTTGGATCCCAAATTTAGTAGATGAAGCACTGGTATAACGAAAATCGGAAACAACAAAGTTACCACAAACACTCAGACCCGTGAAAAATTATCTTATTGTATTTAAGCTTTAGGTTTGAAGATCTATAATCTCATAAGAAACATACATTTCATTTATAATGAGACTTACAAACTAATAAAAAATTAAGTATAAGTTATACACTGGCACTCGCTGCGAGATGGTTCTTGGGCTTGTTCTTGAAGGAGTTGACATCCTTGCATGATTTAACATCATTCGGTAATCCGTTCTATAATTGGGGTCCTTCGTATAATATTGTATTTTCACTTTTATACCTCCTCTGTACCTCCAGCTTACCAGTATAGGAGTGATATATTAGAATACAACACAAACACACAAATGTGAATGCCTTATTATGGTATATGGTAAAAATCTCGTAAACAACTATTAAAATATTAGTGACCATAAAAGTTTCAAACAATTTAAGTAATGATATAGTTTTGATTCAACTAATAAATAAATCTTCAACCTTCTAGGAGCGAATGAGCAAGAAGAAGAGACCAAGTCTAGTGCACATGATTGGACTCCAGCGGCAAGACCAGATGAGCGCCAGGTCTAAGGCAGGAGCCAAGTGGCTGTCCAAGGTTAAACGAGGACAAGTGGTTCCGAAAGGTATGATTACAGTCTAACACTTGAAACACCTTTTTCACTATGTCTACAGATCTACTCTTAGCGATAAAGCTGTATTTTTTGTGGTGTGCAATATAGAGCTACCTATTTTAACTAGGTTCTAGACTTTAGAAGTGGATTGGATAGACTGTCATGATCTTGAGGATCCCGAAAACTTTCTTATCGCTAAGAAAATCACTTTTCGATATATATTTTGATTTATAGATCAGCGGAAACATCGCTTTTATATTCAACGCATATTATATAATATATATCTTTCGACGTTTCTCTTGCAGATTCAACCCGCCTCTCCGTGGTGCACCTCAGTCCCCTTGGCTCTCAGATGAGCTTCAACAACATGACCAGGATAGAGAACGTGGTCGACTGGGAGATCATAGCCAAAAAGTACCGAGCCCTGATGAGGGAGGAGTCAGAAGAGCCAACCACGAAGGAAAACGACTCCGACACGGCTGATGATGTATCCGAAATCATGCCCAACAATGTCTCGGCACCTCCCTGAACTGGCATGGAAACTTCTGGAATAAAATTTATGTAATAAGCACCCAAATGTTACGAGCTCGGCAGGAAGCACGCAAGATGTCTAGAAAATAGCGAGTGGTGTTTGTAAAGGTCTTCCCTTAAGAAACTGGGATAACAATAATTTCTACTTCCAGATTATAGTCGATATTTATTCAATGTCTTCGATAGCAGCAATAGGCATTGTCAAGTGTGTTTTAAATCGAGTTTGATATTTTGAGTTGATATGCTAAAGATCTGCAGACCATACTGAGTCGAAGGGATCGAAGTGCCTGAAAACAAAAAAAATATTTTGTATGAGGTAATATAACATTTTGTATGTAGCTCATAAGGCGATTGAATTCCGTATTTTATTGCAATTGATCATATACATATACTTAGACATGTTCGTAATTTCGTGGAAGTATTTCGCTCTATTTGAAATTGTTTTTGCTATTCTATATTCTTATTACCAAATATTTTCTAGTCTCTTCTCTATAGTTTTAATGTTATTGTAA
The DNA here is from genome assembly GCA_963921415.1 of Pyrausta despicata. Taxonomy (NCBI): domain Eukaryota; kingdom Metazoa; phylum Arthropoda; class Insecta; order Lepidoptera; family Crambidae; genus Pyrausta; species Pyrausta despicata. The sequence goes on from OY992851.1 coordinate 785,317, forward strand.
ATGCATTTTTATCGATAAATGAAACGTGTACATAATACCTAAGTATCAATCTAGTCGGTACATAGTAAGTAAAAATAAATAAGTAAGTAGTACTAACTAAGTAGTAGAATTAAATATTATGTTAGGCCTTTTCTATTTTTGATTGATGTTGGGAACGTCTTTTGTTTATTTATTTTTCAATTAAAACTTTATTGCACAAGAATTGAACGAAGGGTGGACTTAATGCTAAAAGCATTTTCTGCCGTCATCCTCAAGGATCTGACGCTGAGGTCTTGATTAACTGCTGCCGACCACACAGGTATGACGTAAACCATCCCAAGGCTGTTGAGGTGAGGTCTGTGCCCAGCAGTAGGACGTATATAGGCTGATGAGATGATGACGGGCTTCGGTGTGAGCTTCCAAAATAGGAACGTTTGTGAAGTGACGGTTAATGGTATTGAGATCGAATGAAACATGGGTATTGTCAGACTTAGATCTGCCAACCCCGAGAGTAGAAAGAAATTTCCAAATATTCGACGGAGAAGATTTAAAAACTTTCTGACTGTATGTGACAAAGTTTTGCGTATCTGGTTGCACCGGATACGAGAAAGTTTGTACTTGGCCCAATTTTACTCAGATACGTCCTTCTTGGAAACACGGCAAGCATAGTTGCGCCTGGATAGCCAAGGAGCCGGCGGTCGCCTTATGCGGACTGTATGCACGGGTACATGTTTATCAAAGAGATTAGTGATGAGGTTAGAGAACAGTTCCACTTTAAGGTCAACGATCGCCGCAGTCATCACAGGGCTCTGACTTAAAACTTTGTTTTCACACCTGAAAGTCAAGTATGCATGTCATGTATTTTTTCTAAATGCGTAATTTACAAAAAAATACTGTATTAAGATAAATTTAATATAAATTATGTGTTTATTTATTCAAATTATGTTGTAAAAATGTTTGCCTGACTATAATTATGTTTTAATCTTGACAATTTTTCGCGTCTCAATTAGTTAGGTATTTTAACCTGCAGGTAGAATACATAGAAAACAAACGTTGATATCAAATAAAATACTCTTGCTGAAGGCAAAAAGGTCGCGCCTCCAATGGTAAAGAAAAATGTCCATTATTTGTAAAATTGTAATTTAAGGAAGGATTAACTGTAATTTTGTTAATAATATTTTTGTAAATAAATGTGTTGTGTATTGTGTATGATTTAGATTTTATTAACCTACCACAAACCCACAAACGCAAACGGTAATATAAACAAATATCTCTAAAAAGATTTAGAAACAAACATTTCCAGATAAGAACGTTTTGTACCATTTGTTACTATAATAAGACATATTGTCTCACGATGATCATCTGCATTCTCAATAACTCTTGATGAGGCAACTAAATGCGAGTGAACTACAAAATTAGTTAGTAGGTACCTGTATTAAAAACCTTCCACAGAGTCGGTACATACGTGTTTACAATTTAATTACCCTTCGTCAATGATTAAGACGGTCGTTTGATAAAAATAGTAGCATTTCAACAATAGTGAACATTTCGTTTTACCTTGTCTTTCTTATCGGATTTAAAGGTTTTTTCGTGACAAAGAAAAACTTGACATATAGGAATTGTTCAAGCCACTAATCCATGGCCGCTAAAAGCGGCCCCTGTTGTTTTCAATAACTAACCTATTTGTATCTAAAACGAAAGTAATTTACCTTTTTTCGATCAGAAACCCTCTTATTTATTATGTCGCTTGTTCCTATAACGAACAGACATAGCAATCGGATGCCGGCCTGCCCCTGTTTGTCTAACGTAAAACTGATGGCTCATAGACGCATGGAATAGATGGATAGCTCTATAGGTTATACAAAAACCTTTTCAGTGCTGAGATGACAGTTCACCTAGGGTGATGGTTACCAATCACTTTATTTTTTTTTGCAGGAACACTGACAACATTTAATTATTATCTGGAATCAATGTTGAGATATGTGTGTGTGTGTGTGTGTGAGGTGAACTCTAGCCAGATCTCCAGGAAAACCAAGTATATATAACAGACGTATTTTATCGATACAATAGGTTTATTCTATCACACGGGTACCGTATCACTCATTAAGTATACAATGGCGTATTTGCTTAGCTGCCGAAAATATGATTTCTAGTGTGGGCGTACATTATTCTCCCCTTTTCTTTAAATATATTCATAATAGGTCAAAAATAAATAAAATTAACTTTCCAAATCAACATCCATGACATAACCCTGAGCAGTAGAATGACGTAGATACGATATAGATATTGTATACGTTTATATAGACAAGGTAGACGTTTGCTTTGCGCTTATCGCAATTAGAGCTATTAAGTGCAAAACAATTTAAAAAACATTTGCCTCTTTTCTAGGGCTGCATTAACATTAATTTTTAAATTAAGCCTTTGTTTATTCGTTTACATAAAAATAATACCTTGTATTTTACAACTCTCGATTAAAAAACAAATTCGTACACTGGCATGATGCGGAATAGCTTTTACCGCGCATTTCAATTCACTTTTCACTTTATCTAATATAATTAGTTGGCGTCGTAATTACGGGATTAGATGGTACATTTCTCATCTGAATTCTTGCTGTGTGTGCCGTAGTAACGTTGGCAAGAATCCCTTGCCGTGCCGTGTCGGATACCATAACATAAGACCACACATTGGTCTATAAAAGTTAGGTAATCTATCATGTGTTACTTGAGCCCTGATGCCACTTATTGGGCCTGCACTTGAGTAGCTGCTACCAGCTTATCCTTATCCTGGTATTGCCCATAGCTTCAAACTATAACGTACAACTATTATAATAACATAATAACTGTTTGATAACTACAAGTTGACTGTTAACCACAATTCAACGTTATAAAATAAACGATGTCAAAATCTAAATTACAAAGATTTTTGGAACAAGATTATTGCAATCTTTCTAAGATAATAATATGTAGATTACAATTAAGTGACAGTGTAGTAAGATGTCAGTAATATGCTATGTTTGGTACAATTCGCTTATACGAGTATAATAAGCCAGCCAAAGTATTGGAACGCATGGACAGCGCCCTGTGCTCCCCAATATTTACATTGTCGTGCAGATCTTCAGTTACCCAGTGGCCGATGTATTCAAATGTGTGAACCTGATTTAAGGGCATACCGTAAGAGTATTAGGAGGGGGGGAGGCGGTGAATAGGTATTGGTACCTGGTTTAAAAACCATGAAGTGACTTGTGGACATCAATTCTCACCCATTGCCTTCTTTCTGCATGACCTTGAGGTTGACTGGCAGAAAATGCTTTTAGCATTAAGTCCACCCTTTGTACATTTCTTGTGCAATAAAGTTTTAAATAAATAATAAATAAGACAACCGACCTTGGAACTGCTGAGCGCACCGATCAACCCGTTCATATACAGGCTTGGCAAGCTCAACCACCCCTGCCTCACCCCGCACTCCAACCTGTACATATCCGAGAGTGCACCAGCACATCTAACACTGTTCATTTGGTTGTTTTACCAAAAGTGCAACATAGATAGACACTATGTCAGGAGGTAAACTTGTTCTGTTTTTAGTTTTCCCCACAAAACTTTAATATAAGACACTAAGTCGAATGCCTTGGAGAGGTCCAAATAACAGGCATAAACAGGCGTTTTTCTAGCTGTATAGTACTGGACAGTAGTCCTTCAACCAAAATATGGCACTTTATATGGACAATTGTGGCCTAAAGCCAAATTGCGCGTGAAGATTTTATTGTTTGTTCAGTAGACTGTCCAGCACTGTAGCTATGATATTAGCCAAAAAAATGGGCCTATAGTTTATCAGATCGGATACATCTCCAGTCTTATTTTTCACTATTGGTACAACAATCGTATACGTTAATCATCCGGCAGAAAACAGTGCTGTATACATAAATTAAAAACTGAGCAATCATGTCCATTTTTATGCACTTTGATAAATAGATAACGATAAAAACCTCTTATGGAGATGAGTTAGAAGTAATGCGACTATATCAATATCTTTGATCGAGTTCAAGGACCTAGTTGTTATTGATTTTAATTGAATTAATTTCTTATTAAAATAATACCTAAGGTGTTTTACATTGTTAATTGGCTTATTGCTAATGAGGGGAGATTCAATTCACCACTGAAAGTTCCGGCAGTCCAGGTCGTAAGTACTCGTACCTACAAAAACACTTCAATCGAAAAGTTTGATAAGTTTTATTATCTTTGTAAGGAACCCTAAAAGAAAATGCTATAAATGGAGAGTAATGAGCTAACTAATTAGTATAATCAGCTGAATTCAGCTGTGCAAAGGTATCGCTCAGCAGTTGAGATGTTATTTGACAAGCAAAACTTAGTGTGGACGGTTTTGGCGATTTTATTCAGTAAGTTAAGATACATTTTGAGTAAAATGGGCTTTTTTACGTACAAGTGTAGGTGTTTCGCGTCGGTCACGTTACCGAAACATTCGCTGTGAAGCATCGCTTTGAACCGTGTCTACGTATGGTCACTAGATCGGGATTTCTTAAAATTTTTGGAGACTATTATCGGTGGAGCTATTCAATTCTGAAAAAGGGGACTCTCAAAAAATATTTTAAGAAAAGGAGACAAGCGTTACTTACGTAACGTATCATTGAAAGTCGCCGTTTTTGGTAGTTAATTTACTTACACGATATGATATAGTTTTACGTCGCAACCGCGGACCTCTGACACATACGCCACGAACCCCCTAGGGGTGCATGGACTCCACTTTAAAAACTCTTCTTTAGAGGTTTGTTAACGACGTCGGCTCCTGTGGAGTGAGCACGAACATCTCTCGTAACGTATTGGTAGCGGTAACTATTCGTACACTTGTCAGTTTGTATGGAAAACTGTCTGTTTTTGACGATTTGACGATACGAATACGTGACGATAATGTTCGTGCTTACCCCACTGAACAAGCTTAGCCGGTGCTGGCCCGGGAAAAAGAAACCGTCTCGCTAACAAGCGGCCTAAAACATGTACAAGTAGAACAGTTTTGACGTTCTCATCGAACTAAACTATTACTTCTTATCTACCTAAGGATTTTTGATGGCATATAACTGAACTGTGGGTAACTCATTCTGGAATAACTAAGTATGCATGTATCATATTAACGTATACTGAACGGGTTCTGCCTTTCTCTATCTTACCATGAAATAAACTGACATCTAAATGTTGATAATATTTCAGATCTTAATTATAACCATGCCGCGTATTTACGCTGTTATCGCGGGTAAGTAACCATCTATTTTAAAAACTCATTACACATTCAGTATAGATAGCAAAAATTTCTTCGTACTCTAGCTAGCACATACAAAGCAATTTTAATCTCTTTTTTTCAAAGTCTAGTGAAACAGTGCTTACTTTTGTACAAATTGCTTGTTTTCCGTCTGTTTTTGGTTGGATAACTATGAAACTGACATAAGTAGGTTACTTATTTTAGTTTTTTGAAGAAACTAACTTACTATATTTACATTATATCAAAAACTAGGTTATCTATTGGGTGGCCGACCTTGACGGCTTAGTGGCAATCGCTCCGCGGCCTTCGACGGACTCCCCTCTCTTTTCGCTCTTAGAAAAGGGATCGGGATACGTAGGCGGCCCGTGGGGGGAAATCGCCATTATAGACGTATATTTCTCCCCGAACCATCCTCTGGCTTAGTTTGACCTGCTGCTGACCGGTCTGGCAGCAGAGGTCGCGCGAAAGGCGCTGAGACAGGTTGCTGTGCTCGGTGACATGATGCCAAATCGGTGGCTTCATTTAGGATTTTGGTTCAGGTGACCGACCATTCCGGAACTAGACGTAGCCGCAAGGAGCCTGCGGAGCGCGTTGTGTATGTGACGCGACTCCTCGGCGGGTGGTGTACCGTCCCATAGTCCTCCTGGATGAGGTGGGCAAGCTGTTCAAATAGGTGATAGCGGCCTGCCTCAACGAGCACCTGTCCGGGACCGGCCCGGAATTGACGCCCACGTCGGTCCACGATTGACGCCCTGATGCAGCTTAGGGCGGTCGCAACAAAAGCCGCGGCGAGGGATGAAGGGGTGTTGGCTATACCTATCGACATAGCCAACGTCTTTCATTCCATCCCGAACGCCACCATACTGGAGGCACTCCTGTATCACGGGATGCCTCCTTATTTGCGGGCTCTGTTGGCGGACTACCTTTCGGACACAGAGGTACTCTACCTCAACAGGGACGGCTACCTCCAGCGGCGCAGGGTTGGGGCCGGTGTTGCCCAGGGGTCGGTTCTCGGCCCCCTACTTCTTCTTCGGAACGTCCTCTACAACTGGCTGTTCCGTGGCGTCCTGCACCGCGATATGAGTGTGATCTGTTACGCGAATGATACTCTTGTCGCGGCTCGGGGGCGCACGTATGAGCCGGCCGGGCGTCTGGCCTCGGCTGGTGGGACTCTCGTGGCTGAGAGGATCAACAGGTAGGGGCAACAGGTAGCCCTGCACAAGACCGAGGCCCTGTCAATCCCGGGGCCCCGGCAGCGGGTGCCTCGCGACGCCCATTGTCGTGGCCGGTGTGAGATTCGAGGTGAAGGCCCAGGTGAAATATTTGGGCTTCACTTACTCACTGCTTGACGTTTTGACTGGATTGCACACAGCCGTGGTTACGAGCTGACTTTAAGACCCGATAACAAGTAATTAGTGTAACGATACAACGCGAAAGTTCAAAATCATACACTGGACGACCGTTGGCACTTAGGCCCTCATTTTGGCCACCGACGCCTTTAGTCGGCTCCTTCTAACCGGGGGGGACCACGCACAATAACTATCCCTCATTGGTGACTACTCCCGTGTGGGTGAGCTCCCTTAACCAGAGGGAGAAGGCTGCCCTCCTTCGCAGGCCCCAAGGGGCCTTTGCACTGCGGGTATCGCAGTTCGGGGCGACGTGGTGGTAGCTCAGGTCTAAGATACGTACAGAAAAAAGGACCACCGCGGGAAGCGACTTCGCTTCATACACGTACTAAGTAGTGATGTTATCGTAGTTAGATTAAAAACTTATTCAATTCTCAATCCTTTCAGTTCATTCACGGTCTACACTGAGGTCAGAATTGACTCTCCGGGAACCCTCATAACCGACAGCAACCCTTGCATCGACGTGACCAAATCCACCATTGTCCTTGGCACCGGGTTCGACAACGACGCTGATAACGGACCAGCCATAAAAGCTCTTATAGAAACCTACACTTTCCTAAACGAAGACAACGTGATCCTATTGAATTGGTCAACGGAGTCCAAAGGCATACCCGGACTTGGACCTTTGGGATATCCTCTTGCAATACAGAATAGTAAAACTGTGAGTAGTATTGTAATCATAATTTAGTTGTGGTACCTGTAGGAGTTGAAAAATCTGAAAACTTTCATGCATTGCAACAATTCAGATTCAAGCAGTCAAATCATTGCGTTGAGGCATACATTAGTTTCAACAGCTTTTATTGAATTTTGATTGCGTACTTATTCATCTACCTATGCAAAACTACCTCTTTTCCAGGTAGGTGAAAATCTAGCCAAAGCCATTCTGAACCTCATATCACTGGGCCTGAGTAAAAATATCCACCTCATCGGCCATTCCATTGGTGCCCACATAATGGGCTTAGCTGGGCGAGAAACCATGAAACAAAATGTCACTATACCTTGGTAAGTTATAAATAAATGTAAAGTTGTGTACCTACACAGGAGAATACTTAAGTTGAGCAACGTCGGACTTTGCACTACAAAACGCAACTTAATTGAAAAGAGAGACGCTGTAACTACCTACACTATGGTGTGGTTATAACCACATATATAACATCTTATAAGATGTTCAAATATAATAGTATACAGTACATTCATCACTTAACCTAAAGGCATGCAAAATGTTTATGTTTGGCGGTTAAATATTATATTAAAACAATGTCAATTGGCTAGACGACACCACCAATCGTTGACATACTTTTTATTATCTGTCAAAACGGTCTGCCTCCATAGATTTCGTATGGTAATAAATGATTGTGACGTCACGGTCATGTGTCAGAAATCGGAGTCAATTGACCGAATATTTATTGCGTTTTGTGTGTTTAAAAATTGGTTTCTACAGCTTTTTTGAAATAATTGGTTGTATTAACTTCATAGGGGCTATGTTTTTTAAACACCATGTTCTTGACAATATTTAAGATAGGTGTCATCATCCCAATTCAATTTATTTAATTCAAATCTTATGTAATTTAATGTTTCTTGTGTAAGATAAAAAGCAAGATACATATTTGATTGAATTTATATAAATAATTAAAATTGCAATGAATAAAAATGTTAACAATATTACAATGTCAGATGTCATATCTAGAAATGTTTATCTGACAAATACTCCTGTACTGAATTATATGCCTTATTCAGTAAAGTGTTGCTTAATTAATTAAAGGTGGTCCATTAGTGTCTGGCACGTGGCACGACGACACCAACAAAGTATATACGATCTACTTTTGCATCGATGCAGGCGAAATAAAGAAAAAAAAGAAAAAAAAAAGAAATGCTATCGAGAGTTTTATAAACGCAAAACGCATCAAAAAGTCACCGCCAAAAGTCGCAATGTGTATAGGGCCCTTATAAGTAGAACTTTGTCACTGTTCATGTAGAATGACTTTGCTCAACATGTTCTCATTTTTATATAATTTTATTAATTTAGGGAAACATACAGTTTTAACATTACATAACAAAATGGGTAATGGGTAAAATAACACATAAACCAATTAAGTTTCCTTGGCTTAAATAATACATAGAGTAAACCAATTGGAATTTTGTTGAAAACGTTCAACACGAAGCCTCACCTCGGATAGCCGACTCAGTTTTGCATATTGATTTCACGAAATATTTAACAGCTGTTTACACACGAATTACTGCCAACATAAGATCACTTTCGATCTTATATCAATTAAATATTGCCTGTGTTTTTTTATTATTGATGAAGCTTGACTAATTATTGGGCACACATGCGTCATACGCTCTATATATATATCAACAGCTATTTTAATAATTTCAAACCCATTTTTGTTAACCTGATGAACTTCACTAATCGTCAGTGAAAAGTGTATGGACTATGGAACCCACTGTCCGAGAAACTCAAGCATTGGTCTCTCAATACAAATATTAATCGCTGAATGTGTTTTTAGGCGCAAATCTCGAGAGCAGTAGGACCAATTTAACTAAGTACTACACTTTTTGCTAGAGTATTCCTTGAAGTACAATGATGGTTCCTACGGAGAAAAAAAACAATGGGCAGGACTATGAAATTTCTAGGAAATTGATAAGCGGAATTTGTTGCTAATATAAGCGCAAAACACGAGAGCAGTTTTTAAGTTTTTATACCTAACTAGCGGACCCGCAGTCGTTTTCCTGCCTGTTGCTTTTTTTATAGTCATTTTCACATCTTTTAAACATACCTTGGATTCCCACGAGTATTTCAATAATAAAAAATTAGTTAAATCAGTTCAGTCGTTCTCGAGTTTAAGCGAAACTAACGAACAGCAATTCATTTTTTATACATGTCGCAGGGAAATTCTAAAATCAGGTTTTTCATTATTTCACTAGTAAAATTATTTAAATAAACCGTGAAATGAGGCCGTTAAATTGTAAGAAATTGGACGCGTTGAGAATTTAACAGTTTTTACACCTACTACTAGTACAAATACTATTTTTTACCTGATTTTACAATTTCAGTGCGATAGAAGATTTTCCTTGAAATACCAGGATGGTTTTACGCAGAGCAAAAAAAGGCAACGGGTAGGATCAACGTTTGCCTGGTTCCTAGTAAACAACAAAATCAAATTACAGGATAACCGGCCTGGACCCCGCTCGTCCCGGCTTCGAGACGTCACCCCCTTACCCGATTATCGGCAAAGATAGCGGCGCGTTTGTAGACATTATCCACAGCGACGAAGGCGGGAACGGACTGAATCGGTCGATCGGCCATATTGACATCTACCCCAACTTCAACTTCTACCTGAACGGCACCGACAGGCAGCCGTTCTGCGACCCGAGCTTCTTGCTTGCAGACATCCTGATTGGTGGAAGTATGTACCGCTTCTTGCATAAGTGCCTGCTATATTTAATACTCCATGGTCTGATGAAGAGATAACAAGAAAGACGATAACATACTGTATGCCTCATGTAATGGGGCGTCTAACTTAAAATTACTTATGCAGACAGCTCATAATAATAATTGTGCTTAGTACGAGTATATGTGATGAACTAGTCAAATCTCGTTACGGATGAATTAGTCAAAGCGGCTACGTTCAGCAATACGCCTTAAAAAAGTTTTAGAGTCAAAACCTAAGAGTCAGTCCTCGTATAATAGTCCTCCTAGCCGATGTCGACCACGGCGGCCAATCACAACAGAAATCTGCCAACTGCGCAGGAGATATTATAGTGCACAAGTGTGAGCGCAATACACAGGTGCACTCACTGTTCCATCACTCTCAAAGTTCGGTGAGACGGCAATCCGACATAACCGAAGAGAAATCAGGCGCAGCACTAACGCAACGGCTTAACGTGCGCACCGAGGCACGGGGGTGTAACACCGCCAACTTCCCGACTCCGAGCTGTTTCTGAGTGATTCATTACAGACAATCTCAGAAACAATTTTGGCTCGACCTGGGATTTGAACCCAGGACCTCTCGGATGTAAGGCAGAAACTTTGCGACTGGTGTAGTGGCAACGAGCGACTCGTCGCGACTCACTGCTAATCGCGTGTCAACCAATCGCCGAGGCTACAATCGCTGTCAGTTTTCGTCAGTCGTGAGTCGCAGCCACTATAGCGAGTATGCTGCATAAAATAAAATAAATATTTCACAACAATCACACCAATTCTCTAGTCCCAAATTAAGCTACGAGGCTTGTGTTATGGGTACTAGACAACGGATACTTAAATACTTTTTTTTTGTAAATATTATACAAAGAAAACACCCAGACCAGTACAAACACACATGTTCATGCACACTTATGCTTGGAATGTGCGGGGATCGAACCCGCGACCCTTGGTTTTAGAAGTCCGACCTGTGCGTGGGCGATAGTACGTGGGCTGGCTGTAAGTCATAGTTTAGCAGTACTTGCAGGTATTAAATATAACAATTTAGTATTTCTTACACACCTAACCGATAATTGTAATGTACTTATCCTAGACAGATGCAGTCACGACCGCTCCTGGGAATTTTACAATTCTTCACTGACCCAGCCTACACTTTTCAAGATTGGCTCCGCTGACAACTACTTTGACTGGGTAGCCCAGAACGGGAACTTCGCTGACGAAGATATCACCTACCTCGGGCCTGCAATCGACAAAACGTAAGTTTATAAGATGATGGACTCTTAGCGGCTTTCCACCATCGCGGCAAAGACCAACAAAAATTAACTTAAGCTTATTGCACAAGTGTGAACGCAATACACGGGTACACTCACTGTTCATTCACTCTCAAAGTTCGGTGAGACGGCGACCTGACATGACCGGAAAGTAATTATTCCCATAAAAATGCGTGGTTTTCCCGCGGTAAAAAGTAACTCATGTCTTTTCTTAGGTTTAAACTATCTCCTTACCAAATTTCATTCAAATCTGTTCAGTAGTTTAGACGTAAAAGCGATCGGCCCACTTGAATTTTTCCCATGAGAATGCGTCATTTTCCCGCGGTAAAAGGTAGCCTATGTCCTTTAAAGTTAGTCGCATTCCCATGGGAATGCGTCATTTTCCCGCGGTAAAAAGTAGCCTATGTCCTTTCTCGGGTATCAAAATATCTCCATACCAAATTTCATACAAATCGGTTTATTCGTTTAGGCGTTATTGAGTAACACACAGACAGACAGAGTTACTTTCGCATTTATAATATGAGTAACCATGGAATGGTTTGCCTAATGCAGTTTACACAATAGCTTTATTGTTCCAGAAAACGAGGCGTCTTCTTTGTCTCGACGTTATCAGAACCGCCTTATGGTAAAGGGGACATGGGCCTTGTTGGTCCTCTGCCAGAATATAATTCAATCCTGCCTGTAGGTTAAAATCATGTAGGTACTAATTGGAAAAAGCTGTTTCAGTAACCTTACATTGTATAAGTATGTTACTTCTAAAAATAATTTATTTATGTAAAAAAAAATATCAAATATACTGTTAAATTTAAAAACGTATTTTATTATAAAGCCTCACCAAGTCATAATTATAAAATCTATTTTAATTAAATAATTTAAGAAGGTATACGATATTATTTAATATGTGAAATGTGTTGGCTGCACAAACAAAATTTTATAAGTACTTCTGAACATTAGGTGTCGCATAAAAATTTCCAGAGTCCCAAAAACAGTTATAAAATAAATAATAAAATTAAAAAAATAAAATAAAAATATTTATTTTCGGAACCTTAGAGATCAATAAATTGTTAGTAAGCCTATCTATATGTGTTAGTACTTATATTCTAAAATTATATTTTTTAAAATTATCAAAACTTTTCAAAGGCTGAGCTTCACGCTTAGTGACTGTACTGCACGCTTTTGCAATAAACATTAAGTAGATAGATACTTAGGTATAAATGTTTGGTTTGCAATTTTAGGTGCTGGTTTTAGACGCATAGGGCTAAAGCGAGGATTATTGCAAAAGTCCCTAATAGTTGCTAGACCGGTTGATTAAATGCAAACTACCGTAGGTATCTGTTGAGAGGTCATCCACTCCTTTCGATCGTTTTAGGAAATAAACATCTAAGGATTAGGTACAAGTCCTTGTAAATATAATTTGACGACCGCTTGGTCCACATGTCGGACTTCTAAAACCCAGGTTCGCGGGTTCGATACCCGCACAGTACAAGCATATATGTGCATGAACATGTGTGTCTGTACTGGTCTGGGTGTTTTCTATGTATAATATATATTTATATACAAAAAAAAGTATTTAAGTATGTTTATCCATTGTCTAGTACCCATAACACAAGCCTCGTAGCTTAATTAACTAGAGAATTTGTGTAATTGTTATAAAATATTTATTATTATTATAATACAGTATTTATTTACCATACAATATACGGATAACATACCTATAGGTAGTGCTTTGGGTATTATACACACAGAACGTGGTCCTTAATCTACTTAAATATATTGTGAAATGAGATGCAAGAAGTACTAAGAAGTAAATATTTACTTACTAAGTACCACAGAAAATAATGCAGATATTTATAAGTACTTTTTAGCGTTACCTTCAGTAGGTATAAAAGGATTTTTAGCTTAATCCGTGTGTTACAACCAACTAACTTAATCAGCCGTTCAATCAATAGCCTAGACTGTTTGTTTTTTAACTAGTAGCCTGAATGATATGCAGACATAGCGTTTGATTGATACAGCATTTTACCAACTGGCAGGTGATCCCGAAACGTAAGAAATTATTAATTGAAAGAAATATTTTCACATCACAAAATCATTTTTTTTGTCAATGTAGTACGTTTCAATCTTCAACTGTACTATCTTACTCATTACATGCATTGATTGAACCATGCTTCACGTATCTCTTATAATATCATGCCTGCACTACAAGTTTCTGCTTAGCAATGGTAGCAGCATAGAGATTTATTGCCTTGACAACTCCGCAAAGTCGTTGTTCAGGGTATATTAAGTAATATATTTTTTGCAGATTTTTTATATTTTTTTTGGTTAACTGTTTACCATTCACTTTACCACAAATCTCGTTTGTTCAGGACACGCTTTGACTGGTTCATGACCAATTTACGTGAATAAAATTAAAAATATAAATATATGGGAGGCTTATTATTGGTATATAAGTATTTTTCAACACTTAACTCAGATAACATACCTGGCTAATAATGTTTGGAGAAAAAAGTTACAGTCAGCAAGCGAAAAGAACTGCTTCTTCTTCTGAAACACATATAGAACCTCTGGATAGCAAGAGTCAGCACTCCCAGGACAAGAATAAAACCGGCCAAATGCGTGTTGGACTACGCATAAGGTAGGGTTCCGTAGTCAATTTTGGCACGGCGCTGTTTTGCATTTCTTGCATCATCATCATCTTCCTAGCCGTCAATGTCATCATTGTAAAGTATATATTTTTATATTATTTATAATTTCGAAAGTATTCATCACAGGATACCCGAAACAATTTTAAATAAGAGTTTCTGTGCCTGTTTCTTTACGTAAGAGATTTGGAGTTTATAGGTCCAAGACTTTAGAAATTACAGGGGGGGGGGGAGACCGTGTAAACGACTTTGGCGGGCTATAACTCGCAAATGGTAAAGCTGATAAAAAAGTTTTGTATGGAAACCCTATCTTATTTTCATACTCCTTTTTCAACGATACCCCACATAAGGGTGGCACAGATTTGCATGTAACTTAGTTCGAGGATACTTCACATATATCTCATTTTTTAAAATACGAAAAATTAAAATTACCCCTTTTTAAGGGTACCTCCCTATACACGTAAAGGGGGGGGGGACGAATTATTTTTTTGAGTGCACCCTCAATTATTAATAATAATGGTAATTTTAATTTTTCATATTTTCAAAAATGAGATCTATTTGTCATTATTTTATTATTGTTATTTAATTGTTACTAGTATAATTTTAAGTAAAAATTGTTACTAACAACGATATAGAGTTGTAATTTTAATTGAATGAATTTCTGAAATAAATGAATTATTGTTACACTTATTTGAAGTGTGTCTGGCTAAAACGATATGTGAAGTATCCTCGAACCAAGTTACATGCAAATCAGTCCATAAACGTAGAAGATATTCTGCTGTGACAGACTATTTCTATTCTTGAATGAGCCTATATAAGCACTACCTCCTTAATTTTCTAGACAAAAGACAGCATAAGGATGATTCTCATAATTAGAGGCCAAAACTCTTAACTAAACAAAAATTACGGAAACACGGTACCTAACTACTAAATTATTCTTATAAAACGTATCTGAATAGCCCATTAGACAGAAGCATTGTATAACTTGCTGAACTTGCTCCAATATTCGTAACGAAAATCTGGCCAAGTGCGAGTTATAGCAGTTTTAAGTATCAGTGAAAAATGTTCAATATTTAAATATCAAACAATGAAAATAATTATAGGTACTAGAGTACTAGTAACTAACTGTAATTGTTGCTATTTTTAAATTTATTTAAGGACGTCTCAAACTATTCAGTTTCAATTCAAATGGATAAAATATTATAACCATCGTTGATGAATCCTAATAAATATTATAAAAGATAAGAATCCCTGATTTTGATTAAGAAAATAATTCAAGAATTCGTCAAATTTCCGAGTTTAATATATCCTTAATTAATGACTCCATTTTGCAAAATAATTGGTTGTCTAAATCTGCACACCATGCATACTACACCACAGAATTATGTATTTCATTTCCTTCCGACCGTTTTGGCCCAATAGGTTATAGCATTCCGTGGCGAAATCGCAACGCGCAAGAATTATCAAGTTAATCAGTCTGCCGCGCCCGGAGACGCGCGCACGCTGCGGCAAACGGCAAGCGCGGGAAAATAATAATAAAAAAAAGTCGTCGAAACTTTTTTCGCAAACTCAAAATTTAAAAATAAAACCTCCTTTAAGTTTTAGTTTTGGAATATTGAAAAACTTTTTGGGAGGCAGAAAAAATTTGTTAATATTCTTTTTTTGATTGAAGAATAAATTTGTCATTTCAAAGAAAGAAGGTTGCTAAGTGTAAATTAATTAAAGCTAAATACTGAAAAGAATACAAAAACATACAAACTTAATCGTAAATAGATTTAAAAAGTGCTGGCCGCTTTAGCGCTTTTAGAATTTTAAAAAGTTTGTTGAGTGCTAATAAAAAAAAATGTGGACGTGTCTAACAGCGATCACATTTTTATTGGGTTAGTATATAATATTTTATTTATTATGTTCCATCAAAAATAATATTTATTACGGTCAATATTCATATTGCTTTCGTGAAGTTCCTTTTATAGCCAAGTAGTTAGTATGAAATTCCGCATATTAATTTTAATCACTCAATTACTATGAAATATTTTTTATTATAGGCTTATGGAACAAAGCAAATGCGGCTTCGCTACGATGCTACAAAGGGTAAGAAAATTTAATTATAAAGTTAATATAACCATAAACTAATTCAGTTCCTAAATTAACCAAATTTTATACCAGCAAGTGCGCATCTTCAAATCATACTTATCTCGTTATTTGTATTTTATTTAACTAAAAAAGAGTCCATGGTCAATCTTAGTATAACTACTGAACACTCTTTTATTCCTTCTAATCCTCAAACCTTGAAAAATAAAAATATGTGAAAACTGTCTGTGAACAATAATTTGAAATTTTTCCGTAATTTCAATGTTCATTAGTTTCTATTGACTTCTTTATTAAGTGTACCTGAGTGCACAAATAAATAATACAAATTCATACCTTGAGAAATACTCGTAATTTCTATGATAATTTCATCTTGTGACGATTTCAGTTTTCTTCATCATTTTCACGTTATTCTTTCTAAAACTAAACGGTTATTTTTAAATTTTTACCTTCATCCACAACCACTTTGGTGTAATGGTTAAGAAGTTGACTATAAACCAAGAGGTCGCGGGTTCTATTCCCGCACTGTACAAACAGTGCATTTTTGTGCATGAACATGTCTGTTTGTACTGGTCTGGGTGTTATATGTATTTATTTTGGTTTATTTTTAACATCACTGTTAATTCTGATATTTGTAACACAAGTGCTTAAAAAGCTATTTACCACGGAGGCAGATCAATGTATGTGATATTGTTGTATACGTATGTATGTGTGTATGTATGTATGATATTTCATCTTATGACGATTTCAGTTTTCACATTATTTTCGAAAATTTCACATTATCACATTATTTTGGACTTAAAGGTAACTTCTTCCATCTAGTCTCGTTCGGCTGAATCCGGCCCGCGTAACAATAGAATATTGATTGCGTCTGCGATCTTCAGGTACGACCTGTAATATTCGTGATAATTTAGATATTTTGTCATAAGATAGAAGGATAAAATAAGTTCTACCCAATAAAAAAACTGACTAGAATTATCCCTTTTAACATCTGCAGCAATGTGTCTGCAAATTTATCCTGGAAGAGACGCTGGTTAATTGCTAAGTTGATTGACTCAAACTACCACTCACTAAATCTTTTGAAGACGAATGGCCAGTCTCAATATCCTACTGTTGACTGAAAATCAAATAACTGTCAGGTTCATACTAAAAGCTATTTGGGGTTTCAGATTTTTATTTAAAAGTGACAGTTATCATACTTTCAATGTGACGACTACTTTGGTTATATGGTCAAGAAGTTGACTGATAACCAATGTTATATGATTTATTTAAGTTTATTTGTAATACCACTATTGATTCTGATATAAATAAATAAATAATAAATATTTCACGACAATTACACCAATTCTCTAGTCCCAAATTAAGCTACGAGGCTTGTATGGGTACTAGACAACGGATAAACATACTTAAATACTTTTTTTTTGTAAATAAATACATATTATACATAGAAAACACCCAGACCAGTACAAAAACACGTGTTCATGCACACTTATGCTTGTACTGTGCGGGGATCGAACCCGCGACCCTTGGTTTTTTAGAAGTCCGACCTGTGGACCACTGCACCAAGCGGTCGTCAAATATCTGTAACACACGCTTTAAGCTACTTACCAGAGAGTCAGATTAATGTATGTCATTTTGTTGTATATTTATTATTATAATTAATCACATGGAACAATGCATATTAGGTATCATAAATCAAATCAAATCAAATCAAATCAAATCAAATTTTTTATTTGTTATTAAATAGGGTGGGTACAAATAAATGTTGATCGTAGTAAATGACAAAGTGCTCCTATTTAGCCATATACAATAGCATGCAAATGTAAAAGCATTAAATAAAGTTAATTACATATAATTAATTAGATAAACTTAAAAACATTCAATGTCAGATCAATTATGTATCGATTATATTATTAATTTGAGTAGATCTTCCGTTCAAATCTTGTTATCTAAAAACTCCTTTACAGAATAGAAGGTTTTCTCCATAAGCCATCTACGCAATGACTTATTAAACATTGGGGTGGGCAGTTTCTTAATAGAGTCTGGGATTTTATTGTAAATAGTCGTACACATCGCAGGACAATTTTTCAAGAAACGCGTCGTTTTGGGTACTGTGTTAAGTATAAGTCGGTTAGGGTTCCGGAGATTTCTATCCGTAGTTTTATTTAGTGGTAGGAATAGGTGACTATTTTGTTTAACAAATTTTGCTATCTCGAGTATATATAGACAAGGTAACGGGAGTATATTTAGGTTTCTGAAATAGGGCAAGCACGATATATCAGAAGGTATGCCACACAAAGAGCGTATACATCTTTTCTGAGCAACGAAAGCTTTTTTTATGTTAGTGCCATTGCCCCAGATTATCAGCCCATATCTTAACACCGACTCAACATATGCAAAGTACGCAGTGACGGCTGTACTTTTTTTTGCAATTTTTGTAAGCTTGTACAATGCAAACGCGAATCTATTAACCTTATCGCATACTTTATCTATTTGTTCTTTCCAATCTAATTTAGAATTCATATCTATACCCAAGAAAGTCACCTTCACTGCATTACACAAGATTTCGTCATTTAAGTCGATGAGTATTTGAGAATTTTTAAAGTTATTAAAATTTTGTATACTAGTTTTACTTAAGTTTATTTGTAGATTATTTTTAGTAAGCCATTCAATTATTTTAATTAGAGTCATTTTAATGTCATTTTGATGTTGTTCTAAACTATATTTTTTATTTGTCGTAACAATTATTGAAACATCATCAGCAAATAGCGTCGTCTTATGATCAAGTATATCTGGCAGATCATTTATGTAAACCAAAAACAGCAACGGACCGAGTATGCTACCCTGCGGCACGCCGAGGTTATTTTGACGAAATTCGGATCTGTATACCAGATTCGATCTGTTCTCATCAACCTGTGTTATCTCGACACATTGCTGTCTATTCTCTAAATATGACTTAAGCCAGCTTAGGGCGGGGCCTCTTATTCCATAGCGCTCAAGTTTGCTCAATAAAAGTTTGTGTGAGACAAGATCAAAAGCCTTTGTCATATCTAAAAAGATCACTGTTGTATAATTCAGTTTGTTTACACTTTGTAAGATTTCATTGACTAAGTTAAAAGCTGCATGTACGGTAGACTTATTTTTTTGAAAACCATGCTGATTCTGATTTATTACACCATGTCTTTCAAAGAAAGACGCCAATTTCTTATGCATAACTTTCTCAAATATTTTTGAAAAAATTGGAATTAATGCTATCGGACGATAGTTTTTCATCTCCGATTTATTTCCTTTTTTGTGAAGAGGCTTCAAAATAGATATCTTTAACTCATTTGGGAAAGTACCTGTTTCCAGAGATAGATTAACCAGGAATGTCAACACTGGGGCAAGTTCGTCCCTGCAACTTTTAACTACCTGGGTACATATGGCGTCGTAACCTTCCGATTTTGTGTTATTGAGAGTCCCTATTATCTTTTTAATATCGTCGACGTCAACTGGTTTCAGAAAAATAGAATTTTGTAAATAATTTTTAGATGTATTTTGTAAATTGTCATTAGTTTGGTCAGTGTTATAGATAAAATAATTATTAAATGTCATCGCTATTTCAGTAGGTTTCGTTATTTCCTTACCTTCAGTCGTTATTTTATTTATACAATATCTAGTGCGTACACCACCTGTTTCATATTTTATCACATCCCAAGTAGCCTTGCAAATGTTTTTGCTCCTTGTTACAAATTTTTCATTTGCGATACGTTTAGAACAGTTAATACATTTTTTTAAAAATTTATTATATTTTAAATATTTGATTTTATCCATTTTACATTTACTCGTGTAGTATTTATAGCGTAGTTTTTTTTTTATTTGGCAGCTTTTCTTTATTCCCTTAGAAATCCAGAGCGACTTAGGAGAGTGGTTTAGTTGAAGTCTATTCACTGGAAAACAGAGTTTGTAAAGAAGGCAAAACATGTCATGGAACTCTTTAAATGCCGCGTTTAGGTCTGAATGTAAATAGATCTCGGGGAAAGAGAGACATCTGAGATATTGTTTAAAACGCTCAATATTTTCTTGACTGTAGCATCTTTTGTAAATGAAAGTACTTTTGGGGGTTTCCATTTTATGGGCAACTGTAAAACTTAAAACTTGTGCGGTATCATGATCCGACAGCCAAAGCGAATGAACGGATCCTGTGGCGTTATCAATATTGCTTATTATGAGGTCAAGACATGATTTGCCTCTAGTAGGCCTGGTGATGTGTGAAGAAAGATTATACTTTTTCATAATATCGGTAAATTGTGTAGTACGTCCATTTGTTACTAAGATATTTATATTAAAATCACCAGCGATAATAATATGTTTATTAGGATACTTCCTGATACATCTGTCTATAAGTAGGTCAAATCTTTCCATGAAACAATCGATATGACTTTTACGTTTTGATGGAGTTCTATACAGACATATAATAATAATATTATTAGATGTTAAATTCGTAACGCAGAACTCGAAGTGAAAAGACATTAAAAGGTCATCAAAACAAGATATTGTTTTATGATCCAACCTGTTTTTGACTAATATGCAGGCTCCACCTCTTTTATTTGACCGTGAGTAGTTAGATGCTAGTTCAAAATTGTTGAGAAGTATATGTTTTTCCTCTCCAGCTTTCACGAATGTTTCTGTAAAACAGAGTATATCAGGATCTAATTTAGTATCTAAGAGAGTTATTTCTAACAATTCTCTTTTTGAGCGCAAACCTTGAATGTTTTGATGGAGAATTCTAAATATGTTTTTTGCTTTAGGAACGAAAAAAACTCTGTTTGTTACGTTCCGTAAGGGGTTCTGGTGTCGTTTGTGCAGCGGCGCTTATTTTGGAAATAGGGCGCTGGATCTTTTGGAAATAATATGGTATCGTGCCCGGTCTTATTTTACAATTTACCTTATTGACGTAGTTTTCTTTATTTTTCTCTGAACAGCACTTGTGTAACTGAGAAGACCTCATACTCTTTTTAATATTTAACAAATTAAGAAATTGAGATTCATACTGTTTATAATCGATACATATATTAATCTTGTCACAAATAACTCTCGAATAAACCGATTTACTTGAGAAAGGGCAAGTAATGTCAATAAACGTACAAAAGTCAAAATGCTTTGTCCACAATTTAAAATTATAGTTTAAAATTTTTTCATTGAAGTGTTTGTTTCGATAAATAGGCATCAATAAAACAGAAGCCTTGCTGAGTTTACTTAAAGCTATACATAGATTGGAATGCAGTAGATGTATATCATTGTCATGATTTCCCAAACCCAATACAACAATATCATCTTTGGTCAAATCTCTATGGAAAACATCACAATATGTAATAATATCAGTGCTAGGGGCATCGTTTTTAATAAAAGCAAAAGTTTTGTATTTATCATTCCACTTTCCATATCTTGATTTTATTAATGCAGCTGACAATCCTTTCAGATTTTCATCTCCAAGTATATAGATACTTTTACACTTGTCTTTTGATGTTATCTGTGATACTGTGAAACCGCTGAGGCCCTCTGTTGACGTGTTTGGAGATTGAGTATATTTAAAATCGATATTTGGTTTCTTCAAAAAAGAGGGCTCTGAAGTCATAACAGGTCTGTTTTGAAGTTTATCCGTGGGCCGATCTTGATATTTTTGTAATATAGACTTATTTTCCAGGCGGGATTCTGTAGAGTTTACTGCAGTGACGAGTCTACGTGGTTTTTTTTTCCCTGAAGTGGTATTCGGGGTTTGCTTACAGATATGACTTAATTGGTTAATTTTTAGTTCCTGCTCGTTTAATTGTTTTTTTAAATTTTGGTTTTCCGACACTAAATTTTCGATTTCGTTTTCTGCAATTTGAAGGTTAAGTTCCAATCTAGCCAACTTTTCTTTTAGATGTACCATTTTATAGCTGTTATTAGAACGTAGTTCTGGAAAACTCCTGTTTGTATCTCCTGCTGGGGTCGAAGTAGAAGACGTCAAGGCGGTCGAGCTATCATCGGAGAGTTTTTCAAAAGAATTTCGTGTTGAGATGTTTATTGTGTATTTCTCAACCTGAGTCACGTTCTCAAATTTTTCAGGGGAGCTATTTTCTTTAGTTAAGATCATATCCTTTGTGCTACTTTGAGTTTGCAGGAAAGATGATAGTTCTGTATTTCTATTAGGGTTAGGCGTAGATGATATCAAATCGTCACTTTTTGGTACTTTATACGTGACTGGTTTATTTTTCCGTGTCGTTACGAATGATGGAGTTTTATTTGTCGATGGCAATTTTGGCACTTTTCTCGTGCAGTCAATACATGTCCATTTATTTCTTGCTTCTGGTTTCATAATACGGTAAAGTTTTTCGGAAAAACCAGCACAGTCGAATTCGTATCTGTGCTTGCATTTTGCGCACAGCAAAGTATTTTTACAGGTTACTTGTTTTTTACATTTTTCGCAAATTACGTCCATCTCCTTGTTTCTTCTATTGGTTGTCTCACTTTTGCTTTTAGACGTAGACATTTTTCAGGTATAAAACGGAAAAACAACAAAAAAAGAAAAAAGAGAAAATAAAAAATAATTTTTTTTTCTCTCTCGTGTGAGGCTCGAACTCCAGTTTCTTGATTGTGTGAGCGCTTAAAGTCTGACGCGCCCTCCACAAAGCCACGGTAACCGTGTATGAGACCGACGAAAAATTCGTATAGGTTGTTGCTGTTTGAACTGTCTGTGTTTGAATGTCGCTTTGTGACCATATATGGCAATAGTGAATTTCGGCCACTCGATGAGTCACACACTACACGACACACGATGACTGTTTGTTTTATTCACTGCTGACATATTTTTACAATTTTAACACACTAAAGTCACTTTGATTTATATTAAAATTACACAGTTTTTATAGTTTTTTTATAAGGCATCGATTGGTATAAATTTCTGCTATTAATATTCACTTTAGACCGTTTACGATAATGAATAGGACGGAGCAAAAAAAAGTACTCGCTCTTGCTCAAGCGGCCGCTCGCGACGCATACTTATTAGATCGCTTTTATAAGATCGGGGTGTATGTATGTATGACTGCCTCGTTGCTGTAGTGGCAAAGTTTCTGCCTTACATCCGAGAGGTCCTGGGTTCGAATCCCAGGTCGAGCCAAAATTGTTTCTGAGATTTTCTGTCATGAAATTCTCAATAACAGCTCGGAGTCGGGAAGTTGGCGGTGTTACACCCCCGTGCCTCAGAAAGCACGTTTAGCCGTTGGTCCTGCGCCTGATCTCTCTCCGGTCATGTCGGATTGCCGTCTCACTTTGAGAGTGATGGAACAGTGAGTGCACCTGTGTATTGCGCTCACACTTGTGCACTATAATATCTCCTGCGTAGTTGGCTGATCTCTGTTGAGATTGGCCGCCGTGGTCAAAATCGGCCAGGAGGACTATTATTATTATGTATGTATGTATGAATGTGTGTAACGGAATTTTTGTGCTCAATTTTCACCAACTTCCAGAAATCGGATTAATATGAAAATTAGCACACGTATTAAATACCGATGACAATGCACTAATTTGATAAGAGTTTTCCATTATCCTTATAAACTAAAAAAAAAATTTAAAAACTAAAAAAACACGCTTTTATTGCTAACTAAAAAAGAGAAAATAATTTCTGAGTACACGGAATTTATATTACAGTAGAGTAAAAAGCGTGGGGTGCTTGGTATACTAATAGGTGAAAATCTCCCTATTATTGGCAACTATAAAAAGAGAAGTATGGAAATGTCATAAAGTGCACCCCACGCTTGCCAGTGCGTGCCAGTTTTTAAAAGTATTATTTTTTTCAGTAAACGGTTGATAAGAAATTGAAACCGGCCTTCAGTAAATAGTTTTTCCACTCCACGTATTGTAAAAATCCTCACGTATAATGTGCCGGTTTATAATAACGACGAACACCAATGACTAAGTAACATACTTATTACCAATGACGTATTTAGTTTCCAGATTTCAGTCTCACATTTCACACCGACGAATAATCATTTCTTACTCGTTAGTAACCTTTTACACGCATCAGGAAGACGGCACTTATCTCAACTTCACACCCGGACCTATGCGGTATTTCACCGGGTAATAAAATAAAAGTTAATCTACATCGTCTTCCTCATAACCAACAATGCTTTCTCTCGGTGACATTGACATTTCAACCGCAGGACCGAAAGGAAACGCGTGATCATGTCATGACGTATAATAGGCATCGAGATCGACATAATATTGTTGCGGTTTTCTTTGCTATTTATCGTCAAAACTTATTAATGCTCTTACGGGCTTACCTCATAAGTAAATGGCGGATTATATTCGACATTTTCCTAGGCCTGGCGATGGTCAAATTACTTATCATTATTAAAGTACTATAGTTAATGATAATATAGTTGACGACTACTTTGGCGTAATGGTCAAGAAGTTGACTATTAAGAGGTCGTGGGTTCGATCCCCTCACTGTACAAACATTTGTGTGCATGAACATGTCTGTTTGTACTGGTCTGGGTGTTATATGTATTTATTTAAGCTTATTTGTGATTCTGATATATGTAACAGTGTGCAAGTGCAAGTGCTTAAGCTACTTACTACAGAGTTAGATCAATGTACGTGATGTTGTTGTACCTATGTGATAGTTAATCGGATAATCGATAAGTCGGTTACTTATTATTAAATTACTATAGTCAATCGGGGAAAAGTTTGATTTGTAATAGCACAGTCGAGAGTAAGAGCATTAATCGTTACCTGTATATCTTATTTAATTAAGCTTTATTGCACAACAAAACTATGTACAAAAGGTGGACTTAACATATGATTTTAAAATTTCGCGTTGCATTTTAACACTAACTTCTGGACATCGGGTCTAAACGCGATATATTTTAATGAGTATTAGGTACTCACTGTTCGACGAGTGCACACAGCCGTGGTCACGAGCTGACTCTACCTAGCAGTGAGTACCTAATACTCATTAAAATATATCGCGTTTAGACCCGATGACCAGTAGGTGGACTTAACGCCGTAGGGCATTCTCTACAAATCATACCTTTGTCTTCATTTTCTCTCTGATACTTAGGTACCATTATTTCTCAATCGAAATCGCTTTAGTTCGTTGCCATCTGTTTGACCTTACTTCGGACGTGTTTAGATTTTGCAAATATGTCATCAACATCACTGGGCAAATTTCCCTGATGTTTACAAAGTGCACTGTCGAAATGTTCATCTCTGCGCCCACCACTACTGTTATGTCAACCGGTCCAAGGCCGGTGCAAGTGGATTTTCGGCACATTGCCCTCGCGTTACATAAGATCGATCTGACCGTGGGTCTGAATTCGATTTCTA
Organism: Pyrausta despicata; assembly: GCA_963921415.1. Taxonomy (NCBI): domain Eukaryota; kingdom Metazoa; phylum Arthropoda; class Insecta; order Lepidoptera; family Crambidae; genus Pyrausta; species Pyrausta despicata. Next base: position 810,743 of record OY992851.1, read on the forward strand.
TACGAACCATAATAATAAGGAAAATTAACATACGTAACATCAACATTTGGACGACCGATGGGTGCAGTGGTCTACATGTCGGACTTCTGAAACCAAGGGTCGCGGGTTCGATCCCCGCACAGTACAAGCATATGCTTGTATGAACATGTGTGTTTGTACTGGTCTGGGTGTTTTCTATGTATAATATGTATGTATTTATTTACAAAAAAAAGTATTTAATCATGTTTATCCGTTGTCTAGTACCCATAATACAAGCCTCGTAGCTTAATTTGGGACTAGAGAATTGGTGTGATTGTTGTTAAATATGTATTTATTTATTTACATTTATCACGTATGTCTCAGATTTTTGGACATTACTGAACATTATTGTAGTGTCAATCTGATTGTCGAGTAAGGAATATGATGCCACGCTTCGGAAGGCGCGTCAAGCCAACCAATAATATGACATGATTTCTGATTGAGTCATGTCAGAAGCCTGTAACGGCTCATTAAGGCAGTCCAAGCCAGGGTTTTATTACAGCCTGTAGTGCAAAAAATTACAGATATTAAAACATGTTAAGGTATATGTTTAATCTTAGAAATCGAAGGCAAATGTGTTGTACCTGACTCTGTATGATTGACAATTACACACCGACAAGTAAGTCCTTTCTGTCAATCAATAATGAATATGTACCAAGGTCATTGGTTTTTGGCACGTTACGTTTTTGACGAACACTTTGATGTAATGGTCAAGAAGTTGACTATTAACCAAGAGGTCGCGGGTTCGGTCCCCGCACTGTACAAACATTTGTGTGCATGAACATGTCTGTTTGTACTGGTCTGGGTGTTATATGTATTTATTTAAGTTTATTTGTAATACCACTGATGATTCTGATATCTGTAACACAAGGGCTTAAGCTACTTCTCACGGAGTCAGATCAATATATTTGATGTTTTTTGTAAATTTATTTATATTTATTATTTATTTATTACATAAGTAGGACCAGCAGCAATAGATCGCTTCAACAACAACTTTTATTTAGATCGCGTGAGCAAAACGACTCCATAACACATGACGTAAAAAATTAATGAACCCCTTCTTCATTTTAGGGTTACTTAGCCAAATGGTAATAAACTAAAACCTTATAGATTCATGTCTATCTGTCTTTGCGTCGGTCCGTGCGTAGATCTCAGACACTTTTTCCGAAACTTTACGGTCTAAACTGAACTAAGGTCTAAGGATTTTACACAAAAATAGACATTTGATGGGAAACTGAGCTTATTTTTTTTGCACAAATATTTTTTTACACATTAACTTTGATTTGTACAGTGGCCAGCACGACAGGCTACCCATTTTTGTTGCAAAATCACCCAAATATACAAAATTTTTAAAAAATTCAAATGTTCTTATTTTTTAAAATTAACCAAAATTTTTAAACATTCATATCGCATAAAATGGTAAAACTACAGACATACTGAAAATAACAATGTTTTTACTAAAACTAACTATGTATATGAAACTACGCCAAAATTGAAGTACTTTTGATTAAAAATAGAATTTCTTTATTGTAAAAGTCACATCATGTAATGTTTGTTGTGCTGTGCACTTGTTATTATTTGATATGCGATCATAAAAAGATTAACACTTGAATAAATAGAGTTACTGAGAACTTTAGAAAAGTTGTTCACTTTTCACGGGCACAAAAAGCCCTTCAGCCATTAAAGGTTTTTTTTAAACAAACTGTACATAAGAAATTCTGCTAGTTAACTTTGGTACAAAAAAATATTATTTAATCGAAAATCTTACTCCAATGACAACATACAAATAAAATGACTCAGTTTATCTGATTTTAGTGTTCCTCAGTCCTCTTTCTTATTTATTTTATAAAAACTCCTTCACGATCTTCCTCGATCGAGATAAAATACTGCAATCAGTAAATTAAGTTGACGTTAAGGTTTAATGAAAATTAAAATGTCACGTATATTATCTTTATAATGAATAAATAATTGTGTTAACTCAATTTATTTACCTACTACGTCCCATTTAATTTTACTCGGAATTGATCGTCAATTAAATATGATTTTTTATTTGTGACCAGCGGATCCGGCAGACGTCGTCCAGCCCGCAGTTTTCGCGTTTTTTAAAAATATTTTCTTACCTTTTAAACCTTCGCTTGACTTCCACGAATATTCCGAGACTAAAATTAGCCAAATCGGTTCAGCTGTTTACGAGTATTAGCGAGACTAACGAACAGCAATTCATTTTTATATGTAAGATTATGCTGTCATTGCTGTCGCTTATTATAACAATGAAATTGTTACAGTAGCAAACGTATTTTCTAACTGTCAATAGGTCTATCAAATAATATAAGGGTTACCTACATACACCTCTTACTTATCACTCATCGTGTGACTTTATTAATGCTAATTTGTTTACAATGGATGTCATTATGAGTACACACAGGGTCAGATTATCCATGAGGCAGAATACGCAGCACGGAACAATGACAAGATGTCCAGATGCGCTACTCTGTCAATAGTTTCAAATACAGCATCCCTGTCACTTGTGCTACCATGAACATGAGCGCCAACGAGATAGCACTAATCACATTAATATTATAAATGCGGAAGTTTCTTAGTTTGGTTGTTTGTCCGTTAATCACTCTGAAACTACTTAACGGATTTTGATGAAATTTAGTATTCAGACCTGTCTGTATCCTATCGCCCTAGTTAGTAGCTCATACCCTGGTATGAGCTGCAAACTGCTAAAAACCTGCAGGGAAGGGATACCGCAGGTTCTTGGTGGGTGGCCCCTTCTCCGGATTTTCCCCGGAGCGGAGCCGCGTCATACACGGCTGAGGCTAAAAAAGGGCATGCGTAAGTAAGCTGACTTGGGTGATAGGATACTATTTATCCCGATTGAATGCTTCCTTGGGATAAAACAGTAAGAAGGAAAAATCCAACGTTTGCGCGGGCGAAGTCGTAGGCGGGCCGCTACGAGTAGTCGAAAAAAAAACGAGTGTTACGGTGTGGAGCCACTACTCTTTTTTTGTCGGCGCGTGCGCATACGATCCATATCTAACTGGCCGAGTGGGTTAACGACCCTATAACTACTGTGCTCTATTGACGACAGTCTGGTTATGTTAATTGACGTAAACTGCCTGTTGACAATGAGAGTGGTCGGCATTGCTAAAGAAATCCTTATATAGACTCTAATATCACATGTCTGACATGAAAAACGTAAGTGACTTGCATGATGAATTGTTTTGCCATATTACTTTTGCCTTCATACTCACGTATCCTTTAAAAGCAAAAAAACGCATCATCAAAAATTACAAATTATTAAAGCCACTAACAAATTATTCTGCGAAATCCCTGCCGATATCAGAAAAAAAAAGGAATCTTTCATTTGTTTTTATCAATATCTATTTACCAACATGAAATAAGGTTGATTTTAACGTTAGTAAGCTCCTAAGGATAATCTATATGGAGCAGGTATGCAATTAAAGAAACTAATTGACTCTGTACTCCTAATTTCCGTTAATGCAATAAGCATTTAGGGCCTTTTTGCATTGATACCGCGCCATTTTTAATGTCGTCGACTGCATCGTCTGCCGATCTTGCCTCAACGTCCGGCTGGATACATTTTGATTGCTATTGCCACACTTTACCTAAGCGTCAAATAAGTAGCTGCTTAATTGCTTAATCACCTTTGGGGTATCACCATTATTCTATGCAAATTTTACTTGCCTTATTTTTACCTAGAGGCACCACAAGTCTACAATTAGTGATCCTTTTTTAAAGTTCCACTATAAGACAACTTTAGATGACATTATAATTCACAGATAGCTGAAATTGTAATATAGTTCTAGAAAAAAAAATCCAAGAAACTCAGTGAGATAAGAACTCGCGTGATTTTGATGTGCTTCAACGAAAACATACAAATTTTTTCATCTTTTTTATCATTATTTTTACTTATCTCCATTTAATTTTTGATCATATCTATCTTACTAATACCTACGGATTTATAATTCCAATTTCTTCTTATACTTTTGGATTTTGTTAGTATCTAATTACATATTTTTATTCTCAATGATAATAGGAAATCACCAACAAACTGCAAATGGAAAAACAATGGCACAACATGCGATTTAAAACTATAGTTCTAATGTCTTGCAACAGCCACTGGTCAGCAGCGTGACATGAATAAAACAATTTTGAGCACCCAAGTTCACCCAGTGGCCTCGATTAGCCAAACCATTTTATATAATATATGAACTGCGCATAAGAAAGAACAATCAATCAAGCAATTGGTTACTAATCGTTCCATTTACTTTTTTCGTGACCTAATTGAAATTCATTCATTTATTCATTCGGGAAACGAGGTGGATACCATCTATGTTAGAGAGGTTGCCTGTTAAAGTTGCATAAATGCCTGTCTATACAAAAAAAAATACTAAGAAGGTATGCGACAGTAGTGTGACGCGGCGCGGGCGCGTGCGCACACACAGTAACACAGGGCGCTGCGCTGCGCAGTCAGACTTAGTTTAGTTTAATTTATTTGCGTTGTATTAAGTACATGTGTTTGAGTAAATTTTTAGTTAAATTCTAAAACGCCTGATTCACCTGAGCGCCGGCCACACGCCTGTCTAAACCGTAAAATGCCTGCCAAATGCGGCGAACGCCTGTCAGATGGTAACCCTACCTGTAACCTTTTTCTGTTTAGAATTCTAGTAAAAAACATCATTAAGTACCTTCTCAATAGTACTTTGAAAGAATTATCTACATGTATGTGGCTATCTCTTCCGAGATCGATACCCATCATGAAAGTTTGCTAAAGAAAGAAAAAGAAGAGTTGTAATAAGTATAGAGTTATGAACGTTAAGACAAATAAATCAATTTGATTTTTTTATGAGTTAGGGTTGTTTGAAAATTATGATTTCCCATTTATGGTGACTCCGTTTAGGAGCATGAACAATGCGGAATTGTTGACGCACACTTTAAACATGCCTTGAATATGAATGCACAATAACCACTCACCAGCATGCAAGATGTGACTGCAATGCCAAGTTTACTTTACAATGCGATCATGTTTCTAGTTTACGCTACAAAGTTTTACCAAGATCACGACCTTATACAGTGTCTATGAGTTCTAGCAATAAGGATAGTAACTAGGTACGCCTACCTTTGTTAAACAAGATCTACTTTAGTCAATAAATAATTTAACTGAACACTGTGGTTAAATCTCTCTCAGACTAGGTCTTCAGTAAAACTCCTTAATATGATGTTCCGACTGCCTCGTTGGTGTAGTGGCAAAATTTCTGCCTTACATCCGAGAGGTCCTGGGTTCGAATCCCAGGTCGAGCCAAAATTTGTTTCTGAGATTTTCTGTTATGAATCTCTCAAAAATAGCTCGGAGTCGGTAAGTTGGCGGTATTACACCCCCGCGCCTCGGTGCGCACGTTAAGCCGTTGGTCCTGCGCCTGATCTCTCTCCGGTCATGTCGGATTGCCGTCTCACCGAACTTTGAGAGTGATGAAACAGTGAGTGCACCTGTGTATTGCGCTCACACTTGTGCACTATAATATCTCCTGCGCAGTTGGCTGATCTCTGTTGAGATTGGCTGCCGTAGTCGAAATCAGCCAGGAGGACTATTATTATTATTATTATGATGTTCAACTTTCAGATCGCTTCAAAACTACCTGTCAACGCCTTTAGACAGGCCCCTAGCGATCGCAAATTCATCCTGCATCGACTATAACTTGCCCACCGTGGTCTACACCTTCGGATACCGAGGGAAGGTAGACGGCCCTGCTACCACGGCCGTGCTGACTGCGTACCTCGGTACCAAGAAGAGAAACGTCATTCTATTGAATTGGGAGGAGGAGGCGAAGAGCGGCGCATTGGGAATTCCTATAGGATACACGCTGTTCGCTGTGCCCAATGCTAAAAAGGTGAGCGTACTTATAAATTTCAGATGCTTGAGATTTTTTAGCGCTATTAGTATCATGGCGCGCATGTAGCTACTATGCCATATCCTACCATTTAACAAGCATAGATTCAGTTGAGGCTAGATGGTCTATGGTATCAGCTCACAACTTTCTGCTATGTGTGTGGCTTTCAATATTTTAGTTACTGCTAGCCTTTTTCTTACCGTTTGGGAAAGGAAAGGGGCTAGCGTGCTTTTGTTTAGCCTTCTGCAGTTCCCCCTCAAATACTGTAAAAGTCTAGCCTTTCTATAATATAATGTGCCATTTCGCAGGTTGGAAATGAACTAGGTGAATCGCTGGTGAAGCTGGCGAGATCCGGCCTGAATACCACTCAGGTGCATCTGGTGGGACATTCGCTTGGAGCACACATTATGGCCAATGCTGGGAAACGCGCTAGGGAGAAGGGTTACGTCGTGTCGCGGTAAGTGTTCGAAGTTCTTCGACACCTAAGCAGTTCTGAAGACCGCGATCACACATCTTACCTCTGCACAAATGGCTTCTGCATTCGATCCCCGCATATCTGAAGTTGGCTTGTCATGCACATGTCCCAGGCTATTAAGCGAGGTGCGCAATCAAACAAAGCCTTTTTTTTCTCGCTGTGGAAATGCTTTTACGCATGCCCCCCACACATCTGCAGGGGGGTATGTGAGACTCAACGGCTGGTGTGCAAGGCCGTAATACCCACTAAAACCACAGCGCATTCCACCACTCCGCCATTGTGGGGGGTGCCATGGGGTCGCGTGAGCATTCACCACGGCACCCCGGCGGATAGCCCGAGGGCGACAAACTCCTTGACGGCGGAGCAAGGTGTTGGGCTCCGCCACCACCCGGCCGCAGAGGATAGGGAGGACGGCAACGACACACCGCATCTCCCCTTTTCCTCTGCGGCCCCACCGCAGCGCCATCCAACGGTGCGCCCCCGTTTGGTCGCGGGAGATAGGCCGCACGGCAACGACACACCGAGACGTCTCTCCTCCCGCGACCGCACCCGACTGCGAGGGACAGCCAGAACTGTCTCCCACATCCGCACCCTTGGACGCATCCTGCGCAGGCCGTCCCAAGCCCACGTGGAGCGTCCCCTCCCTGGATCCCGCTTAGCTTCACCGTGGGTGGCGAAGCCACGGTTACTGAGCCCCCCACCACGACAAGGTGGAGATGCCATAGGGGGGATCCTGCGCAGGCCTCCCCAAGCCCACGTGGAGCGTCCCCTCCCTGGATCCCGCTTAGCTTCACCGTGGGTGGCAAAGCCACGGTTACTGAGCCCCCCCCACCACGACAAGGTGGAGATCCCACAGGGGGGAATCAAACAAAGTCTACCTACTTGCATGTCTTTTATCCTGCAATCGAACTGATCGTCGACAGAAATGGTTAGTAGAATACGGCAGATTTTTACGCATGTCGATTTGCTCAGGTTTCTGATACCTTTTTTATTAGGTAGCTCTATAGATTCATAACCACAAATCAGGTTTTCGTGGTTTGGTTATCACTCGTGTGTTCAAAATTATAAGCCTTGTCGTTTTCCAGTATAACCGGCCTGGACCCAGCCCGTGCGCTCTTCGAAGGGTCCTTCGCGCTACAAACAGGCCTGGACCGCACCTGCGCCAAGTTCGTCGACATCGTGCACAGCGACCCAGGCGGCTACGGCACCAGCACTTCAGCTGGAACGGTGGACATCTGGCCCAACTACGCGGGAAGCGGTGGCACGCAGCCTGGCTGCCCGAATGGGGACTTTGAGATGTTTAGCGCTGAAGGTGTGTTGATTTCTGACTCAGGACTTTTAATCTTACTTGGACCCAGCCCCGCGTTCGAAGATTTCTTCGCGCTTGGGACCAGCCTGGACCGCTCCAGCGCCAAGTTTGTAGATATCGCCCACAGTGACCCAGGCGGCTACGGCACCAGTACTTCAGCAGGAACGGTGGACATCTGGCCCAACTAAGCGGGTAGCGGAGGCACGCAGCCTGGCTGCCCGAATGAGGACTTTGAGATGTTTAGCGCTGAAGGTGAGTTGATAACTGACTAAGGATCTTATAATCTTACTTGGACCCAGCCCAGCTTGGAACCAGCCTGGACTGCACCTGCGCCAAGTTTGTGGATATCGCCCACAGTGATCCAGGCGGCTACGGCACCAGTACCTTAGCAAAGAAAGTGAACATCTGGCCCAACTGCGCAGGCAGTGGCGGCACGCTGCCTGGATGCCTTAATGGGGATTTCAAGATTTTTAGAGCTGAAGGTAAGTTCAGGGATTTCAGGGTTCATATTTTTTGGTGAGGTATAAGTACCGCTGGTTTTTTTAGGAACCCAAAATTTTGCACCTGACTAGAAAGAAAGCCTAATGGCATGACTGGTAGAGAATGCCCTATGACGTTAAGTCCACCTTTTGTATAAAGTTTTGTTGTGCAATAAAGTTTAAATCTATTAAATAAAAATGAATCACAAAATGTGTTGGTGAGCGCAAAACTCGAGAACGCCTGGAGCAATTTGGCCAATTCTTTTTTGTGATATTTCTTAGAGTACCTACGGGGATGGTTCTTACGAAGACAAAACTAAAACAAAACAACGAACAGTACCTACGTCTTCAGGGTCCACTAGTAAATAAATAAAAAAGAGCTTGCAGTAGGTTCATTTCTCTATTTAGAGATGAAGTGTGGTGAGAGAGATAAACCCACAGTCGCACTCTATGTACTATTCTTATCTTTGCCGACTCATAGCAACAAGAGAAGTCAATTGATTTGAATGCTGCAATACTGGTGACTTCTGAAGCAACTATTCTGATAAAAAAACTTTGGGTTGGTCCTTAGTTTACACACGAAGCGTACGCACCAAATCTACCTTCTACATCAAATCAAAAGCCAGAGGTATGTTTCGTGACGAACTTTTGCGTCATCTGTTGATCTGTTACTCATGTTTTCAGACCTCTGCAGCCACGATCGAGCATGGCGATACTTCGTAGAAGCGATCGCAGCGCCCACGTCGTTTCCTGCTGCAGCGGCGGCCGACTATGACGGCTGGGTGGCGCGGGATGGGCATAGCAGTGACACCATCTTCATGGGCGACCTCACTAACACCAGGTATTGGGTTTAATAATACAGTAGAATCCCGATTATCCGAATCCCGTTTTCCGAACATCCGATTATCCGGACTCGGGTCACGGCGCTAGCTGCTGCTTGAAATTTTATACAGCGCAACTAGACAGACAAAACAACTTATTACAATGTCATTCATTATACATAATATTTGAACCTCATATTTAATTGTTTTTAATATAGTTTTGTAAAAACGACGTAGCTAGGTTCATACTCATTACAAACTCATTACATAATATAACATTTAAACAAATATTGTTTGATTCAACTACGAAATTAATTATCCGGATTTTCGATTATCCGAATTACCACTGGTTTTAATTGATTCGGATAATCGGGATTCTACTGTACCTGGTTTCGAATCCCAGGTCGAGCCAAAAAAATTTTTGAGTAGGTACTAATTACTTAATTACATAATAAGTAAGTATACAAAAGTCAAGTTAGTAGTCCTGTAAGCCTGTAGTAATCATCGTATTAAATAAACCAAGAACAGTACACATTGAAATGAGACACGTTTTACGGATTATTTTGCGATTTATTTAAATCATTAAATCGCGAAATAATCCGTAAAAAGTGTCTCATTTCAATAAACCAAGAAATTACCATAAACAACTATCAAATAAAAAGACGATAGCCACAGGCAGTGTGTTTAAAAATAGATTGCCTACTCTATTAATAAAACGAATCAGCGGAACTTCCGTAATCAATTACCTAAATTGACCATGAAAGCCATCACGGTGATGTTTTGCATCATTGAAAATAAAAACGCATAATCTATAATCATATTGGTAAAAAGTGCCAATCATTGCTCACTTGTCTAGCGGAGGTTATGCCAGAATGCAAATGACTTCAGTAGAATCAAGCTCGGAATAGTTTCAATAAGATGGGATTGGCAGTGTCATGGAGGGACTATCCAGTTACGTCGCAACAAAAAAAATAAAGAAATTGCCGAAATTAATCACATTCCTACATTTTCAATCGGTCACTAATCCAACATTGATGATCGACCGTAATCAATGTGGGATTAGTGGCTGTTTGAGTTTTTCTATGTATTTCCAATTAAAACGTTGCGGCTAACTCTAATTGTAAGTAACTGCTTAGAGTCAGCGGCCATCCAATTAGATCGAGCTCAGTATTTTTTTTACTTTGTAGAGTAACTTACTATGGTACTTTCGATACTTATCATTCTTCTATTATCTATAATCTTGAATGACAAAACCACAAAAACGGTAAGAAGGTATTAAATCTTAAACTAGGAAAGCTAAATGAGATGGGTATCATAATTCTTCCATGGTCACTAATCTTTGAGTTAGGAAGCAGGTAAGTACCTACTTACCTATAGTATAGCCTATAGCCTTTCTCGATAAATGGTCTATTCAACACAAAGAGAATTTTTCAATTCGAACCAGCAGTTCCTGAGATTAGCGCGTTCAAACAAACAAACAAACAAACTCTTCCGCTTTATAATATTAGTGTAGATTTGTCCAATTCTTGTTTTTATTTGTGACAGTATAATTATTACAAACCCTCGTGGTTTACTTGTACTAAGTAAGTTAGATAAGTGTTTTGTAACGGTTATTTCCATGATTATAAAGAGTAAAAAAAAACTAACTGAAAGTTATTTTAATATTTGACATTGGATGTTGTGTGGTGTGAACTGGTGTGGACTAGTTCCGGTGGCCAATGCCAAAATAAATTATTGTAATCTAAGCAAATGTCAAGTGGAAACACAATATTTATCCGAGAACAGCCTTTTAACCTTCTTCAGAAATCCCGAACAGATATCATTGAAAATAAATACTAACTCAGAAATATGTAGTATGATAGTTTTAAAACTAACACGCCTCGTGTTCATGAACTATGGGTTAACAGTAATTGTTAGACAATCACGTGTAATTTTTTTCTTCCGTGTTTTTCATCCTACTGAGTTCGGCAGCTGTCTCCGATTCGAATTTTAAGTTAGTAGTTTGCATGATTGTGTAAAATGACTTCTGTTGTAGAATAAACGAATCTCTTAAATAGAGATTATAGTCAAATCAATCCCTATCTAGACCAAAAAGGCAATGCATTAAATTTGTATTTGATAGCTTCCACGATTACAAAATACTGAAGAGTTTACGTTAGGTAATGTAGCAAGCTAAAGTGGCAGTGGGCTGGCCATGTCTGTAGCAGAACCGACGAGAGGTGGAGCAGGAAGGTTCACGAATGAAGACCACGCTTAGGTAAACGTAGTGTGGGACGACTCCCGGCTAGATGGACAGATGACCTGAAGAAGGCAGCTGGTAGTGACTGGGTGCAAGGTCGGGAGATCGTGCGCTGTGGCGCTCCTTGGGGGAGGCCTATGTCCAGCAGTGGACTGCAACAGGCTGATATGATACGTTAGGTACATAAGATTCTTAGTTAATTTTGGTATTAAGAAACTAGGACTAAGAGTCTTAAATGATCGTGCATACGTAAGGGCTTCGATCATGAGTTTCGTTCCTATCCTGTATTTTGCTTATCCTGTCTAATTCTGTCTCAGTACAGCCCTCAGGCCTCAGGCAAACATTTCGGCAGTACAAAAACTCTCTTAATTTTTTCCAGGGCCCGAGGCAACTACTACCTGATCACGAACTCCTCCCCCCTCTACGGCAAGGGTCGCGAAGGGCTCATCCCGGACGACAACCAGGCGCGCAAGCGGCGACAATCGACTACCCTCACTCGCCTGCTCAAGTACCTCCGGTGATACTGGCGCGGTGCGTGGGGGAGAGTGCGGAGGGCGGTTGGAGTGATTGTCGGGTTATTCGCGATTTGAGGGGTGATCGGAACTGATCTTGATATTGGTGATCTACTTTGAGTATGACACGCCATATAAAAATAAAGCTATCGTTCACCTGCGCACGAGATGATATATGGGTCTAATTTAACCAATTAGCGACATAGCAAATGCTCCCAAGCGCAAACTAGTAATAATTATCATTAGCATCATTAATTAGCATGCTATTTCATCGTTAGCAATAATTAAATTATTTGACGTTGCTAAATTGTGTGAATGCTAAAATTCACGGAGAGCGTGTCGTTGCTTTCGCACGCACTACTTTAGCAGGCTGCTAATAGCAGCTTAGCACTTCAAGCAATTGAAACTCGCGTTCGCGTGCTGTCGGGCGACGATCGGCTTTTGAGCGTTACCCGAGTGAATGGCGAACAAAGAAAGAGAAGAGAATACGGCATCCTTGCATTTAGAGTCGTATTTTGCGTGCGGTTTATTGAACTGTTTATTTGAATGAAATTGTTTGTCTTTTCGTGACTTGATTGAATTATCTAACTAGTGCAGTTTTAATTTTAATGAAGTCAAATTTAATTCTAATCTTAGTTACAATACTAATTTTTTTTTCATATTTCGCAAAACAGTCACAATTTCGCAATTTAATATTATACGCTAACGCTATTTCTCAATTTCGATGAAATTTCATATCAGTATAGCAATAGCGCGTAGCATGCTATGCTATGAAATTTAGCATGCTAATTAAATTAACAAAAAATAGCAATAATTGCCATTACTAGCGCAAACTCCTCCCTCCAGTATTTTTTTTCATGGCACCTATAGCAACGGCCCAACGACACAATGCGATGGCACATGCTTCCAGTAATAGTTTAATACAGATCAAAAAGGCAATGATTACGTTCATTTAAGCTTCATACACATAGTTCTTTCGTTTGCGATTCATTGATGTTTAGTAGCAATAATTGCCTTTACGATCTGTAAAAGTGAATGGAACCGTCTACGTTTGTGTATATACCTAATTATTAATTATTTCAAAATTTCAGATAGATCACTGTATGTAGCCCCAAAACATCACTAATTAATTAGAAAGCAAGCATCATGCCATGTCTGTTATTTGATAAATCAACTTAACAGAAGATACTTGTAGACTTTGTAGTTTTCTGCCGTGTCCTCTTATACTCATTATTACCTACATCATTACAGAACCTTACATCAAAAAATATAAGATTGAATGACTTTGTGTGTTTGTTCGTTTGTAATAATTAATTGGTAGCCAAAGAAAAGAAAAGCCATAGTTAATCTAAAATTACCAGTTTTGATGATATGTAAGGAATCGCATAAGAATATTAACTGTTCATGTATGATTAGGTTATTATTATTAACAAGCTTTATTTTTATTTTATATGTTTACTGCTTTTATGTAAGCTATTTAGCTATAGTGTTATTTAGAGGCTTTAATTTGTGACAAATTAAGCTTAAGGTTAAAAAATAAAAGTGTCAAAAATGCAATTAATAATATTTTTTATTTCTTACTTTATATTTTTTCACTGTCAAAAATATGATAAAAGTGAATGTTGAAACGTTAAAAATTCAGTTATGAATAATTGCTGTAGAATAAGACATAATTAAAACCCTATTAAACCTCAAAACGATCAAATAAAATTAAAGTTATGATCAAAATTGATCCAGACTTGGTAAATGTACCTTTCACTTGACACTAAACCGTCAAATACTAAAATCACAGTTCACTTTACATCTTGCCCCCATCTCTCTAAGCCGTTTCACGTAGTTTCGGATGTAAAATGTAGTCATCTCTGTCACTCCTGCAAGCGGGACCGCGCGAGCGAACGTGTTGGCATCATCATCATATCAGCTGTTCGACGGCCACTGCTGAGTAAACTTGGGGCAAAATGTTATTTTTTGATAACCGTGACCGTCGTTACGATTCCATAAAAATCATCATCATCATCATCATCATTATCAGCCAAAGGACGTCCACTGCTGAACATAGGCCTTCCCCACAGTTTTCCACATCGACCGATCACAAGCGGTCCGCATCCAGTGTGATCCTGCGATCTTTACAAGGTCGTCTGTCCATCTTGTCGGTGGACGTCCTACGCTGCGCTTTTGGTCGAAGGGTCTCCAGTCCAGAACTTTTCTGCCCTAACGGCCATCAGTTCTTCGCGCTATGTGCCCTGCCCATTGCCACTTGAGCTTACTGATTCTCAAGGCTATGTCGGTTACCTTAGTTCTTCTACGTATCTCCTCATTTCTGATTCGATCTCGTAGAGAAACACCGAGCATAGCCCTCTCCATCGCTCGTTGTGCTATCTTGAGCTTCTTTATAAGGCCCATAGTCAGAGACCATGTTTCGGATCCGTATGTCATCACTGGTAACACACACTGGTTGAAGACTTTCGTCTTCAGACACTGAGGTAATTTAGACGAGAAGACACTCTTGCGCAATTTCCCGAACGCTGCCCAGCCGAGTTGGATTCGTCGATTGATCTCTTTCTCAAAGTTGGACATTCATACGCTAAGGCAAATTATACAGAAGTCCGAGGAGTATAATATGCCTGCTTAGCGTTTGTGGACTATGAGAAGGCCTTCGATTCGATCGAAACTTGGGCGGTGCTTCAGTCTCTTCAGCGGTGCCACATAGACTATAGGTATATAGAGGTGTTGAAGTGTCTATACAATAACGCCACCATGTCGGTCCGAGTACAGGAGCAGAACGAGAGGGCGATTCCATTGCGGAGAGGTGTGAGACAGGGAGATGTTATATCTCCGAAACTGTTCACAGCGGCATTGGAAGACGCCTTCAAACTCCTGGAATGGGATGGAATCGGCAATACATTACACACCTCCGGTTTGCCGATGATATAGTCGTCGTTGTAAAGACGCTGGATGATCTGGGCAATATGCTCGAAGACCTGGACCGAGTATCCCAACAAGTGGGTCTTAAAATGAACATGGATAAGACGAAAATTATGTCGAACTCCCGTGTTGTACCCACTCCGGTATCTGTTGGGGACTCAATTCTCGAAGTTGTTGACGAGTACGACTACCTGGGACAAGTAATCCATAAAAATAACGTCGAAAAATCACCTTTGTCACCTAGGTTATTTTAGTCACTATGGCGATTTTATCACGCTAATCACGACGTTAGGTTGGAGCGGACCGGTGTTTGGCCACATTTGGAACTCGGTAAGCTCGTGATCGTTCGGCCGCGCTCGGGACAGTTCGTTCCTACCTACGTTCCTACGCTTCTATTGTGATGTGCGTGACTGAAACAGTAATAGATATTGGAACGATGGAACGACGAATAAAAACGTCGTTACTTTACGAGTAGAACGTTGTTACTTCTTGAAAAGTCACGGTGATATCTCAGGATGGCAGAACACTGTTACTTTTTAAACGTGACGTTATTTTATAAACGTGACGTTATTTATCGCCCAAGTCTACTGCTGATCGGCCAGGCTCTCCGCGGATCGGGGGTTTGCCCCCCCCCCCCCTTTTCTGTTTAGAGGTTCGGCCTCTCAATCGTCACAAAAGTCTTTTATCACTTAATGCATCGCGTGCTACGTGGGCGACGCGCTGTAGAACCGCTTGAGATTAGCGTCGATGTCCATGATAGCGTTCCGCACGTCGTGCGACGCGACGCCGATAGTCTCCATCGAGTTGGCCAGACGCTCGATCGCACGGGCCTGAAAATAAGATCCCACTGTAATCGTGATGGCAAAAAAAAATTTGCTTTGAGAATTCAAATTTTATGTCAAAATAAAACTTGAGTTTTAGAAAATATGAATGAATATCGCTAAGAGCAGTAAGACCGCCTAATTGTACATTGATTTCCGTATTATTTTGTGGTGTGCAGCAAAGAGTTATTACAGTAGGTAAACTTATGTAAAAAATCAATATTTCTATCATAAAGGGTGTCCCAAAATTAACGCAAGATTTGAATTAAATAGAAAACACCGTTTTTAGTCTTTTGATAGTTATATTTTTATTGACTCATAAAGTACATAGGATAGGGTTATGTATGGAATAACACATCGGGCAAATGGCCTCCACGGCTTTGCATGCACATTCGCACTCTTTTGTAGAAATTTTCCATGACCATTCTGCATAAATGTGGCTGTATTTCGTTGATGCAGCGTTGAATCCCGTCCTTTAATGCACGGGTGGTTGTGGGCTTGTTGACATAGACTTGTCATTTCAAATAAACCCATAAAAAGAAGTCTAATGGTGTTAAATCACACGATCTAGGGGGCCAATTTTGATCACCGAAACGAGAGAGTACACGACCTGGAAATGTCTCATGCAGAAATTGAATTGTTTCACGGGCTGTATGACATGTGGCACCGTCTTGTTGAAACCACATATTGGACACATCAATATCATCCAATTTTGGCAGAAAGAACTGTGTAATCATGTCGCGATATCGAGCACCAGTAACAGTCACTGCTTGACCAGCATCATTTTCAAAAAAATATGGCCCAATTATGCCTCCAGCCCAAAATCCACACCATACAGTCACGCGTTGTGGGTGCATTTGTTTTTCGACAATCACATGTGGGTTCTCCGAACCCCGAATGCGGCAATTTTGGCGATTAACAAAGCCATCAAGATGAAAATGTGCTTAATCGCTTAGGATGATTTTGCTCGAAAAATCAGGGTCCATTTGTTGATGTTCAATAATCCATTCAACGAACTCTCTTCTCTGTGCATGGTCATTAGGCTTCAATTGTTGTGTTAATTGAATTTTGTAAGCATGAAGACCCAGATCTTTGGTGATATACGCTGTAGAGAGCTTCTTGAAATTTGCAATTCTTGTCCACGGCGTCGAATTTAGGTTCCTGGATTGTCAGCAACACTCTCACGCACTGCTTCGATATTCACATTTGAACGGCTTGTTTTTGGACGACCAGTGTGTTTGGCGTCTCCAACGGATCCAGTCTCCATGAATTTTTCAATTAATCTCTTCACAGTTGACGAAGTTAAAACACTATTCCGACCATATTTTGCATGAAATTTTCGAACTACAGCCGCCAAGCTTTCACTATTTTTGAAATATTCTTTAATAATGAAGACACGTTGTTCTATCGTGTAACGCTCCATTTTTAATAACCCTATACTGTTAGCTGTCAAATTGCTTTTTTTTCAGGGTTGCCAACACTTCACTGCACAAATGGCGGCAAATTCAAATCCTGCGTTAATTTTGGGACACCTGTTATAATAATATTTTTATCATTATCATATCATCTATGAACGACAACAAAAAAAGGATCAGTCATTATTTATCAATCTACCTATCTGTTCTCACAGAAACTATTTACGTCTTCAAATAATTAAAGTCCGTTAAAACCAATCCTAGGTAGAATTTGACTTGACTTTGTCCAAAACTCGACGTCAAGCAAAATCAGGGGGATGGGCTAGGCCGCACAAGAGTCAAATTGTACTTACTTAAGACATAACTTGAATAATATTTTTTCTGGTTTTAATGTTACAGAATGAGTATGAATAGTCGTTCACTCACTCCGTAACATTCAAATAAAAAAATACAAATCATCTCATTCTGGGCAATAAAATATTCTGGGCCTTTCTATCGTTATGACGTTTTTAATGATGCTATTTTGGTACAAGCTATCTATCTCCACTACCTCTGCCTCGTTGGTGTAGTGGCAAAGTTTCTGCCTTACATCCGAGAGGTCCTGGGTTCGAATCCTAGGTCGAGACGAAATTGTTTCTGAGATTTTCTGTCATGAACTTCTCAAAAACAGCTCGGAGTCGGGAACCTGCATGTGTCCGGCGCGGCGTCGGCGAGTACCTGCATGTGTCCGGCGTCGGCGAGTACCTGCATGTGTCCGGCGTCGGCGAGTACCTGCATGTGTCCGGCGTCGGCGAGTACCTGCATGTGTCCGGCGTCGGCGAGTACCTGCATGTGTCCGGCGTCGGCGAGTACCTGCATGTGTCCGGCGTCGGCGAGTACCTGCATGTGTCCGGCGTCGGCGAGTACCTGCATGTGTCCGGCGTCGGCGAGTACCT
Source organism: Pyrausta despicata (assembly GCA_963921415.1). Taxonomy (NCBI): domain Eukaryota; kingdom Metazoa; phylum Arthropoda; class Insecta; order Lepidoptera; family Crambidae; genus Pyrausta; species Pyrausta despicata. The sequence continues at coordinate 828,607 of OY992851.1, forward strand.
GCATGTGTCCGGCGTCGGCGAGTACCTGCATGTGTCCGGCGTCGGCGAGTACCTGCATGTGTCCGGCGTCGGCGAGTACCTGCATGTGTCCGGCGTCGGCGAGTACCTGCATGTGTCCGGCGTCGGCGAGTACCTGCATGTGTCCGGCGTCGGCGAGTACCTGCATGTGTCCGGCGTCGGCGAGTACCTGCATGTGTCCGGCGTCGGCGAGTACCTGCATGTGTCCGGCGTCGGCGAGTACCTGCATGTGTCCGGCGTCGGCGAGTACCTGCATGTGTCCGGCGTCGGCGAGTACCTGCATGTGTCCGGCGTCGGCGAGTACCTGCATGTGTCCGGCGTCGGCGAGTACCTGCATGTGTCCGGCGTCGGCGAGTACCTGCATGTGTCCGGCGTCGGCGAGCCGCTCCACGGCCGCGGCGCCGGCGCGCTCGGCGTGCGCCAGCTGCGTCAGCGCCGCCGCCTGCTCGCACATCACCTTCACCTGGACACCAACGCCTCAACATCATCAACAATTTGCCTGCGTCTCAACGTAAGCTGGGCAGTAGGTCTGTCTGCCACGACAGAGAAGGGTGTGTCAAGGAAAGCACGTTAGGTTTAGAAATTATTTTTTATCTTAGAAAGAAACAGGTACAGTTTATCGGTACTGACTCATACAGACTCGACCATGACGGAAACCTGTTTCTTTATGTAAGCACCCTAAGACACGATAATATTATCAACCTAAGAGTTGAAAAACTGCCCGACGCGATACAAGGCAATTGTTTTTAGTAGGTGCAAGGTTTACCGCGGATCATTTGCGATAGTCTTCTAGCAAAGCTGTATAAAGCTGTGCTAGCTGTCGAGCGTACCACTGGTAGGCATGTAATATATATAAATAAATCAATTTATTTTTGTAAATAGACTCACAAGGAGCACTTTTGCACGTCCCAACATATAAATTATCACCGCTTTGGAACAATTTTAGCCAGTACTGAGAAGAAGCGACGCAAAAAACTCAGTTACTATTGTCATTGTGTGTGCTTGTGGTGGCGAACAGTAGAGATTGGCCCACCACCTGCTCAATGTCTAATGATTACAGCTAAATGTCCAAATGAAGACTACATATTTACAAGCAAGAATACTTTAAGAACTCATCATGAAGGGGCAAGCATAGATATGTCACCGGAAAATAACAAGATCCGCAAGTTTACACATTTCCTAGGAAATTTGTAAGCTTTCGTAGGATTCTAAACAAGAGATAAATTCTGCCGTCAATAGCATAATTGCAGTAAGTGCGCCCTCAACGGTTTTGAGAAAAACGCGGTAAAACTTAAGTCAATGAACAAGCACCCAATCTGGCGTTTGTCAATTCCTATTGGTTATAGGACAGCCAGGCCGCTGCGGATCGACAAACTAAATGTAGTTCAAGATATATCATAAAATCAAATACATATTATGTTGATTAGTGAAGTCATGATTTATTAATTCAAAATTACAGTAAGTATAGCTGGCAGCGCGTTGCGGTCATGTTTAATCTTGTTTTATGACCTTAAATTAAACCAAGTAATTCGGCCGAGTACTCGGTACTCGGCAAGCTTTAAACCGAGTAATACTCGGTACTCGGTAAAACCACTACTCGGCCCATCTCTACTTTACGTAATATTGTAATGAAGACTACACTCTACCAAAATAAAACAACAGAAACCGTGTTCAACGATATTAAAGGAGTTTATTAAAATAGAAAGAAACAATCATAAAACATAAAATCGGCCTACCATCAAAAAATAATAAACATTTCAAAATCATTTTTTTTAAACCGTTTGGTTTAGGCGAATTGCCAAACTGAAGCTAGGTAAGTACGCGTTTTATAAAAAATATGCTTATAACATGTAACAAATTAATCAATTAGATAAAAAAATAAGGAAATTGAAACTTAAAGGTTTATGTTAGGACAAAAACTTTCCTTATACATTTCCGACTTATTGCAACATGTTAATGATTTATGCACCTCTGAATTACACAAAATATTAGCTTTTTTACAATTGCACTTATTAGATAAACATTGTCCGTTAGACTTTTTGGAGTTGCATTGCGTCATTCCCTGCCCACCAACTGTAGACAACATTGCAGATATTTTTCTTAATGTTAACTTGTAATATAAAAAAAAATTTAAAAAGGAAGTGCCTAAGTAAGTAAAAAATGGAATTCATGTTAAAAGGTATAATAATAAAAATAGTAATCGAACCTCTGCAAGATCATCAATCAAAATTTGTCCTGGAGTTGAAAGTCATTAAAGCTCCAAAAGAAGTGCCAACTTTTTTTAAATTATTTTTTGGGAAATATACAGTTACTATTATTAAATAACAAAATAGGTAATTATAATTACACATAAACCAATTAACTTTGTATAGTTCATTCCTTGTCTCTATGACTTTGCCGACAACATTCTTGCTTTCTAAAGGTCATCTATCTACTTTTGGAACTTCGACTAACACAGTAGCACCAACATCAATATTTTTGAATTTCTTAGATGAATGTGCTGTCATATTTTCTGCTGCTCTTTTTAAATTCAAGTGTGAGTCCTTCCTTTCTCTTAGGATGTTTATTTCGTTTGTGCACAAATTACATATCAACTGCGAACCATATCCTTCGTCATTGTTTTCTGTTGCCTTTCCACAGATTACGTGGGTGATACGTTGACATTTATAACAGGTATGGGCCTCAGATGATTCCTTGTTACATAAGTGACAACACAATGTATCAAAGTCCTGAAAAATATATACGGTCGCAAGACCGTGCTTTCCCTGCCAACTACAAGTTCTTTGACTTGCTCAGTCTCAGTCATGCTTTCTGTCATAATAATTGACTCTACGGCAATATCAACAATTTTGCATAGATTTTCTTGATCGAAAGTTAAATTTTCATCGTCATTTACTGTTTTATGTTCACTGTCATTTGAATTTAGAGCTTCTAAGAACGTCACCAAATCCTCTTCCATTTCAAACTGAGAAATTATATTCTTAGACAAATGCGTAGAAGTAAGACCGCATCTTGGATCATCTCCATAGAGGGCTATAAAGGGTTTCCTTGCAATAGTAGAATGGTATGACGAATTTATCTGGAATTGAGCGAAGTAACAACCTTTTGACCAATTAGTGGAATTATTATCTATCATCCAAGCCCGAATCATGTTTTTCAAGTCTTGGTTTGAGCGTTCTACACTTCCATGGCTTTGTGGATATCTGGGTCTTCCATTCACAGTTTTGCAAGCTGGCCATAAGTTTACAATTCCTTTCAATACTGATATTGGCACAGCCAAATTCTAAAAATATCTTCAAAATCTCTATTGCAACTTCTTTTGCTTCTTTAAAGTGGTCGTAAAAATCAAAATTTGGTCAAATGATCTTGGTACTGTAGCATCCATTTGTACTCCCCATCTGGAGATGATTGAAAATCCACAAGATCTACCTGTCCTCTTCTATTAAAATCATCTAAAATTAGTGGTTTTACGACTATCCCGGTTTAAGGGAAACTTTTCTTGGCAAGACAAGTTTTGCACAATTGGAGAAAACTATTTATGTCAAATACTGGAACCATGTAGGTACTTGTCTTTTAAGGCGTAAATAATTTTGTCCCGCCGTCCGTGACCTGTAGCAACATGTGTATCGAGTATTCGTTGATAGCATTGACTGCTAGGAGCTATTTGTGCCACTGGATCTTGCTGCGATTTTCTTTTTACTATCAAGACCTTTTCGTCACTAAAAGTCATCATATCATACTTTTTGGCGTGATAGTACGTCGCATGGACGTCGGCCCACAGATAAAGAATTATCTGTGGGCCGACGTCCTAAAACTTTAGGTTTATTAAAATATTCTATCATTTTAATGGCATTTTTTCCGCTGTCCATTCCGACTTCTTACTATTTTGGTCATGGTCACTGTAAAACATTCGTAGCTCTGTAGTAAATATTTCACTTCGTCAACAAATATTCAAGCATTTATCGCACTATCTTCACAATTTTGGCTGTCCACAGCTTCTAGGTCGCTCATTATGGATCTAGTTTAACCTTAGCAAAGTAAAACAATTTTCAGAGTTCTAACACAGTTACAACATTAAAAACTGTACAAAAACACACGAGCAACCAGTTTGTTGATATTCCGTGACTGACAATGGCGGTGGGTGAAGAGGAAGAACATACACATAATACGTTACTTTATGAGGAAGAAGAAGGAACACGTGATGACTTATTCAACTAATCAGAGCGCACATGGCGTTTGGTTATTGCTTACGTATTATTTTACGCGTCCGTTCGGTAAGTTTATCACTTTGCGAAAATGTTGGCGTAAAATAATACAATTTAACTCTCATTTTAAATCTTACGAAAGTTTATAAATTTCCTAGAAAATTTATTAATTTGCGGTTCTAGTTATTTTCCGGTGACAGATATACTTAAAAGATTTCAGGAGCTCTACAAAACCCATCTATTGCCAGCAATTAGCACACAGAAGTCAGTGTACTATTAAAAACTTTTCTATAAAGCTGAAAAAATAATTATTTTAATTCAAATTTCCACTAAACGACGCCAGCACAGGAACCATTTACATCCAACTGGAACCACTTGAAAAACCTAGAGCTGGAAGTCGCAGGACTTCTGGTTCCCCAGCATCATTTATTGGAAATTTAAAGCAAAATAATTCCCTTTTTCAGCTTTAGTCATGGATTTCCGCAAAGTAACGCCTGATTCCATCAAATATTTTCAATGTAGCTCTGGACCCAAAGTAAAGTGTGATAGTAAAAATATTAGCATGCTATCCCTGTTTCTTTTTTCTCTTTTTATCAGCGTTTATATGGCACTGGTGGGCACAGGCCTCACCTAAACTTAGAGGTGGTACAAGGCATACTCCACCATACAGCTCAATGCAGTGCGTTGGATTTTTATTGATATTGTTTAATTTTTATTGAGTTTTATACTTTACCAATTTATCCATTATAGCCATCTGGCGGTCCCCACTGTCCATCACTGGCTCGTCAAATGCCATAACTGGGTCTGCCTCAACATGATTCTGTTCCATGCTGTCTTCATCAAAGAATGGTTCCTCAAGAAAATGTGTTTCTTGCTTTACAGCTGATTTATGTTCTGAAAAACATTATTTTACATATTTATATCCGTTTATTTACAAAATGCGGCTCTTAAAAGATATTTTAGTACATGCATGTACAAAGAAAATTATGCATATTTTTAGTTAACATACTACATATTTTTTAAAACAACTTTTTTTTGAGGAAGATAACTAATTTTTATTACAAGACAACTTATTTTTATTACTTTTATGTAGACTGAAGACTAGATAAGAGAATTGATAGTTGATATTTAAGATACTGGAAACAGTTTTCATTGCCTCATTTGCGCTGAGGCAAAGATGAACCAAGAATTTTAGAAGTTTGTAACAAAAATAGAAATAGATAGAATATTTAAACTTACTAGCATTACTGCTACTGCTCAAATCATTTGCTATAAATAAGTCCCAAATTTTCTTTTCAATGTTTGATGAAAGGCTATTGGGGTCTCCTCCAAGCGACTGCACTTTGGACCGAACTGTTGATTTTTTATCTGCCCAATACTGTTAATAAAAGTAAAAATATTATATTATTATCTTCCGACCGATTTCGGCCATGGCAACCACTTCGACCCCTAATCGGATCTGCGCTGATGCGCACGAAGATGACTCACAAAGCCTATCTTCGCGGCAAACTCTCGTGCACAATATGGACACGTTAGTTTGCCGTTACGTAATTGTAGGGAATGGCAGCAGGCGGACGTGTTCACGTGTCAGTTCATCGCGCTTGGTATCGAGATCAGCTAGGCACTGTGACTCAAAGTCGCGCACCTGGATGAATACACGCCTGCGCCACTCAGGCCGTTGTGCTGCCAAATCTTCCCATTGAGATGGCTCGATATTGCATCCTTTCATGTGGCGCTTCTGAACGTCTTTATATCGGAGGAGTTGTCCGCCGCATTTACGCTTGCCCTCCTCACGTTCAGAATAAAAGATGCGCTTTGCCACTCTTTGCTCAGCCATACGGGACACGTGACCACACCACCGAAGCTGCCGACGCATAATATACGATTCAATGCCACCAACATTAGCACGTCGCAGAACCTCGGTATTACGCACGCGATCTGTCCACTTAAGTAATAGTAGTTTATGCAACTGATACATAATGAGGGGCCTTAAAACACGAGTGTGGTTTTATGAAACGAGCGTCAGCGAGTTTCATAATAGCATCACACGAGTTTTTTAAGGCCTAATTATGTACAGTTGCATACACTACTTTATCTACACACATATCATAAGTACTCTAAGATGGGTTCAGAGGTCGTAGGGAAATGACCTGCATTGCTACTAGTGATTGCTACAATCCTCCGTCACGACGATTTTTTTTTATATCATAGACAAACGAATGAAGTCCCTATCCTCATGTCACTCGTGATCATATGTCGTGCGATTTGGATTAAAAAACATACTGAATTTGACGTTTCATATCGATAACTGCTTTAATATCAATGGATACTAGAATAGAGACCTACTTCAGTTTTGACAGCTGTTCCAAATTTAAAGTCATAACGATACAGAAATTGATACTGTTATAACATTACCAGTACAGATTTTACCTACTGCCACAGATAAGAAAGTTCTCATAGTAAAATTGGTTGTAGTAATGCTGGTCATTTCCTACGGTTTCTGAACGCATTTTAGAGCACTAATGATATGTCCGTAGATAAAAATATATTAATAAATGGAAACTAAACATAATTCAACAAGAATACAGTTAGAGAAAATAATAAAGCCTTATTATTATAGTGTATATTTTTTATTTTAAAGGAAAAACATTTGTGAGATGTTAGAGGTAACTTTGAGATCTTTAGAACCAAAACAAAAAATACCCATATCAAAAACAGGAAGATATTTTATTCCCGAGTGCTAAAGGCTATAGCATATTTTTTTTTATAATTACCAAGGAGGCATGGAAATTTTAATTGAAGATGATGAGATAAAGTTACTGTGACTTTAAAAAGCACTAGAGATTCATTACTATAAATGTTTTTGCAGTGTGACTGAATTTATGAATTATAAAAAATTGACATGAAATAAAAACATTAATGTAACATATCATAATTTATCATTGTAATTAATATAACATATCATAATTTATCATTGTAATTAATGTAACATATCATACTTCATTTTATATTCATTCATTCTGCCTATTTTAATAAATTTTTGCACACCTGCATGCAGGTTGAATACTTGTACTAACTTACAATAACATTAAGATCTTTAAAACCTGTATTCATGCAAATAAACAAATTTCATTTCATTTCATTTCATTACTAGAATTTACTTTCGAAAAGATATAACACTTAAAAAATTCTTTTCGGCTGCGGTCACCAGGTTTAAGGGTGTTTCCCACAATCATTGATGAAGCATACTCTGGCTCATGCGTTAGAAAGCACTTACAAAATTCATTGAGGTTCTCGATACATTAGTTGATTAGAGCATTGGACCGGACTTCAAATGGTCAGGGGTTCGAATCCTCCTTGATGACCGGAGCCTAAGTGTTATATCTTTTCGAATTTAATAATAGCATTGTGAACGCTAAAACTACTCAACTACTCAATAAATATAGGTAATTTGCTTTTACAAGTCAACCAACTGATTGTTTGCATGTGTGGTATCCTACCTTAATCCAAGACTTCATAGGTCTGGTAGGTCCGGTGAGGTTGTTCACGATCATCGTTAGCTCTTGCCACAGCTTCTTACTCTCCTCCCGCCCCTCCACACCCCTCATCAGACCCAGTGCTAGCGGAGTATGCTTCTCCATGAACTCTACAATGGCCATCACCTGCTCCACACTGGGACGAGACTGAAAATAGATTATTTATAAAAAATAACTGAGCCAGGTACTACTCCTGAGAAGTTAAGTGTTTCTAAAATTTAACTGTGTTCTTTCCTTAGTTTGCTTGTAAAAAAAATGTCATAATAGTATAAAAACAAACTTTTAAAGCAAATGTTTAAATTGAATGTTCTTTGGCTAAGTTTGGTGAGATGTTTTTAATTTTACATTGAATTACACACCGGCGATACAACTACTTGTATCGTACTATCTATTCTATATCAGGCGAAGATCATCAACCCAACCCAACTCGAGCGAGTTTTGGTCAGAGGCCAGCATTGCATCTGTTCATATTATTTTCACCAATGGTACGACACAGCAATCGTATTCGTGTCTTGAACGAGAGAGTATGAGAAACGGAGTAGAGGACATCGCCCGCATCATGGTAAAACTAGAAGACATCGACTTTACCTTATCATCTCGAAAACAAGGAAAGTAATATTATAAATCAAGACATACCGCTATCGTTCGGTCCGTCATATGGCTAGGAAATTCAGTTCAAGTATGTAAAGCAGTCAATTTTGAATAAATATTAGCTTCATTTTGTTTTTCAGCCATTTTCTTCATTAAATTTCCATTTTTCGATCGTAAAACACTTGCAGAAAACATCGATACAAAAGTAAATGACAACCATTGGTTGGGGCGTCAGTAGTGATGGGCATTATGTGAGTGAGTGTGTGAAACTGTGAACGAACAATGAAGTCATCTGTGATTCCGTGTGAAGTCACAAGAAGTCAGGATTTTTTTTAACTCGATCGGTATTTTCGTCATCACAATTTCACTCTAATCGGCATGAGAAGAATAAGGTATAAAATTATTCATTACAATATAAATAAATAGGTGTACAATATTAGACGTTCTTCAGGTATGCCAAATAGGAACATTAAGGGGAATCTTATTAAAAAAGTGTTCCAATGATTTCCGTTTTGCTCTCTTCAAGAAGGCTTTTATTTGAGTATGTAAATAATAATGGTTTAAATTTTATGATGATTAGTAAAAGTAATAAAGTAGTAATTTATATATTTAATAATCATAAAATGTGTCTCCATTACTAATATGATCTTGTATTATCTTAGCGCACTCTGCTCTTTTGATTTTACCACTGTAAGTATAAGGTAATGATGGTACAAATACAATGCCTCCACGCAGCCATTTGTGTTCGCTTAATGTTTCTGCAACAAAAAATGCCAAAAGTAACCATGAATTAACCATTTTCGTTTTATTTTGGATTATAACAGATTTACAATGGCAATTACTTTTTATAGCTTCATTAATGTCATTCCTCAAGTCTTTGGTAAAACCAGGCTGAAGCACTATAGCAGCAGCAGGTCCTTTCTCGCTTTCACATACTACGCACTCCTGTACCCCAGCCACCAAACTTATCACACTTTCAAGTTCCACTGGAGATATCTACGAAAAAAATAATTTGTCAATGTTAACACATTAATTGCAATCATTAAAATAATTATTGAGTAATATACATTTCTTAATTTACTGCTTAATTTCAAAATTCAAATTTTAATATTTGTATTTAGTTAAAACTTCATAAATATCACTGTATCGTCACATAAATAAATAAAACATTTCTGCAATGCTTTACTTACGTGATAGTTTAAGTATTTAAACCAGAACTTCTTTCTTTCAATGTAATAAACTTCTTCTAGATGATCCATGTAGAAAACGTCGCCGGTCAAAAGCCACCCATCTGATGTTATTGCATCTTGTGTTTCCTTGACATTTTTATAATAACCCTTAAATGTAATAATATCGAAAGATGTCATTAGAACTACGCTTCCTGTATATCAGGGATATAATATCACTCCTCTGTAATTTCATTTCAAATAAAACTTTAAGTTTCTTACAACTGTATCTAACCTTGAATAAAGCTGAATCACTTTTCAATAAAAGCTCTCCTTTCTTAGACTCCTCACCACTCTCGTCTATTAGCTGGAAACATTGATTCGATTGTATTTAATAATTAAAAGAGATTATTGTGAATTGAAGTTAAATTAACATAGTAACTACCTTATAGAACCAGGTGTTAATTATTGTATCACTGGAATCCCATTTTGTTTTGGCTCTTGGGATTGTGAAGAATCCATGTGTTTCAGTCATACCGACGCCACTTCCAACATAGGAAGATGCAGGTAACTTTTCCTGTTGAAGCTATTATTTTAGCAAAATTGACCGAACGACATTTTAATGCATTTAAAACGCCAAAAAATAACAAAATGCTTACTTTTAAAATTGTTGCAATGCTAAGTGTAAGGGGTGCTCCAGTTATTACAACAGTTTCTAAAGAATCAAGCTGCTCTGGAAGAGCTTTTTGTGCTAAAGAGTGAGCAAACGTTGGTCCTAGTAAAGTCCAAGTAGGCTGTAAAAAATACGATGTTTATTATGGTGTAGATAGCTAGCGGATCGTAAATCTTTTTAGTAACTATCTTAACTATGAAATCTCACTTTAAAATTATTTATAATATCTAAGACATGTTTAGTCGTTGGCGATTGTGAAGTCATCAACAGTTTCACTCCATATACTGGACATGTAGTCATCAGGATAGTATGTGTCATCCACTGGGCTGAAGACACGAGCAATGCCATTTCTGTAGGTTGTGGGAAGGATTTGTGATGAATCCTGAAAATGGTTCGTAACAATGAAAAACAAATACCTACCTACCATTTGTAGAAAAGTCACAAAAGCACACATTGTCATGTGAAACCAAAGGATAGGCCTGTAAAATAGAACCTTTTTTCTGTTAAAATAACTTTAGTGTACCGATGTAAAACTGGAACAGAAATGTGATACCTTTGAGCCACTCTCAAATTAATAAGCCTACTGCAACACTAAAATGAATCGCAAATCTTGAATCTTTAATTAAGAAATAGTTACCATAGCACGGGTAGTTGCGCTATGAGACCCTTATGGCTTAATTCCGTAGCTTTTGGTAAACTAGTTGAACCACTAGTTGGTAACAAGATGGCAGTGGAATCAGGATATGCAGTGGATACCCTGAAAAGTCACATATTACTGGCTTAAAAGTTATTCATAATGTTATTGCTGTTTAAGATTCCTTTTTGCACAAGGCAACAACAATTTGAAAAACTTACGAAAAATCTGTTAAATTACAGTCATGTCCTTCATAAAATAATTCTAGACTTCTTTTTTCATCAGCTATAATGAACTCAATGTTAGATTTGTTTATATCTCCAGCAGCGTTTATACAGTCATCAAGCCGATCCCGATCACAAAAAACGAAGTGTGGTTGCACTAAATCTATAAACATGGATATTTCATCTGAAACAATATTCCGTGGTCATAAACTGTATTTGACGTCTTGTTATTAAGTACTTTAAAATTTTTGCATAACATTGAAGTCGATATGATATCACAAGACATTTTTTCTCTATAAAAAAAACTATTTTTATCACGTACATTTGGTTGATTTAAAATCTATCATCAGTGGAACTACGCCTGCAAATAAAGCAGCGTAGTACAAACATGACATGTTCTGAGTATTTCGCATTATTATCATAATTTTCTCATCCATCTTATTGTAAGCACGAAGTGCTCTAGTAAGAGGGATTGCATGTTGCAGAATATCGCCATTTGTAATTTTGTCCCCATTAGAACCATCAACCTGCAAACATTACAGTTAGAAATTGAATTATGTACAGCACAGCACGATTTCTGTTCTGATATTTTGTTAAAACAATTTAAACTTTAATTATTTGATTAGTACTTAATTTTGACTAACCATAAAAATATCTTCAATCCGATTATTCATACAGTGATAAATTATTTCACCAAGATTGACTTCTTCCCTTTTTCTATGATGATGATCACCATTTCTTTGTTGTATTGCAATAACGTCTAATATGGAATCCAGATGGAGCTGACTATCAGATGGTGGACCTCTTAAAACTGTATGAGACATTATTGCTTTTTCTGAAAATAAAATACATATGTATAGGACACGGTGTGAGCCCCCTAGAGGGGGCAAATATAAAACGGCGCAACACTATCTACATTCAATCAAAAATGCTTATCTGTAGTGTAGAACGAAAGAGGAATATGCATGATGCGGAACGGATTTTTCGATGTGTCAAACGAAATAATGTCAAATTGGCAATGAAATGAAAAGTATTTTCGGCTGTTTGTTTGCAATTTCTAGAGGTTGTGTATTTATTTTTTATAGAAAGGGAACCCAATGGATGTATTAACTATTGACAGTATTTAGCTGCAAACTACATAATTATTGTATATGCGGCTATATTAGTACTACGTTAAGTCGGTAAGCGAGGATCAACTTTTCAACCATTTACCAACTATTCAATCGAAGCTTTTCGTTTATTTTATTTTATTTCTCTACTCAGAAATGGCGAACTCAGTGAACATATCAATAGAAGCACCGATAGAGAATCAAATTCAAGAGATAACCTACGATGGGCAGGAGATATATCAAGCGTAAGTTTTGTTACTTTTCCATTGTTTATTGATGATTGAAGAGGTTCTTTAACTTTAATTACTTTGCATACTTTTAGGCCGTTGTCTATGTCAGAGAATCTAGCGCGGCTTGCACAGAAAATCGATTTTTCTAAGAGTGAAGATGAGTTTTGCAATGTCAAGAAGGAAGGTGAGAGTAGTTCAGATCCGAAGCCAGACGAGGACAGCAAAGACGCCGGGTATCAGTCTAACCAGTGGCCGTGGGACTCGGTGAGGAACAAGCTGAGGAATGCACTGACTGAGGTCTGCGTGCTGGCTGATGTGCTCAATATTGCAAAAGAGAAAAGATATATGGTAAGTGATTCTGAAACTAACTTTATTATCCTTTACTAGTGAATAAGTATTATTCTCTCAATCTCTGCTGGGTAATGCCCTGACTTAGGTCAAAAAACAATTTAAAAATTTACATGTTCTGACCATTAAAGGGTTAAAAGAAAGGAAGCAAAAAATACTGTTTCCTTGTATTGTTTTGATTCAGTGTAAAGCTTACACTGAATACTCAATTAATATGTTTTATCTGAGTATTCATAATGAAATTATTGCAGTTTCAAGTGCATCACAAGTATTGATTTTAGTGTATTTAGTACAATGAATAAATTACTAATTGGTCCGAAATAAAAGATTTTAATTTTAATCAAAAAAAATTAAATGATATTGCCTTACCTTACACTCTGTTCAATGAGTAACTAAATTGTGTAGGTACCACTGTTAGTTGGCTGTGTCTGCTATGAAGTGTCTGTGACTGCTACCCTTGCTCTGTCACTGAAACGTTACTGTTATCACACTTAAGTGTCTATCTATTACTAGATTTGTTTATATATATAAGTTATTAACATTAGAGATAATGGGCTTGGAAACACTTTGTTTACTGAATGTAACCAGTTTACCTCATCTAAGACTAGCTTTATCCAGATAGTAGCTTTATCTAGCTTTATCAATCTTCTTGATCTATTGACAATGCTGATTTTTTTGTACAAAGTATATTGAGTTATTTCCTTTTCATTTAAAAAGTTTTAGTGCAACTAATTTATTTTTAACACGCTTTTATTAGATTGGGGTGTATGAATGTATGTAACAGATTTTTTGTGCGCAATTTTCGCCAACATCCAGAAATTGGATTAATTCGAAACTTTGCACACATATCAAGTACCGATGACAATGCAATAATTTGATAAGTTTTCCATTATCCTTATTTACTGAAAAAATGAAAATAAATAATAGTTTAAAAAACTAAAAAAACACGCTTTTATTGCTAACTAAAAAAGAGAACATACAGACAACATACTTGCAGAACAGAATGCAATCAGTCGAAATCACACAGCTTGATTCAAACCATGTTGCGAGAACCTACAGATCTGAATTTAGGGAGAATAAGTTTGGCGTCCCTCAAGGAAGCGTACTAGGACCTCTTCTATTTTTAATTTATATTAATAATCTCCCAAATGTGACTAAGCATCGAGTGATCCTATTCGCCGATGATATATCTGTAATAGTGACAACTGATAAAAAATTGACATTAAATCACCATAAAAATGACATCAATGAAACAATAATTAAAATAATTGATTGGCTTAGAAATAATAATTTAATTATAAATATTGACAAAACGAATTTAATTAATTTTAATAACATTCCAAATCTGACATTGAATACAAATATTAAAAAATACAATAACAATGAAATTCTTAGGCATAGAAATTGACCATAAATTAGATTGGAAACAACAAGTCCAAAAAGTGTGCGATAAAATAAATCGTTTCTCGTTTGCAATTTATAAACTGAAAAAAATAGCAGGTAGGAGTACAGCTCTTACTGCATACTTTGCTTACGTTGAATCAGTCCTGCGATATGCACTCATTATATGGGGTAATAGTACAGACATAGAAAAGGCGTTCGTTGCACAAAAAAAGTGTGTTAGAGCGATATGTGGTACTGCACCTGACGAACCGTGTAAGCCTTTATTTCAATCTCTGAATATTTTGACACTCCCTTGTCTTTATATATTCGAAGCGGCAAAATTTGTGAAAAATAACATGAATTATTTTACTCAAGCCATAGACGTCTACAAACGAGGAACCAGAAACAGAAATAGGTTAGTTTCCGTTATAATTCCTAAGAGCGCGAAATTCCAAAAAAAATGTTATTGGATGTGCATGACAATATATAATAGGATACCACAAGAAATTCAAGAACTGCCTTTTAATAAATTTAAAAAAGAATTATTCAACTGGCTTAGTGAAAAGGCTTTTTACACTACACAGGAATATTTAAATTGCGATAGAAGATGATAACTAATATTTTTTTTTAATTTAATGATAATTTGTTGACATTTTGTGATTGTTTAGATAGACATTTTACTATTTAAATTTATTATGCCAATATTAATTTAAGATTTGCATGCCATTGATAATGGTTGATTAAGCGGATGTATAATTGCTGATAAATAATTATGACCATCTCCAGTGTACCTTAACTAAACGCAAATAAAGATTTCTATTTCTATTTCTATAATTTCCGAGTACACGGAATTTATATTACAGCAGAGTAAAAAGCGTGTGAGATTTTAGGCATAATCACACTGCAGCGCGCCCCATCGCGGTACTCGCGGTCTGTGAGGCGACACATTTTTTCTTTGTTAGAAGTACCACAGTTTGTGTGAAAAACACGCGCCCACTGACAACGCGACATCGCGCGGCGCTATTTAAACTGCGCATGCAAATCTGTGTGATAATCGTAATTTAGTATTCCTTCTCTCCCTGGCCAGGTCCTCGACCCTGTTCAACCGGAGCAGGCAGACAACCGTCCAATGGTGCAAGTGTATGGACGGAAGAAGGCGCTCGGCGCTGCAGCCGCGGTCCTGCTCGCCGGGGTCGAGAGGCTGAGGGCGAGCGAGAGCATGCGCGTGAGCCGCAACATGCCCGATTTCCACATCGACTTGCTTAGACTGAGACAGAACTGGCGGCTGAAGAAGGTGTCCAACACAATAGTCGGCGATCTGAGCTACAGGACGGCGGGGTCCAAGTTCAGTCAGACGGGCGTTTTTGAGGTAACTTATCTTTCTACCGCTCAGAACCGCAACTGAAGTTTACCTATAGCGCTATCAGTTCGCATGCGACCTTCCTGCCAGAGCACGGAGTGTTTAGACTTTCGGAGGGCAAGAGAGCAAAAAATTGTTTGTCGTTTTTGCATTTTTTTAAAGACAAATGTTAAAAATTCCAAAAATAATGCGCTTACGAACTTTTCGGCCTTGTCGTACAGCCTGATCGAAAGAGTAGAAATTAATAAGAAGGAACTAATATTTTTTATCATAATGGTAACCCTACTGCAAGTGTCAAACGTCAGTCAAGTTGTCAAAACAACAAAAAAAAATCGTATTTTACGTCCAAGCAATACATTTTTGAATAGCATGACTGAGTAATCTTGGTCGTTAAACATTTGAAATTAAAATGTTTTACTTTAATTACAGGCAAATCGAAAAACAACGTAGGTAGGACGCTTCATTGTTCTTAATTACTCCGAAAACATGCATCAAAAGAAAGGAAAATAATATTTTAACTGAGAAAAACTTTGAAAATAGACGGACTAGTGTTTTTTTTAATATTGAAGAGGAGGAGACACGGTGGCTTAAATAGTAAACAAATGTGTCTTTAATAGTATTAAGCCAGTTATTTAGGACTTATTTCCAACAAATAAAAGATTTTGTTTGAACTCTAAGCTTACTTTTTTGCACTAAATAAGTGCATAAAAACAGATACAGCAATTAGTCCTGGTATGCAGATGTTGCCATGAATACGCCAGTTTGCGCCCGGATTTAATTTCAACACTTTATGGTCAGACTGTACTTTAGATACAGCTATCTAAGCACCTCTAAGGTCAATACCCTTCTCCGTCAGAGAAGAAGAGTAAAAACGCTATTACTAGACAAACATTATCCATCTCGTTTGATGGGCGTTGCTAGAATGTGTATTATCTACCAGGCACTGTAAACAACTGATTTGTTAATTGTCCAGCTTATACTCAGTTTATTGATCAATAACAATAAATTTTCTCGATGACACATAATAGCTCGTGTCAAAAGCCGTTCTTATCGCCTAAACAGACGGTGTATTTAGACGCGCGTCATTTATGCATTTTTTGCGCTAGACGCTTGCTCCAATCGCGTTTGAGAAGAATATAAAAATCTGTAATACTTATTTATATTAAGACGTGCCCTGTTTTCCTTTCCAAAACAATGTGAAAATCTCGTTTTAGGTGACGAAAGCACCTGAAGAGCAAATGATGGCAGCCATGAGTATGAACGCAGCCGGGCCCGCGCCCTCTGCGCTACGCGTTACCGTGCCGCCCGAGCTGCAGGGCGTCGCCTTCATCTCCGTGCTGTGCCAGAAAGGTGAGTTGTAGTTCCGTGCTGTGCTAGATAGATTAGTGCCTAGGCATCTTCCTACTAGTGTCACGTGTTGTGACCAAAGCCCCAGAGGCAGCTATGAGCATGAATGCGGTCGGGACGCTGCGCGTCACCGTGCCGCTCGAGCTGCAGGGCGTCGCCTTCATCTCCCTGCTGTGCCAGAAAGGTGAGTTGTAGTTCCGTGTTGTGCTAGATAGATAAGTGTCTAGGCATCCCTCGGCTAGTGTCAAAAGCAACCAAAGCTATAAAAGAAACAGATGATAGCAGCTGTCTGTGAGTATAAACGTGTCATGAATGCAGGGAGCCTGTTACCTCTGTTTCTGAATCAAATAATGGCAAATGGGTGATCGTTGATGATCAAGTTAGTAGTTACGGGCTACAGCCCGTAACTACTAACTTGACGAGTCACGGTATGACATTTTTTTAGACACAGAGTTCACCTAACATTATATAATAACCCGTATCACAAAACCTTCTCTCCACCAAAGGTCGTCATTTAAAACCGAAGCTCTCAATGCCACACTTATTCCAGAACAAGAAGACGTAGTAACAGCCACCCTCTCATCCTCGGCGCTCAACTGCCCCGGCACGTTACCAGGCGACGGGGCAGAACTCCACTGGCAGCAGAAGTTGGAGGCAGCTCAGAATGTGCTGTTCTGCAAGGAGCTGTTCGCGCGGCTCGCTGCCGAGGCGGTGCAGCTCGACGCGTCGATACCGCACATGGTGGTCGGCAACCAGATCATGGCCACAGTAAGATACTCAATCTTACATTTATTAGTATAAATAAATATTTCACAACAATCACACCAATTCTCTAGTCCCAAATTAAGCTGCGAGGCTTGTGTAATGGGTACTAGACAACGGATAAACATAATTAAATACTTTTTTTTGTAAATATATACATATTATACTCGTACATCGAAACACCCAGACCAGTGCAAACACACATGTTCATGCACACTTATGTTTGTACTGTGCGGGGATCGAACCCGCGACCCTTGGTTTTAGAAGTCCGACCTGTGGACCACTGGCTTGGTGCAGTCGTCAAAGATGAAGGTGGATGAAGGTGGACACTACAGTGTACCAGCATCGAAAAAGTTATTTCTAATTACTTAGGTATTTACAAATCAGTTCACTTACAGTCATTCAATACTTAGAGGATTGATGACTATTGTAGGCTCCAATAATATGAACTTGCTCTAGGTCAAGGTCCTGGGTTCGAATCCCAGGTCGAGCCAAAATTGTTTCTGAGATTTTCTGTCATAAATTCTCAAAAACGGCTCAGAGTCGGGAAGTTGGCGGTGTTACACCCCTGTGCCTCGGAAAGCACGTTAAGCCGTTGGTCCTGCGCCTGATCTCTCTCCGGTCATGTCGGATTGCCGTCTCACCGAACTTTGAGAGTGATGGAATAGTGAGTGCACCTGTGTATTGCGCTCACACTTGTGCACTATAATATCTCCTGCGTAGTTGGCTGATCTCTGTTGAGATTGGCCGCCGTGGTCGAAATCGGCCAGGAGGACTATTATTATTATTACTATGTCAAGTAACTGTGAGATTGAAGACAGTTTGTGATTGATTATTAATGTTCCAGTTTTGTTACAGGTTTTACCGGGTATACAACTCTTGATCGGATTGTGTCACAATAATGGACAAAACAACACAAACAATGGAACTGAAGGCGTAAAAGTAAGTTTAATTTAAATTTGAAAAAAAAACAGGAAGTCGTCAATACAGCGCGATTAAAGCTGAAAGAGAGAATTATTTTGCTTCAAATTTCCACTTAATACCGTCAGCGCAGTAACCCAAATACATCTAACTGCAACTACCTGAAAAAACTAGAGCTGGAAGTCGTAAAACTCACAATACAACTCACAACGTGACACAGAAGATGCACCTGGAAACACAACACTGCACAACACTCGACGCGTTTCGCCACTACACGTGGCATCCTCAGGAGATGTTGTCGCTTCGACAGACTACGAGCGACTCAATATGTTTTAGCTTTAGTCATGGATTTCCGAAAAGTAACGCCTGATTCCATCAACAATATAGTGCGATATTTTTGGACTGAAACTTATTTAATTAACCGTAAACAAGTTTAAAAATATATGGCGGTTAATTGACAATGTAGAAATCTTCGGTGGATGCCTATATTTAGCTGTGTGTTTTGCGTCTGATTATTTATTTACGAGAATGATGACAACTCGATATGCTATTTGTTTTCTTTATAGCCCGAAGGTGCGGGTGGCAAGTCCGACCACGACCACGTGCTTGAACATTCCCTTCACCAGCTCTTGCGTGCTGTGCACCACGCGAACACTCATCACCCGTTCCCGCACCCCGCCACTGGACCACTGGGACCTTCGAAACGACGGTGTCTTGCTGGTGAGTGTTTAAATAAACCATGACATGTGACTAAGTGAAATTAAGTTACTATATTTTTAGCATTAACAATGCAAATTTCTTTATAGTCTGATATCAAAACACATGGGTCATATTGCCATGACAACGACGTCTTGATTGTTTGAAATTACATTTGCCTACGCTAAGTTTCCATCGTATGACAGTCCTGACTGCCAGACAAAGTTAAATGACGAAAATGACTTAGAAATATTAAGTAACTTTTCTTAAGCATTAACAATGCAAATTTCTTTATAATATAAATTAAAATACTTACTTAATACTTAAAGTAAAAATAGGTCTCCCACAGGCGGGACTTGAACCCACACCTCTAGCAAGCCGGGCGATTGCTCTACCAATTGAATGAAGTAATGAATGAATGAATGAATGAATATTTATTTTAATATTGTTCGTCCTATTTAACTATTAAAAATAGCATGCAAACATTAATTATTATATTATATTAAATTAAATTCATTGAGCTACCGTGACACTTACTTATCCGTTCGAATTTCTTTAATTATAATTGCTCCTTAAGCTGCAGCCACAAGATTCATCAATGATGCGGCTTAGATACCTTTAACTTCCTAGAGTCACTAAATAATGAAAGTCCGCACTGTTGAGCTATTAGGCATAATGACAACTATCGATATTTTCAAGTGTCATCATGCCTATTGTATATGTAATCTACAAGATTCCTGCCACCTACTTCGCCCGCGTGGCATTCGGTTCTCTAATATATTAAGCAAAATATAGCCTATGTTCCCATATTGGTAATGTAGGATTCTAACTGTAAAATATTTTTTAATTCGGTCCAGTAGTTTCGGACCCTATTCAATACAAACGAACAATCAAATCTTTCCACTTCATATAGGAATCTTTAAAGCCAGAGTGAAATGGCATCTTCTAGGTGTGCTCGCTCTATCGTAGACTCAGTCTTTGCCTCGTTGGGCTTAGTCTTGGGTCAAGAGCAAACCTATCCCAGACATTCAAAAGATTCTCAACAAGTATGACTTATCGACAGGTCCGATGGCAGCGGACCGGTACGAGCTGCTGGAGATGAGCAAGGAGCAGTCTCTCCTGGAACAGATCATCCAGCAGGCGCAACACTTCTTTATGCGACGCCGCAGCGAGTACGTTCTGGACACCATCGCTAAAGAGGTACACACAATCCAACTAAATCATTAACTGACTAAATCATTAACTAACTAAATCATTAACTAACTAAATCATTAACTAGCTAAATCATTAACTTACTAAATAATTAGCTAACTTAATCATTATCTAACTAAATCATTAACTAACTAAACATATCCCCAGAGAACTGTTTGTTTTGGGAAACGATATCAGAAAGTAAATAGGAGCTCCACGCATATGTTCGATTTGATTCCCGTTCAGTTCAGTGCAGTCAAAGTAATTACCGATGAACGGAAATGTTAATACAACTCTGAGGCCTGAAGTAGGTACTATATGTTTTTAAACTTTCGCGTTGCATTTTAATACTAATTACTGGTTATCGGGTCTCATCATATCAGCCTGTTGCAGTCCACTGCTGGACATAGGCCTCCCCCAAGGCGCGCCACAGCGCACCTAAGCGTGGTCTCCATTCGAGAACCTGTTCCACGTTTCGGCTCCGCTATCGGCTCGGTTATCGGGTCTAAACGTGATATTTTTTAATTTGTATTATACTTACTGCTCAACGTTTTGGCTGGATTTCACACAGCTGTGGTCACGAGCTGACTGTCAACTGACAGCAATCCAGCCGAAACGTCGTGCAGTGAGTACCTAATACTCATTTCATTTGATTTCTATTCTATTCTATCGCGTTTAGACCCGGTGGATGGAATGGTTGTCAAGCGATTATGCGCATGAAAGCCTCCTATTATATTATTAATACGATAACATACACAAATTTGGTCACGTAATCGTTTCGACGGATTTCGTTTTTCGGATTAGTCCTTCTGTAATCTTTAACAAACTGATGATGATACTTTGATACCACTGAAAGTTTCGTTAATGATAACGTGAAGCTTTGGTTTCAGTCTATATTTATCACATACTTTGTATATCAATTATTTTTAAAGTTAGGTTGTCTTTTATTAACGCGAACACTAGTCATTGAAATATGTTGTGTTGACTCCATATTATAGTCTTCTCAGCACTGGCCCAAATTGTCCCGAAGCGGTTGTAGGGTCAATTTTTTGGGACGTGTAAAAGTGCTTCTTGAGACTCTATTTACAAAAAATACATAATTTTATTAATTTTTATTCTATTTGACAGGTGAAGGATCCACTGATAGTATCCCATTGGAACGCCCTCAACAGTCCAACACAATCCTGTGTCAAAATCAACATAATGGCATATGGGTAAGACACAAGTTCGGTTTATCATTTGATAATATTGCTTACCGTTACTTAAGACCGAACGCTTCAACATTAATTTTATTTGATTGCAGTTTGAACAGGTATTCTGTTGAGTAAATATTATATTATTTTAGTTATAATATTCAACACCGCAGATCTCCAGTAGTTACTTTGTCTATCCATCCACCTTTCCACATATTTGGAGTTTTAATATTCCTCTACCTACTAGTTATCTGGGAGAGATCGCTCTAAGCCAGGGGTCGGCAGACTTACCAATCAGATGAGTCAAATATCCAGTTTGTAGTCCCATACTTTCAAAGAGCCGCCGGACATGCCGGGCGGCGGGGTAACAGAGTGCGAGTGCGCAAGTTGACGATGAATTCAGTTGTTTCATATTGTTTAGGTTATTTTTTGTGCTAAAGCGTTTCAGTTAGGCAGTTAGTGAGTGTAAAGAGAGCCATGTTGATCCTATGGAAGAGCTGCCGACCCCTGCTCTAAGCAATAAGAGGTGTCTGCTTAGTGAATTTTTTTTGTGCAATGTCTTCTATTTATATCTTTTCTCCTACCTTTCTGTGGACCACGGGGTCCAACATCTATTTTTTTGTTGGACTTTGCTTACTTATTATAAAATCTGTCAGGTACGACGTGGTCTGCCGCACGTCGCTGGTGGTGCACGTGGGCGAGAAGACGCTGAAGTGCATCTGCCGCGACGGGAAGGTGCGCCACCTGTCGTACGAGCTGCAGGAGCTGCGTGACCTCATATACTGTCAGGTATTATACAAGTTGTCGGGTACGACGTGGTCTGCCGCGCGTCGCTGGTGGTGCACGTGGGCGAGAAGACGCTGAAGTGCATCTCGATGGCTCCAATGTACACTCCTCCAACTCCAAAAACGTTAATAAAAGCTTAGTTTTTGCAGATATACTTATGGATTTTTTTGTCATTTCTTGACTTGCTGTTGCTTAAAACCCCATTTTAAATATTTTGTAACTATTGAAGATATGTATGATGCGAGCTGGAGGAGCTGAGTGACTTCATATACTGTCAGATATCCACCCGATCCTAAATATTTGTTACACGTTTTCCTTGCGATATGACTACTCTTAGTAGCCCAGAACTGCTCCGGATTAGATGATGAACTAACTAAATTCAGCTGAATTTAGTTAGTAGAAATTCATCATCATTATCAGCCAAAGGACTTCCACTGCTGAACATAGGCACACAGTTTTCCACATCGACCGACTACCCGCGAACCCGGTCAATAGTCAACTTGTTGACCATTACACCTAAGTGGTCGTCAAAATATATAAATATCCGACTCCTCCAGATCTACCAGCACCAGATGACGGCGGTGCAGGCGGTGGGCCGCTGCATGGGCTGGCAGCTGCTGGCCAGCAGCGCGCACCTCGGCTCCGGGCCCGTCGAGCCGCTCGGCAACGCGTCCTCGTGTCTGCTGGCGTCGCCGAACGGTACGTCATGTTTAGCTCAGGGTTCTAAGTTCCTCCCCGCCGATTTCGACCCGGCGGCCAATGTCAACAGAGATCAGCCAACTACACGGGAGGTAATATGTTGCACAAGAAGAGAAAGAAAATCTCAGAAACAATTTTTGGTTCTACCTGGGATTCCGACCCAGGACCTCTCGGATGTGAGGCCGAAAATTCGCCACCACATCAATGAGGCAGCCTAAGGTTTATTGATTTATTTATGATGCTTTTCATTAATCACTAGGTACTATTTGAACCGCGATCGAATCAGAAATGAAGAGATATGCAGGAGAACGACCGGCATAGCTCGAAGGATTGCTCAGCTAAAGTTGCAGTGGGGACTAAGTAAAAACTGTGAAATGAAAATTCATAGCTTGCTGTGCTGTCATCTGTACACGTTATAGTTTTGACGAATTTCGTTTTTGAAATAGGCCTTTGTACAAAGTTATTCTGTTTTGTCTATCCCTCAAGATCTTGAGATAATTTGCAAAAAATGATCTTTATGTGCCTACAATACCGGTTTATTAACGTGCCTTTTGCAATTATCTACATAGGGGCATGTGATCAAAGTGCAATGACCTCCTTTATTTATCTCTGAATAACTAAATCAACCATTAAACTATAATTTTTAGCATAACAATACATTTTTTATTCTTTCACACTTTTAGTTCAAAGTTACTTTATTTTTTAGCATTAACTTCTGTGAGACTTCTTTCTTACGACAGGTGCAAGTTCGAGTTCCACCTGTGGCAGTCCTTTTTTCTTTAAGTGTGTTTTAATTTCACATTGTAAATTATCCATTCCATATCTTTGTTACAGGTGATAGAATGATAGCTATAAGGTGTGAACCGTCTGTAGGACTCCAAGTATTCATAGCACAATCACCGAGGAAGGACTTCTTCTCCAGTGAACTAGTTCAAGACAAGAAATGGGAGAATCTCGGAGGAGCTTTTAAAGAAATCAAACTGGATAAAATGGAGGGCAAGAATTTCCTCAACAAAATGGAATTACTCATGGCTTGTCTAAGCAGCCCGTCTTAAACCTATCAGTGAATGATTAACTAGCAATAAGTTATCTATGTATTTGTAATCGGTCATTTTTATATCAGCAATAAAACATGATTGAAGTAATAATATAATTTTAATTATAAAGGAAACTTAGCAATAATTATTTAGGTAAAATGTTAAATATCCACTGAAGATTGTTCATAAATTCTTCTCAATGAATTATTTGACTCGAGACCTTAAATGCCATGGAATCTGAAATAAAAATATCATATTATAATTTGAAACCAGATCGAACTGGTTATGATTACCAGACAAGTACATTTATCAGGTATATTCTACCTAACACCTAATTTCTACTTGAAATGGGACCAGATTAGTCACTTACAAAGGAAAGAGTAATTTTTCGGCAAACAGCTATTTATTGATGATGTTCAAATACATGCATCAAAGATTTACACAATAAAGTGGCAAAAAAAGCATCTATGACAATGTCCACACTGGCAACTAAGTGTATACTGTTGCTACTATAGTAGTGTGAACATTTGAAAAAACATTGAAAGCAAGACGGCCACATCTGCAGCAAATGTATCAAATATTTTACTCAATCAACTTAATTAATTAGTATTTAAACAATTACATCTTAATGATTGCTATATTCGTTAGCATCAATTTGACCACAGTGGGTGCAGATCTGGCCATTAACTAATACAAGTAAAAATAAAATAGTGTTACCTCTAATTCCGAGACAATAGCAGAACTCTTCCCAGCATTAAACCCTCTAGTGTCATCAAACATTGAATTTTAACACTTGGAAGGCTTCAGATTACGATAACACTAACCTAAGTAATAATCTATGACTAAATTAAAATCGAGAGATGGGCGATCGCGATCTGAAGTTGCCGCCGCCACCGCCGCCGTTGCCCGATCCGTAACCCTGACCGTTGCGGTTGTAGGGGCGCCCGCCTCCGTACGACGAGTTGAAGGGGCGGCCGTTCCCGCCGGGGCCGCCGAACGGGCGCCCCCTGAAGCTGCCGCCGCCGCCACCGCCGCCGCCGCCGCCGCCGCGCCCGCCTCTAAAGTTACCGTTCCTACGAGCGCCATCTCTTTTCCTCGACAACTCCACTTTTAAAGTCGCGCCTAGCATTTCGAAGCCATTCATGGCACTACACGCATCTTCCGCCTCCTGCATGTTCTCAAATTCTATGAAAGCAAAACCAGGCGGGTTTAGCGCCACCCAAACTGAGTTTAGTTTGCCATATTTGTCAAATTCCCTTTCGAGATCTTCCTTTTTGATTCCTTCTACGAGCCCGCCGACATAAACGCGTGTTCCTCCTGAACTCATTTTGGTTATCTGAAATCTGAACGAAACCGTTGTTTAACCTTCAGGTATCGTTGCACAGTAATTAAAGCTTATAAATTCAGTCTCTAAAACCAAAATACATGTAATAAAAACAATGTGCGCATCAAAAGCATCACGAGAAGTATAAATAATTAGATACAGGGACCGAATAAAACAAAATGTCGCCTGATGCCACGACAACGTCTAACAGTTTTACAGCATCTAGCTTGAAACAGAAAACGTACTTACGTGTTTTGATATAATTAAATATTTACTGATTAGTTACACTGAAACTAATTATGTTTTTTTCTTTTTTCTTTCTAAATTCTAAAATAAATTTCGACAGACACGCTAGATGAAACAAATCGATGAAATTTTTGAATGAATGAACGAATGACCGGTTTGTATTGGCCTGCATGGTGTTTGATTGATGTTGATAGTGATGTGAAATGGTTCAGTAATGGTTTGTCGACTCATTCATAGTAAGCAAGCTGATTCATGATGTATGATAAATTGTGGAATATACATACACTGGCCATCAGCAAAAAGAATAAACCCTGGTCCATCCCCACTCACCAATAGAATTAAAATAGTATTTAAATGACTAACTTGACCATTAACTTGACGTGTGGCCGTGCGTACCATTTATTTATTTAATCATTAGATTATGATTACGTATCAAGGCTTATTTTGCAACGAAAATAAGTAGCTTGATGTGAAGCCGTGTGTACGTCTCCTTCTGGACAAAACAATTTATTACAATAATCCAGAAAAGAAAAACAATAAGGTTTTTATTTTTCCCAAACA
Source organism: Pyrausta despicata (assembly GCA_963921415.1). NCBI lineage: Eukaryota > Metazoa > Arthropoda > Insecta > Lepidoptera > Crambidae > Pyrausta > Pyrausta despicata. The sequence continues at coordinate 854,847 of OY992851.1, forward strand.
CAATTAGTTTTAGCAGCCCCACATCAATTACGAGAGAAAAAATGTTATTTAGGTCAACACGATAAGCAGTCTTACAGAGTTAATACAAGATTATTCACCAAAAAAGGTATAAATGTAGAACGTGAATTTGACATAAATGCCGCAACGCCGCAAGCGTAGGGGTAGTGAGTCAAAAGTAGGATTCGAGTTAAGCGAGTGAAGCACACATAAGATGAAATACATTTTTATCCTCCAAGACAAATTCTGTACTTATTAAAGTCCCTAATAATAATTAGTTACAGTGGAAAGGGTAGCATCAGGGCGTATTATGAGGTATGTTTCGAAAAGCGATTTTAGTTTTTGTTATCGTTTCGTATACTTTGAAATTTACAAATTTTTTATTCCAAAGAATAAATTGCCTATATTTATGGATGAAAACCTATGGCCCTGTGGTGTTTCGTTCCGTGAATTTGTTAGTTTTAATAATAATAATACACGAGGAAAAAGGCAGACTTCCATGACTGGGAGTCTTACAGGGAAATAAACTAGTCTTTGTTGATGGATGTAAACCACAGTAATAAGAACTCTTATCGAGACTTGATATCTAACTTTGTTAGTTTTAATTGCAAAAATGTAAATAGGTCTATGGAATGTATCAGGAAGCTTTGTAATTCTGCTGATATTATAGCGCTGCAGGAAACTTGGCTATTACCCAGTGAAATACCTTTATTGGGTGATATTGATCAGGATTTCGGATTTTACGGGAAGTCCTCGATGGATTCTACCAAAATAAGGGGCCGTCCCTATGGTGGGATAGCAATATTATGGAGAAAATCTGTTTACAGTACGGTGTCTGTAGTAAACTGTAGAAACGACAGAATTGCAGCAATTAAAATTCATTTACGTGATCGGGTGATATAAGTAGTCTGTGTCTACATGCTTACTAATTGCGTAGACAATTTAATAGAATTTTGTGACTGCTTGAGTGAAATTGCGGCCATAGTTGAAAGCTGTAATATAGACTCAGTCTTCGTACTCGGCGATTTTAATGCCGACCCTTATGAACTTTTTGGTAAAGAATTACAAAGCTTCTGTAAAGACCAACAATGGCACTGTGCCGATGTTACCAAATTGCGCATAGACTCGGGTACGTACACGTTTGTAAGTGAGGTTCATGGGTCGACAAGCTGGCTTGATCATTGCTTAGTCACGGAAGCGGCATTGGGGTCTGTTGAACGCGTTGATGTTTACTATGACATGTACTGGTCAGACCACCACCCTTTAGTAATTCAAGTGAATGTGGGGATGATTAGGCCAACTGTACCTCGATCCGTGGAAGATAGAACTGTTAACAGAGTAATATGGGGCGAGAGAGATAAAATTCAAACTGACTGCTATCTGCTATCTTAAAAAATGTAATAATTATCTGGAAGAAATTGACATTCCGGAAGAATTGCTTTCATGTTGTGATGGTATGTATATATAGTCAATCATAGGTATTTTTATAATAAAATTGTTAGCGCGCTTAGAGGGGCGACTGAGTCAAGTTGCACAAATCGAAATCCTAGAAAGCGAAGTAGTAATATAGCGGGTTGGAATAAATATGTTAAAGAAGCACACATGAGCGCAAGGCGGGCTTATCTTATCTGGGTGCAGCATGGAAGACCTCGGTCAGGTGACGTGTATAAAAATATGTGTGAATGCAGAAAAAAGTTTAAAACTAAGTTAAAATCATGCCAAATAAAACAAGACCAAATTAAGATGGATTTGCTTGCTTCACAGCATGAAACTAAAAACTTTAACAAATTTTGGAAAAGTACGAAAAAACTTAGCTCCCGACCGGTTGCCCCTATGAGTGTGGATGGAGTCAGCGATCCCGAGGAAATTGCCAACTTATTTAAGTGCTATTTCTCGGTAAAACCACATTTACATCCGACGCATTTTGACGGTGGGCAGGTTGGGGGTACCGTGTCTGGTGTGCCTGTACTAATTACACCTAGTGAAGTAAAAGAAGTACTTAAATCAATGAACAGGGGCAAATCACCTGGGCACGATGCCCTCAGCATAGAACACCTTCAGCATGCGGGGCCGCACCTGGCAAGGGTTTTATCCTTATTGTATACCTTTTGTATCAGGCACACATACTTACCTAGGGACATGCTAAGGACTATTGTGATTCCTATTGTAAAAAACAAGACGGGGGATTTATCGGATAGAGCAAACTACAGACCTATTTCATTGGCCACCATACTAGCCAAGGTGCTTGACGGTGTGCTTGAGCGACGACTGAACCTTCACCTTAATTTAAGTGATGCGCAGTTCGGGTTTCGACCTGGGCTATCGACAGAAAGTGCCGTCTTTTCGCTCAAGCATACAGTCAGGTATTATACCCAGAGAAACACAGCGGTGTATGCTGCTTTCCTGGACCTCTCCAAGGCATTTGACCTGGTTGATTACAAGTTGTTGTGGACAAAACTGGCTGATATAGGTTTTCCGCCTGAATTGAAACTTTTCAGTACTGGTACAACAATCAGATTAACCAGGTCAAGTGGGCTGGAGCTCTGTCTGAGGAGTACCGTCTGGTATGCGGGGTGAGGCAGGGGGGGCTATCCTCCCCAGCACTTTTTAGCCTGTTTATGGATGAGCTCTTGGTTGAGCTTAGCAGCACCAGAGTTGGCTGTTCGATTGACGGTCTTATGGTCAACAGTATAAGTTATGCAGATGACATGGTGTTGCTGTGTCCAACTGCGAGCGGTCTGTGTAGGCTTTTGTCACTGTGTGAGACGTATGCCATTAAACATGGACTACGATATAATGTAAATAAAAGTGAACTGATGGTGTTTCAAGCGGGTAATACAAAATTGACTACTGTACCTCCTGTGACGCTTTTAGGTAGTGTGTTAAAAAGAGTCTCCCAATTCAAATACTTAGGTCACATTGTCACTGAAGACCTGTCAGACAATTTGGATATTGATCGTGAAAGAAGGGCGTTGGCTGTCCGATGCAATATGTTGGCCCGCAGGTTTGCCAGGTGCTCACGTGAGGTCAAAGTTACCCTTTTTAAGGCGTTCTGTCAATCTTTTTACACTTGCAGCCTGTGGTGTAACTTTAAGCAGAAGACATTTAACGCCCTTCGCGTGCAATAAAATAATGCCTTTAGGATGCTGATGGGGCTCCCCAGATTCTGCAGTGCATCAACAATCTTTGCTGAAGCTTATGTTGACGATTTTTATGCAATCATTCGAAAGCGGGCCGCCTCAATGCACTGCAGGGTAAGGCAGAGCAACAACAGCATCCTACGGGTAACTGGAGATAATCCTTGTTGTCTTATCTTTAGACATTGGACCGAGTTGCAGAAAAAAGGGTCGTGTAGGTATGCATTAGATTAAGTAAACTAACATAGATTTTAAGTTTTATTGATTTTTTACTAACAACATTGTATGGATTCTTTGGATCCGAAATAAATTATTATTATTATTATTTGCAACACTCTAGCCTATAATCCTATGTGTATTGGGATATCAATTTTGATATCAATTTGATGTCTGTCGGTGGGTTAAGATGTTGCCCATTTTTAAACATCGACAAAAAAAACCTTTTTTGTTTTGCCATATTAGTATAGGTTAATAAAGTTATAACATACAACTTAGTATAATGAGAAACATTGATATTTAATTAATTCGTGTAAAAATTATAGCAAACAATAGTCTCCGATTTAAAATATTTTTAATACCGTCAAAATTTTTCATACATCACTATGAATGAGTGAATGAAATAAGTAACTGACGGATTGGTGTTACCACTGTAAAAATATTGATTATGAAAATGGTTTGTTGGATAACAATTACAAAAGTACCTAACCATTTAACTTTATTTTTGAAAGTGATAAATTCATTTATGTAATTTCTATTGTCCAACGTTATGTAGGTTTGTATTGTCATGCTTAATTTGTATTTTAATTTAATGAAACTACAATCGTGTAGTTACCAACATCAAAAAAATAAAAAGCGGAAATCTTACTGAATGAGTGAACGAGAATGTGTTAGTTTGTCTATGCGTGAGTGAGTGAGTTTACAGGAGTTTATGAATGTGTTGTGATGTGACAGTGAACGAATTGGTGTGAGTGAGGAAGCGAGGTCGTTTAAAAGTTGGAAGGGAGGAGGCTTTGAAACAAGTGGGGAGGGACGGCATGCAGGGAGGAGGGCGAGGAAACTACACGAACGAAACCGGCCAAACTACTTCGTTCAACGGTCGCGCGGCAGTGCGCATTTTTGCTTGTTTTCTTTCTAACTGCCCCACCTTTGTTTCGTTATGAATTGTTTTTATTCAAATTGCCTTATAGAAACAAATTCGCCGGCTGAGTTACTAGAAATAAGTTTAGCGAGATGTTTCGTAGATTTCTCTTTCGAAATACCTGTGCGGTGTGTGGATAGGTGTTAAAATAGGTTTCAGGCAAGGCAAGCCTTTGTAGAAGTGAAATGAATATTTTTGTGTATAGTTAGTGAATAATGGAGTGCAGTAAAGACATGGGGGTTCAGAAGAGGCATAGCCAGTTCAGTGACACAAAGTATAAGTGGAGGACGGTAGTGTTGTTGTCGTGTTTTGTATGCGGTTGTGTGGGACAGGAGTTGTTGGGTGAAGCGGATCCTTATCTGCTGAACAAGTCGTTGGGGCTGACGGAGCTGCCGGGCGGTGTGATCGCCGGCGGGCGAACCGTTTGGAAGTCCGACAGCAGTCCTTACCTTCTAAGAGATGATTTGCTGGTGGAGAGAGATGCTGAGCTGGTCATTGAACCTGGCGTTGAGGTCCGATTCGCGCCCATGGTCGGTATCACAGTCCGCGGGAAGCTGGTGGCTGTGGTAAGTTGGAACACCAATTTTTTGAATGAACACTACCGTAGTATCATCCTGATAGTAGTATTTAGACCTTCATTGACATGTTGGTATTGAAATTGCTGAATTATATTTCAAAACGTAGGCAGCTTATATTAAAAATCGTAATTAGAACACTTGCTTCGTAGATACCTAAAATCGTGGTGTAGAATAGCTTGATCAAGATATTTTTCGCAATAGGATTCTCATAAGAATTAATTCAAGCAAGACACATAGAAGAGATCAAAAAAAAAATGAAAATACTTATTTATTAAAATACGATAACACCACCTTTTAAATGTTTTCTTTCCACAAGCAAGATAATCGTCCAATAAGAACTAAGAAGACCAAACCTATACTCATGGAACTAATATTCAAATAAATCAAAAGAATTTAGCCTTAAAAATTACCTTTGCTTGCCTACCGTATTATTAATACTTTTTTTTCCCATACTCATTAAACGTAGATTATCAGAAAAGGTCAGCCTTATTTCCAATCCAACATTACCTTCTTGTAAACCGACTTGAACCAAACTAGTTTTGTTATAATTTATCTACGTCGTAAATGGATGGACGTCGTCCGTACCCTTAATACCCTTTAATGCTCTTGCAAAGGCGTATCCTTCTCATAAATTACCTTACGTCACGCATTCCTGTTCCAGCCACTGCACTATTGGTTGCTATTTGGGGTTGGTCTTTCTTTGAATTGTAGTTCAAAAACATGATGATTCTGCAATCTTAGTTTATTGAAAAAGGATTCGTGACTTCGTTACCTTAGTTCCCTAATTAATCGTCCTGTTTATTGAGAAAATCGCATCAAGATACGCTTAAATGTGAAATAGTAACAATTAAGTAAAATTGTGGCGATTAAAATTGACCTGAGTAAATTTCGAATATTTAGGTTTAAAATATAGGGCAGCACTTGTGGACTTGTGTACTTAGCTTTCCCTTTTGTCGATAGCAAACATTAGATAACAACCACATGCCTTCGATATCACCGATAACTGTATCATAATCATTGAGCCGTGATATTGATTTATTCACCTGCTGTACTACGGCAAATATTGATACGTTACGAAAGTCAACATCGGAAATAGAACATAGCACGCAATCACCCGAGTCATACACTCATATACCATAAGTACAAGTTGAGTTTTAGGGCTCATATCTGAGAAAAAGTGAAGTTTTCTTCGAAGAGTGTTCGTCACCCCAATGATTACGAATGTTCAACGACAATAAATCGCACTGTTACAACAAAAAAGTTAGTTTAAGCCATACCGAAATGTAACATCACAATTCGAACACTTAACTAAATATTTTGCCATTGAACAATAGATAAAATTCGGATTAAATTGGATTTGATAGGAGCAAAAGCCAAAAATGTACGTGTTGCTCAACACTGGCCAGTTATGAAGGCTGAAATTGATAAGATTACAAATTTACTTCCCTATAAACACCATGACAGCAATATGACGACGGCTTTGGTCAAGTGGTTAGAGGTCCAGACTACAAAACCGGCTGTCGCGGGTTCGAATCCTGCTAGGGGCAAATTTTTGTGTGATGAGCACTTGCATTTGTACCTGAGTCGAGTCATGGGTGTTTATGAATTAGCTTGGGGCTAGGTAATTGGTGTATTCGTTGTACAATTAAAAAAAATAATAAGAGAAATATTGTACGAAAATAAGTTAATTTTAACAGACACAAGTCCTAACTATCCAAGTCAATATCAAAACAGTTTCTAATTCAGAACCCTCCATAGAATTCCCGACTGTCGTCGTCGACTTACAAAAGTCGTAATGAATGGAAAAGTCGTTAATCATTTATGAGTACTGTAACCTTTTTACATCTCACGTCTTTGGACGTCATGAATCATGCATTACGGGTACACGTGTTAACGAAGACAGCTGGAACAAAGAGACCGATGTCCTGACCCCGTGACCCTGGTTCGTTAGGGCAATCAGCACGCACAAATCACTAGGAGTCCCTCTTGTGAAGACAATTGACTTCCTTCGTGAGGAAGTGATCCGCTGGTCAAGTAGGCCGGATGGAAATTGCTTGCATCTGAGAACTAGAACAGTAGTTAGTCTGCAGACAGAATCAGACCGCTATAGCGCCCTACCAAACTTCTATCAATGCGATTGTCAACCAAAATAAGACCATTTCTCGCCTCGGCCAGTTCCCATTTAAGCATGATACAAATAGTGAAAACAGGGACACAAATTTATGGAGAAATGACGGAGCAGCGATGTTGGGGACTCTAATAATAATGGCTGTATTTACGATACCCCGAGGTACTGATCATTGCTAAAACACTAGTGACTTTTTTAGGAAACTAATAGCTGCTGCTGAATAAAATTTTAATAAATGAAGCCTAGGTAATGCATAACTGAATGCATTAAACGTATTTACGATTTTTATAAAGTAATGCTTCAGTTACTTTCAAGTGTGATGTATTCGTCGTAAAAATACCACAAGCAAATGGACCAAACGTGACAAATGGCGAAAAGTGAGACACTGCGGTCGCTTTCACTAAATTGGGATGAGTAATTTTATTGCAAACTGGCAAGTAGGCCAATATGCGAAAATGGCTGCGTCTGAAACATGCAATGTGGCAATAAGTACTGCGGCGCTTTGCTGCACTATGTTATGATGATTATAACAAAAATCATTATGATCTTCAACCTGGGCAAAGTGGTACCTTTGGACAAGATCATCAAAAAGTATAGATATTAGACCCAGTTGATTAAAATATATAGTTCTTAGTTACTGCTTTAAGTCATGCCATGATGTAATCTGTTGTGTTGTCCAATAAATAAAATAAAATAAAAAATAAAATGTGAGAGCTGGGTATAACAGACAGGTTAAAAATATCCGTCTAAACTCAAAACGGAATTGGTGAAAAAGGGGCCCACACCTCCTAACCACCTTGTTGAATTAGGACTGCTATCAAAATTATGTCAAGATCTGTAAACAATGATAACAGTGCGACGCCGCGGCACGTTGGGCAAACGAATATCTTTATCTTGTGTCTCTGTCAATTGCGGGATGGCAGACAAGGCGGGATAGATCAGAGGGTAATGGGTATGCACCTGGCTGTACTGTTACCTATTTATTCAATTCAAAGTTCATTACATCCAGCTGCTCATAACGTTATTATGGCAGTTACTTAGGTACAGTTAGAGCTGCGGTCGACTGACCCTCGAGTCGTTTAACGAACCATATTTCTCAACCTTGAACGTAAACAACTGTTTTGTCATGAGTCATCGGAACTAGAGTAGCCTTAAATATCCATGTTTTCTTGACGTTAACGGTTTTACGTCCTATTCCTTAATTCTTATTTCTTTGCTTACTCTGATACTTGCCATATCACTCAAAACGTTAAAAAAGCTCATTGTCTATTGCAAATTAATTTGAAATTGGAATTGTCGCAGACACTCCTCAGTCTGTTCCGTGGTAGACTTATAAGGATATAATTCTACCTACTTTCAATGTCACGCCTGATCAACGACATATGAATGAGTCAAGCTGAATGAATCACAAAATCATGTTTATTTAAATATATCTTTATGATAATATTTCTTCATAAATAAAATTATATAAGCCGGTATTTTAATTAGCTTTAACCAGAAGACGTACAACTGTGTCTAAGTCAGATCTACGAGTACTTTGTAAATTTACGTAACTTTTCTGGGTCAGTCTTAAATTAATAAGTGTGAATCAACTAAAGTATAATATTCGTTTTGTGTTATATTTAATGCGTTATTTCCTTATGTGTCTGTTACAAGTATTTAAAGTAGGCTTATAATTATGAATAAAAAAGCCTTATTTATCATCTCGAAACGTCAAGCAATTCTAGCATCCATTACTAAAAATAACATCAAGATGTTGCTATATGATTTTAAACTTTCGCGTTGCATTTTAACACTAACCACGGGAGAGTGAGTCCCTAATACTCATCAAAATAGATCGCGTTTAGACTCGATAACCAGTAGTTAGTGTTAAGATGTTGCGATGCCAAATTCTCGCAATCGCTTTTTTCTATGGATACTACTCGCTTACAATAACTATGTACTTGCAAACAGAGCTGAAAACGCCACATGCGCAAATATGCATCTACTGAGTTTTTTCATTATCTCTCCTTGGGTCATTGCCTTAAATGCCACATGAAAATTACACTGTGAATCATGCTCATTAGCACATTAGACCCATTATAAACATTGATTCATCGTGACACTTGATAAGTAACTTGCTACTGCATCCATTACGAAGTATTGTTTGACATTCTTATCAAGGATTTTTGGAATGTGCTACCCCGAAGTTTCCATTTGTTTTTTTTTGTTTTTTTAGAAAATGTTGTCCCAGTTTCAAAACTCATTTTGTTTAATTTCAAACCCAACACTGTTACAGTTTAAATATTATCTATCATAATACCTGTTTATTGCTTTGTACAAGAACTTTTAAATATTGTGCGTCTTGAACTCAGGTATCTAATGATGAAACAAAGACGCGAGTAAACTGAGAATCTTGATTATCCATATTAGATAAGCGCCACTCATATGAGAGCCTAATTACTAGATGCATTTAACCTGATTAATCATAGATCGCATTCTGTACTAACAAGGCAGTCGATCACAGCGGCTTTGCATTCCTTATTAAGATCTTTCTGGACATTCAAATAGAGTTCAACGTGTTCTATAACCAATTTAAGACTGCGCACGAGTTTTCGAACTGAAGCGGCGCCAGCATTTGTTCCGGATCGCGAAACGTTACGATTTCTACGAACAATCATTGGGTATTTTTTTGGGTTGTGAATTAAATGTAACTGTAAAATCGGATTTGCTTCAACTCGGTTTCTGTTCGTATCGGCGACCTTACGTAAGTCACGTTTATTGGTGTGTGGGTTCAGTTTCGAAAAGGATAAAAGTGGGCTGTGTAAAAACCGGAATGACATCAGTCTTGGCAGTTTTTGCAATCTATACTCGTAGTTGTTGAAGAATATTGTTCTTGAACAATTTAACAATTATGATTGGACCGTCAGTTTTTATGAAGCAGCAATCAAGTGTTATTTTTTCAGGTTTTCTGACTGTATTTTCTACTCTCCCAAGCCTATCAGAGCAAAATTTCTGCGATCTAGCTATTAGGTACTTACAAATCATTGAACCCTTGCTCAGGAGCACTAATTGCTTGTGACTCGTCCTTCCAGATAAAGATCGGTGCTATTATACAATAAATACTTAATGATTGGAACGTTCTGTAGATTCAAGATAGGAATCTGCACTAATCGAATTACTAGTCGTGTCCTTCTCACGCTTGTAACTTATTTATCAGGGGTATCGATTTACAATCAATTTTTCAATGCGTTAACTCTACCCAGGCTACTGACATAAAATTATGCAGACTTTTGGCCCTTGCTCAGGTATTTTTTTTTAAATCTAGCCATTTACAATAGGCTAGACGACACCACCTATCGTTGACATTCTTTTTATTATTTGTCAAAACGGGCTGCCTCCATAGATTTTGTATGGGAATACATGAACGTGACGTCACGGTCATGTATCAGAAATTGGAGTCAATTGACCGAATATTTATTGAGTTTTGTGGGTTTAAAAATTGGTTTCTACAGCTTTTTGGAAATACATTGGTTGTATTCACTTCATAGGGGCTATGATTTTAAAACGCCATGGTCTTGAAAATATTTAAGATAGGTGTCATCATAAAAGAAGCAATATATTCTTATTTTCTACCTTTTCTATTAAGCATCGAACCCAACGAAAACGTATTTCACAACTTAAAGTCAAGCTAAAGTCAGAAACTAAAGATCTATTGTGTACGCTGCTGGAGAAATATTGGGAACGAGTCAGGTGGGAGCGGGTTCAATGGCTGCGTATCGGCGCGATCTCGTCATGCACGCCTCGTCTCGCCTCAGATTGGCCCTACACCTGATACGGTTCACGAAATGCTCTATGCTTGGTATTGTTAGAGTCCATGAGCCTTAGAAAAGTAGGTAGGTATGCAACGATAACACCCAAATCCAAATCAAAACCGGCTCTACCCATGTCAGTTTTATTGTCAACTTTCTGAAATCTGGACTAAGTTTTCTTCGATTTGATTCTAGAGGCTTAGCGTCCATGGTACTGTCTCAAGACTCCAAACGACGAAAGGAAGCCTTTGAAACGTAGGTACGTATGCAACGACAACACCCAAATCCAAATCAAAAACCAGCACTACCCGTATCAGATTGATTGACAACTTTCTGTAATCTGGACTAGGTACTAAGTTTTCTCCAATTTGATTATAGAGGCAATTTATTTTGCCTTTCATTGGGCGTTCCTGTACTTATTCTACCCTTCCATTGTCTAGCTGTGCGTAGACGCGCTGTTATAAATTCTCTCAAAAAATAACTCATGCGAATTAAAGTGATCTTTGTTCGTCGGCTATTCTTAAACTAAATCCTCAATCATTTGTTTCGAAAGTGCAGTTAGCCCGTAGAGGCCAAGGTAAAAAAGGATGGTTAGCTAAACGTTAGAGGGTTCGTTGTCCGATAATGTGGATCTACTAAATACAGTGATGCTAGTTGCCACCAGACCGTGGTGTTCAGTGCTGTGTTGAGAGCGCACAGCGTGAAGTAATAGCCGTGTCGCTAGGTTGACAAAATGATAAGTGCATCCACCATGTATGGTGGAACAAAGAACACTTTTTTTGTATTCGTAAGCTGAGATGAGGTAGTGATATAGGCTCCTTTGCCTGCATCAGGATATCTTTGTTTACAGGAATCTGCTTATTTATTACTAGCGGCCGCCCGCGATTTCGTCCGCGTTGGCTTTAGTTTTTGCCACCGACTTTCATACAAATTTGCAACCCCTATTTAATCCATTCGGGGGTAGAATGTTAATAATGTAAAAAACAAGGGGAACTTTTCTAAGCGGATGCCTACGTCATAACATCTAACTGCATGCCAAATTTCAGCCAGATCCGTCGAGTGCTTTGGGCTGTGCGTTGATAGTGATCACTATGTCAGTCTGTCAGTGAGTCACCTTTGAGTTTTATACATATATGTATTTAGAGGACTGAGAGTGTTATAAACGTAGGAGGACAAATATAATCAGAAAGCTTTAATCTGCTAAGCTATCGGAAGTAACACTTGTTATTGTGAGTCAACCATAAAATATAGACATATTCTGTGGTGGGATATTTTTTATATAATTTTAAGGAGAACATTTCCTTCATACAAGATATCTGTGTAGCTTTAACTATTAAGGTTGCACATTCTACGGAAGTTTAATAAATGGAGTGACTTTTCACGTTTTTCCAACATTTCCCTTCATAGCTCTGCACCTTTTGATTTTAGTAATCGTTTATTTGCAAGAATACAACTTATTTGCAATTCTACAAAGGTCTTAGAAACAAAAGTCTTGTGTATTCAGCCTGCGTACTTTATTTTTGTCATCATGTCATGGAAATATATTTCATGTACAGAATTGACCTCTATACAGATTTATTATAAGTATAGATTTTATGTGTACCTTCTGTACAAAGGCGCTTAAAACCACTTACAGAGAAAACAGCTACTCGTTTACCAGACCGGTTAGGACTCATTCACAGATAAAACCTCGTTTTAGAACAAGCTAGAATTATAGCTTTGTTTAATAGCATTAGTTAAGTAACAAAATGCTATGGGGGTACTCGTATTATGAATGAGATTGAAAAACAACGGAATCATAGTTTTTTATGAGCATTTTTTTTGTCAATCCAAATTCCAAGCACACAATAGTTCGCTTTTACTGTAGGTTCGGTAAGAACACAAAAGCAATAAGTCTGCTACTGCTCGCCACGCCTCATTTTCTGCAACTTATCCGACACGCACGATCTCCGAATTACTGGAACTGAAAGTATCGCACGCTGCAGGTAAAAATCGCATTCGAAATCGATTAAAAGAACCAAGATTGTCAAAATTTGCGCAATTCTCAATGACTCATACTCACATACTGTATAGTGAGATATCGATTTGTGCTCACAGCCCTTTCTTTATAATAAAGTATTGTACGTTATTTCAGGCAATTGTACTCTATACTTTATGAGAACAGTAAAGTACACGAAAATACTTTATTTCGCATGATTTGGTTTCTTTCTGATTTTGAAGTTGAAGCTTAGTCGTAAAAGTATTAAAATAAGTATTATTATTTGTTGAATATGTTTTTAAGTATTATTATATTTAATAATATGAAGAAAAATAAATTGTAAGTACTTTATTTCATACTATGTACTTTTTTCGTACCTATAATAACCAATGTATTTTTTTTGCAAAAAAAACGCACATTACTCGAGACGAGCTATCATCGGTCATCTGTCAATCTGACTTGAAGCATCCTCTCTGTTACGCGCGTGTGGTGGTTTTATCGTTGTTAATTAATTCATTACCATGCAATAATTAAAAGGATACATTTTTACGGTTTTTGACGTGACAACGTCTTAAATTAGGTTGTGGCTGGGAGACACTCATGAAAAAGTGTAACGCCCGCTCACGTCTGTTACGATGAGTCACCGAACGAGAGAGAGGCCCGCCGGACCGGCGAATGCCTTGCGTCTCTCTCCCACTCAAACATGATCGGTGTCACGTAAAATCTTCGCCCGTAAAACCGACTTTACAGGCAACCATTTTTTTTTATTTTTTTTTACTGTCCGTAAAAAAGTGTCTCGTTTCAATGTCTCATGTTCGCGTAAACCGAAGAAACAAATACCATGGAATAAACTATTAATTAATTAACCCGTTTTATTAGCGAAATCGCCTTTAACACTACCTTCTAACTAACCGAATCAAGCTTGTGGTAAAATTCAGAGAGTGGACTCTATTCATAAAGCTATGTGAACCAACCACATTATCTGGTTGACCGCAGATTGAAATGTTGCATTCTAACTCTTTGCTGTTGCATTTTGTGTACAAATGAATAAGTTACATTAGCGGTACCTTCTAATCTAGCGAAGGAAATCCCTGAACAGAAACTAATGGATCATGATCAAATTACCTACCTTATTTTTACGATATGTTGACCCAGTTCCTTCATGCTAGCGTGCGGTTGAGGAGTGGAACTAGAAATAGTTTTAAATGTCTTGCAGTTGCAATACGAGTAGTTCATCCGTGCTGTTGGCCGTACGTAAATGCAGTTACTTGCGCAACTCTACTATAGCTATTTGTATTATTATACTTGGGGATCTACTGCTGGCGACTTGTAATAATCATTTCGTTAACTTATTTAGAGAACGAAGCTTATTTATTAGAGTTTCAGTAATGAAATCATTTGTTATATGGACCTTCGTCATAGAAAGTTGTCCGAAATAAAAGCATATTTTTATTAAGTTGTTGGTGGCTGGTGACGATCTTTAAAAGGGAGTGAAACGAAAAGCATCTGAATTCTGAATTAGTAAACTGTTATTCAACACTTATACTGACGATTATTGCAAGTTCATAAGGCGTCGGGCCGTGCGCTTGCGCCGCCAGTCGCTGTCATGTAAATATCCTGAGAATTGAATGGTAATGATGATAGTTTGTAATACCCAGCGGTGAGCGAATGCAGGACAAAGAGCATTGTGCAATTAATTCACCGCACGTTAGCTGTAAGTTCCCGCGGCGATTATTTTAATTCAATCCAAGTGGCTGGCTCAAAGCATTAAAAAGCACTTACAAAATTCAAGGACTCCATTAAGGTTCTCGGTAGCTCAGTGGTCAGAGCATTGGACCGGACTTCCAAAGGTCGGGGGTTTGAATCCTTCCCGATGACCGGAGCCAAAAAAAAATTTTTAAGAGTTGTCTTTCAATCCAAGTGCTAATGAACTGGCTATTAAAGTTATGATACTACTGGATATAATCTCTGTATATATGAAATTCTCGTGTCACAATGTTCGTTCTCTTACTCCTCCGAAACGGCTTGACTGATTCTTATGAAATTTTGTGAGCATATTGAGTAGGTCTGAGAATCGGCCAACATCTTTTAATCATATCCCTTACTGATAAGGGTTGTCCACTATAATTAATATGGCAAAACAACGTTTGCCGGGTCAGCTAGTAGTTATATATTATATAAAAGTTATGTAAAGGATTGTATGGCTTGCTTGGTTGCAAAGTGCCAACAACTTGAATTAACTTGATCTTCTTAATCATTCTCCTAAAAGGAAAAGACATTCGAAACCTTCACGTTCATCGAATCAAAATAAATCGAAGCTGTTCTGTTACCAAAGTTTCTGAAAACCGTAAATGCTTATCTTTTACAATGGTATCTTGCATCGAACAAGATAGACGATAAATAGTGTGGCGTCTAATTGCTTTTATCTTTTGTTGATCTTAACGCTACGTTAAACAAAATAGAGCTAATTTTCTGGGCCGTAACTATGAAAGTGTCATTGGATTAAGAAGAAAGTACCTTAATTCTTTTATCCAGTAAAGAATATTAGAAATTGAATACAAGTAAAGGACATCCTCCTTTCTATGTTTCCCTGTACCTGTTCCAGGTACCGGGAAGTCCGGTGACGGTGACACTGTATGTCGGTCTAAGAGCAGTGAACCAAAAATACTGGTAATGAAATGGAAAACACACTTAAAATTCACTGATAAACACAACATTTTTATCACGATCGGGCAGACAACTGTGACTCATTAGCTTCCGCTGAAAGTGTTATCAAAACCATCACGTATGTTTAGTTATGATTAGTGACCACGACGTATCCTCTCTCAGGAAACATCAACCTGATTATTCTCAGCACACAAATATAGCATTTTTTTTCAAATTTTCACAAATAAAGCTCACCCTTAACCCTGCCTTCTGTTAAGGATTACCAACACCCGGCGCCGCACTGAATCGTACAACCTAAAGCCGGGTCCAGACGAGTGTAACGCGTAATGTAATCCACCGTGTAATGTAACACGAATTCTAGGTGTGGACAGCACTATGAGCACATGTAACACTCGCGCGGCCTCCTTCGGCTTTCGGTTTTTACGCGAAATATTGATGCAAAATTACACGTAATCTTGCATAACACGTTACACTCGTCTGGACCCGGCTTAACTGACCCAAAAACCCGGCCCATCGCTGCATTTGGTACAGGAGATACTATCGTCTCGCTCTGTTTGTGTTCGTGAAAAGCGTGACAAAACCGACTACTGCTTCATTTCGATGGGCATAAAAAATTGCTGTCCCCGGTAAAAGTTGCTAAGTGCTGTCATTGTCTCTTTTGATCGCGATCACGCCTTCAACGATTAACAGTGCTCTGATTGTTGCTGACGTGATTATTTCAAGACAAGACCTATCTGTGGGGTGAGCGCGAACATTCGACGACATTCGATTCGACAACGAGCAACAACGTCAAAACGTCAGAAACTGACAGTTTCGCATACAAATTGACTGACATATAATGAATAGTAAACGCTACGAAACATTACGATTATGCTCATGCTCACTAAGAATGAAAGGAATGAATTAATTATGTAGGTAGATACAATATGGGCAGCTGTAGTTGACATATATTTGTAAAGTACCACCTTGTCAATCCCTTCACCTGTTTTCTCCATCTAGCTGTGACATCATTTAAGCACGAGGTTAGTTTGTGTAACGTGATCATTGTTAAGTGATTATCTCTTTGATAGGAATTTGGGATAAAACACGAGTTGGAAGGTTTATGATTTTCGTTAAATTTTTTATTTGTTAAGTTTTTTTTTGCGTTCACAACGCTATTTTGAATTTCTAAAAGACATAACACTTAAAAGAAAAACTTTTCGGCTCCGGTCATCGTGAAGGATTCGAACCCCCGGACCTTTGGAAGTCCGATGACCGGAGCAAAAAAAAGTTTTTTTAAGTGTTATATCTTTTTTATTTGTATTAGTACATACAATACTACACCATTAAAATACCTAGATAAAATTACCAGGTTTCTTGATAAATTTGCTCAGTTTTGTTCTTTTATAATACGATTCTTGAGTAGTAATTGGCTTCTCGGGTGGTACCTTGTTTACTTGTTTTAGTTATTTTTCTCTATACCAAATCAAGCAGACAATTCCTTCATGCCTTCACGGCGTGCCTAGACGATCCATGACTCCCGGTCGTGAATGTCGTGATTCCGTGACCGAAGGCACAAAGAACCCTACCTATTACGAGTACCTACTACTTGAGGCACGGGAGGGCTAGTACTTTATTGGTCTACAAGCACTTATAGATTTTCACTTATAGAGCCTGATAAACGTTGGTAATAGCCGCTACACTCAGTTTAACAAGATAAAGTTTGTATGCACGCGTATGCACGCTACGTAGATCTGACTTTATCAACAGCTGAGGTAAACCTTCTCGTGTTATACAGTATTAAACTAAACCTCGCTAACGAGAAGTGGCTCACACACGGCTAATCGTCAAACAAAAAATTGGCAACTTTCGCAACTCTTTGTTTCCAAATAATGTTCAACAGTGGACCACCACGGTACTGTTTCCTGGAAATTGTGACATGAGATTTGCATTGTTTTACCCATGATGTATTGTGGAAATTTCGAAATTTAATTCACAGTAGTCCATAACCATTATACTTCGGCCTTGCATCGAACAATGATCTCTAACTGTGCTTCCTACGAGGTCAAAGGCGCTGAGTTCCAAATAGAAGGCTTCCTACGTAAATTTTACTAACTGATTGCTAAGGAGACTAGTTAAAACTGCTTGAAGTGTTTACAACCAACAATTAACAATTATGTGCATAGCAAACTATTTTTAATGGAACCTAAAAAATATTCGGTGGCTAGTCGGTACTTGGAAGCCTAGATTTTTTGCCACGAACAACTTTCTTTCAGATGATTGCTTCATCCATCAGACAAGTTTGTGAATTTCTCTGCGTAATTTTGTGTCTTGTTGTGACTTAGGTCGTGATTCAAATGTTCCTGGATACTGCTGATAACTCCTCTTACCTAATTTAGTAATTGGGTATTCCACATGTGGTAAATGCTTCATTAAGTTTAACATTAAAGGAGTAGACGGCTGGAACGAGCGGTTGCGTTGTTTGTCATAGATAATCGTAATAATGTTTGTATTTTGAGAGAAATACCTACTTGATTCTTATGTTATTTCTTCCGTTAGAAAATCAAAATGAAAGAACTACAGAACTATAAATTCACTAACTTAGCCGATATACTTAATCTTTCGAAAACGATTTCAGTTCTAAGCGTTCCATACAGATGCCGAAACCTTTTTTCCGTCCATACATACTAGTGATACTATTTTGCGGTAGAAAGAATCTTTCTGATTTTGCAGTGGAAAAAAACAACTGTCTGAGGTGGGAACCGAACCCGCGTCTATGTTCTAACCCGTGAGCCTTTACCACCCAGACATTGGCAAAGCCTGTTGAGTTTGTTACTCTTTTCCTAACGCGCAGGCCGCGTTCACTTCATCAAGGTTTGGAATTGCATCCTAAACCCCTGACACAAATATGTATAATTGCAAATATTTAACTGTCAGTAAAGATGAAGTTTCGTGATGTTTATCACTATAGATATTAGTTACTTTATTACCGTAAAACCTTGGTAAAAAACCTTTTGTCTTGACGTTTGCGTGTGGAAAACATAGCAAGAGTTTATGGTTATTGATTGATAGATTTACCTTCGCCGCGCATTAGATTCGGTTCATTAGAACTCCTCTTTAAACGTTGGATAAGACAAAGGTACATATTATATGCGGAACCACATACGCTTATTAACGATTCTATGCAGTGTCAAGTTCTGTGAAGACAGGAAGCTCGGCCATAACATAGGAATCCGTGAACGGACATTTTAATGTCTTGCTGGGACACAAAGCAATGTTATAACTCCTCAGCTGCGTATACGAATGTTGCTAGGTGTATATGGCGTAATGACGGCTATTATTCCTGTGCGTGGCAAGGAATGAGAAACTGTTAGGCGGACTAGAAGAGCACTGGATGGAGCTTGCATTAAACTTAAATTAGGTAGGTCAGGCTGCACCGTTCAAAGTAAAATTGCTTTAAGGCTTACGAAGAAACGCTCGTGGTGATTGTTGCGAAATTATTACGAGTAGGTACCAACTACTTATGCAGATATAACAATCTGTAGGCAGTTAATATACAGCAAGGCCAACATAAAGTCTAGACAGGTTAAACGAATGTAGAAAGTGACAACCGATTCCGTTCAGCAAAGGTTTCAGCCAAATGGCAATTTTTGTACTCTTAGTTGTCAATGAAAGTATCACCCCATCGTTCACGCGGTGCCCTAGTACCTCGTACGCTGAACTTAGGGATGAATGAGATCTAGATATTATGTCATTTTCATTCTGAGTGGTCCTCTCCTCCTTAATTTTATGGGTCTTAAAAATAGCCTACATAAGTAAATTATCCCCAGAGCTAGTATTTTTATAAACATTTGAAAGAACTCAAAAAACCAACAACACCAATTATTGCTTATACTACCGTTTAGAAGCATTTCGTTGTTTTTGTAGAGTGCAATGAGTCTTGACGTTTACTTATCGCTTTCCTTAAAGCGCACCACACAACTATAATCATTTGGGTTACTTTTTAGTTGTGCCTAGGAGACAACTAAAAGGTAACCCAAATGATTATGGTAAACGCGGACTTAACACATTCAATGACTTTGCAACTGGTTATCTCTTTGTGCATAGTAACTTGCTGAGTCATACCCGCTACGTCCTTGCCCGGTCGTCTCCTCACCCCGTCCGAGATGCCGAAGTTTTTATGCCTCTCGTAAGTTGATACAAGCCGTTTGTGGTCGCTCATGCGTGACAATTTAACGGCCAGACGACCTGCCACAGAACAATGCTTGTGACGTGATCCGAATTATTATGTGAAAAATTCTATGATGCTCTTGAAGTTTTTTTTTAATCGGTCTTCATTTGTTCTTACCTGCATCACAGATTACTAAATAGTTACCCTGCATGATGTAAGGGGCCACTACGACGTCAATTGACGACCGATTGGTGCAGTGGTCTTCATGTCGGACTTCTAAAACCAAGGGTCGCGGGTTCGATCCCCGCCCCCCGATTTTCAAGAAGAGCTCACGCGTAAACTATAGTGTTGCATTACATCACATCACAACCGGCCGGCATGGCAGTTGGTATGCAGCTTAGCAGAACGTGACGGCATGAATGAATGGGGTGGCTCAAAAGGCAGGAAGCCATGGCGAAGTGCAAGGGCGCGTGTAGACCACCATTGTGACGTCACGCGTAATTATTCCTGGCCGGTGACCGTTATTGGGCGAAAAAGGTGAAAAAAAATGCAGACATTTGGTAACGTGGCCATCTATAAAAAATAGCACTTTGTAGTGGACAAGTATGCCAGTTGAGTCCCCAAATAGTTAGGTACCTAGGTTAGGTATTATCTTAGCTAGAGGACTAACTGCTTACATACACATGTTTTTGACGTGACAACGTCTTATAAATCGATGGAGGCGACTGCACGCACCAAAAATCATGACGCTTGCGGCGTTACCTCGCTCTAAGGCGTTCCATTCAAGGCTTGAAATGCAAGCGAGAGCGCGGAACGAGCGACATAGAGGCAACGTGACAAAGACGTTCTCACGTTCAACTATCGTCAGTAAACCGACTTTACAGACAACAGATTTTTTTTTGTATCTTTGTGGTCTGACCAAGCTGAAGACCTCGCGTGTTCTTTGCTACCAACTTGATATGTTTCATTCAGGTAAATTACCATGCATTTAACTTCGCAGGTAACCATGTTATTACTTTAACTTGTTTTTCGCAACAAACAAATTGTAGAAACCCCGGTCTTGTTTTCACGTCCGTCCATTGTTCACTATGTTAGCCCCCCAGCGTCTGTTGGTCAATTTGCAAAGCAAATCGATTTACTTGCGAAATGAATAAAATACTCGTAGTAGCGTAGGAGCAGCAATTGAAATGGGAACTGCAAATGATCAACAATGGGTGCAATAAACGAGTAAAAGTAGGTTGTAAATTTGGAAATATCTGTTACTTACTAACTCAATAGTCCATACGAAGTAAAGACTATGTCAAATAGTGTATAGGTTACAATTCTATTCAGGCACTTAGCCTTGTCTTCATTGGAAAGATAGAAAATGTAAAAGTCTCCAAAACGTGCCGTAATATCGTTGTTGGTATCGATTGCGTAGGAGTCACTGATATGACGAAGGATGCTCAGTATGATACGAGTTGGTCGTCCTGCGAAATATGTGATAAATAAAAATAAATAGAATAAAAATCTTTACTTAACAGACAATTGAGATCCATTAAAGTTAGTAGCACAAAAAGACTTATACCTATGTTAGTATTTAATACCTAATTTAGTGCGAGTTTACACACGTGCTCGATAAGCGGACAGTCCCCGCTGTCGGCGATGGCTTGCAGAACTTTGTTGCGGCTGCCACGAACTCGCCTTAAAAGTGAGCCTGCTTTTTTACGTATTATGTGGTTGGGAAACTCTCATGATAATAGTAACTTAAATATTTCACGTTTCTGCTCTATTTCGTTCGTTCGTTTAATTTAAACTACTTATCGTATCGTATATAATATTTATATGCACATTTTTTTATTTAATTCTTACCTTTTCCCTTCTTTCTAGGGTAAACAACAAAGCGGCATCACATTCACCAGCACAGAGGAACCCGTGAGATTGGATAAACCGTTCCCTGACATCAGGCTGGTGGACGGACCCTCGATCCTGGCTGGGAGAGTGCAACTGTTGCATAGAGGGCAATGGCGGTCGGTCTGCACAAACTCGAGAAAGTAAGTATAATAACGGTCTTTTGGATATGCTCGGTCCAAAAAGTTGCCCATAAAAAGTATCTGCATAGTTAGTCATAATTTCAAAGCGAGCTGATGATGTAGACTCCTCAATTCTTAGGAGGAAATCTTTCAACACAGTTCATGACCATTCTACTGGGTTACGATGATGGTTATAATAAATCATGCGTTGTTTAAAACTTTTTGAATAAGGTTCAAATTTTTTAATTTTACTTACGCCATACCTTTACGAAATTAAAACTCTCATTGGAACTGAAATTTCGCTATTGATTATGTAGATTGTAGAGGTATAAACAGTGTGGACAATACTGGTGTCCATTGGAAATCGACATTATCTCATTAATAATACACTCTTACTTATAGCCGTCGTCGCAAAAAGCTTGAGAAGAGAATCTCATTAAAGCTTTCATAACCATATTCGAGGTTTTGCTGAGCGCATGTTAATGGGCAATTTGTGTTTTTGCAGTTGGACTCTCAACGACATGGAGACAGCCTGCAGGCAGCTCGGTTTCATGGGGGGGTCGTTCTATAACTGGATGGATCGACAGCCCGGGCGTCGCGCTCGGTTACTGTTCGAGGAGCCTCGGTGTAAGGGCACCGAGTACGACCTCTTCCAGTGCGACTGGAACTCCCGACAACTCGGCTCCGGGGTCTGTGACTTCCACCCCGATCTTGGCATACAGTGCCTCCCCCACCACGACGACAACGAACTAGGTAGCTCCGGCAGACACTGGAGAGGCATACGATTCGAACACGCCGTATTCGAACGAATCCTCACCGCGGTAAACACTCTCTACGTACCCACATCGATGTCTAGACTCGTACACGTCGCGATAAAAAACGCCGGCCTAGGCAGGGATAACAATGCAACGAGTGCTTTAGACATAATCGGAGTGCCGCCGGTTATGGAAGACATAGAGATATCTAACTCTGCGTTTAACGCTATTAACGTGACGTCACCGAACGCTCCCATCGTCATAAACAATTGCACTATTCAAAACAATAGAGGCTACGGTGTGTATGTGAATTCAACTTACGGCATGACCAGGATCGAGAATTGCCTGATTCACGACAACGGCGGCGACGGGGTCAAATACGTGGTGCACGAAATGAATATTGACGAGAGGCTTGATCGAAGCGAAATATTCGATTTGTGCACGCTGGCGTCCACGCCGAGTCAGACATTTCCATTGCAAATGTCCATAGAACAATCCCGCTATTCAAACATGGAAAGAGATTGTAGCCAAAGATTCTTTACAAGAAACGATCACGTCCTAACATTGAACTTTATCAAACTTCTAACGAATCAGAACAATACTGGAGAAATGTTTGTCTACGATGGTCTGACATCAGACGATAGACTTTTACTTACGTTTAGCATTAGAAATCACACGCGACCTCAGAGCGTTACTTCAACTAGAAACCGAATGTTTGTGCGATTCAGAGCCAATACTAGAACTGATATCGTTGGCTTTCTGAGATTGACATCGGGAGTCAGTAAAACATATGATTTAAATGTGACCGATACTATCATATCTGATAACAACGGTCGAGGTGTCGCCATTGAGAATTTAAGGTCACAAATTCATATTCATCGCACATCGATCTCCAACAATAATCACGTAGCTGGTCTTCACGTTGTAAGTGGGGCAGGAGATGTAAATGTGACTGAGAGTAGAATATCATTCAATCAAGGCGATGGAATAAACATCACAATGACTGGTGGAAACCGCAACGTTTCGAGAAGCATTCTGAGCTCAAATCAAGGATTCGGATTGGCCGTGTGGTTGAACAACTCACAAGAGACTGAATACGTACCAATAAATCAAACGACTGTAGTAGAATACTCTGAAATATTTAAAAATTTGGATGTTGGTATTTTACATGGCAACTTCTGTGGTGATAGCTGGGTTAATGTAACCGGTAACTGGTTCAACACCAGTATGGAAAGCACGATTGAAATATCAACCTGCTGGAGATTGAATAACCCTGTAAAATTACTCAACTTACAAATAGGCCATAATAGATTTTATCAGAACTTGAAAATACCTTTGAAAATTCAACCAGCTTTAAACGTCATGGGACGGATTGAATACAATTATTTTGAACATGGTAGCTATGGAGCGATAGTGATAATGAATCGAATAGAAGGGAAGTACATAGAAGAATTTGAAATGTTACCGGCTAGGTTCCAGATACAGCATAACTATTTCGCTGGTAACAGGGGTCCCTTCGTCGTCAATCTTGGCCTCTCACCGTACAGTGACATTCAATACATATTATTTTCAAGGAACTTTATACGAGATAACAAAATAAGGGAACCATTTGAACCGCTCGAAGGTGTGTCATCAAGACTTATTCCTCGGAGCAGAGTAGCAGCGGCAATTGTACTAGCTTCTAGTAACATCGATGTGTTCAGAAATATCATTAATAACCCGGAATCTCAATACGAAATTGGGTCACATGTTGAAGACCAAAGCAAGTTTCTTAACTGCACATACAATTGGCTTGGTTTCGGCGAGGAAGAAAAAGTTTACAATAGATTATTCCACCGAAAAGATAGATACAACCTTGCCAAAATACTTTACATGCCTTATTTGTTGCATAGCAGTAACCCGGGTGCCACACAAATTAATTATAATTCACTGTATGTTCCTCAATTCAATGTGCCAGGAACTTTCGTAGTTGGTGGTGAAGTAGAAGGTATCGAAATCTTAAGGCCAGGCGAATATGACGTCGATAAGGATATCAATATCAGGCCTGGAGGAAAACTCATACTACAATCAGGAGTAACACTAAAATTTCCGCCAGCTATTGGAATAATGGTTGCAGGAAAGCTCGAAGCAAGAGGAAAGCGACCTAATGATATCACATTTACCTTGAAAGAGGAGGTAACCATGACAAATGATAGTGTTTATGAGACTGACACAGAAATGCAACCAACTACACCAGGCTATGTTGAGCCTATTGTCCCTATTAGGCTTTTGGGAGGTCGCACTCCTCATGAAGGTAGATTACAAGTAAAAATTGATGAAAAATGGGGCACGGTATGTAACTATCGATGGAACATTATCAACGCTGCGGTTGTTTGTAACCAACTTGGTCTAGTCCTAAATCCAAATGATTGGTTTTTAGAACCCAATGAAATACCGACTGCCGGTATGACTGAAGATACTATTCTATCCAATGTCGAGTGCACTGAGTTTGATACTGATATCACTAAATGTAAGGCTGAAACTAGAGACTACTTCGAAAATTCATGTGATCACGAAAATGATGTTGGAATAAGATGTTATGAAACGAGCTGGGCTGGTTTGAGATTCAGTGTCATTTCAGAAAGGACTGATTTACAATACATTACTGTTGAAAAAGCTGGACTGCTCGATTACTCCTCGAATGCTTTCAAACCAGCGCTCCAAGTTGATTTCGCTCGGCATGGTCTCGAGAGTGTTAAAATATCGAACAATTATCACGATGGATTGGGTATCTTATATTCGGATCTTTACAGTGCTGATGCTGTAAATACCGTTAGGAATTCCGAATTTAGCAACAACAGAGGTAGCGGGATAAGCTTCAAGCAATTAGGACTGAAAGTGTATACGTCTGTTATTGAAAACAACGAAGTAGCCGGCATATATCATAACCCACATTTGACGGGATCACAACAAAGAGAATTGGCTGGCTGGTTTAATTTAGATCCTGGATTTAACATGGATGAATCTAGCTATCGTCCCATATTTATACCTGCATTCGAAACTGACATAAGTCTGGTAAATGGTGAGACAAGGTATTTAGTTTTCAGCAAACACTACGGTGAAAACATAGCTAGAACTTACAATATCAAGTGCAATCCTGGTTTCGTTCTTGGCCTGCAACTTCTGAACCCTATCCACAACTTCTCAACGGAGAGTATTTGCATATACGATTCTCAGAATATAAACGAAGGTAGCACACAATGGTGTTTAGATCGTGATTTATCGACTTTCCCAACAACGAGTAGTAGTTTTGGAGTAGTGTTGACATACGAAAGTGGTAACGCAGCATTGGGAGCCGTCGTTCTTGTAGTGAGCACCGTCCCAGCACCAGTTCAGAATATAAGAAATAAAATTATCAAAGGTCCCGTGCCAACTTTACAGGTAATCAATTCGAAAATTAAAGGTAATACAATTGGAGTGAAAGCTCTGTATTACAACCGTTTCCTAAATGAAATTGGAGATCACTTTTTGCGAAAAGCCAACGAAACTATCAAAATATTCAATTGTGAAATCGCTCATAATAAGGAAGAAGCTATTTATGTTAACACACCATTCTGGGACATCCACGCTAGTAACATAACTGAAATAACCATCATGGTCAATAGTAGTTTGATCACTGACAATGGAAAGGGATTATATCACTTTGCAAGGGATTTGAGAAGCGCGAACAATCTCTATCACTACGTTTTACAAGACAACACTATAGAAAGAAACAGGCTTGGCGGATTTGATGTTGCGCTACCCTATGTTTGGCAATACAACGAAAATTTCACTCATTCCGTCTACATGAACAATAATACTTGGCGTAATAATCAGAACTTTGGGGTCATTATTGATGGACACTTCGCTGAACTCAACATAACGAAAAATGTATTTACTGATAACAACTGCAAGACTGGACTCATGTCTATTAGAGGCATGGAAAAGAAAATGAGAATTGATGGCAATTTTATAGAAAAGAATAATGGCCAGTATATGGTTCAATTCTACATGGACAGTCAAAGTGAGATAATGGGGATCGTCTACGCCGTGTTTGTTTACAATCAAGTCAAAAATAATCGACATGTTATGCCTATGAACAGAGGAGCGATCATACGGACCATTGACCCAACTTACGTCATTGGCTTCAAAGGCATTCAGAAAGTAAAAGTGAGCAGAAATCTATTCGGAAACAACGACTTGCAGTATACTTTGGTAGCTGGTATCAGAACCGCAAAAATCAACAACTTATTGGATGTGACTGAGAATTGGTGGGGAAGCAATGTCCAAAAGGAAATAAAGAAGCAAATTTTCGATTTCG
Source organism: Pyrausta despicata (assembly GCA_963921415.1). Lineage (NCBI taxonomy): Eukaryota > Metazoa > Arthropoda > Insecta > Lepidoptera > Crambidae > Pyrausta > Pyrausta despicata. The sequence continues at coordinate 881,517 of OY992851.1, forward strand.
ATGACTGGAACAATCACGCTGTTGCCACTTACCTCCCGTATTTGCTAGAAGACAACCTTGATGCCAGCGTATCAGCGACGTTTAGTACCGATTCTGTAATGGATGTCAATGAACTCGGTGGTAGACTTCTTGCGGACTTCACTTTGGAATCCCGTTTAGCTCCTTACACAGTTAAAGCTGACATCACAGTTATGCCAGATGTTACGCTCACGATAAATCCAGGCGTTATATTGGAATTTGCACCAAATGTTGGAATATTAGTAATGGGCAGACTTGAAGCCAACGGGCATAGTCAATCGCCCATTATTATGAAACCCATTGAATTACCTAAAAATACTGAGTTTAATAGAATCGAAAAACGCGCGATAGGACAATACTCGCCTAGTCATCACAAACATAGGAGACAGCTAGAAAACTTTATAGCTCAAAATTCAATAAGATTATGTACCGGAAGAAACTGCACTATTGGCGATAATTTAGTGGAGAGAAAGAATGAAGGTTTCTTAGAATATTTCAATAGAACGACGCTTCAATGGGTGCCAATGTGTGATAATAGATTTACGGAAAGGAATGCTCAAGTTGTATGCCGAGAATTGGGATTCGACCCAATCAACGTATTTTTTGCTCATGATCGTCGGGTGGAATACCACAGTAACTCTCTGTCAAGAATTTGGTCATGGCCTGAGCCTTTACAGTGCGTTGGGACCGAAGACCGATATGATGACTGTCCAATCAGGCTCAACGGTCAACTCTACGGCCACAGGCATGAATGTAAGTGGGACTCAAAATTCGTATTCATTCATTGTGGAACCAGGAATTTGGATGAAAATCTCGACTATTGGGGTGGTGTCAGATTTGCGAATCCGGAGTTTGAATATTCTTTGTACGAGCACCGAATTCACGACCACCATACACATGATACGATGAAAAAAGTTGAAAGTTCATTAGTGCACGTACAAATCACCGGAGCAGGTATACTTCACAACGAAAAATCACCCGCAATCCAAAGCATCACAAGAAATCCTAGTATAAGAAACGTGAACATAACTAGATGTGCTCACCATGGTATTAATCTCGTATCGCCAACAGATACGATCGATATGAGATTTACATCCGTCAATGATGTATTAGGAGAAGGAGTGAATACAATATCCTTAACTGGAGAGGGTAGAGAATCCGAGGAATCTAGTTTCACGCCTTTGAAAGACTTGAACTTACCGTATCACATGTTTTCGCTCATCAATATTTGCGATAGCAGCAAAATGATTGTGGTAGAAGAAAGAGTTCTTCTTTACTACAAGTACGATAACAACCCTGTAAATTGTGTTAAGATCTTCAAGAGCATGTTCAGGGTGAAACCATTCGGTTTCAGATTGTTGCAATTTAATCTGTTCAATCATACCCAAAATTATGGTAAAAGAGATTCGCTGACTCTATACGATGGTGATATTTACAACATTACGGCGCCAATGATTGGTTACTTAGAGAATGGATCGCCTGATGAGAAGAAACTATTCAGAACTGATGGAGGAAGCTTGAGTATTAAACTTTTTGCTAATGGTGCATCGGCCGTCCATGGATTTATTGCTGAGATCGTCACTTTGCCTATATCTGCAATAGGAATAAGTAAGTTTCCACGAAGATTCAAGATTTTATCTAAAACAGCTAACTGCTTTAATGATTCTTATTTTTCGTTATTCTTTTTAAAGGTCGTGATATCCAGCACAACATATCCAACAGTGAATTCATAAACAACAGAGACGGTGCTATTACGTACCAATCCGTTGGAGAAGTCAATCCTTTGGTTGCTATCACACGTAACGAGATCACTGGGAACTGTCTCAAGTTGTATGGCAACTTTACTTCTTGTCAAGCTGCGATCAGAGTCGATGTGCAGAATACTCAAACTTTGGTTTTTAGAGTAAGTTAACCCCTTTTTCTTGCAAACATAAGTTAAACAACTTATGTTTGATTTTTATTTTGTGACGGTTTCGGTAACTTATAAAAACCCTTATGCAAGTACTTTATCATTTTCATATTGGATTTTCAGAATAACCTCATCCGCAAAAATGTTGGCGGCTTATTGGTGAGAGCTGACTCCAGAGGATCAGCTACTTCATTACGTGGCTGGATACACAATAACCTCTTCTTTGGTAACCACGACTTACCCTGTCTTCAAGTAGAAGGTAAGACTTATAACTTAATTTAATCATTTCAATTGTGTAATGTTATATGTTTGTGTCAAATAAATCACTTGTCCTATGTTTTGATTTTAAAGAGATTTTTAGTGTGATATTCAATAGTTTCTGCTTTCAATTTCTAGGGCGCCAATCATCTCCGTACCAAGAAGTGACAATCTATCGGAACTACTTCACTCGCAACCGTGTGCCGTACAAGGATGTGATCGTTTTGCGTCAGGTCGTCTCGAACTTCACATTCAACTACGTTCATGACAACTCTGGCCAGAGGATCCTGGAGGTGTCAGGATTTGACAAAGTCAGACTGCCCATCTATCAGACCACTTCGCACAACGGATTTTATAAGTGAGCTTATACTAAAAATATCAAGTAGCAAACTTTAAAAAAAAAATCAATCAATCTATCTATCAAATTGCAAAACCCAATATTTCGTTTTAAGGCTTCTGCAGTATTCTTTTTCCTGAAATTACAAGTTACATAGTTTCACACTTAACTCACTAACACCTCTTTGCGATGAGATAAGAAGGACCTTATCATTTATTATGAGGAATAATCAACACTTTTCTTATTCAAAGTTATTTTTTCCAGAAATTACGCGCTAGACAGAGAGGGCCGAGCCACCATAGTAGCCGGCACCGCGGGTCAGCATTATGTCGATAACATTTTCTTTAACCCAGACAATGACTATGAAATGATAACCGTCAACAGATCCATGTGAGTATTGCAATATTTATGATGTAAATGGGTGGGTTTTTTACATGAACTGGTATAAATTGGCCTCAAGAATGATCCTGACTATGCTTACGAATTTTTACAAAAGCATGTTTCTTCAAATGAAGTGAAGTATGGAATCTTATTTAGATCACCTTATTGCATTTAATACATTTAAATGTTTATGTTTGGTGATTAAGTTTATGTTGCATGTTTAATTTTAATTGACTTAATAATAAGGAAATCATAATTTAATAATTCATGATAACAATGGTTAGGAATCGTGACTTACATTCACTTCGATATCATAGCTCATCAAAAAGTGATTTATTCGATAAACCAAATTATTTATTTGCATGTTTTTGTTGCATGGCTGCCCTTGGACCATAGCTTTCTTGACTATAATCCAAATCTCATGAGGTAAGACATTCCTGATGATACCTATTTTATTTGTTGTTTTAACTGTTTTATCCAACAAAAATTTTGACATTAAATATCGTAATTTTAGCGCTCTGGATTTGTGGAGAACGCGAATAGACGCAAAACACAACTTCTGGAGTTACAACGAAACTTTGGCTGTAGCCGGCCGAATCAGAGATCAGTCCGACAGCCCCCTACTTCTAGAAGTCGACTATCGGCCGTTCTATATGAACAACCAGACGGTGCTTGGTGGGGGGAAGTGTCCCCCAGGGTGGGACACTGTCGCCGACACTTGTTATATGTATATCGGCGCACCTATGACGTATAAGGAAGCTAGGCTGTTCTGTTTGGTGAGTCTTGCGTTAATTATCTATACGGGAGGCTTCAATTTATACGTTTTGTGCCGGATCGCTGCAGTGCCGCAGCGATACGGTTGTAGCACTTCCTGCTGACATGCCTTCTTATAACTTTTGACCTCAGTTTGTTATTTTTCCTAGACACTCTTGACAGCTCAATACAAATATCGAGGGAAAACAGTTTTAGATCAAACTGAACCGAACCGACCATTTTAGGTATTACATCTATTGTGTGACGTTATGATTGTTCGTTGGACTGGTGCAATCTGAGCATTTCGCAATTGATAGTATTTAATTACTTAATTTTTTAGCAATAACAATGCAAATTTCTTTACAAGAATGTTTATTAAATGTGCAAATAAAGAAAAATGGACTGCCACAGGCGGGACCCGAGCCCGCACTCTCGCAAGCCGGGCGATTGCTATCCCAATTGAGCTACCGTGACACTTACTCATTGGTCCGAATTTCTTTAAGTGCTTGTTAGCTTGCAGCCAGCTATTCGCGCGTATGGCAGTCCATTTTTCTTTAAGTGCGTTTTAATTTCACATTGATAGTATTGTTGTTGGAATCAGTAGTATTATCCTGTTTATCTTCACATAATGGCATTTGCGATGGCTTAGTAACAACCAGCCTCTACCAGTGTAACTATTTTAGTGAAAATATTGCATCTAAGACTAAAATCGTAAAAATTAACTTCCAGTCGGACAACGCCTCCATGCCATACGTGAGCGGTAACTACGCGGCTCTCTACGAGTTCATACAGCGCCAGAACCAGTGGTTCCAGTATGGAGACAGGGTGTGGGTGAACCACATCGACTACGTCACTCAGTGCACGTCCTTCTCGTTCTCGACCGTGGACATCACGGACTGCAACCAAAAGAACGCTTTTATTTGTGAAATCGGTGAGTTCGAAGAGTAATAATAATAATTAACAATAATAAAACACAAACAACATCACATACATTGATCTGCCTACGTGGTAAGTAGCTAAAGCACTTGTGTTACAGTAAATTAACAGTGGTATGACAAATAAACTTACTAAATACATTTTTTTTATTTTTATTTATATTTCATACATACATCTATCTTTACAGAAATAATTCCAAAGCATATAATTACAATAAACATAGGTACATTCATATTAAAACAAATAAACTTAAAAAATACATACGAGTATAACACCCAGACCAGTACAAACAGACATGGTCATGCACACAAATGTTTGCACAGATATTGTCGATGAAACTAGCTACTGTGGTTAGATGACCATACTGTGGTTATCAAATTCCTCCCCTGAATATTTCCCTCCCCTCCATATAAGATTTGGGAATCTCTTTTGCGCTAGCTGTTTTATGTCATTTGTACGTATCTATGTGATGTGTTCATCATAACATTTTATTTTCCAGATCCGAAGATATCAATCGACCCGATGTCGTGGCGCGGCGACATGTTGGCCGTCGGCTTCATCGGCGTGTTAGCGGCTACCGTGTTGCTGGTCGGCGCTGCGTTGGTCTGCTGGTACTCCAAGTCTAAGCACAGGTAAGAAAGAGGTCATTCTAGACTTAGACTCTAGCTAGTATGATTTAGAAGCGTTAGGTTGTACAGAGTTACCAGGTCTTCAGTTCTATACCCGAGACTCTAGGCTCTATCTAGACAATGATGTTAGGTTATACAGAGCTAAAATGTGAAGATATCAATTGACCTGATATCGTAGCGCGGCGGAACCACTGCCATTCTTGATGCAAATGCTCCGCTGGATTCGCGAGTCACAAATGGTCCACTTTAACACACGCTACTTTTTGATGCAGTTATAGATTTAGAATTTTTTATCAATGCAATCGCGTGTTGGCTATTTATCTGTAGCGATGCAGCATTAATGCTGCATCATCGATGTTTAAACGATGTAGTTTCATCGCTGGTATTGCGTTACGAAAACGCCATAATGTATATATGCTACAAGTCGCAGTGTGAAATAGGCTTAGTATTAAGTATGTATGTATGGCAGTATACATATAGTAAAATCATCTTGCAGGCACTTGCAGCGGCTTCAGCGCAGGAACTCCATCCGGCAGTCGCTACACTCGGTGCGCTCTATCGGCAGTATCAACGGCAGCTTCCCCGACACCGCTTATCGCAGAAAACTCGCACAAATGGTGGGTAAAATAGTCAAGCAACATTTATTTCAAAATTCACATTTAAAAAAAATTGCGACCTAACTTTTTTTTTTGTAATATACAACAACATCACATGCTTTGATCTGACTTACTTACTTACCACGGAGTCAGATCAAAAGCTTAAGCTTAAGCACTTGTGTAACAGATAAAGAACCAACAGTGGTATTACAAATAAATTCAAATAAATACATGTAACACCCAGACAAACAACATGATACAAACAGACATGTTCATGAACACAAATGTTTGTACAGAGCGGGGATTAAACCCGCGACCGCTTCGTTATTAGCCAACTTCTTGACCATTACTTACACCAAAGTGGTCGTCAAGGCTTAGATATATACTTGTGATGTGATATTTTCTTCGTTCCGGCACCGATATCGACCTCAGGAGGTCGCTAGTGTTGTGTAACGTTTTGTTGTTGAGGTAACCAGTATTCACCTAGGTAGTTATACGTGTGAATTAACTTTAAATTCGAAATTTCAATATTATTTATTATTAAAAATAGCTGTGCTCGCGACGTCGTACGTGTGGAATAGTTATTTTGGGCACATACATATACTGCTGTCGCAGACATTATTTTAGATCATTTCAAGAGGAATAATTATTACATACATATATTTTTGGTATCTTGAACCGTTTTCGCAGCGCACGCAACGGATGCTCTCAAGGATGAATAATTTTCCCCGTTTTTTTCATTTTCCATTATTTCTTCGCTCATAATAGTTGCAACGTGATGTTATATAGCCTTCCCCGATAAATAGCCTATTCAACACAAAAATAATTTTTCAATTCGCACCAGTAAGACAACCAAATAAATAACATGCGTACTTATTGCCCCCTGCAATATTTCCAGAGCGCCCGTTCCACCGACACGCTGACCAAAGGCTCGGACTACCGCAAGATGCTCGCGTCCACCACCTCCATGGAGTCCATGGAGAAAAGCCAGTTCAACTCCTCACTCGAGGACACGCAGAGCTTCGACATCTACGAGGCGCACAACCCGAACGCGAACGTCATGCCGCTCAAGCACAGCACCTTCATGAAGAAACCAGCCTTGCCCGAATACTCGATTCCGCAGAACAACAACCGGCCGTACGATACTAACCAGTTCGAAAATAAGCAATTCGAAAAACCGGAACAGTTTGAAAAACCGTTCGACATCGCGTTCAGAAATGAAGGGTACAGAGACAACTCGGAGCCGGCGAGTGAAGCGCCCTCCGTGACTACGGAGGAAATACCCATCATACACAACCCGGGGGGTGAGCCTATGACGTCACCGGAGGACGACGCGATGTCGCCGGCGAGCGACCAGTACTACACGTCGGACACGTTGCCCCTGAGAGGGGAGGGGCGCGGGGCGGGGGGCGGGCTCGGGCCGAAGCTGTCGTTCCTGATGGAGCTGCGCGCGCGCACGCACCCGCCGCAGCCGCCTACAACCTTTGGACACAGAAGCAATATTGCTGGTAAGCGATTTGTACTATGCGTCATATTAGCCAAAACTTTATTTCTGCTTTGCCACAAAATTGGGGCTACTTTTACTTCAAAAAAAACAATATAAGATTCGTCCAAAATGTACTTTAAGCTTGAACTATTTAATATTTTGTAGGCGTTAACAAGTGTTAGAATTAAACTTAAGTGTAAGGTTAAAACTTAGGTGTATTTAAGTATCACCTCTGAATTTTAATCATCTTTCTTTTATTTAAATAAAGTGCGCAATAAAATCGGCGGTAGTGATAAGTGTTGCACTACTTTAAAATTTATACCAAAATAGTAGAAATGGTAGTGATTAAACACGTGGATTTTATAATTTTTAATCTTTTTGTTTTTTAGACCAACAGCAATTCTACGAGGACAATCTCCCCAGCCCACCGATGTACCAGTACGACAACACGCTATCAGAAAACATACCAAGTTATGACTCGAGCCCCCGTGACCTCAGTAGAGAATTTGACACCCCTACGCCAGACATGCATCACCGATCGAAGTCCGAAGCTCTTCTCGAAACAAATTTTGACTTCGATGATTCGGAATCCAGTCCGCTCCCGCTTTCTGAAGCTCACCGATCGCATAGTCAACCTTTAGAGACTGCTATGTAGTTTGAATTAAAGTAGGAAAATAAATTGTTAGGAATAACGAATGACAGATGCATTTAAGCTAGAGATTCGCAGTCAAAGTGTAAATCAACGCATCCCAAAGTTAACATTTGACTGCTTATTGATTGTATAGGTATGGATTTGAAGTAAGCGGTGGATAAAGGAAATCAGTGCCTTAAGTCGCAATTTTTTGGATCAATGTTCGTTAGACTAAGTCCATTCAGAAGTCTGTAATAGTTTTCATGATCATCTCCCTATGCTTTTATTTTACAAATTGGTTGTCAAAGTAATGACAATAATCTTAGCAGTGTAATATGCCTGACCTTTTTGTAAATCTAGTTTATTTTTCGTATGCATGAGCATATTTGTTTATTTTTCGTACCACTGCCACTAACAAGTATTAGCATTAAATGACACGTTTAAGAGTATTGTAAGATCTACACATGAAGGTTAGTTAGAAAAGTAACTTTTAAACAATGGCAATATTATTTAAGATAAAAATTCGTTGCGTTAGTGAACAAGACATGAAAAGACTGAACGAGGGACATGTCTTGATATAAGAGAATGCATTTGTGCATCTTCGCAAATGTGGTAAAACGACGTCGAATCGTGACTACATACATACTAGATTACATTCAAGTATTGGGCTTGAAATACTTTTAGGTATTTTGTTATATGATATGATAGGGTTAAGCTAGGTACACATAAGCGCTTGAAATATATAATGAATTATGATAGAAATATATAATAAAATACCGGATAGTTATGCAAGATCTCATTAAATGACATAACTACTTTACCTACATTATAATCATCATTATCACAATTTGAGTGAGATATTTGACCGAGAGTTGGTTATGAAATTTTATTGTAAATTAGATATTTTTAGATTTAATACTAATGACAATCATTAAAACCATCAAGCGCCTTTTATAATACACAATATATTTCTGTAGCAAATATTTATAACAAGTATCCAATGGTATGTACCGTTTGTTATAAATGTATTTTTATGTTATTTTCATTAGAATTTAAATTCATTGTCCGTCCTTAAGTGAGTATAAAAAGTATATTTACGTAGATTTACCATAGAATATATTTTTATTCCAATGTACACTTAATTATTTTGAATGTTAAGACAAATAAAATATAGTCTTTCCAAACTAATACCTTATATTTTATAAGTTATGTTAGTGAGATTTAAAAAAAAACTTTTTTGGTTTTGTCAAACAGTTTAGTAATTGTTAATATTTACATTATTCTTACACATCACTCTATATAAGCTAATTTCTTTTGACTTCTTATTTAGATCCTAATCTTAAAAATCTATTACTATTTACTTTCTTTACAATTATTTTTATATGTATTTCTTAACTTTATAGAATATGCTTTAACTGTACAAACAAGTGTTACGTATGTAACAATTCGAAAAAAAAGTGAATGTTAAATTACCCAATAAATAAAATCCAATCGGTATTTTATGAAGATTTCTGTGTTTTTGTAGAACCCTACTAGAGCTACAAGTCAATGAGTTACCAAGAAAATGTTTTCCTTACTGTCTTAACGTGAGTTAATGCAACCTGCAAACGCTGTCACGTTATATTTAGAGGAGAGAAATAAAACGGGACAAAAGTAAAGTAAGATTATATTATTTTAAAAAAAATTAAAAAATGGTAGATAAAAATAATCTCAGGGTGGGTCTGGTCTTAAGTCCGTCACAATGCCCTTTAAAACGTTCCCAAAACTCCCCTCAGTCGTCCAGCCGCCACCTGCAGCTCGCAGTTATATGTGCCCAGTTGGGCAGAAATCACCGGGCAGAAATCTTCAGAGTAGATTTTTACAAAATGCGAGTCCGAGGGTTTTAGACCCGTAGGGTGATCCTGTCGAAAATATTTGCTGTTAGGAAGTGCTTAGCGATGATTAGGGATAGCCACTAGCAGATATTGTTTGAATAAAAAAACAAAGAAAGCAAGCGAAGCGAAGCCTGATGATAGTTACTGAGTAGGGAGTCTAATCTATTTCTTAGTTAATCTGAGAGGTCATTATGGCATTTACAAATGATGATTTGCAGAATCGGAATACAATATAGCTAGTGGCAGTATGATCTTTTTATTATTATAAGCATTATGACATACTAAACATCTACAGTAATTTCACTAAATTAGGCATAGACTAACTAAAATACTATTTTAAATAAAATACGTACGAACGCACAAGATGATAACCTAAAAATTGTAGTGTCTTTTTTTATAATAGTGTTACGCCGGTGGGCTAGTGCTAAAACTTTGATCGTGTTTTTCCGTGCCTTGGAGGCGTTTTCAGCAGGCTGAAATACCATTTCAGGCCGTTTCAGAGAGTGCTCTAACACATACTAGTTTATCGAAATTTCACCCTAAGTTGCCGTTGTTTTCAGGCGCCTGAAACATGTTTTCAGTCCGTTTCAGGCCACCCTCTATCAGATGACGCCATAACCTGAAAACCCGTTTTCAGGCGTTTTCAGGACCCCTTATGGGCCTTTGAAGCCCACTTCAGTATATGACGTAATTTTTAGTAGGAGTGAAAGAGATAGCACGATTAGAGAGAGACAGCTATACTGACAACATTCCAGAAAGGTGTGACAGAGACAGCACAAGACAGGGATAGCACTATGATGCCGAACATTCGAGAAAGGTATAGGCTAGGCAAGACGGCATTTGGAAGGATCCCGAACAGTCTCGTACTGGGTAGTAGGTACCTACCGAATATTCGGGAGTCCTTGCGGCCGGTATATAAGGAGCCCGGGAATGCGTCCGAGTTTTGAGTTTAATTTGGGAAAGCGACGAGTAAACATCGAAGCGAAAACTGCGACAAGAAGATTTTGGAGTGCGATATAAGTGTTTGTGTACTAAGTGTACAACACTTAGTACACGTAAAGTGTGTACAATAAATCCTACTCTACTTCATCGGTTTAGAAGTGCATTTCAATCTAGATCCCACACCCCTAGAACGTAACATTTGGTGTCAGAAGTGGGATGATCAGTAAGTTGTGATCGCCTATTTTAGCAAGTCGCTATCGAAGCCGGAGAGAAACTACTGCGTCACTAGGAGAGAATTGCTGGCAGTCGTCAAAACTCTGCAGCATTTTAGTAAATACCTGCTTGGACGCAAGTTCCGAATAAGAACTGACCACGCTGCTCTAAAGTGGTTGTTAGAGTTTAAGAACCCTGAGGGTCAGGTGGCACGCTGGATCGAACAACTGCAGGAATATGACTTTGTCATCGAACATCGCAGTGGAAAGTCACATGGCAACGCAGATGCCCTCTCTCGAAGACCTTGTCCTGATGATTGCAAACACTGTTTAAGGCAAGAGGGTAAGGACTGCGTGAAGATGTTGAGGACAGACACTGTTAGCGAAGAATGGAGTGATGAAGCAATGCAAGAAGCACAACAGGAAGATGGCGATGTAAAGCCCATTTACTATTGACACCGGAGCTTCTCGGACCGTGATCAGTTCTCGACTGCTGAAACACCTGTCCAGGGATCATCTAGTCCGACCAATGCGTCTTCAGCTGCAAACGGCTACCGGCCAGTACATCTCCGTCCAGGGGGAGCAGGAAGTGTCAGTGAAGATTGGAGAAAAGAAGTACTGGCACAAAGTCATCATTGCTAACATCGTAGATGACTGCATTATTGGTCTTGACTTTATGAGGAAGTACGAGTGTAAGATCGACATGAAAGGAGGCGTGCTGAAATTTGGGGCTTATGAAGTTCCTATGGAAGGTGGAGTGAGTGGACATGTCTTCTGCGCTAGAAGGACTACACTTCAACCGAGATCGCAAGCCCTAGTTCCGGTGACATTGCCGCACGGTGCGAGACAAGGATCTCATTCCTGCGTGTTAATAGAGAAAATGGACGGCAGTAAACCATGGATGCCAGCTCGCACAGTGGTAACGACGTCATCTGCAGCATTTATAAGGGTGCTAAATCTAAGTGACACTCAACACGTCATAAGTAAAGGAACCCTTATGGGAACATGCGAGGCAATCTCTTGGATACGGAGTTGCCATGGGTCGAAGGAGAACAAGTTACAAGAAGAAGTTGTGGAAATTGGAAAGTTATTGGAAAACTGCCAAAATGATCTCACAAAGGAAGAACTTCTTAAGGCACGTAATTTGCTAAAGCGCTATAGGAGCGTCTTCTCTGCACATGACAGTGATATCGGGAGAACTGGAGTAGTGCAGCACGAGATCGACACCGGAGATGTCATGCCTGTTCGACAACGACCGCGGCGAGTTCCAGTAGCTCGAGAGAAGGAAGTGGAAGACATGATCAAGGAAATGAGGAGATATAAAGTGATAGAACCGTCGACAAGTCCTTGGTGTTCTCCAGTAGTCTTGGTGAAAAAGAAGGATGGAACCATGAGATTTTGCGTAGACTATCGTCGACTCAACGATGTGACTAAGAAAGACAGTTATCCATTGCCTAGGATAGATGACACTTTGGACACTCTGCATGGAATGAAATGGTTTTCCACGTTGGATTTGAAAAGTGGCTATTGGCAAGTGGAAATAAAAGACAAGGACAAAGAGAAAACAGCCTTTTCAACCGGTAAAGGACTTTGGCAGTTTAATGTAATGCCGTTTGGATTGTGCAACGCACCAGCAACGTTTGAGCGGTTGATGGAGCAAATACTGGCTGGTCTCCTGGGTGATACGTGCCTAGTGTATTTGGATGACATCATAATTGTAGGCAAAGATTTTGATGACCACCTCAAGAAGCTGGAACAAGTTTTGTCCAAGTTGCGCGATGCTAACTTAAAACTAAGTCCGAAGAAATGCTCATTCTTCAAGCGCAAGGTTAACTACTTGGGACATGTGATTTCATCAGATGGCATCCAGACAGACCCTGAGAAGATAAGTGCAGTTAAGGACTGGCCGACACCGAAAGACAAGACAGCAGTACGTGCCTTCTTGGGACTTTGCTCGTACTACCGACGATTTGTAAAGAACTTCTCAGATATAGCAAAGCCTTTGCACCAGCTGACAGAAGAGAAAAGACAATTCAACTGGGATGATCAGTGTGCAGCAGCTTTCTCAGACCTCAAACAGAGACTTTGTGAAACACCGATTTTGGGATATCCAGACCCAGAGAACGAGTTTGTTGTTGACACTGATGCAAGCAATACTGGCATTGGAGGAGTCTTGTCACAGAAGAAGGGTGATCAGGAAGTTGTGATCGCCTATTTTAGCAAGTCGCTATCGAAGCCGGAGAGAAACTACTGCGTCACTAGGAGAGAATTGCTGGCAGTCGTCAAAACTCTGCAGCATTTTAGTAAATACCTGCTTGGACGCAAGTTCCGAATAAGAACTGACCACGCTGCTCTAAAGTGGTTGTTAGAGTTTAAGAACCCTGAGGGTCAGGTGGCACGCTGGATCGAACAACTGCAGGAATATGACTTTGTCATCGAACATCGCAGTGGAAAGTCACATGGCAACGCAGATGCCCTCTCTCGAAGACCTTGTCCTGATGATTGCAAACACTGTTTAAGGCAAGAGGGTAAGGACTGCGTGAAGATGTTGAGGACAGACACTGTTAGCGAAGAATGGAGTGATGAAGCAATGCAAGAAGCACAACAGGAAGATGGCGATGTAAAGCCCATTTACGATTGGATCAACGCTGGGGCGCCCAAACCAAGGTGGTGTGAGGTAGCTTCGATGAGTACCGTGACAAAGAGCTACTGGGCGCAATGGGAAAGTCTGGTTATGCACAATGGCGTACTGTGCAGGAAATGGGAGTCAGAAAACGGAAAGGATGCTCATCTTCAAGTGGTTGTACCAAGAAAGAGAGTCAGCGATGTTTTAAGATCCTTTCACGACGGCGCTTCCGGTGGACACCTAGGAGTAAAGAGGACTCTGATGAAGATTCGGCAACGTTTTTACTGGATAAACTGTCGGGACGACGTGGATGACTGGTGTAGGAAATGTACTAGCTGTTCGTCAGTTAAGGGACCACATACACGCAGTAGAGGTGCGCTTAAAGTTTACAACGTGGGAGCGCCTTGGGAAAGAATTGCTTTAGACGTCGCAGGCCCGTTCCCGACCTCTGACCGTGGAAACAAGTACATCCTGGTGGTCATGGACTATTTCACCAAATGGCCTGAGGTATTTGCCATTCCGAATCAAGAGGCAGTCACAGTAGCGGAAACTGTAGTGTCTGAAGTGTTTTGTCGGTATGGTGTGCCTCTTGAGATCCACAGTGATCAGGGAAGAAATTTTGAGTCTCTGGTGTTTCAGGAGACTTGCCGAGTCATGGGAATTCATAAAACTCGGACTACGGCCTATCACCCACAGTCAGACGGAATGGTTGAGAGATTCAATCAGACTCTGGAACGACATTTGGCCAAAGTAGTTGACAACCATCAAAAGGATTGGGACAGGCATATTCCGCTCTTTTTAATGGCATATCGGACAGCAGTTCATGAAAGCACGGCCGTAACTCCTGCGTGTGCTAATTTTGGAAGAGAACTACGTTTACCTGCAGATCTTCTGACCGGACGTCCTCCAGATGCACCAAAGACGGTTTCGGAGTATGCAAGTGAACTGCGAAACCGGCTTGATGATGTTCACAGCCATGTTCGTGAACATGGATTGCAGGCCAGTGAAAAGGTGAAGACCAGATACGACCGGAAGTCTAACCAGACGAGGTTTGAGGAAGGATCATTCGTGTGGCTACATAACCCTATGCGTCGAAAAGGAAAGTCACCGAAATTGTCGCCGAGTTGGGAAGGGCCGTACAAAGTAGTCACAAGGATCAACGACGTCACTTATCGGATACAGCGCAACGCACGTAGCCCCTGTAAGATTGTTCATGTGGATCGGTTGGCCAAGTACCATGGAACGAATGATGCTCGGGACGAGCATGTCTAAGGAGGGGGTAGTGTTACGCCGGTGGGCTAGTGCTAAAACTTTGATCGTGTTTTTCCGTGCCTTGGAGGCGTTTTCAGCAGGCTGAAATACCATTTCAGGCCGTTTCAGAGAGTGCTCTAACACATACTAGTTTATCGAAATTTCACCCTAAGTTGCCGTTGTTTTCAGGCGCCTGAAACATGTTTTCAGTCCGTTTCAGGCCACCCTCTATCAGATGACGCCATAACCTGAAAACCCGTTTTCAGGCGTTTTCAGGACCCCTTATGGGCCTTTGAAGCCCACTTCAGTATATGACGTAATTTTTAGTAGGAGTGAAAGAGATAGCACGATTAGAGAGAGACAGCTATACTGACAACATTCCAGAAAGGTGTGACAGAGACAGCACAAGACAGGGATAGCACTATGATGCCGAACATTCGAGAAAGGTATAGGCTAGGCAAGACGGCATTTGGAAGGATCCCGAACAGTCTCGTACTGGGTAGTAGGTACCTACCGAATATTCGGGAGTCCTTGCGGCCGGTATATAAGGAGCCCGGGAATGCGTCCGAGTTTTGAGTTTAATTTGGGAAAGCGACGAGTAAACATCGAAGCGAAAACTGCGACAAGAAGATTTTGGAGTGCGATATAAGTGTTTGTGTACTAAGTGTACAACACTTAGTACACGTAAAGTGTGTACAATAAATCCTACTCTACTTCATCGGTTTAGAAGTGCATTTCAATCTAGATCCCACACCCCTAGAACGTAACAATAGTAAGACTACTGGCTAACGAAATATTGTGACATCTTAAGATGAAGTAAATATTAACATTTCAATCTTTTATAAAGTTTTAACACTTGCGTTCGTATGTAAATTTACTATCATTAAAATAAGCTTACTAACTAAATACATGAAGTTGAATTTGTGCACAACTTACCCAGTTCGGGAATATAAGAATAAACACTTTATAATAAGCTTTAGTGAAAGCTTCAAGGTATAAGAATGTTTAGATATTCACTAATTAAAGATATTTAGTTAACAGGCACGTAAACGTTGTGCCGAGAACTCGAGACGTGGTCGTAGCAAAAATGGCCGCTCCTTGCGATCGAACACGTAGCCTATTGTCACTCCTGCGCCGCGCTCGGCCGTGTTCCGAACCGGTTAGAATGAGTTGCGCGCGCAGCTTATATTCAACTGCTTACAAAATGATTTGCACGATTTGAAATTACAATGTTTGTTTTGAGTTTTACATTTTAGTACTTGTTTAAAATACTTTGTTGTAGTAAATAAGTTTATAGGATTAGGATTGTACTTTACTTTTATTCTTAATGTTTGTATTTTAGTTTTAGTTTTGATTCTTCTTGAAGTTTTATCTAGTTTAAGTTTAGTTGATTAATGTAACAAGCGTTACAACGCATAATAATACAAAAAAAATGTACCCAAACGAGGCAAGCCTTCTCAACATAAATCTTGGCTTGGAAAAACACAAAGTGAATAAACCTCACACCAGTATCTTAACCCCTTTTGACGTGACAACGTCTTATAAATTGGTTTGCCGGGTGACACCTCAAGAAACTGCGTTACGCTGCTCCGCTCACGTTTCGCGCGAGAGAGACAGAGCGAGAGAGAGAGAGAGAGAGAGATAGGCATACACATTACCACTCAAAGTCGTTGTCACGTAAAACTTTCGCGCGTATACCGACTTTACAGGCAACCAATTTTTTTTTCGTTTGAAAATCGAACAATATTACTGAAGTTCTGTCTGTCCGTAGGTATCCCTTTTCCATAGAATAAAGAATACATGGGGTCGATTTGCTATGATGATTATAATTTAACTTACATGAAGACAGCTGCTGCATGAATTTATATCATTGCCTTTACATTTAGAAATAATTCTACTGCTGATAAATAAAAAACTTTAAAAAATTCAATCTTTTACGTGTTAGACCGACAGCCGAAAGATGGTTATTTTTTTTCAAAGCAGCATAAGATTATAAAATAGTAGGAAATCTGTTCGAAAATGAAGCAACATCGGTAACGTCATGCAAGGAACCACCATGAAACTTGTTTGCCTGTCAAAAGCAAACGTCAATATCAACAGCACGGGAACAGCTGTCAACAGCTGGCTGCTGATAGCGTTACGTTCCAGTTTTTTGTTGACGATAGTTTTTAAAACTAGAATAAAAACAAATGAATCCCGCGTGTCCTCTGCAAAATAAATCGATGACGGTCACATTTTGTTTTTATTAGAAAAAAAAACGACAGTACTAAGTAGACGAGATCGTATGCAGTTTCCATCGTAGTGCGATGATTTTTTATTGATATAATTGTGTTTAAACCAAATTCGGATCGACAATGGATGCGTCAGGATCAATTAACAACGACAACGAGGCGTGCGTGGATACAATTGAGAATGAGGAAGAGATAATTGACGATTCTGAAGAAAGGGAGTTGGTGGCTGATTCGTGTTCCACGAAGGTTTTGGACACATCGGAGCTACCGATTGACAGATATCGAATCGTGTATATCCTGTTCTACCTGTTCGGTATCACCTCATTGGTGCCCTGGAACTTCTTGATCACGGCCAATGATGTAAGTAATGATGATGAATTAATGGCTTTGTCCCTTACAGCCATAAAGAAAAAAAGGCAATATACCATAAAGAAAAAATAGTCATATTTTTTTAAAACTCATATTAACTAGCAAAGTCAGGCTTTATGTTATTTGTTTTATCTTTGTCTATTGATCAGTGTATTGAAGGGTAAACAGTTTTTTAAAACTAGTAGTTGTTTCATTAATTGTGACTTATGCTAAAAAAAACCTTTGTTAAATAATTAACACTAATCTATTTTAGTTTCAAAAATGTTCAATTAACTGCACATTGTATTCATTAGTATTGCAGCTAGAAACATGTGTGACAGTGATTAAGATTTAGAGCAATTATTCACCCAGTTTTTATTTTCTATGTTTTAGTATTGGATGTACAAATTCCGGGATGTTTCTCCAAAGAATCTCACAATGGAGGAGTTTCCGCCATTTCAGAAGTCCCAGTTTCAAGCAGAGTTCACCTCATACCTCAATGTGGCTACAGCTATACCCAACTTGATATTTCTTATTCTGAACTCATTTTATGGGCATCTGTAAGTATTTTTTTTTTAAATAATATGTTGGAGGAGTGTGCCTCGTACCACCCCATCTCATAGTTAAGGTTAGGCCTTTGCCCAAAAAAAGGCATCTGGGCTGCTATCTAATTCTGAGGCAAAATATCTTGGGTGTTACAAGGATAAGAACTGCTTGCGTCTTTTGACTATCTAAGATAAAAGTTGTATTATTATTCTCTGTTAGTTATTTTGAATTAGAGTATCTTAGGGCTGATTTCAATATTCTATCTACTTCTGACTGAAAGTATCATACTGAAAGCTGTCTTAGGTTAATAGTCCTCCTGGCCGATTGCGACCATGGCAGGCAATCTCAACAGAGATCAGCCAACTACCCAGGAGATATATACACACACAGTGTGTATTGTGCTTACACTTGTGCACTATATATGTGAGCACAGTGCACTCACTGGTCCATCTTTCTCAAAGTTCAGTGAGATGGTTATCTGAGGTGTTAGTAATTTATATGAAACTGATAGATACTTTGAGTCAAAGATAGAGAAACTTTAAGTCATGATAGAATATTAACAATGGCCGTTAGTTACACACCCTTTTATGCATTGTCTTTTCTTCAAATTGTATTAAAAACATTTTTCCAGAGTGTCTCTCAAAAATAGACTGCAAGGGTCCCTAATTGTGGTCACATTAGCATTCCTGGTGACAACGGCACTGGTGCAGGTGGATACCGATGAGTGGCAGAACCTGTTCTTCATCATCACCATGGTTACAGTGGTCATAATGACTGGTAAGTTACAATTCATTGTCCAAACTTTAGAACTTGACAGATTGGTAAAGTTTTCATTTTAATCCATTTGGCCGTTTTCAGGTGATGCGCGTACATTTAAACAAACTATTTTTTTTCAAAGTAATAGGTTTTGCTAGGTGTAAGTACTGCACTGCTCAACAAAGTCTAGGGAACAAGCCAATTATATGACTTTATTTGTAAAATCTTCTTTAAAAAAGTACTGATCTCTTTGAGGTAAACAGGTAGGCTGAATGTTTATCAAACGTTGTTCGAATTTAAAAAAAAAAAATTAGAAACAAAAGAATTTTCGTAAAAGGCGGGAATCTTTCACTTTGATTGCTGTGTATTGATACTGTATGAGAATTTTAAAGATAAAAATTTGTTTTATTGTTTTATGATTTTATTGAAAAACAAAATTAACTGTTGTTATTCGTAACTTTTGCGACTACGGCCATTATGTCACGACGTCATTTAACGCGGGAAGAAATGATTCGAGCTGTAGGAATGTTGGAAGCTGGGCTACCCCAACGCGAAGTTGCAGCTGCTCAGAATTCTCACGCGAGCGTTATCTGCAGACTGTGGGCACGTTACAGACTTACTGGCGATGTAGCCGAAAGGCACAGAGGCAGGTATAGGGTTACTACGGAAAGGCAAGACCGTTTTTTGCAAAATGTCGCAAGGAGGCAACCCACCATTACGGCTCGTCAGTTGGTAGAAGACCTCCAGTCGCAGCACCAGGTTGCTATCAGTGACCAGACTGCTCGGAGGAGACTCCATGAAGCTAATCTTCGTGCTCGCAGACCACTAAGAGTGCCCGCGCTGCGTCATGGAAATCGAGGACGTCGATTATTGTGGGCACGTGAACATTTGCAGTGGACCGTAGATCAGTGGGCACATGTACTGTTCTCCGATGAATCTCGCTTCGGATTTCATCCAGATTCAAGAAGAGTGCGTGTTTGGCGGATTCCTGGTCGGCAGAGTCGGCTTCAAAACCCACAGGAGGTGCATCCCTACCAAGGTGGTACAATCATGGTGTGGGCTGGAATCCGCCTGGGTGGACGGACGGATCTCGTTTTGATCAGGGGAAATTTAAATGCAGAGCGATACTGCGAACAGGTAGTCCAATCCGTGGTTATCCCGCACCGACAAAATCTGGGCGCAGATTTTATTTTTATGCAAGATAATGCACGACCACATACTGCGAGTCAGGTGATGGATGTGTTCCGCGAGTACAACATCGAAGTGCTGGAGTGGCCTGCTCAGTCCGCGGACCTCAATCCCATTGAACACGCGTGGGATTTACTAAAGAGAAGGGCTTTTAGAAATCTCCCTCAAAATTTGAACACAGCAGATGACTTTTTCACATCTCTCCAGAGAATGGAGTCTTCTTCCACAAGAGACAATCGATAGTCTCATAATCAGTATGCCACGACGATGTCAAGCTGTTGTTAATGCCTTAGGGGGTCCAACTGATTATTAAAAAAGTCCCCGCATATTTGTTCTTAACTGTAATGTTTTAATTTTTAAGAAAATTTATTAAATTAAATTTCTTTGTTTAGTTCTGTAATACACTTTCTTTGTTTTTCATTAAAATTACCTCGTTATTCAAAAACTGAATCCTTTATTTATATACGCAACTAATTAAGCATTAAATTGCGCATCGATTGGTATATACACTTTAAAACAAAAATATATAAAAATAAAAATATTCCCTAAAACCCTCCTGTTCCCTAGACTTTGTTGAGCAGTGTATAAGTACACCTAGCAATTTTTTATATATCTCCAAGTACAGACCCTTTTCAGCTTTCTTATACTCGTATGTATGGAAGTATACAAGACCCATAAGATATGTTATGATCTAAAGCATACAAAATCTATAACTGCAATAATGATAATGTTTGTTTTTGGATCATAATGAACAGATGTCTTATCTTGAGCTTGTTATCATAAAGACCTTTGATAATGTATGTATCCAAGACTATTTACTCATATCATGACCAATAAATAATGCTATGTGTTAAGTTTCAATATTTGCAAATTTTAGAGAAAACGAACTGTTTATAATGTTTTTAACTACTTTATGAACTGATGACTTAAGTTAAAGAATAAATGTACTGGGTACTTTATAATTTCAATAGCATACAATGTAATTAAAAACATATCTCTACAGACTGAAAAAAATATGTTTTACACATTATTAATTGATTACCTGTGCATATGTTTGTAAACACTACAGACACGCGTTCATTGTTGATATTTCTGTACTTTCTTATTACTTATTTACTTTTTATATGAAGCAAATTGTTTTCATTGATAAACAAAGCTATTAATCAATTAGGAGTTGGGTAGTAAAAATGATTACATTACATGGGAGCTGCATCAAATGTAAACATAAACACATTAAGGGTGACTAAGTCCCTATAGTAGTATAGTCGTTTGTCGAGCTTTTGACCTTTAAAACCAGATTTAAATTGTATGTATTACGACATACATTCTCTGTTGCCAGAATGCATGAAACAAATATCCAAATCATGCGTACGTACTTTTTACGGAGCGTCGGCTTACTATAAACCAACGCAGTTTTTAGGGTTCCGTAGTCCGACAAGGAACCCTTATAAGATCGTTCAGTCCGTCCTAGTCTGTCACAGCAGAATATCTTCTACGTTTATTGACTGATTTGCATGTAACTTGGTTCGAGGATAATTCACATATACATCTCATTTTTGAAAATACGAAAAATTACAATTACCTCTTTTTAAGGGTACCTCCCTATACATGTAAAGGGAGTGTGAATTATTTTTTTTGAGTGCACCCTCTTTTGTGGTATCTTTGAAAAGGACTATGAAAATAAGATCGGGTTTTCATACAACACTTTTTATCAGCTTCACCATTTGTGAGTTATAGCCCGCCAAAGTCGTTTACACGGTCCGCCCCTCCTGTAATTTCTAAAGTCTTGGACCTATAAACTTCAAATATCTCACGTAAAGCAACAGGTACGGAAACTCTTATTTAAAATTGTTTCGGGTATCCTGTGATGAATACTTTAAAAATTATAAATAATACTTTAAAAATTATAAATAATATAAAAATATATACTTACTTTACAATGATGACATTGACGTCTAGGGAGATGATTATGATGCAAGAAATACAAAACAGCGCGGTGCCAAAATTGACTACGGAACCCTACTTTATGCATTGTCCGACACGCACTTGGCCGGTTTTTTTTTGTTTCTTTGGTTTGCGTTTACAGACTTTGAAATGACACACTTTTAACGGATTATTTCGCGATTTATTTACATTTTGTTCTAACCTGACGTTTCGGACCCATTTCAGGTAGACTACCTACCTACCAGTCAGTCTACCTGTGACCACGTGACAACGCAACAAAATGTATATAAATCGCGAAATAATCCGTAAAAAGTGTCTTATTTCAACGACGTAGTTTTGCTTTGAAATGTTACTCCCTAACCTGCCCAGCCACCAGACCGAACTCCCTAACATTTCGTTTGTATCTTCGCTTATATTCGCTTAGCTTTTAAGAATGACAAAGCTACACCCGAAACTACGGAAAACGGCTTGAGATAGTAAGACGGCTGATGAAAGACATCAACATCATGATGAGGAGCAGTGTAACATAAGGCATGGTGTGGTTTACTCTTTGTACTTCTTTGTTTTACTCACACACATAGGTACACAGAGTTATACATAATGTGATTTACAACTTATTGTTAAAGCCCTCGTTAACCAACCCTCACAATAGACCTTAGAGGAGTAGATGCGGCTGAAAATCGGTGCTGATATGTCAGCAATAGCTGAGCCGCATCCAATTGCTTTAATGTTTTATTTTATTTAGTACTAGCTTTTACCCGCGACTTCGTCCGCATTAGGTTGTTTTTTTGGAATGCTTTATTTTCCCGTAATACAAATTTTATCCAAATATAATTAAAATCTTTGGTAATTTAGGAGTGAAAGCGATCAGATTCCCCGGAAAGTAATTTTACCCATGCAAATGCGTTGTTTTCCCGCGGTCAAAAATAACTCATGTCCTTTCTTAAGTCTCTAACCATCTCCTTACGAAATTTCATTTAAATCTGTTAGTGTATAGTGTTCTGTGTGTTCTATTACATTCATTTTTTTTTGGTTTGCTTAGTTTTAGTTTAATTTTCATTATATTGTATTGTAATATGTGCCAAATAAATATTTTTTCTTTCTTTTCTTTCTTTAGTAGTGAAAGCGTAAAAGCGATCCGCCCACTTGAATTTTCCCATGGGAATGCGTCATTTTACCGCGGTAAAAAGAAGCCTATGTCCTTTCTCGGGTCTTCACAATAATAATATTAGTATGGATAAAGTTCTAAACATTGTTACTATTTATTGTTATTGGAAGCAATAAACTCAAGTTATTATTATTATTGTGTTGGTTACGCGTACGCCCTTAGCGACAAGCTCTACCAAATATCCCGATATGTGATTCGAACTGTTTGTTTGTTTGTTTCAGCTGCCAGTGCGGTCTTCATTGGTGGTCTAGTCGGCATAGCGAGTCGATTCTCCAAAGAGTACATGGCAGCAGTCGTCGCCGGCCAGTCACTCGGCGGAATAATAGCCGCCATTGCCCAGATTATATCCCTCGCCTTCAAGATATCGCCTCTGCACAGCGCGCTCATCTACTTCATCATAGCTGACATTATGGTCATAAGCTCGCTGATTTCTTATGCTATGCTGTACAAGATTGACTTCTTCACCCACCACATTCTTAGAGGCTGCGGTGGCATGGCGACGAACAGGCATAGAGAAGTGTCCATGGTTCTGATACTGAAGAAGATTTGGGTGTATGCGTTTAGTATCTTCGCGGTGTTCGCGATCAGTATGGCGGTGTACCCCGGCATCACTGTGCTGGTCGAATCGCAGAATAAAGCACAAGGGAGCGACTGGAATAGTGAGTAGAATCTGATATCTTATTTTACCCCGCTTATTAGGCTTTTCTCTTAGCGGCAAAAGCTACTTCACGCTTACGCATAACGAATGGGACAACATTTTTAAATAAGTGATTGGCATCTTAGCAATGGGTCATCTTAGGTGTGACTTTTGACGGTTTTGACGACAGCTTTGGTCTAGTGGTCTGAGGTCCAGACTCCAAAGCCGGCTGTCGCGGGTCAGAATCCTGCTAGGGGCAATTGTTTATGAGATTAGCACGAGCATTTGTACCTGAGTCATGGGTGTGTTTATAAATGTATAAGTATTTCTATCCGTTATCCTAGCCACCATAGCACAAGCTAACGCTTAGTTTGGGGCTAGGTAATTGGTGTGTTCGTTGAAACAATTTATTATTACTATTATTACTTCCTAAACCTTTGTTTAGACGGCTAGTTATTTTAAAAAAATACTAAAATATGTTGTTATTGGAATGTGGACACTGCCTAAAATGGAACATTGAATCACTAATGAATATTAAAACAGTTTTGTTTGTCGTATTTGAATCATGCCCCAATACTCATAATACATATAAACGTATATATTAGGTCCTTACCTATGAAATTGGCGTTTTGTATGGGAGGAACAAAAAGTCGAAATTTTTTTATATAGCATATTTATTTAATCAAAGTATGAGCCATTGTAATCTATGCACTTTTGCCATCTTATAGGTAGTTCATTGATCCCTTTACTAAAAAAACCATTCGAACGGGAATCAATAAAATCTTTGAAGGCGACTTGGACTGCCCCATCTGAGTTGAACTTTTTCCCTTGCAAGAAGTTATCCAAATTTCGAAAAAAATGGTAATCTGTTGGAGCAAGGTCCGGGGAGTACGGTGGATGCCTTAGAGATTCCAATTGAAGTTCTTCTAATTTGCTAGCCGTCTGTTGTGCAGTGTGTGGTCTAGCGTTGTCGTGAAGCAGCAGTGGCGTAGAGCGATTGACCAGCCTTGGTTGTTTAGCAACTAGCTTTTCCATCATGGTTTGCAATTGCTGACAATAGATATCTGCCGTAATCGTCTGGCCAGATTTGAGAAAACTGTAATGAACGACACCGGCGCTAGTCCACCAAACGCTTACAAGTAACTTTTTATTGGTCAATTTTCGCTTGGAGCAGGCTTTGGCTGGCTTGCCAGGGTCCAGCCATTGCGATGAGCGCTTCCGATTATCGTAGAGAATCCACTTTTCATCACAGGTAATGATTCGATTTAAAATCCCTTCGTTATTGTGCCGGTCAAGTAATGTAACGCAGCAGTTGACGCGCGTTTGCCGGTTTGCTTCACTCAATTCGTGAGGAACCCACCTTTCAAGTTTTTTAATCTTCCCAATTTGCTTCAAGTGGATTAAAACAGTTTTATCACTAACGCCAAAGCCTGCAGCTAACTCGGACGTGGTTTGCGATGGATCCGCTTCCACAATAGCCTTCAATTCTTCATTATCAACTTGGGTCTCCGGCCGTCCACGGGGCTTGTTTTGCAGGTCGAAATTTCCAGAACGAAAACGTTGGAACCAAAAACGCACTGTGTTTTCTTTTGCGACACTACCGCCATACACATCATTAACCCTTCGAGCCGTTTCCGCAGCACTGGTGCCACGGTGGAACTCGTACTCGTAAATAACGCGATATTTCAAATTTTCCATTTTGTAAATTGAGCGATGCAAACAGAAAAAAGATAAGTAAAAAAACAAATGAATGACGGTTTACGAAACACAACTACATGTGGAAATAGCTGTATAAATTTGAATTTCGAATTCCTAACCAAATAGGAAAAATTTGTGATCAAAGTGGCCAGTACGACAAAACGCCAATTTTATATGTAAGGACCTAATATATGTATATGTGTGAGTATTGGAGCATGATTCAAACCAAGTGATTTCGCACAGCCAGTCTACTTTTTATTAGAATTTGATATTCAAGAACATTTGAATGTCGTTGTAAGACTTTGACCCTCCGATATCCGGTCTTTGAGTCACCTAATGAGTTCGGTTGATAAAAATAGATCAGATAACAATATAAAGTACGCGTTTTCAATAACACTGATAAAAGCATCATTTCTATGAGTTGCCCTTTCTGTAAGATTGGAAATTCCTTTTTCACTATCCTACTATCCTACTACTATTATAAAGGCGAAAGTTTGTAAGTATGGATGTATGGATGTATGGATGTTTGTTACTCTTTCACGTAAAAACTACTGAATGGATTTGAATGAAACTTTACCACAATATAGCTTATACATCAGAATAACATATAGGCTACAATTCATAAAGAATTTTTAAGATAAAGGCTTTCCACGCGGACGAAGTCGCAGGCGGCCACTAGTGTAATATAAAGGAAAGTCCCTTCCCGCGTCTGTATTTATCTCTGTACGTACGTATGCTTAGATCTTTAAAACTACTCAACGGATTTTGATGCAATATTTTTAAATAGATAGTGATTCAAGGGAAACGTTTTTCATTATAAAACTATGGAAAAAATGCGAAAATAGTGGACAGGACAGCGTCTGCTGGGTTCACTAGTACCAAATTATAGTATTGTGCAAAATTTTGTTTATCTTACGGTAATTTGATAAACTATGTGGGTGTGTATATAAATGAATATTTCACAACAAGCACACCAATTCTCTATTCCCAAATTAAGCTAAGAGGCTTGTGTTATGGGTACTAGACAACGGATAAACATACTCAAATACTTTTTTTTTAAATTAAATACATATTATACATAGAAAACACCCAGACCAGTACAAACACACATGTTCGTGCACACTTATGCTTGTACTGTGCGGGGATCGAACCCGGGACCCTTGGTTTTAAAGGCCGACATGTAAACCCCTGCACCAAGCGGTCGTCAATATAAAACAGTACAAAGATATTATTATCATTATCTGATATCACATTTGTATATTCGCATTGTTGAGATTGGGAATGCCTCATCATAACTGTTTGTATGCTTCTAATGATATGTTAATTACTTAAGATAGTACAGTAAACAAACGGAATAAGCCATTCGCTTAGCAAATTAGATGTGACCCATGGCGTAACTATCTTGTAGATATAAATTACACTTTTTTATAAATGATTTTGATGCCATAATAATAGCCAGTAAAATAATATACTACCTCGCGTGTTCATAAGTTTTGAGACAAACTTTGTGCTAAAAAAAAAGAAGTAAAAAATTACTGGCTGCTATTTATTACTTTTTCTAATTTTGAATTTCGAATGTTATCTTTTAATTCCTTTGATTTTCAAATTAATTTCTTTAAATTTTCTCGTGATGGAAAATACTCTTCACCGATGAGAAAATATTTACTGTCGGAGAAAAGTTCAACCGACAAAACAATAAAGTGTATGCAAAAAGTAGCAAGGACGTCCCAGCTTCAGCACAGAATGTCTCGCGTACTCATCATCCGGCTAGTGTGATGGTATGGTGGGGAGTTTCGTATGAAGGTGTCACTCCGCTCCATTTCTGTCAACAAGGCGTCAAGGTGAAAGCCAAGAACTATCAAACTGACATAATAGAGCCTGTTGTGAAACCCCTGTCCCTTACTTTGTTTCACAACAAGGATTAGGTTTTCCAACAGGACTCAGCGCCATCCCATAAAGCAAAAAACACCCAAGCGTGGTTGAGGGAAAATGTGCCGGCCTTCATCGCGGCGAACGAATGGCCCTCTTCCAGCCCCGACCTCAACCCGCTGGATTATGCTTTATGGGCTGGGCTAGAGCTCAGGGTCTGCCGAAAGTCCCACCCAAACTTGGAGTCACTGAAGCGAGCTCTTGTCCGAGAAGCAAAGCGAATCCCTCTGGAAAAGATTCGTGCCGTCATTGATGACTGGCCAAATCGTCTAAGGGCCTGTATTAAAAACAAGGGTGGTCATTTTGAATAATAATAATTATTTTTTGTTTATTATTATTATGTACTAATTGTTTACTGAAAATTTTAGAAATATATGTTAATTATAAAAAAAGTTATGCAACTTTTATTTCGTCTCAAAACTTATGCACACACGAGGTATAATATGCATACTATATACTATAACTAATCGACAAGGTTCAACGTACTTTAAAGTACGAAATATATACTAGCTCTTAATATTAAAACACACCTAAATTTTATTTATTTTAAACTTAAAATTCTAATAAATGCCTTTTATAAAAATTCTAATATGTATTAGCTTTTTATAAAGATAATATTTTTGCAGTATTGATTGACTTTCTGAGGATAATTGACTGTCTGAGGCGGGAAAATTAGACAGTTGATTTTTTAGTGCAAAATATTATATTTAGTTTGCAACGTGAATGCAATGCAACTTTTTATGTTTCAGCCATTTTCTTCGTACCTGTCGTCAATTATCTAATCTTCAACTGTGGGGACTATTCTGGAAGATTGGTCGCGGGATTCTTCTTACTAGTAAGTACATTATTAAATACATTATTAAATACATTATTAATATAAGTATATTACAATATATACTTTAAAAAGAAATGAAATAAGCATGGAATTTCATAGATTTTCATATTTATTTAAATAATTGTCACTTGTTGCGCAATAATGCTTGCAAGAAGATTAATTACCTTGTTTTACCTACCATCATTTGCTTAGATATTATAATTACTAACGTAATCACTTGTTTATAACGCTAAATTACAAATAGTTCTATGTGCGAGTATATTTTCCGGTTTGTTCTTATCTTATAGGTACCTACTTATTTGACTTCCTTATTTGCCCAAATATATATTATGGTTCGTGCTTTGCTAAAAAAATTCATAACAAAACCTCACCGTTAAATGTTTTGATATTATTTTTTTTGAAAATAAAATTTCAAAACTGAAATAAGAAAAAAATCAGATTCTCTGCATTTATCAGAGAAATTCCGTAACTTATACTTCCGCAATTGATTTAAAATGGTACCGTTCGAGTTCCCTAGTAACTAATTAATAATTTAATTATGTATGTAATTACGCGGTCCAGACATTAAGCTGCAAATGAACTATCGCACGTGGCTAACAGCTGCAAATGTTATGATAGCACAGTTTACAGATGCCCAAATGATCAAGGTCAGCCCAAGATTACCTTAACAACCTAAATTAATTATGTCTTTATTTTCTCTTTCACAAACTTGGACTTACAACTAAACTGGATCTAAACTGAGTATACTTCCGATTATGCAAGCTCATACATGTAGTTCCCAATTTTGTGAGAGTCTGGTGCCTGATAAAGGTTTTGTTAAAACCTGTTCTACAGGTCACCAGGGGACCTGGTGACCTGTAGAACATACATGGGTTGGTTACATATCCCACCCCTGTGGGATATGTAATTAATTACTACTAGGCACAGGCATACATCATGATCCTGTCAACTTAACAACTCCATTAATGACTTAGTAAAACATTATGTTAAGAGATGTCTAAGAAAAAAAAATACATAACATTAATAATATCTATATATTAAGTTAATTTATTTTTGCGTTATTAAACACTACCTTTCTTATTTAATTTTCACTGCACCCATTGCCTTCTTTCTGCATGACCTTGAGGTTGACTGGCAGAAAATGCTTTTAGCATTAAGTTCACCCTTTGTACATTTCTTGTGCAACAAAGTTTTAAATAAATAAATAATAATAGTCCTTCTGGCCGATTTCGACCACGGCAGCAAATCTCAACAGAGATCAGCTAACTACGCAGGAGATATTATAGTGCAGAAGTGTGAGCATAATACACAGGTGCACTCACTGTTCCATCACTCTCAAAGTTCGGTGACACGCAGTGTTGGGCAAAATGTAATTAACTACAAATTAACAATTACAATTACAATTTGTAATTGGAGTCTTCAATTACCAATTACTTGAAATTATTGAAAAGTAATTCAATTAACAATTACAATTGGTAATTGTAATTGGTAATTGCAATTACTCAATTACGAGCCCTGATGCAAAATATTTCGTCTCGTCATACGAGTACTTATGTATATAATTCCTTTTAAGTTTTACGTAGTAAGTTAAAAAAAACGATTTATGATTCATCAAATATGTTTAATTAAAAAAAAAGTTATTTACTTCAAATGAGACTTTAACACTACTCTTTGTTCAAACATTTGATCAGAAAGTTTGTAAGATTTAGGTAAATTAATCATTGTAGCATATGAGAATAATCTCTCAACAGGGCCTGATAACGGCAAAAATGTATTATATTTAATAAACACTTGCTTTATCTCAGGATGTCTGATTAGCATTGAAGTTTCTTTATCGGAATCAGCTAGGTACTTGGACATAAGAATGTCAGGTCTTGTCGAACGGAGTGATTCATTCAATTCACCTTCAGAAGAATCTGTTACGAAAACAAAATATGAATCATCATCGTTCTTTGAGCTGGTGCTCGTAGATTCTCTTGCAGTTTCCTCTAAGATTTACCGTCTCGTTCAATGTGGTTTGTACGCGGGGTGGGAGGAGAGGTGCACGAGAAGAGGCGAAAAGGGGATACCTGCGTGCGTGTGCGCATGTGCGCAGCAAGCAAACAACCGCACAGTTTAAGTGGTTTTGTATTGTTACGTTCTAGGGGTGTGGGATCTAGATTGAAATGCACTTCTAAACCGATGAAGTAGAGTAGGATTTATTGTTCACACTTTACGTTACAACACTTAGTACACAAACACTTATATCGCACTCAAAAATCTTCTTGTCGCAGTTTTCGCTTCGATGTTTACTCGTCGCTTTCCCAAATTAAACTCCAACTCGGTCGCATTCCCGGGCTCCTTATATACCGGCCGTCAAGGACTCCCGAATGTTCGGTAGGTACCTACTACCCGGTACGAGACTGTTCGGGATCCTTCCAAATGCCGTCTTGCCTAGCCTAGACCTTTCTCGAATGTTCGGCATCATAGTGCTATCCTTGTCTTGTGCTGTCTCTGTCACACCTTTCTGGAATGTTCTTAGTATAGCTGCCTCTCTCTAATCGTGCTATCTCTTTCACTCCTACTGAAAATTACGTCATATACTGAAGTGGGCTTCAAAGGCCCATAAGGGGTCCTGAAAACGCCTGAAAACGGGTTTTCAGGTTATGGCGTCATCTGATAGAGGGTGGCCTGAAACGGACTGAAAACATGTTTCAGGCGCCTGAAAACAACGGCAACTTGGGTGAAATTTCGATAAACTAGTATGTGTTAGAGCACTCTCTGAAACGGCCTGAAATGGTATTTCAGCCTGCTGAAAACGCCTCCAAGGCACGGAAAAACACGATCAAAGTTTTAGCACTAGCCCACCGGCGTAACACTACCCCCTCCTTAGACATGCTCGTCCCGAGCATCATTCGTTCCATGGTACTTGGCCAACCGATCAACATGAACAATCTTACAGGGGCTACGTGCGTTGCGCTGTATCCGATAAGTGACGTCGTTGATCCTTGTGACTACTTTGTACGGCCCTTCCCAACTCGGCGACAATTTCGGTGACTTTCCTTTTCGACGCATAGGGTTATGTAGCCACACGAATGATCCTTCCTCAAACCTCGTCTGGTTAGACTTCCGGTCGTATCTGGTCTTCACCTTCTCGCTGGCCTGCAATCCATGTTCACGAACATGCCTGTGAACATCATCAAGCCGGTTTCGCAGTTCACTTGCATACTCCGAAACCGTCTTTGGTGCATCTGGAGGTCGTCCGGTCAGAAGGTCTGCAGGTAAACGTAGTTCTCTTCCAAAATTAGCACACGCAGGAGTTACGGCCGTGCTTTCATGAACTGCTGTCCGATATGCCATTAAAAAGAGCGGAATATGCCTGTCCCAATCCTTTTGATGGTTGTCAACTACTTTGGCCAAATGTCGTTCCAGAGTCTGATTGAATCTCTCAACCATTCCGTCTGACTGTGGGTGATAGGCCGTAGTCCGAGTTTTATGAATTCCCATGACTCGGCAAGTCTCCTGAAACACCAGAGACTCAAAATTTCTTCCCTGATCACTGTGGATCTCAAGAGGCACACCATACCGACAAAACACTTCAGTCACTACAGTTTCCGCTACTGTGACTGCCTCTTGATTCGGAATGGCAAATACCTCAGGCCATTTGGTGAAATAGTCCATGACCACCAGGATGTACTTGTTTCCACGGTCAGAGGTCGGGAACGGGCCTGCGACGTCTAAAGCAATTCTTTCCCAAGGCGCTCCCACGTTGTAAACTTTAAGCGCACCTCTACTGCGTGTATGTGGTCCCTTAACTGACGAACAGCTAGTACATTTCCTACACCAGTCTTCCACGTCGTCCCGACAGTTTATCCAGTAAAAACGTTGCCGAATCTTCATCAGAGTCCTTTTTACTCCTAGGTGTCCACCGGAAGCGCCGTCGTGAAAGGATCTTAAAACATCGCTAACTCTCTTTCTTGGTACAACCACCTGAAGATGAGCATCCTTTCCGTTTTCTGACTCCCATTTCCTGCACAGTACGCCATTGTGCATAACCAGACTTTCCCATTGCGCCCAGTAGCTCTTTGTCACGGTACTCATCGGAGCTACCTCACACCACCTTGGTTTGGGCGCCCCAGCGTTGATCCAATCGTAAATGGGCTTTACATCGCAATCTTCCTGTTGTGCTTCTTGCATTGCTTCATCACTCCATTCTTCGCTAACAGTGTCTGTCCTCAACATCTTCACGCAGTCCTTACCCTCTTGCCTTAAACAGTGTTTGCAATCATCAGGACAAGGTCTTCGAGAGAGGGCATCTGCGTTGCCATGTGACTTTCCACTGCGATGTTCGATGACAAAGTCATATTCCTGCAGTTGTTCGATCCAGCGTGCCACCTGACCCTCAGGGTTCTTAAACTCTAACAACCACTTTAGAGCAGCGTGGTCAGTTCTTATTTGGAACTTGCGTCCAAGCAGGTATTTACTAAAATGCTGCAGAGTTTTGACGACTGCCAGCAATTCTCTCCTAGTGACGCAGTAGTTTCTCTCCGGCTTCGATAGCGACTTGCTAAAATAGGCGATCACAACTTCCTGATCACCCTTCTTCTGTGACAAGACTCCTCCAATGCCAGTATTGCTTGCATCAGTGTCAACAACAAACTCGTTCTCTGGGTCTGGATATCCCAAAATCGGTGTTTCACAAAGTCTCTGTTTGAGGTCTGAGAAAGCTGCTGCACACTGATCATCCCAGTTGAATTGTCTTTTCTCTTCTGTCAGCTGGTGCAAAGGCTTTGCTATATCTGAGAAGTTCTTTACAAATCGTCGATAGTACGAGCAAAGTCCCAAGAAGGCACGTACTGCTGTCTTGTCTTTCGGTGTCGGCCAGTCCTTAACTGCACTTATCTTCTCAGGGTCTGTCTGGATGCCATCTGATGAAATCACATGTCCCAAGTAGTTAACCTTGCGCTTGAAGAATGAGCATTTCTTCGGACTTAGTTTTAAGTTAGCATCGCGCAACTTGGACAAAACTTGTTCCAGCTTCTTGAGGTGGTCATCAAAATCTTTGCCTACAATTATGATGTCATCCAAATACACTAGGCACGTATCACCCAGGAGACCAGCCAGTATTTGCTCCATCAACCGCTCAAACGTTGCTGGTGCGTTGCACAATCCAAACGGCATTACATTAAACTGCCAAAGTCCTTTACCGGTTGAAAAGGCTGTTTTCTCTTTGTCCTTGTCTTTTATTTCCACTTGCCAATAGCCACTTTTCAAATCCAACGTGGAAAACCATTTCATTCCATGCAGTGTCCAAAGTGTCATCTATCCTAGGCAATGGATAACTGTCTTTCTTAGTCACATCGTTGAGTCGACGATAGTCTACGCAAAATCTCATGGTTCCATCCTTCTTTTCTTCTCGCGGAGTAATCGGCATTTTCAATCCCACTTCTGACACCAAATGTTACGTTCTAGGGGTGTGGGATCTAGATTGAAATGCACTTCTAAACCGATGAAGTAGAGTAGGATTTATTGTTCACACTTTACGTTACAACACTTAGTACACAAACACTTATATCGCACTCAAAAATCTTCTTGTCGCAGTTTTCGCTTCGATGTTTACTCGTCGCTTTCCCAAATTAAACTCCAACTCGGTCGCATTCCCGGGCTCCTTATATACCGGCCGTCAAGGACTCCCGAATGTTCGGTAGGTACCTACTACCCGGTACGAGACTGTTCGGGATCCTTCCAAATGCCGTCTTGCCTAGCCTAGACCTTTCTCGAATGTTCGGCATCATAGTGCTATCCTTGTCTTGTGCTGTCTCTGTCACACCTTTCTGGAATGTTCTTAGTATAGCTGCCTCTCTCTAATCGTGCTATCTCTTTCACTCCTACTGAAAATTACGTCATATACTGAAGTGGGCTTCAAAGGCCCATAAGGGGTCCTGAAAACGCCTGAAAACGGGTTTTCAGGTTATGGCGTCATCTGATAGAGGGTGGCCTGAAACGGACTGAAAACATGTTTCAGGCGCCTGAAAACAACGGCAACTTGGGTGAAATTTCGATAAACTAGTATGTGTTAGAGCACTCTCTGAAACGGCCTGAAATGGTATTTCAGCCTGCTGAAAACGCCTCCAAGGCACGGAAAAACACGATCAAAGTTTTAGCACTAGCCCACCGGCGTAACAGTATGTTACCCGTACAGAGTAATTGAGTAATTCGAATTACATTAATTTCAATTACATGTAATTTTAATTAAAGTAATTCAATTACTTTTTCATTGAATTAGTAATTGAATTACAAAAGTAATTAATTACGCCCAACACTGGTGACACGGCAATCCGACATAACCGGAGAGAGATCTGGCGCAGGACCAACGGCTTAACGTGCGCACCGAGACACGGGGGTGTAGCTCCGCCAACTTCCCGACTCTGAGCTGTTTTTGAGAAATTCATGACAGAAAATCTCAGAAACAATTTTAGCTTGATCCGGGATTCGAACCCAGGACCTCTCGGATGTAAGGCAGAAACTTTGCCACTACACCAACGAGGCAGTCAAATATTAATAATACATACTTGGTGTACACATCCCGACACATTAATATATCATTATCGCTGCTTACAGCCGATAATTAGTTTCCAGCTTTACATTTCTCTCATCATAACCAACATTTTACTCCCTCCCAGCCTGACAACGAATGGATAATAGCCGGCGGCAGCATTCTCCGAGCCGTCGGCATTCCTCTCCTGATGTTCTGCAACGCTCGGCCGAGGCGGAACCTGCCGGTGCTGCTGCCGGCCGATTGGGAGTACATCGCTGTGATGCTGGTCTTCGCTTTCACCAATGGATACCTGACGAATATCGTCATGATCAACGCTACGCGGTGAGTTTATCAAATATAGTAACTGGTTTTGTTTTGCTCACTTCTATATCCTAAAAGATAGGTCACATAGGACCAGCTGACTTTTAGCATCAGCAGGTCTATCTGTATGATCACACAGAAGCTTTTAAAAAGTCTACCAGATTCTAAGATTTTCAAGATTGGAAGGTTATGGATTATATTCCTATCTCATTCGTCTTCTTTTGATCCAAATCCTAAAAGGAAGAGACAAAACCAACCCTCTTGACATAAGGTATATTGTGCATCGATTGATTGCTTACCTGGATTTCCTTTGGTGATCAGAGTATCATGATGATGAGATTTCTGGCTTCTTTAATATACATATTCCATTCGACTTCTTCCGTTCAAAAAGTTGAAAGGTAAGTACGAGTAAACACATAGGACCAGCTCACTTAGTAAGTATACCTCACATGATAATCCTGCTGATTGGGAATAGGTACATAGACGTTAATCTAGTCTTCGCATTTACCAATGGATACCTGACTAACACTGACATGATTAATCCTTCGAGGTAAGTGTAACTAATAATTTAAAAATACTAAATGACTCACCAACGCACAGTAAATGACACACACAACACACGCTTTATACAAGGGCGGTCATAAATAGATAGTCTTATAACAACTTGTTTTTCGTGATATATTTGTTACTAGTTAAAAACAAAAGGTTATATCTGAGGGTAGCATTTTATGATTTATGACCTACGTATGTACCACTGCAACGAGTGAAAAAGATGTATGATTCTATGCTCAATTTACTCTTCTCTTAACGATTTTCGTTGCCTCATAGCATGTTTGACGATACGTGAGATTACTCGTAGATGTATAAGAAAATAAACTGTGAAACTAAGTGTAATAAACTGGTTTTGTACATGATATTATACAGGGTAGATCTTTTTGCATAATACTTAGATAACTTAAAAAAAAATACAAAGCTGTTAACTAAAAAATGCGTTAAATTATAACCAGTAGGTGGGCAATTTCGTGCGCAATCTGGGGGCTGATTCTCGTGCAATCGGAAAAAGGTTCACATTCGTAAAGGTTCGATCCAAAACCGCTCGAATGCAATTGCTGACCAGTCGAAGTTTGAAATACGAATACGAAATTTCTTGTAACTAACTGTCATGAAATGAACCTGTCAACTGTAATTTGAAGTTGTTACTATACACCTAAGTTTAGCTGGCGACATTGAAATAATCATGCGGAAAAAGTTTGAATCCATGAGAATCGTAACCCTTATAAAAAGTAAAAAACGAGCCGTTATTCCAGCTCTGTAATACACAAATTCAAATCACCCTTATGTATCATCTCTGGTGTACAATTTCTATTGGTCTACTAGAAGCTATAATGAGTAATGAATGACCCATAGCATTCCCGATAAGGCATGCAACTGCAAGCAACGCAGATAGCGGCGCACATGTTTGCATAACCTATTTAGGATGTTGTGCGTCAAAACTGGGTTATCGCGTAACGTAAATGCTAACTTAGCGACACTTTCTTTAATCAAGAAATTACCAATCACAAAAGACATCTAACGTATAAATTGGTATTTATTTATTTGTTAAAAATAACATATTACTATAAATATTAACAGAATATCAGTTACAAAGTACAAGTTTTAGATTGTAAACCTTAAATCTGGGCACGTTGCTGGGTGACGGTAGAGAAAAACTTCGTCAGGCTATGTACAGTTTATTTACAGCGTGTGCCTCTTTACAAAAGAGTGGACTGTCCCGCCTGTGGCAGTCCGTTTTAATTTCACATTGTAAAGAAATTTGCATTTGAATGCTAAAAATATAAAAACTTAATAAAGATGTCCATCTCTTCCAGGGTCGTAGAACTCCACGAGCGAGAGAAAGCGTCTTCAGTGATCGCGACCCTGCTGGCGGTGGGGCTCACCGTGGGTGCTGCCGTCGGCATGTTGCTGGTCCGACTGCTGTAGACACCTGGATTCCATTCAGGGTAAAAGAGTATGGCAAAACTCTCTACTAAGTGTCAAGAATTCAAGATATATTGGTATGTCATGTTGCTTGTTTGTTTGTTGTAAACTCGCTGGCTTTCGTTTCAACCGGATCTAGACACTGGCCGAATAATTAGTTCGAAAAGAAACGCTGTTGTTTTTGTCAAGATCAACACATTGGGCGATAGGTTTTTCGGTCAATAAATCGGCCAGGATGTAGTTCCGGGTTACAATACAAGGATGTCTTAATAAAATTCTTTAGCAGGTAATGAAGGTTTAAACCCCTAACGGTTACAGAAAATAGTTCATCAACTTTCGCACATTCCATTAATCATTTCACTGCCTAAATCATTTATTTATTTTTACACTTAACTTTTTTCGGAATTTGGTGTGTACTTATATAACAAATATTTTATATTAGTTGACATCACCAATTTTAAGATAATCAAGATTGTCTTACCCCATCAATGATTTTTTCATTGATGGAGTTAGAAAATCTTGAAATAATTTAATCGTGATTTAATATTTAAAATCAAATACAAGTACTTATCACTGGTAATCGAAATTGTAACTCTACTCTGTTTAAAATTGCTGTTGTTTAAAAAATAATATGTTTTTATTATTGTTTTTAAACAGTCTGAATATGTTATTCAAATAATGCTTTAGTAATTGCTGTGTTATTTTGTAATATGACTCATTATTAATGTTATATGTGTGCGTTAGCTTATGTAATAAGTCAATGTGTATTGCATACTTTGTTTTGTAAGTATACGTTTGAGATTATTTAAGTTACAAAGGATTAAGTTGCTCAAAGACATGTATAAGGACATAATTACAACATGCATTATTTATTTTAATAATCGTTAGCAGCTAAGAGTAATACCTAAGTATCAAATATATCTGTGATCATATCGCTTCTTCTGTGCTTTCCAATATTGTTAGTATATAAAAAAAACTTGTAAACACATTATTATTTCACAGATCTCAAATAGTTTATAGTATTAGTGCAATTGATGTAAATAATTGATTATGTGTAAAGATAGTAGAAATGTACGTAAGGTGCATAATTGGATATTTATCAAGATTTCACATTACGCTCGAAATACAGGGTTACTGGTAAATAAATAGACGTTATAGCTCAATTATTTGAAAACAGTATCTATACTGGGTTACTGGTAACTAGACGTATTACTGTAGGTGTAGAAAAATCACTTAAAGCCCATACCTTTATTTTTAAGTTCACAAGAAATTTCGAAATCTTAAAAGCACGATATCTTAAAATCAATTGCGTATTACCCCTAGTCGATGGACCCTTTTTTGTTGCTGATTACCTCGTCTTTGTCTCTTTTTAAGGAATACGTCGAGTTACCAGTAACCCTGCATAGATACTGTATTCAAATTATTCAGTTATAACGTCTTTTTATACTGTCAGTATCCCGGTTGGAAACAGCTATTTCGATAATTTTAATTTTATGGAACCTGTTAAATATTAAAGTTAAGTATTTGCCTAAAGTTCTCTGAATCTACTGCGTCATCTTATTTGATCGAACCGTTTTTAGAAGTTCAAAGGTTAGAATTTAGTTTTTCGAAATCTTTTTTTATTGATAATATTTCTGTATTTTGATAACAACAGAAAAAATCAATTGTCTGAGACGGGAATCAAACCCGCGTCCATGGTAATCTGGCCCGTGTGCCATATACACCACTCGGTCGATTTTTTCTACTGCAAAAATATTATCTTTAGTTTGCAAAACCAATCAAACATTATCTTGGTAGCAACTACTTTCGGGGGTAGTGTGATTGATCTTCCCTTGTCTGTATCATTAAATTTATTTATTTAATGTTAAAGCTAATAATTATCTTTATTTTTATAACTTGTGTGTTTATTACCTACCTATCTAGGTATTTTATACGTTACGTACATTTTTTTAATGTAGATTATGTGAATTTTTCAATTTACATTGTGATTTTAAACAGATTTGTAAGTTTATATATAATGTATATTTGGTTTTGTATACGTCTATAATGTTTGCTAGTATGTACAATCTTAAATAATTATTATAATGAAATATCAAAAGAATCACTATTTGTGAATTAGAATTCAAGTCAATAGCAAAGGAAATAACAATTACAATTTATTACATAATTTCTTTTTATTGTGTTGATTTCATTTTTTCAATAGTAACAGACGATTGTGGAAATCAGTTATCATGTATATTAAGAAACAAAAATAAACATTTTTGAATCTTTATGCCTTTAGTTTTATTTCGTATGTTTTTTTCCATAAGGTGACGTGCCCATTTCTTTGCTAATAAAACAATTTATTGAATACTAACGCACCCGGCAGGCGTCGTCCTACCCGTTGTTGCCTTTTAGTTTTCTGATCTTTTAAACCTGCCCTGGACTTCCACGAATATTTCGAGACTAAAATAAGCCTATCTGGATTAAGCCGATCTTGAGTTTCAGCGAGACTAACGAACAGCAATTTATTTTTATATATAAAGAAGATATGTCTTCAGTTATTAACAATAAAATTCATAGAAAATAAGTAAGAGAAGGTTATTCTATTATAGCACACTTTCAGGGGTAACTTTTGAGGATAATTAAAAGTCATTCGATTTTATCATAAACCATTTAATAAAAAAACTATACAAAACATCATAAATTCTAAACCTATTAAGAGCTACCACTTAATTAATGGACCATCTTATAATCATCTGTAAGAATATAATTATGGAGAATAGAAATTACCATGATCCCTGATATAATAATTCTAAGTATCAAGAAATGTGGTAACGATAAAAATTACTAAAACAATAGATAAATTCCAGCTGAAATAATAATAGTTATTTGTTATACAAGAGTGCAAAGTTGCTTTTTAACCGCGTGTTCAATTTTGATGACCGAGCAAGCGAAGGATTCTAAAATTGAATCACGAGCGCAGCGAGTGATTCAAAATTAGAATCCTGAGCGTTAGCGAGGGAATCAAAAGAGCACGAGGTGAAAAAATCTTTGCACTCGAGTGCAACACGTAACTTTTCATTCCACCTCAGCGAGGAAATTACTAAATGCAAATAAAACCGTTGACAATCACAAGATAGCTACTTTTATTTCAGTTTAGGTATTAACTACTATATTATGACAGGTAAGTATTACAGAATAATCTTTAAATTATAACAAGATAATACTTAGGTATAATTAATAAAAATTTAAAGTAACGTTGCTACAGTTATTTAAATTGAGTGTAATATTTTTGATGGGTCCTGTAATATTGGTGTTCTGTTTTTCGAGTGCTTGCTTTCTTGTTCTCGGATAATTCTATAAAATATGCCAGCAAAACGTTTTCTGAGAAAGTTTTGGCTCCTTTTGCTAGTCGCCACGTGTTGAACATAACGTACTGTTTTAAATACTTCTCGCGTGATTGTTGAGGGAGAAAGATCATTTGCGCATTATTAACAGTTTCAGTCAATTCTGTTGGCGTCAAACAAACTTCCTCGTCGCTAGAATCACTTATTTTAGTTTTTTCACTTGTTTTCAAGTTTCTTGTTTTTAATATAAGGTTTAACAATGACATGAAAAAATGCCGCGTAAAGAACCGCCAACAAAGCAAATTGAAAAAAGAACACCAAGAAGGTTCCGAGTTTGAGTATTTAACAAATTAAAAAAATGTTGTATGATATATTCGGCACCATAGAGGTAGCAATAAATAGGTTTAATGATTTTTGAAGTGAAAACTTCTTTAGCGGCGTTAAGCACTTTTGTGGCATGGGTAGAAACTGTGAAACTCGCGTCAGGTCACGTGATGCTGATCGAAAAACCGTAAGACGGTGCAAATAAATCAAAAATGCACAACGTTAAAAATCAAGTTTTCACTTCTGCCGGCACTCCCGGAGTGCATCCCGTGTTTTTTTTTTAATTCACAAACTTGGTGCACACGATGTTCTAAATTCAAATTTACTTTAACCTCTAGTGAATAAAAACGGCTTTTCCACTCAGATATTGAAGTGCAAAATGACTCTTTCCGAGATGGTGGGATGAAAATTTTATTTTTACCACATATCCAAATCTTTTAATTATAATTGAAGATAGTACATAATGTAAATATATTTAGGTTTAGGCAAGCCAGTGTGGCAAGACGGTTCAGTGAGCAACATATCATTTCAGTTATAGCCATCATTTTTATTTTGAGAATTTTAATAGAGTTGTAATAATATTTGGTCTTGTATTCTGTTGTTAAGTGGATTCCTGGCATTCAACTTTCACTGATAATGTTTAATCACTATTTTGACTATTAGATCTTGAAACAAATGTACATGTTTCAGAATAAAATTGTAGCCATTTTTTTCTGTAAAAAGTTGTTATTGCATTCGTGACTTATTATAATCAAGTATGACTAAAACACTTTAGGTAATTTAAGATGCAGTATATCAATTTTAAATTAGCATCTAAATAGGAATGCTTGGGATCCATAATTTTTTCGTGAACTTAATATAACACACGACACTTGCAACTACGAAGTAAATTATGTTTATATTTTGTTCATGCTCTCACAGTCCATGATTTCAGTTGGACATCACAATTTGAAAATAATCAAGGCACTTGAATAAATAGTTTAATATTTGTTTACAATAAGAAAAATCAGGGATTCCCTACAAAATATATTATTATGTATTGTCTAGGCATATATAAGTACCACTTGTTTTTCAAATTTTTGGCAAGTATCTCTAAACGTCCATATCTTTTTAGCGAACATAAGAACAGTGCATGTTTAGAAATTATACGGCTCAATTACATATATTCTCTTTTGTCTTAGGGTTAGCACCAATATTGATGTCATGTTTTAAATATAATATTGAAATCTACAAATACAAACTAAGTCATCAATATAATTCGATCAATTAACACCAACTATCACAAGTATGTTTATAAAGGTAACACAACTATCTATATGCCGATTTGAAACGTGTTCTTATTGGAAGTACAGTATCCCAGTG
Organism: Pyrausta despicata; assembly: GCA_963921415.1. Lineage (NCBI taxonomy): Eukaryota > Metazoa > Arthropoda > Insecta > Lepidoptera > Crambidae > Pyrausta > Pyrausta despicata. Next base: position 923,466 of record OY992851.1, read on the forward strand.
TAAATTTTGAAACTTTTGAAACTGCTTATTTTTTTATACTTATGCAAACAACAAGTTTCAATCGGCCTCTTAAACATAGAACCTGTCTTGTTTAAATTTAGTCTTTAAGTTTTAAATAAGCAGATTGAGCCGTTAGGTCGCCTCCCGTAACTATGTCACATAACAAGATATCTAACACAAGAAAACTTTTGATTTTAGTAAAATGTTAACAATCACAATTTTTGGCAATATTAACTTGTTTCATAAGGTCGTGAAATAATATAATTTTAGGGCTATTTTTCCACAAATTCATCCATCCATGTATGTAAATTGGTCACTGATAAAGAACATCCTGAGAATATCCCACTCGTTATTGAATGTCAAGTAATGTCATAGCTGACAAACTTCCACAAAAAGACAGGTGTTATTTACCACAGAGTTACACAAACATTTTACATAATACATAATTTTCGGTCCCTCATCTATTAATTCCAGCTTATTAAATGACGAATTCCAATCTTAAATTATCGTGACACATGCATGGCTCCTAACAGCAATCTCCAAACACCTTACCTGGTGGATTTGAGCTTCCAACGAAGGAATAAGAATGCAGACACACGAAGCACGACGAATATGAGGCAAAGCGCTGCGATGTCGAGCGTGATGTCAGCGTCTTTCATGTCCAACTCTTCCAGGGTTATTTCTGGGTTCTTGAAGTGGCAGTACGTCTGGAAAGAAATGGAATTAGTAAGTTTTAGAATTGTTGTTAAAAGTACGCAAATAACTCAGTGCGCAATCGTTGGCACTGGTAATAGCGGCGATTTTGCAACTATAATAATAATAGTCCTCCTGGCCGATTTAGACCACGGCGGCCAATCTCAACAGAAATCAGCCAACTACCCAGGGATATTATAGTGCACAAGTGTGAGCGCAATACACAGGTGCACTCACTGTTCCATCACTCTCAAAGTTCGGTGAGACGGCAATCCGACATGACCGGAGAGAGATCAGGCGCAGGACCAACGGCTTAACGTGCGCACCGAGGCACGGGGGTGTAGCACCGCCAACTACCCGGCTCCGAGCTGTTTTTGAAGAGATTCAGGACAGAAAATCTCAGAAACAATTTTGGCTCGACCTGGGATTCGAACCCAAGACCTCTCGGATGTAAGGTATAAACTTTGCAACTACACCAACGAGGCAGTCATATTTTGAAACTATTTCAATGGGAAATATGATAATAATAAAAAACTGATACAGTGTTACAGATATCAGAAACAACAGTGGTATTAAAAATAAATATAAATAAATACATATAACACCCAGACAAGTACAAACAGACATGTTCATGCACACAAATGTTTGTACAGTGCGGGGATCGAACTCGCAACCTCTTGGTTAATTGTCTACTTCTTGATCATTACACCAAAGTGGTAAGGTGCCATCCATTACGTCACTCTTTCATTATTTTTGACCCCCCCTCCCGTCTTGTCACATTTGTGATTTCCCTAGTGTGACGTCACATATTTTAAATTTTTACACCTAGAAATAATTATTTAATTAAAACAGCCGTTCCGTTTTTTTATTTCAATTTAAATTATGTAGGACTTAACTCTAAAGCTCTCTTCCAGCCAACCCTAAGAATTAAAATATAGAAACATTAACAATCGGGAAGTTAACAACGGTGCACAAATTTATTCTGTGATTATAATGAGTTTTGAAATGTGACGTCACGGAATTTAGGACCCCTCCCACTCCCCCTTAACGTGTGACGTAATTATGGATGGCCCCTAAGTAATAGGCTATTGGCGCAACTGATTTCGAGTTAGGAAGCTAAAGGGAAGCGCTTCGTACCGACCGGGTGTTATGGTCCGGGGACCGAGGTCCGATAGACATCATCTTGGTTTCTCTATCTATATTATTCTGGATCTAAATCTTATAAATCCGCGATTCATGTGCGGTACTAGGCCGGTACAATTTGGCCGGTACTAGGCTAACAGCGCCATCTAGCCTATGGAACCGTATCAGCTCTCGCTGTTGTGCTTGCCGTTAGGCATGCACTTGCGATGGCGAATGGTAGAGGTCGCCACAGGCTTAAATAATGCTAACCTGATGACATTGTAGTTTCGGTCGATCGAACGAGTACGTGGCTAACGCCGTGCCCTCGAACCCGTAGCGGATGTACGAGAGGTACGTGATCCAGCGCAGGTACTTCGGGATCGCGTTGAACGACACGAAGAAACCGCTGAACAGCAGGAACGGAACCGACATCACCGGCGCTAGGAACACGCCGTTCTGCGGAAGGAAAATGAATAATTAATTCATGAGTTTTATTATTCATTTTAATATAGTGTAAGATAAATGTGGAACTTTAGCTCGTAAGATTTTGTAATCACAAACAAATGAACACCGGGTAAATGGGAATCTAATAAAAGTTTGTAAAAAAATTTGGCGACCGTTTATCGACCTACGTCATGTCATAGTTAATTTTGTATGTCCAAAAACTTAAATAATAGCTTTTCTGTATTTTGCAACAGGAAAACTATTTCTCTGACATTATCTCTCTCTCTCTTTCTTTGATCAGAAAATTACGTTTAAATCAGGTTACAATAAGGTAGTTGACACTACCAATCGTTGACGTACTTCTTATCAACTGTCAAAACGCATTTCTCCATAGAGTTTGTATGGGCATAGCACACTTTGACGTGTTCGAGTGCAATGCCGACTAAGTGACTAATAATTGTTTGAATTTCAATTAAAGATCAAATTTTATGAATTGCAGAAAAATGTTAATGAAAGGCGATCTGCAATTATGAATAATTTTATAGTAAATCAGTTTTTGTATATTTCTTTAATAGTCGAAACAAGCCTGTTCTGCATGATTAGCTACTGGAACTGGTTTTCAATTTCTATATACAAATTTCATTCAAGAAGTTTCAAATATAATATTTAACTTAATTTTGTAACTAAGTTGCTGTGCCTTAGCCGGGCGTCACTGTACTAGTTTACTCAAGAGACTGTAACGCCTTACTGTAACGCGTGACTCGCAATAAATATGATTATGATTTTGATATTTGGAACGAAATAAATGATTATTATTATTATTATAGTTGATGGAATCAGGCGTTACTTTGCGGGAATCCATGACTAAAGCTGAAAAAGAGGATTATTTTGCTTTAAATTTCCACCAACCATCCAACGCTGTTCAAAACATCGCTAATTCATAATGAAAAATTTCCGTCACTACAATTACGTCATCTCATTAGTGCGAGAAAGTATACAAGACCGGTGCGGCAGGGCAGGTCGGCAGTTCAGTCGCTCGCAGTCTGTTGAAGCAACAACATCTCCTGAGGATGCCACGTGTAGTGGCGAAACGCGTCGAGTGTTTGTCGATGTCAGTGTTGTGATTCCAGGTGCATCTTCTGTGTTACGTTGTGAGTTGTAGGTATTGTAAGTCCTGCAACTTTCAGTTCTAGCTTTTCCAGGTGGTTAGAGTTGGATGTATTTTGGTTCCTGCGCTAGCGTCGTTTGGTGGAAATTTAAAGTAATATAATCCTCTTTTTCAGCTTTATTATTATTGGCATGATGACACCTATCTTAAATATTTACAAGACCATGGCGTTTAAAAAACATAGCCCCTATGAATTTAATACAACCAATATATTTCCAAAAAGCTGGAGAAACCAATTTTTAAACAGCCAAAACTCAATAAATATTCGGTCAATTGAGTCCGATTTCTGATACATGACCGTGACGTCACGTTCATGTATCGCCATACAAAATCTATGGAGGCAGACCGTTTTGACGGATAATAAAAAGTATGTCAACGATTGGTGGTGTCATCTAGCCTATTATGATGATATTGTTTACAAAAGTGGCGGATGTAAGAAAAAGGTCAGTTCATATAAGAACCCAGTATAAACAAAAGTTGGTAACTGGAGGACATAATACATCTATGGTGAACAAGAGTGTAATTGGAATGGCTCCCATAATTTAAAAAAAATTGCCGGATGGTTTTAAAAAATTAGATCCAGTGACATTTAAAAATAAATTAAAACGGCTATTGACAGAAACATGTTATTATTCAGTTTAAGACTATTTTAATAAGATTTTGACGTAAGTTTTTAGACTAATTTTGTTTGGTAATTAATTTTGTTGTTATTCATTACTATTTGTAATGTAGGTACTATTCGAAATTAACTATAACTGTAATATTGTATGTCTGATAAGACAGGTCACAGTGAGACGTCACTTTATTAAGAGCTTTTTGAACCTGTGTTCCACAATAAATAAATTTGATTTGATTAGATGTACCTGCACGTTCATGGCGGCGCCCACGACGAGCCCCACGCTCTGCGCCACGAAGGAGATGAGCAGGCACGACGCCAGGAACAGCGCGAAGCGGAACCACTCCGGCGGCTGCGACGTCAGCAGGTACACGATCACCACGTAGATCACGCAGAATATCGCCTGCGGAAATGGGAAAAACATTTAAATAGATCCAATACACCTTTCTGCACCGACTTATTAGCTCTCCACAAACATGTTACTTAAAAGAAAGAAATATAAGCTCTTTCTAGCCTGAGATACAGGTTTAACCTAGTTCAGGCAAAGAAAGTCTTCTATCTCAGTATAATTTTAAGCTCTAATGTATTAACTTTTGTTCATTGAAACTAAATAAATGATTATTATTATATAATCTTTCTATTATTACAAACCTTCATCGTTAAATTATCCCAAAAAAATATTTCACTTTTAATGTCAAATTATACAATGTCACCATCCAACTATGATATTAAAAACCAATAGCAAGAACATTAAAGTACGTACACATAGCCACAGACATAATGTTTTACATATTCATTATATTTTGGTATTTATTTAATGGTTAATTATTCAAGGGTCCGAATAATTTCTATTCTCCCCGTTTCCAAATTTTTACAATGGCCACCACAAAGCCACAATGGAAAAAAACCCGGTCAAGTGCGAGTTGGACTCGCGCACCGAGGGTTTCGTACAAACCTGTAGGTATATACGATTAAAAATCGTACTTACCTGGAATGGTATGTCGGACACCGTGATAGCGAGGTAATACGACCGCAGCGAGTACCAGCGATTAAAGTGTTCTTTCACCAGTACAGGCATTTCCAGTGGGACTGAAAACAACGAAATCATTGATTTAAGAAAGCATACATTCATACAATATTTTAGGTTAGTTTGTAAGTAGTAGTTGTAAGAAAGTTGTTCAAAGAATTTTTATAATAATAAATAAATAAATATACAACAACATCACATACATTGATCTGACTCCGTGGTAAGTAGCTAAAGCACTTGTGTTACAGATATCAGAATCAATAGTGGTATTACAAATAAACTTAAATAAATACATATACCACCCAGACCAGTACAAACAGACATGTTCATGCACACAAATGTTTGTACAGTGCGGGGATCGACCCCGCGACCTCTTGGTTAATAGTCAAATTCTTAACCATTACACCAAAGTAGTCGTCGAAATTCACTAATTAGAAAATGAAGATTAGGCTGTCTGGATCTGGCCGTTTCCTTTCCCTTTGGGCAGAATGTCAGTACTACTACTGTTATCTGGCTTGAGTTCAACGCGGGAAACGAAAGGAGTAAGATGGGCTCTTGTTTCTTAATTTTATAAATTGATTTCTCGTGGCGTATTATTGTGATAGTGAGGTGGAATTATCAAATGTGTTACTGAACACAATAGAGTAAATGTAGGAAATAGAGTAAGGTGTTCCGTACTGATCCGATCGAGAATTATTCCCGCGTTAAACTCCATTTCTTGAGCATTGAAATGTGAACCATCCTCGCATTTCAATGAGTTAGGTTAGGGCTAAGTTTGTAAGTAGTTTGTAGTTGTAAGAAAGTAGTTTACAATATTAATTAATTAGAAGAGTATTATTACAGTCCCGGCTGTATGGTGTAAACCTTTGCCTTTTCCACACAAGAAACAAGTGCACCTCCTATCATACTATACATTTATGTAACGTTGTTTAACATTTATAAGTCTAAAATATACTATTAAATATATCATCCCCACGACCATACTACTCCTAACCGCCATCAAACAAACCAACCCAATCCCGCCAAATCCCACTACAAAAACCTGCATCACCATCCTACACCAACATGAAAATGGCAGAAGTCATCCTCGGTCAAGAAAGCTGAAGATAGGCATGGATTGCTAAGATAAAAAAAGAAGTGCGCCAAAAAAAAGTCATCTGGTATCAATCTGTCATAAAATCGAAGTGTCCTCTCAGAATACACGCGTGTGTTATCGTGGTTTAATTAAAGTGATGAAATACTCCTTTTATAGGCGAAATTCCTTGTAACATTTCGTATTCTCACGGCGGCATTACACCCCCGTGCCTCGGAAAGCACGTAAAGCCGTTGGTCCTGCGCCTAATCTCTCACCGGTCATGTCGGATTGCCGTCTCACCGAACTCTGAGAGTGATGGAACAGTGAGTGCACCTGTGTATTGCGCTCACACTTGTGCACTATAATATCTCCTGCGCAGTTGGCTGATCTCTCTTAAGATTGGCCGCCGTGGTCGAAATCGGCCAGGAGGACTATTATTATACTCACAGCTAAGAATCGTGATGGTCATGGAGGTGTACATGAGGAACAGCATGTTGAAGAACAGGAAGCCGAGGTTGGACAGCACCTTGGAGCCGTCGTCGCCGATGTCGTAGTACAGCGCGCCGATCAGGAACCCCACCAGGATGTGCGCGAACAGCCGCAGGTACATGAGGGTCTGGTGGGAAAATTAATAATAGCAAAGTCAATAAATAGGCTAGTCAAGTCATCATTAAATGGATAATAAAATATTGATTTTACAATAGGCTAGATGACACCACAAATCGTTAACATACACTTTATTATCTGTTAAAACGGTCTGCTTCCATAGATTATGTATGGGAATACAAAAACGTGACGTCACGGTTGTGTATCAGAAATCGGAGTCAATTGACCGAAAATTTATTGTGTTAAAAAGTTGGTTCTACAGCTTTTTGGAAATATACTAATTGTATTAACATCACAGGGGCTATGTTTTTTAAAAGCCATGGTCTTAAAAATATTTAAGATAGGTGTCATCATGCCTATTCCTCCAGTGATCAGACCCACAGAAAGACGAATAACCTAGAAAAAGCATGATCGCAGATTTGTACGAGAACCAGTGTAACCAAACTAACACATGTACTTTAAGTTAGTTTTGATTGGTCGGTCGTAGCGGTTACAAAAGAGCTTAAATGACGACCGCTTGGTGCAGTGGTCCACAGGTCGGACTTCTAAAACCAAGGGTCGCGGGTTCGATCCCCGCACAGTACAAGCATATGTGTGCATGAACATGTGTGTTTGTTCTGGTCTGGGTGTTTTCTATGTATAATAAGTATTTAATTACAAAAAAAGTATTAAAGTATGTTTTTTCGTTGTCTAGTACCCATAACACAAGCCCCGTAGCTTAATTTGGGACTAGAGAATTGGTGTGAATGTTGTGAAATATAAATATAATAAATAACTAAATAATTTATTTCGTTTTTAACTTATTCCTAATTACATAGTTGATGGAGTCTCCATTTAAGCAAGCTAGCAAGAACCGAGTAATGCAAAATTAACCTTATTGCTAGTAAGTTAAGAATCTAACCGTGGAATTGTTTGACAAATATATCCATTCCGGTTGTCGTCACTATGCTGTCACGTACCAAACGCACACACGCTTCTCAAGTGCGTCTTCGAGAGCGCAGTAAGTAGTTTTCATTGTCTATAATCAGACCAAACTTAGCTCCAAAATGAAGCGTGGATATGTAAATAATTAATAAATATAAAACAACATCGCATACATTGATTTCACTCCGTGAAAAGTAGCTAAAGCACTTGTGTTACAGATATCAGAATCAACAGTGGCATTACAAATAAGCTTAAATACGAGTAGATACATATAACACCCAGACCAGTACAAAAATACATGTTCATGCACACAAATGTTTGTACAGTGTGCGGTGATCGAACCCGCGACCTCTTGGTAAATAATCAACTTCTTGACCATTACACGAAAGTGGTCGTCACTTTTGACAACTTCTCTCAATGTTATACTTACTGTACTTTAAATGTACTTTGAATAATTATTCTTACCCAATCTCTCCTGCTGAATAGCAATGTCCTCTTCAACACAACCCAGAACTGCTTAAACTCGGACGTGGCGTATCGCTTCGGGGACGCCTCGTCGCCCAGCAGCGCTACTTCTGCGTTGTCCTGCTTCTCTGTCTCCATTTGGACTACTAGCGGATCGCCTGGTAGGAGAGAGATAGAAAATACATTAGGCAATAGTAATTTGACGCAACAGATTTACAGTTGAAAGCTAAAAGGTAGCGCTTCCTACCGATCGGGTGTTATGGTCGGAGACCAAGGTCCGATAGACATGATCTTCAAATATCATATACCGCGGTTCATGTGCGGTAATAGGCTAACAGCGCCATCTAGCCTAAAGAGCCGTATATGTCGCTCGCTGTCGTGCTTGCCACCGTTAGTGTTTGTTCACGTAACTCGCCGGCACAGTCACGAAATTTCAAACATATAAAGTGATATCCAAGCGTTCACGTATGACACGCACGTACAGTCTAGGTAGCGAGCTTGCGCTTGCGCGAACAAGGTCTTAGGCATGCGCTTGTGATGGCGAACGGTAGATGTCGCCACAGGAAAAAACTAGAGCTAGAAGTCGTAGGACTTACAATACCTACAACTCACAACGTAACACAGAAGATGCACCTGGAATCACAACACTGACACCAACAAAATACTCGACGTGAGTTTTTTCAGGTGGTTACAGTTGGATGTATTTGGGTTCTTGCGCTGGCGTCGTTTAGTGGATTTAATTTAAAGCAAAATTATCCTCTTTTTCAGCTTTAGTCATGGATTTGCGCAAAGAGACGCCTGATTCCATCGAGTTTATCTTCGGGTACATCTTGTTAAGGGGCTCAGGTATGATTACGTTGTTAGCAATATTTTTTTCACACAGGGAAATTTCCCTCTAATTAGAACATGAATATAAAGAAAACAATGTGGTCAATTTCATATCAGTAATCATATCAGAGTGTAAGCTTTAAAATGTAAATAAACTATGATACAAACATTACATTCAGAGTGATTGGATTAAAAAAAATATTGTTTCAACGAACACATCAATTACCTAGTCCCAAACTAAGCGTTAGCTTGTGCTATGGTGGCTAGAATAACGGATTGAAATACTTAAATACATTTATAAACACCCATGACTCAGGTACAAATGCACATGCCCATCACACAAACATTTGTCCCTAGCAGAATTCGAACCCGCGACGGCCGGTTTTGTAGTCTGGACCTCAGACCACTAGACCAAAGCTGTCGTTAAAAGTTGTTTGATTCTCCCTTGGGATCACCTTGCTGTCTTCCCTCTACTCTTAATTAAATAGTTATAAATAATTTGCATACAAATTTAACATTTTCCTTTACATGGAAAATATGTAAATTTTACTTAACGTTTTAATTCAATAATTGTGATAACTAAGCACTTGATGATTACATCATACAATTATTGATTTCAACCGCATATTATGTATATGTTATTTGTTTTATTCGCAGCGAAGCTGACATTAGGCGAACCTTATTAGAGAGATACAAAAGGGCAATAATGATAAGCCGGTTTCCTGTTTATTGCACTCGACGGGACATTGATCAACAGCTAACTAACATATTTCTTTACGAAACAATTAATTAGATTCGTAATTGAGCACTTAACATATTTTATTTCGTGTAAAACGAGGTTTTATAAATAAACACAACACTTACATTTTCGATACACGAAGTGATGGATTGTGGAAACGGTCTCTGCGGGAACTCATTTTTTGTGCAAAACCCTTTTCTCGATTCATATTGAAATTATGTAATTGGTTTTTAACCCTTGATGAAAAAAAGGAGTGTTATAAGATTGACCCCTGTGTCTGTGTGTGTTTTGTGTGAATCTGGCTGTTGCATCGTATCTCCCGAACGCATGGACGGATTTCAATGCGGTTTTTTTTTATCGAAAGGTAATTTAATCACGGTGGTTCTTAGCTGTAGCTAGTGCCGTGCTGTCGCTAGTGAAGCTCACCAGCCGTTTTCCTGGCTCATTCGGGAGTTTTTTGACTGGAAATTTAGTTTTTAATCTCGAAATTTTTGGGTGGCTTATTCACCAGCATTGCTTTATGTAAGTACTAACTGCTCCACAACGAAGCGATATGATATCGCTGTGATGCTCACATGATCTCTTACATTTCTTTAAGTAAGTCCTTACTGCTCCATAAACGAAGAGATATCGCTGTAATACTCTTATGATCGATCACATATTTTGCTTTTGTATTATAGAATATTGTATGCGGATTATTGCAATCGTTTTCGTCATATACCCAGCCTTATGTATAGGGTTTTTAAAGAAGGGGTTTAAAAAAAGGGTTTGAAATCCAGCAGCATTATCAATCGTGTTGGTTTGCGATAATCCAGAATCTAGCACGGTTCACTTTTTACTAGATTTGCGGATCACAGCGCGGAACCAGCCAAATGCAGGATCCTGCTAGATTCAACTGGTTTCTCTTTTTATTTTATTTATGAGATAACCAACCACATAATACATTACACTTATACTACAGAGCTTATGTAAATCGAAGTGTATATAGGTTTACACAACTTGTACAAATTGTGTAAACGAACCGATAGACAAAGCAGAGCTACCTCTTAAGCGAGAAGATAAAAGATGAACAAATAACTGTAAACTAAGAAAAGCAACCATAATTTTTTTTCTTCAACCACGATATTCGGATCCAACTGGATTGCTGGATCCTGAATCTAGCTTTATTAATAGATACCCAGCTCGAATACTCGATCTGTATCCACCAATCAAAATTCCCATAAAACACAATCATGACACCAACTCACCATTCCCTTTAGCGATCTCGCTGTGCGCGTACTGCAGTATACCGTTGTGCAGGTTCCGGCCGTTCCCGTTCGCGTCCTTGAACTTCTCCTGCAGCTGGGACAGGTCGTTCTTGTCGTGGGACGCGTTGAGGGACACCTCCATGTCCCGCTTGTTGTTGTAGTCCGGCACTTTGCTGTCCGGGAACGGGACGCCGTCTCTGGATGACGTGGGGACAAAAATTTACATTAGATACTTAGATAGATTAACCGACCACCGAGCAAAAAACATTATCTTTACTTTGCGACGTGAATGCTTATCGCGATAGATCATCAAAATAGTCATAGACGAAAATTTTTGCCATGTTCATATCTTTGTCGACCACTTTGGTGTAATGGTCAAGAAGTTGACTTTTAACCAAACGGTCGCGGGTTCGTTATCCGCACTGTACAAATATTCATGTGCATGAACATGTCCGTTTGTACTGGTGTGGGTGTTTTATGTATTTATTTAAGTTTATTTGTAGTACCACTGTTGATTCTGATATCTGTAACACAAGTGCTTAAGCTACTTACCACGAAGTCAGATTAATGTATGTGATGTTGTTGTATATTTATTCAAAATGAATACCAATTGGAAAAGGAACAATCTGGTAGGTCAATTGATTTACAAGTACCCAGTTTGATTACATGTAAAGAGTGAAAAGGCGATTTGCGCCAAGAAATTCGAGCTTCTGTTATGATTTTAATGTTGGAGACAAGAAGGTAGATTTTGACATGTTTAAGATCTAGGGAATCAGGAATGAATAATGTATGTATGTAAATGTATACTAACATAGTTATAAGAAGACCATTGTTACTAACATAAATTTGGATCAAATGTTATCTTTGAATAAATGAATTATTATTATTATACGAGTAATAGTAATAGTCCTCCTGGTCGATTTCGACCACGGCGACCAATCTCATTAGAGATCAGTCAACTAGGTACTCAGGAGATTTTATAGTGCACAAGTGTGAGCGCAATACACAGGTGCACTCACTGTTCCATCACTCTCAAAGTTCGGTGAGACGGCAATCCGACATGACCGGAGAGAGATCAGGCACAGGACCAACGGCTTAACGTGCTTTGCAGAAAATCTAGAAACAATTTTGGCTCGACTTGGGATTTGAACCCAGGACCTCTCGGATGTAAGGCAGATCTTTGCCACTACACCAATGAGGAATGAATAGAACGGAATGAACAGTACAGAAACAGCAATTAAAATCCAAAAATATTTCGAAAAAAAAATACAACAGTTGTGAATATTATAATAACCAAATGGATAATTTCGACTCTATGGTAAACTGAACAAAGTCGATAGAACTTAGAATCCAACGGCATATTAACTCTGCTGATCTTTAGATCGCCACGTACCTGATGTCATTCTTGCCGTTGTCGATGGCACGCACAAGTTTCCCGGTGTTGTCGCCGTACTCGCCGCAGGAGACCTCTATGATGAACGAGGCCGGGTTGTGGTAGGATGGACACTGAAGACCAAGACTGCCGAGCCATTCCACTGGAGGAAAGTTATTATTAATAATAATAGTAAATAATTTATTTCGTTTATAACTTATTCTAATTATGTACATAGTTGATTGAGGTCTCCATTTAAGCATGTTAGTCCTGTGTTTGGAGACCTCGTTCTTCCTTATTTAGATGCACATAACATCAATATAAACCGAAATTTAACAAAACAAAGTGTGTGTGTGTGTGTGTATGTTTGTGTGCGTGAGAATTTGCGTGTATGTGAAGCTAAGTTATGTGATGGGTAATGGGGAAAATTGACCATTGGAGATCCTTTCAATACGACACCGTCTCGTATTTAAAAAAAACGATGTAGTTCATTGACGGGTGACATTGAAGATTACGCAATGAATGTTAAACTTTTGGTTTTATTTACAATTGCGAGAAATTCTTTTATTATACTGACTGTAGAGAATAAAAGTAATTAGGTTAGCCTATTTTCTTACAACTCAAAATCCTCATCAAAAATATTACTTTAGCGCAAAATCACGCCTTTCCAAAGGAGGTCACGGACGCTGGAGAGCCATCTCGTTGCGACATCGCGCCCGCGTTATACAGCCGTATCGAATATCGCCACGATTAGGTAAACTGTGTAACATTGACGACCACTTTGGTGTAATGGTCAAACAGTTGACTATAAACCAAGTGGTCGCGGGTTCGATCCCCGTACTGTACAAATATTTGTGTGAATGAACATGTCTGTTTATACTGGTCTGGGTATTAATTTAAGTTTATTGGTAATACCACTGTTGATTTTGATATCTGCAACACAAGTGCTTAAGCTACTTACTTACCACGGAGAGCAAAAAACATTATCTTTACTTTGCGACGTGAATGCTTATCGCGATAGATCATCAAAATAGTCATAGACGAAAATTTTTGCCATGTTCATATCTTTGACGACCACTTTGGTGTAATGGTGAAGAAGTTGACTATTAACCAAGAGGTCGCGGGTTCGATCCCCGCACTGTACAAACATTTGTGTGCTTGAACATGCCTGTTTGTACTGGTCTGGGTGTTTATGTATCTATTTAGTTTATTTGTAATACCACTGTTGATTCTGATATCTGTGACACAAGTGCTTTGGCTACTTACCACGGAGTCAGATCAATGTATGTGATGTTGTTGTATATTTATATTTACATATATAGGACATACTTTCTTCATAATATACCAATACTAGCTGACCCGGCAAACGTTGTTTTGCCATATAAATGTTAATGGTGGACAACCCTTATCACTAAGGGGTATGAAAAATATATGTTAGCCGATTCTCAGACCTACTGAATATGCTCACAAAATTTCATTAGAATCGGTCAAGCCGTTTCGGAGGAGTATGGGAACAAACATTGTGACACGAGAATTTTATATATATAGAGATTACCTAACAGCCTAGCAACAACAGCCTCCCTATACTCTCTTAGCCATTTTCCGTAGTTTCGGATAGCGCTATCCCTGTCATTCTTACAAGTTAGATATTGCAAGTGAATGCACTGGATAGACCCGAAAACGTACGAGCGAAACGTTAGGGAGCACGACATCAGGCCCGTATACAATAGGCTAGATGACACCACCAATCGTTGAAATACTAAAAAAACCGGTCAAGTGCGAGTTGGACTCGCGCACCGAGGGTTCCGTACAAACCCGTGTAGATAAGGAGTAGTAACTTTGAAATTTTCAAAATTGTCAATTTTTTTTTTATATGATGAAACTGAAAATTTACGGTTTTCGTAATTTTTTCTATATCTGTACTATAAGACGTGACTTCGTACTAAATTTCATGATTCTAAGTTTACGGGAAGTACCCTGTAGGTTTTGATTCCCGTGCGAGTTTCGAAAATTTGCGGCCTAAATGGCTGTATCTTTTGATTGCGTTGGCTTATAAGATTGATTTTTCTACAGCTTCCAGGGACAATAGACCTAAGTATCATATAGAAATTTCAGTTTGATACCCCCACGCGTCCCTGAGAAAAACGGTCTTGACAGACGGACGGACGGACGGTCGGACAACAAAGTGATCTTATAAGGGTTCCGTTTTTTCCTTTTGAGGTACGGAACCCTAAAAAACACATAAACATGTCTCTATGTATTTACCCCATGAATAAAACTATATGCAAAATGCTATACCTACGATACAAGCAAAATATTTGCTTAGTTTAGGTACAATCACTAACATAGTAGTAAGCATTTTTTAATTTTTTACATACGGTTCAGTAGATTTAAAAAAAATGTAATTAGGCAAATTTTTATACAATAAATTTATCTATTTATTTATTTATACTCTTTATTATCTGTCAAAACGATCTGCCTTCATAGATTTTGTATGGAAACACAAAAATTTGACGTCATAATATAGTAGCAAAAATCAAAGACTGAATATTTATTTAATTCTTTGTAAATAAAAATTGATTTCTACAGCTTTTTGGAAATACTTCAATTTTACTAGCTTCATAGAGGGTATGTTTTTAAAACATCATGGTCTTGAAAATATTCACGATATGTGTCATCATGCCTATTTTAATGATACCAAAGACATCATTTTAGCAAAAAATTCTGCCAGTCTTGAGCAGGTCATGGACGAACCTATAAGGGGAACCTATAAGGGCTTATTTTGTAAACTGATATCTTTAGTTTCGACTCTAACCGTCTCGGTCACGCTTGTCAGTTTGACCATAAAGTAAATGCGATGGCTGTATTCGAAAATACAAAGTGCGTTACGGAGTAGGGCTACCTACAACAACTATATCGTTGCGACACCGCACCGGTCGTGTTGCGTGGCCGCCTCTCATATCGCATGGTTTGGGTAACATTAAACGTTGATAGGAGATAATATGCGCAATATATCTGTTTAAATAGCTCCTAGCTAAGTTTAAAAAAAACAATATATGAAACTTGTAAAAACAAATACTCCACATCGTAGAAGGAAATATTAATAAGCATAACATAATAATAGTCCTCCTGGCCGATTTCGACCACGGCGGCCAATCTTAACAGAGATCATCCAACTACGCAGGAGATATTATAGTGCACAAGTGTGAGCGCAATACACAGGTGCACTCACTGTTCCATCACTCTCCAAGTTTGGTGAGACGGCAATCCGACATGACCGCAGAGAGATCAGGCGCAGGACCAACAACTTAACGTGCTTTCCGAGGCACGGGGGTGTAACACCACCAACTTCCCGACTCCGAGCTGTTTTTGAGAAATTCATGACAGAAAATCTCAGAAACAATTTTGGCTCGACCTGGGATTCGAACCCAGGACCTCTCGGATGTAAGGCAGAAACTTTGCCACTACACCAACGAGGCAGTCAAGCATAACATAATTGTAACGTAGATACCTAATATCTTATTTTCTTCGCGGCCAGTGTCGTAAACACATGATACACATTTGTGTTTAGCTAGTACGATATTATAATAATTTAAAGTGTTTTCTTAACTGGTTGCCTAAATGACAAAGCAACTTCATAGTAATTTATTTCCTTAAGATCGACCACTTGTACAACAACAGCTCATCTGATGAAATTGTAAAACCCTTATATGTATATTTCGGCGCTCGTTGTCTATTCACTATTTATTACGGTTGCCACCATGTAATCATTTTTGTAATGACTGTTTGTGCCATAATAATAATAATTTTAAAAATAATGTTTGAATAATATTGCGTATTTGGAGCAATTTATGTATCACAGCAAATTTAATAATACGAGGTAAATTTAATGGCGTTTAAAAATACTTACAGCCAAATCAATATTATAAAGAGTTAAGTGATTTTGTCAGTAATGTCAGATTATAGAAAGCAATTTTCTAAAACTAGTAAACAGATTTTAGAAGTTGTGTGTGTTTGTGTTTCTGTCTTTTTGGTGTGTTTCCGACCGAAACCGATTTCAATGCGTTTTTTATTCGAAACATAATTTAATCGCGGTTTTAGCTAAAGCTGGTCAAAATATGTCCATCCGTTGAAGTTTTTCCGGCTCATTCGGATGTTTTATGACTGGAAAGTTCGGTTTTTATAGTTTTTTGACATGATGAATAGTAGAATTGAGATAATGAATAGTAGAAACACTTACCCAATCGTCCGGTACCGCCCTGGTACACACACTGCCCATCAGCCAACGTGTACAAATGGTCAAACATCTCGAACAGCCTGGCCGACGGCTGGTGAATAGTGCAGATGATAGTCCGTCCCCCTCTCGCCAGGGTCTTCAGCAGCGAGATGCACTGAAAGCACGACGAACTGTCCAGGCCTGATGTTGGCTCGTCAAAGAACATGATGGGAGGGTTGTTGACGAGTTCTAGGGCGATGGAGAGACGCTTTTTCTGGCCACCGGATAGGTTGGATGTCATGGTCTTGTGGTGTTCTGACAGGCCCAGAGTTTCTAGGATTTCTTGGATCTGGAAAGATTTTTTTTAAAATATACAACAACATCACATACATTGATCTGACTCCGTGGTGGGTAGCCAAAGCACTTGTGTCACAGATATCAGAATCAACAGTGGTATTACAAATAAACTAAATAAATACATATGAGTATAACACCCAGACCAGGTCAAACAGACATGTTCATGCACACAAATGTTTGTACAGTGCGGGGATCGAACGCGCGACCTCTTGGTTAATAGTCAACTTCTTGACCATTACACCAAAGTGGTCGTCAAAGATATGTGCATGGGAAAAATTTTCGTCTATGACTATTTTCATGATCCATCGGGATAAGCATTAATGTTGCATAGTAAAGATATTATAATATTTTTGCAATAGAAAAAAATTACTGCCTGAGGCGGGGAGCGTACGCATTAGGAGAGCAATAGCAGATTTTAACAGGTTTTGCGAATGTCTGGGTGGCCGAGTGGTATAGGCAGGCACACGGGCTAGATTCCCATGGACGCGGGTTCGATCCCCGCCTTTTAGCGATTGATTTTTTCTACTGTAAAAACTTTAACATATGAATACTTTGCATTGTTATAACGCAATAGGTATACGCTGGTTGTATTTATAACGGTCCATTCACTCGGCATCCGTCCTTCACAAATAGTCGAAAAATCTATTAGAGATTTTTTCAATTAGTTGAATGACAATTTTTTTAGGAATTGTCATTGCTGGATACTTTGTGAACGAACCCTAACCTGATATATCTTATTCGATAGTAAATAATAGTTATCTTAATAACATCACATGTACAAATAAATTATTTATATTGATACGCAAATAATTATGACTGTTTCGAAAGCCATATATTACTTTTAACTATTAATAAACATTTTAATAACTGATTTAAACAGTATGTTATCCCTATACTCTGAACTTTGATATCAAACATAACCACCGATGCTTCTGGCACTAAAAAAAAGTGGTTACACACCTTAGATTAAACCAAAAAGAGGCAGGGCAGACACGGTATGAGCTAGTCGCGCGTGGTCCTAGTAAACTGAGTCCGATGGACCTGCTCCTAGTCGTCGTCAATTGCGATTGTTTACGCGCGCGTGCGTGTGCGCAAGCGGCCCATTTTTAGCCCCCGATGTAAGAGAAGGGTGTTATAAGTTTGACCACATGTCTGGTGTGTGTTTGTGTTTGTGTGTGTTTGTGTTTGTGTGTGTAGGTGTTTGTGTGTGTATGTTTTTGTGTGTGTATGTTGCATGTGTGGGGTTCACTACTCCATTTCGAATAACGTTTCGTCGAATTACATTTCATCGATGACAACAAGTCGATTATTTTGTTTAAACGATGCGTTATACACCCGAAAGACGTTACGATTACGACGATGGTTAATTTCATCGAATTTATTTTAGCGTATTTCGAAATGGAGTAGTGAATCCGTTTGTGTGTGTGTCTGTGTTTGGGGCATTGTAGCTCCCAAACGGATGGACCATTCCAAACCGTTTTTTTTTATTCAAAAGTGAATTTAATCACGGTGGATCTAAGCTTTAGTTGGTCTATATCGGCCCAGCCTCCGACCGCCTCGTTGGTGTAGTGGCAAAGTTTTTGCCTTACATCCGAGAGGTCATGCCTCAGTGCGCACGTTAAGCCGTTGGTCCTGCGCCTGATCCCTCTCCGGTCATGTCGGATTGCCGTCTTACCGAACTTTGAGAGTGATGGAAGTGCTCCTGTGTATTGCGCTCACACTTGTGCACTATAATATCTCCCGCGCAGTTGGCTGATCTCTGTTGACATTGGCCGCCGTGGTCGAAATCGGCCAGGAGGACTACTATACGTCCAGCCGTTCAAGATCAACAGCAATTTTTCTAGGAATTTTTCTCTTTCAGGAAGTTATCATTAAGACGTGTCGTGTAAAATCAATTTATTTTTGTAAATAGACTCACAAGGAGCACTTTTACACGTCCCAATATATAAATTAACCTTACTACCGCTTCGGGACAATTTGGGCCAGTGCTGAGAAGAAGCGGCGCAAGAAACTCTGTCACTATATTTTACTTTATTTTAAGGAAGATACTACTATATATATATAGTAGTATCTTCCTCTGTTAGTTTTGATCCAAGTTACAAATGAGGAAAACTGTAATGATGATGATGTACTCGGTCGACAAACCGGTTTCCGTCACACGACGTCACGGAGAAGTCTCTCGCTGTGACATTGAATAATTTTGTCTGAATTTATCAGTATGTGCGATTTCAAACATTATCATAGTCTATAACTCAACACATATTTAGTTTTTATTGACACTCAAATCTACATAGGATTTAAAAAAAAGCGTAATGATATTTTTTAATTAAATTTGATGATAGTGTTATTTTACAGACTACCCTTAGATATTAAAACCCTCTAGTCTAATGACTGTTAGTAAGTATTAGTTTCATCGATCATTGTCTTAGTAAGGTCACTTGTAAACGAAGTATTGTTGAGACGAAATGTAAATATGACGTAGGTACATACACTTCATGCATATTGTAAATACGAGTATTCCAAAAGGTGAAAGCACCTACGGGTCCGCTTGTAATGTCGCTCCACTTGTTTTCGTACACAATACGTGAATCACTAAGTGAAAGCGCGTGTCCAGGCAGGATAGTCAACACGCATTCAATAAATTGTCTTTCAATAGGGTAGTTGACACCACCAATCGTTGACGTTATTTTTATCAACTGTCAAAACGCTTTACACAATTTGACGTCATCGAGTGCAATGTCGACTGTGTAACTATTTATCGATTGAATTTCAATTAAAAATCAAATAATACGAACTGTAGAAAAATATTAATGAAAGGGCATCTGAAATTATGAATTATTTTAGAGATAATCAGTTTTTGACTATCTCTTTCATAGTGGAAACAAGCCTATTAGTGAATAACGGATAAATAAAACTTTTGTCCAGTATTAACCTTACTTCAAAAACTTAGAGGTACTTGTAAAACATTCGAATGGGGTACAGAGGGCGCTAAAAACAATCAACGTACTTACACGGTGGCAAAAAAATTATGTCAGTATTCTATCACTCAAACATACGAGTAGTACATCAGCAGCTGCACGATCACAGTTGAAATCATATCATGGTTTCCAATGAAAAAATATTGCAGTAATCATAACTCCTTTTCACAAAATTTTTGTCTTAGCGTAAACTGCAAGAAGTTTTGACACTGATCCCGAGCCCGTGACTAAAAGGTGTACTCGATGACGTCACACTGTCAATCTTAACTCACACATTCCACTTAAAGTACGCGCCACGAAAGAAGTCCCTCAGTGGCGGCGCTAGTAGTTGCAAGTACAATGTTGCCTACGTAACATCATAAGTATATTTTTAGTTCCCAATTTTGCCGCGGGACTTCTTTCGTGGCGCGTACTCTACCACTTCTTCCTTATCCACCATGGCGGTGGCGGACGGCAGAAAGCTGACACTAGTTCCTTTACTGTGTACTTTACTCTCTCATAGCACTTACCACTACTTCCTCCTTATCAACCCTGGCGATGGCGGACGGCAGTTTCAATGCCGTAGCCACCAACATGGATTCCTCCACCGTCAGGTTGCCGTGGAGCTGGTTCTCCTGCGTAGTGTAGCTCGACAGCTTCCTAAAGCTGACACTAGTTCTTTGCTAAGAGCAAGAGGTGCACTCCAATCCTTACTCTCTCATCGCACTTACCACTTCCTCCTTATCAACCCTGGCGGTGGCGGACGGCAGTTTCAATGCTGTAGCCACCGACATGGCCTCCTCCACCGTCAGGTTGCCGTGGAGCTGGTTGTCCTGCATGATGTAGCACGACAGCTTCCTGAAGCTGGAGAGGTTTCGCTCCATTCCGTTGATTGTGATGCTACCCTCCATTCCTGAGGTTCTGGGGGAAGAAGAGATGGTGTGAGCAAGGGTGATCTGATGAAAATACTGCAGAGTGCAGTATGTGATCACGAAACCAGCTGACTTTGTACCTACCTAATTTAAACACCTACGTCACTAGAGTTGTCAATAACTTTATATTGAATGTCTTACATTACTTTGTTGTTATTGTTTATTGAAACTCTGACTTCTTTAGTCAGGTTAGGTCAGTTTGATAGTCTTTCCCAAATCCCAAGCTGTGGTCTTGAGTTGATTTCGCTGATACTCATTAGAGTTACAATGTTGTTGTAGTTGATATTGATTGCCGAATTGTGGGTGACACTGAGAATATGACTATCTGATGCTAAGCTGGTTACTTTATTTCAGTTAACTGCTAGCATTTTTGCTGTTACTTTTCAGCACTTTCATTGGAAAATGCATTAGTACCAACCATTCGGACGTAGCCGCGTAGCAGTGACGTAATCATAGTTCGACTGTGCATTTATCGTTTTCATAGACTGAAATTGAACCACTGTTCAGCCATTTCGTAATACACTTCCGACACTCGGAATGAAAAGGATTTTATCATAATTTCCTTAACAAATGATTTTCCTTTGTTGCAATAATAACTGTAGTGTTGGCGAAACATTTTATGACAAAACAGCTGAATGCGAGATTGTCTGAGCTGGTTAATTACAGGCATATCTATTAAATTCTTTTATGTACATTTATAAAATAATTTTTCCGTTACGTGGACTAATTAAAGCGAGGTCACCGCCCGAATGTGCTGGTTTATAAAATATACAACAACATCACATACATTGATCTGACTCCGTGGTAAGTAGCTTAAGCACTTGTGTTACAGATATCAGAATCAACAGTGGTATTGCAAATATACTTAAATAAACACATAATAACACCCGGACCAATACAAACAGACATGTTCATGCACACAAATGTTTGTACAGTGCGGGGATCGAACCCGCGACCTCTTGTTTAATGTTCAACTTCTTGACCATTACACGAAAGTAGTCGTCAAAATGTCGGTTTAATTCCGTATGACTGAATTGTTTTAAAACAATTCGTAATTAAATTAACACTAAGGAAACAGCGGCGGTACTTTTGCTCATTTTAAATATTAAAAGCTGATTTACAAACAGCACAACGTTGGAATATTGTAGTTAGTTGAAGAAACGACATTGATTGACAGTGTATAGACTTGAGGTCGCTGTTTGTGGTTGTTATTTTCTTTTATCAACTACATTTGAGGATATTGCGTGAATTTTACAACATTGAACTTTATATAAGTTAAGTATAAGTGCAACTATCGAGCATAAGACCTGCTATATGTATGTAACACTTAGTTGGCAAATAAATGAATATGAATAACTTTATTGAGGTAAATCTTGATAGCTTGAACTTTTTGTAACTAGCTGTCACTTCAACATTTTCAGAGGCAAGCACGTTCCCCTTTGTTAAGGACCTATGGCGTGAGCAGGAACAACTATCGTAACGTATTCGTAGTGTTTGCCTTTCGTTCACTTGTCTATTTGTATGGAGGAACTGTCAGTTTCTGACGTTCGGACAACGCGATTACGTTACGATAATGTTCGTGCTTACCCCACTACTCTGTAAGCCATTGCCCGTACTATTTAGTAAGATTGTATGTAAATGTATCGCACATGATACGCCATCGAGAGTGGATGGTATAGTCGAAAAAAGCACGATCACGGAGTGAGTTGGACCTCTTTTATTGTGTTTTTATATTGCGTGCTATATCCTCAGTCGTAATCTATCAGCATGATTATTTTATACTGGCTCGATTATACACAACAACAGTATTTCAAGGGCGAGGTCGGTGGCTGGTTTGCGTCTTTGACTAGCGACTTGCGACCGGTTTACAGTTAGAAAGACGGCCTAATAAGTCGGCTATGAATGAGGTTATGTTGTTCGTTAATTTATGACTGAATGTGGAATCGGATGTGCTAATTGAGAAACAACACGGTTATCGTCTGCAATAGATTTTTTGGGTGCGAACTTTATTGGTACTGTCTGACACTTGGTCTCTAATTTATCGTCGAATCAGTTATTGGGTAAATAAGAAGATATATTTAGACAGAAAAACAATGTCGGTTAGGTTCAAATTTTATAAATAACTTTCAAACAACCATCTTGTGAATTTGTTAGCTCGATGTTTATATTAAGTATTTAAATATAAGCAATGTATTTTGGTTAAAATATTTTTTTTAGATTTGAAAGTCACCTCACCTACGTATGAGAAGAATATTAGATAGAATTTAATCATGAGTAATATATAATTGTGTGAAATGTTCTTGCTTGGGATATAAAGTTTGTTACTTTTCACTTCATTACATTTCTTCACGTTAAGTATAAACAAAATTTCAAACTTGTTTTACACGAAAACGAAAATATCAGTGCATGATACAGTCACCCGAAACCGGATATTGCTTATCAAAGATGTATGAAAGTGGGTCATTATTCGGAACGTGCACGGCAGTAGCGCCATCTTGCAAACGCAGTTTTAGGGGCATATGTCAAAAAATAAATAACAAGAGTTTGTTTATTTTGTACAGATTAAAGTAAATAAAATTAATTTAGAAAGACAATAAATGTTATTTTAGAGGAATTATTTAAAAACTGTTTATAGAAAAATGAACGTTATTATAAAAACTGGTTTTGAGAGTGTAAAACACACAATAAGTTTCCAGCCCCAAACTATGTTAAAAGGAAATAAATTGGTGTTAGCAGGACATGTAAGGAATGTAGAAGAACTGAGAACTAATAGGAATAGTTATTTAATACGAGCCACCATCATTCGTCAAACATCGGTGACCTTAACACCCTATAAAACAAGTTTAAACGTAAGTACTCTCCTAACCTAAAAATATGACTAAACTACTAAACATTTAGTTACATAAAGTATACCAAACATTTTTTGAAGTGAAAACTTCTTTAGCGGCGTTGAGCGCTTTTGTGGCATGGGTAGAAACTGTGAAACTCGCGTCAGGTCACGTGATGCTGATCGAAAAACCGTAAGACGCATTTCTGCTTAGCCCAAAGGTATGACTGGTAGAGAATGCCCTACGGCGTTAAGTCCACCTTTTGTACAAAGTATTGTTGTGCAATAAAGCTTAAATAAATAAATAAATAAGACGGTTCAAATAAATCAAAAATGCACAACGTTAATAATCAAGTTTTCACTTCTGCCGGCACTCCCGGAGTGCAACCCGTATTTTTTTTGAAGTGAAAACTTCTTTAGCGGCGTTGAGCACTTTTGTGGCATGGGTAGAAACTGTGAAACTCGCGTCAGGTCACGTGATGCTGATCGAAAAACCGTAAGACGGTTCAAATAAATCAAAAATGCACAACGTTAATAATCAAGTTTTCACTTCTGCCGGCACTCCCGGAGTGCAACCCGTGTTTTTTTTAATTTATTACAGATCGATAATGCTCGGATTGTCACTGGAGTTGAATGCAGTTGCGTTTATAACCAGAGCGGGAAGTGCAAACATGTTGCTGCTTTAATATGTTACATTAACAACAAAGTTAGTTATTCAAAAACGAGCAGTGAACAACAATGGGGAAAACCCAGTATTCGTCAATTTGTTGATTGTAAATATTCCAAAGGGAGATATTTTCAAGAAATGTTTGGATCGGTATCCAAGACTGAATGTTGTGAATCGCAATCAATATTACGTCATGATGAATTGCTGCAAGAGTCATCTTTAAAACAAATACTGCAAGCAACAGTGCAGACTCCAGATACAAGCCTAATAACTGAAGATATATCTGAAACATTGGACAACACTGAGAAAGAAGACTGCTTAGCTTGTTTAAGCTTTTTTTTTACAGTCCGACAGGAATTCCAATTATATACATGTGAGTACTTACTAGCAGAATATCTAAAAGAATTTTATAAGAAACATGTATCTGTAACGGATGAAGATATTATCAACATTTGTTGTGATACAATTAAGCAATCGGCATGCCCAAACTGGTATGCTATTAGACACTTAAGGATAACTGCGAGTAATAATACACATAGTATAAAATCACGTAAAAGAAAATCCATTCAAAGTTTAGTGTCAAGTATTTTAAACCCAAAAAAAATTGATTGTATTGCAACCCGATATGGCTTGCGCAATGAAAAACAAGCAATATTACTTTATGAACAATTAAAATTTTGTCAAGTAAAAACTGTCGGAGCCATAATCAGCAAAGAGCAACCTTGGCTGTGCGCTAGTATTGATGGTGTAGTGGTGGAGGATGGCTGTGTGACAAAGTTAGTCGAAATTAAATGTCCAATTTCATGTAAAAATAAACCTGTAGTTGACTTTAATAATAATTTATCCAATGTTAATTACTTAGTATTTATAAATAATGAAATAGAGTTAAGAGAAAGCCATTCATATTATACTCAAGTTCAATCGCAAATGTATGTTACTGGAATGACAATGTGCGATATTTTTGTCTATTCTCCAGTAACAAATGGCAGTGTGGTTGTACAAGTTAACCGTGATGAACAATTCATCGAAGAAATTATTAAAAAAAGTGAATATTTTTATTTTGAGCATTATTTACCAGCATTATATGCAGAATTTGTTAAAGATAAAACCAAAGATAGTAACCAAAATTATTGTATTGATTTCCAGAAACGATCCTTTACTTGAAAAAATGTCTCTAATTTATGCTAACTTATTATTTAATGTCGTTACTGTAATAGAACGAAAGTCAGTTATTAAAGTGTTAATTAAAACATATTTCTAAGTTATTAATAATGTAATAATAAGTATAATAATAATAACGTAAGTCCTTAAACTTTGTATAGTAAGTGCAAAACTTTATAAAATAAAAAACAGTAATATTTTTCAAAAGTTGGTTTTTATTATTCTCTTACAGTATTTTTCTTGGAGAAGATTGGAGGCTGTAAATTAACTAATACACAACAAACATGTACAATATCATCAATACAATTGAATAAATTATGAGGTATTTTATCAAGTACCCGGTATATTCTTAGTCTTTGCATAAGTCTTTCGACATGAATTCTTACTCGAGCAATATCATAAGTCCTTTCGGTTTCTTCTTGAGAGAATTTGTTTTGTTTTGATAAAAATGGGGGCATAATAATTTTAACTTTTTTACCACTTTTGTCTAGAACTTCTTTAATTGCTGGAAAACCTTTATCAGCCAAAACTTCGTCTCCTGCTTCTAAAAGATCAATTAAGCCAGATTCTACAGTCATTTGTGAGTCACTTTTTCTCCCACCCGCTACTTTGGATTTAAATGAAATAAATCCGCTGGGAGTAATTCCTATGAGAACTTTTGCAGTAAATCCTTTTTTGTAATGGGAGTAACAAAGAACGCGATTATCCACTGCTGATGGTACTTCAATTCTGAATTCAGTGCAGTCAATTATTACTCTTGTATTGATGTAATCTGGTCTGAAACACTCTGGCATTGTTGCCCGTATTGCGGCCCTATTCGGCCAGAAGACTAAATTAGCAGTGACAGAAGCTAAATTTTTTAAGATAGAATAAAATATTCGTGAAATTGTAGTTCTGTGTATACCAAATAATACACTCAATGCTGAAAATGTTAAGCCAGTTTTCATTTTCATTAAAAAAATTAGAAGGCGGTCTTTCATTGAAACTGTACATTTTATCACAGTTAATTTTGATATTAAAAATTCGAAATTACTAAATGACAATCCAGCAAGATCTAGTAGGTCATTGTCATTAATTATTGACGAAAAACCAGCGAATTCTTGGCTTTTTGTTTCAGTAAACTGGTCTTGAAATGATCTTTTAACAGTGCCACAACTTTTATCTTTTTTTATGGAATTATTTGTCATTACAATTCTTGAAGTTGTTGCTATATCTACTTGAATTTCAGCATCACATCGATCAGTGTAAATAAATCTATTGCAAATAAAGGTTGTTTCTCTTAAATTAATTTCAGAGAAAATATTGACTTGACATTCTTGGTTGACCAGAGGAGGTTGAGTTTGATGTAATTCATTTCCTTCTGCCATTATAATATCATTTGTCGCGGTATCCGAGACTTCTGTAGTGGTGTCTGCAACATGTGTGGTTCTTCGTTTTATCAGGCGTGTATATCTAGCTAATGCATGTGACTCATTAATCTTCTGCCTTCGATATACTTTAGGAAATATCGTGGGAACATAACTCGGACTTGCTTGCGCGTCTGATTTTTTACCTCCTATAAAATGCTCACTGCAAATTTTGTCGTCGGGTTTTGGAGACCATGGTGATCCATCAACACTATAACAATAATTAGGTACTCAATTAATATTCTATAAAATGTACATAGCGCAAATGAAATAGATTTGATTTATATTGCAATTTTAGGTTACATCTAATCACTTACTTTTTCCTTTTTACAGCAGCCATCCATTTATATCTTTGATCTAATTTCCAGGCCGCTTTAGGAAAAATATAAAATTTGCACTGACTATTTCTGCTGTTATTTTTGCAGCCTACGATACAACAACAATAATGACCCATTATTTTCAAAAATTTCAAAACAACGTTATCAAGTTTGATTGTTTACTGATTGACGTGACGTGACATGACTGAGCCCCTTTTGTTGCACATTTTTGCCGCAGCAAGCGCAGCGATCGTTCTCTTTACCCCGTCCACCCACTTCGCACGTAGCGAATACCACATTATGACCAACGTGACGTGACACGCCGATCCGCAGAGCATGCGTGAATCAATTCAGTAGAGGTTTTGTAAAACAAATAAGTTGAACGCGTTTGAAATGCTGAAGGCTTAATGCGGTACACAAATTTGTCGGACCATTCGATACGACAACATAACATAATTGAATTTGGTGTATTGGTCAAGAAGTTGACTATTAACCAAGAGGTCGCGGATTCGATCCCCGGACTGTACAAACATTTGCGTGCATATGTGTATTTTATTTAAGTATATTTGTAATACCACTGTTGATTCTGATATGTAACACAAGTGCTTAAGCTACTTACCATGGAGTCAGATCAATGTAAGTGATATTGTTGTATATTAAAAAAAACCTGTTCCTTCAAGGTACTAAACATATTCGTTATTCAATACATTCATAACTGTGTTATTAAAACACAATTAAAGAAAAATGGACTGCCACAGACGGGACTCGAACCCCCACCTCTCGCAAGCCGGGCGATTGCTCTGCCAATTAAGTGATGAATCATGGCTGGCTGCAACCTTAGCACCCAAAGAAATTCGGATCGATGAGTAAGTGTCACGGTAGCACCATTGGGAGAGCGATCGCCCGGCTTGCGAGAGGTGCGGGTTTGAGTCCCGCTTGTGGCAGTCAATTTTTCTTTAAGTGTGTTTTAATTTCACATTTAAGAAGTTTGCATTGTTATGCTAAAAATGAAACAACATTCATAACTGGATATCGGATGCAAAATGTTTTATAGTAAGTAAAACCCCCGAAAATCTTAACGGCTGGACGAATATTGACCAACTAAAGCTAAGAACCACCAAGTTTGCATTGTTAATGCTAAAAAATGAAACAACATTCATAACTGGATATCGGATGCAAAATGTTTTATAGTAAGTAAAACCCCCGAAAATCTTAACGGCTGGACGAATATTGATCGTAACCACCGTGATTAAATTACCTTTCGAATGAAAAAACTTCGTCCGTCCATCCGTTCGATGACACAGAGATACAAACAAACACACATACACACAAACAGACACCAACGTCAAACTTATAACAATTTCTTTTTCGTATCTCGTCGGCGGTTGAAAACTCTCGGCACCCAGCCGGGAAAAGGGACCATTACATTTACAATATTAAAGAACATTTCTCGTCTTGCAATATTGCAACAGCAATAGTTGCTGTTGCAATATTGCGCGGGTCCGATCCTCGCACTGTACAAATATTTGTGTGCATGAACATGTCTGTTTGTACAGGTCATTATCTTTCCGTCCGTCCATCCGTTCCGGAGCTACGTACGATGACACAGAGGTACAAACAAACAAACAAACAAACGCACAAACAGACACCAACGTCAAACTTATAACACTTTATTTTTCGTATCTCGTCGGGGGTTGAAAACTCTCGGCACCCATCCGGGAAAAGGCACCATTACATTTACAATTCTAAATATGAACATTTCTCGTCTTGCAATATTGCAACAGCAATAGTAACTGTTGCAATATTGCGCGGGTTCGATCCTCGCACTGTACAAATGTTTGTGTGCATGAACATGTCTGTTTGTACAGGTCTGGGTGTTGTATGTATTTATTTAAGTTTTGATTCTGATATCTGTAACACAAGTGCTTAAGCTACAGGGGTTAAAAACTCTCGGCATCCAAGAAAAAATATTCCCAGGCGGGAAAATTATACCATTACAATACTAAATGTTAACATTTCTCGTCTTGCAATATTGCAACAGCAATAGTTGCAAGTAGGTTTTGTCTCGTAGCCTCCAAGCGTCTGTTGTCAACAATTATACTCACTCATTATCGCGAGGCCTTGCACTGTGGCCGTGTCGCGTAATTGCTTCTATTCTAGGGTCTGAATTATCTATTCCGTGCCGGCAATTAGACGAACCATACTTTGTACTTACGCCTCTTGTTGCGAGACATCGCTTGTATCGAAATAGCTGTGCAATTGAAAAGAGGTGCGGCGTTAATGAATAAATAACGTATCGGTTACAGTTTTTTTATATAAACCTATATCATCCCACTGCTGGGCAAAGGTCTCCCCCAAACTCCTCTACTGTTCCCTTTGGCGGCTAAGGATTCCCAATCTATTCGAATCATTAAATCGTCACACCATCTATTTTTGATTCTACCTCTACGGCGATAGCCATCTGCTGGTATTCATTGTGTATAAAAACTTTACCTTACTAAAATGATGCTTAGTTTTTTATTATTTATTACTAGTGGACCCGGCAGACGCCGTCCTGCCCGCTGTTTTCGCTAATTATCCATATTTTCTCATTGTTTAAACCTTTCCTAGACTTCCAAAAATCTTCCAAGGCTAAAATCATTGAAATCGGTTCAGCCGTTCTCGTGTTAAAGCGAGACTTACGAACAGCAATTCATTTTATTGTATAAGCGATATAGTGATGTCAAGTTTTTCAAGTTCTTTACATTCGTATGACAAGAATTTTCAAGTATTTACACACACTTAAACACATTCATATGACGTGTCGGTCACTGATCTGATTACAAAGGCCCTTTGTTTCAAGTTCTATATTAGGTTAAAGATTTTTTTACAAATTTTTCTTTATCTATAATATAAAAATGAATCGCAAAATGTGTTGGTAAGCGCATAACTCAGGAACGCCAGGACCAATTTGGCCACCCCAATTTTTGTGATAATTTCTAAAATACGGGGATGGTTGTTACGAAAAAAATAATTAAAAAAGCCTCGGGCAGGTTTTTTTTTTGAGAACCACTATGGTCAAATTAAGCAATATTTAAATATTTATAGTAAATACGTTTTGTTATACGCGATACGCGGACCTATACTAAATAAATAAATAAATTTCAATAAATATGTTTCAACGAACACACCAAACTACCTAGCCCCAAACTAAGCGTTAGCTTGTGCTATAGTGACTAGGATAACGGATAAGAATACTTTAGTGCATTTATAAACACCCATGACTCAATTGCAAATGCAAGCGTCACACAAACATTTGCTCCTAACAGGATTCGAACCCGCAACAGCAGTCTGCACCTCAGACCACTAGACCAAAGCTGTCGTCGATACACTACCTACTACACTACAGCAAACAATTTATTGTGCAAAGGTATGTCGTAGGACTTGGTCTTTGTCAATCAAGTACTGTGTTCAAATCTTGCATAGTAAAAGGCGTATTACTGACAGCTAACTAAATCCGGAATAAAACAATTGCAGTTTGGTGGTACGGAATATTTACTTGAAATGAGACACTTTTTACGGATTATTTCGCGATTTATTTAAATTTTATTTTAACCTGACGTTTCGGACCCTTTTCAGCGTCCGTGGTCACAGGTAGACTAAGGTGTTAGTTGTCATTACATAGTTTGAAAAAATTGTAAACTACCATCACTCAAAATTATTAAGTTACGTTGTACAAATGCATTCATTTGGTTAGATTGTAGCATAAATCGTTTTTGAATCTAGCAATGTTTTTTAAGGTAGTTGTTATCCCTTTACTCTCTGAGAGTGACGAAACAGTTAGCTACCCGAAAGTAAAAATACTAAAGATACGTCCTCAGAAAGCCATAAATATAGAATTAAGTTTGATAGTAGAAAATACAAATCTTAACTATGTACTTATATTAATTTCTAAACATTCTTCGTGTACAGGGCTTAGGGAATAACCGTTACTTTATTCTGTTTCTGACGTCGAAATCAATAAACAGCAAATCAAATTACCTAAGCATCTAAGTCAAATGAGTTATTGATTGCCTATAACATTATACATACAGTGTAATCGATATAATTGCTTGAAAAGCGTATGTGATATCAGTTTTATACTTTGATGTTTAAAAGTATTTTTTTAAAGAAAGTAGGAATAAGAGGAAGTTGGGGTTGATAGTCCTTGGTTCCCTAATTTCCTATTCTTAGGGCGAATAATATAAAATTTATCGATCTAAATGGCCTCGCATTTTTTTCCATGTTTATATACTCGTAGGTACGCTGAGAGTAGAAGGTATACTCTTGCACAATCCGCACATGGCGAAATGAA
The DNA here is from genome assembly GCA_963921415.1 of Pyrausta despicata. NCBI lineage: Eukaryota > Metazoa > Arthropoda > Insecta > Lepidoptera > Crambidae > Pyrausta > Pyrausta despicata. The sequence goes on from OY992851.1 coordinate 954,965, forward strand.
AACATTGCTCAGCTACGCGGAGCTGACGTTTTGCAATGGCAATAACTGTGCACTCACTCAGAAACGGTGGAAAATATTAGCTGGTGACAATCCGATACATTTGGTATAAATCAATAGGCATGATAACACCTATTTGTTTCTTCGGTTTACGCGAACAGTAGACATTAAAATGAGACAGTTTATAAAATTATGATGTCAAATTATAGTATCTAAAAAAATCTATGGAGGCAGATCGTTTTGACAGATAATAAAGAGTATGCCAACGATTGGTGGTGTCATCTATTGCAGTATATTATGGAATCAAACATAGAACCGGTACTAAGAGTCGAATTGGGTTGGGTGCCATTGTACCTACTACACTGAAAGATAAATTAAGATTAACTTATTCTTATTACTGAAAGTATCTTCTTTAATATTGTTTCCGTGTGACTTGTTGCATTGAGAATGTTCTATCATCTATCTGTTCACTTTGTCCTTTAGTGGTAAGCGTAATATAATATAAGCTACAAATATAACTAAAGAAGTCAAATCACTCCTCAACAATCTAGGCCGAAAATATTTGAATACAACAAGAGTTTTGCGTGCTTTCTCTATTTTTTTCAGTTTTTAACTAGGTGGCATATATGCTTAGTAGCGCTTTCACCCAGTATGACTAGATAAGTGAGTAGGTTTTCTTATTTCAATATTATAATGTTTCAAAACCGTCGTGATTAATGTCACACATGTATATTTACAACAGCGATTATCAGATTAATTGTAAACATAGCAACTAGGATACCCTAATTAATTGATAACGCTTGTCCTTCTATCAAGGTGATTTAGTATTGATTACATACTTTTGCAATGATTAAGCAAGTGATTAACTATGGTCATATCCCATTCATGTTCCACTGTAGATCTTGGTCATCAATTCTACAATTGTTTTGGTAATCACCTGTGTAATTAATGTTAGATAGAGGGTGCCATCATTCTATCTTCATTTACATCACTTACAACCTCAATTAGTGAAAAGACACAAACTAGTGAAAAGTGTTGTTTATGTCGAAGTTCAGCAGTCCAGCGGTATTGAGTGGTAGACAAATCGTAGGGGCTTATACCACGAAACTTCCCCATCACTTCATATCCTGCTTAGGCAGGATCTACAGCTTCAATTTACAGGTCGAATAGACAACTCATGCGTTAAGCGAACCCCTGTCACACCACTAAAAGCGGCTGATGGTAAGCCACAGGGGTTTGAGTAGGTTAACACGGACGAGGAGTCCCATAAAATCCGTTGCTATCTTCATGGCAACAGGTATACCTAGATTAAGTATGTCTAAGAAAAAGAGTGGAACTCGCTTCCTGCGTTGAGTCAGTGACTCCCTGTGATACAACCCGAAAAAATTCAAAGCAAGAGTGAACAGGTATCTTCTAGACGAGCTCGCTCCATGGTCGACTCAGTCTCTGCCTCTTCGGGCCAAAACTTAGGTCAAAAGCAAACCTATCTGGAATCTATATATATAAAAGAAAGTGGTGTTAGTTACACTATTTATAACTCAAAAACGGCTGAACCGATTTGGCTGAAAATTAGTGGAGAGGTAGCTTAGAACCAGGAAACGGACATAGGATACTTTTTATCCGGTTCGACCGCGATTGTGAAAAAAGAAATTCCACGCGGACGAAGTTGCGGGGGGCCACTAGTTAAAAATAAAAAAAGCCCTCCACGGGTGAATTCTAAGCGGGTTGAGGTACGAAACAAAAATAATAAAGAAACGGATGGTAAACTAATTATACCTGTATCCGGTAAGGATGTTGAGCAGGGTGGACTTGCCGGCGCCGGACGGGCCCATGATGGCCGTCAGCTCGCCGGAGCGCAGCCGGCCGGACACCGACTTTAGAATTGTTTTCACATCTGAAAATAAATTACTTGTTCAGTTACACAGCCATTGGTTTAGAGTACAGGCTTTGGATTCTGTACAATAATAATAAATTATTAAATTTTCTAGCAACTGAAATAGTAAAATATTGTTTTATCTATTAATATAGATTTGGATACTTTTATTGTTATATATCGGACAAACTTATTTCTTACTATTATTGTATGTGAAGTTATTATCATAAATATTAGTCATTTATTTATTTAAGCTTAATTGCAAAAAAAACTATGTAACAAAGGTGGACTTAACGCCGTAGAGAATTCTCTACCAGTCATACCTTTGGGCTAAGCATAATAATATACTAATAAGTCATACATGGATATGTTTATCGTTGATGTGATATCCAGACCCTAAATGGTATTTATTACCTAATCGATGCCAAAAGTAAAGTATTTACTTTATTCATACTTTATTTAGAAATATTTATTGATTTTTTTTGTTTTAATTTTACACTTTGAGCGAATTCAACGATAGAAATATTTTTAGAACGATTTTTTGTTGTCCGCAATAAATAAATGAATTGAATTGAATTGAAAATATAATGTTAATGTCACTGACATCGTCTCTTAAGCAATAACTGCGATACATAATTGCTGGTGATGACAGAAAAATACCCAGCTTACGTTATAATTAGTTTCAGAGCTGCAAAACGTAGCTAAATATTACTCTATTGATCCACAGATATTTTTATGTAAATTTTTGATGTCTTACAACAAATCCTTTGCAATAAAATCAATTTATAGGATGCCTTGTATTAGGTCGCAATTTAGTGCTTATTTTTTCATGTGTATATGGTCTATGCAATCTTAATTGTGATCTGTTTTGCGTCTCTAATATATAAAATAATAAACCAGAAAAAAAAAGATTATCATTATGAATTTAAGTCGCTTTCAATGAGGTATTGTTCAAATTTTTTTCACATAATGTTGTTATTTTATGATCAAACGTAAGTTCTTTGTTTAAAACTGGTATCAAACGTTACTCATTGAGGGTCAAATTCCACTTCCCGAGTGGTCAACATCGTACCTACTTCGGTTATCAATGTACTTTACACCATTTATTAAATTATTCATAGTAAACTATGTTCTCAGCCTTTTGCATCGAAACAAAACGCAAAGACTAGTAACTGCATAAGAAAAACCGGTCAAGTGCGAGTTGGACTCGCACACCGAGGGTTCCGTACAAACCTGTAGATAAGGAGTAGTAACTTTGAAATTTTCAAAATTGTTAAAAATATTTTTCCAAAAAATTTTTTTTTATATGATGAAACTGAAAATTTACGGTTTTCGTAATTTTTCATATACTATACGTACTATAAGACGTGACTTCGTACTAAATTTCAAGATTCTAAGTTTACGGGAAGTACCCTGTAGGTTTTGATTCCCGTGCGAGTTTCGAAAATTTGCGGAAATTTGCGGCCTAAATGGCTGTATCTTTTGATTGCGTTGGCTTAGAAGGTTGATTTTTCTACAGCTTCCAGGGACTGTAGACCTAAGTATCATATAGAAATTTCAGTTTGATACCTCCACGCGTTCCTGAGAAAAACGGTCTTGACAGACGGACGGACGGACGGACGGACAACAAAGTGATCTTATAAGGGTTCCGTTTTTTTCTTTTGAGGTACGGAACCCTAAAAATAAATATAATAATAATATAATAAATAGATGATAAAATAAAAATTAAGCAAATCACAACCTTTTTTTTTGTCTGAACGGTTTACAATACATAGGTAACAATAAACAATGATTACTTTTATATTTTTTTAGTAAGCTCCGGCAAGCTAAATATCTATACATGTTTATTTTAACACTATCAGCGGTATTTTTGCATGTCAAGTGTATTATGTTGTAATAACTGCTTTCGTGTAAATAAAAAATAAAATTCAGCATACCTAAAACGCAAACAAAATAAACATTATTTGGTTATTATCTTGACACACTGACCCCTATCTCCTCAGTCATTACAGAGTTAAGCACCTACGTGTTTTTTAATATTTTTAAGAACACTTAGGTATATTATGATAAACTTATGAATGTTAAAAACCAAAGTCATAAAGAGTAACATTAACTCATTATCTTTTCCTAGGAACAATTAAATTAGCTCAACAGAACCGTTACCGAAAAAAAAACATCATATTCCTAAAAGTAACTGTTATTTTCCAAATTGCCTTTTTTCACAAGTAATGTGTGTTTATAACACAGTTTAAGTGGTCTACTGTCAACGATCTAAAAAGTAGGCAGTAATAACGATATAAAATTTACCGTTAGAAGTTTTATCTTACATGGTCTGTGTATGAGTCTTATGAGTAAATTAGCACAGTGACGCCCGGCTAAGGCACAGCAACTTAGTAAAATTTGAAATCAATATTAAGTTAAATTAAATTATTAAACATAAGATTAATTTAAATTACATTATTTAACATAACTCTTATTGAATACTAGCTGACCCGGCAACCGTTGTTTTGCCATTTAATTTTTTTTTATCACTTAGAGGTATGAAAAATAGATGTTGGCCTATTCTCAGACCTACTCAATATGCTCACAAAATTTCATGAGAATCGGTCATGCCGTTTCGGAGGAGTATGGCAACGAAAACTGTGACACGAGAATTTTATATATTAGATAGATAATCGAACCAAATTAAATAATCAAACATAAAATTAAAAGTTAAAGGACAAACTTCACAACATAATAACTAAATATTTTATGTCATCATCATTAGCCATAAGGGATAAAAACATCTAAGCGGATAAATACTTATAAAATAAAAATCAATAAAATCAAATTATTTTTGTGAACAGACTCACAAAGAGCACTTTTACAAGTCCCAACCAATTTTGAAACAATTTTGAGTCAGGAATCATTTAACATGTCTCCAGTTAAAAGGACAGACTCACACTCACTGACACACACACACACATACACAAACAGACACACACACACACTCACTGACACACACATACACACACATAGAATAAGTCACCTTATGTAAGAGTATTAAAAGAATAAAAATAAGTAAAGAAAGAAACATGTTCACCATACTGCCTTGTTAAAATAAAATATAGTTAAGGAAGAGCGGTCCCCCAAACACAGGCAAATTTTGCTTAAATGGGGGCTCCAATGTACTAGTTTTAAGGCAACTTTATAACGAAATAAAAAAACTTATTATTATTATTAAAAGGGAAATAAATTGCATGTTGAAAAGTTGAAATGATAAAAAAAGAACATGCGATTGTTTGGTTAACACATGCAAGATGATACAAAAAAGAAATAGTCAGAGATACAAATTAAAGAGTATAATAAAACTTAGATATCTTCATAAATTCGATAGGTCATGGGCATAGTGTAGAATGTGTCATCACTCGCAAGAGGCAGTAAATGAGCAAATATTGTCACAAATCTTGACATTATTCCAATCACGGTGCCAACAGCTACGGGCTACGTACGGTACTTGCACAAGTAGTATCATCAAGAGATTTAAATAATAGGCTAGATGACACCACCAATTGTTTACATACTCTTTATTATCTGTCAAAACGGTCTGCCTCCATAGATTTTGTATGGGAATACAAAATCGTGACGTCATGGTCATGTAACAGAAATCCGAGTCAATTGACCGAATATTTATTGAATTTTGTGTGTTTAAAGTTGGTTTCTACAGCTTTTTGAAAATATACTGGTTGTATAAACTTCATAGGGACTATTTTTTTAAATGCCATGGTCTAGAAATTATTTAAGATAGGTGTCATCATGCCTATTCATCAGGCAGTCATCGATGTTAAACATAAAAGGCAGTAATTGCCCGTACTTCCTTTTCGGCATGACATTTTCCACATTAAGGGCAGACGGAACTAAGGGTCGGAATCCACTCGAAGGTTAAGGACTACCAGATAGGTCATCAGGGTCATCGACCTTAGCGATGATATTTAATATTCCTTGATGCAGATGAGCTGAAGGTTATGGCCGGGGATTTTTCCATAGGTCAGAAGGCCAACTATGAAAAACGAAAAGGAGTACAGACGACGATAATTTATTGAAAAATCGCCCTGTTGTAATGCACATAACATGTCTCATGTAACGAAAGAACTTACTAGCATCGTTTTGACAGATTTCGTTTTTCGTAGCTACGTCTGAAAATTTAATAGTCCTCCTGGCCGATTTCGACCACGGCGGCCAATCTCAACAGAGATCAGCCAACTACGCGGGAGATATTATAGTGCACAAGTGTGCGCGCAATACACAGGTGCACTCACTGTTCCATCACTCTCAAAGTTCGGTGAGACGGCGATCCGACATGACCGGAGAGAGATCAGGCGCAGGACCAACGGCTTATCTTGCTTTGCGAGGGAGCATGTAACACTGCTAACTTCCCGACTCCGAGCTGTTTTCGAGAAACTCATGACATAAAATCTCAGAATCAATTTTTGGCTCGACCTGCGATTCGAACCCAGTTACCTCTCGCATGTAAAGAAGAAACTTTACCACCACACCAAAAAGGCAGTCATGTGTGTCTAAACATTTACTGATTCTGTAACCCATGTATCTGTTTGAAAGTTCGCTCAGATATATTGAAGGAATTTTCAAATATGAGTCAATTGTTTTTTTTTAATGTATACTCGTACTACGACATACCTGTTATTAATTGACCTAATCTAAATTATTTCCATCGCAGATACTATAAATCATCATCATCATCAGCCTATATACGTCCCACTGCTGGGCACAGGCCTCACCTCAACTATGAGGTGGTGCGAGCCATACTCCACCACGCGGGCTCAGTGCGGATTGGTGGAGGGGTGTGTGTAAGGTAAGTGACCAACCTTACTGTCCCATGTTATTAAGCCGCCCGAGGGCCTCCGACCAGGCTTAACGACTAATATCTATCGATATTAACCGGGACCAACAGCTTAACGTGCCTTCCGAAGCACGGAGATGCTTGTAAATAGACGTCACTTTTATAGTCAGAATGGTCACCCATCCCAAACATGACCGCGCCGTAGGTTGCTTAACTTTTGGTATCACTACCAAAGCGCTTCAATCACTGCGCCACAAGCACCTCCATAGCAATACTATAAATACAGAACACGTATTTAGCTCAAGGCTTTACCTGAGATTTGTGTTTTATTTTTAAATTTGTAACAGAAGTCAGAGCAAATAAAGATTTAAAATACCTGCCTTAGATCATGGGATAACAAAGTTTCTTAATTAATTTTATTACCAGAAATAGAAAACATAGTTTACAGAGATTTCAAGTGTTATAGACGCCGATACGAGTTTATACAACGAATACATGAATTTCTTAACAATACAATGTTATCTAAATGGCCGATAACGCATGCGGCATTATCTTCAATATATGGTGTTTATTCTACCAACGAGTTTATGGAGTTAACCTTTAATATGGTTTATATTAATTTTAAGTAAAGAGAAAAATTTTAAAAAAAGATATACCTTTGAAAATCAGCCTATAAACCTTTAAAAAAGCGCCAGCTAAATTTAAACTCAAAGTTTCATGTTCTTTAATTACTTTGGTATAAAGGATTACAGTGAGTAGTGGATTAATTTAGGAGATTTAAGAGTCAAATATTTTATTTTATTGTATCTATTAGGCACACCAACGACAGTTACAATTCATCAAACAAGACTTACATACAGTAAAATAGTGTAGCTAATTGCACTATCAATAATTAAGGGTGTACACAACATACTGGATAACTATGAATTACAAAATATGATAAAAATTAAACAATTTTGACAGAAATTTTATATTTAAAGTAACAAAAAGATTAAAGACTATATTTTATAATATTATTGTAATAGCATTGGCTTTATTGTCTTAATCTTTAAGATTCTTCTCTAACTGCTCTCCAATATTTGGTTTAGTATCATAAATTAAGTCAAAGACACATCTGTTCGAAGAATGATTAATAGTTTATTAATGACCACGTTGAGTCCAGTCCTGATAGTGCTTAGTCATAGAATTAATATTTGCAGCGGATACAGCACATTACCCGCATGCCAAGTTATCACTGTTTTCTTAAAATTCATTATCGACTGTAAATACGTAGATACAAGATAGAAAACTCTGAGGGAGCGTTTACATATATATCGTCCGCGTTACAGGATCGTTTTTAACGGATCTGGCGCCACTGGGAATAGTTCAACTACACTGCTCAACAAAGTCTAGGGAACAAGCCAACTATATGAATTTATTTGTAAAATCTTCTTTAAAAAAGTACTGATCTCTTTGAGGTAAACAGGTAGGCTGAATGTTTATCAAACGTTGTTCGAATTTATTATTTAGAATTAGAAACAAAAGAATTTTCGTAAAAGGCGGGAATCTTTCACTTTGATTGCTGTGTAGTGATACTGTATGAGAATTTTAAAGATAAAAATTTGTTTTATTGTTTTATGATTTTATTTAAAAACAAAATTAACTGTTGTTATTCGTAACTTTTGCGACTACGGCCATTATGTCACGACGTCATTTAACGCGGGAAGAAATGATTCGAGCTGTAGGAATGTTGGAAGCTGGGCTACCCCAACGCGAAGTTGCAGCTGCTCTGAATTCTCACGCGAGCGTTATCTGCACTGCAGACTGTGGGCACGTTACAGACTTACTGGCGATGTAGCCGAAAGGCACAGAGGCAGGTATAGGGTTACTACAGAAAGGCAAGACCGTTTTTTGCAAAATGTCGCAAGGAGGCAACCCACCATTACGGCTCGTCAGTTGGTAGAAGACCTCCAGTCGCAGCACCAGGTTGCTATCACCAGACTGCTCGGAGGAGACTCCATGAAGCTAATCTTCGTGCTCGCAGACCACTAAGAGTGCCCGCGCTGCGTCATGGAAATCGAGGACGTCGATTATTGTGGGCACGTGAACATTTGCAGTGGACCGTAGATCAGTGGGCACATGTACTGTTCTCCGATGAATCTCGCTTCGGATTTCATCCAGATTCAAGAAGAGTGCGTGTTTGGCGGATTCCTGGTCGGCAGAGTTTGCTTTAAAACCCACAGGAGTGGGTACCAAGGTGGTACAATCATGGTGTGGGCTGGAATCCGCCTGGGTGGACGGACGGATCTCGTTTTGATCAGGGGAAATTTAAATGCAGAGCGATACTGCGAACAGATAGTCCAATCCGTGGTTATCCCGCACCGACAAAATCTGGGCGCAGATTTTATTTTTATGCAAGATAATGCACGACCACATACTGCGAGTCAGGTGATGGATGTGTTCCGCGAGTACAACATCGAAGTGCTGGAGTGGCCTGCTCAGTCCGCGGACCTCAATCCCATTGAACACGCGTGGGATTTACTAAAGAGAAGGGCTTTTAGAAATCTCCCTCAAAATTTGAACACGGCAGATGAACTTTTTTCACATCTCTCCAGAGAATGGAGTCTTCTTCCACAAGAGACAATCGATAGTCTCATAATCAGTATGCCACGACGATGTCAAGCTGTTGTTAATGCCTTAGGGGGTCCAACTGATTATTAAAAAAGTCCCCGCATATTTGTTCTTAACTGTAATGTTTTAATTTTTAAGAAATTTTATTAAATTAAATTTCTTTGTTTAGTTCTGTAATACAATTTCTTTGTTTTTCATTAAAGTTACCTCGTAATTCAAAAACTGAATCCTTTATTTATATACGCAACTAATTAAGCATTAAATTGCGCATCGATTGGTATATAAACTTTAAAACAAAAATATATAAAAATAAAAATATTCCCTAAAAACCTCCTGTTCCCTAGACTTTGTTGAGCAGTGTATATACACTATCTCACAGCATTTATGGGATCCTTCTAGCGGATCCTTACGGATAGAAGGATAGAAGGTACGCTACTGCACTTTCGTTCGATAAACGCACCAGTATACTGTATCCAAAATACTGTATTAATGTGTGAACTGGCTCTTACAACAACATACGCGATTGTATAATGTGAACTCGCCCTAAGATGTAAGAATTAATTTTAAAACTAACAAACTCTGGCAGGCAGGACATCCACATCATCCAATTTAAATGTAAAGAGCTAAAAGAAGCAGGAAGTATTGTATTTCGTCATAAATAGAAGCAACCTACACACACATCATTCTGATTCAAAATTCAAGTACTACCAAGTAGTAGTATTCCTTTAGTAACATCATCAAACAAATTGGGATGGACGAAGGACCACGTCTTTCCACAGTGAAAAATATTTATAATGGGAGGAAAAGAGTCGAAATTCCACTCTTTTAAGAATAACAAAATCACAGAGATGAACCTTGACCAGGTCTCAAAGTACACAACATTTTAGATAAAACCATGAAAAACAACATTGAAGTGGAACGATCATCTCTACCAAGTAATGTAATAGCTCTACTGATGCCGGCCCTACTAGACGATCGGAAGACTGCTACATTCGTTACAACAATAAAACTTCTATTCAGACTAGTAAAGACTTCGTAAAAGACTTAAGATATCCAAAAAAAAAAATTTACTCTTTGAAGCTCAACTCTTCACTAGTTTATGGAAACATTCGTAAAGTAACATTGTTTATAATGTGCGACGATCATCTGCTCCGGAGTCACGAGCCAGTGCGTGTTAGTTGCGCAAGCGCCGGCCGTTGTACCGCGATCCGCCGGTAGTGCAAACGTGACTTGTGCAACTGCATCCAAGTTCTGCGGCCTTACGTCTTTCTATATGTTCTACTCTAGCTATTGCTTGAACGCTTGAGTGATAGGGACGGTTGAATACAATATTATGGCATACGATTACAGAGTAGAGCCTGCGCCGGTCAATGGGTATAAAATTAACGCTGAACACTACATAGACATAGGGAAGACAGGGTCATAGAGGTAAAAGACAATTATGTACTTAGATGGTATCATACTATCTAGAACTGATTTTCATGAAACAGGGATTGGAGGTTAAAATTACAAAATGTATAAAGAAAATAATAACTGGAAGTTTAACATTATTTTGCCTATCTATGTTATATCATAATGTACAACGGACCAAAAATTTTGCATAAAATACATAAATCATACAAAATATCAAGGCTATTGGATTTCCGGTCCACAACGTTGATATGTACAAATTATTACCCAAATAACAGAATAATTTTGTCAAGTCACGTTCATGTTAGTTTGCAAGTCACAGTTATAATTTTAACTTCGGATCTCTACGTCAATGCTAAATAAGAAAAATAATATAAAAAGCCGGTCAAGTGCGACTTGGACTCGAACCTGTAGATAAGGAGTAGTAACTTTAAAATTTTCAAAATTGTCAAAAATATTTTTTTTTTATATGATGAAACTAAAAATTTACGGTTTTCGTAATTTTTCCTATATCTGTACTATAAGACGTGATTTCGTACTAAATTTCAAGATTCTAAGCTTACGGGAAGTACCCTGTAGGTTTTGATTCCCGTGCGAGTTTCGAAAATTTGCGGAAATTTGAGACCTAAATGGCTGCATCTTTTGATTGCGTTGGCTTAGAAGGTTGATTTTTCTACAGCATCCAGGGACATTAGACCTAAGTATCATATAGAAATTTAAGTTTGATACCTCCACGCGTTCCTGAGAAAAACGATTTTGACAGACGGACGGACGGGCGGACGGACGGACAACAAAGTGATCTTATAAGGGTTCCGTTCTTTTCTTTTGAGGTACGGAACCCTAAAAAGGATAAATCACGTCGTCTATTATGTATATTAAGATATCTAGTATGATAAAATTGCAGAAAAATGACAATTTAACAAAGGACGATCACATAAAATGTTTTACAAATACACGAACATTAAACATTATCCAATAGGATGCAACATGAATGCTTATCGCGCTTGCATTTATAAACAAAATGTCATTGTGTAAATTGATTGATGCATTGCCAATAGCCGTCGATCGAATGATAGCTCCTTTATAGGTAAAGTTAGTTAATGTTTATAACAAACAATAATTACTATGGAGAAATGAAGGAAATATTAATTCTAACTCCAATGAGTTGATTCGAAATCAGTCAGATAAGTGAGTTATAGACAAAGTGAAAACTATTAAATGCAATATCATAGAACTGTCTAGAAGAAAATCTACTTCAAGATTTTAAATGTAAAACTTTTGAATACAACTGTTCAAGGCCAGCAAATTTTGAAATCAATTTGAAGTTTTATATAGATACAAAAGACGACCACTTTGGTCTAATGATTAAGAAGTTGACTATTAACCAATAGATCGCGGCGCGGGTTCGTTTCCCGCACTGTACAAACATTTTGTGTGCATGAACATGTCTGTTTGTACTGGTCTGGGTGTTATATGTATGTATTTAAGTTTATTTGTAATACCACTGTCAATGTATGTGATGTTGTTGTATATACAGGGTGTCCCAGAATATGTGAATCAAATTGTCATGGGAGATACCTTGGACAGTGACCTTTCAAAAAAAAATAAAAAAAAAATTTGAAGTTAAGTAACCTTAGAATAAATTAATTAAAGTTAAAATTTTGGGAAATGCACGACTTTTTTCAAACTTTCGACTACAGCGCCCTCATTTGGGATTATTTTTTTATTTTTTTTAGCTATTTTTATTTGGGAATGACTGATCTCAGAAAACATCAGACTTTTTTTCTAAATATTGACGTCATTTTGAAATCTCAGCATTATTTTTAATTTTTTTTTACTGCACCAAAAAGTTTCTTGCAAATTTAAACAGTCGTGGTATAAAAAAAATGTATGAAACTTTTTGAGCAAACTAACCTGAAAAGTTGCCTATTAAATAAAGATTCTAAAATGGTATAAATTAGGTAAGTAGCATTAAAAGTTTTGGAGATATTAAATTTTTAAGAGTGTAAGGGAGCATTTCGTCAAACTAAACATTTACATGTTTAAGTCACATTTCCTAGTTCGTGTAAAATTAATTTTTGTAAGCTAATAATTACAATAAAAATGCGTAGAAGCGCTCATTAGAAATGATAAAACACATGCTATCTCACTCAAGCACGCATAAAATTACTTATTTTGTCACGCTCTTTCATGGAATGTACACAGGGAGTGAGACGCGCACGCAGGTAAAACTGGATCTCGATAACAATGGACACCGTATTTTTTGTTAACTACAAGTTCATTCAATACGACGCTTGACGCCCCGTGCTACTCCTGTGTTCCGTTTTGTGCTCTGTGATTTTATTAACGAACTTTGCTTCACTTTGGACATTGGATTTTGCATTTGACTTGGATTTCTTTGAACTGGACTCAACAACTTTGGCATTATTCTGGACTTCGATTTTCTACACGTTATGGCTAACCGTCGACAAAATGAGCATTTTTATACCCCAAGCGAGTATGCTGATATGCATCTCGTGTATGGAGAAACGAGTTAGTTAGCGTTAGTTACTCTGCCAGAGAGGCTGCAAGGATCTACGCAGAGCGATATCCGAATCGACACCACCCAGCCTATGGAGTGTTTTTAAGAGTCAACAACTCTTACCGCCAAGGAAGAATCCCAGGTGGTCCTCGCAGCGAGGGAAGATACCAGGAGCACGACGTAGACGTAGTAGAACAGGAAGTCTTAAGGGATCCGTCTACATCGGTACGAGCAATAGAAAGACGTACTGGGATTGCAAAATCAACTGCGCACCGAATATTGAAAAGGTTAAAGTACCATCCTTACCATATTCAAAAAGTGCAGTCTTTATTAACACGAGATTATGCACCACGTCTTAATTTTTGTAGACGAATGATTGAAATTCATCGACAGGACCCAAACTTTTTTAATCGTATCTTGTGGAGTGATGAATCCAGCTGCAAAAAGGATGGCTACACAAATTTACATAACCTTCATAGCTGGCGGACATCAAACCCTCATTTGATAAGAGAGGAGCGTTCGCAATACCAGTTTAAAATTAATCTGTGGACTGGTATTTTTAATGGAAAAATAGTGGGTCCTGTCGAGTTGCCCGGGACTCTAAATTCGACCGGTTATTTGGATTTATTAAGAAACCAACTACCAGGTTTGTTGGAAAATGAACCACAAGAAATAGTACAAACAATGTGGCTGCAAAACGACGGCTGCCCAGCCCATTATGCTCGAGAAGTAAGGGCCTACCTTAATGAGGCCTTCCCCGAACGGTGGATAGGCCGTATGGGGCCAATTTTATGGCCACCTAGGTCACCCGACCTTAATCCTCTGGATTTTTTTTATTGGGGCTGCTTGAAAGACAAAGTTTATTCGCAGCCCATCACATCTCTCGACCAACTGAGATCAAGAATCTTTCAGGCTGCTCAAGAAATAAGTACAATAAGCTTGCGACGGTTAAAACGTAATTTCTTAAGACGATGTGCATTGTGCATACGCACTGGAGGACGACATTTTGAACATCTTTTATGAGTTTACTAGAGTTTTTTTTTCTAGAGTTTCGTGTTTTTTTTTTTTAAGTTTAAAATGTTGATTAATGTTTGTGGTTCAATAATTTCTGTCTTATTATTATTAAGTGTCAGTCTTAGCTTTTAATTTTTACTAATTTTGAGTCTTTTAAAATAGTTTGAACATAAAAATCTTTGTGGAATAAAAAATTTGACCTAAAACATGAAATTTTTATTTTAAAGAAAAACGCCCTTACACTCTTAAAAATGTAATATCTCCAAAACTTTTAATGCTACTTACCTAATTTATACCATTTTAGAATCTTTATTTAATAGGCAACTTTTCAGGTTAGTTTGCTCAAAAAGTTTCATACATTTTTTTTATACCACGACTGTTTAAATTTGCAAGAAACTTTTTGGTGCAGTAAAAAAAAATTAAAAATAATGCTGAGATTTCAAAATGACGTCAATATTTAGAAAAAAAGTCTGATGTTTTCTGAGATCAGTCATTCCCAAATAAAAATAGCTAAAAAAAATAAAAAAATAATCCCAAATGAGGGCGCTGTAGTCGAAAGTTTGAAAAAAGTCGTGCATTTCCCAAAATTTTAACTTTAATAAATTTATTCAAAGGTTACTTAACTTCAAATTTTTTTTTTTTTTTTTTGAAAGGTCACTGTCCAAGGTATCTCCCATGACAATTTGATTCACATATTCTGGGACACCCTGTATATTTTATTTTATTTAAAAAGAAAGTTTAGTTAAAGAAAAAATTACAACTTTATTCATGTGTCGCGTAGTCAAGTTCATTAATTGCACAGTTTATCTGTGCAACTAATGAACTTGACACAAGATAAATACCACAGCCGAAACAAGAAGCATTCAAGATGAGGAAACTGGTCTTGACCAGGAAAGAACAGTACAAGGCGAACTATAAACCACTTTAGTTATATCCGAACAAAATTCTTGTAAATACCAATATCTCTACTTAAAGTGCATCATCATAAGACTTTAATTTGAGGTCAATAGAGGCCAGTTATGAAACAATATTATTGCGGAAGGAACGGAAGGCAAAAATATAAGAAAACGTAAAGAATAGGCTAGCTGATGGCACCACCAATCGTTGACATACTCTTTATCATCTGTCAAAACGATCTGCCTCCATAGATTTTGTATGGGAATACTAAATTGACGTCATAATATAGTATCAAAAATCGAAGTCAACAGTCAGTCAGTCGAACTGAATATTTATTTAATACTTTGTTAATAAAAATTGGTTTCTACAGCCTTTTGGAAATAAATCGGGTTTACTAGCTTCATAGAGGTTATGTTTTTAAACACTACTACGGTCTTGAAAATATTTACGATAGGTGTCATCATGCTTATAAACTTCCGACTAAGATAAAGAACAACTGTGTCTTTTAATATTAGACGAAACAGCGCCGATATCTTACTTTAGTTTGGTTTATGTATCTGAAACTTAATTTTATTGAGCATACAACGCTGTATAATAATTGGCTAGACGACACCACCAATCGTTGACATACTTTTTATTATCTGTCAAAACGGTCTGCCTCCATAGATTTCGTATGGTAATAAATGATTGTGACGTCACGGTCATGTGTCAGAAATCGGAGTCAATTAACCGAATATTTATTGCGTTTTGTGTGTTTAAAAATTGGTTTCTACAGCTTTTTTGAAATATATTGGTTGTATTAACTTCATAGGGGCTATGTTTTTTAAACACCATGTTCTTGACAATATTTAAGATAGGTGTCATCATCCCAATTTCTAAATGTCTTTGCGATATTATTTCAATGATTCGTGTACAAGTTTACGTATGGAATTGCATTTCAATCAATGTCAAGCGATTTCTATCACTGGTTAGGTACTTATTTTGTCTAGAATCGATACACAAAGGTCATTCGGTTCAATAATGAGCGATGGCGCTTAAGCTTTATAGCGGAAGCGTATCAAGTAGGCTAGTGAATTCTAATGAGTTATCAACAAAAACAGCTCTTTAGAACTGGTATCGAATGGGTAAACATTAGCTAGCTACATATTTTCTATCTCAGATTATTAACCTAAATTAGCCACACTGGAATGATGTTGTACCATATGCCTACAGCCAACCAATCTGATTATTTCGGAACAATTACAAAGCTATATTTTAGCTAGACACTAAAATTAGGAGAAAAACCCAGGTATTAACGGGGAAAATCATCACATTAGATATGCCGAAATTGAAATTAAGTTGAAATGTCACTTGGTGCCTAAATAGTGACTTATTATATTGCGTTTTGTTTGTTCGTAGGTAGATGCATAACTCGAAAGACCATTTCTCATGAATGTGAAAAAAGTTAGTTTTTTTAAAGGAGTGTACGCACAGAGTATAGTGTTGTGTAGTAAGTATTGCGTAAAGGATTGCGACCTCTAATTACATTAGAAAGAGTATCTTACCACCAGATTAATAACTGTATTTCTTTTATTTGCATTTTCAACCGGTAATTTTCGTGGCAGGCCGTAAAGTTGCAGCATATCCGTTATTTTATACTTTCGTATTATATCTTTCTGATAACACGATAAAGGCCCTGATGTTACGATATCGTGAACCAATATCTGGGCGGATTGAGGTTATTAACAAACGCGCATTTGATTAATGAGCTCTTATTAACCAAACGACCTGACATCGTTAGATGGCCATTATCTGGGCATGTAATTGCCTCTGTCGCGCCGTTATTATTTTCAACAACAGGAATTATTATTTCTGAAAGTCAAGCAGTTCAGATCGCTTACCAATTGTTCTTTTTTTTATTTCATAAGTTCACCTTCAGAAATACATCATTTATTCGTATTTGTGTAGATCTAATTACAAAGTTGCTCGCGGTGCTGAGCAGGCAGGTTAAAGCTACATTTCACCTAAGTACAAAACAGCGAGCTAAATTACCTACATGTCTACTTTTTGATGTGACTAATTGCTTAGGTATGCAATAAGTGTGATTCAAATGGAAATTGTTTGTTGAAATCCCTTTCACGTAGGCGAGTTAGCATAAATCTATGGGTCGGTAAAACCGCTGACATAAATTTAAGAAGTTTGTTGCAAAGGCATTTATTTTATCAATACGATGACGACGTCTAATTCTTATTGAAGAAAACAATAAACGTGTGTACAACATATCATGATAGCTAGAGAAACTGCTAACAAAGGAAATACTTCCTTATGCGTTTTCAATAAATACAAAACGGGGAAAATGCAAGGACTACCGCAAGGAGTTACGTTATGCCCAGTATTATTGTATGAGTACTTACTGCTTTTTCTGCCCTCCTGCACTCGGTAAGTCAAGTCTGTAAAAGCCAAATCCACTGGCGGTCTCTTCGGCAAGTGCGTGAGGGTCTTGTGCTGCGCAGGCGTGATGGTCACCTTCAGGCTGCCCTTCCTGTCGGACACAATCGGTTTAGTATCCACCGGGCCGGGGAGGCTCAATTCTTTATCCACTTTCATTTTTGTAACACAATGGGTATTGTAACTCAAACTGTCATTATACGTCACAAAGGACGAAGGCGCATCAAGTGTACGTGCGACGCGCGCCACGTCCCGACACCGACTGCATCCGTGAGGCGGATTCTACCAGCAGGGCCGCTTAAAACCCTTTGCCAACTTATCGCTGTCGTTATAAAGATCACTATCGCTTGCAACCGCGAGCATGTCCGTGGGTGACGTATAAATGATTAAGTTTTTGAACTTTGCGCCCGCGCCGATACTTTGTTTGTGTTAAATTACTGCTTTTCATGTTATAAGACTTATGTTTATTTAATTAGGTGACTAATTAATTTAAGTAAAAGATGGCAGAAGCAAAGATTGTTTTTCATATAAACATCTAGATGGGTATCTATGTTATGTCAGGTATGTTAATGAGGTTGTTTATGAAAAATACTTTGCTTTAACTAAGCAAAGTATTTTTTCCTGGCACTATCAATACATTTTGTTTGTGCATATTTAAAATCTGTCGACTGATTGATAGTTATGAAATATTTAAGTCTTGCACTAACAAAAATGTTTTAAACTGTAACTTGTGCTACCAACTGACCTCTTCTACCTATGTTCTATTCTGAAAATGCTTGAGCATATGCATGCAAAGAAATATGTTGAATAAGACAGAGCATTAGGCAAAGGGACTGTTATTTATGGTTATAAACCTATTGTCCTAAGATTTTCATAAATAATGGGAAAGAAAACCATTAACAAGAAGTATCATATTTAAAAGTTTATTAAAGATTTGCTTGTTTATTGCTCAGTTATTGTTATATTTACTATCATATCTTTTTTAAATTAATGCACATAATAATTCAAATGGTTTAATGTAAATTTCCTTAATAGTTGTGACAGTCACAGTGATACTGATAATTCACATATTTGCCAAAAGAGTGAATGTTGTCGCACAGTTGAAGATTCTTGGCACCTACAATTATAAAATCTACTCGAAATCATAAGCATACAATTAAAAATACCAATTGTACAATATTGAAAAATACTTTTCTAATACTCACATTTTGGCTCTTAAAATTACTTAATTTTGGCATTTTAATAAATAAAAAACAGTTTTAAATGTGCATACTAACTTAAATTAAAAATGTCAATAGATTTTTGAAAATAATCCAAATGCACTCAATAATGTTTATATAATTTTGCCTACTAGATGTTTACCAGAGTGGATAACTCTATAGTTTACGAAACCATAAAATATTTTAAATGATACCATATATTGTTATATTGTCAGTTCAAAAGCCTACTCAGTTTTAGAGACACAAATTTATATTTATGTGTGTTAGTAGAACATGTTGCAACCTCAATCTGTGAATTTTAACATTTTTGCTCATCAATGATGAGTATGATGATATAGAAACTTTCATAGGACTATGGCTATTTATTTCTCATTAAACAGACCAAATGGCAATGGATTAATGGGTAAAAAACAAATTCAGAAAGTAACTTTATGCGGAAGTGTTATACTTTAGTAATACCTGTAAAGCTGCAAATTTCTTCATTTCACAGTATGTGTATAACAACTTGATCATGTAACAAGCCATCCCTGGTTACGACTACTTAGTGGTAGGGGTAACTTTCTACAACGAACTTTTACAAGAATAATCGAAATTAATTGAAACGGGAATTTGTATTTTATGGAAATATTGGTCAAGCATTAGGCATTTCTTAATAACATGCAGAAATGTGTAACCGAGGACAACAGTTTGCAATAACAAAGCGTAAATCTTTATCAAACTGTTGAGGTCATGAACTAAAAACTAGTTTTAATCCAAATTCCTTTACTTACCGTATGTTGTTGAGGATATACGTGTTATCCATATTAACTACTTCATGTGAGGTTTGCTAAAAAGAAGAATCCAATCACAATAATACAAAAACAATTGATTTACAAACACAAAACACTGGTACTTCGCGTATTTTCTCAGTTCATTTATTTGACATTTCTTCGTCGTCGACAAAAGCTAAGCGAGCGAATCATTTCAGCTGACTGTCAATTTGACATAAGGATTTCTTCCACAAACTCAATAACATGCTTTGTGGAAGAAAACAAATGATAGCACATGTAAAATAAAAGGAATGCATTTTTTTCGAGATATTCGTCATTATTTTTCATGGATAAATATGTTGCATTGTCTTCTTACCTATATCAAAGATAATTTATCTTCGCCTTTAATTATTGTTTTATTTTATACAGCTTAAAGTGGAAAACACGCTTTATGATTAAAGTGTAGCCAGTACAGAAAGATTTCCATTACAGTAGATATTTGATATTAAAAAAAAACACGGGTTGCACTCCGGGAGTGCCGGCAGAAGTGAAAACTTAACAACCGTCTTACGGTTTTTCGATCAGCATCACGTGACCTGACGCGAGTTTCACAGTTTCTACCCATGCCACAAAAGTGCTCAACGCCGCTAAAGAAGTTTTCACTTCAAAAGCATTACTTCTATTTTAAAAGAGGAAAGTAAGAATAACGCAAGGCATCTTTTATTGGCTTTCTTATCAAAAGAAAAACTAAACACAGCGGAATATTTTCAACTCGTTCAAATCTTACACTAAAAATGATATAATTTTTAAATATTTTAAAATGATTACATTCGTTAACCAAACCTTAAAAATATTAAGATTCATTTAATTAGTAGTAAAACTCGGTCTTGTATGGCAGCATTTCAGTGCACAGATAATGTAACTTGGCTAAAAAAGTTGTATTCCAAGGAGAGCTTCTTTAAAAAAAATGGTTGCCTGTAAAGTCGGTTTTATTTACGGGCGAAGATTTTACGTGACAACGATCATGTTTGAGTGGGAGAGAGACGCAAGGCATTCGCCGGTCCGGCGGGCCTCTCTCTCGTTCGGTGACTCATCGTGACAGACGTGAGCGGGTGTTACACTTTTCATGAGTGACTCCGAGCCACAACCTAATTTAAGACGTTGTCACGTCAAAACCACTACAATAGGGTTGTTCGATAAAAGTGCATTGTAATTTGTATTGATACTCTGGTCCGCAATGAATCGAATCAGATTCGACTCTTAAATAGATACTCGACTCGATTCTTAAATGGATACAGTATCAAAAGAAATGTTTTACGTATTTTTTGTTCTGTGAGTACAGAATAGGGATTATGAAGTAAAAAAAGGAACATTAAAGATTTATTACTGAGCATTTACTCCAGCTTAAGTAAATGCTTAGTTGATTACCCATCTCTCGCACAGGAACGTTACTTCCACTGATAATGATCTCGTAGAATGTTATTTCCTTTCCTTGTTATTTACAATACATCAAAAGACCTTCTGATTAGTTTATCTGTATTTGGTTTAAAAAAGATACAATAAATAGTCAGCATCAAAATGATCAGCATCTATGTATCTGATATCTTATGCATCGACTGGTAAAGCACATGCTATTGCACCGATACAAATATCGATTGAACTGTATCGATCGAAATCAAATGCATTTGAACATCCCTAAATTGAAATGTCATTTAACAATCGAGTCGACGTAGAAAAACGTCAGCTCATGTCATGTCACAAAATTAAACAACAGATGTTGTAATGTTGAATAAAAATTACTCTTTGCGAACAATGGTTCATTAGTAAACCAATAAATATATGCCTCCAATATGGATAGTATAACTGTGAGTAAATATTAGTAGGATTATTTGGGTAACTGCGTTGTATTGATCAAATATTGTTTGATAACATGATTTTGTTTTCAGAATTTTTCAGTTTCTCTTATCAAGGGGTTTATAGACAGCTTACGAGGGGTGACCGTGCTTTTATATTTAGACAAGGAGATAAACGAGAGAGCCCTGAGGAGCTCTCCCCACATCGATGTGGACACTAAGAAACAAAAACAAACGAAAGTGAAACAGTAAGTTCTTTGTTTACTGCCCTTTGTAACGTTGTTATGCAATGTACGAATACTGCATGGCGTTTATTGTTTTTGGTAAAAAATAATTTTTATCATATTTATTTTTAATAGCAAATTTATGACCACTTTCATGTTATGGTCAAGAAGTTGACTATTAACCAAGAGGCCGCAGGTTCGATCCTTGCACTGAACAAACATTTGTGTGCATCAACATGTCTGTTTGTACTAATCTGGGTGTTATATGTATTTATTTAAGTTTTGATTCTGATATCTGTAACACAAGTGTTTTAGCTACTTGCCACAGAGTCAGATCAATGTATGTGATGTTGTTGTATATTTATTTATTTTAATAAAATTATATACTTCTTTTAATATTATATGTTCATTTAACCTGTTGTGGGTTATAAATAATTTAGAGTGCTACTTAGTTCCCCTATATTACTTCTAGCTGTTTCTGTAAAATAGATAACAAGATAAAATACTGCATAGTAATCATTGTAGTTTGAACTATGAACCTGACCCAAATAAAATTACTCAATTCTATCATTAGAGCACATAATCTTTGAAACCATTTTTTAAATCCTTTTAAATAAAAAATAAATAATATTTACTTATTAGAGACCACTGCCAAGGCCATCCATTCTTTGATAGAACTTGGTGTTGCTGTTGTTGTCCCTAATTTATGTTTAATTCCGATATACTATTATTAATATCCTTGTATGTATGGTGTTGTCCTAATGTGTTGTTTTTTTTAGGTTGATGAATTTGCTTAGCTTTTAAATATTCTGCTTACATTCTCTCCTCTGTGTAAAAGCTACCTACGTGACATTGGCGGAATTTATTGAAACACAACACTAAATTGTCACCATAATTAAAAAAAAAGGTATAAGAACATTTTTTTTATTTGCAGGGAATCAAAAGTACTTACAAGAGTGTTACAGTCGTGCATCCTAAACGGCTTTATATTTTTACTCAGCATATTAGTGTTTGAGTATGCACTGCTCCCTGCGGTGAAGTACTTAGTGACGGTTGTCTTTGGACACGATCCTGGGGTGGCACATAACATCTGGGGGTGGATGCAACCATTCCTGTCGATTACGTTTAGAATGATCTGGGTGCTACCATTGTTTTTACTGAGCAAACTAGTCAACAGTTTGTGGTTTCAAGTATGTTTGTTTTGATTTGCGTTAACTATTGTATGTGAAAATTACAGAAATAATTGCTATTCTATCGTTTTAAATCATAGAGAAAATAAGAAATATCATGTTGTGAATGAATTGTTTATATAATTATTGTGTGACATTTTATATAACCCACACTTTTTTATTTTTTAAGGATATTGCTGACTCAGCATATCGTCACAGGCGAGGGAGGCCACAGTTTATGTCAAGTGTCAGCAAAATAATTGCTGACTCATTGTTCAGTTTGCTGGTGCAAGCTTTATTTTTAGTGCAGGTAATATTTAAATTAATTAACTTAAAATCTAGAGGTTGCATTAGAAAACCAGCTAGAGAATGGGATATCAAGACAAAATTAGAAGTTTTATGGAGGGTTACCTTTGATTGATTGACTTGGTTCAAAATCAAAATGAAGTGAGGTGAGTACAAAAGTACTAAAGTTTAGCAAATGGGTGTGCAATTAGTAATAGACTCATAATAGAGGCCAGAGGTTTTGTTGAGTAAGAGGACTGAAAGGGACATAATTGCATGCGCTCGATGCTTTTCTATTGCCTGTACCACTTGGGCTTAAAATAAAACAGACAATTTACAATGCAACCACACATGCAGCCATATTTGCTGCCGGCTTATGCCGCGCTGGGTTGCCGCGAGTACAGATTTAGTACGGGGAAAGGATGCATGTGCCGGCGGCATGGCTGGCGGTTGCCTGGCTGTCGCCTGGCGGATTTTTGGATGTACCATTGCAAAGTCACTTGAAACAGTGCATCGACGGATGCCGCTGGCTTAAGATCTGCCTTGCCGCTGAATTTGCCGCCTGCCTCACCGGCAGCCTGCGATGCGATTGTCATTTCGTTGTTTATATGAAAAGTGGTAGTTTTGTCATATGAGGTATACCCATACCTCATATGACAAAACTACCACTTCGTATCGAAGCCGCAAGTAAACTGCCGCCGGCAACCAAAAGCCGCGCGTGCCGCAGCTAAAGGTTGCATGTGCCGGCGGCATGGCCGTACCATGCCATACTACAGGCTGTTGAACATTATTTTTACATTTCAGAGCATGCTAGTCAGTATGTTACCGATCACGTACATAGGCGAGCTCCTGTGCCTCGTTCACATGTGCCTGCTCTACTCGCTGTACTCGTTTGAGTACAAATGGTTCAACATGGGCTGGGAGCTGCACAAGCGGCTCACGTTCATCGAGACCAACTGGCCGTACTTCCTCGGCTTCGGCCTGCCGTTGGCTGTGCTAACGCAGATACCGCAGTCCTACATCATCAGGTGAGAGAGTGTATTTTAACCCTTAGATAGCAATTGAATATTATTTTAATAAGATCTAGAGAGTCTAGGGTTAATTGTAGCCTAGAGTTATGATCAATGGTGCTCAGGAATATCTTAACCCCGAGTTAGGATTCCCTAGACACTCTAGGGATATCTTAACACCCGAGTCGATCTTCAGAATTTTTGTTCAGGTGAAACACATTACAAAGTTATATTAGCCTAGAATTAAGAACCAGATCGTCCAGGGTCATCGTAAACCTGGGTTAAGAAAAACCAGTACCTTTACCTAACCTTTATGCGGGATTACAAAATAAAGGTGGACCAAATATGGGTGACATTTTGTTGCTCATCAATATCAACGTTACGTCTATTTACAAAAAAATATGGTCTCGTGACTTAAACCCTGATCTGTGAAATTGAGCCTTACTACCCTCGCGTTCAAACCAGCACCAAACAATATAGTATATGTCATTTTTCAGTAATGATTTTCCCTTTGTTTCAGTGGTTGTGTGTTCTCCATATTCTTCCCTGTATTCATATTGAGTGGCAACGAAGCTACACCAGTCACAGGAAGGTAAGAAAGAAATCTTTTCAGTGTTTTCGAGGCGCCAACATTACTTATTATTAAAAAGAAAGTATGAAAGATAAAAACCAAAAGATTGATTTGGTGCCAATCATTTTTCTTACGAAGAATATTGTAATACGAATTGTAAGCGATTGTAGCATAGATCTCAATGATCTATGTGATCAAAATTAGGTGGCCATTTAGTACGAAATGGTGTAGAATTGAAGGTTTAAACCTTCAAAATACTGGTATGTTGAAAAAGGTGCAAACCGTTAAAATACTAGTATTTTGAAAAAGATTCAAACCCTCAAAATACTGGTATTTTGAAAAAGATTCAAACCTTCAAAATACTGGTATTTTGAGAAAGGTTCAAACCCTCAAAATACTGGTATTTTGAAATAGGTGCAAACCTTCAAAATACTGGTATTTGAAAAAGATTCAAACCCTCAAAATACTGGTATTTGAAAATGGTTCAAACCTTCAAAATACTGGTATTTGAAAAAAGTACAAACCTTCAAAATACTGGTATTTGAAAAAGGTTCCAACCCTTCCAAAATTTAAGCATAAAAATTAGACATCACGGCATCACTATTTCTCGTTTTATAACTGTCTCTTCGTAATGATATTCCTTTATTTCCAGCGAATACCCCCTCCGGCTATTCTCCCCCGTGGTGGCGATATCGAACGGAATGTTCCGATTCGCGCGAAGCGGCGCCGAAGCCGTCGCGCACCGGGCGAGGTGACAAACGTAACATTACCATTATCTTGCGTGTAGAGAAACGTTGGCATTATGGAGGTGTGAATATAGCGTTGTTAAGGCACTTTGGAATCATTATTGCGATGTAACATTTCACTTTATTACATTACTGCGGTGCTATTGAACGGTAAGTGACATCGCAAATTTAGTTCGCTGTGTAATGCTTTGAATTTACTCGACGAAAGAGTCTCACTAAAGCTTTGAAAAAAATCGCAGACCGAACTCCTTAACATTTTTCGGCGCAACAGTTTTTGAGTTAGGAAACTTTAGGGAAGTGCTTCCTACCGACCGGGTGTTATGGTCGGGGACCAAGGTCCAATAGTCATCATCTTGATTAGTCTATTAGACGAAATTTAGGTGCTTTCACAACGCATAGACACGTCACTTCGTAAAAAAAGGTTTTTGAATAATTATAAAAGGGTAGAGAAAAGGCTTTTTGACAGTTTCCTAAGTGCTCTGGATTCAACTAAATCACCTTTTGGCGGTGAGTTCAAAGACAGATGTCGCATTTAATATTTAAATTACAAACTTATCTCTTCATTTTTCCATATAATAAAAAGAAGCATTCACCCGATGTCTTTGAACTTAACCTCATTTGTAACAAACATTGTTTTTAAATGCTTTTTTAATGGATTTTTCTCGTAAAAGTTGTTTCATCGAAATCCCTCCTTATGCCAATGTCAGGTACTCGCGTTTTTTAAATACCTATGGGACTGTTTATGTAAAAATTATGGTTATTGTACATTTGGAGTAAGGTGTTTCAATGAAACCGTCGCGATGAGACTTAAGTTCGGGTTTAGTGATAGTTAAAAATAGTCAGCCCTACCACAAATAAGGTTTTAAAATACGGTTTAGTTTAGACAAATTGGGTTTAGAAATTTATTTTGATTGGTGTGAAATACCCAATTCAGAGTTAGTAAAACTAGTGACAACCGATAAGAACACCATACATTTTAAATTGGTTTTGGTAGGATATCTTTTAGTCAAACTTTAAAGACTACTATCTTATTTGTGGTAAGGCTGAGTTGGTCGAGTTGTGCATTATTGTTGGTCACACATTGTACAATTTTATATTTTTTTAATGCGATATATTTCTTAGTTTATGAACCTACTCACAATTTGCAATGCCTTTTTGTGTACCTACCCATAGTTTTTTTTTAAATATCTTATTCATTCCATTTGGTACAAAATTCTTATGAACTGAAAATGTGTTGTCAATGACATAAGGGTTTATTTTATTATTTAATAGACTTATATATTAAAGGACACCTAAGCAAAAGTTCTGTCCTCATTTTTTTGTCAACTTTCGATAATTTTGCAGTTTTTGACGTTTTGTCGTTAGGTGTTCATTAAATACCGTTTAAACTGTGTTTACTCGAAAACATAATACTCCGAAGGAGTCGGAATAACAGGAATGGTTCTAGTCTTTTATTTTTCTTAAGTTTATGAATAATTCTGCCCAATTCTGCTGTTCTTATAAAACGAAATAATTTCATTTCCAATTCAGTTGGAGTTTCTTGTACAAGGCAAAATATATTTTTTAATTGATACTTACACGCACTTAGCAAAAACCGCTTGACCAACATTTTCTGCCTTGTGACTTTGACCTGGGCATATATCGCACATACTAGATGTGTCTTTGAAGTCATAAATGTCAAAAAAAAATCGATGTTTGAGCATGCAATAGATTCGTATAAAAAAATTTGTGGTTAAGTAACTCAATTTTATTTTACTTGATAATGGCTACGTTAACGACAAAGCCAAAAAGAAAAAAAAATCTATTTTTGACATTTATGACTTTAAATAACTATTATAGATGCGCGATGATCCTATTTTTTATGTAAAAAACGTTTATTCGTAAAATTGCTATCGCAGCTGCTGTGCTTAGATACTTTTTAGAGAAAACAGGGAGTCGTTTTTCGGAAATTCAGGGGACGCCTTTCTGCCGACACCACCGCGCGTGCCGTATCAAATCGCTAACGCGTGTATTTGTGTACTACCTAAAGATACTAATTTAATTAATCAACTGTTTTATAAGAATATGTATGTTAGACTTTAAGGTATTTATAATATGGGCCATCGTTATGTTATAATTGTGTAGCCTGAAATAAACGTTATTATTTTTATTATAAAACATGAGCAAAATAAAATTAAAATCTGCAAAATTTTTTCATATCCCGGATGTACCTATTTGTTGTTTGACACACACTACTAGACTGATAAAGAATTAAAAAAAAAACTTTGTTAATTTTACCTGTTTATTCTAAAAAGTATCTCATAAGTTTTTAAGGTGCCTCAATACTATTAAATTGTAATTATAGTTAGATCACAATCAAGGTGACCGATTGCTTTGTATAAGCTGTAATTATAGATTTTTTAATATATTAAAATCATTCACATCTAGTTATCGCAAATTGTGATTGATTTTATACATGACATAATTTATTAAAGGGACTGATTGATTTATTATATCGCGTTTTATTATAAACTTATTTTGTATATCTTAGGGTTTGCTTCTTTGGTCATTACTCCGTTACGTTTTGTACGTATTTTCGAGTGATGCCAGCGCTTTCGCTCGCACGCACATCCGTAGTACACATTTTTTTACTTGTAAGCTAAATCTCTATGAACTGTGAAATTAGTTTGTGACACAGAGGAAAAAACAGAGCCTGATCACAATTTCCCCTTTCGGATGCTTAAACCAGACAACAGATACGGATGTGTCTATTACTGAAATATGTGATGATACCCAGGATTATGCATAAAATAACCGGCCTCATATTGAAAGTTACTATCAAATTGACCTAAAGTTGAAAATGTATGTTAAGTGAGTTATCATTTGTTGCCTCTCAACACGGGGCACTTATTTTTTGGATTAATCATTTTTCTGGCCACCCTGTAGATAAAAGAATATGACGGGCTAATCGACTTAGGTAATGTGTGTCAATTAGGTAATGCGTGTCATTAACAGCTCTGTGTAACATTCAGTTGATTTATTGGAAAGCAAATGGGAGCCTAAAAGCTTTTCACGTCAAGTAAGCTAAACCTTACTTTCACAGTTTCATCTTTATAACTAAGCAATAAACTATGATTGATTACCATAATAATTAGTACATTAGAAAAGAAAAAAATCAAAAGTATAGTTTTCACGAAGCCGCCACAATGACAAGTCTGATAGCTGTTTTTCTACTCATTTGCTATGTGAAAGGAGAAATCCTAATCCCCATCGCGTCAAAACCGAGGCCACATCTCAGTACTTGCGTCTCGGGTATAATCAACAAACATCACATGAAAGATATCACCTATGTCGATTTCAACTCGGACGAAGACATTCTTCAAGGCATGACAGATAAAGATGCCATTTCTATCGTGTCCCGAGATGCTCACGTAAAACTTGAAGTGTACAACGAAAATTATCTCATTCAAGCTGGAAATGTGTCAGATATAATCGTAAACTTCCAATGTCTTAGACAGGAGGCTGCTTGGCAGCCGACGGCTAAGTTTATTATAATTCTCAACGAGATAGAAACAGATCTTCGGGCTATTTTCAATACACTTCTTAAGTTCCATGTAATAAATGCTCTGGTCATAGATGCAACTGACGATAATCATCTGTACACATATAACCCTTTCGAGAACTACGGCTGCGGGAAACGTTACGATAGAATAATCAGTTTTGGCAAATGTTTACAACCTGCAAATGAAAATTTATTTCCCGACAAGCTGGTGACTGGTCTTCGAAATTGCACTTTCAACGTAGAGGCTTATCATTGGCCGCCCTACGTTATCCATCCTGGTAAGTATTTCACAATGGGAGTGGAGCAGTTTATACTCAAAGCCCTCGCTGGTATTGAAGAATTCAAACTGAATTACACGTATACGGATAGAGGTGAAAATTTTTCCACAGTAGACGCGAACATGACGGTAACTGGACCGTTGAAGAGTTTGCAGGATAACGTAGTAGATATTACCATAGGAGGTATGGTGGTGAAGGAAGATAAAGCGGAGGTTTTCGACATCATCTGGTCTCACATACCGTATGTCGACGAAGTTGTCTACATAGTCAAAAAAACAGACGGAAGATATACTTGGCAATACACTTTTGTGGAATTCTCAGTATTCGTGTGGTTCTGGTTGATTATTTCATTTGTTGTCTACGCGTTCATAGCTGTTAAGATTCTCAGGGTGCAGGACACGAGTTTATTTGTCCTGAATATGTTTGGGGCTCTCCTCCTTCACGGCATGAAAGTGAGAAGAAATGCGTCGCGGAAATTTGTGTATATGTGTTGGAGTTTATTCGCTTTCTTGGTGAGCGCGCTCTACGTATGCAGTTTGACAAGTCTGACCACGCATTCATTACCTTATTTCCAGATATCCAATGAGCAAGACTTGGTAACTTACAATTTGAAAGCATGCGTGAGTCCTATGATGCAACATGTGACGCGTGTCAACAAAATGACCTCAAATGTTCAGAACCTCACCGAAGGATGTAAAACTCTTCACCAAAGTATGAAGACCGTTAGTCGCAGGGATGATGCGTACACTGTTAACCTTAAGGCAGTGTATTATTTCTACAAGCACGAATTTTGTGACGAGATAAGTTGTAAACTTTTTGAGTTTCGTCGGCCAATCAACAAGATTCTGTATGCCATATATCTGTACAAAGGTTTTCCTATGTTGGATAAGTTACACAGTCGTGTTATGCATTTGAGAGAGAGTGGGCTCGCCTCAAAGGCTGCGAAAATTGTTTACTTGGCTCGTTCTATGAAAAATAAGGTTTACAGAAAGAAATTCAAAGCGGTGGTTCTTGTCCCATTGCATGCTTTGGTCTATGGCTACATTAGTTCCATCATTGTGTTTGTAATGGAGATAATTGTGAGTCGGCTAAACCGTTTAATTAAATAAATACAATAAATAAATAATTCATTTCGGGGAGACCAGTGCAGGAGTGGACACTTTAAGTTATATAAACCATTAATAATGTATTATTCTTACTAACATAGTTTTTCTAAGTTTTACAAACAAGATGACTAACTAACTGAATACAATACAATAAATACCGTAGCTAAGTTTTGGAACACTGTTTTAAAGTAGGTTGTAGATGTTCAATGTCGTTAGGTCAATATAAAAATTAGGGCCTTTGTATTTTGCGTAACACGCATCAAAATAAACGCACTTTATGGAAACAATTTTTTTATTCAAGTCTACATTGCGTTGTCATACCAATTAGTGTAAAAATACAGCAGCTATACAAATGCCATAAGTACAGTTATTTTTAACTTTAAAGGTAGTTTCATATTCAGTTTCCATGGTTATAGAATAGCACAAAAGGATAATTGAAGGTTTGCTCCGACTTGGCCAGCCAGGTAAGTATGTCAAAGCCGTGGTCCCGAGCGGCGTGTACGTAATCATTGGAAATTGGACGGATAGCATCAATGCAACTGATGCTTATGGGGACAATTAGCCTATAAAGCTGACTACAGACTACTCGTATGTGACATGTTATATAACTTGTGTTTTATAACACGTCCACATTATCTAACATTATTTTTTTACTTTGGGACATGTGGCAATACGTACATATTAGTATTAGAAAACCAATGTTTTATAACAATGTTGTATGACACTTTCGTGGGTCGCTCCTACAGATTGTAGTTCAACTTTGTTGAACTTTATTTAAACATGTCGTATGTCTTGTGTCTTTATAACATTAAGTCTTCACAATTCTGAAACATGTTATATAACATTGTTTTACACTTTAACAATGTCGGGATAACTGCCAGTTCTATTTGCACTTTGAATACTTACACTCTTTAGTAGGTCATGATTTGCGAATCCATTTTAGAATAGGTAGATACTCATGACTCTATGGTAGGTAATATTCATTGAACTGAAACTAACTGACATGACTTTGTATCAAATATATACTCATCATTCGGAAAACCTTTTTGCAGGATCAGATATCGTTGTGTAAATACAACTAGGTAAGTAATAGTACATAACACAATAAAAATTATTTATGACCATATGTATCCGGTGATCAGTCCTTTGTTAACTGTGCATCAGCACGGCTTTGTCTCAAAGCGGTCCACTGAGACTAACGTTTGTGAGTTTTTGGAGATGGTCTTAGATTCCATGGACAAGGGGTTTCAGGTGGATGCCGTCTACACCGATTACTCTAAATGCTTCGATAAGATCTCACATTCTTTGCTGATTTGCAAACTCAATGCAATTTGTGTGCATGGTGATGCACACCAATTGCATTCTTCTTAGATGGCTAACCTCTTATGTTGAGAATAGAACACAGGCTGTAACTATAAAGGGCTTTACTTCTAGCTTTATTCCTATCACGTCTGGTGTGCCCCAGGGCTCACATCTGGGACCTTTGCTGTTTAATGTTTTTATAAACGACGTTGTGAACTGTATTAGGAATTCCGAATTATTGTTATATGCCGACGATACTAAGATATTTAAAGTGATTAAATCATAGGATGACTGTAATGATATGCAGGCAGACTTAGATCGTCTGTGCAGTTATTGCTCTTTAAATAACTTACAATTAAATGTAGAAAAATGTTATACAATCACGTTTACCAGAAAAGTAAACCCTATTCAATTTAGATATAAATTACACAATACTGAACTAAAAAGAGTAGACAAGGTTAATGATTTGGGAATACAGTTGGACAATGGCCTGTTCTTTGATTTTCACATAAATAAAATTACTGCCAAGGCTTATAAACTGCTTGGCTTTATCTTTCGCCAAAGTACGGATTTTAAAAGTGCAGATACGCTAATTTTGCTCTATAACGCGTTTGTTAGGTCTCAATTAGTAATCATCAGAGGTTCCTGCCTAAGCACAATTTCATGTCTGATGCAAGGAGCTCTCAACACCATAAGTAGGTGGTGTAGAGAAAACGAATTATCCATTAATGCCGATAAAACAGTGATAATACCATTCACAAGGAAGAGAAAACTAGAAAGACTCGCGAATCCGAAGCTAAATGGAAAAACTCTTCCTTTCTCGAGCGAAACCAAGTATCTAGGGGTAATTTTTGACCAAAATCATTCAAAAAGCCAAAATGGCTCTGTGGAGCTGTTGTCGAATGGCGGGGTCAAGATGGGGACTCAAACCCAAAATTGCCCTATGGCTGTACACAGCGGTCGTGAGACCTATAGTATCTTATGCCTCCGCCGTCTGGTGCAGCAAGGTCAACCTAGCGACAACAATACAGAAACTGAGCAGCCTACAGCGGCTAGCCTGCATCACAGCAACCGGAGCACTATCAACGACACCAGGAGCCGCACTAAATGCCCTGTTGGATCTTATACCACTGCATATGCCCGTGGAAAAAGAAGCCAAGCAGAGCATATACAGAATCTACACCCGCTCGAAAGTCAGATGGGCTTCTCAAAATCTGATAAGACTCAAGGAATCAGTATTTGAAAACAAACTTCTAAGCATGCCTAGTGACGACATGCATACGGAATGCAACTTTTCTAAGTTATACTCCGTAAACATACCTCCTAGAGACAAATGGCTAGAAGGTCAAATGTCATTTAAGAAAGGTAGTCACGTCTGGTATACGGACGGCTCCAAAAAGGGAAATGATGTGGGCTGTGGGATCTACGGAGAGAAGCCTAGGCTCAAAGTTAGCATTAACATGGGGACTGAAGCTTCAATCTTCCAAGCCGAGGTCTTTGCCATAAACAAATGTGCAGAGATAAACCTAGAGAAGAAACTCCTGTACTGGGAAATACCAACAAAGTCATACTCTCGTGGGTACCAGGACATTCGAATATAGAAGGAAACGAAGTAGCTGATAACCTCGCCAGAGAGGGCGCCGATAACCCTCAAATCGGCGTAGAACCGTTTTGTGGCATCACTAAGCAACGAGCCACTACGCTACTAACCATTCTCTATAAACAAGAGGCAATTGAGTGGTGGAAGTCTACATCAGGACAAGAACACTCAAAAGCACTCATTCAGGGATACAGCAACAAAGTAACTAAAGAGCTGTTAAAGTTCAAAAGATACAAAGCTTGTACTTTGACCAGAATACTAACAGGTCACTGCAAACTAAACAAACCCATGGCAAACATCAATATGACAGAAGACGCTCTGTGCAGATTCTGCCACACATAGGAGGAAACGGCCATGCATATTCTCTGCTCATGCGGCCCGCTTATGAGCAAAAGAAGTATCCATATCGGGCGGCAAATCATGCGCCCGGATGAGATAACAGAAGTCACGCTCCAAAGAGTCTGGCAATTTATAGACTCAACGGGACTAAGCAGTGAACTGTAAATACAAAGGGCTGCCACAATAGATCAAACCTGGTCGAGTTGGCGATAAGAAGGCCCATAAACCCAATAATAATAATAGGTCTCAATTGGAATACGCTCAACGGTTTGGAATCCAATGTATAAAAAATATATGGACATGTTAGAGGGTATTCAGAATAAATTTATCAAACGTTTAGAGTATCGGTTTAAAAATTATAACACAAGTAGAATTGAGCCATTGGGAACTCGACGTGAGGTCAGAGATCAAATATTTTTACACAAAATTATTAATAGTGTGGTCGATTCTCCGTACTTGCTAAGTAAAATGTCTTTGAAGTGTCCCAGATCCAACCCCCGCCACTTTAGTACCTTTGTTACACCAATTTGCTCCACAAATTACAGAAGCAATAGTTTTATTATTAGAACTTGTAGAAAATATAACACTGCGTATAATCACATCGATATTATTCATGAAAAATTAAACCGCTTTCGTTACTTGTTAAAAAGAGAGGTCACCTGATGTAGGTGTGCCCAAGTCCATAATTGTAGACATTTTATTTTGTCAAGATAAAAAATTCTTTCTGTTTATATAAATAAATTTAGTAAATTTAAATTTGTAAACGCGCTCACGATCTACGACTCGTCAACATCATAATACATCACCGAACAGCTCTCGACCTTCACGAAGGAAGAATTTTGGCCGAAGGGTGTTAGGTATCGTCGATTTCGTGGACGGATACCCGACACCAAGTTGCGTTACACTACGCCGACTAAATAGTGTATTGTTTTATTTTTGTTTTTATAAGTTATATTTGTATGTATGTTAGTCTGTAAGGTATTTATAATATGGGCCTATTGTAGCTTGATATAAATAAAATAAATAAATAAATAAAATAAATAAATAATTGTATACCTAATTGTGAAAACTGTATGGCTAATGAACGACGCCTTGTTTTATAAGCTTTATGTATTATAACACAGCTAATTGTTTTCCTGAATAAAGAAAATAAAATAAATTAAGAAAATAACGATATAAGTGCGATAAGTTGAAAATTACAGCTATAAGGAAACAGAGGCTGCAATTTTCAAAGCGCACGTATGTCGTACGACGTTTTATAACATACCAGCTGTGCCCGCGACTTCGTCCGCGTGGAATATTTATTTTCGGCATCATTTTATTTTTGCAAATTTATTTTTTTGTTATTATTTTAGACAATTTATTTTTTAAGTTTTTTAAATCACATAATTAGCGTAAAGTACTTCTGCGTTAATTATTTTTCTGGTTTTATTTTCTTGTGTCAGAAGAACATATTAGTTTTGTCCGCAACGCGTTTGTAGCGATCTTGACAACGCGACATAATTATGTGTGAAAAGCAGTCTTGACGTTAATTAATTCCTATGTGTTTAAATGTTTGCCCCTGTGATTTATTAATTGTAACGGTGAAAGATAGCATAAAAGGAAATAGAATTCTTTTAAAATTAAAACGTAAATAATTTGGAATCATTGAGGTGCGAGGTATAAGCACTGTTTGACCAACTGCTAAACCAGTCTAAACTATTGCAACCATCACGTTACATATTGCGAAGAAGTTATATTTGAAGTCGGGTCCCGGTTTAAGATTTCTAAGTAAAATTATTGGGGCACCTATTTTTAACTTGAGGGAATATGGGGAAAGGCCACTCGTGTTCAAATAATTATTTTATTAGGGTTCCGTACCTCAAAAGGAAAAAACGGAACCCTTATAGGATCACTTTGTTGTCCGTCTGTCCGTCCGTCCGTCTGTCAAGACCCTTTTTCTCAGGAACGCGTGGAGGTATGAAGCTGAAATTTATATCAATTACTCAGGTCTACTGTCCCTTGAAGCTGTGAAAAAATCAAACTTCTAAGCCAACGCAATCAAAAGATACAGCCGTTTATGCCGCAAATTTTCGACACTTGCAAGGGAATCAAAACCTACAGGGTGCTTCCCGTGAACTCAGAACCTTGAAATTTGGTACGAAGCAACGTCTTATAGCATAGATAAAGGAAAAATTACGAAAACCATAAATTTTTAGTTACATCACATAATATATTTTTTTTTAATAATTTTAAACTTACTACCCATTTCCTCATAAACGCGTAGAGGTATTAAATTGAAATTCATACCAAATACTCAGGTCTATAATACCTTTAAGCTGTAACAAAATCAAACTTCTATGTCAACGCAATTAAAAGAAACAGCAATTTAAGCTGCATATTTTGAAACTCGCAAGTACTCGCAAGGGAATCAAAACCTAAAGGGTACTTCCAGTCGACCTAGAATCTTGAAATTTGGCATGAAGCAACGTTTTAAAGCACACATAAAGGAAAAATTCCGAAAACCTTAAATTTTTAGTTACATTACAAAATATATATATTTTTAATAAATATAAACTTATTACTTTTTTCCTCATGAACGCGTAGAGCTATCAAGTTGAAATTCATATCAAATACTTAGATCTAATTGCCTTTAACCCGTGAAAAAAAAATCTAAGTCAACGCAAAAACGCAAAAGTACAACCATTGATACCGCATATTTTGAAACTCGCAACTACACGCAAGGGAATTAAAACCTAAAGACCACTTCCCGTTGACATAGAATCTCGAAATTTGGTAAGAAGCAATAGCTTACAGCACAGGTAACAGAAAAATTCCGAAAAGCTTAAAATTTTAAGTAGTTATACCACCAAAAAAATTGTGATTGTAAACATAATTGTAGTTACAGCAATGACCGCGAGTTATTATACTATGTATGGGGAGGGCAACATTTTTCAAACGGCAAAGACGACCTCACTCATCGTCATTCAATCCCGAGCTGCAAGGCTAGTATAAGTGTTTCAGTTATATTATAGATAAATGATATGTGTTAATATAAAATAAAGGATTACTTAAACGATAAAGAGATCTTTGTCTTAAATTTATGCTCCTCCATCTTTCCCCATTGTAATGTTATGAATTTCATTTTGCAATAAAAATACCATAGTTATGACTCGATTGTCGTAATGAACGAACTTTGTAAACCTTGCAGGTTTGTACGGAACCCTCGGTGCGCGAGTCCGACTCGCACTTGGCCGGTTTTTTTAATTTCGTCTACGCTACAGTTTCTCACTCCCAATATTGCCCATTGATGATCTTTTTTTTCTATTTCGCTTATTTCAGGGTGAACTTTCGATAATAAAGTCCTCAATGTTACTCACTCTTAATCCCTAATCTCGTTCAATTGCAATTTTATTTTCAAAGTGAAGTACTTTCCCGTCTCCTATTAAAAGTAACTTTGAAGGAAAAGTTATACTACCTCCCTACCACTGCCTCGTTGGT
This sequence comes from Pyrausta despicata, assembly GCA_963921415.1. Classification (NCBI taxonomy): domain Eukaryota; kingdom Metazoa; phylum Arthropoda; class Insecta; order Lepidoptera; family Crambidae; genus Pyrausta; species Pyrausta despicata. The sequence continues at coordinate 992,027 of OY992851.1, forward strand.
GTAGTGGCAAAGTTTCTGCCTAACATCCAAGAGGTCCTGGGTTCGAATCCCTGGTCGAGCCAAAATTGTTTCTGAGATTTTCTGTCATGAATCTCTCAAAAACGGCTCGGAGTCGAGAAGTTGGCGGTGTTACACCCCCGTGCCTCGGTTCGCACGTTAAGCCGTAGGTCATGCGCCTGATCTCTCTCCGGTCATGTCGGATTGCCGTCTCACCGAACTTTGAGAGTGATGGAACAGTGGAGTTTGAGAGTGCACTTGTGTATTGTGCTCACACTTGTGCACTATAATATCTCCTGCGTACTTGGCTGATCTCTGTTGAGATTGGCCACCGTGGTCGAAATCGGCCTGGAGCATTATTTCTACTTCTCCCAAATGTGCTCTCATATTTGTAGTTGATTTTAAGATGTTCACAAACTTCCATATTGGAGTATTTTTAAGGCAAGACTTTACAATGTTTGCCCTTGTTCCCCTTACTATTACTGGTACAGTTTGCCGAAAGTCCCCCACAAACATAACAGTAATTTTATGATGATGATTTTATCACAGCTTCTTATATCTCTAAGAGTCCTATCTAGACCCTCTACATGAGCTCTATGGATCATGGAACATTCGTCCCAGATTATTATACACGGTCACCTGGTCATTCATCGTATCAGCCTGTTACAGTCCACTGCTGGACACAGGCCTTCCCCAAGGACCGCCACAGCGCACGATCTCCCGCTCTTTGCATCCAGCTGCCTTCTTCAGGTCGTCTGTCCATCTAGCCGGGGGGCGTCCCACACTACGTTTACCTAAGAGTGGTCTCCATTCAAGAACCTTCCTGCTCCACCTCTCGTCGGTTCTGCGACAGACATGGCCAGCCCACTGCCACTTTAGCTTGCTACATTTTTGGAAAACATCGCAGTTACCTTAGTCTTATGTCGTTTCGGATCTTATCCCTTAATGAGATCCCCAAAATAGACCTTTCCATAGCACACTGAGTGACGTGTAGTCGGTGAGCCAGCTTGACTGTCATGTTCCATGTTTCGGCTCCGTAGGTTAAGACTGGTAAGACGCATTGGTTAAACACCCGGCTTTTTAGGCACTGCGGCAGGGTCGACGTGAAGATATGACGCAACTGGTCATTAATTAAATCTAATTTTGGTTCATCATGGTAACTCGTAGAGCTACACCCCCCTCTCCGCGTCGCTCGCAAGTAACGCCTCTCTTCCTTGCAGCGTCATGTTTTGCACATCATGCGGCGCGGGTGAATTTTATATTGGTGTTATTTGAAAATTGTAATATCTTCTAAGATATTCATTGAAATTAAGTGATGTCAAAGACAATTTTGTTCACAATTAAATACTCTTAATCAACAACACATTTATTTGGATAAATATTAATATTATTACGTTGATACAACTCAATAATGCATTAACAAATAATGCATTAATTTCGGCCAAATTTGATTACCACAAAAACGGTTCTAGTGACTTGATCTTAAAAGATAGACATATATATATATATAGAGGAATAATTCTTTCATACAAATATTTTTGAAGTCTTGAACCGTTTTCGCAGCGTACGCAACGGAAGCCCTCAAGGATGAATAAATTTCCCCGTTTTTTTCACATTTTCCATGATTTCTTCGCTCCTAATAGTTGCAGCGTGATGTTATATAGCCTATAGCCTTCCTCGATAAATGGTCTATTCAATACAAAAAGAATTTTTCAATTCGAACCAGCAGTTCCTGAGATTAGCGCGTTCAAACAAACAAACAAACAAACTCTGTAGCTTTATAATATTAGTGTAGATTTGCGGGAAAATAAAACAAGATAAAAACAAAACAGCGAAAAGAAAAAGCGCGTGTTTTTTTTTACTTGTTTACAAATTAGCGATGCGCGCTCATCAACCTTTTTTTGGCAAATGTAGCCCGTCGCTCATCTCTACTACATAGTATATATTTACATCTTTTCTTATATATAAAAATTAATTGCTATTCGTTAGTCTCGCTAAAATTCGAGAACGGCTGGACCGATTTGACTAATTTAAGTCTTGATATATTCGTAGAAGTCGCGGGAAGGTTTAAAAGATTAGAAAACAGCGGGCAGGGCGACGTCTTCTGGTCCGCTAGTTACTAAATAAATGGTTATATGATAAATGGTTGTGATTTAATATCAAAAATAATTAAATTTTACCGATTTTTTTCATACTGTGTCCTCCTTAACTATCCAGTGTCCCGCGATGATTCTTCCATACGTAACCAGACCCATTACTTCTGAAACACGTTTATAAGCCTAAACGGATAACGGAATAATAACGGATGCACATTAGAACTTACCTTTGATCAAAATAAGAAAAATATATAAAATTTGAGGTTGCAAAAAATCTGCCTCCGTACGATAGCACCGTTAAAAACATCATGGTTCCTTTTAATTCTAATTTCTAAAACACCATCTAAATAATATTTCCTCAATATTCACAATAGACTAGATGACACCACCAACCGTTGACACACATTTTATTATCTGTCAAAACGGTCTGCCTCCATAGATTTTGTATAGGAATATATGACCGTGACGTCACGTTCATGTATCAGAAATCGGAGTCAATTGACCGAATATTTATTGAATTTTGAGTGTTTAAAAATTGGTTACTACAGCTTTTTGGAAATATATTGGTTGTATGAACTTCATAGGGGCTATGTATTTTAAACGCCATGGTCTTGAAAGTATTTAGATAGGTATCATCATGCCTATTGAATATGAAAGTACTAGCGAGACCGCTCATAGGCTCACCAGTGCGACCGTCTCGGTCGGAAACTTAAGCGCCAATGACAAAACTATCAAGAATTCCTTTGAGCTGCCTGTGGCGGCGCTAGACGCTAGTGTCGCATCATGACATGACGTGTTGGTGGCCGTTGGTGGATTACGCGACCAGACTATAGTCAAGAAAAGTACTAGAATCAACCGGAACCGGATACGCTTATGTCATATACAGGCTTTGAATTACGGTGCAGTACTGTTTAATAGACTTTACTAAGACTTCTGCATCCTGTACATCAATTTTCCTGAATGAGGTTGCCCAAAACCCTGAAAGTAAAGGCTCTTGGCCGCCTTAATGACATTATTAATACAACATACTTTGTACTGCGCCCTACTTAGGTACTTTTCATTATAATAATAAGGAGATAAGTATTCTGTGGCGATCGCCATTAAACTGTGACTTGACCATGTCGCAGTGAATAACGTTTAGTGCTTTATCTTTGTTAAAGTGAGTCCTTGTAAGTATTATACCTACTAGTACCTTCTTACAGTACCTTCATCGCATGGGCTTCATCTAATTTATAAGACGTGACATGTGTAGGATCCATGATATGTTTACTTTGAAATAGTCGTTACGTTTAACGAGACGTGGCCGACCAACCAAGTGAAGGTTTAGGGACAGATGTGAGCCTGAAAATGGTTTAAGAGATGTTAGCCGGCAAGAGGTTTTCTAGGCGATAAATGGGCAATGGGCCTATTATTTCAATTTGAAGACACCTTGGCGAGGTTGTCGGACATACCATGCCTTAGCGAAACATTTGAATAAATAGGGAAGCAAAAAACTTCATTTAAACCGTCGGAAATTTCGATCTGTAAAATAACATTTAAATATCCGGACAATTTGTATGTCACTTTTCGCTTACCAGCAGCGCTGCTGTGCTGCTAATTATACATTTTAAGTCAGATCTAATCTAACTAATTAAATTAAATTAACTTAAAATTCATTCATTTCAGATAAACATTATCCATAATTTACATACACGTCAATCATTAATCAAATATAAAATTAATTGAAAGAAAATAAATTACAATTAAATAATTGTAAAAAAATGTCCCGTTCATTTAATAAAAGGCGATGAATTGGCATGCAGCTTCATCCACCTTTGCATCACCTGTTAATAATGTTTCGCTCGTATTGAGATGGCTACGCACGAAACCATGGACAGCTGCTAAGAGAGTAGTGGGGCAGGGCTTCCAGATTATTACGAATGAATGGGTCGCCTTGCGTATGAAGAAGCCCTCGCTTAACAGCAGCTCTACTAATCATACATTTTAAGTAAGATCTAACTAAAGTTTCACTCGTATTTTCGGGTCTATCATCATCAGCCTATATACGTCCCACTGCTGGGCATAGGCCTCACCTCAACTATGAGGTGGTGTGAGCCATACTCCACCACTTGGGCTCAGTGCGGTGCGGTGGAGGGGTGTGTGTAAGGTAAGTGACCAACCTTACTGTCAAATGTTATTAAACCGCTCGAGGGCCTCCGACCAGGCTTAACGACTAATATCTATCGATATTAACCGGGACCAACAGCTTAACGTGCCTTCCGAAGCACAGAGATGCTTGTAAATAGACGTCACTTGTATGGTTAGACTGGTCACTCATCCCAAACATGACCGCGCCGTAGGTTGCTTAACTTTTGGTATCACTACCAAAGCGCTGCAACCACTGCGCCACAAGCACCTCATTTTCGGGTCTAGCCCACACTGTAAGAGTGGGATGGCTATGCCCGCCAGGCCATCAGGCAGGCTACCCATTTTTGTTGCAAAATCAGCCATGTCACGAACGCATAAGAGTCCGCAGTGTTAACCGTGACATCCTGGCCATACCATGCTCTATTTCAGCTATCAAATAGCCAGATCGCCGCAAGCGCAACTCTAGGAAGCCAATAGTTTTGAGAGACTTCGCTTGCATTGCTATCTGCAAGTTGAATGCACCGTGCAACGAACCATCATCATTATGGGTGCGATGCCATGCGATGCCTAGTTAAATGCACGCTTCGGTGGTTTGGTTGACAAGATTTAGGTACATAAACTACAATGTTATGTTATGCAAAAGTTTTCCCTTTGTTTCGATGAACGTGGAACAATAAAAATTTGTTGAGAGCCTATGCGATAGTACACACAACAACAGTTTAAAAAATGGGAAGTCAAAGTTAATTCGATACGTAACTGTCCGAAGAGCACAAGATTTGGTTTTCTGTTTAAAATATTTTGCATAGAAACACTATATCTTACTCTTCTCTCTCTCTTTCTCATCTCATCAGCCTCTATACGTCCCACTGCTGGGCACAGGCCTCACCTAGCAGGTGGTACGAGAGCCTTACTCAACCACGCGGGCACAGTGTGGAGGGATTGTTTTTAGGTAAGGTAAGTGACTATTCTACTCGTGTCGTTAGTTGAAAATTGATGTTGATTATTACAAAATAAATTATTCCCAGTAAATTAATTTTTAGCGTATAGAAAATTATAACGACAAACATAATCGAATACGTAACTATGTTATCTACCGACCACCATAAACGGTATTTCTGTACAGGTAGGAAAAACCTAGCTCTAGTTATTCTAGGTAAACTGGATCTACCAACTGTTAATAAGAAAATTTACTCGTAACTACGAGTATTTACTAACAGGCCTATAAACAATTAAGTAATGATTAGAGCAACCTCACCTTCCCCTAGTGTACGTAAGGCCTACAAAATATAAAAAGATAGATAGATAGATTAACACTTAATTGTACTACACAAAACAAAAACTACAGACAAGTTTAACAGAGAAAGTTTCTACAATTTAGGCGGTCCTATCGCTTGTAGCGATCACTTCCAGACAACGTTCAGTTAAAGGAGAATTTAATTAACAGGAAGGAAGATTTTATTTATAAGTATTGTCATTTATGAGTATTTAGTGTTATTTTTTACCGAACCGGTTGAAAACAAAGCGGTTGTAATTTGTGTTTGTTGTAATTTTATGACTGATAGCTATGTTAGCTGTCAAACAAAAACATATAAATATATATATATATATATATATATATATATATATATATATATATATATATATATATATATACAACTACATCACATACATCGATCTGACTCAGTGGTAAGCAGCTTAAGCACTTGTGTTACAGATATCAGAATAAACAGTGGTATCACAAATAAACTTCAATAAATACATATAACACCCAGAATGATTGTAAGCACTATTCAATTTAGTGACCTATGCAAAAAAGAATTTAATTTCATAGATAAAAAAAGTTAGATCAACTGTCAGTCACATTCGAGTCGTACTGTGAAGTTGGCTACAAGACTTCGAGTCACGGGTGATAAAACGAGTCACAGGCTTTGCCCATGTTACCATATAGGACAAATTTCAAGAAATGACTCCATTTTATCAGTCTTGTCATGTCTTGTCTTGTGACTGCCGTGCTACGTGCACAGTACAAAGTTCATGCACACAAATGTTTGTACAGTGCGGGGATCAAACCCGCGAACTCTTTGTTAATAGTCATCATCTTGACCATTATACCAAACTGGTCATCATATGCTTGAAAATAAGATTGATTACTATCCTATCATCAATGCATTGCAAGGAAACTCTGTGGGTGTGCTAGGTAGCAAAAATACAGCCGTATTTATTGAATTACTTGTTTTGTTTCACTAATGACTGCCTATGAAGACAGCTATGATCTAGTCACTAGCCCAAAACACACTACTTTAGACCACTAGACTCTTGGTCTGAGGTAAAGACTACATAACGATTGTTGCGGGTCCGAACTCTGCTAGGGGAAAATGTTTGTGTGATGAGCACGTGCATTTGAAGGTAGGTCATGGGTGTTTATAAATAGTTTCTATCCGTTACACTTGGTATGGGGCTAGGTTATTGGTGTGTTCGTTGTAACAATTTATTTATGACAAACCTGTATTTCGAATGTGATGAACAAATAACCTTTCTCATTTAATGTTCACTGCACCCTTTCATTGCCTTTGCATGACCTTGAGGTTGACTAGCAGAAAATGCTTTAGTCCACCCTTTGTACATTTCGTGTGCAATAAAGTTTTAAATATTAAAAAAATACATTAGCACTGTCTCGCTTACCTTTGCCGGCATAATAGATAAACGATTTGACCTCCAACCTTATACCAACTCATTATACGAATCGATTCAAAAGCAGTCTTGTTGGACTTATGACTGTATTTTTCGTACTAGAAATTTGGTATGTATCACCGATACGGGTTTAGATACTTAATTTCCTTATTTGACTGCAAAAACAAACTGCAGTGTTATCGGTGGAGGTAGTGGGTTTGACTCTTCATTTTTTATTAGAAATCTCTTGCGCTAAAGGTGTCACTCAACATAACAAAAATTTACCCCAAATGGGTCAATTTTATACCAAAACTAATTTTATGAAGATTTTGTTTCCTTAGTATTTATGAGAACAATAAATATTGCAAAAAATGGGTACCCTGAGTACCTTGATCCCCGAGGCCTCCTTCCCGGAGAAACCCGAAAAATTTTATTCTTCTCTTTATTTCTTTATTTATGTTAAACAATTTACATTAAAAAACATATTTCAACACCTACAAAAACCTATTTAGATTTATACATGGTAATGAGAGTCACAACACTACTCCTTACAATTTTAAGACATGTAGTTCTTAAGTATTTTTATACATTTAGCACTATTTTCTAAATTACTTATTTGATTTCATCTAGTTAAATAGAAATCGGGGTCGTCCGGTCGGGAAAAACAGGTGGGTCGTTATGACTGCAGTGTATTTTATTAATAAATAACAATTTCTTGCATTACATAGTAAGCAATTGCGTATATAGTAAGGTTTTTTGATTTGTTGGCAGTGTCTGGTTTTAAGATCTGAAGACCTCTGTAAAGGGCAAGCAAATATCGAGATAAAATGAATACAAATTGCTTTAAATAAAGAAAATCGTTTGTTATTTATGTATTTTTATTTTTAATTCGTGTGTAGCCAAGTATATATCTCAAGTATGCTGTGATAACATTAAAATTGGCCAACCTTTGGCACTGGCCTTGGTTAACGAGGAATTTTTTTAATCAAGTAAATATACCGGACGCAAATAGGGTTGCCAAAAAATTTAAATAAATACTTCTACTTAATCTGTCCGCCAAATCCATGGCCTCCGCTCCGGTATAATTAAAATGTACACCCTGTATGGTCAAGGCAGACTACTTGCAATAGAACGTTTAGTAGAGCAAAATCTTATCGCATCATAACAGGTTCTACCTAAGCTCTCCGAAGACAACAGTTTTAGGATATTTTCTAAAGTCTAGTCCTTGATTCGATTACTAAACTTCTTTATTTCTGATTCAACTCGATTTTATATTACATAACGAGTTCATTAGTTAAATTTGTTTCTTTCGTCAGCATGATACAGCCCTAAATATGACTATAGTCTGTTTATAATCTACTCGCGACCTATATTTAGAGTTGCGCACGCGCTTATGTTTTGTGCGCGGCTTGTTTCTTATTCTTTATTAAATTAAATAATATGTTGATGTTTTCAGTCAGAACCAACAAAAAGCAAGTAGGCGGTGTTTTAAATAAAAGAACGAGGTCCGTATTATACAAAATTAGACCCAAGTTCACGGACTATAAAATGGCCGGCTAAGTTAAACTCCAATGTGTTTAACCCAAACCGGCTGTTTCCTAATCTGTTGGTGCAATTACCTTGATTTAAATAGGGCAAAGTCTACCTACGCTTAATTCTGGAATGGAAAAATACGAGTATAATTAAAATTATTATGGTGGTATTAGGGACGTTTTATTTTTGTTGTATTTCTATCAACATAGCAAAACCCAGAAAAACGTCTAGCGTTTAATTAGCACTAAGACTTAAATAAATGAAAAACACCGGCAGACATCATAGAGCTTGGAACAAGGATAAATAGATCTGATAATATATCCTTATAATATGGGCCTATTGTAGCCTGAAATAAATAAATAAATTGAACCAGCATGTTGTTTTTTCTTGTGCAAGATTTTATTTTTTTTAGCAAACCGGCGTTTTTTTTATGAATGAAGCCCAGTTTCAGCTTTATAATACATACGTGTATGTACCTACTTATGTTAGTTTTCAGTTGATTTCTGAAGCTGGATGGAGATTAATGGAGATCAATTTAAATTACTTTTTCTAACATATTGGAACGTTGTAAAAAAGAGATCGAGTGCTCTGTTCAAGTCCCACTTCAAAGATAAAATGAAGCGTTACCTTACGATGTATCAATAACATTGAGAGAAGTTGTTAATATTGACGACCACTTTGGTGTAATGGTCAAGAAGTTGACTATTAACCAATAGGTAGCGGTTTTGTTCCCCGCTCTGTACAAACATCTGTACAAACATGTTCATGCACACCATGCACACCATGAACATGTCTGTTCGTTCTGGTCTGGGTGTTATATGTATTTCGACGACCGTTTGGTGCAAAGGTCTACATTTCGGACTTAAAAACCAAGGGTCGCGGGTTCGATCCCCGCACAGTACAAGCATATGTGTGCATGAACATGTGTGTTTGTACTGGTCTGGGTGTTTTCTATGTATAATATGTATTTATTTACAAAAAAATAAGTATTTAAGTATGTTTATCCGTTGTCTAGTACCCATAACACAAGCCTCGTAGCTTAATTTGGGACTAGAGAATTGGTGTGATTGTTGTGAAATATTTATTATTATTATTTATTTATATAATAAGTTTATTTGTAGTACCACTGTCGATTCTGATATCTGTAACACAAGTGCTTAAGCTACTTACCACGGAGTCAGATCAATTTATGTGATGTTGTTGTATTTTTTTTTATCAATAGCTCTTATATTCAGAGGTAGGGAACCTCAAATACGAAAATAAGTATTATATCGTATGATTCATTGCTCTCTTCATTAAATAAGTGTCAATTATAATTGAACAGGAGCAAAGAAAGAAAGTGCGCTCGCCCAATCGCTCGCCGGCCGGCGCAACCAGCCAGTACTCTATCGACGTCTCGACAGAACACGCGCGTTCAGTGAAGTTTGTGTGTGTCAAAATACCTTGTAAAAACTGTTGCGGAAGCCTTCAGAAATATACACAAAACAAAAGGTACATTAACGTTGACACTTTATATAAGAGGGTAAAGTTTTTTCAGTTTGGCAAAGGGGAAATCGATTCGGATATCTATAAATAGTGTTTCGGATGTGAATGTTTTGTTGGGAATGCAAGCTAGTGTTTTGCACACGATTCAAAGCGTTTGATCGATTATGCTACGCTGAAATAGGTTGTAATCCGATAGATGTTGTAGATACTCAATTATTATTATGAGTAGTAACTGAAAACTTGATTATGAAAGTTAAATTAGATTACCGTACTTATATATTATTTACAGCATAGATTTTTGTGTAGGTAGCGCTTACATTTTACTATGAAAACGAAACTTACTGTAATATGCTGTTTGTTTCAAATAAACAGATATTATTGAAAGCAATGTACCTACTTTATAGTGTTTCCAATTTGTAGAGTTGTAAAATAACATAATTAAACACTTAATAGTTTTGTTAAACTTTTTATGAAAAATTATTTACAAGAAAGTTTCCGCTGTTAAGAAACAATACTGAAAATATCTAACTCAAAAACTGTAATATATTTAACTCTAAAACCAAAATTTAGATTTTGGGTAGCTCTACCTTTAAATTTCAAACTGATTTAGTATCGGTTTTTGAGACTTATATTATATTTATTAAAGCTTTATTGCACAAAAAATCTTTGTACTTACAAAAGGTGGACTTAACGCCATAGGGCATTCTCTACCAGTCATATCTATGTAGTGTAGGAACACGTTTTCCCGAACAAGGACGAACATGAAAGTGTATTAGGCATGTAGAACAGCCTAGTTTACACTATGTAGGGGAGACCGAGACGAGATGAGACAGCTATATATTAATAGACAAAACTCATTGTACAAAGAAAAGTTTTTATTTAGCTTTATAGCACAACAAAACTTTGCACAAACCATGAACACTGTAAACTCCATTATAAGTAATTTTATTTTATACAGGAGTAATAACTTGTTAATTTTTCACTCGAAATCACACTTTAAAGCAATCAAAATCTATCACTAATAAAAAAATAAAACTTAGAGATCCATAAATTATTGGTAAGCTTATACCTAGATGTGTTCGGACTTATATTCTACAAGCGAAAGTGTTATTGTAATAGTAAGGTAGCCGACAAACGGACAATCCCCGCTGTCAGCTGACGCCTTGAACACTGTTGCTATTGTCCCGAATTCGGCGTAGTAGTGATAAATCTAATCAACTTTTTTTCAAGAATAACGATTAATGTAAACTCGCAAAATTGCGTACACCCACACAATCCTGTTTCCTGTTCTGCCCCAAACATTATATTGCCCGTCTACTGGGTATATAAACAGATATTTACTGAAAGCAACGTATCTAATAGTGTTTGTGAACCATTATTTACAAAAAAAGGTTTTCGCTGTTGAAAAACGAATCTGAAAATATCAACTAAACAATTGGCTAGATGACACCACCAATCGTTGACATACTTTTTATTATCTGTCAAAACGGTCTGCCGCCATAGATTTTGTATGGGAATACATGATCGTGACGTCATGTATCAGAAATCGGAGTCAATTGACCGAATATTTATTGCGTTTTGTGTGTTTAAAAATTGGTTTCTACAACTTTTTGAAAATATATTGGTTGTATTAACTTCATAAGGGCTATGTTTTTTAAACGCCACAAAAAAGGTTTTCGCTGTTGAAAAACGAAACTGAAAATATCAACTGAACAATTACTCAAAAATCAAAATTTGTTTTTATATTAATATTCATTTATTTGCCAACTACATAAGTGCTACATACATATAGCAATTATAATTATATGTTTTTGGGTAGCTCCACCTTTAAATTTAATTTTAAAGCAAAATAGACGTGTTTCTATACATAGATTTGTGTAATTTGATTAGCTGATTACTTAGGCATTGTTGTTTACTGATTGATGTTGCAAATAGTTAATTTAGTTCCACGATCATTGTTCATTCAATGACGTTTAGCTATTCTAAGCGATTGTCTTGAGCATAAACAATGTCACAACTATGACAGGTCTGTGAGGTATTTAAATAGATATGTCACGCTATTTTTTGTAGGCATAGTGCCATGGGGTCGAATATGAAATAAGTGGTATATCTAATATCTTTAAACAACCAATTCTTATATTATATGTAATCAGGATCTCGGAAACGGCTTTAACGATTTTCATGAAAGTTACAGATTAGGGGTCTTTCGGCTCAAGGAATTAATTTATCAAGGTCCCATGTTCGATAAAACCTCGGTTCCCAAGATACAGACATTTTAAAAACCACGTTCTAAGAAACTAATATATAACATCAGCGCCATCTATAACGTCTATATCATGTCTATATCATATATATAATGTCTATATCATGACCGATGAGGGCCTCACCAGGTAAATAAGTAAAAAACTTTTTCTACTCGATACTAGATAGTGCTTTCTGACGCTAGAAATGAATCAGTTCATAAATACTGCTATTTTGTCCTTTAGCGATGCTATTATTTCTTTGGGATTTTTTTAGTTTATTTTCTGAACCTTTTGAACTAAATATAATTTTCAAAAAACACGTTCTACCAAAAACAAAAAACCAATAGTCAACCACGTAGTATGAAATAAGTGGTGGTATAAAAAATAGTTTTGTTGCTATGTAAGATTTTTACAATTGGCTAGACGACACCACCAATCGTTGACATACTTTTTATTATCTGTCAAAACGGTCTGTCTCCATAGATTTCGTATGGTAATAAATGATTGTGACGTCACGGTCATGTGTCAGAAATCGGAGTCAATTGACCAAATATTTATTGTGTTTTGTGTGTTTAAAAATTGGTTTCTACAGCTTTTTTGAAATATATTGGTTGTATTAACTTCATAGGGGCTATGTTTTTTAAACACCATGTTCTTGACAATATTTAAGATAGGTGTCATCATCCCAATTAACGAATGGCTTTACTCACCGTTTCCGCTACAGAATATGGTATGAAATATGGGTAATGGTTGATGTAGAGATAGACTGTGATTGAATTGTAATACAATTAAAAATAGAAACTTCGGGCGCGTTCACGTGTAACACGGTAATTAATAATTAATTATCTGTAACGTCTGTTTTACAGGACCCGTTTTAACGGATCCGTTGCTAGTGGAGATAGTGTTCACACAGCGGTCGCGGGTTCGATCCCCGCACTGTACAAACATTTGTGTGCATTAACATGTCTGTTTGTACTGGTTTGAGTGTTATATGTATTTATTTAAGTTTATTTGTAGTACCACTGTTTATTCTGATATCTGTAACACAAGTGCTTAAGCTACTTACCACCGAGTAAGATCAATGTAGGTGATGTTTTTGATTATTTATTTAAAACTTTACTGCACAAAAAATGTTTAAAGGGTGGACTTAATGCTAAAAGCATTTTCTGCAAGTCAACCTCAAGGTCTTAAATAACAACAAAAAACTTGATCATAGGAGCGAACATGCGACGATAATAATGTCATTTTCATCCCACCATCTCGGAAAGAGTATTTTTGCTCTTCATTATCCGAGTGGAAAAGCCATTTTTATTCACTAGAGGTTAAAGTAAATTGAATTTAGAACATCGTGTGCACTAAGTTTGTGAATTAAAAAAATCATTAAACCTATTTATTGCTACCTCTATGCTGCCGAATATACTCGTATTATACAACTTTTTTTTAATTTGTCAAAAACTCAGACTCGAAACCTTCTTGGTGTTCTTTTTACAATTTTGCTTACTAGGCGGTTCTTTACGCTGCATTTTTTCACGTCATTGTTAAACACAAGAAACTTGAAAACAAGTGAAAAAACTAAATGAGTGATTCTAGCGACGAGGAAGTTTGTTTGACGCCAACAGAATTGACTGAAACTGTTAATAATGCGCAAATGAGTTTTGTCCCTCAAAAATCACGCGAGTAGTATTTAAAACAGTGCACAAGTGACTAACACCAATATTACAGTACCAAAAAAAAATATTACACTCAATTTAAATAACTGTAGCAACGTTACTTTCAATTTTTCTCAATTATAACTAATGTTTATTGACATAATGTAGTAGTTAATACCTTAACTGAAATAAAAGTACCTATCTTGTGATTGTAAACTTTTTTTTTGCATTCAGTCATTTCCTCGCTGAGGTGGAATGAAAAGTTACGTGTTGCACTCGAGTGCAAAGATTTTTCACCACGTGCTCTTTTGATTCCCTCGCTGACGCTCAGGATTCTAATTTTAGAAATTTTAGAATCCTTCGCTTGCTCGGTCATCAAAATTGAACACGCGGTTAAAAAGCAACTTTGCACTCTTGTATAACAAATAACTATTTTCGTTGCATGTTTCTTCTCACTTGTTTTTCATTAAAATAGTTTTTCATTAATGTCGTATCGTCTATTTAACAAAATTTTATAAACTGACATTGGAATCTTTAAATTGCTAGTGTATAAGTACATTGTGTTGTACAGTGTATTTAAGACTTTGTGCTCATATAAAGCTGTATGTTTCCTTAGGATAAATAAATAAAATTAATGAAAGAGGTGGACTTAAAGTTGTAGGGCATTCTCCACCAGTCATACCTTTTGGACTTTTGGTTTTACATGTTTATTAATGCATTGTCAATTTGTTGTAGAGTATGTTAAATGTGTTATGTTGTTGGTGTACCTACCTCTTCAATAAAATACTGAGGCTCTGGTTTGATATTCTCGGCTCGCCAATTTTGACAGTTTCTAAATTGACCTGACCAATTGAACAAAGGACATTTGCCCTCGGACCACTCCAGCACTAATATAACATTAAATGAAATGAAATGAATTCTTTATTTGCGTTTGGTTAAGGTACACTGAAGATGGTCATAGTTATTGATCAGCAATTATACATCCGCTTAATCAACCATTATTAATGGTATGCAAATCTAAAAGTTATATTGGGATAATCGATTTAAAATAGTAAAATGTCTATATAACACTTACATACTGTCAACAAGTCATCATTAAATAGATAATAAAATAATGATTTTACAATTTTTATTATTTATTTGCGATTAAGTAGGGTACATAAAATCTAGATTATATCTAATTAATCTAGGCTTGAATCAAGATGAAACCACCAATCGTTGATATACTCTTTATTAACTGTCAAAACGGTCACGCTCCATAGATTTTGTATGGGAATACAAAATCGTGACGTCACGGTTGTGTGTCATAAATCGGAGTCAATTGACCGAGTATTTATTGAATTTTGTGTGTTTAAAAATTGGTTTCTACAGCTTTTTGGAAACATACTAGTTGTATTAACTTTATAGGGGCTATGTTTTTTAAACGCCATGGTCTTGACAATATATAAGATAGGTGTCATCATGCCTTTCGGCAAATGTCGGCACAAGGACTAAAACGTTAACAGAAACTATACATTTTTAAAGCAACATACTAGTACTTTGACTGCAAATAATTGCAGCGAGACGGAAACAAAGTGCATACATGCAACAAGTTGCATAATACCTCTTGCCGACAACATGCAGTTTTTCTCACAACCAGTTTCTGATCAAGAGAATGCAGCGAGCAATGGACTGTGAACAATTATTACGTATGCACTCGGCTAAAGCGGGTTTTGACGTAAGGGTTTGTGGAAAGCGAGTTCTTCACTCGACTGTGGCGAGGTTTAAAAGGAGAGTTATGTTTTTGACAAGGCTGCGTGTATGTGAGATTATCTTCATATTTAAAAGCTTTGATATTTGAATGAGAGGAATCAGATAAAAAATCATTGCTTTTCTAATATCATGTGAGTACTTCTACTCAAAGCAGCTTCAAATAAAATAAAATAAATAAATAAACATACAACAACATCACTTGCATTGATCTGACTCTGTGGTAAGTAGCTTAGCCACTTGTGTTACAGATATCAGAATCAACAGTGGTATCACAAATAAACTCAAATAAAGACATATATAAAACCCAGACAGGTACAAACAGACATGTTCATGCACACAAATGTTTATACAGTTCGGGGATCGAACCCGCGACCTCTTAGTTAATAGTCAACTTCATGACCATTACACCAAAGTGGTCGTCGTATAAGTAATATTGATTCCGATGACAAACAAAATACAGGCTACAAGGTAATGTTTTTTATAAGGTATAGTTTGCTCTTTATCCAAAACTAAGCCCATCGAGGCTAAGACTGAGTCTACGATGGAGAGAGCTCACCTAGAAGATGCATGTTCACTCTAGCTTTGAATGTGTATGAAAGATGTGTCAGTATGTTCCTTTGGACCCAAAATTCTAATATTTAACACTTTTATTATTTTCGAAAAAACCTGACACTTAAAAAAAATATTTTCGGCTCCGATCATCGGGGGCCAAAGGTCGGGGGTTCGATTCCTCCCCGATGACCGGAGCCGAAAAATTTTTTTTAAGTGTTATGTCTTTTTGAAATTAAAAATAGCGTTGTGAACGTAAAAAATACTTCACAAATGAATTTAACACTTAATATGTTGAAGTCAAAGCACGTCTGTAAAAACTTATTATGACTTTTCAATCAATAAAGCCTAGGTACTTATAATGTGACGGGTACTTTTCATATTGCAAGCTCATAAATGCACTTTATTCTTATTAGTACTGATTACTGATTCACTCTGTTTTGTGAACTTTGTAGTATGGACAACCAATTATGACAGTTAATTGAATAGGCATGATGACACTTATCGTAAATATTTTCAAGACGATGGTGTTTTAAAAACATAATTAACCTCTATGAAGCTAATAAAACCATTTTATTTCCAAAAAGCTGTACAAACAATTTTTTATTTACATAGAATTTAATTAATATTCAGTCAATTGACTTCGATTTCTGATACTAAATTATGACATTAAATTCTAAGGAAAGGGTGAATGTAAACAATTTCAATTGTTGTAAATAAAATTTGAAAAAAAAGGCAATGATAATAGTGACTGAGTTTCTTGCGCCGCTTCTTCTCAGCACTGGCCCAAATTGTCCCGTAGCGGTGGTAGGGTTAATTTATATTTTGGGACGTGTAAAAGTGCTACTTGTTAGTCTATTTACAAAAAATAAATTGATTTTATTGAGTTTTATTGATTTAATAGTATTCCCATACAAAATCTACGGACGTCGATCGTTTTGACAGATGATAAAGAGTATGTCAACGATCGGTGGTGTCATCTAGCCTATTATTTGTATAAATTAAAGCTACCTAAATGTAGGTTATATAAGAAATATCAATATAAGAAATATTGATCGACCTATGACCTGCAGGTTGCTTGACAGCATTTGCTCTGAGCATTTTGCTTTTTCATATTGTTGTTAAAAGTATACTGTGGCTGGTTAGTGCTTTATAATAAATACATATAATAAAATAATGTTGAAATAAAATTATAAAGCGTAAAATGTACTTACATAACAAAAACAAAAAAAAATATGCGTAACATGTAACCCGAAACTGTAAAATAACAGGATTCGTCACTGGATTCAGTTTTACTCTCATTACCGTTATCAAACGTGACACACATTTGCGATAGTTTGCGATTGTGTGACACAATGCAGATAAAATCAGTAGTACAAGTACTCTAAGCTTTGATATGTCACTGCTGCGAAGAGGCACGAATATGGTTGCCCAATTGTTTCTGTGGATCTCTTTTTTTTCTCTCTCGATCCCTCTCGTTAGACAGGAGCAGGATGAAAAAGGCTTGATACACTGTTGTACGCCCTGCCATAACTAGGCTTGTTCCATTTCGGTCATCGAAAGGAACGCTCCGAACTAGTACAGTCGTTCAAAGGAACTAGTTTGGTCTTCTAGTACTATCAGTTCATTGTAGTTCACTCACTTCATTATAGACCTTATAACAAACTGTATAACGTAAAATTTCGTACAACAAACTAGTTCGTCGATCATGTAGTAATATTAGTTCACTGTAGTTTATTGATACTTATTACGTTTATTTTTCGGACGTGAACTGCTGAACGTACTTGCTTAAAAGATAATGCAAAAAATATTTGATTTCCCTTCATACTTTACACAGGCTTAGGACTGTCATTTTAATGAAATGTATTCACTAAAACGGCGTATTTAAAAATCAAATATTTACAATGATTTTTGATTGATTATTTTCTTCTTTTTTTAAATTATTCTCATGTTTTTTTTTTAATTTTTTTTTCGTGCTTTTTTGTCGTAATATTTACATTCTTACATTAATCCAAGTTACTGTGTAAAAACAGGAGTTGGGACACTTTACTAGCCTTAAGGAGGCTCCTCCTTTGTCTTAAAATCTGTCCAGCATTGGAAAATATGCGTTCACACGGGACAGACGTCGCCTGAACACAAAGCCTTTTTAAAACAAATTTATAAAGATGTGGGTAATCGTCTTTACGTTTAGCCCACCATTGCAAGGGATCGCCTTGTCTATATATTCCTCGTTCAGGTACTTGTCAAATTCCCTTATGACCGCCGCAACTGGGTTTTCTGGCCTAGAAACCACTTGTATATCTTTGTCGAATTCATCCCATATACTTGGGCCAGCTGAGGTACTTGGCCGAGGATTCGGAGCTTCAGCTGCTGCAGGATCTACGGGGGGATTCGGTCGAGCAGGATTCCCTTGTTGTGCTGACATGCGCCGTTTCAGGTTCTCGCTAGCTTGTTTAAAGGCGTCTGGCGTCCTGAAACCCCTACCCTTAAAGCGCGGGTCCAATATGGTACTGTCGGCATACAGTGGGTTGCTTTCAGTATTTCTAAATCTATCGCTCATTTGAGCATTTAGATTTTGTGAGTAATTTTGTTACTTCATCGTGCTCATATGTTATATTTTGTTGGCGAGCCACGTGTTTCGATAATAATTGTGCAAATACAAGTACCTTTGACAAGGTGACATTCTTTTCTGAGCTGATTTCGGTGGTGACTTTATAAAAAGGTTTCAAAATGGGCACCACTTTTTCGATAACTTCCCACTCTCTTGTTTGAAGAGAGAGGTCACTCCTCAAAAGTGCCAAAGTGCTTATGATCGCATCTTTAATCTGTAAAATTCTCTCCAACATTTTATACGCAGAGTTCCACCTTGTGGGACATTCTTGTTTAAGTTTTAATATTGGTAGCCCTATTAGTTTTTCAATGTCGTTGAGTTTTTGGAGCCCAACTGTGCTCTTCTTAAAATATTCGACAATACTTTTTACCTTGTTGATGCTCACACTGATTTCGCTCAAGGCGCGTTGTACAATCAAATTAAGAGTGTGTGCGAAGCAAGGGATTGATCGCCATTCTAATAGCAGCTATTATATTGGCTGCATTGTCATTTACGACGCACACTACTTTGTCTTCTATGCGCCAATCTTGCACTATTCTTTTTAAAAAGGCAACCAAGTTTGCGCTTGTGTGACGGTCATTGTAATTGATGCATCCCAACAAAACGGAACACAAAGTAGTTGTAGAGTTAATAAAATGTGCTGTAATGGCTATGTAACTCTCGTTAGTATTAGATGTCCAACCGTCTGTAGTTAGGCATAGAGCATGTGCTTCACATCTGCTTTTGAGTTTTATCAAATACTTCGACATAGGTTTTGGGAATCAAAGTATTGGACAAGGTTTTGCGTGAAGGAAGTTGGTAACCAGGGCAGTTCGAGACCATGTCGATTAATTTTCTAAAGTCGGCTTTTTCCACTATACGAAGCGCATGGTGACCTTTAGCAACCATTAACAAACTGCCTATCTATTTGTTCTACCTCCCGCGTCGACGGTGGCCTCCGCATGTAACATGTGATTTTTGGATCGGACGTAGTTTGCTGTCCAGGTGCTCTAGAGTTTATCAAACCTGGGTTATTCTGTTCCTGAGCAGTTTGTTCTGCTGGATCAGGAGCAGCAGCAGCAGCATCATCAGCATTAACAGCAGCAGGTTGCCTCTGAACGCTTATTGAAATAGTTGGGTGTTTAATTTTCATGTGGCGAGTTAAACTTCCCAATAAACCATTTTTAATGCTGAGGTAAAACGAGCAGTAATTACATTTAGCACGATCTTTTTCTGTGCTCTGTGTAAAATGAAACCATATATCACTTCTTTTAGATCTTAGTGGCGCCATAATGAGCACATGTATTTACAAAACAGTTCAATAATAACAACAACGTATTTAAAAAAGATAATCAAATTAAAGTTATTGCACCCAAAGATCAAAATCTAAAAAGTTAATATTTATTTACAAAAGTCAAAGCAGAAATAATATTTACAATTGTTTGTATAGTCAAAGCAGAAATAATATTTACATTCACTTGCATCTATTACTACAGTTCATTTGTCCACAGTCCACACATATGTTCACAATATTTACAGTCCACTCAATACTTATAACAAGTGCCGAAAACAATCTGTTTCACAAGCAGAAACTTTTAACAGACATAAGTAAAGTTACTAACTTTATCAGTTCCGTTGCAAAAAGTAGTTTTCACCATCGCACATGCCAGTGTTGCCAGAAAGCTTTAAGTGGTTCCCCACCGTCCATTGGTCCACCAAGCGTACATCAAAATCTACTCAAAATCAAGTTTTAAAGGAAACGATACAACATTATACGATATTTTTAATAACTAATTTTCTTAAGGAGAGAGACTACCGATGTATATTTCATATCAGATGCAATTTTTTCTATCATTCTGTTACTCAGCTCAAAATGTAGGTACACATTCATCCACCAACATGTGCCTACTCATAATCTCTTAGTCTAAATGTTTTCCTCTCAGTCTCCAAATGCTTATTTTTTCCTAATTTATTCACTCAAACCAATACTTAAACTATATACAACTTTTTCTCTATGCTGTATGGGCTTAGTCCCTTTGCCTTCCCAGTACAGGGTAAAAAAAAAACAATGACCAGAAAGAACGATTAGCAACCATTTTTAATGATTATAGACTTTATTACATACAGTTTAAAGTAAAAAATTGTAAAACTCATTCGGTCATCTTAGTAGTTCATTGTAGTTCATTCGCTTCATTATGGACTTTATTACAAATGATATAAAGTAAAAACTAGTTTTGTAGTTCGTCAGTTCTTAATCGTACATTATTATTTCTCTCGTTCGCACGCCAGTGGGTCCTCATTTTTTATCTCTCTTGCTCCGACTCTCGTACTTATTCGTTCGGAACTAGGTTCTCGCGACTCTGCTCTTTCATTGGTGGTTAGTTCAGTGTACTAGATGTCCGATTGGGTTCTGCGAAACGGAATAGTTCGTTCTCGTTCACATGAAGGGACTAGTTCATAATAGTTCGTAGGACATGTACTACACAAGCCTAGCCATAACCGTACTTAATTATAATTTATCGACAACTAACAACGCTACGTGCTGCCCCTTGATTTAATTTTAATAATATTGTCAATTTTCTGAATTTGGTTCATTTAGGTCAATAAAATATTCTGATATTAAGACTGAGTTAATTTGATCTTCAGAAAAGTTTCCCAGCATATCGTAGCTTACTGAGAAAATTTAAACTTAATTTCAAGGTTTTGAAATATATTAAGAAAATTTTCGCTCATAACGTTATCTTGAGTAAGTACGAAAATAAAACTGTTTTTGACATAATAGCCCTCATATTATACAAACTGCTTGTAAGAAGGACGGATTGTGGAAAGAGATTACTCACGTATTTTTACATTATGCCCATATTCATTCGACCATTCGTATGGCGCAACATGTCTTTATCTCATGCATAATACATTGAGGGCGTGGAGATAACATGTGCCTATAACTCCATATACACTACTTGTCATGACCTGCTGAATTCATGCCGTATCCCACAGAATCGGCGATGAATACGAAATATTTTTAAATGTCATAATTAACTAGCGAAACGAGGTGTAGCCTTGAAAACAATTGAAGTTGGGACGTCGGTGTGGCAATCATGTTATTGACCGATATTCCGTTGAGATAATTTTGACGGATTTTAGCAATTAAGTTGTGATAAACTATGGGTTGTTTTTAATGAATTTTGTGGTTGACTGAGCAAAGGTAGAGCTGTTTATGAATTGTTGTAACCACTGATAAACATACTATGCCCTTATTTACCATTAAATATTCTGGAATAAGTAGGAATTATATAGAGAGGATTTATTTTTGAAGAATGATAAAATTGATAAATTAGGATGCTTTGTTGGAATACTAGTAAATATATATATTCTGGTACGTAGATATATAGATCGTATAATATGACGGATTAACAACGTTAATATAATACATATTATAATACATATCAGGTCTAAATAACTTGAAACTTGAATGTCCTGTTTTAGCGACATAAACGAGAAGTTGCATAAGCGAACTTGTTTAATTAAAATAACTTTAGACAATAGCAAGTAAGAGTATTATATTGAAATTGAAACAATAGTCTCTAAGCGCAGTCAGACGAGTTGAGAAACGTGTCTATCGCCCTTGAGAAGACTGCACAATTTGCAGAGTCGAGAGCAAACATTGATTTTATTTGCACTGACTGAAGGCCAACTGTTAGTAGTTGATCCCTTAGCATGCCTCACTATACATACAGGGTGTCACAAAAAGAGCGTGCTAATCTTAAGGAGATGGTAGACTAATAGATCCAAAAAATATCACGTTAGTAAAAGTCCCATCACCATTTCGATAGATTTCGAAATGGTGATGGAAATTTATTTTAAAATCTCAAACTTTGAGCCTACCTCTTGATGCTGTGTGTACAAATGAGCAGTTTTTCTTATTCTTCATGTCAAATGGTCATCCAATAGTTTATCATCCATCTCCATAAGTTTGGCACCCTCTTTTTAGGACACCCTGTATATACGTCTATTAGGAGGTTTTAATGGAGCTATTGTGTATATTTTCGTCTATAAGTAGTTTGTAATGTGTAGGAGACCGGGTTAAAGAGGAAGAAGAAGAAGAAAAAAAAAAGGCCACTTGAACCGAGTCCTTTTTGAAATACATGAGGAAGGCTCTAAGATAAAACCAAACAAAAGATGATACGGTACGTATTTACAATCGTCATTTTAAAAATGGGCCGCACATGTACGCAGTTGTAAACAATTTGCAATACTGACGATGACTAGTAGTGGATCAGGTCCACTCGACTTGGTTTAGTAAGACCACGCGCGACTAGCTCATACCGTATTTGCATACTTTTTAACACGCTTTTATTTTTCACCAATTTCCGGAAATGGGATTAGTTTGAAACTTTGCACACGTATCAAGTACGTTATTGGCAACCACGAGTATAAAAGAGAAAACGACATAAAGCGCACCCCACGCTTTTTACTCTACTGTTATATTCTTTGTACTTTTTTTTTAAGCAATAAAAGCGTGTTTTTTAAGTTTTTTAACTATTATTTATTTATGTAAGGGAAAGCCTAAGTTCAGCAGCGGTTGTCTAGCGGTTGGTATCAATTGGTCAATCCCAACGATTGATGTTATTTTGAGACATCTATCATTCTTGCTCTACCCACACCGGTTTTGGCAGAGTTCTGATTTTAATGATGTACAAATTACTGTAATAAATTCTTGTGTCAGGATATCGTAGCTGCAGGTTTTGGACGTGATGAAATTGGACCTTGCTGTTAGCACAAAATTAAATCTATTAAGGCCTTCAACATCCACACCACGGTACTTGTAATTATCAATCGTACGACATAAAAATAAGCATATCATCATATCAAACTGTTAAAAGTTCGCATGAGGATAAACGTAGTTTAACAGGCTTTATTCGACGATCCTAATGCCAGTTTTATACAAATCGTTAATATAAATAATACCTGTATAATAATAATAAAAAATACCTGTTTCATATAGAAAAGACGTCCTTAAAGTTCAATAGTTTATCGAAATTATGGATTTTAAAACTTTAGTTGACAATTTAATGCACCAACTTGCGCTTTATCTATTAAAGACTAGTCGTCCTGCCCGCTGTTTTCGCAATTTTCCCATATTTTTTCATCGTTTAAACCTTCCCTGGACTTCCACAAATATTTCAAGACCAAAATTATTGAAATTGGTTAAGCCGTTCTCGAGTTTTAGCGAGACTAACGAAAAGCAATTCATTTTTATATATAAAAAGAAGATTGTTCTATACAATTACTAGCTGACCCGGCAAACGTTGTTTTGCCTTATAAATTATTGTGGACAACCCTTATCACTAAGGGGTATGAAAAATAGATGTTAGCCGATTCTCAGACCTACTGAATATGCTCACAAAATTTCATTAGAAG
The DNA here is from genome assembly GCA_963921415.1 of Pyrausta despicata. Classification (NCBI taxonomy): domain Eukaryota; kingdom Metazoa; phylum Arthropoda; class Insecta; order Lepidoptera; family Crambidae; genus Pyrausta; species Pyrausta despicata. The sequence continues at coordinate 1,016,139 of OY992851.1, forward strand.
CGGTCAAGCCGTTTCGGAGGAGTATGGGAACAAACATTGTGACACGAGAATTTTATATATATAGAGATATAGTGGCCGCCCGCGACTTCGTCCGCGTGGAAAGCCTTTATCTTAAAAAATCTTTATGAATTGTAGCCTATATGTTATTCTGATGTATAAGCTATATTGTGGTAAAGTTTCATTCAAATCCATTCAGTAGTTTTTACGTGAAAGAGTAACAAACATCCATACATCCATACATCCATACTACATACATACAAACTTTCGCCTTTATAATAGTAGTAGGATAGAGATGCAGACAGTATATAAACTTTTTGTGTCTAGTTATGTCACTCACGAGACTGCGAACTTGACCTGGATTCGTGTCAATGCCATATCCATAACTTTTACATAATGTATGCACATTTTTTTATGAATAGCAAATGTTAATCATCAAAACAAACGCAAGATCATGCGCATTGCCAACTTAAAATGGGCATGACAAACCAATTATTGTGACTGCGGGTTTATTTTTGGCCTGCGGGCTTATTAAATACAATTTGGAATATGATTAGTGTTATGATTTATCTTTAACTTGATAACTTACACTTTGCTGGTGGGATTTGAATCAGACGATTCCTTAAGATTGGCGTTGAAAATATAGCTTACTAGCGACCCGCCCTTGAATTCGTCTGCGCAAACAATTTTTATTCTAAGGGAGCATATAATCGAGATAAAAATGATCCTTACACCTAAGTCAGCTCATACCCTTTCTGTATACCAAATATCATAAAAATCCGTTCAGTAGTTCCAGTGTTGGTTTTTAGTGATTTCTCTGCTGACTTTTTTTTTTATTCCTCAGGGTACAAAAATTCATCACCAAATTAATATTCTTTAGCACCGTTATATTGGTCAGAAATGGTTGCCTATAAGATTTTTTTTCAAATACCCTCTAGTTCATTAAGATCCTTCAATATTATCAATAGTTTCAGTGTGAAAATTCACCAGAGGAATCAATCGAATAAGCCAAATCCTAAGTAAGACCCTAAGCTGTAATGTTTTTGTATGGCGTGCTTTATCTACTGTAGTTTATCAGAGCCACCTTTTCAAAAGGGGTGAATCATGACGGTGTGCGGTCAATACCAAGGATTCATCACCATTGTGTTTAAAATACAAAGAGTACTTAATAGCTGTCAATGTTATAAACACCCAATGCAAAAGCACCTAATCGTTCCTTTTGAGGCAGTAATCTAACTTGAAGAGGATTAAACTTTAAACATGCTTTTAGGTATTAGGTAGGGCTGTACGTATGTATGTTATGAATGTAACGGAATCTTCGAGCTCAATTTTTGACGTGACAACGTCTTATAAATTGGTTTGCCGGGTGACACTTCAAGAAACTGCGTTACGCTCCGCTCACGTTATGCGCTCACAATGAGAGCGAGTGAGAGGCACGCGTCCCTTCGACTCGAGCACAGTTAGCCCGCCTAAGAGCGAGAGAGACAGAGCGAGAGAGAGAGAGTGAGAGAGATAGGCATACACACCGGTTCATGTTATACGAATGAATATTCACATTAAAATTATTTTACCACTCAAAGTCGTTGTCACGTAAAACTTTCGCCCGTATACCGACTTTACAGGCAACCAATTTTTTTTACCAACTTCCAGAAATCGGATTAATTTGAAACTTTGCACACGTATCAAGTAGCAATGACAGTGCAATAATTTTATAAGAGTTTTCCTTTATCCTTATTAACTAAAAAAATAGTTTAAAAACCAAAAAAAAATCGCTTTTATTGCTGACTAAAAAAAAAAAAATATTCTGAGTACAAATTTATATTACAGTAGAGTGAAAAGCGTGGGGTGCTTAGTATAGTATATATTAAAATCATTATATTATCGGTATCAATAACAAGAAAACTATGAAAACGACATAAAGTGCACCCCACGCTTTTTACTCTACTGTAAAGTAAATTCTTTGTATACTCAGAATAAACTATTTTCTCTTTTTTAGTTAGCAATAAAAGCGTGTTTTATTTGTAATATTTATTTTGAAATGTACAGTTTTACTAGAAAATTATCGAATAAAATTACTATGTTAGTACTGCCTTTTGATCTCAACGTGTAGTTACATATTAACGCGTAATTAAATTTTGATGACCTGACATACTTGTACGTATTTATGATACGAATCATTGTAAGTACATAGTAGCTGAAAGAGTTCAGGGTGTTCCGCTCTTGTCTTCACCTGCCCTTTTCGGTTTTATTAAAGGTCGAAACTTAAATCATCTTACGCCTACTTTCTATATGGGCTTGCAAAGTGGATAGGGTTGCCACCTTTTTTGACGTGACAACGTCTTATAATTCGATGGAGCCGGCTGCACGCACCAAAGAACATGACGCATGCGGCGTTACCTCGCTCTGAGGCGTTCCCTTCAAGGCTTGAAGTGCAAGCGAGAGCGCGGAACGAGCGACAAAGAGGCAACGTGACAAAGACGTTGTCACGTTCAACTATCGTCAGTAAACCAACTTTCTTTGTAAATAAAGTACATTGATTATTATAGATACGAAGAAAAAGTACATAGTATCAAAATAAAGTACAATTTATTTTTCTTTATTATTATGTTTAAAAACATATTCAACGAAAAATTATACTTCTAAAGTATTAATACTTACGACTAAACTTCAACTTTAAAATCACTAAGAAACCAAATCGTGCGAAATAAAGTATTTCGTGTACTTTATTGTTCTCATTACAGAGTACAATTTGCCTGAAATAACGTACAATACTTTATTATAAAGTACGGGTGGCAACCCTAAATGTGGATGATTACATTTTACTCAAATGAGTCGCAATTAAAGTCCCTGGTGACCTTAAGATTTATAGGACAACAGTCCTGTGCTAATTCATAAAATTATAAGACATGTCGTGTTTCCATGAGATTTCAAATTATATCTACTAGTTTACGTGTTCAAGCAATGATTAACTAATATATACCAAGCGAAGCGAAGCTAATCAAGAATTTGCGCTGTCATCATAATAGTTGCTATTAAGATTAATATTATTGTTCCATGAGGACCAAGAACATTAAAGATTAAAGGCATAGTTTCTTACACGGCTTGCGTAGTTCCACGGACGAACATTCCTTTCCTGCGTCTATAGCAAATCTGCATACACCTTGACACCATTAAACACTGTGCGTTAGTTCGCTTGGCTTAAAATTTACGTTACAAGATTGTTTTCCACGATAAGCTTGAATTTACGTCTCTTCTTATTATACGTGAGGTTGTGTTGCCATACGAAAAATGCGGAGTGCTTTGGAATAAAATGAGTTTATCAAGTTTCGAAGATTTTTTTGCTATTCAATATTTTTTATTAAATATTGATAACCCCACTCGCAAAAATAGATAAAACAAAATCACAATGTCAAAATAAATTAATTGTCAAACTTAAAATGAAAGGTACAGTTTGGGCAGTCTTATTGCTGGGAGCTACCTCTTCAAGATAACCATCAGGAAAAAGAATATTTTTATTAACAGTAAGGGGGAATAATATAAATAAAGAATTAGTGTAGTATATAAGAAATATTATCAGATTTTAGTAGAATCTAATGTTTGCAACCAGTAGGGCCACTAGGGCTTATATGGAAAAATAAAGGTAACCCATAAGATTACCCCACAACTATTGCACGAGTTTACACGTAAAATGTATTGCAATATCGACGTGTTGCATTTGATAGGAATTGGCATTATGAAAGACGTGATTAGGGCTCATGTGCCAATGTGTTGGCCAACACGACAATATGGCCAATTGTGACCAATGTTGAACTTAACCTTCACGAGACCAGTTGGCCGAGAAAGTAAATGTATCTAAACATTGGAGTTGTTTGGGAGCTAGCATCGTAACGTCGACGGGTTGGCTCTCTTCAATCGTTTTGCTTACAAGGAGTTGCTTCTTCTATTGTTACATAGCTTTTGCGTTTAATTAAACACAGCATTAGTGCTATATTTAAATAAAATCAATAAAATCTTTTGAGACATGAATGCCAACTTAGTCACTTAAAGTTAACAAAATTAAAAAAGGAATAAGTTTCGAGGACGGCTGCCAACCGATTACGCGCGCTATGCATCTGTTCGCTGACGCGTCTGATTTTGATGTGTTTATTATTTAACTTAATTAATAAATTTTTATTATTTGTATGTATGTTAGTCTATATGGTATTTATACCATGGGCCTGTATTTTTTATAATCTGTTGCCTGAAATAAATAAATTATTATTAATATAAGAAGCAGAGCAAAGATTGTCTTTTTCATTTCATTTTAATTCGGGCCCAAATATTTGATGAAAAAAAAACCAACATAGCGTCATTTCTCTAAGGTCCGCATTCACCACCCTGAACTTCCATTGTTTCAGATTAACCCTGAGCTTCTGTCCACCATGAGCCGATAGAGCATCACAATGTCCGACGGGATGGAGGTGGTGGGGGCGACCAAGGTTCTGGGCCGCGCACACCTGTCGCACCTGCCGCAGCGGCCGCCGGTCAATCTGAGCTTCCAGGACCTGAGCTACACTGTCACTAATGGGAAACGTGAGTCTTACCTATTATTTTGAGAGGAAACTACTTTTTTCTCTTCTTAAACTCTTGAAGAAACTGAGAGCCGTTTTCCGCTAATTCTCAGAGAACAGCATCATTCGCGATCTTCCAGAACTTCAGCTCAACAGTCTCACCGTCATAATCAGCCGCAAGTCATCACAGCTGAACATGGGCCCTGACCAAAGCTTTCCAGGTCGATCAGTTGTCAGCAGGCTGCATCTAGTTTGGGCCTTAATCTTTACGAGGTCGTAGGTCCATCAGGTAAATGCTATTCATCGCGATTTCGGTCGATTGGTCCCCAATCAAGAACTTCCTGCCCTGGCAGTCATTAGTATCACAGTCACTGAACTGATGAACAATGTTGGAAAGGAACTGTTCGGTTTTTCTTGCCTTGGAGTCTTAGTGCAAATGGCATTGGTTAGTTCCAGGTCTCGAGCAACACAGTCACAAATGCGAGATAATAACACAGTTGAACCGGCGCTCGACATTAGAAGGATGAAACGCGTAGGTACTCAAAAATATTTTTGTTTCTCTTCGAGACTAAAGTATGCAGTATTAGTGCACTTGAGCTACACTTACCAGTCGGAAAAGCTGTTCTGATGAGTTTTGGAATGGAACTGCATATGAATTTCCTTTGAGTCTTAGTGAAAGCTGCTTTAAGGCTACCACCAGCCCTCAGCTTATTTACATCACGAGTCAAGAATAGTTAACCTAATAAGTTTTAGTTAGGAACTGTGCTTAGTTCTTCTAAGGGCCAGGGCTTGAGTTACTGAGTTACTACTGTAATGTGAGTTTGATGACTTTCGAAAATACCTACCTCTTTTTGGAAAGGAACTAACTACATTATGTTCTTCTTAGATTCTCAGTGAAAGTAGTATTCCAGACTGGAGATACACAGGACAGTTTCTTACAGACAACGATAACATTCATAAATACGGTATCTTACTTCTTTGTTCTTTTACTTAAATGCATCAACATTTTTACAGTTGGTAGTAATTCGATACGAACGTTAATTTTACCGCTGCTGCAGTTTACATAGTAGGTGAAGGATATTACTATTTTAAAATTAATTTTAACGATACAGCAGAAAACAGATTTAATGCAATTATGCAGGGTCTTGTAAGATGACTTGTATGTTCATTTTATAGAAATGTACAGTACATAATTACTACATAAGTAATGAATCTTATTCAGGTTTATATGATGGCGTTGTCACGTAATATCCGTATGCTGTGTGCATTTATTAGGTAATATTTAATTACGTTTGTATCCAAGCTGCATCGATGTTGCATTACGTATAACTGGACTGAATATTATGCGTCAGTACCGGGCCGCAATGCTAAAGGGAAAGTTCCGATTCAATTGAATATATCCTTCCTACCACTTTTAACTCAGTAGTGGTTTTGGAATCCGTGGCTGCCTGGAGTACAAATGCCAGGTTGAGATAACCAAGAGTCAGTTGTTTTTAGTAATGTGCTAGTTAAGTGTGGATATAAAATAAAAAATACTACGACAACGAGATCGAATTACCATCTTGATGACTTTTCTTGGAAGTGTTGATTTTTGTTTGTAAATTTTGTAATACACACAAGTCCGTGTCGATGTTCCACTGGCACGAACCAAACGCTTCTCATGTTGCACTACCTGCTTCAGTGTTTCCCTGCAATTACAAGATAAGAAATTTTCAAAGCTAGGGTGAACAGGCATCTTCTAAGTGAGCTCGCACCATTCTTGGGTCCAGAATAATAAAAAAAAAGATAGGTAAACTATTAACCTAATACTATCAATGTTGAATAGCTGACACCGTTTATATTCAGAAAATAAGCCGTGGCGATTGGTACAAGCAGTAGTGCTTACAACTTCACATAAACAGTACATTTTGCATCACAATGAAACGATCTGAATACAAATTGCGAATTTCTTAAAATTCAGTCTCGTACGAGAACAGTTTGGAATTGTATATAAGGTTTTCCTTTTAAACTTAATACAGACAGTCATTTTTTGTATTTACAAGAAAATACACTATTCCAGCTGGTGATTGGTACAGCGTTTTGTTCTGGATTACCTGTTTACTCAACTGGAACACAACAGTTTAATTTGCTATGCTCCGAATAGAAGCACGCATCATAGTTAAACTCTACGATTTTCTCATAAACAAAGTTTAATGATAATAAATAAATATATAACAAAATCACATACATTGATCTGACTCTGTGGTAGCTTAGCTTAGTTAGCTTAAGCACTTGTGTGCACACAAAATCAACAGTGGTATTACAGATAAAATTTAATAAATACATATAACACCCAGACCAGTACAAACAGACATGTTCATGCACACAAATGTTTGTACAGTGCGGAAATTTTGAACACGTGGATGAAAACTGTACGGGTTACATTCAAAGAAAGTTTGGTAGTTGAATGAAAGTCACTGGTACGAGATAATAAATTCTTCTATTCTGGTAAACTACTACGCTAATATGGTAAATGGTATCAATGAGCACGCGCGAAGGGTTTGGTAGTTCGTCGAGTACTGGTGAAATATTAAAACCAATTATGAATGGATTACGAATGACCTAAAAAATGATGAAGGCGCGCTGATGCGCCGCGATTTATGAAATAATGTACGTAGCTCGTACAAAAACAATCAAGGGCAGTTCGTCCCAAGATAAAGATGTGCAGTACGGATTTGTGCAACGAAATGCACTGATGCAAACGGCGCAGTTATCAGCCCGCCGAGAATGTTGGTCAATCTTTAGAAAGCTGCACCTTGGGATAGTGATGCATCGCGATGTCGATGAAAAACTGCTTCCCTTGAACAATACATTTGAGGAAAATAAATAGTGTGTAAATTGGAGGATTGGGTTAGCAAGCTTTATAAATATATGTTTTTTTATATAACATCTACTTTTAATTAAAATAACACTGATGAAGGTACCGTAGATAACTGTGTATGAATATGGCCAATTTTCATAACTTTTTAAAGTTACTCCGTCATAATTAGATAAAACTCGCCAATAGTTCTAATGAGCGATAAACTTATTATCGAACGAAATGATCCTACAGCATCAGTATGCTGTAGGATCATTTCGTTCGATCATAGTCATGTTATGCTTTTTGCCGAGGACTATAGGCTTGGTGCTTTTATGATAGAAAAGCTCAAAAAGTGGTTTTTCTCTAATATAATTCACAATTTAATAAATAATTTAAATTTTTCAGCTTTTGTTATATGATTTCTCACTTCGTATTATCATTCTTCACTCAATCGGCATAGCACGCGGTGACGCCAAAGTTAGTAAAAGCATTTTGAGATTTAATAAAAAGAGCGTGAGCGATTGGTGGTAGAAACTAACTACCCAATTTTTTAATAATTTAATTTATTGATAAATCAGTCTATGTATAATATGTATTTATTTACAAAAAAAAGTATTTAAGTATGTTTATCCGTTGTCTAGTACCCATAACACAAGCCTCGTAGCTTTATTTGGGACTAGAGAATTGGTGTGATTGTTGTGAAATATTTATTTATTTATTTAGTTACATATCACTTTAAAAAAAAACAACACTTGCTTAACTGATGATCAGTTGAACAAAACAGTTATTAACAAAAAATGCAAAAATAAACAAAACCATACATTACTATAGCGTACATGTCTCCTGTTATCAATATGTACAGACGTCAGTACGTCAAAGTAAACACTGCGACATCTTCTGTATTTGTAATACGGGTCATTTTGCAACTAAAATTTGTAGCCGGCACTCGTACATAGTTACTAGTTATAAACATAAACAAGCCACTATTTATCTATATCATTACTACATGGAGGTAAATGTTTCTTACTTCTTCTCGTGTCGAACTTTTTGAAGAATAAAACAACTAATATTATTATTTTTTAAATTCTCGATATCGTTATATACATCACTAGCAGTCACGTGCACTCCTGCGTCCTAAATACTGCCGGCTGCCAACTCGCACGTGAATGCACTTGTTGGTAACCACAGTTACGACAGACGTGTAAACGAGTATCCTTCTGAGATATGGCCTGTCCTGGGAAATGCAGGTGGGAAATACGAAACTGTAATAGTACTTGGTTGTTTTTAATGGACTTCCAGATTGGCTTGGACAAAGAAAGTTTTCTTTGTCCAAGCCAATCTGGAAGTCTAAATAACTGATAGCAGTTGAGGTAAGCAACCGGTTTCATTGCGAAAACGTATTATTTAAACTCTTTAAAAGTCGAAAAGTAGGCTGGATATGTTAATGTTTGCCAAATTTAACAATTAAATTGTTGTTACTCTTGTGATTGATTGGATGAGGAGAAACGGCCTAAGGAAAGTTTCGTGATTTTGTTGTTTTTGTGTAGATATTAGGCTGCTTTATTTCATATTCATGTCATAGATTTTGTGTGTCTCTTGTATCTGCCTTTTTGTTCCATGTTTGATGAGAAGCATCAAATCGCACTTTGCCACCAATGCACTTCATTTGTAGTCAGTATCTATACTATACACCCTTCGTTATCTCGTGGAAATTTGAAATAACCAGGTAATTTTGTAATTTATGGACTAAATAGGCCCTAATTCACTCCCTGGATCCGCTATTGAAGGTCTATTCTATTAGCTCTTTGCATATCGTTAACAACCCTCGATACTTATCACTTTTGGCATCCTTAGTAGTCACGTGGCGTCCTACGGCCTGAATGCAGCGCGTGCGCATACGAGACCCGTTAGGCGACTGTTCCGTTACATTTCTACCGCTTTGCCAATGAAAATACCAAGGCTGGGTAAATAATAAATCTATTTTGGGATAATCCTCTACGCCCCTCGAACCTTGATACATCCTCGTATTACGTCGGCATCCCTAGCAGTCACGTGGCATCCTGCGGCCCGAATGCGGCGCGTGCGCATGCGAGACCCGTCAGGCGACTGTTACGTTGCGTTGCCTGCTTTACGGCAAAATTGATCGCGTTGCACAATCCACGCTTGTCGCAGAACCTTGAGAGTCTGATCTGATGAGATCGACTCATCGGTGGTGTTTTAAGTTGCATTGTAGGGGTTAAAATGCTTATAAATTTTACTTCAACAGATTACTAAATAGTTACTAGCGTAACTTCAATACACAGAAAGATTATGCAGAGTTGTTCTAATCGTATGTACATTGCGCCTGTAAATACGGGGTGGCCGGATACTTGACGTTAAAAGATAAAATTTAGGTGAGTGTATTTAAATCATCCCCTTGTATGTTTTACGATTTTACTTAGTTTAGGAGATACATTTTTTTTCTTATTTTCTTTCAGGCTGAAAAGTGCTATTAAGAGTTACATAATGCACTAACAAGTACGTGAACTGATAAAATCTTTATGACATGCACAAATTGGGAATTTAGTCATACCCTTGAAATATGTTTAACTCGCAGCTTTGATTTGAACAAGATAAGTTTCAGGCTTTATATTGCTATCCCTTACACTTGGTTCCAGCGAGATTTAAATTTCGAACCCACAACCGTTGACTTTATTACATTACACAGTACCTACTGGGTACTTGAGTAAGTAATCATGATTCGGTGAACCGTACCTAAATGGTGTTCATGATATTTCGTTGCCTTTAAAATAGGTACCTAAACCTAGATTTATTTTTCGCAAAAGTTACAATTTACAATCAGAACAATCAATTTCTTATTACACTGCTAGGTTAGCAAACAAGTTTTTGTGACTGTTTTTGTTCATCGACATAAGTTTTTGCGATAAGAAGTGGAATTGTGATAATAAAATTTCTGAAAGCCAAGCTGTCATTCTTAACAATCTACCTATATCACAATAACCAAAGTAACAATAAATTTCATTTAATGATCATTGCTTAGTTAGAAATTCCGTTACGAAAATCCGACACTGTGTTAGGTTAATATGACCCTGTACACACAGCTCCACATCAAGTTACTCATTTTCGTTGCAAAATCACCCTTATTACGTAAGGATAAGATACCGCAGTGATTAACTTGACGTGTAGCCATGCGTCCATAATATTATGTCAAATCCATGGGGTCTAACTTTTGATTTGCTAGTGACTTGTTACTTATGTGAGCAACTACACTTTTAGGTATATTACCTTCAATTACATAGATTCCTTACGCCCAGCGTGTAATACTGGTCTGCGGTTACAGCATACAGTCACAGAATACCTAATACCAGTGTCTAGGAATCAAATAACTGTGTTTAATAGATCGTGCGACGCGAACGTGACTCTCTCGTGACTTAGTAGTGTGGAAGTCTCGTGTCAGTGCAAAATGCATTTCAGAATGAGGTAGGTCAGGTTTCAGATGGAATTATATTATTTATTTAAGTTTGTACAAACATGTGTTCAATGGTGGACTTAATGCCGAAGGCGTTCTCTCCCAGTCAACCATAGGGCCAAGCAGAGAAAATTCAGGCGGTGCACGTACGTGTACAAAGTAAAAAAGGAAAACAAACAATGTAACTGAAGTTATTTACGTACAAAATAAATTTATAAACATACATACTAATTAGGTACTTACATAAAATAAAATGAAAATACATAAAATATCAATACAATAGTTGGTTGGTTTTGGCAATTTTCAGCTGTATTTTGTATGCTGTTTTAGTGTCAATTAAAATATTATAAACTGCCGATGGCAACTCTCTAGCTATACATATAAAATAATCTTTTCTCTTTTAAGAAAGAAATAAAGACGAAATTGCGTTTCCCTGTGAAATATAAGTCAATGCTGTGAATACGAAAGTTTATTTTCGTAAACAGTTTTACAGCAAACAAATTATTTATATAAATAATTATTGTTATTGATTATTATTTATTTATTTATGGTTCGATCCCCGCACAGTACAAGCATAAGTGTGCATGAACATGTGTGTTTGTACTGGTCTGGGTGTTTTCTATGTATAATATGCATTTATTTACAAAAAAAAAGTATTTAAGTATGTTTATCCGTTGTCTAGTACCCATAACACAAGCCTCGTAGCTTAGTTTGGGACTAGAGAATTGGTGTGGTTGTTGTGAAATATTTATTTATTTATTTATATAACCTTAAACTAAGCATTCACTTACCTGTGAACCTGTGAAAAAGAAACAACATTTAAAGCCTTTACTTCAGGTCTATCTTAATTAATTTAAATTTAAAAAATCTTATACCCTTTCGTAACCGCATAATCAAAATCTTTCTTCATTGACATTGACATGCATCAGTCAAACTGTCAGTTATTTATTATCATAACGAAAGAAAACGAAATAAGTTTTCTTTACACATGTACAACGCGTTCAAGGTGTTGTAGTTGGGGCTGCCGCGGTACTGCAGTGCATCAGGCATGTTTGCTGTGGGTCACGTTATTGGTTTCCATGCCATCATGCTAAAGAGAGCTGCTTCGTTGCTTAGCAGGGTCCGTGGAAGCACCAACAGCATTCTGCGCGTTGTGGCTGGGCGAGTAGATTGTCCTATAATGCAACATTGTGTGGGGTTGCATGTAATTATCGTTTTTGTGGAAGGCAATGTCTATACATATATATAAAATTCTCGTATCACAATGTTCGTTTCCGTATTCCTGCGAAACAGCATTGTGAGCATTTTGGGTAGGTCATAAAATCGGCTAACATCTATTTTTCATACCCCTTAGTGATAAGGGTTGTCCTCAATAATTAATATGGCAAAACAACGTTTGCCGGGTCAGATAGTTTCCATATAAATTAAGGTTAATGAATTCGTGTCTATGTGTTTGAAAATAAAAAAACTTTCTGATTTGAGCCCGCTAACATATTTTTGTAGGCACAACCTAAAACTGTGTTGAAAAAGCAACACACTTATTCTGCGAAATTTTTCTAACGTTACTCACATAGATATCTATAGTAATTTTATAAATCGGCTACCCAGGCTTGATGGCCATGATAGCCCAATCAGAATGTGGTCAATTTGGCAGTTAGTGATTGTGGGTTCAACAACCGGCCTTATGCCATAAAGCACCTAATAGAACCTTCGCTTTAAACTTTACATTACTTTAGTTAGCTAAATCGTCTTGATAAACTGAAATACAGATGGAATCAATTTTGAAAGGCAAAAAATACCTAGTTACTACTCATACGCTTTGACGACCACTTTGGTATAATGGTCAAGAAATTGACAATTAACCAAGAGGTCGCGGATTCGATCCCCGCACTGTACAAACTTGTGTGCATGAACATGTCTGTTTGTGATAGTCTGGGTGTTTTATGTATTTATTTAAGTTCATTTGTAATACCACTGTTGATTCTGATATCTGTAACACAAGTGCTTAAGCTACTTACGACAGAGTCCGATCAATGGAATCTGTTTAGTAGTTAAGACGTGAAAGCATAACAGACAGAAAGTCATTGTCGTCGCCACATACTTACACCGTTTGCTATCAAAATAAAATTGTTGGAGGTCTAAACTATTTTATGATTGGATCAAAGTTACCCCCCTGGGCTAAAGTAATACTCAGGCACCGTAGTATCAACTGCAAAACAATATAATAAATAAATAAATATTTCACAACAATCACACCAATTCTCTAGTCCCAAATTAAGCTACGAGACTTGTTTTATGGGTACTAGACAACGGATAAACATACTTAAATACTTTTTTTTGTAAATATATACATAGAAAACACCCAGACCAGTACAAACACACATGTTCATGCACACTTATGCTTGTACTGTGCGGGGATCGAACCCGCGACCCTTGGTTTAGAAGTCCGACCTGTGGACCACTGCACCAAGCGGTCGTCAATATATTTATACTATTTGGTACGATTTGCTTGTGCTATAGCTTAATAACACGATTGAATTATATTACCGCTTTACTCACTAATGGTAGTATGAGTTCAGACTCTAATACTTAAATAATACTGTTTAAAACATAAAATGTAATCATCCTACTGTACATTGGCCTCCTTTGACCTCTGGCTATTGTTTATACGCATTTACGGAACGTTACTGTCTCTAAGAGATTTAATTAAGTATTATTTTTTTATTTATTTATTTTATTTATATCAAGCTACAATAGGCCCATATTATAAATACCTTACAGACTAACATACATACAAATATAATTAAAATGTTAGTATTTAACATGACATGAACCTTAAACAATGTGTAAACTGACAGGAATTCTACTATTGTCTTTTTTGCTCGATTTCAAAACGACATTTGAGTGACAGAGACAAAATGCTATTCCAAACTTAAATCAAGTTCATTTAAATTAACGTCCTGAATCAATATTTCACTTCTTTTTGGGTTTTTATGCGGTTACTTTGTAAGTCATCCATACAAATTGTTTCAGTTGACATAAATGTGATGTGGTTACACCCGTAATTTCCTGGAAGCCTTTGCTAATAAAACCTTTTTATTGATTATAAAACGCTTTTATTGGTAAAGGCTGGTTACAAGGTAGCATTGACGCAAATCAAATGAATTAATAAAATAAAATTTCCAAGAATTTTATCTACCGTGTTATATCTTTATGGAAGTATGAATCTAACGCACTTTACGCCTCTACGTTTTGCTAGTGTGAACAAATAAATAAATATCAAGGTCCTAAGTTCGTTATAAGAAATTGCAACAGTAATATTTGCAAGTCATGCAAGGTTTAGGCGTTTCTGCAAGTCATTGAATATGAAAAAAAATCATTTTTTTCATATTCAATGACTTGCAGAATAGTTCTTTTTCATTATAATCATTACCTCAAATATAGCTTGGTAGCTGGTTAAAACTTTTAATCTAATTTTAACAAAAAAGCGCAAAAAAATTGACTACTTAAGTATAGCAAAAAAACAAGTCTCGCAGTTCAGTTTTTCTACCGTAAGAAGTTGTGAGATCCATGTAATAACAAGTCGGTTGATTTATTCAGTCCCTACTTAAGGGATCTTCTGTCTTTAGTTATTACGTAAGTTATTATCATATAAAAATTAAAAAGCTTTAACGTTTTAAATACAATATTTCATAAACTGCAAATGTAATTTGTAATACGAGTAGGTACTATATATTTATATAGGATTACAAAGTTAATCACGAAGTTAGTTTATCTAGGAAACTGAATAGAAATGATAAAATGTTTAGGGTTTACCTTGATTTAGACACTAAACACTAATCGTATTCTAAATTTGAAGGTTCTATACACACACACACATACACATCACACTACTTGAGCAAATGTGTAACACGTAGTAACTATTTAGTAATCTGTGGTGTAACTTTAAACTGAAATCTATTAAGTTGTGTGTGTGTGTGTTATCTATATAATCTATTTAGTCTTATCTAGCTAACTGAAAGGAAAGTAGCGAGTTATTCCCAATGCAAGTGTTTATGACTACTTAAAGGTAAAAATCGACAATAATGTGTGCAAGGCTTTTTTAATAAATAAATGATTTATTTATTCAGTTTAATAAATAAATGATTTATTTAGTCAGTCAATCAGTTAGTAAGGTACAAAATAAGGAAATTTTGACAAGTCACAATTCATAATCTACTGGTTCAAATTGAATGAAAATGTAAATGTATACCGTGTTTATACAATGCTTGCTTAGCAACTGAAAATTCAGGGTTGTTGTTTTTATCAACAAAGATGTTATAGGGGGGTCAAAAAGGGCTTGAAATACTTCGAGAAAAGGATGGTATGGCTGCGCTGTGCCGCAATTTTCTCGACTTGGCCAGATACATCATGCATTTACAATACTTTGGGACCAACAATCAACAATTGTTAAATTTATAGCTATATCAGCACGTGGGATGTGTAATTAAATCAACAAATTATTCATATCGCCTCCGTTAAATTGTCCGTTTCTTCTTAACTATAATTAGATTATAACTGTGGTTTTATTACTCGTAGAAATAATTGTAGAGTTCAGCTAAGTAAAGGATGGATAGTAAGTCAATTAAATGTCGTACATGGTAAGAATTAGGCTTATCGAATAACGGAAAGTAGGATATCTAATCAATGATCTACTGTCTAGTTAATCACACTACGATTTATCAATGTTAAAGTTTATTTGGATGTTTGTCCGTCAATCACGCTGAAACCACTGAACGGATATTGATGATTTTTTTGTATACAGACAGGGTATAAGCTGACTTAGGTGATAGGATACTTTTTATCCCGATTAAATTCTCCCTTAGACACGTTTGCGCGGACGAAGTCGCGGGCGAGCCGCTAGTTGGTTATAATTGCCATCAAAACTTAAGGAACGTATTACCGATGCTTTAAAGGCCTTAGTTGCTACGGTTTCGTGTTAAATTATAATGCAGTATACAAAAGTGAAACTGAAATGATCTATGAACTATGAAAGGGAAATGATTTGGAAAACTACGAGTACCTACGTGATAAACAAATCATACAAATACTGGTCACTGATAAGGGCACGTGTGTTCCAATTCCTGAACTTCCTGGTGATCTAGGACTCGTATCTATCATCTATTGCGCGTTAACAATGCGGGGAGCAAAAGTGCTCTTCCTGAACATTTGAAAAACGATTGTGAATTACATCCGTTTGTTACTAGTAACGCTCTCTAAGCGGCCAGTTACTTTTTTCGCTAGTAAATCTAATCGGTTATTCCTATTAGTAGAATCCTCATATTTTTTTCTGCACATAACACACTTGACATACACTACGTAAACTCTTTAAAATGAGACCAAAATATTTTTTTCACGTATAGCTAAGTATCGTACCTTAATATTTGGTACAAAAATAATAGTTTATTAAACTAAAAAACACCCTTTTAATGCTGACTAAAAATGAGAAAATAATTTCTGAGTACAAAGAGTTTATATTTCAGTAGAGTAAAAAGCGTGGGGTGCACTTTGTGTCGTTTTTATTGTTATCTTTTTATAGTTGCCAATAATAGAATAATTGTTATGCCCAGGCTTTATACTCTATTGTAATATAAGTTCTTTGTACTTTGGAATTAATTTCTCTTTTTTGTTGGCAATAAAAGCGTGTTTTTTTAGTTTTTTTTTAATATTTTATATATTTTTTAGGTTAATAAGGATAATGGAAAACTCTTGTAAAATTATTCCATTGTCAACGGTACTTGACACGTGTGCAAAATTACAAATTATTCGATTTCTGGAAGTTGGTGAAAATTGAGCTCAAAGATTCTGTTAAAAATTAGTTTACGCTATTTTTATGAGTATTTTATTCAGTTTATTAATGTAATATATGTCAAAATTTTGAAATAGGCAATCATTGTGAAGGTCGACTCATGCATAAAGTTTGCATTTTAATTGAGTAATGAGGCTTAATGAGTTAAAGAAATTAGTCATCATCATTGAATTACAAAATATGATTAATTACGAAGTGTGTTCACCTTAACGAAGCAATGGCCTTTGTTTTGATGAAGTGAGTGGAAATGCTCGCCAGTTTCCGTGGGATATTGCAGAACTATTACCTACTAAGTAATACCTACCTAGGTCTTAGACATTGTAATGCGCCTATTTAGCAAGAAGGTTAGGCAAGATTAGGCAAGAAGCAAGCACAATACCTATTTCAGCGGTTAATTACTGAACGCAATCCAGTTTGTCCATCTTAATAAATACGTTATTAGACAACAGTAAACTTTGCCTAGATTTTGTGAATCATACTACTATTAAAAGTTTCTTTGTTTGGAGGTTTGGATGTTTGTCCGTGAATCACGCTGAAACTAATGAACGGATTTTGATGTAAATTGGTATACAGAAAGGGTATGGGTATGGTATGATACTGACTTGGGTGATGGGATACTTTTTATTCCGATTAAGGGAGCATTCCCTTGGGATCAAACAGGAATCTTGGCAATTCACTTTTTTTTCTAAAAACAACAGGCAGGACAATGTCTGCAGGGATGTCTTTTTCGTATGATTTAGATAGTTTAGCGGTTTGTAACTCAAAGCGTACGAATGCTTGATGGACTTTACAAAACTTATGTTTAGGTAAAGGAAATTGAATCAAATATAATATTTCATAAATATTCATGGTACATCACTAGTCATATCACTTGTCAGAGTCGTATGGACTCTGAGAATTAGATACCTACCTAAGTTCAAAATTTCAGATTTTAGATGTGTTTGCATTGCCTGTTCAGACGTCAAATTGACGTCATAATAAGGATACGTTTGTGAACTTTTTGGGATTAAATTTAAAGAACTTTGAACTTCGGTATCATCCTGTGAATAAATACTTATGACTGTTTTTGATCTGCTTCTGTCGTACTGCCATAATAACAATATCCTGTTTTGAACATGTTGCTTTCTTAAAGTAACCATAATTAGTCATCACAGGTACAATACAAGTGTTCCAATATAAGTAATCATAAGTATTTATATACGAGTATGTTAAATGCATTTGTTATAATATGATCATCGCCCCGAAAGTGAAACCATCCAGTACTCATTAAAATTGCTCCTTGGATTAGTGACGTTTGAGGATGTAATAAAAAATGGTATTCTCCATTCCATTGATGGCATTGATAGCAACTTACCATATCGACGTGTCAGGTAGAAAACACTGGCCCTTTATGGAAGATGCTAATTAGAAACTTAAATGAACATACCTTGTACATAGGTACGTAGATCAAGGCTTATAAAGCAATGGCATATAAATGATTTCAGTACCTTCTGCGTCTACAATACTGAACTATATCTCCCATAGATTTGAAAATGTATTTATTTAAAAACTTCTGCACAAACTTGTGCACAATATTGGACTTAATGCCGGAGGCATTCTTTACCTTTTAACCACAGGTCTAAGTCGAAAACATGCAGGCAGTGCACATACAGAGAGAGAAAAATGCAAGTAAAATGGCTACCTACTTACTAAATAAATAATTATTTATTTATTTAGTGAGTGGGTAGCCATTTTACTTGCATTTTAAAACAATTAATAAACTTTTAATTGAGAAAACTGTCCGGTTGCATGACCTTTTATCCTGTTTAGTCTTTTACAAGTAAAGGAAATCAAAAAACTTCAAAGTTATGCCTGAACAATCTCCTTTGGCTTTAGGAATAAAAATACCTAAATACTCAATTTTGGCTTGAAATCGCGTCATATCCAACATATTTTGAAGACTCGAATTATATCGATGACTTACCCAAATAATTCAAAACCGATACAGCCGTTCTCGAGTTTTAGCAAGACTAACGAACTGCAAATAATTTTTATATATCCAGATATAAAATTTAAGGTTTTGTTTCCAGGTTCAAAAATTATCCTGCGCAGCATTAGCGGAGAGTTTCGCTCGGGTCAGCTAACTGCCATCCTAGGTCCTTCAGGAGCCGGCAAGAGCACCCTTCTCAACATCCTCGCTGGATACAGGTATTTGGTGAATTTGCCTGATGACCGTTTGGTGCAGTGGTCTACATGTCGGATTTCTAAAACCAAGAGTCGCGGGTTCGATCCCCGCACAGTACAAGCATATGTGTGCATGAACATGTGTGTTTATACTGGTCTGGGTGTTTTCTATTTATAATACTCGTATGTATTTATTTACACAAATAAAAAAGTATTTAAGTATGTTCGTTTCCGTTGTCTAGTACACATAACACAAGCCTCGTAGCTTAATTTGAAAGAGTGAAGAAGAATTGGTGTGATTGTTGTGAAATATTTATTTATTATTATTTATATTTACTAATTTACTAGGGTACCATATTAGCGGTCCCTCGCGACTTTCGCACTTTCGCCCGCGAACACTATGAACCGTGACGTAAAACTTACCCATAAGGGCCGAATTCCTCAAAGCCTCGGTTGCTTACTAGTTTCAATCGTAGGTCAAATATAGATGAGCACAAGCATTCGTGTGGTATGAAATAATAGTGATTTTCAGTGCTTTAATCCCTGATCAATAATGTTCTTTAGCCGATTTTCGATTACGGCGGCAAACCTCTGTAGAGATAGCCATCAGGAGATATTATAGTGCATGAGTCTGTACGCGATACACTTTCTGCTCCTTTCTCATCAGCCTATATACGTCCCACTGCTGGGCACAGGCCTCATCTCAACTATGAGTTGGTCCGAGCCATACTCCACCACGCGGGCTCAGTGCGGATTGGTGTGTGTAAGGTAAGTGACCAACCTTACTGTCAGATGTTATCAAGCCGCCCGAGGGCCTCTGACTAGGCTTATCGACTAATATCTATCGATATTAACTGGGATCAACAACTTAACGTGCCTTCCGAAGCACGGAGATGCTTGTAAATAGACATCACTTAAATGGTCAGAATGGTCACCCATCCCAAACATGACCGCGCCTTAGGTTGCTTAACTTTTGGTATCACTACCAAAGCGCTGCAACCACTGCGCCACAAGCACCTCTTCTGCTCTTCTGCTCCTTTACTCTCTTTTAAGAAGTTCGATGGGACGGTGATCTGACATGAGCGGAGAGTGAGATCGGGCGCAGGACCAAAGTGCTTCCCGAGGCACAGGGATGTATCATCGCCAACTTCCCGACTCCGAGCTGGTGGTCTCAAAAACAATTTTGCCCTGATCAAAAATGAACTTACTCGTCTTCGTTAGCACACAACTGCCACACATAGGTAGACCACTTTATTCCATAATTACAGTCAAGTAAAGGTTGGCGCTAATCATTGTAAATTGTGGCACGGTTATAAACGAGACCATTAGATTCTGACTCTTGCCCTCTGTAATATATTCACTAGTTAAGGCTGAGGACGAATTTTCCTCATTAATTATACAGGTTGAAAAAGTGTTTTTTTTGTATTCTTACTTTGTTAAGTGTAAAATGCCGCCCGTGATATGAATTTATTTGTATTGTATTTGTATAAAAAAGTGACATTTTCATCAAAAACACATCCACCATTGAACACGGGCCGTATCGATAGATTTCTAAATTTACTGAATGAATGAATGACAGTTTGATTTAATTTGCTCCGTCGGGCTATCTATTCTGTGGACGGCCTATGGTGTGTCTTGAATCTTGATGTAATGGTTTCCAATCCTGTGAGTAATTAAAGAAACATCATTATTAAAATATTATTAGATGAGTTCTGCGTTTTAGTTCCGGCGTTTCTACTTAGCACTTGCCGAATTGACTCTGTATTGTCTCGAAGGCCCAAAAAATAAGAAGACCATGTTCTTACTAATTATTCTAAACTACGACGTTGACAAGTGTTATTTTGTATCAATGACTGAATAAAGACTTTTCATTTTATTGTATTAGAAAAGCATGCACGTGTCTTTTAAAATCACTACACTTACTGTGAAAAGCAGCATTGAATAGAATTAAAGTGACATTCTTATATGAAAACTATAATTTGTTAGTCATTAAGGTATCTAAATTATGACTCTTCTGTAGATGTTCGCTGTAGATAATGGGAGTCATTTAGGCTTTTCTCATAGTTTAAAGGTACCATTGTGATAAATCTTAGTATTCCATTATCTCGATCGCATTCTAGAAACATGGCACGTGTATATTTTTTTAGTTTCATAGTAAACCTTTAAAAAAATGTATGTATTTTAAAAGCGCAATTCCAAAAGCAATTGAAGCTAGAAAATATGTTGGAAAGTGGAAAAAGAGAATTATTTCGCTTTAAATTCACACTGCACGACGCCGGCGCAGGAACCCAAATACATCCAACTGTGACCACTTGACAAAACTAGAGCTGGAAGTCGCAGGACTTACAATACAACTAACCACGTTACCAGAAGATGCAGCTGGAAACACAATACTGACACCAACAAAACATTTTAAACAAAGTAGGAAGCAATTTAAGCAAGCAAGTTTATGAGAGCTTTTATGCAACCCTATATTAATTGATGCAAGTGTCATAAAACATAGATACCAGGTATTTCAAAGTTAATTATAATACAGCATTACCTGACATAATGCACGATGACATTTACATTTTGCACACGTAATTTTCTTGTTATGTAAAATACTTGGCTACTATTAAAAATACTTATGGTCTTAGTTTCATTAAATGTTATTGAAAGTTAACAATTACATAGTAGAACCTGATTATTTCAAATGCAATTTTTAAAAAAATTCTGAAGAAGATAAGCCTCCTAGCAAAACATTGTTTGTTATGCATTTAGAAGTGAATATGTAGGTATATTTTATTTATTTACACAATCCACAGCTCTGAAAATTATGTGCATACGTTAGTATTCTACGTTATTTATACGTTAGTATACGCGATTCTTATTATCAATCCTGTTTCAAAGTTTTGCTGGAGTTGTACCAAAACCCGCCACATCCCCTACTCACATGGCACCGGAGGGCACCGTCAGGTTTCTTAGTGGGTACGCGGGTTCTCTATCTGAAGCCTGGAGTCCCACATAACGCCCAGCTGCCCCCGCGGCTGGCGGGTATGCGTAACACCATTTCCCTGACTTTAAAAAAAATGTTTTTAACTCAATGTAGTGTAAAATCAAATAAATAATTTGCATAATATCTAGGTTAAAATAATGCAACTGATCATACGCCACTATGCCCATAACTAGCTTTGACAAACGATAAAGCAATTTGTATGTACGCTTGTTCAGCTGAGATAATATGGCAGTAAGGTGAAGGATAATCAGCCTCGTGCCAGTTAAATCTCTTATGTTTTCCGTCAAACATCAATTCTTTATGCCTCCTGACTATGAATAAAGTCTCGATGGAAATCGTACTATTTAAGCTCATATTGAAATAAATAAATAAATAATAAATATTTCTCAACAAGCACACCAATTCTCTAGTCCCAAAGTAAGCTACGAGGCTTGTGTTATGGGTACTAGATAACGGATATACATACTTAAATCCTTTTTTTGTAAATAAATACATATTATAAATAGAAAACACCCAGACCAGTACAAACACACATGTTCATGCACACTTATGCTTGTACTGTGCGGGAATCGAACCCGCGACCCTTGGTTTAGAAGTCCGACATGCGGACCACTGCACCAAGCGGTCGTCAAGTTTGAAAGTACTTTAAAACAAGAAATATGATAGTCATGTACGTACGAATACACAACAATGAGTTCCTATAGTAGGTCTACAGCGAGAATGATAAAACTACTTCTACTTACTAGTCACTTAATGTATTAAATTTTCGTGAAAGAGCTTAAGATGATATTATTAGAACACATTGAAATTATCAAGGTGTCCCAAAAACCCTACCTACAAAGGTTCTCTATTATAAAAAAAAACTGTTAGATAGTTGATACTTTATTATGTAATGACTTTTCTAATGAAGAATAATGTTTACTAACTCTAAAAATAAACAGTAACACGAGATACACCTACATTTTGTTTATATTCCAACATACTCGTATAGTTCTATAGTTTAAGGCACTGGTTTGGTATGTGTCAAACTCTAAAGCTAATGAATGCAATTTCGTAACCTGATTTCGGCAAAAGCATGGGTGGCCTAGTAGTTTAGCAGTCAGACGGCACGCGAAGGACGTGACTTGAATTCTCACCCCACACAGGTGGCACACATGTACCGCAAATTATTAATTAACAAGCTTCCCGCCAGCAGTTTGCCGCCAGCAGTTTGCCTCCGAGGAATTCGGTTTTCTAGTGTATCAAGCAGAATAAAGTTTTTGTTCATCAGGGATGTTGTAGGATAATAGGTAAGTAATTCACACAAACACACACACATTCACACAAACACACACACATTCACACAAACACACACACACACACACATGAACACACACACACACACACACACACACACACACACACATGAACACACACACACACACACAAACACGCGCACAATCTCACTCCTTCACTGCTTAATCTCTCAAGTGTTATATTTTAGTTATGTTTTCTCTCTGTTTTTGTTATATTCTATTATTGAATATGTATGTTTGCCGTCGTCGGGCAGCACTTTCTCGTTTCCTTTTCAGGCATCTACGGAAGACCAGCGCCGATAGATCCTCGAATCGGTGGCAATTGCTGAGTGGATGCCCATTCATAAAATGTACTCACTAACTGTAATTTATCTATTCCTTTTAAAATATATTTTTAAATCGGTTCAGTAGTTTCGGAGCCTATATTTTTCAAACAAACAAATAATCATATCTTTATCTTTACAGTAAGTACTACGTAGTATAGATTAGTGTTGTAGTATAGTGGCCAGCATACCTAGCTACTCATTTTAGTTGCAAAATCGCCCGTTTCCCGGGCACATAAGATACCGCAATGTTCACCGTGACATGCTGGCCACCGTGCCAAAAAACAATTGGCTAGACGACACCACCAATCGTTGACATACTTTTTATTATCTGTCAAAACGGTCTGCCTCACAGTCATGTGTCAGAAATCGGAGTCAATTGACCGAATATTTATTGCGTTTTGTGTGTTACAGCTTTTTTTGAAATATATTGGTTGTATTAACTTCATAGGGGCTATGTTTTTTAAACACCATGTTCTTGACATTATTTAAGATAGGTGTCATCATCCCAATTGCCTAAAAATTAGAAGAATAATATAAGAAACTAAGAAGCTTAAATAAATAACCTGATTATCAATTAATGATACTAAAGCCCAGTTTCATCGTACTCTGTAGTTTTATCATAATGAGGCATCAGTTACCAGTAAACGGACCTTAGAAGCAACAATAAGGTTTAACAACGTATTACGGATTTTAAACATTCGTCAAAACGTGATGGGACACTCGATACCTTTAACAGTATGTTAAATGATTTAACAGGGATGTTAATTAACTAACATCGTATGGTGAAACGGGTTAAGAAACAGAATTATTATAAACAGCCAATTATTCGTTAGCCATAACAAGGAAACAACATGTTTGGCCAATATCAAACTCAATGTTTAGAATTAATCATAATTATTTCCGTAAAAAATCTGTTCTTCTGTTCTAGTTTCCGTTCAAGGTTGGTTCGTGTTTTTTAATAACTAATTATGTAACAACTTAAATGCTCATATTTCAGACAAAGTAATTGTTTATATCCAGCTCGTAACACGAAAAACTTATATATACTCCCAAGCCGATCTCGGCTACGGTGACCGCTTTCTGATTCCTTTTTCCGTTCTTCAAGATGGGATAAGTTGGGCTGCCCTGTCATGTGCCCTTTAATGACTACAGTAGCCAATTTTGTTTGAGAACGTGCGCGAACATTGGCCACACATTAAGACACCGTTTACATAATTATAAAATATAGCCGCTGGAGGTCTAGTTTTTAAAGCATCGCGTTTGTTATCTAGGTCAAGTTTTCGTTGCTCTTCAAAGTCATTGACTTTGCTAAGAATTAAGCGCCTCCATTCAGGGCGACGTCTTGCCGTTTCCTCCCATTTGAGAGGGTCAATATCGCATCGCTTCATATGTCTTTTCTGAACATCCTTAAAACGTAAGAACTGGCCGCCTGGTTTCCGCTTGCCGTCCTGGAGTTCAGAAAAGAAAATGCGTTTCGCGACTCTCTCGTCAGCCAGCCGCGAGACATGACCGCACCAACGGAGTTGCCGCCTCATCAGGTACGCCTCAATACCGCAAACATTTGCCCGTCGAAGTACTTGAGTGTTTCTTACTCGATCTGACCATTTTATGTTTAAAATGTATCGCAGGCATTTGAGATGAAACCTATCTAGCGTACGTATGGTATGATGGTTGTTTCTGAGAATATATTCTGTCATGAGTCGGGAAGTTGGCGGTGGTACACTTCCGTGCCTCGGTGCGCACGTTAAGCCGTTGGTCCTGTGCCTGATCTCTCTCCGGTCATGTCGGATTGCCGTAACACCGAACTTTGAGAGTGATAGAACAGTGAGTGCACCTGTGTATTGCGCTCACACTTGTGCACTATAATATCTCCTGCGTAGTTGGCTGATCTCTGTTGATATTGACCGCCGTGGTCGAAATCGGCCAGGAGGACTATTATATTATTAATATAATTGTTATTGATTTTGATTTGTCTGACCACTGAACAATTGAAACTTAAACAAAATTATCTCAGTCGCGGGAAGCGCTGGACCGATTGCGGTAAAGATCCTTTGGGGAGGCCTATTCTCAGCAGTGGGCGTCTAACGGCTGATATGATGAAACAAATTCTAAGTGGTGTAATGCCAGTCAAGTCGAGGTGCTTGTGAAGCAGTGGTTGCAGCGCTTTGGTAGTGATACCCATAGTTAAGCAACCTACGGCGCAGTCATGTTTGGGATGGGTAACCATTCTGACCATACAAGTGACGTCTATTTACAAGCATCTCCGTGCTACGGAAGGCACGTTAAGCTGTTGGTCCCGGTTAATCCTATATATATCCTTCAGCTTTTGTTTTGGGTATGGTTGACCTAGAAACCCTAAAACTTAGGAGAGCAATGGCACTATTAGGCATTTTCTCTTCATTATTCACCACAAACTGGACAGCAAGCCAGTTTTGGAGAATGTAAGCCTAGTAGTGCCATGGAGAATGCCGCGGGGGGAGGAGGGACTAGTGGCTCCGCGCCGGAGGCCACGTCTCTTGATGAGGCCAATTGCCCGAACGGTCCGGGCTGCACATGCGCCTACAAACCGTATCTTGAGTCTGGTAGGAGACATACTCATCCAGCACGAGAAACTGGACATTTTTGCTGATGGACTAATTAATTTATTGACATTATTTCATACGATTGTGGACAAAATGGTTTTACTATAAGTTTTATATTGACATTGATTTTGTTATTTGTTTAATTATTATTATTAATAATTTTTATTATAATGTTATTAATTATTTTTGTTTATATCCATGACATTGTTGTGACATAGATTATTTTAAATTTGAATTGTAATTAATCTTTGTTGTATTTTTGTGCATGAGTATGTAAATTTAAGCTTGTTTGTGACTTGGTGTAAACTGTAAGCTACAAGTGGTTTGAAATAAATAAATAATATCGATAGATATTAGTCGTTAAGCCTGGTCAGAGGCCCTCGAGCGGCTTAATAACATCTGACAGTAAGGTTGGTCACTTACATTACAAACACCCCTCCACCAATCCGCACTGAGCCTGCGTGGTGGAGTATGGCTCGGACCACCTCATAATAGTAATAGTAATAGTCCTCCTAGCCGATTTCGACCATGGCGGCCAATCTAAACAGAGATCAGCCAACTGCGCAGGAGATATTATAGTGCACAAGTGTGAGCGCAATACACAGGTGCACTCACTGTTCCATTACTCTCAAAGTTCGGTGAGACGGCAATCCGACATGACCGGAGAGAGATCAGGCGCAGGACCAACGGCTTAACGTGCTTTCCGAGGCACGGGGGTGTAACACCGCCAACTTCCCGACTCCGAGCTGTTTTTGAGATATTCATAACAGAAAATTTCAGAAACAATTTTGGCTCGACCTGGGATTCGAACCCGGGACCTCTCGGATGTAAGGCAGAAACTTTGCCACACCAACGAGGCAGTACCACCACCTCATAGTTGAGGTGAGGCCTGTGCCCAGCAGTGGCCCAGCAACGTATATAGGCTGATGAGTAATGCCAGTCAATAGGATCAAGGTGCAGACACTCCTGACTAAGCAGTTCACAGCTATACGAATGTAAATTGTCATACGAGGAAATAGCAATTCTATTGTATCGCACATATTTCACACATATCTCATACACCGACTAATAAATGGCAATTAGCAATACCTTGCATACTGGTTAACATCGTAACTAGTTAACATAACTGAACAAGTAGGTATGTCTGTTTGTTAAGAAATAAAGAGTACATTTCAATGTGACCTAAGTAGTTGTTAACAAATTATGAGGTACAGGAGGTAAATAAGGCCTACCATAATTGATTTCAAAATATTTTAAAGTATAGAAGAGCTAATAAGAAAAGCGCATGGTACATTTAATTTTTATTTATATTATTTCATAAAAACATATAAAAAAATCGTAAACTACAAGTATCTAGTATAATGATTTTCGAGCAATTTGAAATACGTCTACTTTGGGCCTTATTAAACGATATGAGTGTAATAATGAATGGCCAATGGCCCAAGAATGAATTAAATATTTTGAGAGATATATGATATTCTGAGCATTTTTTATGTAAATGAGTTGCGTATAATTTGATCTTTGGGAACGTAGCAACTGAGAAATTTACTTAAATTTAAAAGGTATATTACGGCGTTGGGCCATATTAAAATAAAAGAATTTAAAAAACGAAAATGATACTAATTTAATAAAGGTTATTAAATGGTTTCAGCTGATTTGAAAATAAAAGGTCACAAAACACATTGATGATTTCAAATCGAATATTTCATATTATTGGAGATTTGATTTTTTTTATGAAGTTAAGTTGCTGTTACGAACTGGCTTTGAAAATAAAAGCTGTATTATGAAAAACTATACTGAAATGCATTTGGTATTTTCTTTGAAATCTCTGTTCAAGGCATCAATTTCAAATGTAATATAACCTCCGAGGCGTTAATTGATTTAACAGCTTCTTCTCATCTTTTTCCAGAGTGGCCGGCGCTAGTGGCATGATCTGCACAAACGGCGAGGCCAGGAACCTGAAGCAGTTCAGGAAACTGTCCCGGTACATCATGCAAGAGGACCTCCTTCAGCCCTTCATCACAGTGCAGGAAGCCATGCTGATAGCTGCTGACTTGAAACTTGGAACCGGTATCAGCAGACAGAAGAAACTTGTCATTGTAAGTTTACTAATCTTTAGTTAGTATAATAGGCTAGATGACACCACTGATCGTTGACATACTCTTTATTATTTGTCAAAACGGTCTACCTCCATAGATTTTGTATGGGAATACAATAACGTGACGTCACGGTCATGTATCAGAAATCGGAGTCTATTGACAGAATATTTATTGAGTTTTGTGTGCGTAAAATTGGTTTCTACAGCTGTTTGGAAATACACTGGTTGTATTAACTTCATAAGGGCTATGTTTTTTAAACGCTCATGGTCTTGAAAATATTTAAGATAGGTGTCATCATGCCAATTATTATCTTCTAGTGTGCAAGTGCTTTGATGCAAATGTGTTAGGTACATAAGACCTCGAGTTAGACCAAGAACATTATCGTGACCTAAAGTGGAAGAGGGTTATTACCAAATGATGACCAACATTGTCACTCTCTGTAGAGACGATAATATTGCCAGTTTGAATTGTTTCTGTAATGAATCTCTCAAAAACAGCTCGGAGTCGGGAAAGTTGGTGATGTTACACCCCCGTGCCTCGGAAAGCATGTTAAGCCGTTGGTCCTGCGTTTGATCTCTCTCCGGTCATGTCAGATTGCCGTCTCACCGAACTTTGAGAGTGATGGAACAGTGATTGCACCTGTGTATTGCGCTCACACTTGTGCACTGTAATATCTCCTGCGTAGTAGGCTGATTGATCTCTGTTGAGATTGGCCGCCGTGGTCGAAATCAGCCAGGAAGACTACTAATATTGTCAGAGACCGTACTCTCCAAAGTTTTGTTCGTATTTTCGGGTCAATCTTGAAAGTGACAGTGATGGGTACATCTGAAACTACGGACAATGGCTTAGAGAGTACCATTAGCTGAAACCAATTTTTGGAAAAAAGAACAAATGACAACATGTTGTCACAAACCTATCACAATACTCGCAAGGATTATGCAATATAATGTTCACTTCATATATGTGTGTATTTTCAGAATAATAAAAAAATAATAATATTAATTAAACTCAAACATTGAAATTATAACCTTTTTTCTGGATTATTTTGCGATTTATCAGCAAACATTTATCCTGACGTTTCGGACCCTTTTCAGCGTCTGTGGTCACAGGTAGAGTCTACCTGCAGTTGAAAATCAAATGTAAATAAATGGCGAAAGTATCCATAAAAAAGTTTATTATTTCAATATCTACTGTTCGCGTAAACCGTAGAAACAAATATGAAACTCAAAAAACTTCATTGCTCTTCATTCATTCATGCCGCCGGATCATTAGGTTCTGCGGCATTTCTGTGTAGATTCCATTTCATGCATGTCGAATGTAAGGTATGCTGCTATACATTTTTGATTACTAAGACAGATTATGAAATAATATTGTAATCCCTGAATAATTATCACAAGGTTAGTATCTGTTATGTTTTGATTACTAAAAATGTTTAAAGTTAATAAGTACTGAAACGACATTCTATGTTGAAACAGTTGACAGCTCTTCTCCCCACTCTCAATAGATGGCGCTAGTGGCGCGAGCTGTTTCAACACAGAATGCAATGAGTTTAAGTCTTTGCAAAAGTAAGCCAGTCTGTTTGTGGCCGTTGAAGTGTAAAGAGCTCTTAAAGTGACAAGTGTGAAATACAGTGGTGTACAATAAAAGTGCAAATTATAAAAGTTTCTAAACTAAGGACGTTTTATTTATCTTCGATCCAACAAATCAGAATTGGGATTGGTAAGTTTTATTATAACTTATTTACCTCGCTCACTAGTGCAAAATATGTCTCTTTTTTTTTAAAGTGTCGTACGATCCTACAGCTCTAGGATTTTTTTTTTTTAACCGTTGTAACAGCAAACATATTTGTTTAAAATAACAATCACATTCGTACGATAGTTTTACCGAATATAAAGAAATTATAAGCGTAAATATTTTTTTTTCTCTTGTCGCATGTGATCTATTACGTAAATATTTATTGCAGCAAGTTTCAATTCTGTGTCGAGTTTTTATTTCTATACAGATAATGAATATTGAAGATTCCCCGGGGCGAGCGGGCGACCGTGGTCGCAGATCAAAAGGCAACGTGAGTCGCTCACGCAGCCCCATCCTGATCTGCGTCTCGACCCGCAGCCATCGTGGCCGTAGCCCTGTCAGGCTGCATGGCCACAGCCATGAAAGCCTGCGTGGCCGCAGACCGGGCAGCCAGCAAGGCCGCAGCCCCGGCAGCCCGCATGGCCGCAGCTATGGCAGCCAGTCTGGCCGCAGCCCCAGCCGCCTGCGTGACCGTGGCCCTGGCAGTCAGCTTGGCCGCCGCCTTGGCAGCCAGCCTGGCCGCAGCCTTGGCAGCCTGCACGACCGCAGCCGTGCCAGCCAGCGAGGCCGCAGCCCTGGCAGCCTCCGCAACCGCAGCCGTGCCAGCCAGCGTGGCCGCAGCCCTGGCAGCCAACGAGGCGGCAGCCCTGGCAGCCAGCCTGGCCGCGGCCCTGGCAGTCAACTTGGACGCAGTCTTGGCAGCCAGCCTGGCCGCAGCCCTGGCAGCCTGCGCGACCGCAGCCGTGCCAGCCAGCGTGGCCGCAGCCCTGGCTGCCTCCGCGACCGCAACCGTGCCAACCAGCGAGGCCGCAGCCCTGGCAGCCTCCGCAACCGCAGCCGTGCCAGCCAGCGTGGCCGCAGCCCTGGCAGCCAACGAGGCGGAAGCCCTGGCAGCCAGCCTGGCCGCGGCCCTGGCAGTCAACTTGGACGCAGTCTTGGCAGCCAGCCTGGCCGCAGCCCTGGCAGCCTCCGCGAACGCAGCCGTGCCAGCCAGCGAGGCCGCAGCCCTGGCAGCCTCCGCAACCGCAGCCGTGCCAGCCAGCGTGGCCGCGGCCCTGGCAGCCATCGAGGCCGCGGCCCTGGCAGCCAGCGAGGCGGCGGCCCTCGCAGCCAGCCTGACCGCGGCCCTGACAGTCAACTTGGCCGCAGTCTTGGCAGCCAGCCTGGACGCAGCCCTGGCAGCCTGCGCGACCACAGCCGTGCCAGCCAGCGTCGCCGCAGCCCTGGTAGCCAGCCTGGCCGCGGCCCTGGCAGCCAGCGAGGCGGCAGCCCTCGCAGCCAGCCTGACCGCGGCCCTGACAGTCAACTTGGCCGTAGTCTTGGCAGCCAGCCTGGACGCAGCCCTGGCAGCCTGCGCGACCGCAGCCGTGCCAGCCAGCGTGGCCGCAGCCCTGGCAGCGAGCGTCGCCGCGGCCCTGGTAGCCAGCCTGGCCTCAGCCCTGGCAGCCTGCGCTGCCGGCATGCCAGCCTACCTGGCTCCAGCTCTAGCAGCCCCAGTGGCCTGCGTTGCCGCAGCCCTGACCGCCTGCAAGACCGCAGCTGTGCCAGTCTGCGTGGCCTCAGCCCTGGCAGCTCGATTGGCCGCAGCCATGGCAGCCAACCTGGCCGCAGCTCCCGCAGCCTGCATGGCCGCAATTATGGCAGCCAGCCGGGCCGCAGCCCCGACAACATGCAGGACCGCAGCCGCGCACGCCAGCGTGACCGCAGCCCCAGCAGCCGGCGTGGCCGTAGCCCCGGCAACCAACGAAAACATAGCACCTCTGGTAACCGAAGGCGCAGCCCCGAGGGCCAGCGAGGCCGCAGCTCGCCCAGCCAGCGGAGCCGCAGCCCTCTACGAAATCAAAGTAGGACTCACGTGAAAAGGGAAGGTAGCTCAACTCAACAAGTACCAGCAGACTCAGGTATGCTAGATAATAACATGACACTACAGAAGTTAGTAGAGGCTCTACACTCGTTAGGGAACAGTTCTAATCTCAATAGTGACAAGTTGTCATACCTGAATACCATCCCTGAATTTGACCCCAGTCGTAAAGAGCAGACCGTAGATATGTGGCTGCATAAAGTTAATGAATGTTCCGCAATTTACAATTGGACTGACAAACAGACCATCCATTTTTCGCTTCCCAAATTAAGGGGTTATGCCCAAAAATGGTATGAGGGCCTCACGACAGTTATGTATACCTGGCCAGAGTGGCAAGAGAAGTTAAAATTAGCTTTCCCTAGCGATGATAACTACGGACAGTTACTAACTACCATGCTTGGTAGACGGGCAAAATTTAACGATTCTTTAGAAGAATATTATTATGATAAAGTTGTCCTTTTGAATAGGTGTAATATTCAAGGTAGAAAGGCGGTAGACTGCATCATTTTTGGGATTGAGGACCGTTCAATACGTCTAGGAGCAGAAGCAGCTCGGTTCGAGGCCCCTGATCAGCTGTTACCCTATTTAAAAAGTGCCAAAAATACTAGTAATCCTAATAGTAGTCTTGATCGGAAACGTATCCGGCCTGGTGACATAAGATCAGACAAAAACCATGGGAGCAAAGATAGTAAAAACCGTTCGGTGCAGTGTTTTAATTGCTCGCAATATGGCCACTATAAGTCACACTGCCCTAAACCACTTGTTAGATGTAACAAGTGTTCACGGTTTGGCCATACAACAGATGCGTGTACAGAAGGCAAGACCAATAGTAATAAGAATAACGTCAATCCACCTAAGCCTGTTCTATTAGTAACTGGTGCCGACATAGGCGTTTCAAAATTCCACAAACAAGCCTTCGTTAACGATGTTCCTAAATCGTGTTTTATCGATTTTGGTAGTGCAGTGTCTCTTATCCGCGAATCCGATGTTCAAAGTATTGGTGTTAGCTGGGAAAAGGAGACATCTTTGCCCACTCTAAAGGGGTTTGGTAATTCTGTTGTCCAACCATTAGGGAAATGTTTCGTTAATATTAAAATAGACGAGGCAATGGCTCGCCTTAATCTCTTTATCGTTCCCGATCATTTTTTAAATGAATCTTTGCTGATTGGAAGATCCTTCACTGAGCAACCTCATATACTTGTTGAAAAGGATAGTGTTTCCCTTCGAATTTTTCCAGACGTAACTGTTAAAAGGCCAAAATTAAATTTAGTTTGCTCAAGAGATACAAAAGTTGATGGCCTTACATTGATCGAATTTAGAACTGAACCGTTATACAGTGGTGAAATTTATATCGAGGGTAGTAATAGGTTCAAAGTAGGAAGAGAGCATTACGTAGTTCAGGGACTATTCACTGTAGTTGACGGTATTGGTTCAGCGCTAGTAAAAAACTTAGCATCGCAACCATTTTCTATTCAAAAGGGGACAATTATTGCGAGATGCGCACCAGCAAACCAAGAGTTAGTTGCGGATAGATCTTGTGATGTGTTGAAGGTAAATGTTACGGAAATATGTGACGATATCACTTTACAAGATGTGCGTTTAAATAGCAAACTTGATAGTAGTACATCTGACGCTTTAGTTGGGTTGCTAAACAATTACCGAAATTGTTTTGCATTTGATTTGAAAGAGTTGGGCAAAACTGATTTAACAGAAATGTCCATAAATCTAAAAGATGATGAACCGGTAGTATATAGGCCATATAGGTTGCCGGTTAGTGAAAGGAGTAGGGTTCGCGAGATGGTGCAGGAGTTGATTGATTGTGATATTGCTAGGCCTTCAAAATCGCCATATGCTAGCCCTATCGTGCTAGTCAAAAAGAAAGACGGCAATTTAAGATTATGCGTCGACTATCGAGCCTTAAACCGCAAGACATTTAAAGAACATTACCCACTTCCAAGAATAGATGAACAACTAGACGAGCTGGCGGGCTACAAATATTATACCACCCTTGACTTAGCAGCAGGGTACTATCAGATAGCCATTAGGGATGAAGATAGGCACAAAACATCATTCGTTACTCCCGATGGGCAATTTGAGTTCAACCGGATGCCATTTGGGCTCGCAAACGCGCCGGCTAACTTCATGCGAATGATAAATCTCGTCCTAAGTAAGGCAAATGGTGTGGCTTCGGCCTACATGGATGATATCATAATTCCTTCAAATACAGTTAAAGAAGGTTTAGAAAGGTTACAGACAGTCTTAGATCTACTAAAGTCTGCCGGGCTTACCTTAAAACTAAGTAAGTGTTGTTTTTTTTGCGAAACCGTCGATTACCTTGGGTTTGAGCTTAGCGGGGAAGGCATTAGGCCTGGATCTAAGAAAATAGAAGCTGTTCGTGATTTTCCAGAACCTAAAAATCAACATGGTGTGCGGCAGTTTGTCGGATTATGTAGCTTTTTTCGAAGGTTCATAAGGGGTTTCGCGATGATAGCCAAGCCATTAACGAGTCTATTAAAAAAAAATGCAGCGTGGGTTTGGGGTCCGGAACAGATAAAGTCATTCAATTCGTTAAAAGATGAACTTTTGCAGAAACCTACATTGTCGTTGTACGATCCGAAGGCCATTACTGAATTACACACTGACGCATGTAAATATGGTATTGCCGGAATACTAATGCAAAAAACTAAAGATAATATTTTGAAACCAGTTGCTTACTACAGTAGACAGACAACGGCCGACGAGCAGCATATGACAGCATATGAGCTCGAAACCCTTGCGCTTGTAGCATCCCTACAGCGATTTCGCGTTTACTTAATAGGTATCGAATTTAAGGCACTTACTGACTGCAATTCTCTACGAGCTACGTTTCTAAAAAGAGATCTTATTCCCAGAGTTGCTCGGTGGTGGATTTCAATGCAGGAATTTAATTTTTCTATCGAATACCGTCCTGGAAAATCAATGACTTATGTTGATGCTTTAAGCAGAAACCCACCACCTGACAACGCTGAAAATCTGCAATCAGATGAGGACTGCGATGTGATGCGAATTTCTGGCAATGATTGGTTGAGTACGGTTCAACAGGCCGATACCGAAATACAACGTAAAATTGCTATCATTTGTGATCCAGCTTCATCTAGTGTCATTGACCTAAATAAGAACTACGTCGTTCGAAACAACAAGTTGTTTCGTATTACAGATGAAGGGGAACGGTGGGTAGTCCCGAAGGGTGTACGGTGGCAAATTCTGAAACACTGTCACGATGATATAGGTCATTTCGCATTTGAGAAAACATTAGTTAAAGTTAAAGAGTCCTATTGGTTCCCAAAAATGAGACGTTTTATTAGAAAATATGTACAGTCTTGCCTCGAGTGTGCCTATTCTAAGTGGTCGTCCAAAAGGAAGCCTCCGTTGCACCCTATCCCAAAAATTGATTCCCCTTTTGCCACGTTGCACATAGATCATGTCGGGCCCTTTGTCAAAAGTTCTAAAAGTAATACACACTTGTTTGTTATTATTGACGCGTACACGAAGTATATCTTCATTAAGCCTGTCAGAAGCACGA
The DNA here is from genome assembly GCA_963921415.1 of Pyrausta despicata. Taxonomy (NCBI): domain Eukaryota; kingdom Metazoa; phylum Arthropoda; class Insecta; order Lepidoptera; family Crambidae; genus Pyrausta; species Pyrausta despicata. Next base: position 1,051,519 of record OY992851.1, read on the forward strand.
AAACGTCTATCGTCATTGAAAAACTCAGGGAGTATTTTAGTATCTTTGGCGTCCCTAGGCGAATCATTTCCGACAGAGGTTCGTCTTTTACCAGCTCAAATTTTAAGGCGTTTATGGAGGGTTTAGGGATCAAACATATCCTCAATGCCGTGGCTACACCACGTGCCAATGGGCAGGTAGAGCGCTATAATCGTACTTTAATAGACGCTCTAACTGCAAAATGTACTGGGCAGAACGAAAAGAAATGGGATCTTTACGTTCCGGACATACAGTGGGGCCTTAATAATACTCACAACAAAGGCATTGGCAGGTCACCTTCTGAAGTCCTTTTCGGTACCACCTTGCTAGGAACTGCCGAAAGTAAATTAAAAACTTCATTGGTAGAAAATGTAAGTGTGAACAGGGATTGTCTCTCCTATATTCGGAAAGAAGTTAATGATTATATCGATGATTATCAAAAGAAACAAAAGATTCAATATGACAAAAGTAAGGCTAATCCAAAAAAATATAACATTGGGGACTTAGTGAGCGTTGAAAGGGAAATACCTTCAACCGGTCAAAGTCGAAAATTGGTGCCTAAATACCAAGGGCCCTATCGCGTAGCTGCTACCTTAGATAACGATAGGTACCAAATCGAAAGTACACCGCTTACTCGTAAAAGTGGTCGAAATTACAAGTCAGTTGTAGCTGTGGACAAAATAAAGCCATGGCTTGTCTACAAGCGTTCAGAAGAATCTGAAAACAGTAGTGAAAGTAGTGATACCGAAACCGTCATTTCCGAACAGTAGGTAGTGATGTTTACCCAGTCCTAGCTAAATAAAACTATTTGAAAACAAGTGAAAGACATACTGTTAAACACCTTCTTCTAGCTTTAATTTAAGACAAAGTTGAAGTTTTTTTTGCTCCACCAAGTTGTAAAATATTCGAGTTCAAAGTCACAAAAGGGTTAAAACGGCGTTTTCATAGGTAAAACCCATTATGTATTTTTTTTATATAATGATCGATCTCATTAATCCAGAGTCGAATTAATTATATAGCAGTTAGGGTTGTTAATCAACGATTGTGTAAAATAGAAACGGTCTTTGTTAAGCAATGTTTTACCGTTAAATCACAAAGAGTACTTAGCTTAATCAGTAAGTAGCCTAAAAATAAGTAGTTTAAATGATTATTCTTTATTTTACATGCAGTGTTTTGGAGTCAGTGCAGATTCAGCCTGTAACCAAACACACCCAATACACAAATGCAGTATATGTTTTCATCTTAAGTTAATAAGGTCCGATTGGGAGTCAGTGCCGATTAAGCCTGTAACCAAATGAGTCCTATAGACAGAAGCAGTCATTAGTTTTTAAGTCAATCATTTAATACGGTTGGGAGTCAGAGCGGATTCAGCCTGTAACCAACAATTACGATAGACAGAAGCAGTCTAAGATTTCACGAATTTATATGCTTTTGTTGGTAAGCTTACACGATTGGCAGTCACTGTAGATTCAGCCTGTAGCTAACGTGTATGTTAAGTCAGATACAGACTAAAGACTTATTTAGTTTTCAGAGATAAGTAATTTGTTGTTGAAATATCCCATTTATTTGTGTAAATAGTTTAAGTTAGTGTGTTAAGTACACGGGGGCGTGTACACATAATGTCGGATGGCCGAATGTAAGGTATGCTGCTATACATTTTTGATTACTAAGACAGATTATGAAATAATATTGTAATCCCTGAATAATTATCACAAGGTTAGTATCTGTTATGTTTTGATTACTAAAAATGTTTAAAGTTAATAAGTACTGAAACGACATTCTATGTTGAAACAGTTGACAGCTCTTCTCCCCACTCTCAATAGATGGCGCTAGTGGCGCGAGCTGTTTCAACACAGAATGCAATGAGTTTAAGTCTTTGCAAAAGTAAGCCAGTCTGTTTGTGGCCGTTGAAGTGTAAAGAGCTCTTAAAGTGACAAGTGTGAAATACAGTGGTGTACAATAAAAGTGCAAATTATAAAAGTTTCTAAACTAAGGACGTTTTATTTATCTTCGATCCAACACGAAGTAGGTACAAACCTGTAATGTTTTGTGTTCTTCTAAAATACCTATTCATTGAATGATTTTCTATTCTATTTGCTAGAGTATTACTTTGTTTTAACGTCGCCTTTGTAAAGGTATACCTACTGTATAATTTCGTATTGCATTGACTATTGCGTTTTAATTACGTTCACTACACGACAATAGCAAGCGACAAGCAATTCTTTTGTGATGTGTACGTGTTTATTGCAGGTAGAAGAGATTGTCCAGCTCCTGAGGCTATCAAAAGCAAAGAACACCGCTACAGAGAAACTATCAGGAGGGGAAAGGAAGCGATTGTCGATAGCGTTGGAACTCCTGAATAACCCCCCAGTCATCTTCCTTGATGAGCCTACAACGTAAGTTGCTTTTGTAATTTTCGTAGTTATATTCGTTTGTTGTAATGTAATGTCACTAATGACACTAACTTGTAATTATTTCTGGAAGACCTTCTTCATGAATTTTAAACTTAGGATTTACCTCTAGGATCAGTCTGTAGTAAAGCTGAAAAAAAGGATTATTTTGCTCGAAATTTCCACTAAACGACGCCAGCGCAGGAACCAAAAAACATCCAACTGTAACCCGAAAAAGCTAGAGCTGAAAGTCGCAGGACCCACAATACCTACAACTCACAACGTGACATAGAAGATGCAGCTGGAATCACAACACTGACACCAACAAAACACTCTCGCCACTACACGCGGCATCCTCAGGAGATGTTGTCGCTTCGACAGACTACGAGACTACGATTTTCAAAATCTCTAACTATAGAGATATTATTAATTGAGTAGTTAAAGCATACGGCTACACATAAGCGAGCATTTAGAGGCTAGACTTTTCTGCTAAATTCGTGTTTAGGCTCATATCACAACAATTTGAGAGCTAAGCTGTTCATAGTAAAGATCAAAGTTATTTTCTCATCCTATTACTGGCTAGAAATGGCTCGTCTTAAGATTTACAGAACGATATATAGAGACTTTGGATTTACCAAACGTTTTGTCAGTATGCGCGTACAAACAAACAGACAAATAGAGACACAGATAAATGGACCAAAATCTTATAAGTAGTGCAATGTGTTCTGTAGTCGATTCTGAATATCCCTAGTTATTTTTTTAATATTTCCCAATCACAGACTTTGTTTCCTCCTCAGCTTAATTATATGTATAGATAAACAAAAAATATCCAAATATTGTCAATGTTTCCTTCTTGATTTTATTTGGAAGTTTCATACTACTCGTAATAAGCATTTAATACTCAACTACGAGGTCAAAAGTCACAGTTCAAAGCACATTATCATTCATTGTTATTTTATTTCCGGTGTGCTACGTTTATTTGCGTTAGAATTATTTACGGACAATGCCATTTATATTTCGATTGAGGTAAACAAAATAATATGTTTCAAGGTACTCTTGGACATTCTATTTTGAAAAGGTAGAAAGTAATTTAAATGAGAATGTATTAGGCTCGCCAATAAGAAAATACTTGTTACACAGCCTAGTTATTGCGAATATAACGTTAAGGTTACCGAATTTTTACGTATCTGAATTTAGCTAGATATGTAGACATCAACAATGTTCACGGTGTTTTAAAATTTCGCCTTTCCCTGTCCCTTTCCTATGATTACAATATCCCTATTTTTAAAAGTTCTGTGCTTAATTTCGATCTTTCGAACCAGCGATTACTGTTTCTGTCTCGAATAAAACATTTTAAATATTCTATGCAAACCGTTTATAATAATAATATAATAATAATAATCATTTATTCATAAACAAAGGAAATTAAATTAGAAACAAAAAATTGAAAAATTAATAAATAATCTTAGGCTAGAAAGTATTCTCTCTGTCTGAACTAGGATTAACCTGTGCTTCAGACTATCACGGGCAAGATATTCTTAAGTAATGCTAATTAAACAATATTATTTACAACAAAAAAATAAATAAAATAAAAGTTACATAATATGATAACTACTTAACCAATGAATACCTCGTTAAATATTAAGTACATGTAAGGCCTCTGTCTCATCATACGACAGACTTTGGAGGTATTTAAACTATTCTTTTTTACAATTAAAGTAATTTAGTGAATATATGTTCAAAGTGCGATTTATTCCATTATACAAAAAGGACCTATATAATTAAAGAACTTATTAGTAAAAGTAAACTTTGAAGTGTACTGTGGACTGCATGTTTGTTAATACTATGTGGAAAATATGTCTGATGTGAAGTAAACATCGCACTTAATATTACAAATGTGAAAGTTTCTTTATTTTGATGTTTGACCGTTTATCACGCTGAACCTACTGGTGGGTGAGCACGAACAACTATGGTAACGTAATCGTAGCGTTTACCTATCGTTGACTTGACAATTCGTATGGGGAAACTGACAGTTTCTGACATATGAACTATACGAATACCTACGTTACGATAAAGTTCGTGCTCACCCCTCTGCACTTTGACTTTGAAGATAGAATTCTTTTTATCCCTATTAAATGCTTCCTTGGCGTATAACAGGAATCTTGGCAACCACATTTTTTTCAAAAAATGGACGGTGTCGTCTAGTCTTCTGTATCTATTTTTCAGTGGTCTAGACGACGTGGCCTCTTCCACCTGTGTGTCACTTCTCAAGCGCGTCGCTCGCGGTGGCCGAACCGTGGTCTGCTCCCTCCACACACCCTCAGCCCGTCTCTTCGCCGAGTTTGACCACGTCTACGTGGTAGCTGATGGAAGATGCGCGTACCAGGGCACCTCTGGGGGCGTGGTGCCGTTCCTGAACGAACTACAGCTGCCCTGCCCTACGACGTACAACCCTGCTGATTTTAGTAAGTTTCTATAGTGCGACTTCTAAGAAGATTTATTTAGAGGAGTTAAGACCGTGGTTTGCTCCCTCCACATACTCTCGGCACGTCTGTTCGCTGCGTTCGACCATTTCGATATTGTAAGAGATAGAAGTTGCGAGAACCAGGGCACCCCTAGGTGCGTGGTGCCGTTCCCGAACAAACAACAGCTGCCTTGCCCTGTGACGTCATGGAGCAGAGCAGCTGTAGTTGTACGTACAACCTTGTCGATTTGAGTAAATTTCTCTTGCGAGACTTCTAAAGCGCTTATTTAGGAGCCCTAAACCTATGATAGTTCTGCAGTTGTTATTTCATTTTCATATTCATTATATTTATTGCAAAGTCACACGTTACAATAAGGTGTTACAGTCTCATGAGTACTTCTTTACTCGATTATCACGGTGTGACGTCGAAATCACCATCTGTAAGACTGTGTTTTATCCAATATCCTTATGAGATTCTTTCCATCTAATACAAAACCCAAAAGTATTTTACGACCCTTGATCAAATTCAATGTCTACTTCATCAGACTTTTTTTTAAATCAGATTAACAAGGCTGTCACTGGAACTGCAATCCGTACTCATCATCGAACTTCTGTTTCCAGTAATAGAAGTATCGAGCGGCGAGTACGGGCCTCACGCCGACCGGATGGTTGCAGCAGTTGAGAATGGCAGGTGCCAGCGGTGGCGAGACTACGCAGCAGACGAAGTGGTTTACGAGGACCTGGAGTTGGAACAGCTGAACGCTGGAGGGGTGGTGGAGAAGCATAACTACAAGCACGGCAGCACGGCGTGCGAACAGTTCTTGGTACTGCTAAGACGGATGCTGCTGCAGACTGTTAGAAATAAGGTTGGTCCTTTACAAAGGGATGTTGTTAGTGATGTTGTGATGTTGTTTGAAACTACAAAAAGTAATAAGTGGGTACTTAGTAGCAGGAAGAATAAATAGGGTAGAGTATCCAGTACCAGTAGTTGTTAGTCATATTTATGATTTTGTGAACTCAATTAAAAAGTAATCGGTATAAAAAGAAGGAAAATTTTAATTTGGAGACCAATTGATCAAAAGCGCAGCATAGAGCGACCTCTGGCAAGAAAGACCTAAGTCTCTTAAGGCCACTGTCATGATCAGGATCTATGACGCTTCTTGCCTGTAAATCTGGAAGAAAAGGGGTCTATATTCTATTCATCAGTGGACGTCTTGCGTGATCATAATAATAATGTATCTATAATTATTTTTTGTTGCCTCTAGGGTTACCTATGGCTACGAGTGGGCCTCCACCTCTTCCTTGGCTTCATCGTGGCACTGCTCTTCTTCCGGATGGGCTACGACGCGTCCAAGACTATCTTCAACTTCGGCTTCTGCTACGCGTGCATCATCGCCATGCTGTACATCCCAATGATGCCGGTTTTGTTAGCATGTAAGTTGATAACGTTAATATGTGCTAAGTTTTGTATCGAGCGTTTTCTTATAGGTTAATCCTAAGCATCGAAGAGAGTTTTAAGGTGCTAGTGTAGCACAAACGAAGTTGGGAAAATCGGAGGAATGTCTGAAATGAATATTTTCTGAATACGTAGACTATACCAGTCCAATATTATAAATGTGAAAGTATCCTTGTTTGGATATTTGGATGTTTGGATGTTTGTCCGTCAATCACGATGAAAGTACTACACGAATTTTGATGATTTTTTTTAAAAAAAAATTAATTTTATTTATTTTGGAAACCAACAGCGTAATGCATTGTATAGATTTAAGTAGTAAATTAAAGCTAAGTAAAGCTTATAACAGGTTTCCCTTGAATTAACTATTAGTAGTGGTAATTATCTTACCTGTTATGCTTACTAAATCGTATGTAGGCAGGTAATCTCATGTTACAAATATTGTACATAATCATTCCCAGGGATTTAAAGTATCCTATCACTTATGTCAGATCAATCCTTGACTACATGTACCAAAATTATATGAAATTATAGATTTAAGTAGTAGTAGTTAGTTTAAGGGAAACCTGTTATTAGCTTTACTGTTGAATTAACTATTAGTAGTGGTAAGATAATTACCACTACTAATAGTTAATTCAAGGGAAACCTGTTATTAGCTTTACTTACCTTTAATTTACTACTTAAATCTATAATTTCATATAATTTTGGTACATATAGTCAAGGATTGAGCTGACATAAGTGATAGGATACTTTAAATTCCTGGGAATGAAAAGGTACAATATTTGTAACATGAGATTACCTGCCTACATACGACTTAGTAAGCCTACAATTATATTTTACAAACAAATTGTATTGTAGCAAGTTGGTTAACCCTGTGATGATGGTATAAGTTAAATAAGTAAATAAATAAAATAAAAATAAAATACTAGATAAAAAAGGTTGAAAGCAACTATTCTGTGCAAAGGTAAACGATAGGTATGTACGAGTAACATCTGTTGACATAGGACAGGTCACAGTGAGACGTCACTTACATTAAGAGTTTTTTGTACCTGTGTTCCACAATAAATAAATTTGATTTGACTTTAAAACGTTTCTTTGCAGTTCCCAAAGAAGTCCAACTAGTGAAACGGGAGTACTTCAACCGTTGGTACGGCTTGAAGCCCTACTACGCCGCCCTGGTCGTCTCACGGACCCCGCCCACCATATTCTTCAGCCTGATCTACCTGTGCATCACGTACCCCCTCACGAGTCAGCCCATGGAGCTGGATAGGGTGTTGATGTTCACGGCCATTTGCATCATGGTGGCGCTGATTTCGGAGTCCATGGGGACGGTGATTTCTTCGATGTTGAGTGTGGTGGTGAGTGTTAGAAGTGTTAATTTAATTTTGAAGAATTTGCTCTGACTCCGTCCAGAATATTCCTTAGAAAAGACATTTCATTCTGTGTAATAATAATAAAATCATAATAATAAAATTAATGGTAGATGCATGGATTAAAATTTAATTTATAATGGTGAATTATGTAAATTATGTATTAATAATACTAGTTCTAATACGCACACATTTGCATGCTGTAGTATTACGGCTAAATAGGCATAAGTGACTCCAAATTCTATGACAAAGTCTGTGTATGATTATGGTAATCCCTATCTGCCCATGCCTAGGGATTGCATTCCAGCTGGATCTGAGAGAATCCAGAAAAGTTCACTTTTTTGCTGGATTCGGGAGAACCCAACGCGAATCTAGCATAATGCTAAGTTCTGCAAATCAGTTCGATTCAGCTTGGCGAAAATGTGCTGTATCCAGCTGGATAACTAATGAACTCCAGCGATTGTAACCCTTACCAGTGCATGAGGTACCCCCCAATTATAATAAACAATATACAATAATAATAATAAACTTACAAATGAACAGATGTGACACATTTATGATTATTTAAAACTCCTCAAATAGAGGTCGCTGTTTGTCATGCAGGTATTTTCATTGTAATTTTATACTCCCGAAGAAAAAGAGAGGTGTTAAAGGTTGTACTCCTATGTCTGTTTGTTCGTGTATATGTGTTTGTGTTGTTGTGTTTTTGTGTGCGATAGACCGATTTTAAAGCGGTTTTTTTAATTGGAAAAATAATTTAATCACGGTGGTTTTTAGCTATGGCTGGTCAAATTCCGACCACTACAAGTCAAGGTCAAACCGTCAAGGTGTTTTCCTGTCTTATTTGTTTTTTTTTTAACTAGAAAGTTAGTTTTTTAAATAAATCTCTTTCTCGTTTCCAGAACTCAGTGTTCCTGGGTCCAGCGCTCAGCGTTCCCCTTATGCTGTTAGCTGTCTATGGCATCGGGTACGGCGACGTGCCTCCCCCCTTCATCTGGAAGTTGGCCAGGTCCTGCTCCTTCTTACGGTACGGGATCGAAGGTCTGGTCGCTGCGATATACGGCCCGCCGAGGGATGACCTGATCTGCCCAGATCATGTTGATTATTGTGAATATAAGAATGTGAAGTGAGTATTTTGGAGCTGAGTTCTTTTGTCTTTATTTGCAAGTATTTTTTAATTTGGATTTTGTTTTGCACTTGCCCAATATGGCAGAGTGAGATGAAACAATTACAGAATGAAAAATCGAATTTGTTATTGCCTTCGACTCTCTGAAGGCATATTCAGCTTTTGGTAACATTGTAGTTTAAATATTTGGCGCAACGGAATTAGAGTTAGGAAGCTAAAGGGAAGCGCTTCCTACCGACCGGGGGTTATGGTCGGGGACTAAGGTCCGATAGACATCATCTTGATTTGTCTATCTATATTATTCAGAATATATCTATTATTCTGAACCTTATATGCCGCGGTTCATGAGCGGTACTAGGCTAACAGCGCCATCTAGCCTATGGAGCTTGTGATGGCGAACGGTAGAGGTCGCCACAATATCATGTTGGAGTATCTTAGTATGTCTTGTAATCAAAGCGTAGCACACAATTCTAATGTCTTTTCTTCTTTTCAGCTACTTCGTCAAGCTAATGGGCATGTCAGGAGTTTCCTTCTGGGCGGACTTCGGCGTTCTGACCGGGATGCTTCTTGCCATGAACCTAGCTGGTTACTACTTACTACGCCAGAGACTGTCGCCCAACTACGCCTTCAGAGCAATCAAGGTGATAGGACAATTTATCAAGACGAAAATGAGCGGGACTTACCACTGATACTTTGAGTTTTTTTCCAACCAGTTTGATTGTTAAAGAGATGTAGGTTTGAATGCGGAGAACCTAACCCACCAGTGTTCGATAAAATAAATTAACGAGGTGTTAAGGGTGTTCTTAAAATTGGACAGAGGTTTATAATCTGAGTTATTTAAAAATATTTTTTGATTCTAGTAATTTATTTAATAATGTGTGAAGAAATCTACATTTTAAAAATAACTTTCTAACAAGTGTTTGCGTGTTTTAGTCTGGAAATATTTCTTAATGTTAAGCAAGTAGGTTGTCTTAAAACTTTAAAAGTTTTAAAATACTGCTTTGAAATGTCTTAATCTCACCAGTGTTTCATTATGTTAAGAAAGAGTTGAGCATACTCAATATTCTAGTACTTGATTTTTTGCGTGATATTTGTACTTTAATTTCTTTAGTGTGTAACTTTGTAAAAACAAAAAAAATAAGCGGATAAAATGCAATATGTATTTAAGACTGATAGAGATTGACCGTACGTTTGTAAAATGTATTTAACAATTTAACAAAAATGTAAAAAAAATAATAATTGAAAAATGCGATTTGACCGTGCGTACAAAAGAATGATTTCCTACATTCCTAACTTATCATCACAGTTTATTTTAAATTTCCCAATTTATTAAGTAAAACTTAGCTATTAATTGGTTTTTGTAACTTTAACTTAATACTCTATGTAAGTGTAAATATTTTTTAAGTTAAGATAAATGTATTTTTTGTACTGTGTGCGAGAATTTCTTATGTCTGTAAGGGCTATGGGACCACTATGAAGAGTAAAAAAAATAAACATATTTGTTCATCAACTCTTTTTTATTTACCAAATGTTTCTCTCACTAAATAAATCACACATTTGACACATATTAAACAAAATCAATAAAATTTTCAACAAATACGACTAGGACAGTCACGATGTAATTCTTAAACATTTTTTAATAAAAAATAAATTTAAAATAAGAAAAGAAAAATAAACCGATAGAACATTTTTTTTAAACTCGCTCAATTTGTGTTCTAGTGCTAAACTATAGTGCACTTTTAAATTTAAAGATAGTACAATAGTTTTTGGGTAGTTGTATTTTAAATATTCATAAGAGTCATAAGTACGTAAACATTATTCTATTTATGTACATGTGAGATTAAGTGTATTGTCTAGTAGAGTTAGGAATGTCATTTCACAAAAAAAAATACGTAAAAATCAGAATAAATGTTTACAATGTACGTGGATGACATTTTTAATAGGAATAAGACAATGTTAGTTATGGACGTGTGAAATACTTTTACTTCGTAAGATGTCATATTTTTTCAATACATTGGCGGCAGTGTTTGGTTACAATGATAATTAATATTGAAATTAAGGTATGTTTAAGGACCTCAAACGCGAAAATCATATTTTATAACATATTTGCTCGTAAATTGACTGTTATTACACCCATTTCAATATCTTAATGTAATTCATTACATAATGTGAAACGCCCGAGTGCTGTTGAAATGGAAAACGCACGATTTTTTTTAAGATGCTCCGTCCAAAAATAAACGATACTTTTTAGAGTATTTATGTCAAAAAGTGGTCTACATTTTATGAATAAAATTAACTTTGGGGCTTTTACATAATAAAAAAAAACATTATATTCTTTAATTTTGACAATAAATAACAACCATTCTGTAAAAAAAACCAAAATATGATTTTACTTTATAAGTAAACCCGGCTGTTTTTGTATCTTTGCCTAAAAAAAAAGTTGACGCGCGCGCATCGCTAATTTGTGGACAAGTAAAAAAGATTGTTTTTTTAGTTTTACTTTTTTTCTTGCAAATATGTTATAAAACGTCGTATGACATACGTGCGCTTTGAAAATTACAGCCTCTGCTTCCTTATCCTCGCCTACGGCTCGCGCTAGCAATATCGCTTCGGCTGTAATTTTTTACTCACAGCACTTATATAATTATGTACTATTATTTAAGCGATTCCTATGAAAGTCAAATAAAGACATTAAAAGTTAAAAAACTTAATTTCAATGAGTATTTAAAAATAATTTTTAAATCACGTAAATTCTACCTAGGCCTTTTAAAGGAAAATATAATTTACAATCTAAAATCCCTAAATTACACTATTATTCGAAAACCATTTGTGACAATAAACTTGTACTGTAAGGCGAATACTTATAATTACGTAATAATACGTTGTAAACTAAAAATCTGATGACAAATTTATGAATAATACTTAAAAACTATAAACATACATATATAAAATGCATCAACGAAACACAATCATTTTTTTATACGAGTCAAAACTCGAAATACAAACGATTCAATATCAAAAGAATGATTATTTACAATTAAGTTGAGAGTAGGTTTATCAGGTGATAAAGAAGGTTCAATTTGTAAGAAGTCGTTTTTCATAATTACTCTATAGTAATAATTAAAGAAAGAAGTAAAGTAATATAATAAGTTTTAACTATTCGTCCTGATTCAGTTCATTGACCTGATTCAGATTCAGATCAGATTGTCCCTGATATCAGTAAACGTTATTTTAGTAATTAAGACAGGAGTTTGTCTGTAGTGACCCATTTTTATCTTGTAGATTCTGACTCAACTAATTTTTAAGCACAATAAAGCTGCTTCTGTGATGTTACACTTAATTATCTATTAATATTAATCCACATTCCACATTCCCGGCACTTACAGTGAAAACACAATTATAAACCTACCGTAAAATACCTAATGGTAACTTTATTTTACAAACTTATTTCCTTATAAATTATTGATATTCACAATTTAAGTTCACAACTTAGCAACCAGGATTAATCCAATATTAACGAAATAAATATATTTAAAAAAGAAACTATAAAACACCGCCGCTGCTCAAAATAAAAATAAATTTTAAATTGCTATAAAATTTTCACATGAAATGGAATGTTATCGTTTCCTATTACACTAATAAAGAAATATTTACATAATAGTTTGGCACCTACTAAAGGAAGGGTTTTAGGTGGTGCCTGCAATCATCGCTTAGGTCTCATCTGACGTGACGCTTTTCGTGGCTTTATATTACTATAAACATGAATTATATCAGATCATGAATGTTTACATATTTGAGAGGGATCTATAGCACAGAATACACAGATATAAGCAGTACGGAAGCACGAAATAAGTCCCTTAGTAGCAAGGCTACGCAATTTTTCGATTCCCAACAATACGGTAGTAGACACCACCAATCGTTGACGTACTTTTTATCAACTGTCAAAACGCTTTTCTTCATAGAGCTTGTATGGGAATAACACACTTTGACGTCATCGCGTGCAATGCCGACTGAGTGACTAATTATCATTTGAATTCCAATTAAAAATCAAATAATACGAACTGCAGAAAAATATTAGTGTAAAGGCATCTGAAATTATGAATTATTTTAGAGAAAATCAGTTTTTGAATATTTCTTTCATAGTGGAAACAAGCCTATTTTAGTCTCCAAGCGACTTATTCAAGTCACAAATTTATTGAGGTTGGCCGAAATGCGAAGTTTGTATGGCCTACCGCCATACAAGTTGCGCTTGGAGACTAAAATCTTAGTATTTGCGTTACCTTGGGTACGAAGGAGCTAAGTGTCCTAAAGCAGTACCCATGCACAGACGCACGTCCCAACAGCGCGCTTAAGCGGTTACCCAAAGATACTGCTTCGGGCCTGGTGCGTCTGTGAGCGTGTGTTGAAAATTTGGTTTTTGTTTCCATTGCTGGCTTATATCTATACTGTGACCCGATTTCTGAAGTATTAGTAGTAAGCATTCCCAGGCCGCGTACAGGGTGACGTCAAATGCGACTTTAGTCGTGTATTGAAAACCACCGCCTCTGGTGCCACAATACTTAAAGTAAATGAGATAAGTACATACCGATTCGAGATTTTCGTTAAAGCGAAAAGTCTTATGTGTGACTAAACCCTATGTTTAATTGAGTAGTATTTAGTTAGACCTCCGTTGTTGTTTAATCCTACGTCTTATACTCAGTCAACGTTTCTATCATGGACGTCCGATACCTAGTTTATTTAGTTTTGCCTAAGTGCACGTAAAATTGTTATTCTTAAATGAAACTTCTCGTTTACGTATTTTTTTTAATCAATTAAGTTTTTGATAAACTACACCTGAGATTAAAGCAACATATTAAAGACATGTGACAACACACTGAGCGTGAATTCGACAAAACAGGTCTAGGACTTAATCGTCCACTATCCATTTTTTTGATGTCAAAACTTTAAAGTTATTCTCCTTTTTAACAGAACACCAGGTAAAATTATTGAAATGTAAGTTTAAGCGACCACACCTAATTTACTTCTTAAACCTTCTATTCCCAGGAATGCTTGATCAAAAGAAAAAGTTCTCGGTTCATTCCAAAATTGAGATTCGATTATACTCGTACCATGATAGTGGAACGCTCATAGCTTATACCTGGCGACCTTCACCCGTTTCCTTACGCTTAATCACCAAACGTTCCTCCTTTACCATCCAACAACGTCAGTATTAACATAGGCTTCTCCTATAGGTCTCTCCATCTTCCCATCATCAAAACCAGGCACTTTACATCGTGAACTGCTGACTGATCTTCTCTTCGTCACACTGTTCCAAATACAGAGCTGGTCTGTCAGAATCGAGGCAGGCGTCAAGCTTCGCGTGTCTTATGAGTCTACCTTTCCTCCTCCAGAGCTGGGCGTCGTCTGCTGGGTCGCAGCCGGCTAAGACAGCTGTCACTCTGTCGTCGGTCGACAGAGCGATGCAGAGGCTGTGGTGGCGGATGAGGCCGTTCTCGAAACGCCACTCCTGGTTGCCGCCAGTGTTGTGGCAGGGGTACATGCCTGAAATTGTTTGTGAGGATTTATCAATTGTGGAGAAGCTAACTCATGTTTCGAAGTGATTTTATCCTGACCAGTTTTATTGTTTTTCTTAGCGTATAAGCTATTAACAACCTCGAGGCCAGTATGCTATATGGTAGGGGGTCTCTACAATAGACTTGCAAGGTTCAAATGTGGCCTTATTTGTGAGTTAACACGACGAGATCCTAGTATAGAAGAGACGATTAGTACACTTCAGATGTTTAATTGATTAATCGCCACATAAGGTGAATATTCGACAGATCTCCTAACAACATAGTTAAGGCACACGACATGATGGTTTCTCCGACAAATTAAAAATTTATCAGGCTTGACTTTCACCTGGTGTTTCAAGCTACTCGTAAACTGAAAGTAAGCTTACCTAACGTCCCATCAATGAGATGTCCCATGGTATCGAGACATCGGCTGCCCTGTCTGATGGCGTGGTAGCTGCCTCCGAAGGCTGGCACCTGGAGCTCAGGGTATACATGCTCAAGGTACCATCTGAAGGGCTTGCAGTGAAGTTTCTCGCGGAGGGCTACTCGCTCGGAGACGCTGGAAAGGATAGAGGTTTATTAGTAGATAGGCAAGAAGAAACCTATACGGGCTGTTGGCGCGTCTGTGTAGTTGAACAATGCCAATTAACATTTTTTCTGAGAACGTTACTATAGATCAATATGACAACAATATAAATAAATAAATAAACAACAAAATCACATACATTGATCTGACTCCGTAGTAAGTAGCTAAGGCACTTGTGTTACAGATAACAGAATAAATAGTTGTATTACAAATAAACTTAAATAAATACATATAACACCCAGACTAGTAAAAACAGACCAAAATGGTCGTCAAATATACTTAGGTTATTCTGGTTGTTTATATAATGCCAGGTGCCATCCAAAATGCACTTACTCCCCAAACTCCACCTGCTTAGCCAGCGGCTGGGAGCGATAGTACAGTTCCTTGTAGTCATCCATCCACACCTCGGCAGCTCGTCTGGTGTTCCTCGCGAACACGGCTCCGGACCCGCCGGGGAAGGTGTAAGGATGGCGTTTCCGGAAAACGTGGCCGACGCGTGAGCACGGCACGATCTCGAGCGAGCCGCCGCATTGCCAGACCCTGAAAATGAAAAAAATCTATAAAGAAGTCTATACACAACAACAACATCATATAACACTGATCTGACTCCATGGTAAGTAATAATAGTCCTCTTGGCCAATTTTGACCACGGCGGCCAATCTTAACAGAGATCAGCCAACTACGCAGAAGATATTATAGTGCACAAGTTTGAGCGCAATACACAGGTGCATTCACTGTTCCATCACTCTTAAATTCGGTGAGACGGCAATCCGACATGAAGTAGCTCAAGCACCATTGTAAGACAAATCATAGATGAACATAACTTATGATATGTTATCGAAAAATATCAAGTTCAATCAAATCTACGCGATTATGATCGGGATGTACAAAATGAGATTTTTTTTAACCACGTAAGTTTTAAATTTGTACACCGTATGCGTAAGGCTTGGTTTTGAGTGTGCAAAGATGACTTTAATAAGTTTTACATTTAAAAGAAGTAAATGTGTGTTATTATTTTTGTTAAGTGATCTGAATTTTAACAATACAATTCTACCAATGCTTCTAACAATACCGTACGATATTTCTGCTGTTTGTTACAGTGCTCGTAGTGCAACAGTTTGTCGAAAGCGCATCGTGTAATTCACACAAGGATCAGCTAAAATCAACCGGTTTTTTTTTATATTAAAAAAAAACTGAATAAGCCAGTCAAAAATAGCTGGTGAGCTTCACCAAATGGACGGATTTTGCTATGAAATAATTTCTTTAAGCAAGCTTTGAAATCGGTCGATCTAATCAGGAGCCATGATCCAACAAATACGATAAGGCCAAAACACATAAACACAAATAGACATGGGGCCCAAACTTACAACACTTCTCTTTCGTCGGGATTAAAAAATACATCTCACCTGAAAGATATCTCCAGGTTCTCCCCGCCCCACACGTCCATCCTCATGTCGTACTTGCCCAGCTTGTTGAAGTACTGCCGGTCCATGCTGAACAGGCCACCAGCTATCATGGGAGTCCTGATCACTTGGGTCGGGTCGCTGAGGCGCGCGCTCCGCTCGGCGTGGGAGAGGTATTCCCACTGGAAGTATATATAATTTTAAGTTAAAATCTTCAAAAAAGACCAAAAATTTCCCAAGAGACTCCTCCTGGCTACGACATTGGATGAAAGTGCAAACCATTGTTACGAGTATATAAGTATCTTTGTTTTTATTACGTTTATTAGTAACCGTAGCATGTAAGGATTTTGTGTTCACTAACTCTATGGAACCTGGTTTTCTGTGATAAACGTTTTGATTTGATTTTGTGCTAAAACTCGTAGAAGAGTCAATACGCAGTAGTAGAAAGTTTCTTAGCCGCTAAGACTTGTTAAGAAAGATAGGTTTGCTCTTGACCCAAGCCCAACGAGGCAAAGATTAAGGTCTACGGTGGAGCGAGCTCACCTAGAAGACTTCTGTCATGTCGCAAAATTTGTGATAACACCTATTATTCTAGCTATGTTTGACATCGTATATACTTTTTTTTGTTAAGTTTTTTTTTGCGTTCACAATGCTATATTTTTTTAATTTCGAAAAGACATAACACTTAAAAAATAATTTTAAAATTATAGCCTGTTTCATCTTAACCGATTGTTAAATATTTGTAAAATATTTCTCTCGGGTGATTTGAGGGTGTCTCACACAATCATTGATGAAACATACGCTGGCTCAAAGCGTTAAAAAGCA
Organism: Pyrausta despicata; assembly: GCA_963921415.1. Lineage (NCBI taxonomy): Eukaryota > Metazoa > Arthropoda > Insecta > Lepidoptera > Crambidae > Pyrausta > Pyrausta despicata. Next base: position 1,068,706 of record OY992851.1, read on the forward strand.
CTTACTAAATTCAACGACTCCATTTCCCCCACAGACAGTGGCGCCCCTCCCCACTCCCCGGAGCACCACCGGGGCAGCCCAGCCTATCCGCCTATCTTCTCGGCCCCTACAGAGGCCGACGTCGGCCGAACGGGTCTCGAAACTCGTAAGCCGACGCAACACGGCCTACCGGCCCCCCCGTCCCCAATCGCCTCCATAGCCCCCGAGCGGGCTGGCAAGTCGGGTGCCCCAGGTCCCGATCTCCTTCTTGAGGCCCCAACTACCCACAGAGGAACTTCACGGCACGGTACCGTCCCTCTGCAAGCAGTGCTCCAGCTGCTGCAAACCCTGCTGACCCAGATCCAGCAGGGGATGGAGCCGTGCGGGGCGATTCTCAACGGGCTGTCCGAGCTCGTGATGAGTCACCGCGCGGCGTTACGGGCAGCAGCAGAGGACCTGTCGTCGCAAGACGGCCGCGCATAAGCGGCATCAAGTACCGTGGGCCAGTGGGCCCACGAGATGAGGCCCGGGGAAGGAGCTGCAGCTCGAACCCGATCCGCCCAGTAATGGGTGAAGAAACCCGTGGATGGAACGACTCCATTAAGGTTCTCGGTAGCTTAGTGGTCAGAGCATTGGACCGGACTTCCAAAGGTCGGGGGTTCGATTCCTCCCCGATGACCGGAGACGAAAAGAATTTTTAAGTGTTATGTCTTTTCGAAATCGTATATACTGTGTACTGTAGGTACGAGAAGTATCCTTAACCCGAAGGTTGTCTTGAATATATCTATTGCTCTTAGCGATGAGATCGAATAAATTGTATATTAAATTTTTTTGTGTGCAATAAAGAGTTAATCTATCAATCTATCTGCTGCATCATACCTTGAAGACCAGGTTCCAGTCGAACCCTCCCCGCAGGTCGGCCGAGGCCCCGATGTACTGGAAGGTGTCCATGCTTATCACGTCGATGACTGGACACACCACACGGGTTGGATCCTAGGGACAAGGAAGAAATAGATGGTGAATTGTAGAATTGTAATTGGTTTTCGTTTGGCCCTAGAGAAGCGGTGGGAAAACTTAGTGGAGCGTCTCAAACTTTAAGGAATTCTGGAGGCGGGCAAGAATGAATGGAAGAAATGGCCTCTTCACCTGCCACGCTTTTTGTGCCACGTACACATAAAGCACACGGCTAGTTTAGCTGAAGCAAAAAGTACAATAATTCAATGCATTTTTTATATGTGACAAAAAGTAAATTCTACACTTCTTGATCGCCTAACGTTATTTTAGCGGGCCACATTCTATCCATGTCCATGGACTCTCGGGGATCAGATTAGCTACATTGGCGGGCCGAAGTTAGTCCGCAGCTCGTACTTTGCCCATCACTGCCCTAGAGGGATAGGCAAAAAGACCAGAAACTTATCAAACTTACTGAATCACCACTGCAGTACTGCAACTACTGTTAAAGATCGCCACATATTTTTTGTTTAATTCAAACCAGTGTGGTAGGTATTGTGAATTGATGCTTAGCTAAGAATCCTCTTAGAATAAAATTGCAATTGCTGCAAAACCTAAGTCTGAGATGTGGGTAGTCCGAATGTTACGTTGTCGTTACAACACACGGTTACTGTTAGGTATCCACGAACTGATCGGATAGCGAACCGGTTGCGTCAACCGAACGCTCTAAATCGAACCCTGACCGAAATACTGAATGCTGAATATCCCGGTGAAAGGAAAATGTATAGATACTCTTAACTCCGGTAATGTACAATCATTAACTAATTTTTAGTTAACTAGAGGGTCGCCCGCGACCCGCGAAAATTCGCGCGCAATCGCAATCATTTTCAAAATCAACAACACTTAAGCTAATACAGATAGATCAAGTCTGTTAGTTATCTGCACTGCTCGGCGGCGATACCTTACAGACGATATTAAAACCAATGTTTTTTGATAATCCGTCGCGGAAAAAGGTGTACGAAACTTTTGTGGCTAAGACAAATATTAAAGAGTAAAATGAAATTATTTATTTTTATTTTCAGACACTGATAGTTCATTTGCTTAGTAATTTTTAAGACTATGTTAGTATTACATACTAATAGAGATAAGTAATATTGCTAATCCAGCGCATAGAATGATACAAAACCATCATTATTACATTACACTACCACATAACTCAGTTTCAAATAGAGAACCTAAATATATTAAGATTTTTTATACACCGTTGTTACAGAATTTATTCAGTTAGTTTCTACGTTTTTTATTTTCTCTTGATTATAATATTTTTTTCAGTCGTAACATTATGAATGTCAGAGTTGAATAGTTGAACTATTTGCTATTAAATATAATAATGAAATTTTATTCAAGGTTGACGCAATCAGAGAGAGATATTAATTTTGGATTTTGATCCAACATGCTAACATGTCAGTAGATTTGTAAACGCTAGCTTAAATAATATATTTTACTACACCAGTTATTGCAATATATGATTTTAAACTTTTGCGTTGACCACGGCTGTGTGCAATCCAGCCGAAACGTCGAGCAGTGAGTACCCAATACTCATTAAAATATATCGCGTTTAGACCCGATAACAAGTAATTACCATTTATTGCAACTCTTAAGCTATGATTTTTTCTATAGCGAAGACATTCAAAGCCGTTTCATCTCATCTCATTAGCCTATATACGTCCCACTACTGGGCACTGGCCTCACCTCGTATATGAGATGGTAGGGGCCATATTCAGTGCGGATTGGTTGAGACCCCTCCAGGAAACCTCCATGTAAAGTGAGTGACCAGACCTTACCGTCAGATGTTATTAAACTTCCCAAGGGCCTCTGACCACGCTTAACAACTAATATAAATCGTTGACTGCCTCGTTGGTGTAGTGGCAAAGCTTCTGCCTTACATCCGAGAGGTTCTGGGTTCGAATCCCAGGTCGAGCAAAAATTGTTTCTGAGATTTTCTGTCATGAATTTCTCAGAAACAGCTTGGAGTCGGAAAGTTGGCGGTGTTACACCCCCGTGACTCGGAAAGCACGTTAAGCCGTTGGTCCTGCGCCTGATCCCTCTCCTGTCATGTCGGATTGCCGTCTCACCGAACTTTGAGAGTTATGGAACAGTGAGTGCACCTGTGTATTGCGCTCACACTTGTGTTGTTGAAATTGACCGCCGTGGTCGAAATCGGCCAGAAGGACTATTATTATATAAATCGTTTTTAATTGGGACCAACAGCATAACGTGCCTTCTGAAGCATGGAGATGCTTGTGAATAAACGCCACTTATACGGCCGGATTGTCATCGATCCCAAACTCAGCCGCGCCTTAGATTGCTTAAGTTTTGGTATCACTACCAAAGCACCAAAAGGAACGACGATTACATTATCCATATGTAACACACACACACACTTCCAATGCCACTGGTCTAACAAAGTGCATTGTTCCCCCGTTTTCATAGTCTCCAGTTCTCCACACAATCGGCCCTTTCGCGCTGTCGCTCCGGGCCCACGACAATTGCATTTTAATGCATTCTGTATGAGAATGCCTGCGCGTGCAATGATTCCGGGAAGATAGTCAACTGCCTTCCCTGTGCTAGCCAACCGTGTCTGAGGTTCTACTCTCCAAGCGCATTTGAACATGTCTGTTTGAACTGGTATTGTATGAATTTATTTTAGTTTATTTGTAATACCACTGTTGATTCTGATTTCTGTAAATGAAGTGCTTAAGCTATTTACCACGGAGTTGGTTCAATGTATGTGATGTTGTTTAGTATATTTATACATTTCTGGTAAAATACGCTATGTCTATGAACCACTTGACGACCGTTTGGTGCAGTGGTTTACATGTCGGACTTTAAAACCAAGGGTCGCGGGTTCGATCCCCGCACAGTACAAGCATATGTGTGCATGAACATGTGTGTTTGTACTGGTCTGGGTGTTTTCTATGTATAATATGTATTTATTTATAAAAAAAGTATTTAAGTATGTTTTTCCTTTGTCTAGTACCCATAACACAAGCCTCGTAGCTTAATTTGGGACTAGAGAATTGATGTGATTGTTGTGAAATATTTATTTATTATTTATTTACTTTCAAAATATTTGAACGTCATCCCTGTCAGTTATTATAAGTGAGACTGTGAGAATGAACGGGGTGGCTAGATTCGTCAATTCCGAGCATCTGAATCATCGCCAGTACCGAGTAGGCTCTAAGTCTTACTTCATAGTGCATTACCCATATTTACGAGTCAAGCCAACTTTTTTAACATACAGTCAAGCTAGTTTGGGTGACCAGGGTGGCTAAACTGGAAATTGTGATGGAGATCAGCTTCGAGATTGAGCCTTTGGACAGCGTAAGGACTTACTTACGTACCTAGTAGTGTTTAACTAAAATATATTTTTTTTATGACTCTGACAGATTATACATAAACATGGGTCGCTTCGTGAATGTCAAGTATTATTTTATTTTGTATTATCTATCATTAATTATAAGTGTAATTTTCCAATGAATAATTGTATTAAAATCTTGACATGTAATGAATATATATAAAAGAAAATGGTGATAGTTACACTATAACTCAAAAACGGATGAACCGATTTGGCTGGTATTGGTGGAGAGGTAGCTTTGAACCAAGAAACGGACATAGAATACTTTTTATCCCGTTCGACCGCGATTGTGAAAGAAAACATAGGAATTCCACGCGGACAAAGTCGCGGGGGGCCACTTGTTATGAATAAAATCTTCTCTGATCCTATCAAGATCCTCAAGAATTTCTGTTTTAGAAAAATATCCAATCTAAAACTCACGAACTTGAAAAAATATTTCCAAGAAACATTGTATTGTTACCTCACAGTAATCTCCTTTTTTCGTTCTAAGAAAACTGTCTTTGTGTCCGGTTACAGGAAAAATAAATAAGTACCTACATGTTACTCAACCAGTAATTTTACAACACACACTATCGTCGTAGCAATTTATTACAGATTTTGGTAATTTTTTGAGAAAAAATAATTTAAAAAAATCATTTTTTTATTAAAGTAACGAATTAAATTTTTGGGAAAAAAATAATATTTTTTTTAATTAAAGCAACGAATTTATGCGAAAACCATTAAATATTATAATACAACTGGCCTAATAAAAGTATAAGAAAAGATCAACAAAAAAATGGAACAAAAATATCACCCCCAGCGCTGCCATTGGTGCCCAAAAGGCTGGCAGCGTTTCCTCTCTGTAAGGCAAGGCAATCCTTTGGCCGAGGAAGCTGAAAACCTATGTGAAATAAGTAATTTCCCAGATCTTATTTTAGGTATAACGTAGGAAGTATGAAGAGAGTTCGACTCTTGCAAGCGTCGCACCGCACGCTCTATTTTGGGGTTGGTAGAGTGAACGACTCCTTACACCAAGGTGGTCAGCGATGGAAACACTTCAAAGAGCTATTCATCGTCAGTACTTATGCCGTGTTCGATAAATAATTGTTTCTTCGTAAAAAGTTGTCCATGTCAAACGGAATTCGTCATGCGACTTGAAGTCGAGACTAATCGGTCAATCCGACTGACGCTATCAACAACGAGGTCTTACTGCAATGGTTTTCGTACTTCCCAATTTTTCTGTTTTATCTTTGTCACTTATGTCATTAACCATGCGACAGTGAGCGAAAACATTAATGTCTTTTCTAAAAAAAGTTACGTAAACCTCATTGTCAACGTAGTAGTTCCCCTCTATCAAGAAGCCTATAGTACACTAAGCGATAATATCCTCCCGTCCTATCCTAGCCAGAATCTGACTCCGGTGACTAATTTTAACGAGGTCATTGTGCAGATGTCATGAAAAATACTTGGCTGTGTACGTTTACTCCCATTCTCCGATAATACATTATCCGGTCAAAATGTAGTAGCGTCCTAGTGGTAATTGATCGAACTTTTTACGAATGTGAACTTTTTTCGATTGCCCGAGAATAGGCTAGATGGCACCACCAATCGTTGACATAAGTACTTTTTATTATCTGTCAAAACAGTCTGCCTCCATATATTTTGCATGGGAATACAAGAACGTGACGTCATGGTCATGTATCAGAAATCGGAGTCTATTGACCGAATATTTTTTATCGAGTTTGTGTGTTTGATAATTGGTTTCTACAGCTTTTTGGAAATACTTTGCTTGTATTAACTTCATAGGGGCTGTTTTTTAAACGCCATGGTCTTGAAAATATTTAAGATAGGTGTCATCATGCCTATATCGGTACCTCCAAGTCAAACTACTAGATCACCATGAACGCCCGCTATACTGGACTAGCAGTGACTAACTATTTGCAAGTCAACTTCAAAACGTCCACTCAATGTCACAACCTCTATATTAACGTCGACACATTTGTGTCTATTGTCGTGGCGACGTAAGCTAAAACAATACTAATGATAATTTGGTTTCTACATCATTATTAGCTCCTCCCGGAGTTTTGAGTCGCACAGCTATTAAAGCGTTGAATTCATATAAATAAATTAATATACTCGTACAACAACATTGATTACACTGATCTGACTCCGTGGTAAGTAGTTAAAGCACTTGTGTTACAGATATCAGAATCAACAGCGGTATTACAAATAAACTTAAATAGATACATATAACACCCAGACGAGTACAAACAGACATGTTCATGCACGCAAATGTTTGTACAGTGCGGGGATCGAACCCGCGACCTCTTGGTTACTAGTCAACTTCTTGACCATTACACCAAAGTGGTCGTCGTATTTGTACGTGTTTTGTTTCATGAATTCTTGTCGCTATAAAGTTCAAAGTGGACTCGCTTCTAACGTACAAGGCAATGCGACTAAGCTCCTTTCAAAAACTTCAAGGCCAATATTGTAAAACGAATGTCACGGGCGTTATCTAGCTTAACGTTTTGTCAACCTTGATCTTCTGTGCGTGTATGCAAATGCACAAGCTGTAATCTTTCGCCCATCTTTTCTATTAGATTGCGACAAGTCATCTGTTTGGTTTTCTTAGTCGTCTTAAATCGCTTTTTTTTTTAATTAAGACAACATAAAGAAGTTTCTCAAGTCAACACGAATTTATTGTCCGAGACAATAGACAACGCATAACTTTTTACATAAGTCTTGTAAACTTTATATTTGTAGACTAAAAGAAAGTGCTTTATTGTCTTTTCTTCCTGAATATGTAGTCTACCCAGACTATTTAATGGCTGTTAAGAGGTTTCCTAGTCTTGGGATTGCAGAATATATAAATTATTTTCATTTCTTATATCGTGCAAAAATTATACTTGCTCATGAACAAACCACCTGCCATTCTCTTCGGACGACGCATCAAATCGCAAATTTTATCCATTCTAAACTTCTGACGGACGTATCGAACATTCTAGACGCTTCTTCATCGAGTGTCAAGGTCGCGACCCACAGTTTGGAGTTAGCTGAATGTCACCGACCGGATCGTGTCATGCGCAGTCCCCTTCTCTCTAAGTTGTAGTCCGTAGTTTTGGATGTAGCCATCCCTGTTACTCTTATAAGCTTTATCGAAGGTGCGAATGCGCTGGCTAGACCCGAAAATATAAAACAAACATTCATAGTTACGTCATCGGGGCCTTAAAATTCTGCAAAACGTGCCTAAAAACCAGCTCTGGATGATCTAAGAACCAGCTAGATGGATAAATCCTATCAGATGGGGTAAGGAGGTATTGTATTACAACTATCGTCTGACTTGTTTGTGTTTCTGAGTCATATAATTTCGTAGATTGCTGAGGAGTGAACATCTAATAACATGACAATGTTAATCTTTTCTAAAGCTGATTTTTAGTTTAGAGGCTACCTATTTAATGAGATTAATGTCTAAACGCCGTGAATTAGGCTATCGATAGAAACTGACAATCTGTGCAGATATCTAATATATGTACGAGGCTTCCCAAAATTTATGAATTCTGGTGACATCACCAACAATATGCTCATTTCTAATTCAAAAGTAGAAATAGTTGAATCTAGTTGAACACAACAAGAGCATGACAGCTTGCACGTCTTAGCCGATGACGTAAAGATTGAATCCATCAACCTTTCAGGTCAAACCAAAAAGAAAAGGACCAGGAAATGACATTGCAAGAAGAGTAGTACGAAATTGCTGTTGGCTATTTAAGCCAACCTCATTTACAATTTATAGCATCCGAAGTCGGATAGTTGCGTAACGCGATTCCATTCTGTTGCGGAGTGACCGAGCGCATCAGCAAATTGCTCTTCAGAGTAGTGTACCTTGGAAACCAAGCTACGTTCACATTAGGAATTGTGTCACTAGAGTGTAGGTATGGGTTGAATATCATAGGACATGTCCCGCAAGTCTCGCTACATCTTGTGACAGGAGGCCACAGCAACTGTATATCAATAGTGACTGTCATACGCAGGAGATATTATAGTGCACAAGTGTGAGCGCAATACACAGGTGCACTCACTGTTCCCTCACTCTCAAAGTTCAATGAGACGACAATCCGACATGACCGGAGAGAGATCAGGCGCCGGACCAACGCCTTACCGTGCTTTCCGAGGCACGGGGGTGTAACATCGCCAACTTCCCGACTCCGAGCTGTTTTTGAGAAATTCATGACAGAAAATCACAGAAACAATTTTGGCTCGACCTGGGATTCGAACCCAGGACCTCTCGGATGTAAGGCAGAAACTTTGCCATGACACCAACGAGGCAGTCACTCATATAACACTTGGGTAACAGTGCTGTTAGCAAGCTGTTAAGCTTCTTCCAACAATAGGATTTCCATTCACAAATTGCATAAACAAAAGCATCAATAAATGGATGAATAACAATAAGTGGCTGTGCCGAGGCTCATGTCTTAATGAATTTGAGATACGTTCATTTTAATGTTCCATTTGTTCGAGTGTAATTATTTCTTCATTTGTATTGGGTAAACGTTTTTATTATTTTGGTTATAAATTTTGTTCTATGATATAATTCTACATTAAGCCTGATCATCATTCTGATCTGCCGTGAACTTTCGTAGCCATGTATTGAGGTTGGAATTGTAATTGTCAAATTTATATTTTTATCAGATCTTAAGTAAAAAAAAAAGTTAAACGTAGATCGATGCGGTTGCATCACGAGGTTTTACATTATAATTAGAATCTCTATGCCACTTCAGGCTGCATATTTTTGAAACAATGCGATTTCAAAAGTGCCACTCCAATCCAATACATGTAACCACTGCAGGGGTGAAGGCATCCGATGAGGCTTGCACAACGCGTCGTATTCCGCTCACTTCGCACAGCTAAGTGTCGGTGTGGACTTTATGTAGAGATGAAGCGATTTTCAGTGCTGAAATTGTAGCAAGTTCTCGGGTTTGTTTTGAGGTCAGTCTTATTGAGAGATTTTAGAGGTGGGTCATTTAATTAGATGGTTTCATTATTTGAAGGTTTTCTTTTTGCATATTTTTACCTACTAAAAACTTGTCGTCATGATACAGTTCTTTATCGAGAAGTGGTATTAAACCTATTGCATTGCTAGCAACAGAAAGAAAGAAGTTTTGATGTAATATTTTTGAATTTCTCACACAATCTGGTTGCTAAAAATCCAATAGGTTCGTTGATTTTTCCAGACAGTCACATTTTTAATGAAATGAAATGAAATATTGTTTATTTGCGTTTGTATAGGGTGTACAGAAGATGACACAGTAGTAAATGAGCGCCTAATCAGCCATTATCATTATTGAAATATGATGATTTTTATTATTATTAAGATATTAACTATAATCATTCATTACGATAAACTACTTTGAATCTTTGTGATTTAAAAAAGTTATTCTAATTTTCTAACCTACAAATTGCCTTATGTTATAGTAACTCACCTCTCGTCCAATGACACAAGACAACCCAATTGTACGCTGTTCTCATTACACTCACGCCACATTTTATGCGGCAGATCTGTAACATCTACGTGGTGTAACGTTGCTTTCCAAACGAATAGCTTTTGTAATTCTGAGTGTTTGTCTGTCCTTATCTCATCAAGTGTTCCGGGATGATTATTACACATACGTTTTACAATGCCAAATTAGATATCTTTTAGGATTGAGATAGTAGTGGATAATTAATGCTGACGAAATATCAACCAAAGTGAATATGTATTACATTTAATAACATTTAACACTTGTACAAAAAGCTAACTTTTTTTCAAATTTGCAATTCTGAAAGGGTTTGATCATGTTGATATTGAATGATAAACTAAAAATGAAGAATTTTCCAAATAACGACTGAAATATAGTTAGGTTAGCTTACGTAAACCAACAAGGCAGGGCAAACATAGTTTTATATTTTTTAAACTCTTTTGAAAAAAAAAACCTAAGTCAGTCGGGAGAAATCTAAACTTAAATAAGCAGACACACATAACGCATCCCTCTGTATTTTGAATACAAAACTGATTACTATAGATAATATTGGCATACATATTGAGTTAAGTCACAAAGTCATTGAGCATACGACTTAACCACTCGAATGAAGTGTTTGAACAAACGCTCATTGACTTCAAATTGAAGTATTCTTAAGTGTGTAAAGCACGTCAGGTTTCCTATTTTTGTTGTAAAATCGCCTGTATTACAAGCGCATAACCGTAGTGTTTACCGTAACGTGCTGGCCACCGTACTTCTAGTATACATTTTTTAGAGTTACATAATCACCTTATCCTATACTCGAAGCAAATAGAAGAAAAAAAGAAAACTGCTTTTTAAGACTCAAAATTAAACAAAATTCAGATCAATGTTATAGCGAATTTAGCAGAAGAAATTCCAATATCCTTATTTTGCTTAAATTAGATACAATCGATAAAAATCACGAAAACATTAAGTATTACTATTTTAATTTCTATTGAACACAATTTGTATAGACTTAAATTATTCCAGCTCAAAGATGAGCTCGGTTCGGTAAAAGTTGCAACAAGATAATGATTTATTCATATCCACTTTACAATTTAATAAGTAACATAACTTTGCTGTATTACACAAATTGTTACAGGTTAGGTTCCCTTTTGGTTTAAGCACCATAATTCACGAATATTTCAACAACATGCACGAAACATCTAATTTTCTTTGCGCATGTTCTGTTATGTTCAGTATAAGCGGTTATTTTAGAATGGCTACTTTATTTTAGTCATTACTAAGACTTATTCTTTAGATCAGGTAATAAGCTTTTGATGTATAACATCGATTTGTACAAAGCATTATGTGGTAACATAGTTACCGAATGTTGCTGCTATTTGTGCAAAATGGGCTAATGAATCGCTGAAAACCACTCAATCCTCGATTTCTGTTGATGCAAATTTGATTTCTTTTGCAATCTGGTAAGGTTCAACGTCGATCATTGTTGATGGTTGAGCGGTTAGTGGTAAGTGATTACAGATTTCATACGAATCGATGGTAGAATTACCGCGGCAAATGGCGTCGTTATCGGGACTGCACTTAGAGTTTCAACACCGACCAACACAACAGATGTTCGAGCATTACGGTGGCATAACACTGGTGGAAATCATAATCCACTTACATTACAGATCTGTATTTGCAGCAATCCAAGCAGTTGAATAAATACCTACGTAAATTATTAACGTATACAAAAATGATTTTAGCTTCTGAATTCTGGCTGATGTGGGTAAGTAGGTAAAACTGTAGAAGTAAAGTAATATATCTATTTTACTTCGTTGTACGGGTCTAACAAATAATATAAATATATCCCAACAATCACACCAATTCTCTAGTCCCAAAGTAAGCTACGAGGCTTGTGTTATGGGTACTATATAACGGATAAACATATTTAAATACTTTTTTTGTAAATAAATACATATTATACATAGAAAACACCCAGACCACTACAAACACACATGTTCATGCACACTTATGCTTGAACTGTGCGGGGATCGAACCCGCGACCCTTGGTTTTAGAAGTCTGACATGTGGACCACTGCAGCAAGCGGTCGTCATACTGATAGTCGCTATGGCGGAAAAATCTCAAATGAGGACTAGTTGACAAAAGGATTCAAATAAGGACCTTGCTTACACGTAAAAGTAACAGGAACTAGAAATCTACGGGAGATACTTGTTTTCATCAGTAAAGTGCTGATGGTTTTAGTAAATGACATTAAATTCAGTTTTTTTTTTATAGATAAATACAGATACGTTCCAAGACTTTGCATTTAAATTTAAGAACTTACAAGTACACTCAATCTCCAGTCCATAAAGGCTGAAAGTGCTTCGACAGCACTGGAAACTAGTGACACAACTTGTACAGTCTCCAGTCCACCAGCCTCGTAATTTTCATTGCAACACTACCCTTTATGCAAGGACCTAAGCTGCCACAGTGTCAAACATGATGTGCTCTTCTTCATACCAACACGTAACTTCCTAGGCATCATGTTACCTCACCACAGCTGAAACCGTCAAAATAAACCCCAGGGCAGACAGAAGCCGCATAAATGATGAAGGAGGATTACATTTGCATACTGAACGACAGTTTGAATAGCTAACTCGCTGGTTAAACGCGAAAGTTGAAAATGTATGAGGTGTCATACTACTTTTAGCAGTTCCATTTTAGTAAGCATCAATCGCTAGGTCCACGTATTGAGTGATCAGGTGATCACACACATGACCAAAACGAGTATATTTGTGATCATTGTGACATGGAGGATATTTATTTTATATGATGTTATTGTAGAGAAATCTGAGATTTTTTTTTCTCTTCATATTGCTCATTGCTGTCTCATATAATAATCTACCATACCTCATGGAATTTTCGCATTTATTATGGGATAAGTAGTTATTGCAAGTAAACTACCAACAACTTTCGAAAAATATTCGTTTGTTCTGGTTTAGATAAATAGAATATTCTTTATTGCACCCACACATCAATAATGTAACAAAACAATCCATTTCACAGAATGTACAATTTAGGCGCTCTTTTTATTATTTACATTCTTTATTCCATTTATTTGTGTACAAAGCCTTACTTTTTTGGAGACCGGTATCTGACGCGGAGAGTTGTGCAATAGTCAAGTGGACCTTCAGTCGTGTTTGGTCTATTTCTGCTGCGTAGGCTGTGGTTTGGAGAAGATTAAAGTGGCGTAAGATATTATTTGATTTTATCCGGAAGATAGACGTTAGACATTATCTGTAATTGTTGTTAGTTATTTTAAAATTTAATACTATTTTGACGCTAAACACAATCAGCACAAGCCATACCAAAGACTTATCGTAAGCATAGGTATACGCCAAACAAAACAAAATCATCAAAGTAAAAGATATACATCAGATAGATGAGGGCTAGTTCCTCGCTCTTTCTCGTCATTATGACAATGTTTCTTTCTAAAACGATACGATAAATCATCGTCCGTGAATCACCGACAAAATGAACACTTAAATTAAAATCACATTAATAAAAAACAAAAGCTAAACTCAACGCCTGATCTCTTACCTCGCATTAAGCCCACATTCTAATTAGCATTGCTTCTAGCATTCGATTAGACATCTTCTGACAGTCTGTCTGTCTGTCATTGACGGCACTTATCTCTGACCTTGTCTGCGGGTCAATGAAGTTGATGCAGTGATGGCGACCACACATGCAGTCGTTTGAGGTTTAGATATATCACTGGTAACTGGTAACGATCGTTTATTTTTGAGTAAAACGTATGTATGCTCAGGATGATAAACTACTGTTTTTAGGGTTCCGTACCTCAAAAGAAAAAAACGGAACCCTTATAAGATCACTTTGTTGTCCGTCCGTCCGTCCGTCTGTCAAGACCGTTTTTCTCAGGAACGCGTGGAGGTATCAAACTGAAATTTCTATATGACACTTAGGTCTACTGTCCCTAGAAGCTGTAGAAAAATCAACCTTCTAAGCCAATGCAATCAAAAGATACAGCCATTTAGGCCGCAAATTTCCGCAAATTTTCGAAACTCGCACGGGAATCAAAACTTACAGGGTACTTCCCGTAAACTTAGAATCTTGAAATTTAGTACCAAGTCACGTCTTATAGTACAGATATAGGAAAAATTACGAAAACCGTAAATTTTCAGTTTCATCATATAAAAAAAAATTAAAAAATTTTTTTTGCCATTTTTGAAAATTTTAAAGTTACTACTCCTTATCAACAGGTTTGTACGGAACCCTCGGTGCGCGAGTCCAACTCGCACTTGACTGGTTTTTTTTTGGGTAAAAGTTGTTGACATGGTCCTAAAGAATAAAAGTGAATGTATGATAAGCTTTGCGGTATCGTTGGTACTTTGGACTATGGAATGTGGATAACTAAATAAGTATACTACGTATCTAACAGCGGGCCACGCTTAATTAGTAGTATTAATAGTATTAGTAGTAGTAGTAGATTAGTTAGTATACTTAGGCATCGCATTCATTTCAACATGACGTTCACATGCGATATTTTGTATTTTTAATACTGAATGAAGGTTACCTAATAATTTAAATTTTCACAGATTACGTATTTTTGGTAGCAGTTATAACAACTAATTAATAGACTTATAAAGACTACTAGAAAAAAAAGTTGATGTGTGGCTTCCATACAAAAATTTGCCATAAGTTTTAAAGACATAGAACCCGTTAAGACTTAGACTCGCACTTGACTAGTTTTTAATATTTCATCTACTTCGGAGGTGATTAGGTTATGTGTTTGATCATATTACATTACAACCACAACCACCGCGTTATAAAACCAAAGAGCGTCGCCGGTACACTTTTATAAACCTACTAGCCGACCCGGCAAACGTTTTTTTGCCAAATAAATTATTGTGGACAACCCTTATCACTAAGGGATATGAAAAATAGATGTCAGCCGATTCTCAGACCAGCTCAATATGCTCACAAAATTTCATGAGAATCGGTCAAGCCGTTTCGGAGGAGAACGGGAACGAACATTGTGACACGAGAATGTTATATATATGAAGAGAGATTTACTCACATGTTTAGTTTGAAATTAAAACACATTCTAGAAAAATTGGGACAGGTAGACTGCGAAAGGTAGAACTTGAACCCACAAACTCTCATATTTGTTTCTTCGGTTTACGCGAACAGTAAACATTGAAATGATACACTTTTAAGGATTATTTCGCGATTTATTTACATTTTAGTAGATAGTGGTAGTCTAACTGTGACCGCGGACGCTGAAAAGGGTCCGAAACGTCAGGTTAAAGTAAAATGTAAATAACTTGCGAAATAATCCGTAAAGAAGTGTATTCAATGTTCAATGTCCACAACCTCTCGCAAGCCGGGCGTTTGCTCCAACCACTGAGCTACCGTTGTGACCAACTCTTCGGCCAATGAGCCGATGACATTAGGTCATCGGACGATCGGAGGTTGTGTGTTCAAGTCCACCTGTGTCAGTCCAAAGTATTCTTGTGTGTTTCAATTTAAATATATACAAAAGTATAGTGTTATTCATGCTGAAAAAGATCAAATTTTAATTACAAGTTTAGTAGTTTCTTGTACAACATGAGTTTTTAGTCATTCCACATCAATCTGGTTGTCGTCTGCAAAACTAAATTATGTTTTTTTACTAATGTTAGAAATAAATATGTACACTAGTATTTAGTAATAATGTTGTACTTTACATTGTTGTAATAAAGTATTTTTTTGAAACAAACATTAATATCGTAGGTAGCGCAGCATACGTCATTGCCCTTTCGCCAAAGACCTTGACATTACCATGTAAGGAAAGGCTCAGTGCAGTCTCGACACTTGTGACATACTGCCTTTGTACTGGATAAACCGCGAGACTTGTTTTTAAATTCAGTAGAGGCGAGCCAAACTTTAAGCGTAAAACTTTGCTGACCAAATTGTCTTGAATTACTTTCATACATTCCTATTCTTAAAGAGCTAGTCCAATTGAACCCAAAATTAGCGTAGGAAAGTATATTTGATGGAGTTTACTAAACCTTATAGCTAGTCACGCTACGCGGTAGGTTTCCAAGTGAAATTATAAGGTTAATGAATGGAATTGTTATCGATAAATTTTATACAGGTATGTAATTTGAAAATAAGCTTAGTATTACTGATACTTAACTTATTTTCAAATTACCTTAACACAACACAAATGAAGCTTGAAATTGCTTTGGGAATTCCGATTAACCACGCAATTGAAGACAGTTTTTACTGACATAAAGTTTGAAATCAGGTAGGCAATACGCCATCCACCGGCAATATTCTTTGTTACAATTAATTGCATTTAAAAAACAGATCCGTGAGAGATTTGTGGCTTTCGTCTTCTTCTATTTGGATAAAATATCTAACTTGTTAAAAGCGCTAGCGTTCCACTGCATACCTACTAAAGTTTAAAGATACTATCTACAAAAATTTTGGTTAAGGGGATTGTCAGACAGCCACTATGACGCGGTGGTGTGGGTTACGCCCAGCCCAACTACCGCATCGCGCCAAGGTTATTATCTCCTATACATTGTCGCGTAGGTAGCTACAAAAGCACCGGTCAATGTATGGCAGAGTTCTTGAGTGGTGCAAAACAATCTGTTCTTAAAATATTAAGTGCAACGCAGCCTTTCAAATCGTGGTAGGTAGAGCATGGAATTTTAGATTTTTTGCATTTTTAGAAGCGATTGTATAAAGAGCTGCACCCACTATTAGTTGAATTTCAATTAACTCATATTATTCCACGCTAACTTCTATCCGTTATATCCTCTCTAGAATAGTTTATTTATCTGTTTTGGTTTACGGATCACATTACAAATGATTCCAGACATGCCATGGTAATAACTAGACTCTGATCAAATGGATTGTAGTCACGCTTTAGTCAAGGAATAGTTTTAATATTAAATCCAAGCTGTTACAGCCATTTATTTCAATGTGAATGCTCCTAGAGTTCAAAGTTGTCTAATTTGATTGTCTATAAATTAGTCTAAGTAAGTTACAGTTCAGGCTTAACGATAGTTTGAATAGAAACGATACCTAGTATATTTGTAGGTCTAACAGTGATATTGTAGTTATTTAAATAGTAGTGAAATATTTAAGAAAAATCTTAAGACAATTTTAACGACTTTATTTTGGCCATATAAGTACCTACAATACACTACAATTTAAAGGTACACTTCCTTCACTTCTGGCCCGATAAGACAGCGATCAGACATGACCGGAAATAGATCACAGGAACTCAGAAATAAACTGTGTCGTTTGGAACTTGGGAATTTTCTTGAGAAAATCATCCATGTGGAATTAAAAAATCAATATTCAAAGTGTTCGTAGGTACCTAACACAGGATATGGTAGAGTCAAAACAGGTTGATTCTATGTCACGCCGCTACACGTAGAGGGTACGTAGCAGCTTTTTTTTATGGTGGGAATGCTAGCTGCTACCAAGCAACTAATGCTGCCTCCTCACAATTAAGTTTCACATAACCTTTTGTCGTTCGTATACTTTATGCGTAGAGCATTTTCCCTGCGAAAATAAGATACTTAACCCAGACTTACAGTTAACACATATGGTATAAGCAGCTAATAACTTTACCACTAAAACCTTCACCCACAAACCTAATGTAATATCATCTCAGCCATCAAATCCATTTACTCCATGAGTGTTCGAACAGCCTCTTATTGTGTAACGTTAGAATTAGATGAAATTGCTCGCGTTAGCGTTGATTTAATTGGACGGAAGACATATGATCCTGCTAGTTTTATTATGTGAAAGTTTATGTGTTACCTAGACACCCAAATGCTTAACTTTTAGGGTAAAGCCGAGATTGATGCCCCAGTGGTATAGATGACCCGATTTTAATTACAGTAGTTTTGCAGATAAATTCGATTACTTTTTTCATATCTATCAAAAGAATCTCCTACTCTATCTTAATTGACTTAGTTGTATGTCTTGTTGCGACAGCATGCAATGCCAAAATGAATTCAAAATGTAGGATAGATGCCCATTTTTCCGGTGAGTCATCTATCCCAAACGCATATATATGCCCCTGTATGGGATAGATGTCACAAAATTTAGAGATACTCAAAAGTCCCTAATACTTTGAATATATTGACGACAACGTTTTTTAATTTTCATAAATTTGTAGACAACATTCCCAAAAATAAATTTGTTGCATAAATAAATTGTTTTGATTTTTATCATTGAAGTTATACAGCGATTTCGAAAAGTAGGGCATCCAATCCTGTTTTACCCTGTGCATTTTATCTATCAGTCAATTTTTTGTTCATCAAAGTGACTTTCGTTCGGGATGTTTGCATTCACGTTGAATTCACAGGTCTTGCAAAGTTCTTTGTGGGGGAATGGCTCCGGACAGCTCAGATTCCTGGCTTCTTCTTCTTCTTCTTTCGTGTCGGCAAGACGGGCTAAATCTTACTTGCCCAGAAAGCGGCTACCGTAGTAGCCCTCTGGTTGCTAACAAGTAAATCCTCACGCGAGCAGGTGGTCGGGCACGCGGGACAGTTTATGAGGTGGGCCATGGTTTGTAGGGGTTCTCCACATTCACAGCTGACGTCTGCGCTGCTTAAGTACCCCCACCGACACAGGTTATCTTTGCTTCGACCAACCTGGGTCCTCAGCCTATTTAGACTTCTCCAGGTTGGCCAAGGTTCCTTATAGCCTGGAGGCAGATTTTCATTGGGGGTGCAGTGGATGTGGATACTCGCCTGCCCAAAGCCTGAACCTCCACCTGTATAAGATGGTTGAATCTTCCTACATTTTTTTCGATCATTATGTATATTAATTTCAAGTTTGGTGTATCAGTCTGTATTTGTTTAGCTGGTTATTTAAGACAGCCTCATAAAGAAGCGCAGAGCTACTTTTCAAAAGCGCTACAAAGAGAATTACCACAAAGTAAAATATTCTAGAGCAAACTATTTTACTTGCGAACTAAATTGTTATAATTTTACTTAGCGCTTTTGAGAAGCATAACTTTACTCGCTAGCTAGAGCAGTTTTTATAGCAATAACGTGGGTTTGATCGGGTTTTATATTATCTTATAAAACAGCAAGACTTTTAATAGCTAGACATTACGGTGTTGCACAAAATAAGTTTACAGTTTAAGACTTATGATTGTGACCTTTCGCCATTTTGCAATTGTGATTCTCGCGTGCCATCATACTGAATTATTTATCGGCCAGGGCATTAAATGCAATGAAATATGTATTTACAATGGTATACAATCCAAAATTATAATAACAACAGTTCGCGCGTTCACGACTTTTGATTCGTCATACTATTATCGGCGTATAAAACACATTGTTTTACAACCCATTGCATTATAAACATGGATTTATTTTGCAGCGAGATTGGATTTCGCAACCATTCATAAAATCAACAGGTAAAACATTGTAAAACATTGTTGCAATGATAAATTGTTTATCAGCCTGAAATATGTATTTACAATGATGATACTTCATCAAGCAAACCAAAAAATTGTGCTTATTTAAAGAAACTTTCTGTCTGAACCTATCCTACGATACTGGCTTTCGAATAGTCGAATTGATAGGAAAACTCGTACTTTGTACGATATCAATCTTAGCTGTAGGATTTTCACAGATATCCTCAGCTATAAGAGCCAACATACACATGCCTCATAGGTCTGTCTACTGTCGCAGGACTCGCGACGCAACTGTCAGCGATTTAGCCGCGGCAATACGGTAGTTGACACCACCAATCGTTGACGTACTTTTTATCAACTGTCAAAACGCTTTTCTTAATAGAGTTTGTATGGGAATAACACACTTTGACGTCATCGCGTGCAATGCCGACTGAGTGACTAATTATCATTTGAATTCCAATTAAAAATCAAATAATACGAACTGCAGAAAAATATTAGTGTAAAGGCATCTGAAATTATGAATTATTTTAGAGAAAATCAGTTTTAGACATTGATTTTATATATTACTGCGTAAGGACTGGCCTGTCAGCGCGCTACACTGTCGCTACGTGATTGGTCCTAAAACACTGATTTTAGGACCGAGTGAAATTAGTCGCGCGGTGACATCGTCCGGTGCGGTCACTGAACATTCTTTGCAAAAATGCCAAGTTGTATTGTGAAAGGTTGTACAAACTACGATACAAAGGTGAATAAACAAAAAAATGACATTTCCTATCACCGGTAAGTACTAAAACAATCAAAATTTAACCTGTTAATTATAAAAAAAACTTTGTGTTTTACTCGTTTCATCATTCGTCATGTTTACGCTGCACATATTACGCGTCGCACGACATAACTTTGTATCGGCGGCGTTTCAGAATTCAATAATCGTCAAAGTAGGTAATAAGTTTTATAATTAATTGATTTTCATCGAGTGTATTCTAATATAAGATTAACATTTAATATATTAAAACGATAAAACAGAAATAAATATAAGATAATATTTACACAGTGTTGCCAGTCAGCCTACCTTTATAATATTTTTTTTATTTGTAGATTTCCTACTGATCCTGTCCGAAATGAAGCTTGGTGTCGTATTATACGGCAACAATTTATTTTATTTCCTGGACATATCCTATTTTAATATAAGAATGATAAATTGCAGTCGTATCACACGTTATACTTAGTTTCATAAAATAGGATGTAACTAAGTGTGATTAAATAAAATATACTTAATAAAACAATCACTAAAATAATATCAAAACAAAAGTATTAAAAAATAAGTTTTAAAGTCGTGGTACAGAAAATAAAATAATATATTATTTCACGCCGCTCTTACAAGGTTACTGAGTATAGTAATAACAATCATGTCTTGAGAGTGAAAGAGATGTACTAAATTACCCTTTATCACGTGAAAGACAGAGATGCAATGACGCAACGTAGTAATTAGGAAATCTAATAGATGGCGTTAATTTTATCTAGTATGGGAGAAATCAGCGTGATTCTTTCAGAAGGGCGCATCCTTACGCAGTAATATATAAGTCAATGGTTTTAGAATATTTCTTTCATAGTGGAAACAAGCCTATTATTTGACTAGTTGTCAGTCGCATGCCGCACTGACAGTATGCTGCATGAATCAAAAGAAGACAAGTAAAAATACCCAGTTAAAAAACTTTTCATTAAAACATGGAGCGGATCTCCGCACCGTTATTTTAAAATGTCACTAACCTCCTTGATCCTCTGCAGCAGCGGCTCAAGCCAGTGCACGTTGCATTCCACGTGGGAGTCCAGGAAGGTCAGCACGGGTGCGGTGGCCGCATCTGCGCCGCGGACCCTGGACCGCATCAGACCCTCGCGCTTGGAGTTCCTGATCACGCGCACCTTGCGAATGGAGCGGAGGGCCGCACCGTCCTCGGCTGGTGGTAGAAAAAAAAATTTAAACTTTATTACACGAAAAGCTTTGTACAGAAGATGGACTTAACGCTCTAGGGCATTATATTCCAGTCATACTTTTTACTGCATGTGCACCGCCTGAATTTTCTCTGCTTGGCCCTATGGTTGACTGGTAGAGAATGCCTTCGGCATTAAGTCCACCATTGTACACATGTTTGTGCAGAACTTAAATAAATAAAAAATAAATAAATAAATACTTTTGGGCTAAGCAGAAATGATTAGTGAGCGATGCGATAAAGAAAAAACTAAACTCAAGAAGATAAGATGAAGGTCTGTGGTTTCTTTTACGCGGGATTGGGAATAGGCTAGATGACACCACTAATCGTTGACATACTCTTTGTTATCTGTCAAAACGGCCAGCCTCCATAGATTTTGTATGGGAATAAAAAATCGTGTCGTCATGGTAGTCGGTCATCTGAAAACGGAGTCAATTGACCGAATATTCATTGAATTTTGTGTGTTTAAAAATTGGTTTCTACAGCTTTTTGAAACTATACTGGTTGTATTAATTAACTTCATGGGGTCTTTTTTTAAACGCTTGAAAATATTTAAGTTTTCTATCTTTGATAAGAGAGGTTGGTCTCGAACACGATTCAAATTATTATGTAATAACGAAAAAACTATTTTTTCCCTTTTACCTTCGGTTATTCATATAACTACGCGTAAGCTACTGGCATACGAGTGACTAATAATTAAACAAGGAACAAGGTCGATTTCGTGTTACTGTTCTACAATCGTTCTGACTAGACACAATAGCAAATGTATATTTATTCATTTGACAGATTTAAACCGTGACATACAAGTCCTTGGCTGTTTTTTTTTTCATGAGGTTACCGTCGCAGTCAGGCCTATATGACACCGACACGTTCGCACGCGGAAGCGAATCTCTGCGATAACACTACGCAACGAAACTTATTTTATTTTTATTTATTTAAGACAATAAACAATTGTACAATTCAGGTTACAAACTGTTTAACATTAATATTACTTATTGTACAACCAGCATCATTATCCCCTTCTTACATGTAAAGATTTTCTTCTTCTGTGGTTCTGCAGTGTTTTCGGGATGAGTGTTCATCCCGTTTGGTTGGATCTACTGGAATTTGGAGGTTACTTCAATTAGAGTATATCCCAGTTCCTGCTATTGGTTCCTAATCATGGTTGGAAATAACAAAAGCGAAATGTTTGCGTCTGTGTAGGGGCCATTTCACAGTTATCTGCGAAACCGTACAGACACGGCAATTTTATTTTCAATTGTAAATAGTAAGTTAGATTGAAGGACTATCAGACAATTAAAGATATTAATTAAATATTAAGGCGATTATAAGTTCTGCATGGACCTCTCACGAACTCGGCGGATTATGCTATTATATGATATGATTATGATAATTCAATGACAGTAAGTATCCCTAACAATAGTACGCCAATACAATACAACTCGAAACTATCACATATATCCGACAACTTATTTCGTAAATCTAGTCCGATTTGTCGAAACTGCTCCAACTAGCCCGGTGTGAAGTGAAATGAATAGTTAAAATCCCCATTGTTTGCCGTACAATCGGTGTGAAACACTGTTTTGTTTCTGTATTACTAAACGAGATTTCTAACGATGTTAAAATTCACTCGGCGCTATGATACCTATACGATATTATATGGAATTGCCTATTGTATGTATGAATGTTGTAGTAATAAAAGTGAACAATTAAGCGTTAATTGGTTAATATTACTTTATTAGGAAACACTTGTCCGTGAATGTATGTATTTACCTTCAAAAAAGTCAGTAAGATGTTAACAATGGACCGTTTGATTGCATCGATATCAACAAAATTTAAGAAAATGACAAATTTTAAATCGAAATGTTCAGCATGTTATCTTCAATAACAGTGACAGACAGTTCAGTAACAGGCCCAAGACACAACTGCGGCGTACTATCTGCGATGATGTAGCCGCGGTGACTGTTTGACTTGCAGTCGGGAGCTCGGAGCTCGGAGTCGGGAAGTTGGCGGTGTTACACCCCCGTGCCTCGGAGAGCACGTTAAGCCGCTGGTCCTGCACCTGTGGGGCGACCGCCTAACTGAAAGCTATTCATTTACGATAGCTATTGACGATGACTATAAGCTAGCGATCGCTTTGCCTTGGAGCGACCGCCTAAGGATCGCGATAGCTATGCCTACCCGATAGCTTTCGTGAATGAATGGAATAACGGCGTTTTGTTCAGCTATGTTAGTGTAAAAACTTGGCGTACTGCCAAGTTTAATTAATACTATTAAAAATATTTTAAAATTACTATTTATTTGAGAAATGATGATGCATTATCAGTTTACCTGTTAAAATGCGTTAGAATAAGGTATAAACATCAAAATGACACATATCCAAAACACTTCAAACGAAGTGAAAACCAAACGCGTGACAACTAGTCTCTTTGCGTGACAAGGACAAATCCAGTGTTTCCTTTAAAAAATTCCTTGTTGAAATGGTAGTTTCTAGGGCTAAAGTGTAACCTAAAATACAAATAAAAGGAGTTGTTATGAAATGGTACTCAATCATGAGCAACGATTAAACGTGGTTTTTCTGATAAAGAAAATTATCTACATTGTGTCTGCAAAGACAAAATAATTTTACACAGCCCCGTTTTTATTTAAAAAAAAAATTTGTTTCGATTTTTGGTCAGAGTGATTTCACATTTTTACGACAAAATGGAGGATAACATTACTGAAATATATATACACATTATACCTTAGTTTGTAAAATCTCATCAAGTTATTTTGACGTATAATTTTGGTAGATTTATAAAAATACAGTTGGTAGCACTGCTTATGAAGTTATGTTTTCGCGCATCATTGTTAAATTAATAAAATAAGATAAAACTTTTTTCGCTCAATCTCCCTCGGAAGAAACTTCTACAAATTGTTCCAAGTAAGTACTTTCTGTATACTTTCACGGGTAAAACATGTAATGGAACTTCCATTTGAGTATTTTTTATAGTGCATTTATCACATTTTCAGAATGCCGGTATCGAGACTCGTTAGTGTCTGCCAACTGGAAATATTGGTGTTGTGGATGGAGGTGCACCCACTGCAGGCCAGAGGAACCCTATTTGCTACTCCACGGGGGTAACAAATGGGCCTCCAGCCGTGGAGTGAATTGGCCTCTCGACTCAACGCAGTGAGTGATGGCGTGTTGAAAAGCCCCAAAGATTGGAGACAAGTAAGTATATCTTCCCACAAAAGTACCTAAGTACAAAGTTAATCGGCATTTTGTGTACATTGATGTGATTCTTGTTTGTTTGTTTGTTATAAAACTCAGAGGCAAAAGCCTGGTGATTCTTTTTATTGCATGAATGATTCATACTATCAACTAACGTTAAGAAGTCTGTTAACCAAGCATATAACTCACTAATAGTGCTTTATTTGGTTTGTAAACAGCAAAATAATTGGGTATAATTCCATGAAAAGCTGCTATCCTTCCATGTAATTTAAAGAAAAATCTATATGCTATTATTTCATTTTAAGTCTCTCTGTTTTATTATTAGACTTTTTGGTTTACTTATGAGATGAGTAAGTAATTTTAAGCAAAGTTGTGGGTGGGTTAGATCATATTCATGGAAATATGTTCAATTATTGATGCGTTGAGGTGACTAACATTTGTGTTTGTAGTGTGCTTTAATATTGGAATGATTTAAAGTCAAAACTAAAAAAGAAGGTGTTGGCTATGAGGCAACACTGCTTTGGGACAGCTAATTTTCTAATACTTACATAAATAAATAAAATAAATAAATATTTCACAACAATCACACCAATTCTCTAGTCCCAAATAAAGCTATGAGGCTTGTGTAATGGGTACTAGACAACGGATAAACATACTTAAATTTATTTTTTTTGTAAATAAATACATATTATACATAGAAAACACCCAGATCAGTACAAACACACATGTTCATGCACACTTATGCTTGTACTGTGCGGGGATTGAACCCGCTACCCTTGGTTTTAGAAGTCCGACCTGTGGACCACTGCACCAAGCGGTCGTCATTTCTAACACCTGTATATAATATAGGAAATATTTTATGTTGTTATTATTTAATGATGCCTGAGCTTATGACACATTTCTCAGATACAACATACAAATAAGTAGGTATATACGGTTGCGTTATTAATGTTGTAAAAATACTTTCATGCTATTTTACAGATGGGGTTAGACCAACCCTCAACCTCAAAGGCCCTGCCACCGGCACCTGTCCCTGAAGTAGAAGAAGAGGATGTGGCCTTTATAAGACTTGCGCTCGAGGAGGCGCATGAGCAAGAAGTGCTTATCAAAAATAAAAAAGTCTTGATTTATATAATGGTTTCATTTATTACTTAGGGTACCTATTTTTAGTACCAACATACTAGAGTCTAGAGCCTCTTCTTTCACACAGCAAATGCAGCTAAGCATAGTCTTCCCGACAAATTCTGAATACCTATGTAGACCCCATTGTAGTTATCAGTCTATGCATTCCTCCACAGTCAGTCCACGAGAGCTTAATGCCACAAGACTCGCAATATTTTGTTTTCGCAACTGAAAAATCATAAATTATAAGCTACCACATATATAAAACTCAATTTCATATATCAATTAACTCAAATTAGTATCATTTGTAATTAAATACAAAGCAAAATCACTTATTTACGATGATAGCAGTTAGTGGATTAGTAACTGCTTTCGATGACATAAGGAATAGCTTTCATGACAGCTACTCTGTGGGGCGACCGCCTAACGTGATAGCTATTGGAATCGCAATCGTTTATGACGTCACAAGGGTATTTCGTACCGCCGATGAAAGCTATTAGCTAGTCAAGTGTAGTCACGTGACCTTAACAATTTGAAAGCTATTGAACGAATGGTTATGGAAAGATTTGACAGATAACCCGACCGCCTAATTTTTTGGAAGGCCAGAGTAGCTGTCATGAAAGCTATTCCTTATGTCATCGAAAGCAGTTACTAATCCACTAACTGCTATCATCGTAAATAAGTGATTTTGCTTTGTATTTAATTACAAATGATACTAATTTGAGTTAATTGATATATGAAATTGAGTTTTATATATGTGGTAGCTTATAATTTATGATTTTTCAGTTGCGAAAACAAAATATTGCGAGTCTTGTGGCATTAAGCTCTCGTGGACTGACTGTGGAGGAATGCATAGACTGATAACTACAATGGGGTCTACATAGGTATTCAGAATTTGTCGGGAAGACTATGCTTAGCTGCATTTGCTGTGTGAAAGAAGAGGCTCTAGACTCTAGTATGTTGGTACTAAAAATAGGTACCCTAAGTAATAAATGAAACCATTATATAAATCAAGACTTTTTTATTTTTGATAAGCACTTCTTGCTCATGCGCCTCCTCGAGCGCAAGTCTTATAAAGGCCACATCCTCTTCTTCTACTTCAGGGACAGGTGCCGGTGGCAGGGCCTTTGAGGTTGAGGGTTGGTCTAACCCCATCTGTAAAATAGCATGAAAGTATTTTTACAACATTAATAACGCAACCGTATATACCTACTTATTTGTATGTTGTATCTGAGAAATGTGTCATAAGCTCAGGCATCATTAAATAATAACAACATAAAATATTTCCTATATTATATACAGGTGTTAGAAATGACGACCGCTTGGTGCAGTGGTCCACAGGTCGGACTTCTAAAACCAAGGGTAGCGGGTTCAATCCCCGCACAGTACAAGCATAAGTGTGCATGAACATGTGTGTTTGTACTGATCTGGGTGTTTTCTATGTATAATATGTATTTATTTACAAAAAAAATAAATTTAAGTATGTTTATCCGTTGTCTAGTACCCATTACACAAGCCTCATAGCTTTATTTGGGACTAGAGAATTGGTGTGATTGTTGTGAAATATTTATTTATTTTATTTATTTATGTAAGTATTAGAAAATTAGCTGTCCCAAAGCAGTGTTGCCTCATAGCCAACACCTTCTTTTTTAGTTTTGACTTTAAATCATTCCAATATTAAAGCACACTACAAACACAAATGTTAGTCACCTCAACGCATCAATAATTGAACATATTTCCATGAATATGATCTAACCCACCCACAACTTTGCTTAAAATTACTTACTCATCTCATAAGTAAACCAAAAAGTCTAATAATAAAACAGAGAGACTTAAAATGAAATAATAGCATATATGTAGATTTTTCTTTAAATTACATGGAAGGATAGCAGCTTTTCATGGAATTATACCCAATTATTTTGCTGTTTACAAACCAAATAAAGCACTATTAGTGAGTTATATGCTTGGTTAACAGACTTCTTAACGTTAGTTGATAGTATGAATCATTCATGCAATAAAAAGAATCACCAGGCTTTTGCCTCTGAGTTTTATAACAAACAAACAAACAAGAATCACATCAATGTACACAAAATGCCGATTAACTTTGTACTTAGGTACTTTTGTGGGAAGATATACTTACTTGTCTCCAATCTTTGGGGCTTTTCAACACGCCATCACTCACTGCGTTGAGTCGAGAGGCCAATTCACTCCACGGCTGGAGGCCCATTTGTTACCCCCGTGGAGTAGCAAATAGGGTTCCTCTGGCCTGCAGTGGGTGCACCTCCATCCACAACACCAATATTTCCATTTGGCAGACACTAACGAGTCTCGATACCGGCATTCTGAAAATGTGATAAATGCACTATAAAAAATACTCAAATGGAAGTTCCATTACATGTTTTACCCGTGAAAGTATACAGAAAGTACTTACTTGGAACAATTTGTAGAAGTTTCTTCCGAGGGAGATTGAGCGAAAAAAGTTTTATCTTATTTTATTAATTTAACAATGATGCGCGAAAACATAACTTCATAAGCAGTGCTACCAACTGTATTTTTATAAATCTACCAAAATTATACGTCAAAATAACTTGATGAGATTTTACAAACTAAGGTATAATGTGTATATATATTTCAGTAATGTTATCCTCCATTTTGTCGTAAAAATGTGAAATCACTCTGACCAAAAATCGAAACAAATTTTTTTTTAAATAAAAACGGGGCTGTGTAAAATTATTTTGTCTTTGCAGACACAATGTAGATAATTTTCTTTATCAGAAAAACCACGTTTAATCGTTGCTCATGATTGAGTACCATTTCATAACAACTCCTTTTATTTGTATTTTAGGTTACACTTTAGCCCTAGAAACTACCATTTCAACAAGGAATTTTTTAAAGGAAACACTGGATTTGTCCTTGTCACGCAAAGAGACTAGTTGTCACGCGTTTGGTTTTCACTTCGTTTGAAGTGTTTTGGATATGTGTCATTTTGATGTTTATACCTTATTCTAACGCATTTTAACAGGTAAACTGATAATGCATCATCATTTCTCAAATAAATAGTAATTTTAAAATATTTTTAATAGTATTAATTAAACTTGGCAGTACGCCAAGTTTTTACACTAACATAGCTGAACAAAACGCCGTTATTCCATTCATTCACGAAAGCTATCGGGTAGGCATAGCTATCGCGATCCTTAGGCGGTCGCTCCAAGGCAAAGCGATCGCTAGCTTATAGTCATCGTCAATAGCTATCGTAAATGAATAGCTTTCAGTTAGGCGGTCGCCCCACTGGCCTTCCAAAAAATTAGGCGGTCGGGTTATCTGTCAAATCTTTCCATAACCATTCGTTCAATAGCTTTCAAATTGTTAAGGTCACGTGACTACACTTGACTAGCTAATAGCTTTCATCGGCGGTACGAAATACCCTTGTGACGTCATAAACGATTGCGATTCCAATAGCTATCACGTTAGGCGGTCGCCCCACTGATCTCTCTCCGGCTTGTCGGATTGCCGTCTCACCGAACTTTGAGCGTGAAGGAACAGTGAGTGCACCTGTGTATTGCGCTCACACTTGTGCTCTACGAGTATAATATCTCCTGCGTAGTTGGATGATCTCAGTTGAGATTGGCCGCCGTGGTCGAAATCGGTCAGGAGGACTATTGTGCCGTACCTACTGCAAGTGTGCGCCGGCGATTAAATACGAGTATTATGCTAATGTGACTCTTTTAAACGAGTGTGAATGACATTCCTGTTATCTTGACACAAAAGTAACACTAACGTAATATGACATAAGCAAATTAACTCCGGTATGTGGTTAGCAAATAACAAATATTGTCGATGTTATGTCAAACATAAGATGACTAAGATAGCCAGAATGTCAAGGCCAGAATATATGATACAAAATTTAACACATGTCACACTTAATTCAATTCTAAAATTAGAATGACGTTTAGGACTTATTGTGTCTGCTAATAGGCTAAATGATTTTGTGAAAATAAACACACTTAAAGAAAAATGGAATGTCACAAGCAGGACTTGAAGCCGCGCTTCTCGCAAACCGGGCGATTGCTCTCCCAATTGAGCTCAATAGATCTAATAATATACGTCAAGCAGACTACTGAATAGAAAGGTACTTAAATTGAATATAACTAACGATATATACTCAAAAAACATGGATAATAACACTCAAACAGACGCCATATATACAGACTTTCAAAAAGCCTTTGACAAGGTAGACCACGAACTGCTCTTAATGAAAATTGCCTATAATGGCATTCGTGGAAACTTATTGAGATGGTTTTCGTCATGTATCATGAATAGAAGTCAAAAGGTCGTTATCAATGGGTTTCAATCTCATAGTATTCATGTGACTTCAGGGGTTCCGCAGGGGTCCATTCTTGGTCCCCTCTTGTTTATAATCTTCATCAATGATATTAAAAAATGTTTTTACAATAGTAACTTTTTAATGTATGCTGATGATTTGAAAATTTTTAAAACTATTACATCGATATCTGATTGCGTTTTATTACAACAGGATTTAAACAGGCTTTCTCAATACTGCATTAACAATAAATTGCATTTAAGTTTGCCAAAGTGTAGTTGTATATTTTTTTCTAAAAAACATAGTGTAATAAATTATGACTATTCTCTTTGCAATGTTTTATTAAATAAAGTCACATCAATGCGTGATTTAGGAATCATACTGGACAATAAGTTGCATTTGGACCTCCACATAGATAAAATTGTTAAAAGAGCGTATCAAATGTATGGTTTTATAATGAGGTCATCTAAACACTTTAAGAAGCCTAGTACGTACTTATATCTTTATAAAACTTTGGTCCGCTCCCAACTTGAATATGCTATACCAATATGGAACCCACTGTATAAAAAGTATGCTGAATCAATCGAAAGGGTGCAATGTAAATATTTAAGATCAATGCACTATAGGTGTTATGGCACTTACATGTCTAGTGAGCAATTGTTAGATAAATATAAATTGTTCCCTCTTCAATCCAGGCGAAAACTTCTTGTATGTATGGTACTTCATGGTATTGTTAATAATAAGTTTGATTGTACTGATTTGACCAATGGTATATGTTATATTGTCCCAAGAACTGTTTTTAGGCGGCAGGTGCGGCGCGCGCCTAACCTATTTGCAACTGCCAAATATCGTACGAATGCGGGTCTTCGCTCACCTCTACGACAAATGCTAGATCTGTATAATAATAACTTTATTAAATCTGACATATTTCATTTATCCGAAGGTCAATTCAAGCGTTCTATCTTAAGTATGCTAAACCCTCTTTAGTGACCTAATCTTATCCGACTTCTAAATAATTACGAGTATTTGTTGTTTTTTTTAACTTGTCAGTAAATGTTAATTATGACTACTTCCTTATTGCAAATTTTTTTTTTGATCACTTATTATTTTATGTAGCATGTATATTAGTTTACATGAGCATATATATAGTTAGTTAGTTATAAAGTTAGTTCCACATATTACACTACTGGTGACTGCACCTTACCACTTTTGTTGGCTGTTGTTTGCTTCGCGACCGATTAGTTAATTTAATTTGTATTTGTATTATATGTGGATAGTGTGTTGACTGCATATTTATTAATAATAACATAAGCCTAAAATATTGTACCACGATAAAGTATGTAGTTGTTTGCTATCCCAAATATATAGAAAAAAAATTGAATTTAACTATATATATACTTACGGTTGTCACTAAAGTCGTCGACGAGGATAATTTCTTTGATGAGATGCTCGGGACTTCTATTCAAGACGCTGCGAAATAAGAAATATTTAAATTAGCCGCTGGAAGATTCAATGGCAGTATTTTATGTAAGCTGTTCATATTTTAATTCAGTTCCCAATAAAAGATATAGAAACTAATTGCAGAGACTTGATACTAAATAGTTTGAATTCACAGAATGACTATAAAACATTTCAATCAAACATATTGCAGTTTGAAGAAATGCAAACAAGTTGAAAAAAAAATTGATAACTAACTAATTTTGTTTTCTTTTGCAACCTAAATGTCTCGATCAAAACAGATAAGAGATTTTGTGCATACTATAGTCTTTAATAATGATAATAATAAATCATTTATTCCACACCATAATTTTAGTAACTATTAACACTAAAAACACATACAACTTAAGATATAATTAATCTAGTTTCATCTACTAATGACTATGGTGGGTACCCGAACTAGGAAAAATCCTGTGTCTCAGGCCATCAACCTTTGAATTGTAACATAGAAAGAGACACTGAAAATCAACAGCTTTAACAACTTTAGATTATTAAGTATTTCTTAGACCTTTTAAATACTTAGAAAAGTATTCTTCACTTCTAATCCCGCTCCATCTGGGGCTGATGTTAAGAATACTTTTCAGGTATCGGTGCTATCTAAGAGCGAAAGCTTTCAACGAATATTGTGATACCTTCACCGAATCGGAATATTCCCATTACATGTAGGTATATCAAACAGGTCGACATTTATTGGATTGAATTGAATTTTATTGATAAGAGCCCTCTGTGATGCAGTGCTCGCCGGGGTTACATTATTCAAATAGCTTTCAATACTATTGTTCCCAGCTATTGTTAAATCATTCACATACGCTCCAAAGCTGTGGACGGGAAGGGTAAACTTTGAAGACGATAACAAAGTGAATTACTACCGTCAAGTAACTTCCTCTACAATTTGTGAAGAATGTGTGTAAATGACTCCGATATAGAACTGTTAACTAATTGCTTAGCAAACAAGAAAATAATATTCTTGTTGTGCTTCTAAGCGAAGACTACCATCAGATCATAATTCATTACCTTCATGACTTTTTAATTCAGAAGCCTGTCACTTCAAAATTAGTAGGCAATTAGTACCAATAAATTTGGTAATATTTTGGTAATTAGCCCCTTAATCTTCTTGAGATGACTGACATTCCAATTAAAGAAGAATTAGTACCTAACGACAGTCCGGAGAAGTGTCGACCTCGCTTCGTTGTGGAAGGTGATGATGACGCTGGTCAGAGGAAGGTCATCATCGTACTTTTTGAGACGGCACCTGAAAACAAATTATATTTTAGGAAACCTCAATCATGAAGCGGTTCGTTTTATGCAAAAAAGAATAAGATCTAGTTCCAATTTTAATAATACTTAATGTTACAAATTAGGTACTTAAAACAATAACACAAATGTCAAGGCTAAATAAATGTCACCTATTCAAATGTTTCCAACCGCTAAATTAGAAGGCTGATATTTAAATGGATACATTAGTAAATGTAGACTAATAAATTAGAGCTTTGCCAGGCAGAAGCTAGACAGGTACTTATAAATAGATTTGATGCAAAGGATTTAATTTAGGACCAGTAACACGTTTAAGACTCATGACTATTCTAAGAGTCAGGGCACACTTGTGGCGACGCGTCGCCGCGTCACGCGACTGTCACTAATAGGCGGGCACGCTGTTATTTGTGAGCTGTTGTGACAACATGCTTTATCAGCCCCCATGCCTTAAAGATATTTATAATATGTCAATCTACCTCTATATATTTAGTAAATTGCCAGAAAGACTGAAAGTACTCGAAGGAATTATATTTAAGAAAAAATTGAATGAATGGCTGCAAAATAAATGTTTTTATAGTTAAAGTGAATATTTTAATTGTAATGACTATGATATTTAATTTAATTACTTAATATAATCAAAATTTAAAATCTACTACTAATATTTGCATGCCTGTACGCAGTCTGAATACATTAGACTTTTATTTCTAAAACCTTTGTATTATTGCAAATAAACTATTTCTATTGCTATGGTAGACCTTTAATAGGCATGATGACACCTACCGTAAATATTTACAAGACCATGGTGTTTTAAAAACATAACCTCCATGAAACTAGTAAATCAATTTATTTCCAAAAAGTTGTAGAAACCAATTTTTATTTACATAGAATTCAATAAATATTCAGTAGTCAATTGACTTCGATTTCTGATACTAAATTATGACGTCAAATTATTAGTATTCCCATATAAAATCTATGGACGCAGATCGTTTTGACAGATGATAAAGAGAGTATGTCAACGATTGGTGGTGTCATCTAGCGGATATGTAGACGGGTTGACTATCCTGTTAAACAGTTTTATCGCTTTTTACGAGAATCAGAAATAAGATCAATTCATGACCTGCTCATATATGTTTTGTTGGAGGCAGATACTTGCACTGATAGATGTTTTATCGTGCTCGTAATACCACCTTGTAATTGCTTTATAACTAGTCAAGTTCATTACATGGAAATATAATCGTGGTTTTATTATTTCAATTAACATCTTCATGATCGTGTCAGTCAAATCGGAAGTCATCATCTTTAAGATGAGTTCTCTTTAAATAAAGATCATTTATTACCCTTTAATTTAAGTTTTTAATAGTTAAGATCATCTTAACCTTATCTTCGTTTGTGAGATTCAAGTAACAGTTAAGACCGAGTCACTTTATGGCATATGAAGTCATATGAGTGACCTGCCTTGGGCAGTGTTACCAAAAATAAGATTCAGTAGATTCGCGTCAGCATTATGAAGTATGTAAGTTATTGCTCAAATTTAAGAAAGCTAAAATGATGTTAAGGATGGAAGTGGCAAACCATGAAATCAAATTCCTGGTGGACAAATTAACTTTAAAATAAATAACTTTATTTCACCATACCATAGATCCATATTATTGTTACTAAACAAATGACTTAATGACTATTGATAATAAACTATATTTATGCATACCAATGAAGATGGTGTGCATCAGTGACGATCACTCTTGCCACGAAAGCTCTCGGTATATATAGCTAGCGGCACTAACATATTCGATCTATTATAATTTGGCTTCAGTTGAATTTGACAAAACCTACCATATTAAACAGACTGACTTACGAAATAGTGGTAGTGACATACTTCACCTATTTAAAACTTGGTTTCAGTAGAATTTAGTATGATCTACCATGGCCGATCTGGAAGTTTTCAAACAGGCTTCGGACTCAGGTTGGTCGAAGTAAGGAGAACATGGCCAGGTGGGGATTTTCGGCAAGCTCCGATGTGGACTGTGTTTGCGGTGCAGTGCAAACTATGGCACACTTAACATCGTGCCCGGCCTGCCCCAACACCTGCACGCCAGCGGATCTAATGAACTGCAGCCGATCCGCATTACAAGTGGCTGAATTCTGGACTGTCACGGTGTAATTCCTCGTGTTCCATCGACACGCTAAGAAGAAGAAGTAGAATTTTCAAAAGCTACCATATTAATCTGGTTCCCCTAATTGGTGGGACTACTCGGTTCCCCTGCGTTGTTCATTACCGGTGTTTGCAGTAGTCATATGCAAGTAACTCACAAGTGACCCGCCTTGGGTCTCGTTGACCTCTGTCTGCGGATAGAGGTCACACATGACAGTGGGTGTTTCCTCATTGTATTCGTACGTACATACATAATGACAATAATTGCTACTGGAATTTAAGAATCAGAAGACTTTCGTGTATTGCTCCGTCCTTTACTTGGTGCGTGAGGTGATAAGGTTCTTTGTGAGCTGTATATTTTATTTGTGTGCATGAACATGTCTGTTTGTACTGGTCTGGGTGTTATATGTATTTATGTAAGTTTATTTTTAATACCACTGTTGATTCTGATATCTGTAACACAAGTGCTTTAGCTACTTACCGCGGAGTCAGATCAATTAATGTGATGTTGTTGTATATTTGTTGTTGTATATTTATATTTTTGTTGTTCCTACACATAGGTAAGCGTGAGACGTTTTGGGAATTCAAACCCGTCACCTTGCTTCCCGACGGACCTACAGACATCCCTGAAAGCACTACAGTCAGCAAAACTAAGCGTGAGTTTGATGAGCATTCGTTGATTGGTGTTGATGAAAAGTGTGGACGTTACGTACCTACTTCTATTTTTAACTTTTACAAATCATAAATCAACTATTTATTAAGACAATGTATGATAGCTATGTCGAAATGAGCTAAAACATAAGTTGTCTTACTGTAACTTACATTCCACTGAATAATTTACCAATAACCAGCAACAAACATACAGTCAGCGTTCAATTTATAGTGGCACTTTAGTACCATGCCAAAATAACATTTTAAACGTTCCTCTTGTCAATCAGTTGAAATCTGTCAAAATTGTTATTATGACACGGTACGTACTAAAGTGTAATATAGTAGATATTTTTGACGCTGGCTGAACCTAAAGTCTTCTTCTTCTTCTTCTTTCGTGTCGGGCCTACAGTAGGATCATACTATAAGATACTTACATAGCATTCCTTGTATCCGGAATGGCCCTGTTACTTGGCAGGTTATCCGACGCGGCCTGGTTGAACCGATTCCTCACATACGGGTCCGAGTCCTTGAGCCCCCCCGCCACGTATCCTCCCTCGTCGAAGTACGTCCTGCCCGTACTTCCTGTTCCGTACTGGTCTTCGGGTGATGCTGGACTGCTCTCTGTTTCTTCAACATGCTGCTTGATGAGACGAAGCGCTATGTTCTCTTCCTGGAACAAAAGAGAGAGGATATTAGTTAGGCAATGTAAATATTAGTTAAATTTTGTGCTTTTGATGGTACGTTTTTTATATTCTGCTTTCCAGACATTTTTGGACACAATTTCGCCTGATGGTAAGTGACGATGTGACCGACCGTAAAACCCTGTTCACCCTTTACTTGAAATAACGTAAACCAACTAAGTACATTAACCGTTCATAAAGACTCAAAGCTCTTATCGTCTCGCGTACCTAGTATCAAGTTGTCAAGTTGATAGTTCATACCAAAAAGTGGAACCACAATATAAGCAAAAAGTCACTACGAAACATCCGCTTTTACGTAACGATTTTTTTACCTCATAATCCCTCACTTAAAAGCTGTATTTAAACTTTATTCAAATGATAAAAATTTTGAAGCATGAATTTTCTGCCCCTTTCGTTTTGCTTTAAAATACTTTTGCAATGTGCCATAATCCTAAAACCACAGATTCATTTAACACATTACCATTATTGGTGTAACAGCATGATGACAGCTATCCAACCCTCATCTTAATTTTCCGAAAAAACCCAGTTTTATCCAGGGTTTAGCGCGAAAATGGCGGCGCTCGGACTGCCAACATGACGCAATCACCACATAACTTATTCATTAGAACATTCCTAGTAGTCTCGTGTTTATTAAACGCTTTCTACAAGAGTATCAACAGAAATATACGATGAAAAATCCATATTTCTAGTTTTAGCTAGCAGAAGTCACAAATTAACGCTGGTGGTGCTTTATGACTTCTGATGGTCCAGACTCACTGTAAATACTATTTCTGATATTGCAAGAATTCAATAATATGGCATTGGTATAAAATTTAGTACATACTTGATGGAGAATTACTACTCTCGGAATCCTTTACCACTAAAGTCCACTGGACGGAACATAAGTATTCTGAAAACATAATTATGTATTAATGTCGTGCGTGATAGATAACAAACAGGGGGACAAAACATTTAAGTAATCGATATTTTTCTGGAAGGACTTACAAGGTCGTCGTTAGGCAAACGCGAAAATGATGACTATCTTATTTGTTCAATTCCTTTTACCGGACAAAGTATAAAAAATATATATGGAATAAAAATTCCAGACAATTTTTTCTGTCGGGGGTTACGGCGTGCTCATCAGAGCAACGCAATCCCCGAATAAGTTATTTATTAGATGAAGAGCTGTGCCTCAGTGGAAATAGCAGACAGTGTCACTCATTACTCTAGGTATTCAATTAAGTAACTCTGCCATTGGAGCACCAGTCAATCAGCTGAAAAGGTGTTTCTTTCGGATGGTGCAGGTATCATACCACAACATTGATGAATATTGGTTAACTTGCATCCTAAAGAGCACTTAAATAAATTCGGACGGACGTTGTGTCACGGTCTCTCAATTAGTAGAGCAATCGCCCAGCTTGCGAGAGGTGCGGGTTCGAGTCCTGCCTGTAGCAGTCCGATTTTTTCCTTGTGTGTTTTGATTTCACATTGAA
The DNA here is from genome assembly GCA_963921415.1 of Pyrausta despicata. Lineage (NCBI taxonomy): Eukaryota > Metazoa > Arthropoda > Insecta > Lepidoptera > Crambidae > Pyrausta > Pyrausta despicata. The sequence continues at coordinate 1,106,337 of OY992851.1, forward strand.
AAGAAATTTGCATTGTTAATGCTAAAAATATAGTAACTCAAGCATGTAACATTTGAGACATACTGTAAATAACTTCGGATTGATTTCACGTTTACGTTTGTGAAGTTCCTGGGGTACAAGGTTATTATCAATAGGTATTATTCGTTAAGCCCAGTCAGAGGCCCTCGGGCGACTTAATAACATCTGAAATCAAGGTTGGTGATTTACCTTACCCCTTCACCAATCCGCACTGAGCTTGCGTGGTGAATTGTGGCTCGGACCACCCCATAGTTGAGGTGAGGCCTGTGACCAGTAGCAGGACGTATTTAGACTGATGAGAGAAGGTTTAAATGGAGTACCTTCCAAATATTTTCCTGGTGTTGAACCTTGTTTTATAACTAACTGTTTGTTCGTATTCTGGTCTCGTCCTCATTTCATATTCGCTGAAATTTCTTGAAGCTTACGAACGTGTTAGCGGAAATCTTGCTTTTATTTATGTTTCATTAGAAGACCCCGCAAACGTGGTCCTGCCCGTTGTTTTTAGAAAAAAAGTGACCAAGATCCTGTTTTATCCAAAGGCAGCATTTATTCGGGATAAAAAGTATCCTATCACCCAAATCAGCTCATGCCCTGTCTGTACACCAAATTTCATCAAAATCCATTAACTAGTTTGAGAGTGATTGACTTATAAACATCTAAACAAACAAACTTTCACATTTATAATATTAGTGTGATTTGTGAAGTGAGGTCCATCTTACAGAATTGACTCAGAAGGAATTTATTTATTTTATTTTATTTTATTTATTCATGGCTCACATGACAAGTTACAGTCAGTGAATAACAAAAAGTAAAGCAGTATACAGAGCTAGACTGAAACTCTTAACATGTAAGCACAATTTGTGCTAAGTTAAATGAAATGTTAGAGGGTTAAAACTTATAAATACAGATAATATATAGTCTATCAACTATATTAGTTGTGTTAGTATTATAGTAAAAAGGAACTAATAACAAGAACAGGTGTGAATAACTTACTTAATTATACACAAGTAAATACAACTTGTGATTTAATCGACACGACAAGAGAGAATCTTATTAATTTCTTTTTTGAATTTGTACATACTGCATGAAAAAATATCCAAAGATGTAGGTTTAGAGAGGGTTTCATTATACGAACGGCACATTCTAGAAATAGGGTTAAAAAATGATGGTTTAAAGGTAGTAGCGTTAGGAGAGGCTTAAAAGAACTAAACCATTGTGAAAAATGCTTGATAGGGAGCAAAAAACATTACAACATATTCCATACTTGTGTTCAGGGTCTCGAATTTTTTATATCTATTCTGATAAGAAAATTTTTGGCTTGCTTAACCATTAACAAAGATCTAGAGATTTTAGACGTTACTCATAAGGATCAAGATGGAGAGGGTGTAGGGGTTCCAAATAATGACGAAAAGCAAGGAAAAATAGAAAAATCAACAATCCAGCCAGACAAAGTAAAGTACTTTCAGATGACTACGAAAGATTATATTGAAATAGTAAATTCTACTCAATTATTATTCATATCTGTTTATGGTAATGCCAAATTGAGTTTATGTTAACAAACTGCGAACATATTATCGACTAATCGATGAGGTCACGACCTCCAATAGCAAGTGTCAAGGACAGACTTAGATTTCTTATGTCACATTGAATACTTTTGTGGCATTAGAAAAAGATACCTACTTTACTTATATTTGATTATCATAAAAACATACCTCTCTAGGAACTCTTAAGCATTTTTAACCGTCTTAAAAAAGGGAGGAGGTTCTCAATTCGATCGTATCTTTTTTAATGTATGTTACCGCATATCTCCGGAATATATAGTTTCAATGCTAAACAGTAGAGTGTCCGATTGTCGCCAATACTTTGTTTGTACCTTTTTTAAGATACCAGATGTAACAATTTGTACCGATAAACTTTCATTTATTTATTTCTTCATATTGGTCCCATATACATTTTGTTAAAGCCTAGTCACCCATGAGGAAGATATTGCAGGGAATTCCTCCAAAATCATCAGAAAAAGGTCTGCGGTTAAGTTTTTGCTTATTAATCTTGAGGTGTTAAAGTATTTGCAAACGGGATTCATAATTTCAAAGCGAGATGGTGATGGAGAACCCCTCAATTCTTTGGAGTTCAGGGAATCTTTCACCACAGTTCAGCTTGATTCGTGGCCATTAAAAAGTTTTATAACTATGATAGAATGTAGTTCTGGCGAAAGATAACAGCGGCACCGACTTCAGAATAATTTGGGCAGCAAAAACATAGTTTGAGACTTTTTGAAGGCAGTTTCATTTATTAATATTTTTTATTTATTTTAATGCATAAATCTAGAATGAATTTGATGAAATAAACACTTGTTGGCCCATTGTTCGATGACTGACCAACATTTTTAAAAGAAAAGAAAAAAAACGTTTATTAAATTGTAAAACAACTACTTACAAAATACATGAAGACATAACAAAAAAATAAACAAAAATAAAATAAAAATTAGCTTAAATAAGGACGCACTTTCAACACAATTGTCCCATTTAAATTTCCCTACTTATTTGCCATCGGTAACTTAAGAGAAAATAACCAACAATTTCTCAACGTAGGTAACAGTCAAACTATGATCATAATAATTTTCGAATGAAACTGGTCATGTCTATAAGTTTTTTTTTAAACTTGACATATACTTTTAGTATAAAATTTAAATAAAATGCGTCGATTATGCAAATCTATAAACTAGTTTTAGGTCCGATGGTGTCATCATTTTGTAATAAGAGATATATGGTACCAATTACATGGTGAATTTACAGAGATAGTTTTAAATATATTTTGATGAAATATTTAATAATACATCTCTATGCATCCTTGTATCGGCTACCTCCGTAAAATATGTTTTTGCTATTTGATCTTTTTTTTATTTTTTTAGCATTTATTTGTTAAATCGTCTTAATGATGATTATATTTGGAGTTGTCATTTCTTGTAAGAGTTGTGTCAATTAATATTGTGTAATCATTGTGTATCAATTTTACATGTTAATGTCTGAAAATATGGTCATAATGTTTTAAATAAACTAGATGCATGTTACTGAATCAGAAAAGCAGTCTTTGTTAAAATAATTAATTTAGCAGTCGCACACAATTGTGAAAAAAAAACACTCTGATTTTATTGCTATGTATTATTACAGACATAAAAAGATGACCTTTTATGCTTGACGGTAAAATAACGTCTAGATTAGCAATTTTTCTATTCACACGATGTAATTATCTTTATTCGACATCAATCATGCTAGAGTGGTAGATAATTCGCTATAATTCCGTTCATAATTATTAATTGTATTACTTTTTTTATTAGATACTTAGTTTATATTACGACGCCATCTTCATAAAATTGTAGTTTACATTAAATGTTTGTACAGTGCGGGAATCAGACCCGCGACCTCTTGGTAATAGTTAACTTTTTAACCATTACACCAAAGTGGTCGTCATTAGATCTCAATTAAAATAAAATTACTTATCATGTCTAAGAAGGCATTTCAAATGCTTTTATCTCAGATTGATCTCGTTTGACCAACAAGTCTTGATCCGCTGCACAACTTACGCAACGCATTTCGGAGATGGTGACTAACTCTTCTGGTATCTAGGTTAAGAAGATGTTGTTTACATCGCGCCAACCATTTTTACATAAACCCATCCGAACATGGTGTTACGGATACACGCTCGAAATCGTAACCTTGGCTAATTTATATCAGTACGATTCTGCGACCAGGTGTTTGCGTATTTCTTTTATTGATTGAACTTTTTTTATCTCGAAGTATTTACTAACAAATTTATTTTTTTAGTATATACCTATTTGGGAAATTTTACATACTCAGTTCTTGGCCTGATGCATCAAACTGTTGGGTAAAAGGAAACATAATGAACAAGATTTGTCAACGAGATGTCATTAATAAATAAATTAAAAAGCCTTTTACTTCTTGCAAGTAACATACTGAGACCGAGACGTCAAAGTCTAATGCAAAATTAATGTGCGAAATGAAACTGTACAAGTAATATGGTTTGTACGTGTTTTCTTTATTTGAATAAAGTATTATTATTTATTATTATACTTAGAAAACATTATGCAGTGAAAAAATAAAACAATACTTAAGAAAACTAATGATCTATCTCTATTCAGTACATAATGTACAATTTAAATTTCATTATTCGCTTCTGCAAGAACCCCTCTGCAGGTGAAGACTTCAAGGTGACCTATTGTCGCCTAAATTATTTGTAGCTGTATTGGAAACGATAATAAGATGACATTTCCCCTGTTCCGGTCCTGTTTGACTGTAATCAAATCTTACAAACTAAATCGTAGCCTTTTAGCGAAGGTTGTCTGGAAGAGATCGCTACAAGCGATAAAACCACCTAAATAGTACCTACATCTTTTTTCTCAAACAATAAAGTGTTAATCTATCTATCTATCTATCAAAATTTTATCCACTTGTCGGTGTCCGATTGACCTGAAATTTTGTATACACGTTTAGTTACTATAACAATTGACAATCTCTATATATATAAAATTCTCGTGTCACAATGTTTGTTCCCGTACTCCTCCGAAACGGCTTGACCGATTCTCATGAAATTTTGTGAGCATATTAAGTAGGTCTGAGAATCGGCCAACATCTATTTTTCATACCCCTTAGTGATAAGGGTAGTCCACCCTTAACAATTATATGGCAAAACAACGTTTGCTGGGTCAGCTAGTTTGACTATAAAGGCTTGTCGAAAAAAACATATTCTTTTGTACTTATTATTACTATCTACAAATAAGCAAGGTGATACAAAAAAACTGTAATAACTGAAGAGTGCTGTTGTGCCCGTAAAACTGAAAAACTTTCGCAAATAAACCGAGGTCGGAATCGCAAAAAAATTTATGGCTCTCTCATATAGTAAATCGATCAGCTGATTGGCAATTTTGTGTGGGAGGTCCGATTTTTTTTTGAGATTTTGACCTAGGTATCTTTGGGAATGTTGTGCAGTTTTCCGAGTACAACAACACCCTTCAGTTATAACGGGGTTTTCTGTAATACCTTGTATTAAAACTTTTTTAATTCTAAAAAATATGAAATAAATTTAATTGGTATGATACCAATATATGATACCAATATATGATGACTGAATAATAATACAAGTTTCGACTAAAATAAACTTTCAGAATAGCATTAAGTTGTAAAGGAAGCTTGGTAGGTAGGAATACAATTCAAGAAGCTTCCACGACTCTTTCATTTGCATAATAAAACGAGAAGGAGCGCTGTAATAAACAAAACAGGGACAACTAACCTTTGGCCTTTTAATTTGGACGGATTAATACTAATAACGAGTTTCCTTTTGCTAAATCATTTGACATTTGCGCTAAGAATTTGCGCTAATTGTCGCTGTATGAAGGAAGTTTTAAGATAAGCGTCCATAGGACGGACGCATCGCACCTAATTGATTTTTGTTTGATCTGCATAAAAAGCTGCGGATCAGTGGAATATTTTGTATGAGTTTTTATACAAACTAATATCCGTTATGTAAGATTCGTTCGGTGCGAGCGGGCTTTGGACGCTTACCTTTAGGGCTCTGCCTCGCAGCGATACAGAGTTAAGGTACATCTCACAACAAACGTACCGCGACGCAGTGTCATGGCGTGATTTAAAAAAAAAACTCAGAATAAGTCACGCTGCGGTCACACTGCGCCACAATTAAATAAAAGGAGGCCGCTTGATGCCCTCAGTTCAGAAGATATTGTAATCATGATGATGATGATGTTACCCTGTTTATGACTCTTAATTCTATCTCTACAAACCTTCATCCTTAATTCTACAATACTGTAGATGCCGACCACTTTGGTGTAATGGTCAAGATTATGACTATTTACCAAGTAGTCGTGGGTTCGATACCCGCACTGTACAGACATTTGTGTACATGTTTGTTTGTACTGGTCTGGGTGTTATGCATGTATTTATTTAGGTTTATTTGTAATAACGCTGTTGATTCTGATATCCGATATCTGTAACACAAGTGCTTAAGCTACTACCACGGTGTCAGATCAATGTATGTGAAGTTGTTGTATATAAATGAATAATAATATTAATTAATACAATACTGTTGAGTTAAAAGAGATACTTTTTCTCCGATCATAGGCATTACTCTATCTTACGATACCTGATTCTATCGCATCCTGTTCGTTAATTATGGGTATGTTATCGATAACTAGTCAAATCAAGCTTTCTATGCATAACCAACAGATTTTGAGCGGGGTACTTAGGTCAAAGTGAAAGCAATGTCGGAGTAGGCAAACAAGAACGGCTATAAAAGGCCTTTTTTAATAATAATAATATCTTTTATACAAAAATGAATGGCTGTTCGTTAGTCTCACTAAAACTTGAGAACGGCTGAACCGAGATCAATAATTTTAGCCTTAAAATATTTGTGGAAGTCCAGAAAAGGTTTAAAAGATCAGAAATTTCAAAAATGCAACGGCCAAGACAACGTCTGCCAGGTCCACTAGTAATCTCTTATATATAAAAATGAATTGCTGTTTGTTAGTCTCGCTAAAACTCGAGAACGGCTGAACTGATTTGAATAATTTTAGTCTCAAAATATTCTTTGAAGTTCAGGGGAGGTTTAAAAGATCTAAAATTAAAAAAAGGAACGGGCAGGACAACGTCTGTCGGGTCAACTAGTCTCTTATATATAAAAATGAATTGCTGTTCGTTAGTCTCGCTAAAACTTGAGAACGGCTGAACCGATTTGAATAATTTGAGTCTCGAAATATTCGTGAAAGGACAGGAAAGGTTTAAACAGTAAGCAAATATAAAATAATAAAAAAACCAAAACAGCGGGCAGGACGACGTCTGCCGAATCCGCTAGTATAATAAAAAAATGAATGGATGTTCGTTAGTCTCACTAAAACTCGAGAACGGCTGAACCGAGATCAATAATGTTAGCCTTGAAATAATTGTGGAAGTCCAGCGAAGGTGTAAACGATGAGAAAATATTGATAAATCGCGAAAATAGCGGTCAGGACAGCGTCTGCCGGTAAAATATATGTTACAAATCACATACGTACATTGATCTGACTCTGTGGTAAGTGGCAGCACTTGTGTAACAGATATCAGAAATAACAGCGGTATAATAATTAAAAAACAGTACAGAACTTATAATAGATAAATGTTACAACTAAATATATAAACATTAAATAGAAAATACATAATGATAAAACTAAATAAACTGATACCCAACTAATTAAACAAGAATTAAGACATGCATAATAACTAAAATAGATAAAAAAATAACGACGTAAACGATAACTAAATACAAACATATAGATGAAAAATACTTAATAACCAACTGTTTATTTTTATTACTTAAGTTTTCTGATATTGTCACAACTTTAATAACCGTAAGTCCAAAATGCAATATTTGTAAGTGCTATTATTATAAGATACCTACTAATAATAATTAGATATAGCCCTCAAATCATTTTCAATAATTTTTGCAATACCCAAACTGAAAGGGTTACTAAGTTATAAGTGTAATTGTCTAGCATAAGACCTGCTATAATTATGTATGTATTTAACACTTAGTTGGCAAATAAAAGAATATGAATATTACAAATAAACTTTATGAATAAATATAACACCCAAACCAGTACAAACAGACATGATCATGCAAACAAATGTTCATACAGTGCGGGCATTGAACTCGCGACCTCTTGGTTTATAGTCAACATCTTAACCATTACACCAAAGTGGTCGTGGCAGTGGCGTGACTTATAAAATAAGTTTCGATGATGAGGAAGGCAAAAATTAGGGCCCTAATGGCTTTGCACAAGTAAGCATATTTGATAAGTAACACGTTCTTGGTGTGTCTTTGAAAATGTCAAAATATGCTTTGCTAGCGCCAGCAAGCAAGAGAAAAGGCAATAGTTTACCGTATTGCTGGCTTAGTAGCAAAGCATGAAATTAGCACTATTATATAATAGAAACAGCCACAATAAAAATTTGTTAATACGTAACTGAAATAAAGCAACTAATGTAAACATAACAATGCAACAATTGCATTCCCTCCTTACTGACCTCGGATATGAGGAATCTAGAAACCTGTACTAAACCACAGTCACCGAAGCGTTATGGTGGATAAAGTTACAGCGTATAGAGATCTCAATGTAAGTTATATACTTACGAGTACCTAAAACCTTTGCAAAACTGGTTCTAGGGTAATCATAGTATCAGATTTTGATGTCAATTTATTCGATGTCTTTTTTTAATAATCATAACCAATCATTTATTTGCCACAATACTCAAAAGTATGCAAGTTACAAATTGCAGATCTTAAAGATAGGTAGTAGCTGTATTCAGCCAGCATGCAGACGTGCAAATATTCCAAGTGGAGCCCAAATAAATGACTATCTCTGAATCCCAGACAATAGAAAGAGACGCTAGAGTGTTGTCCTGAAATACATGTTACATTATATTAAGTGTCAAACAATTCAAGGTCAGTATAACATTGCCATTGCATCCTCAAATGCGTCGAATGAGATAATAACTCTTAGCTTGTTCCGATGTATATCCGAGGATATCCAAGGTCCTCTAAGACAAGAACATTGGAGAATGTGTCTCAAGAAATAGCCCAATTAATTCACCGCATGAAACGAAATGACTTCTCGAATGTCTTTTGTTCTTGAGCTATGGCCATTATAAGGTCTCGTGTGTGACTGGAAGAACGTTAGTTCCTAGATTCTATTGCAATGGAAGATAAATACGACTCCTCCTTAACCGTGTCCTTTAACATGAACAGCTGCGTGGATGGAATTTAAAGGAGGCAATAAAGATTTTATGGCATTATCGATATTCAGAACCTACATACCAGATAGTTAAAGCTTACCTACATATTTAGAGACATTTTAGGCGATTATTTATTGTTGTGTGTATATTCAAGAAACTGTAAAATCTACTACTGGTATCCTGACTTGTATCCTTACTCCATGGTATACTTATACTTACTTACTTGGTATACTAAATCAGTATAATGAAGGTATAATTATAGTATCAGTATTGCTGATACATGAATATGACAGAAGACGCTCTGTGCAGATTCTGCCACACAGAGGAGGAAACGGCCATGCATATTCTCTGCTCATGCGGCCCGCTTATGAGCAAAAGAAGTATCCATCTCGGGCGGCACATCATGCGCCCGGATGAGATAACAGAAGTCACGCTCCAAAGAGTCTGGCAATTTATAGACTCAACGGGACTAAGCAGTGAACTGTAAATACAAAGGGCTGCCACAATAGATCAAACTTGGTCGAGTTGGCGATAAGAAGGCCCATAAACCCAATAATAATAAATTGCTGATACTGGTATCACTCTATCTATAACATACTGGTAATGATACGAGTTTCATCGTCTTCGGTCTTCGTCTATTGGGTAACTGTTTTTACATCGTGATCATGGCTAAACTAACAAACAAACAGTATTAAAATTGCCGAATATTGGGAGCTCAAAAACAAAAAGGTATATGGTATTAAATCCCGTATATCATAACTTTTCTAACATTTACCGGTTGATCATAATTTTAACTAATCGTTTAATGAGTCTGAATTTTCTGTGTCTGAATTATTTTACCATTTTCCTCATCCTATAAGTTCATTGACAAACATCCAAACCACTGTTATGACATTAAGTGGAGTTCTAGTATACTTTGCGCAGTTTAGTAACATATTAATACGTTAAAACGTACAAATTATTATAGCTTTTATTTATAGATAACACTTTATTGTAGGTACACCAAAAAAATAATACAAAATTAAAATAAAAATAAAGACGCACAATTCAAGCGGTCTTATAGCTTAGAGCGATCTCTTCAAGCTTAATGTACCAACAAACAAAGCCGCAAATCTGACGCAAAAAAGAGTTCAAAAGAAAGCAAACACGTCACACTTGCTCGTTACTAAGTAACCGCATACGCGCACCAACCAAGGCGCAGGCGCAGACATAACAGTGCGCGATCTAATAGCAGTAGCAATTGTTACTGTTACACTGCGTACGAAAGTAAAAACGGTCAAGTTCGAGTCGGCTTTGTGCATCGAGGTTTCATCATAATCGGAAACTGCCGACTATAGAGTTGTCGAGTGGATTCTGATATTTTATCTTTATAAGGCCGTCAGTAGATCTTGCCTGTGAATATACAACACCATCCTTGCTTTAAAAAAAACTGCAGTCTTGAGAAGCCGTTGCCTAGAGTTTTATTCTGAATGAGCAGTAGCACTTTGTACTGTGCACTTTGTACTGTGCACGTGGTACTATGCACTTTGTATTCTGCACGTGGTACTGTGCACTTTGTACTGTGCACGGGTACTGTGCACTTTGTACTGTGCACGGGTACTGAGCACGTGGTACTGTGCACTTTGTACTGTGCACGGGTACTGTGCACTTTGTACTGTGCACGGGTACTGTGCACTTTGTACTGTGCACGGGTACTGTGCACGTGGTACTATGCACTTTGTATTGTGCACTTTGTACTGTGCACTTTGTACTGTGCACTTTGTACTGTGCACGGGTACTGTGCACTTTGTACTGTGCACGGGTACTGTGCACTTTGTACTGTGCACGTGGTACTGTGCACTTTGTAGAGTGCACGAGGTACTGTGTGCTTTGTACTGTGAGCGTGGTACTGTGTGCTTTGTACTGTGCACGTGATACTGTGCAAGAGGTACCGTGCACTTTGTACTGTCCACTTTGTACTGTGCACGAGGTACTGTGCACGGGATACTGTGCACGAGGTACTGAACACGAGGTACGTACAACAATCTTTCTAACTCGCAACTGTAAGCGTTTTGGCTGCTATTATTGATTAACACGTTGTCAGTCACGAGTCACGGCGACGGTATGCATCAGGTGTGCGCTGGCGATAAATGATATACTTTTATATATTAATTTAATTAACACATTTGTTATGGATAAATAAGGGCCTACTGGGGCTTACCTGACCTCTCGTCAGCTTGTCTCTCTAGAGATGAGGCTTGCTCCTGTCCTTATTCTTATCCGTACAAGACGGTCGCTGGTAAAGGCAGAGGGCTCGTGGCGGTTGGTCACTGCTGTGTCACTTAACTGATCAACTGTTATTTTGCACTCACGAAAGGTTCCACGAAAGGTTCGTCAAGAACGACAGGATAACTTGGGAAGATAATGGTGTGATGCTCCAAACGGACAATGTTCGAGAGCGCGACGAGTGTTTGGAGCGGCCTCACGAGCGAGACTGACGCTTCAAAGAAACAGGCTACCCACAGTAGGCAAAATAAAAATCAACAAAGTTTGTGGTTTACCCTCCAAGTTGTGTTATCTTAAAAATAGATGTAGATTATAAATTCAAACAAACTAAATGAAATATTCCGGTACGGAACATTCCGCTCACCTTAAAAGAACTAGTTTCTTTTAACGAAAGATTTGAAATAGAAATACAACTAAGCTTAACTAATTTTTGTAATACAAATACTACTTACAAACTACAATTTTATTTGATGCAATTAAACTAAATTTTAATTTATAGGAAGGGGACACAGTTTGACAACAGGACGTTTAGCAAACGTGTTGCCCATTCGTACTGTAACAACGCGAGATATGTTATCAGAGCCGGGGTGCAACGCATGAACACGAGCGAGCCTCCACTGCAGCGGAGGAAGGTTGTCATCACAAACTACAACAATCATGCCTTCACGAATTGGGGGTCCGCGTTCATGAAACCATTTACTAGTTTGTTGCATCTCATGCAAATATTCACGGCTCCATCTTTTCCAAAAATGTTGAATGCAGTGTTGAATCCAGCGCCAGCGAGTCAGGCGGTCTGGATTCGAATCTACTAACGATACGTCTGGTAACGCAGTTAAAGATTCTCCAATCAAAAAATGTGATGGAGTCAATGGCGTGGGATCTATGGGATCCGCGCTTAAAACGCACAAAGGGCGCGAGTTCAATACCGCCTCGATTTGGCACAACAAAGTATGCATTTCGTCGTACGTTTGTGTACGAGTACCGATGACACGATATAAATGTGATTTAAAACTCTTAACACCCGCTTCGACTAGACCTGAGAAATGACTACCGGTCGGGGGGTGAAAGTGCCAAGTAATGTTTTGATTAAGCAATTTATTATTCAAATCCCTTTGAACCGAGTCGCTTCGTAAAAAGGCATATAATTCTTTGAGATAATTATTGCATCCAACGAAGTTCGTTCCATTATCGGAATATATATCAGTACACAAACCTCTGCGGGACGTGAAGCGTCGCAACGCAGCCAGAAAAGCCTCGGTTGTAAGGTCTGAGACCAATTCCAAGTGAATGGCTTTGACGCTCATGCAAACGAAAACTGCAACATAGGATTTCACTATTTTTGCGTTACGCACTTTATTTGCTCGAACATAAAAAGGACCGCAAAAGTCTACTGCTATTTTAACAAAAGGTCGCGCGGATTGTGTCCGGACGCCAGGTAAACAAGCCATCGACGGCTGTGTGCGCGTAGGTCGAGTACGAAAACAATGAATGCAACGGTGTATAAGTTGCCTAATAATATCTCGAGCAGATAAAATCCAATATTTTTGTAGTAAAATATACTGAGTAGTTTGCGAGCCGGCATGCATATGTGTAACATGCGTGTCTTCGATTATCAACATAGTTAAATGGTGCCTTTTAGGTAGTATTAATTGATGTTTAGATTCGAACGAAATATGCGAATTATGTAACCGCCCACCGACACGTAAATTGTCAGATTTATCGAGAAATGGAGTTAAACGTTTTAACACATTTGAAGGACGATTTCCTTTCGAAATATTATTTATGTCATCTGAGAAAACCTTCTGTTGTACTAAATAAATTATACGATTTAGACTAAAGTTATATTCGGGTACGGTTATATAGTTCGGAAACGATTTTTGTACTTTTTTACACTTATGGTAAAAACGAAATATGATTGAAACGACACGAATAAGTTTACCTAAGGAAGAAAATCGATTAATGATTTTGTCTAAGTCTTCATTAGGTTTTGAAGTCGAAGTGTTAACTGATAACGAGAGATTACGTTTTTCTTCACAAGTACCTACGATGCCCGTCGACTCGGGCCAAAACGACTGATCTAGTTTGAGCCAGGTAGGTCCTTCAAACCATAACGAGTGATTAACGAACGAACTAACTAACGCTCCACGGGATGCTACGTCACTTGGGTTATCCTGGGAACGCACGTGACGCCAACAACTGGCCGGTACACGAGATAAGATTTCGCTGGTGCGATTCGATACAAAAGTTTTCCACTCATGGGGTGATGAGCGTAGCCACGCTAATACAATGGACGAATCTGTCCATGCGAAGACATCATCTATTTTAATTTGGTCGCCGTAAGCGAGCAACGTTTTACTAATAAGTTTTGACAACAATAAGGCCGCCATTAATTCCAAACGTGGAATCGACAGTTTCTTTAATGGCGCGACACGAGTTTTTGCCAAAACGAGAAACACTTTGACAGGTTGATTATTTGGTATACAACGAATGTAAACACAAGCTGCATAGGCCTTTTCCGAGGCATCCGAGAAGCCATGCAATTCAAATGATGCCGATGAAATAAATACATGTCGTGGAAACGAAATCTTTTTTAAAAGTGGAAGTTCTTGTACAAAGGTTGACCAAGAATTGACAATGTCGATAGGTGGTTGTTCATCCCATTTGGTCCCTGCGATCCATAACAACTGTATCAAATGCTTTGCGAATAAAGTGACCGGCGATAGGAAACCCAGAGGGTCGTAAATTTTAGCAATTTCCGAAAGAATTATACGTTTAGTGCAATTTTTTAAATTCAATATGTGTACACTGAAGGTAAAAACGTCAGAATTAGGATCCCATTGAAGCCCTAAAACCTTCGTTTGTTTGTCATGTTCCAAAGATGAAAATGAGATACGCTCGGGCACCCGCTCACCATGAGAATCTGACGGGCGTACCGCATCGAGTATTTGTGGCGCGTTACTATGCCACTTACGAAGTTCAAAACCAGCTGTTTTGCAAATACCTATAAGTTCTTGCTGTAAACTTAAGGCTTGATCGACCGAGTTTGCACCACCATGAATGTCATCAACGAAGGTTTGTTTTAAAAGAATTTTAGAAGCTTGCGGATATCGCGTAGCTTCATCGAGTGCTAATTGACGAATAGTTCGAAGAGCAAGGTATGGTGACGAACTGACACCAAATGTGACAGTGCGTAGACGAAAATCGAGTATCGGTTGGTCGGGAGAAGGCCGCCACACGATACGTTGAAAATCCCTATCGGATTCACTCACGAGAATATTTCTATACATCTGTTTTATATCGCTGGTGAAGACTACTAAATGGATACGAAAGTTAAGTAAAAGTTCGACAATGTCTGATTGTAACTTTGGACCTGGTAAGAGAATATCATTTAACGAGTGATTATTTGTGGTTTTGCAACCAGCATCAAAAACAACACGAGTTTTGGTAGTTTCACTTGACGGTTTGATTACAGCGAAATAAGGAATATAATAATGTTGCTTATTATCGAGGGGTGGAGAACAAGGCTCCATGTGATTCAGGTCTAGATATTCTTGCAAGCAAGCATGATATTCAAGTTTGAGTTTAGGATCTTTTTCTAGACGAAATTCTAATTTACGAAAACGAGCCAGGGCGATGTCGCGCGATTGACCTAGTATAGGTGCGTCGCGTTTGAATGGCAAAGAAACGATATATCTACCCTCCTTGTCACGAGCGAAAGTAGTTTGATAGATCTCTTCACACAACTGTTCATCAGGTGTGAGAGTACGATCTTCGGAGATGGTCTCCAGCTCCCAAAATCGTTGCAAGTCGATGTCCTCGAAAAAAGAGCTATGACAAACTTGTAGTGGGGACGGAACAAAATACGAAACTTTCCCCATCAACAAAAAACCAAAAATACTATTAATTGCGACCGGCGAGTCTTGTGGTCCTTTTATGATTTGACCCAAAAATACTTGTGGCAAAACATCTGCTCCCAGGAGCACTTCGACAGGCTGAGGGTTATGCGCATTAAAGGTTGGATCAGCTAAATCTAGATTTAAAATGTGCGGCCACGTTTTAATAGGTACCGGAACGCGCGGTGTTTGCGAAACTATTTTGGACAATATTAATGCATCTACCGAAATAATAGGATTCGATTGGTTTCGTGGGACCAAGTTAAAAGAAACGATTCCTTTTGGTTGTAAAGGTTGCGATTCCCCAATTCCGAATATTGGTACGTTAATGTGTTTACGCGCTAAACCTAATCTCTGCGCGCAGGCAGCCGTCATGAAGCTAGCTTGACTACCCGTATCGATCAAACAACGAACTGTAAACTTCGCGTTACCTACGCATACATCGACGAGTGCGGTACATAACATAACCGTCGTAGTCCGAGAGTTATGAGGAAAAGCGGCGTTGGACGCGATACATCTATTATCGTTCATAGCATGATTAACGTTCGCTTGTTGCATAATGCAGGAGTCTGGTGCAACTGCGACAGTACGATTCTCCGCCGTGGGAGGAAACGAGACAACATTCGATTGCATGTTGTTATCAAAATGAAGATGTGAATGATGCGATCGAGAATTACAAGTTCGACAAGCATAACTACTTTTACATTGTTTTACACTATGGCCCAGGGACAAACAATTCAAACAAATGTTTTGAGATTTAACAAAAATGTATCTTTCTTTAGGAGATTTGTTCAAAAATACCGAACACCTTGACAACGAGTGTTGTTCAATGTTACAACAAATGCAAAGATTATGATTTTTATTACTACCAACATTAGACTGAGTTTGGCTAGGCAAATCTTGCGAATGACTTGTATTTACGGCAAAGGAACGTCGCGGAATCGAATGGAAATTATTTTGCGATACCTTTTGTTTACTAGTTTGATTTGTCGTAGCATTATTATTACTACTACCTACAATTGATTTTTCTTGACTTGACATGATTTCGAATGCGGCAATTTCCTGTTGCAAAAAGGTTATAAAAACGTCAATGTTAGGGATTTCCGATGGTTTAGTTAAAGATAACTCGAAACGTTTACGAAGTGAGTGTGGAATTTTACGTAACAAAATATTAAGTAGAATAAAGTTCCATTCGTGAACAGGAAAATGCATCATTTCAAGGGCTTTAATATTTTCAATATAAACATTCACTATGTTCCGAATATTATAATGATTATCTTTAGTAAATGGTTCCAAATCCAAAATACGATCTAAATGATTTGAAGCAATAATTCTACGATTTTCATATCTAGAAATAAGAATATCTAAGGCAATAGTATAGTTTTCATCGCGAATAGGTATGGCTTTAATTAAATTAAATGGTTCGTCCTTTAACGTCAACAAAAGATAGCGAAACTTCTCGGCCGGTGTGTAGGCATTATTATTGTGAATTTGCCCACAATATAGATCATAATAAGTAGGCCAATCAGTAGCATTGCCGTTAAAGGTTGGCAAAGGCAAATTAGTTAATATTTTCGAATGTTTATCTTCACACAAATTGGACTGCGGAATGGCACGGCTCATGCGTCTACACTCCTGCTCTGATTCTTTCAACTTATTGACATGCACTAAAATTGCATAATAACAATCGCTAAAATCATTACGAATTTTAAGTTGTTCGTCACGATTGAAAGTTTTTAACTTGAGCAAAGCTTTTTCTATTTTCGACTGAACTTTGCTAAACTTCCGTTGTTGAGCTGCTAAATCACTACATCGAGAACGAAATTGTGTAATATCAGTTGTGGCAAATAACAAGGTTCGTTTTAATTCCTCTAAAATAATGTCCCTTTCGAAAAGGTCTTGTTCGATGATTGATTCATCCGCCATATTGCGAGTCAATGATGGCGCAAATGGATCCGACAAACGATTGATTATTTTTATGCGAAATACTGTAAAATACACCGAAAAATGAGTGCGAAACGAATGTGTGTACGTAGTACACCAAGATTAAGACAACACAACCTGGATTTGATTACCAACTAATCCGATTCGAACGGATTAAGCCAGCCCTCGTGCCGATCAACGGGTGATACGGCCGAAGGAACAAAAAATGTTATGGATAAATAAGGGCCTACTGGGGCTTACCTGACCTCTCGTCAGCTTGTCTCTCTAGAGATGAGGCTTGCTCCTGTCCTTATTCTTATCCGTACAAGACGGTCGCTGGTAAAGGCAGAGGGCTCGTGGCGGTTGGTCACTGCTGTGTCACTTAACTGATCAACTGTTATTTTGCACTCACGAAAGGTTCCACGAAAGGTTCGTCAAGAACGACAGGATAACTTGGGAAGATAATGGTGTGATGCTCCAAACGGACAATGTTCGAGAGCGCGACGAGTGTTTGGAGCGGCCTCACGAGCGAGACTGACGCTTCAAAGAAACAGGCTACCCACAGTAGGCAAAATAAAAATCAACAAAGTTTGTGGTTTACCCTCCAAGTTGTGTTATCTTAAAAATAGATGTAGATTATAAATTCAAACAAACTAAATGAAATATTCCGGTACGGAACAACATTTATTGCAAATAAAAATACAGTAGACTATTAATAGAACAATAAATAAGTATTCACCCAGCAGGGCACAGCAACATAAGGTAATTAAAATGAAACATTCTTTTAAGTACAACACCTTATAGTATACGGGATAACGCCTGCTCTGTTACGTCAGATTAAACCTTTCGGGTGTGGAACCCTGATATGCTGGGAGTATGTGCGTGCGTCGGCTACCGGCCGTGACAACGCCGGGCATAAAGGCTCGGCCAGACTAACTAGATGTGTTTATATTGACACTAGAGGACCTGGCAGACGGTGTTCTGTCGCTGTGATATGTTCACACTATCTATAAAAAACTGCATAAAATTCCGTTGAGAAGTTTTGAAGATATAAGCATATATATGTAACATACAGACATGGGGACAGACGCGGGAAGTGACTTTGCTGCTGTTGCGTGGCATGTTTTTGCCACGAAATATATTTGTCATCATCAGCTATAGAGGTATAACGAGTTTCAAATGATCCACTGCTCTGCACCATGACCTCCCCAACTCTTTTGCGGGCTCACTTCCTGACCTACTAAGGGAGGTGCATCTATGATAAAATTCAGTTGTTGGCTAATTACGCTAATTTTAAATCGCGTGGTATGATCTAAACCCTCTATTTTCAATTACTTTTTTGACACAGTGTTAAAAGAAAACAATCGCCCATCATTACATTAAAACGAAAGACGTGGGTGCAAAATGGTGATGTGATGACACTTTCATTAATATTATAATTCATGCGTCTGATGATGTTGTGGGGTGAGCACGAACATTATCGTAACGTATTCGTGTCGTCCAAACGTCAGAAACTGACAGTTTCTCTATACAAATTGACAAGCAATCGATAGGTAAACGCTACGAATACGTAACGGTAGTTGTTCGTGCTCACCCCACTGGACTCTTGCATGGGCGCGAGTTTGACTGGCAAAACTAAACAAAGTTTATGCGTGCCAGTGTGACCAAGCCTTAACGAGGTGGTAACAAACCAGAGGTCACGACTCCACCACCAGTCCCACCATAAACACAGAGCTACCATAAGCTACTCAACCATGTCGGCAATTCGCTTTCTTAACTACAGGAAGTTCTCATAAGTAAGCACTAGTTAAACTCATTGGATACCAGATTATGACGTTCTGGGTTAACTTAGAACTAATTTAACGATCGTTGTTGCAATTAAGATCTAAAGTTCGATAATTATAAGGTAAGAATAATGTTGGTGGTATTCTTTCATGCCACCACCTTGGTGTAATGGCTATGAATTTGAATGAAGTTTGAAGTTCATTCCAGCTGGGTTTGAGATAATCCAAAATACTTAAAAAAATCTTTTCGGCTCCGGTCATCGGGGAGGAATCGAACCCCCGACCTTTGGAAGTCCGGTCCAATGCTCTGGTACACTGAGCTACCGAGAACCTTAACGGAGTCGTTGAACTTGTAAGTGCTTTTTTAACGCTTTGAGCCAGCGTATGTTTCAACAATGATTGTGGGAGACACCCTCAAATCAAAAAATAGCGTTGTAAACGCGAAAAATACTTAACAACTAATCCAGAATAGTTCACTTTTTTGCTTTTTCTTTTACTTTTTCGACGACCACTTTGGTGTAATGGTCAAGAAGTTGACTATTAACCAAGAGGTCGCGGGTTCGATCCCCACATTGTACAAACATATGTGTACAAGAACAAGTTTGTAACTTAAGCTTTAATTTATCATTTTAAATAGTTAAATTATCTCGTAATTCTGAATGTAGTCTATTTATTAGTACAGGTACAAAAAAATATTAAGCATAGCGATATTTTTGATTCAAAAGCCAATTTGTCGGTTTCATAATTAATTACAATAAAACCACTTATTATCCCTTCACAAGAACATGAAACTTGCACCATCGGCACCTTAACCATGACCTCTATGTCAAGGTTAATATTACATAGTTATTATTTAAAAATACGCGTAACTTAAAGTTTTAAATTATAATTACTTATTTTAATTACGAGGTAAAGGTAAATGATCCGTGTAGAAATTGCAACATAGCGCAATGAGCAAACTATGTAAATGTGTAAAATTGTAAAGCGCTTTTGTTTGTATCAAACAGACAGTGTCATGTCAGTAACTAAGCACTTACAGAGCTGTAATTTTAGTACTAGCTGCTTCCAAGCTCAAGGTATGATTAATTTATTTAAAACTTTATTGCACAAGAAAACTACAAAGGGTGGACTTAATGCTAAAAGCATTTTCTGTCAGTCAACCTCAAGGTCATGCAGAAAGAAGGCCATGGGTGCAGTGAAAATTAAATGACATAGGTAAATGGTGGTAATATCATAATATCGATAAATAAAAGTAAATATTTGATTATATTAAAATATACAAAACATAAATTTCAAAATATATATAATTAAATATATGTATAAATATAATATACATGTATTGCATATATGCAATTTATTCATTTAAAAATTTTCGATCTTTATTTTATTATTTATTTATTATGATTGGTAATTTTTAAGATTTGTGTCAATTTATAAATTCCTTGGGACGTTACGTAGACATCAGATCATCAGCACGGTTTTTGTTTACAGACCGGATTTTTTTTTAAACTCAGCACCTGCAGTCTAAAGACAGGCAGTCAACAAAACCTGTCATCTCGAGCTATAGTGTCATCAATCACAACTTGACAACTTGTATGCGGCAGCTGTATCGGCAGCCAACTCAACACGACTAGAACAATCCACTTTTGATTGACACATGATTTCAGAGTTACCATTCATAAAATAAATTAAAAAATTGGTTGCCTGTAAAGTCGGTATACGCGCGAAAGTTTTACGTGACAACGACTCTGAGTGGTAAAATAATTTTAATGTGAATATTCATTCGTATAACATGAACCGGTGTGTATGCCTATCTCTCTCTCTATCTCTCTCTCTCTCTCGCTCTGTCTCTCTCGCGCGAAACGTGAGCGGAGCAGCGTAACGCAGTTTCTTGAGGTGTCACCCGGCAAACCAATTTATAAGACGTTGTCACGTCAATAGTGTCCATACAATGCAAAATTAAATGATAAAAAACAGTAAATAATTAAAAAAAAAATGCATAAGGATCAATAATATTAAAAATTAAATTAAAATTTACTTATTAATGGATTCCAATGTTGTATTACTGAAAGTTTTTTGTGATTTCTGTTTGTATTTGCAATCTTAGTTATTCGGATTTGGTATAGATAAACCATTGAATATGTATAATTAAAATTATTTAAGCTGATTGAGCATGGTAGTGTAGACAGAAAGTTTGGAAAGCTAATGCCTTAATTTTTTTAATTGCATAAATAGTTTCGTAGCCATAAAATAATAAAACTATGTATGTATTTGCATAAATAAATTATGTTTTTACGACATGCAAAATCAAAACTACCAATCTCTTTTGGTGCATCAGTCACACTTCATTTATTCACAATAATTCACATGCAATTCAGCTTACATATTAAAATTTTAGCTTACAGAAAATTCCAAAGCGCTTTCTTTTTCTTTTTTAGTTACGTAAAAGGTACAAATAGTTTTCTACTTGCTTGGAAAAATAAGAAATAATTCTAGTTTGTTGAAATTGCTGGAAAAAATTAAATACAAATAAAAATAAATTGGAAGATGGTTGAAATAAGGTAACAAGCCTTCTCGTAAACTACTTTAAAGATGTCGGTTATGGCATATAACGCACAATCGCTCTAAGGGGATAACAAAACTTTCCATTTTACCGACTCAAGAAAAAGTAGGGTACCGTAGAGTCCCATCACATGTGCAAGATCTAAAAATACCGATGTAAAACTAAACCAATTACTGGCCGATAGTGAAAGTATGTGCGGCCGTGCTCCGTCCTTGGTGGTAGTGATGTGCGTCGACTATCGATAATCTTGCGATAAATATTACAAATATTGTAAATCCATTTTGAAAAGAGGCAATGACAATAGTGACTGAGTTTCTTGCGCCGCTTTTTCTCAGCACTGGCCCAAATTGTCCCGAAGCGGTGGTAGGGTTAATTTATATGTTGGGACGTGTAAAAGTGCTAGTTGTTAGCCTACTTACAGAAATAAATTGATTTATTTTTTGCCACACGACTCATGTAGGTACTTACAAAAGGTTTTTTTGAAGAATTAGGTTGTTGAATTTAATTTATTGAATTTGAAATATATTTTTTACTAACATTGTTAATTAATGTTTATTTTGCCCTATTGTATTTGCATGCTAACAGTTTTGGCAAGACATGTGCACTGGATTTTATTGTAACATCCATATACCATGTTCTTATGCAAATAAGGAATTATGAATTATAAAGAACGTGAAGTATCACATGATAAGATCAACAAGTAAAATTGGTGCTGTGGACTTTTGTACTAAAAAAGTGAATTAATGTAAAACGATCCACGAAACGCAATTTAAAATTAGTTGATATATAAATAAGATGATTAAGATGTAAATAATACATACGTTATTAATACCGAAGTAAAAATAAAACCGTTTTTTTAAAGCCTACATAAGAATAAAGTGTCTAAATATGAATTTTAGAAATTTAATTAATTTATATAATACATACGTTTATTTAAATTAAATAATACATACGTTATTAATACCGATAAAAAATAAAACCGTTTTTTTAAAGTCTACATAAGAATAAAGTGTCACTAAGCCTCGATAGTATAAAAAAAGTAACTCGGTTAGGGTCAGCAGTTGACACTAAAATAATCGATATTATATCGATATATTACATTTGAGCATCACTACAAGCACTTAGCAGTCCGGTTGGCCGGACAAACGGACTGGTACACGGTTACACGTCACGATAAAGATTTCCAGTACAGCATGAGCTGTTTCTTAGAGAACAGCCTGTATAATAACAGCTCTTTGTCTACTGGTCTTGATTTTGGCTCGTACCCGTGCGTAGGTTACACGCAATGTCAGTTCATACGACTAGTATATGTATTGATTTATATAAAATAAGAAAGTCTTGGCCTTATTATGTATGTTTTTAATGGCGACAATGGAGGATAAACATTTACCGAAGAAACTCACTAATTTAATTTACGTTGAACCTAAATAAGCAGTTCAGTGTGAATTGGTCACAAGGAATTTCGTTAGTCCACACACGGAGAGATTTATTTAGACAATAGACTCAACCTAAGAGTTTTGAAACTAAGTTTAGTCATCCTTTCGCGTTTTATACTCTGTTCTAATGAACATTTACTTTGAGAACTACCGACAAACTTAATTTTTTTTTTTAGTTAGTTTATTATTACCAGTGCGACACCCAAATTGGCTAATTAAAAAAAACTGTACTAGTGAAACCCTAATACGATTTCAATAGGTCTGCCTTTAGTAAGCTTGTGAAAATACGAAATGCCTTATATAAAAAATTGAAATAATAGAAAACATAAGCACAACCTCCATTACACCTACATAAACCAATAAGTTTACATATTAAATTCGAATTTAACATTCCAAACAGAAACTTAACGTTACGTAACGCGTAATTATGGTTCGAGCAATAAAAAAGTTTGTACCTAACTACGAATAGATCTAATGTCAAAACAAGTATACCGGCCTTCGCCAGTCATGATGATATGCAGTGCGTGAGTCGCTTGTTTAAGTTACTCATAGATATGGTATTACTCGTAGTAAGTTAACTGTCAAACTTGCGCAATATATATTTAACGAAATTATAAATCAATCATATTATCAGTTAGGTTGTAACAAAAAAGTTTAAAATAAAAAATCTTCATCAGGAGTAAAAACCGGTCAAGTGCGAGTTGGACTCGTGCACCGAGAATTCCGTACAAACCTGGTAGGTATATAAGTTCACCCATCACAGGTATTATAGACTTAAGTATTGAATATAAATTTTAATTTAATATCTCAACGCGTTCACGAGATAAGGAGTAGTAACTTTGAAATTTTCAAAATTGTCTAAAATATTTTTCAAAAATATATTTTTTTAAATGATGAAACTGAAAATTTACGGTTTTCGTTATTTTTCCTATATCTGTACTATGACGTGACTTCGTACTAAATTTCAAAATTCTAAGTTTACGGGAAGTATCCTGTAGGTTTTGATTCCCGTGCGAGTTTCGAAAATTTGCGGAAATTTGCGGCCTAAATGGCTGTATCTTTTGATTGCGTTGGCTTAGAAGGTTTATTTTTCTACAGCATCCAGGGACAGTAGACCTAAGTATCATATAGAAATTTCAGTTGTATCGAACTGATCTACGCGTTCCTGAGAAAAACGGTCTTGACAGACGGACGGATGGACGGACAACAAAGTGATCTTATAAGGGTTCCGTTTTTTTCTTTTGAGGTACGGAACCCTAAAAAGTTAGCAATTTCAAATAAAAAAGCTTTATCAGTAATAAAAACTAATCGCAACCGCGAATATTCTATTGGAAATCATCTAACCAATCTCACCTTCAACTGTGTTTTACACCTTGAAATGACTTTTTACGGTTTTTTTCGCGATTTTTTTACATTTTATTTTAACCCGACGTTTTTGACCCTTTTCAGCGTTCGTGGTCGCAGGTACCTGTAAATCGGGATATAATCCGTATATTGTATCATTTCAATGTCTACTGTTCACGTAAACCGAAAAAAACAAATTATGTGTTTTACAAAGTCATTAATTGAGAAATAAATATTGCATTGCTTTACGTGGCACTATTTAATTATCAATTACATTTGTCATCACGTAAAAAAGGTGTGAATACCCGTAGGTGGAGCAAGATTAAAGTATAAATTTACATAATCAACAGGAAATACTTATCTGGTAAGCTTAAAAAAAACAATTGGACAACAATATCGTATCGCATCGATTTAATAGAGATGCCAGCTTCTCGGCCATTTAAAAACCGTAAAATGCCGTAAAAATTGTACGATTCGTTTCCGAGTTGTTAAAATTCATCGGTTACGGGCTGAGGTTTTCTTCATCCGTCTATTTTTGGTTCGGTTTTGATGTTGGTGTTACGATTACATTTCAGTAAGATCAAGAAACAAGAATATCAGGTAATTTAGGATTTCTTAAATTCATATTTAGATACCTAAAACTTTTTGAAGTGAAAACTTCTTTAGCGGCGTTGAGCACTTTTGTGGCATGGGTAGAAACTGTGAAACTCGCGTCAGGTCACGTGATGCTGATCGAAAAACCGTAAGACGGTTGTTAAGTTTTCACTTCTGCCGGCACTCCCGGAGTGCAACCCGTGTTTTTTTTCATTCAATTATATCCACACACATTCATTGCCTGTGTGTTTGTGCGGTCCGCGACTCAAATATTTTTTATTTTATTTTATTTTGAAATATTATTTTCTCAAACCATACTTGCACCAAACTCCCCATTCCTGTAAATAACAATACCCTTAACCCGAAGGTTGTCTAGAAGAGATCGTTCTTAGCAATAAGACCGCCTAAATTGTGCATTTTACTTTATACGTTGATTTTGTATTATTTTTTGTGGTGTGTAATAATGTAATCTCTATCTATCTCTCTATTTAGTTTACATGACAGTATAAATAGATTGAATCTGGACTGCACTTTAAATAAAATGCAATATGATATTGATGCCTTCTCCAGTCTCGTTCATAACTAACTCCCTCGTTGCCCAGGGGAAAAGTCTGGGCTATTTTAAGATTTCTGCACACTTTATTTAGAGAAGGTCAAGATTCGATGAGCCGAAATGAAAATGCCATTTGAAATGTCAGCTTGAGCGTCAGATTTTCAGAGTGATATGTTTAAAATCCAGCAGATAACTGATAAAAGTGGCAACTCTATATTCCGAACCAGTTAATGTTAATTTAAGCGTTTGTGACGATGAATGAATGTCAAACGTCAGCTTGGCGTAATTTAGAGTAGTACAATATAGAGCATTCTAGGGCAGAGGTATAAAAAAATTAAAACTATTTACTTTGGTAGAGCTCTCTCTACCTTTATCATTTCTGCCTAATTTTACTTATAATCAAGAGCACCCGTTGCGAACTTTAAGTAAACGCTACTTCGACAACCACTTTGGTGTAATGTTCAAGAAGTTGAACATATCTGTTTGTACTCGTGTGGGTGTTATATGCGTTTATTTAAGTTTATTCGTAATACCACTGTTGATTCTGATATCTGTAACACAAGTGTTTTACCTACTTACCACGGAGTCAGATCATGTATGTGATGTTGTTGTATATTTATTTACTTATTTAAAAACTTAACAAAAATACATTAAATGACTATACCAAATTATTATTAAACAGTAGTAGTATTAACATGAAACATTTAATCCATCCTCACTCGTAACCACTCCATCAATCAGACCAAAACAAGCGACACATCGGAATCAGTTTCTCCCAGCAAGATCCTCATTTATAGCTTCATGCAGCGAGCAAGATGCCTTTAAAAGCTAGAAATATATCGATTCCACAAACTAGTTTGGAAAGTTACTTGTTCTAGGATGTAGTACAAATATATCAGACACTACGCGTGATGTAACAGTTTTCGGTAAAGTGCGGTGATTAAATAGTTAAATGGTCATAGCATGAGCATTCCAGTTTTGGTAATTATGAATGGTCTTTTAATTATTCCGTTTGATGAATGATAGAGACGGATCATACGATATTAAAATAAAAGTATACATGTAATACTTACACACACACGCAGGCAATGAATGTGTGTGGATAAAATTGAATGAAAAAGAAGTTTTAGGTACCTAAATACGAATGGAAATCTTACATAATTTTAATAACATTTCTTAGTTAACATCAATATGTTACAGCTGTAAGAATGTATATTTCCTGATAATCAACACAATCTTTTTTTACAAAAAAGAAAGATTGTGTTGATTAGTGAAGAGTGTGTTGATTGTGAAGTATATATCTTATCAACATAACAGCTACGACCAGTAACAAACAGAAAATTGATCGTATGTTTTGTCATGTCTTTAAGTAACCATCGGCATTTGTAGAAATATTACAATAAATATTTTGTAGATTTCAACCATGTACCTTGATATTCTTGGTATCAGATTGTAACCGAAGATATATGTATATCTGACTAGCAGACCCGGCAGATGTCATCCTGCCCGCTGTTTTGACAATATAAAAAAATATATTTTCTCACCCTTTAAACCTTCCCCAAATAATTGAAAACAAAAATTAGAATAATCGGTACAGTCGTTCTCGAGTTCAAGCGAGACTAACAAACAGCAATTCATTTTTACTCGTATATATATATATATATAATGACGAATGAATAGCTGTTCTTTTCAGGCTTTGACTATCCACTGCAGGAGTCCAGTCACGACTAGTCTGGATGGTTTTAGAGTCATTACAAAATAGACTCTGTCTTCTTTTTCTTAAAGTTAAAGATTCAGTTGTGATTAAAAATGTATAAGGTTACCTAACCTGAAAGCTAGGTTCGGATGAAACGCAGGTGACCTTTAAATATTTACTGTTCTATTTTGTTGTAGCATTTGTTTGTGCTTTTTTATCCATTGCCAATATATCTTAATTATATTTACGCTTGGCATGAAACTTAGTGGGGCTATTAGTCTTATCTCTCATATTTTTTATTTCATACTTTTATTTAATTGCATTGGTTTATGCATTATTCATTAAAAAAAGACTTCTTAAAATCTGAAAACGATTTTTTTTTTCATTTATTTTGGCATTAAACAGTCATATACAGAGACAGATGTATGTTTAAATTAAGATATAGTAACAGACCTTATAGTGCCTAAATGATGTAAGTATAAAAGATTACAATTAAATAAGCTAAGATAAACGGACGCTATCGATTAAAAAAATTTAGAAAATGAACATTGAGATGAGATTAAACGTTGACGCATTTGAAGTGCTTACATTAGCTAGATCCTTAAACTGTAATACTCGTACATACCTACATAAAATTAATATTATAACTAAGATACACATATAATTTCTTTTAGTTTCCTTTTCAACATGCTATGGGGTATGTTATGTAAATCAATATCAGTAAATTGTTTATTATAAACGTTGGTGGAGCGATAGAAAAATGTATTTGTAGTGTATATTTTTGTAAAATTAGGAGGATCAAAAGTAGGTAAAGAACGTGAGGGGCGCACTGGTAGACGAGCTGGACACGAGAACCGTATTTTATCAAGCAGCTCTGGCGAGTCAACCATGGAGTTCAAAATTTTGTGTAAATATAGAATGTCGAACATTTTACGACGGTCAGACAGACTTTGTAATTTGTGAGTTTTTAAAGAAGTTTCATAAGAATCGTGAGAATATGTTATGCGGTAATTAAAATACTACTTTCACTTTTCCACTAAACGACGCCAGCGCTTGAAAAAACTAGAGCTGGAAGTCGCAGGATGTATTTTTCCTGCGCTGGCGTCGTTTAGTGGAAATTTAAAGCAAATAAATCTCTTTTCCAGCTTTAGTCATAGATAAGTAACGCTAAGTAACGCCTGATTCCATCAACTACCTCTTAAAATACTAATTACATCTTAAGTTATTGGTCTTTATTAACAAGTTGCAATAAAATACATATGTGCTTATTTATATATCAGCCTAATCACCACGTTAGACAATAACACTCGTGTAATGACGTAATTTCAAACTAGATCAATTACCGTTCACACGGCTAGCACAATTTAGTGTTATGTCATTACAAAATAAAGTGTAAACAGCTTATTGTATGTAACTTCCGAGTGACCATTATGCACTTCCGTTATATTGTGGTTCTGCTGGCGAATAATAAAAGCTGTCACTTAACGCCATTTTGTTTTTTTAACCTAGTCAATTACCTATTTTGGGTCTGTATTCAGCAGTTAGTATTTTTCAGATTTATAAAGTCTTTAGTTATGGTGACTTGTTTAGAATTTTTAGTCATTGACTTATCTTGTTCGTGTAATTATAATTATAATATTATTAGGTTTACATATATAGAAACATTAACAAAATAAGGTTCTAGAAAGTTAAAAGTCCGTATGTCATTGTTTAAATTTATCAGTCACTCTTTCAATTATGTAGTTTTAAATGTTATTTTTAGATTGCAAACAAAAACTACGGCTCGACCTGTACCTGTCTAAATGTAAACAAATAAATTTGTGATATCACCATACAAAAGTAAAAATATTTTGCATATTATGAATTTTAAACCTGCGATTGCGCACTTGATTAGTGCATTAAATAATTTGCTCTCACGCGTATACCTAAGACAATGCGCAAAAGTTTAATTGCTATTGTGTAACGGTGGTTAAGGTGAACACACACTACAGCGGCACAGAACGATGCAGAAAAAAAATAAAAATACCCTACAAAAAATTGTTTACGGGAGCTTTGACATATCTATAGATATTTATATAGATCAGTTCAATCAACAAAGTAACCGCTTTTAATTAGCCGTAAATAAGGTAAGCACGTCACGGTAAACATAGCTGCGGTATCTTATGAGCTGGTGATCCGTGTGATTTTGCATCAAAAATGGGTAGCCTAATGTGATAGCCAATGTACATAGGAGGTACAAATCAGGCAGGCTTTTATAAAACCATGCACCAACCAGACTAATAGTTTGTTCCTAGAGATCAGTTTGGGCTTAAAAGTACATACAAACTTAAAAGTCCAATTCGAGGAGGTTATATTAATTATCATTTTTGTTTATCTATAGTCTCTTAACAGTATATAAGTATTGTCTATCCATCTAATAATACGAAAAGCACGATAGTAAGAAATGCTAAACGTGCGGTAAATGTAATAAAAAAGAAATGATTTTGTCGCAGTACCTTTGTAGTGTGGTTTTACCTTTAGTTGTTGGAATAAAAGTAAAAGTTCAATCTAAGGTGAGTGGAGATAGCGATCTGTTTTATGAATAAGCTGGGAAGTGAGCGTGAAATAAGCCGTTTTTAACTAAATAGGTGCGAGGCTCTTAACAATAGCAATTATTAGTTTTCTTTTTTTAAATTGTTTGTGTAAAAAGATTATAATAAGAAACTCAGAAAGTTTCATTGTTAAAGCAAGCTGGATTCTATGACTATAAAAAACCTTTAGCTTACAATATGACCTAGTTATATTATTATTATAATTTGAAAAATAAATCATTAATTTCGGGATCGCTATTTAAATTTTCCCCTCGGTTTCCTACCTAACCTCAGAAAATGCGAGATGGGGGGACAGGGATAGCTGTAGGCCTTATTGGTCCCACTTTTTCCGAGTAGGACGACCTACACGACGACGACTACGACGACGACAGGATCTCATTCACCCCTGTACCAAACTACCTACATTTTATTGAATATTTTTCTCTAGTTAGCCCACCTTCGTTCCAAGTGGGAAACAGGAATTCAAACTTTATTTAATAATTCTATCTTTGCGCTTATTTACAATCACTTAACAGGGCCCTAACAGCAAATCATCTTTATTGCAATTCATAAAAAGCTTATACTAAAAATTAGAGATGGGCCGAGTACTCGGTTATTACTTGGTATTCGGCGTACTCCACCGAGTACGCCGGATACCAAGTAGTAACCGGTTTATGCTCGTACTCGGCCGAATAACTCGGTTCAAGGGACGAGTACTCGGTTAAGTAAACTTAATAAACAGG
The DNA here is from genome assembly GCA_963921415.1 of Pyrausta despicata. Lineage (NCBI taxonomy): Eukaryota > Metazoa > Arthropoda > Insecta > Lepidoptera > Crambidae > Pyrausta > Pyrausta despicata. Next base: position 1,136,517 of record OY992851.1, read on the forward strand.
TTGTCTGGAATAAGTTAAGTGCGAGTGGCCAACTGGAGGAATTAAAGTACCTTGACTTTAGTTTGTGCGTCATCGGACGAGCCGCTAATCTGCTGTTTGTCGATTCCTATTGGTTAATTACAAGACAACCAGGCCGCTGTGGATCGCCAACCTATACTTGACAAACTGTATTTCAAGGGATTTATCATAAAAACCAAAACATATTATGTTGATTCGTAAATTTATCATTAATCAATCCAAAATGACAGTGAGAAGGAAAAAATGCGTAAACCGAGTAACTCGGGCGAGTACTCGGTATGGCCAGCATTAAACCGAGTTATAATCGGTTACTCGGTAAAACTACTACTCGGCCCATCTCTACTAAAAATATACAGAGTGACACAAAATTTCATTGATACATATTAATATAGAAACAAACAAAAGTGATTGGGTATCCGTAAAAATAGGAATACAATAACATCTTAATATAAAACAATACAAAAAAGAAAAGTAGGCAGGTGTGGGGCACACCTGTCCAGCAACATTTTAAATTCACAGCGCACACGAATGCGAATGGCCCTTCACTGAACGAGCGCTCTATAAAAGTGCACATTAGAATGTAGAATGTAGGTAGACAAACAAGTTCATACGAATTTATCTAAGGTAACGTTTACACTTACGAAAATTGTGGAAACCACTTTAAAGAACCACGATGACTAGAAACTGTTGCGTATTTTATATCAAATACTATTTGTTGGTGTCAGTTTCTTCAAAGTTTACGATCGTGTAGAGTTTCTATGGGGAAAATATATAAATATAAATATACAACAACATCACATACATTGATCTAACTCCGTGGTTAGTTGCTTAAGCACTTGTGTTACAGATATCAAAATCAACAGTGGTATCACGAATAAACTTAAATAAATACATACGAGTATGACACCGGTACAAAAAGACACAAATGTTTGTACAATGCAGGAATCGAGATCGCCACCTCTTGGTTAATAGTCAACTTCTTGACCATTACACACAAAGTGGTCGTCGTAAGTAAACGTTTGATCTTTAATTGGTTGCAGTGGATGGAAGCTGTAGCTAGCGACCGCTCCACCTGAAAATGTTCTGAAAATGTCTATGTTCAGCAGTGGACATCTTGCGGTGGACAGTGATAATGATAATATAGATACGGCCTTTAAAAACATATTCCTAAAGTTGAGGAACTTCAACTTTTTCCTACAGTGACTTAATTTGCTTAAATCCCTCTTGGCATTGAGATAGGCATGAGACTCTGTAGCTGCGAAAACACTTTCAACTGCTAATTGTTTTTCATTCGAATGTGTTACGAATTCAAAAGAACTGGAATCTTCTATCGATTTGACCGTTCTTATTGACCACTTTTAATATTATGGGAATCTTTGAACGTAAACAATTACAATTATTGTAAATCAAATTTGAAACGAGGCAATGACAATAGTGACTGAGTTTCTTGCGCCGCCTCTTCTCAGCACTGGCCCAAATTGTCCCGAAGCGGTGGTAGAGTTAATTTATGTGCTGGGACGTGTAAAAGTGCTCCTTGTGAGACTATTTACAAAAATAAGTTGATTTTATTTATTTTAAAATTTAGAGATGTGTCTAGAGCCTTAGTCGAATTGTTGAATGATTGGTTCAATGATTGTGGCTTTCGGCCGTTAATCACTTTCACTCGTAATCGCTGTTTAAACTAAGTGTTAACAGTATTATTGTCTGATCCGTATGCAAATCAATTGTAATTGATACTAAAAGCGGTAGTTAGGTTTATTGCATTTCATTGAAGGCTATTTAGAGTTAATGTTAGTTGCGATTTAGAATCGGAACTCGAAATAGTAGACATAAGAACCGGCGTCACGGCTAAATCACTGACAGTTGAGTCGCGGAAACAGTATACAGGATATTGACTGCCTCGTTGGTGTAGTGGCAAAGTTTCTGCCTTACATCCGAGAGGTCCTGGGTTCGAATCCCAGGTCAAGCCAAAATTAGGTATTTCTAAGATTTTCTGTCATGAATTTCTCAAAAACAGCTCGGAGTCGGGAAGTTGGCGGTGTTACACCCCCGTGCCTCGGAAAGCCGTTGGTCCCGCGCCTGATCTCTCTCCGGTCATGTCGGATTGCCGTCTCACCAAACTTTGAGAGTGATGGAACAGTGAATGCACCTGTGCATTGCGCTCACACTTGTACACTATAATATCTTTTGCTTAGTTGGCTAATCTCTGTTGAGATTGGCCGCCGTGGTCGAAATCGGCCAGGAGGACTATTATTACTATCTCACCGGATATCTTATCTTGGTATCTTACCGGATATTTATTGAAGTGAAAACTTCTTTAGCGGCGTTGAGCACTTTTGTGGCATGGGTAGAAACTGTGAAACTCGCGTCAGGTCACGTGATGCTGATCGAAAAACCGTAAGACGGTTATTAAGTTTTCACTTCTGCCGGCACTCCCGGAGTGCAACCCGTGTTAGTTTTTTTTAGCTTTTTGGCTCTAAGATTATCTTTCAATGCGAAACTATATTGAAATGATACACATTTTACGGTTTATTTAGCATGACCTCAAGATAGAGTGATTTCTTTTTGTGTAGATGGTGACATAACTTAATATTTTTTAGTGATGGTTGTATATATTTTTTACAAAACTTACATAGCTTTATATATTACTACATATATTATTATATTACATATCACAACTTACACCTTATTCTACCTATGACGACGGATACTGAAAACGTAAAGTTAAAATAAAATCACGTAAATAGAAGACAACAATATACGGAACTATATGTCACATTCGGGTGCATCGGCTTGAAAAAGCGAAAGGAAATATGATTTATCTCTACGATTTTGTTGTATTACGCATTGTAGGATTGGAATTTTCTCTGCATCTTTGACAATGCGCTGCGCTCCTCGCCGATGCGCACGTCTGATGTGAGTTGTACTTAATATGCTGTGTGTCAGTGTCAGGTGTCAAATACCAGTCCACCTTCTCTCTGTGAATGTATGTACCTGGAGCGAAATGCGCCTTTTTAAGTAACGTTAGCTTACCGTGAGCGTGATGGCATTTAATGCGAAGTTAGCGTAGTACACCATAAGCGTGATGGCATTCAATGCGATGTTGGCGTAGTACACCGTCAGCATGCTGGCATTCAATGCGAAGTTTGCGTAGTACACCGTCTGCGTGCTGGCATTCAATGCGACGTTTCCGTAGTACACCGTCAGCGTGATGACATTCAATGTGAAGTTGGCGTAGTACACCGGCAGCGTGCTGGCATTCAATGCGAAGTTTGCGTAGTACACCGTCAGCGAGCTGCCATTCAATGCAAAGATGGCGTAGTACACCGCAAGCGTGATGGCTTTCAATGCGAAGTTGCCGTGGTACACTGTCAGCGTGCTGGCATTCAATGCGAAGATGGCGTGGTACACCGTCAGCGAGCTGCCATTGAATGTTAAGTTGGCGTAGTACACCATCAGCGTGCTGGCATTCAATGCGAAGTTGACGTACTGCAATATTCCATCCAGGCCACCAGTTCCATGTAGTCAATTATCTATTTGACTACCTGGAATTGACAACGGACGGAATATGCGCGCTGTAACCCGACGCGTGTCGATGCGCTGCGCTGCTCTGCGCATTTTCAAAGCTGCAAATTGTATTTAATTATCAGATTTTAGGGTCGTATTTGCATGTAGCTTATAATTCGAAAACTCAGGATTGACAACCTGGACGGAAAAATACCGATGCGCGCCGTCCGATGTGAACTGTGCCTTATTTTCCTCTATTAAAAGTAAAATTACTTGTTTACGTTTTTGTAGAGACCCCCATATGTTCTCACACAAAGGATACCTATGCAAAAAGTGCGAGCGTATTTCATCAATTAAGTGATTACCATAATATTATCATTAACGCTCTCACAACTTCAATACGAGCGTTATTATAGATTATGTCATTGTTTTCACTGTTAGAACAATCAATTGATCATATTGATGAATTAGTCTAGCAGGACTTGGAATAAACAATCGGTCTAATTTAAGAGTCTGACAGATTGCAAAACGAATCGAAATGAAACAATGAGTAAAAGAAATAGATAGGATGGTGGTACCATTCTCCTACACTTTAAGAAGCTTCGTGACTTTGCAATGATATTTAAAAAAAATGTGATTACGATATTCTCTCGATACAATTATGGTAATACTAGTGGACCCGGCAGACGTTGTCCTGCCCGCTGGGTTTGCATTTTTTCATATTTTTCATAAACCTTCCTCGTGAATCATTCTATCTAATTGAAAAAACTGCATCAAAATCCGTTGAGTAGTTTAAAAAATCTAAGCATAACTACATACAGACATCCCTATGTCTGTATGTAGATATGCTTAGTCTGTCCCTACAGAGGAGGTGACTTTGCTTTCTAATACTATTTAGTGATGTTTATTGTCTTAGTCTAAAATCTAGACAAACTCTTGCATTTCTTTTATAACTAAAAAATTTTATGTAATATCAAAAATCATACAAACTTTTAGACTTGGACAGAAAACTAATTTTTAGTGGCTACCTTTTTATTTAAAAAAATATTTATGTCACTTTTGCTCATAAGGAAATAGAGTTGAAAAACCTTTTAAATGTCGGACGTTGTTACAGTCAACCCAGTTATTTGTTGATAAAGACACGGTTCGTAACTTTCTTTATACGGGTCCTTGCTTTTTTAGGAATCTCTTGAGAAAATGGCATTTCTTTGTTCACTCTATTTTTCCTCTAAACCAAATTGAATCTTGTCACGTTTTGGTATTAATAAGGTTATAACGGAAATAAGTTGTTGCGGGCGCTGGCGGGCTGTATTTCGATATGCCAAGAACGCTTCGCGTTATCAACCGTCACGCCGACTTTGTAAATCTGACAACAAAATATTAAAAAAAAAACTAATTTTTACTTCAATTTAGGAGACAAAACATCACTTGTGAACGTCTATTAGATATTGACATTATAAGAACATGTCTTCTTATTTTTTGAACTCTCCTATTGCTTCGAGATAAGGCACAGACAATTGGCTAGACGACACCACCAATCGTTGACATACTTTTTATTATCTGTCAAAACGGTCTGCCTCCATAGATTTCGTATGGGAATAAATGATTGTGACGTCACGGTCATGTATCAGGAATCGGAGTCAATTGACCGAATATTTATTGCGTTTTGTGTGTTTAAAAATTGGTTTCTACAGCTTTTTTGAAATATATTGGTTGTATTAACTTCATAGGGGCTATGTTTTTTAAACACCATGTTCTTGACAATATTTAAGATAGGTGTCATCATCCCAATTAGACAAGTGTTGAGGAGAAACAATATCGTGAAGAAATAGCAACTACGAGTAAATAATTTGAAATATAACGATGACGTAAATATAATTTATATAAAGAAATTAGCATTTTGTTTATTATTACAACATGCCTTGTAAATGGCCGGCACGGTGATAATAAACCTAGTTACTAAATCGGTAATAAGAAAGCTTTCGCTAGTTTCTCAAGTCCTCGGAAGGTAAATGCGTAGTTAATTTTAGTAAGGAAAGCTAATATTTAGTTTTTTTTTGTTAATTAAAACTGTTATGTTTTGTATGGCGTACTAAATCAGACGCACAATACCTTTTTTGAATTTAATGCTTGTGTTTATATAAGTTTTTGTAATGAAATGAAATGTTTTTTTTATATGCGTATGAAAAAGGGTAGGTACATAAGTGGTAGGTTTTAACACTGTGTTTCAGCTATTTCAGCCATATTATAACAGCATGCAATCATATTTTTAAAATACAATATTCAAGTTCAATTAAATATAAATGTATTCTATGAATTCGTTAGAAAGAATGCCACATAAGAATTTTAATTTATGTTAGTATACACTGTTCAAAAGCTAGCATATAGTAAAGGCAATTGATATCAAAAATTAAGTAACCGAAGGCGCGGTCATGTATGGGATGAGTGATCATTCTGATCCAAAGACACGTTTAGCTGTTGGTCCAGGTTAATATTGATAGATATTAGTCGCAAAACAAATAATCTTTTTTGTGAAGTTTTGCCATGTTATTTTTTTTGCCACTATGCCACTCGGGCTGTTAAGACGAATCTAATACTTCGTTCGACCACACAAAGGCTTTGTAGGATGCCATGGACATACTTCAGAAAACATAATGTAATAATAGTAATGAATTATTGTATATTACTGATGTATTAGTTTGATGTTATATCTAAAATATTTGTATGCAGCTAAGTAGGAAGCAGCTTTATTTTAATATTGAAAATCACACTACTACCCTACTAATAACAAATAAAGAATTTGAATAGCCACTCTTCAGCAGTGGGTTATAAATACGACTGAAATCTCAACGCAATTTCAAAATTGGTACCAAATACAACTCACAGAGGATCATACTATCGCCAAGCCCAGAGGCTATTAAATGGTTATGCAACCGTAAATCAAATAGATCATACCGGATTCGTGGCATAATCAGTGCCTCCATTAGACCCGAGCTCGCCTTCCAATTTTGAAGTAAAGAGTATACTATACAGAGACATACAGACTACTCTATACAGAGTAGATAAAAGCAGTATGAAATTTGATTAACACAGACGCACGCTTCAATAATTCTGACGACCACTTTGGTGTAATGGTAAAGAAGTTGACTATTAATCACGAGGTCACGGGTTCGATTCCCGCACTGTACAAATATTTGTGTGTATGAACATGTCTGTTTTTACTGGTCTGGGTGTTATATGAATTTATTTAAGTTTATTTGTAATACTACTGTTGATTCTGATATCTGTAACACAAGTGAATGTCAGGTCTATGTATGTGATGTGGTTGTGTATTATTATTATTACATATAATACATATTACATAATAAGGCCACCAGCTATAGATATCGGGTACTTATATATCTGTGTATATGCATTGCCAATTATATGCTTCTTTACTCTTCTTTTTCCCGTCCGGAGTCAGAGTCTACTTTCCGGCAATTTTTCATCCACTTTGCTCTATCCAGGACATCGTCTTCCGTTAACGTTGCTTCCGTGCTAGCTTCTATCTTTTTTTTTTAAATATAATAATACTTTGTTCAAATAAGGAAATCACATACAAACAATTTTCTAGTTTCATTTCGTTCATTATTCATCTATACTGTGACTATGCGATGACCAATTACTTTAGACATTTTACCTAATTTGTGGCCAGTAGTTTCATATTTATTAGAAGTTAAGTTGGGATTCTGATTTATAAGAAATACTTAGTTACCTGTAATTGATATTATTTTTATTCATTTAATTTTATTCATGTAAAATTTTAATTTGTTAGCATGCATAACATGTTGTACTTATTTTTATACCACCTACAAATACCATGTTTTTATGCAAATAAAGATTTATTATTATAATTATAATTACCTGAAATTACAGCAATATATGTAGAGTAGTGTGTAATATAAGGATTACTTACTATTCATTTATTTATTTACTATTTATTTATTTATTCAAAAGTCGTAATGTCACAGGAATATTATTAATTGAATAAAAAATATAGAAGTAGGTACCCCGTGAAAATCTGTCCATAATTACATAACCACTAACCGACAAAGTAAAATTTAAAATTGGAACGATTAGAGATAAAATTAATGTAAATTGCGACAAAAATCTATCAACGCTAGGAAATTGGTGATTATGAAAATGTCATGCGAATCATACTATAGTGTTAGGTCACATTATATTTATCGTGTTGGTATTTCAAAATCAACAAAAAAGCCATTTAGCCTGATGTAAATGCGAAAGTAACCACTTATGTGCCTGTTTACAACGATTTCACGCATGGTGTAATCTATTTTGCTGTTTGTTGCTAGAAGCGTATGAAAAATGATATTAAATATTTCATAAAATTATTTTTCACTTCTCATGCTCGAAAAAGTACTACTTTATGCAGGATCTAGGCGACATAAAGTTGAATTTTATGCACTTGTGCATAAAAGTAGCTTTTTAAATGTGTCTACACTAAGGCAGTGACCATTTCGCCCATACAGCCAAAAACAATTAATTGTACATGGATAAAACTTGCTAATTTATAATATTTCCTTCCCTATTTGCATTTTTGATTTATAATAAGATAATACGAAAAAGAAACTAAATATCAAAACGTGTTTACCACAAAAAAAAACATTATTCCAAAATAATTTAAGAATAGGCTGTATATTTTTTTTCTTTGCCCGAAAATTATGCAGGAAAATTAAAAAAAGTAAAGTAGCGGGAAAGAAGCCGTGAACTTTTCGTATTGAATTTTCTCAAATTATTGTTTTATTTTCTCGCAATCGAAGTGAAAAGCAGAGTTTACAACTCGTGCACAAATCATTTTTATCCTCGACTAAAAATGACTTGCTTTATGCTCTCGTTGTAAAATCTACTATTACTTTCAATAGTAGGAGTAAGAGATATTTCCAACTCCTGGTACACCTTGTTGAACAAAGATTTTCGGGTTTACTAATGAAATTAAGTGAACAAAAAATTGACAAGGCTATCATCAGAAATAGGATGACACTATAAACTAATAGTCTATTTTTAGAACTAAGCACAAAATGAAAATGTGCTTAGCGCTAGAAAATAGACTATACAGATAGGTACAGTACTCATGGAGCTTGACATTAAGTAATGACTCTTTTAGTTTTTAATATGTCATAATGATCTCTGAAATGTATATTTTAACGTCTGTCAGAGGCGAGATCTTTTGTGCAACGGATTTTATATGAGGGATAAAGAATATAAGCTACTTGCTAGTTAATGATAAATCATTTATGAATCTGTATACTTCTGGTTACATAATACCTGTCAGTTTGTTTTAGTGGCATGATTGATAGTGGTCTGAGTAGTTGAAAATATTAATAACGTTTGCTGCCAGAGGTTAAATGATGTTCGCTTCATATTTGGTGTGTTCATGGCTTCAATTTATTTTGTTTTTCAAACACGAATCAATTCGGCATGGTATAATCTTAGAGTAAATGCTAAACGAGTCTCTTCTTTCCTCAGTATGATTAAACTATTTAGTACTATTGCATTCTCCAAAATAAAGCTAAGGCTTTGCTTAAAAAACCGGTTTTTAGACTTATAGGTTGTATTACTCTAATCATGTGTCGATGTAGGGAGAATCTAGAGTATATCGCATTTTTTAATACTATAACGATACTTTAAAATGGAAAGTTGTATCAAAAGATACCCAATGTGTCCCTTTTATTAAACTGTAAAATCAATGTATCGTGTGTATCAATTTCTGATCCTACAACCCCTACAAGGTCGGCCGACGATCTGGTGAAGGTCGCGAGAAGCCGCTGGATGCGGGAAGAGCAAGACCGATCGCAGTGGAGATCCTATTGGAGGCCTCTGCTCAGATGATCCTATTGGAAATCCTTTTGGAGGCCTCTACACCGATTATAGTGGAGGTCCTATTGGAGGCATCTGCTCAGATTATCCTATTGGAGGCCTCTACACCGATTATATTGGAGATCCTATTGGAGGCCTCTGCTCAGATTATCCTATCGGAGGCCTCTGCTCAGATGATCCTATTGGAGGTCCTATTGGAGGCCTCTGCTCTGATGATCCTATTGGAGGCCTCTGCTCAATTGATCCTATTGGAGGTCCTATTGAAGGCCTCTGCTCTGATGATCCTATAGAAGGCCTCTGCTCAGATGATCCTGTTGAAGATCCTATTGGAGGCCTCTGCTCAGATGATTTTATTGGAGATCCTCTTAGAGAGGCCTCTAAGAGGATCTCCAATAAAATCATCTGAGTGACTTCCCAGCAGTGGGCGTCGAATTGCTGATATTTCTAATCCAAACTATTACCAACTAATTTCCTTATACCATTAACAATTAATTAACAAGGAATGTCATACCCAATAAAAATTCAGAGTTGCTCTTAATGTCAATATCGATGCCCAATCGTACATCGGATGCATCTGAATGGCTACACCTTGGCATCTAATTACACAGTTAAAGTAATTAGAACTACAATGGCCATTGAAATAGTTAAGGAAATTATCGCTGTCGCAACCGCATTGTTGCGATCACAATGAAAACAGTTTCGCCACTGTTATCTATCAGAACATCTCGATTCACATCAGTAGAGGCTGGTTTGCTATGTTTCTAGATTCTTTTAGATGGAAAGAGAAAGGGTTATCGATGTAGTACTGTAAGGTTACTTGGACGTTTGTACGAGGTTCCTCGTAAGACTATGCCATTCAGGGGCCTAAATCCCTTCTGTATCTTAGTTGCCTAAACGATTATAAAATAAAATAACTTTATATCAGACCACAGATCCATATTATTGTTAGTAAACAAATGACTTAATGACTATTAATAATAAATAATAATAATAATATTTCTTTATTGCGCAATTACAATATAATTTTAATAAGTAAATTTAGAGCAGATTGCATTGTGCAATATGAAGATTGCAACGCACGAAATTTTGCAGGCGTCCCCAAACAGGGCAGAGCTTGTGAATTTGGAGAATCGTTACGAATATTTAAATTCCCAATAATAAAAAGTAAAGTAAAGTATTGTTACTAAAGTACAAATTTATCTATTAATACAAACTAATGAAGAGGGTGTGCACCAGTGACGATCAGTCTAGCCAAGACTAGTAGCGAAGCAAATGTCTAATAAAGCTATTAGGACTGCTTCTAACCCTTGCAATTAGGGAAATAGTTGTTATTCGGAGTAATGCATTAAAGTCATTAGTTTGGTACTCCGCAAATATTCCTGGTGCACTGCAAAAACGCGGCAGTAAAGACATTATTATACTGGATCCTTAGAGTTTATAAAATCTTTTTTATTTTATTTTGTTAATTTTCATTCTTAGCGGAAACTGACGAAATAACCATGAAGTAAAATTGCATGTACGGCGTTTTGTCCAAAATCGGTGATCTTATTTGACCTGACATTAGAAATTTAAGTAGGTACAGTGCGCAACCAACACAGGCTAACCTATTTTTATTGCAAAATCGCCCGTAACACAAGCACATAAGTACATAAGCGTAGTGCTTACCGTGACGTGCCGGCCACCGCTACTGGTACTATTGGAATATCTTATATATAAAATTCTCGAGTCACAATGTTCGTTCCTGTCCGTACTCCTCCGAAACGGCTTGACCGATTCTCATGAAATTTTGTGAGCATATTAAGTAGGTCTGAAAATCGGCCAACATCTATTTTTAGTGGTAAGGGTTGTCCACCCTTCCGTATATCCGCATAATTCCGTCTTGGCTTGTAAAGTACGCTTAGGTTAGCACTTACTTCTTCCATGATCATGAAAACACTGCATTAGCTTAGTACATTCAAAAATATGAAATGTTTTTCTGAAGAATGCAATTCTACATTTATGAATGTGGATCTACAGTGGTAATCTAAATTGTTCGCGTGTAGACCAGCAATCATCTCCGACTGCGCCGAAAGGTGATAGGTACGATACGTTACGTCACGCCGCGGATATAACTTTATTTTTGCGCCAATTATTTTTGCGTTAGAAACATTAGTTAATGCAACTATCATAACGTCTGACGCCTACGAATTAAAAAGATAAAATAATCATTTTTAATACCCAAGTGATAAGTTATGTAATCGTGAATTCTAATCACATAGGTTTCTTTAGGTTTTTAAGTTTACTAGTAATGAGTGCCCTTAGTAGACTTTGGTAGACCTTAACCAGTCGTTATTTAATAAAATGTTCTTATTTATTATTTTATTTATTAAGGCTTGTACAAAAGGTGGACTTAACGTCGTAGGGCATTCTCTACCAGTCATACCGTTGGGCTAAGCAGAAATTGTTAGTGGGCGGTGCGACAAAATAAATAAAAGAGAAAACAAAAAATAATACTACCATGTATATGACACATGAGATTGAATATAAAATATACAATTAATTTATATAAAATTACATTTTTTTAAATACACCTAATATAAACTAATATACACTAAATAAATTAATAAATATGACGAACTGTTAAAGAAAGATCTATAATGACGGTTGCGATAAAGTAAGAAGTTCTTCTTTCGTATTTTTGATAAAATGTAGATAGTTCAAATTATTCAAGTACCTACTAATATTCTTACTCAACGGCTAAAACTTTTACATCCATTCTTATAAGATTACTAATAATAATAACACTATTTTTTTATATTTGGAATTTCAGTTTTGTTTCATTATTTTGAATCTGTGCACAGGTAAATTAACTTGTTATACATAAGCAGTGTTACATTTGACAGGTCAAGTGGAACATTTGACAGTATTCTCATCATAATTTCTATTGACACCTGCTCCCATTTTGCCTCTGGTCCGGTTCAATGGGCTAGACGATACCACCAATCGTTGACATACTTTTTATTATCTGTCAAAACGGTCTGCTTCCATAGATTTAATATGGGAATACATGAACGTGACGTCACGGTCATATATCAGAAATCAGAGTCAATTGACCGAATATTTATTGAATTTTCGGTGTTTAAAAATTAGTTTCTACAGTTTTTTGGAAATAAACTGGTTGTATTAACTTCTTAGGGGCTATGTTTTTTAAACGCCATGGTCTTGAAAATATTTAAAATAGGTGTCATCATGCCAATTAGCTAGATTAAGCATTGATTAAGTTACTTTAGTTTTAGCAATAACAATGCAAATTTCTTTACAATGTAAAAATGGACTCTTGCAAGCCGGGCGAGCAATTGCTGTGTTTTAATTTAGCATTTAATTCTAATTGGTTATAACGTAAAATATAGTTTTAGTATAAGAATAAGTTATTTCTTGATAAATCTTAGATATACGGTATAGAATAGAATATAAATTTATTTGCGAATTTATAGTCTCTTTCTTCTTTCTTTGTTAAAGCGAGATTTATTTTTCATCCATGTAAATACAATTGAATCAAATGAGAAATACTTTGGCTATCAGAAACGGGCTTATGAGCTCAAAAAATTGTAGGTAGGTTTATATTTTTTCTGAGACTAAGACGATTTACTGCTTGTTTTTACACTGTGATCTTTCATAACCATAGTGATAGGAAATGATTCGTCATTATTACTCGTAAACGTTTGAATGGAATCCGTGGATGGGCCGTTGTTCCACTAAATATTAGTGCCGAGGTCAGTTCACAATGCCATAATATTGCACATACCTGTGTCGCTTTGTCTGAAGCTGCTTTACAAGTTATAATCTTAATAATATAGAGTATTTAACCCTTAAAACTTGCACACACTAAATATGGATATGGATTAAATATGAACCAGGAATCCAATTATCGTGCAATCGAAAAAAGTTCGATAACCAGTGGAACGCAAAGTGTGGTGCTGTCAAAGTTTGAAATTCGTATACAAAATATCTTGTAGCTGTCATGAAATGCACCTGTCAACGTTGATTTGAAGTAACTTTTATACAAGTGTATATAAATTGTTAGTAATTATTTAACCAAGGTGGTTTAATAGGCTTCATACAAATTACCGAGCGAAAAAAGTACGAATGCATACGAATCGTGCCTCTGTACTTACGAATATTTTGCTTGAGAATCCTGGACTAGGTTTTCCGCATCTAGAGGCTCTTCTTAAGATCACTAACACTTTTCACGATAGTAAAACCATTTGTAGTTTACCTGAAACAAAAGAAAAAGTTTGTATTTTTTTTCGATATTTAGACATTTCAGTAACTTTAAAAAGTTTTTATTCGCAAAATTATAAGTATCCGATTTTGTAACAATGTCGGGATGATGAGGTTTGCTTCAGAAAAAAAATAATAAGCAGCCAGTTAATACTTCGAAAAGGCCCAATTTGTTGTGTGAACATAGGTATATCTTGTAACTTCCTTACTAAAATCATGTAAGATTTAGTTGTAAATTTTGAAATATTTGCAATCTATGTGTTAATGAGAGTACAATAGGATATTTCGATCATTATTCCACAAATTATTTTGAGCATTTGAGTCACTTTTGAAAGCAATACGTAGTACGTCAGAAGTGAAATGATTTTTAACTTTTAATCATTATCATGTTGAGTTTTTACGAGACTTTCAAATTTTATTGTATCATCACCTTCGCGTTCCCATCATGTTTTAAGTTTTTGTGCAGTTTTTAAAGTTTAATATGAATGTGGTTTATGTTACGTTAATAAGTTGAAAGTGTTGAGAATGACATTAGAATAACACAAAAGCAAACTTTTTAATAAAAATTTGTCGGTTTGGGTCCTATAAGGGTGAAAGTGATAATGATTCTACTGCCTGTTGCCCTACTAACTGAGGTTTATTTATAAATTTAAATAAAATTTAAACACAGTAAAATGCAAATACCTTACATAACACTTTTCGGACAACAGATAATAATAACATATTAGTTGCTACATCGCTCCTATATACCATGCGCAACGCGGCGGGCGCGGGTGAAAACAGCTCCGTGAGTCCTTAGCCATATAGTCGCGAGTCGCGGCGACAGAATGCCATAGGTGTGCCCTGGTCTTATGTGTATTATTAGGTAATACTTTAAGCACTTTACTATTACATATCATGTCAATTACTTTATTATTATAGCCTATGTGCTAACAATAAAACCACTTTCTATAACCCGATACAGCATCATTCCAAGGCCATTTTACATAATTTACGCTAACTTCAGTTTCAACGGTGCCCATAGAAAGTTGCTCTAAGGAGTGAAAGCCTGGGGGGACGAGATTTTCTTGACATCTTGGTTAATGTAATAAGTTATGACCATAGACTTAGAATAAACTCGTACAAGCGTGAAACCAAATTTAATTTGTCCATGTGTTCGTCACCTGAGTGATTAGGGGATGCAAACAAACTGCCTTATTGGTGTAGTAGCAAAGTTTCTGCCTTACATCCGAGAGGTTCTGGGTTCGAACCCCAGGACGAGCCAAAATTGTTTCTGAAATTTTCTGTCATAAATTTCTCAAAAACAGCTCGGAGTCGGGAAGTTGGCCTGCGCCTGATCTCTCTCCGGTCATGTCGGATTGCCGTCTCACCGAACTTTGAGAGTAAAGGAACCGAGAGGAAGTGAGTGCACCTCCTGCGTAGTTGGCTGATCTCTGTTGACATTGGCCGGACTATTATATATATCGAGGAGCAGGTTTGGACCTCAGCAGTTATAAGATATGTCCGATGAATGTTGTGTAAGTGGTGATAAATATTATAAATTACTACTAGTATGATTTTACTAATTAGGGTGTTGCGAGATAGGGTCTTCAGAGTTATATTATGATCGACGTATTTGTATTTTAACAGCTTCGTTAATGAAACAAGCAAATTATTTTTTATTTGTATTAAGTACAATGATAGGTACCCAAAAAATCGGTAATGCATTTTGTGTATGTTGTTACTGTACAACATATAGTTGTGGTTAGGTATATAAGCTTTTGTAGTCATGATGCAAAGGAGATCGTGCTGTCACATAGTTAGCACTTATAGCAGTAACCACAGTGGCAACACATAGCAATAACAGTTTCTCTTTCTTGTAAAAAAAGTGAAATCCTGTCACATTTTTTTTACATAGAACTCTTTTGTTGAGTAGAAACATCTACTATTTTAATCAGTTTTTTGACAATTTATTTAGACCCAATTTTTTCATTAGGCAGCGTTTACCAAGATAATTGTTTAATTTTTATCATGTTTTGTAACGCCTAAGTTATCCAGCTTAATTGATAGTGCAATTAGCTACACTATTTTGTTTGATAAATTGTAACTGTCGTTGGTGTGCTTATAAAATAAAATAAGACAATTATTGCTAATGTCATCTTCAATTAGTTAGGTCTTTAACAGCCCGGGATCTTTTAAATGTCGTTGGGTAATTAAAGATCATAACCTAATTCAGTATTGAACAAAAAATAATCTTAAAAATGCTAAATATACTTTCTCAAGTCGTCGACCTGCAAAATTAGTATTACGTTATTTAACCATTCAGATTTTCTATTACCGTAAAATTTAGCTGAATGGAACCGCGGCGTCAAATCAATTGAACCTTTACTAATGCTTGCCATGCCCTTTTCAGAAGTCAGTCAACTCTCTATTTTTAATTACCTCTTAATACTTATGTATAACAACAGTATTTATTTCTTGACGACCGCTTTGTTGTAATGGTCCAGAAGTTGACTATAAACCAAGAGGTCCCGTGTTCGACCCTAGTGTACAAACATTTCTGTGCATGAACATGTCTGTTTGTACTGGTCTGGGTGTTATATGTATTTATTGAAGTTTACTTGTAATACCACTGTTGATTCTGATTTCTGTAACACAAGTGCTTTAGCTTATTACTACGGAGTCAGATCAATGTATGTGATGTTGTATATTTAATGAAATGACTTGCGAAAAACATGGAATTTCAAAGTTTATTACAAAAGTTTATTTCCAAACTAAACCATAGTTTGGAATTGCTGAAGGATTTAATATAGTTTCGTTATGTGTTTTCATTATTTAATAAAAACTTATTTTCACTTATTTCTATCAAGTAAACGTTAGGAATTGCAATAAAAATGTGAATTTTATTTATAAACGAATGTTTGTAAAGAGTAAATTTTCATAGAATTTCACATCAAAAATGAAAAAAATGACCATGTGTGACGAATTTTTTAACATAGCCTGATATTTTTCCTGAAGTGATATCCAACTTTTAAAGCAAAACACGCATTCTACTTATTGAAACATTTGTTGGGTTGGGTATCGAATACGTGTTTGTTTATTAATGACCGCTTCAGTATCCGTTACAAGATAAATAACTTCATTTAAGACCAAAGATCCATATTATTGTTAGTAATCAAATGACTTAATAATTATTGTTAGTAAAGTACAAAATTTATATATCCATTTATGCAAAGTAATGAAGAGGGTGTGCACCAGTGAAGATCACTCTTGCCACGAAAGCTCTCCATAGTGGAGACGTGTAGCTCAAATGTCGCAATGACCCGCAAATGTCAATAATATATATATAAATGTCAGGTAAGTACCTAGTTGTATGATTATTAGAACTACTTAAATGCTTAATATTGCATGACTGTGTTTTCACTTTTGCATAACACCATTAAAAATATAATAATTCGTATAATAACAATGGTATGATATACTCATAAATTTATGACATCGTTAATTACGTGTTTATCGTTCCTATATTACGAGTAGAGGAGACCTGGGACAATTGCAACATTTAGAATTTGACACTTGATACTGGCTTCATCTATAATGTTACAGCAATAGTTTCTTTGTATATTGATACTTAGTCTACTTGGCTATAAGTCAGCATTATCTTCAGATGCATAGAAACAATGCAAGTTGAGATATTTTACTTTTAAAGCAAAGAGAAGAGATGGTACAAATGACCTCTACCCTGGCTCAATTGTACCATATATATCATGAATTAAAACACCTTGATATAAAGAGATAATTATATATTTGTGAATCACAATATATTAGTAGACACGTTATTTATATATCTAGCAACAACACCTAACAAGTTTTTAAATTAACTCAAGATAGAAGATATTATTAATCAACAATTTCACACACATTGTCCCTGTGGTAGAATTGTCCCTGATATAAAATTATAATTTCCTTTCTTAAGTAGCAAAGTAATCAGTCTTTTTTTAATTTTTAGTTGTTACTTAGTTGTTAATTAGTCGTTTCTACTTTGTTTCTTGAATATACCCCAAACAAAAGGTCGAAACATACGACATATGTATCTTATCTTATGCACTTTTTTAATTATGGATATTTTGCAACAAAAAGTGGGTAGCTTTATGTGTATCGGTACCTAATAACAAACAAATACTTTCACAGTTTCCATTGAAATCGATTTCGTTCTCATCGAACTTTCCTAACTGCAACGATTAATAGCAAATTGCAATGTCACTTGTCAACAAAAAACCGATTCTGTTCCTTAGACAATGCTTGAACAGTTTTTACCTGTGCCAGCCTAGTTCTCACGGATTAAGTTTGCGTCATTTAACTGTTCAGTGTTAAAACATTGCACTTGTATGGAAAAGTAAGAGCTGTCAATAGAGTTACATCGTAGATTCCATTTCAAACGGTATGATTTTCTGATGCATTTTTTTTAAATTATTTATTCGGGATAGGTTGGCTCTTGCCCCAAAACTAAGCCCAACCGGGCAAAGACTGAGTCTACGATGGAGCGAGTTCACCTAGAAGATGACTGTTCACTCTAGCTTTGAAAATTCCTACGTTGTAATTGCAGGGAAACCCAGGTAGTAAGTTCCACTCTTTTGCAGAGCGCACCAGGTTTTTAGGTTCCTACATAGATTGATCTTTGGTTTGTGTAAGTGATTTTGGCATTGAAAAGAAAAATTGGATTTGAATAGTATTAGTGTGGATTACGGATACATAGGAAGGGTTTCATTCGATCTTCCTTCATTTAAATAAATATATACATACAACAACATCACACACATTGATCTGACTCCGTGGTAAGTAGCTTAAGCACTTGTGTTACAGATATCAGAATCAACAGTGGTTTTACAAATAAACATAGATAAATACATATAACACCCAGACCAGTACAAACAAACATGTTCATGCACACAATTTTTGTACAGTGCGGGGATCGAACCCGCGACCTCTTGGTTAATAGGCAACTTCTTGACCAACACCAAAGTTGTCATCAAATGAATTTTGATGAATAAAAATTACAGTCAGTATGGTAAATAAACATACTCAATAATTACATTTATTTGTTTGAAGATAATCAATCACATAGCGATAACAGTTTTAGTGTTTAAAATTTACTGAGCAGAATGTTAAGACAGTATATTCCGATGGCCACTTACGATTTCCCTTAAGTTTCAATCTGAAATTATCGAATAATTGAAAATTGCTGTGTTTACCTACCCGTAGTTTACCGCTGACCTAGTTGGGCGTTTAAAATTCAGTGAAGACACAACAGAAGAAAGACTCAGTAGGCTCACTTCTTCGAATGCTTTTTTTAGTGAGTCATCATCATCATCATTATCAGCCAAGGGACGTCCACTGCTGAACAAAGGCCTTCCCCACAGTTTTCCACATAGACCGATCACATGCGGTCTGCATCCAGTGTGATCCTGCGATCTTCACAAGGTCGTCTGTCCATCTTGTCGGTGGACGTCCTACGCTGCGCTTTTGGTCGAAAGGTCTCCAATCCAGAACTTTTCTGCCCCAACGGCCATCAGTTCTTCGCGCTATGTGCCCTGCCCATTGCCACTTGAGCTTACTGATTCTCAAGGCTATGTCCGATACCTTAGTTCTTCTACGTATGTCCTCATTTCTGATTCGATCTCGTAGAGAAATACCGAGCATAGCCCTCTCCATCGCTCGTTGTGTTATAGTGAGTTTTTTTTTTGTATTTTAGAGAAAAAGTGACGAAATACAGGTAAGTGTTTTATTAGTAACTAGACGAACCCGCAGTCGTTGCTCTGCCCGTTGTATTTAGATAAAAAATAAATGGGGAAGCTAAGATTCCTGCTTCTTTCCCAAATGAGGATTTAATCAAAATAAAAAGTATACTATTACCAAAGTCAGCTCATATACCAAATTTCATCAAATCAATCAAATCCATTCAGTAGTTTCAGTTAACATCCAAACAGTGAACATTTTAGATTTATAATATTAGTGTGATATTTGCGGACATGTATGAACATCACAACACCCGTCAGTGATAATAATCAAGGTTGTACAAATACAAATTATTTATGCGTTGTTTTAGTAACTAGTTTCGTCTACTAAAACTTTTAGGCGAATCTGCTGAATCTCACTCAATTATAGCTGAGGTGAGCTATATTTTTCGTATTTAGGTCAAACAATTATCTAGCCGGCTGTGCGCCAACAAACAGAAGATTTATTCTTTGGATTGCTAGTTCTTGCATTTTGTTCAAACCAATCGAATGTATGAGAAAAACCAATTTATGGATTGTCTGAATGCTGCTCTAGCGTCTAGAAAAAAGAAATGCAGTACTTTTTGCTTCATACTGGTGAACATCGTCATAAAGTTAACAAATTAACGCTTTATATGGGGACAGCATCACATACATTGCTCTGATATCAAAGTAGGAAGCACACGGGTGTGCTATGGCAATCAGAAACATTGAAGATACCACAAACACCTAGACCCGTGACAACATTTATTAAGTTGGTATTCTAGATTGTCTCCGTCTCACAGTGTCAAATTTTGACTGACTTGCGGACATCCTATTTTATGACGCGTCCGGGGACACGGGACCTCAGAGATGGATTAATTAACAAGAAAACAATACAAATATTATATTTGTTACTTCGGTTTACGCGAACAGTAGATATTAAAAATGTCTACCTGATTACCTCTCTATCTTTGACATGTCTACCTGTGACCACGGACGCTGAAAAGAGTCCGAAACATCAGGTTAAAACAAAATGTAAATAAATCGCTACATAATCCGTAAAAAGTGTCTCATTTCAATACAAATATTTATAAGGAAAGGAGTTTTGTATTGAAGTAACCGGTCAGTATTTTTTATTTTAACAAGTAACTATACAGACTTTTTTGGCCACAATCTCACCTGATGGCAAGTGACGATTTGGCTGAGGATGGATCAGTGGGGTGAGCACGAACAACTATCGTGACGTATTCGTAGCGTTTACCTATCGTTGACTTGTCAATATGGGGAAACTGTCAGTTTCTGACGTTTGGACGATACGAATACGTTACGATAATGTTCGTGCTCACCCCACAGGTCTTACTAATATCCGTCGATTCCCTTTTTGAAAATAAGACTTATTTCTGACCAGTGAAGAAAACATAAGAAATGCAAATAAAGTTGTCAGTGCGCATGTTATTAGAAAAGGTAGAAATCTTTCTCGTTACCTGCAGTACTAGATCGTCAGGCCCGCTTCCTGTTCAAGACGTTGAGAAAGCGAAGATATCAAAGTAAACTAATCAATACAAGGAATTTAATTTCTTTACTATCTATGGCCATTTAAATTGGTAATAGGTTTAAATTTTAACATAACTGCACATTGACGAAATGTCTTTACTTAGATCTATATGAAAAGACATTGTAGAAATTCACTTTAAAGCTATTTTGTAGTTAGTTATATAATAATAATGTAATATACAACGACATCACATACATGGATCTCTGTGGTAAGTAGCTTAAGCACTTGTGTTACAGAAATCAGAATCAACAGTAATATTACAAATATACTTTGATAAATACATACAACACCCAGACCAGTACAAACCGACATATACACAAATGTTTGTACAGTACGAGGATCGAACCTGAGACCACCAAAGTGGTCGCCATCATCATCATCACATTTAGTGGATAGCCTTGGGTAGATAGCGATCCATCACTAATAATGACATCTCCCAAATATTTACATACGCTAAAGAAACGCCATTTCGCGTCGCGCCGGCTACAATTGCAGTGTTTTGTCTATTATTTTTTTCAGTTATATGAGTATACCATGCGATTAGAAATAGAATAAATGCCCTAATCTATAAAGGCTTATCGGCTCGAATTCCGGTCCCGGTTAACATCTAGCCCATGAGGGGATTAATCAATAGACAACATCCTGTCATTACGGATACCAATATATATTTTTTTCAGAAATGTTTTTTTGTATTCAGAAATGTTTAAAAGTCGTTGTAAGTAAGCTCTGGCTGTGGACTTTTCCATTACAAAAAAGCTTAAATTTAAATCCATTGGATTTTAAGTTTGGTAAACTATTGATAAATAAACCGCTGTTGTGTAATGGTCAAGACTACTAAGCCAGAGGTCGCGGGTTCGATCCCCGCACTGTACAAACATTTGTGTGCATGAACGAACATGTCTGTTTGTACTGGTCTGGGTGTGTTATATGTATTTATTTATGTTTATTTCTAATACCACTGTTGATTCTGATATCTGTAACACAAATGCTTAGGCTTCTTACCAAGGAGACAGGTCAATGTATGAGATGTTGTTGCACGTTATTATTATTATAAACGCCTTTCTTAATTCAATTGCCACTTAAATTTAACTTTAACTAATAGCTTAACTAAATGTTACAACGCTTAAGTACTGTACCAACGGATACAAATGTCTGAACGCTCCCTATCAATCACCCAAACCCATAACCAACACCAACAATGGCTATTGTACAAAAAACCAATCAATGAACAATACCACTTTCGTACCATTACGCGGGTAAAATCCACACCAATTAGTTTCGCTTCGATCGAAAGAAACCGCGAAAGTGTGGAAAAATTATACCCCCTCACTTCAGGTCGTACCCCCGCGAACTTTGCGCGGGAAAAGGTTGTGGGTAATCTATGGAAAATGACGTTTGCAACGCGATAATCTGTGGGAAATCGGCGATTGACGGGTGTGAAGTTGTAACGTAATAGTTGTAACACTACAACACAATATTTCATTAAAAATACATTTGATTCAACAAGTTTTCACAATCAAATTGTGTTTTTATTGTAAATTAATTTGTACAAAGTTCCTATACAAAATTTCAGATCAATCGGAAGTGGGCAGCTGGGCAAGATTTGATTAACATAAATCGGCACAGTTAAAACTAAATAAAAGCTAATAAAAGGTAAAATAAATAAAATACGTATTATATGATAAATATACGATAAAATACGTATTTTGCCTTCTCAAATAGAAGCTGCACTTATTATTCGCACATTCCATGAGAGATTAGCGGACACAGCAGACGTCGTCCTGCCAGCTGTTTTCGCATATTATATTTCAAAAAAATTTTTACCGTTTAAATCTTCCCTAAACTTCCTTATTTATAGAAATAAATAATTCTAAATCAAAATTAGTAAAATCGGTACAGCCTTTCTAGAGATATAGCGAGACTTACGAACATCAATTCATTTTTTCATGTATACCTATATAGATGTTAACACAAAAGAGATTTATGGATTTAGTTTGTTTTATTGTTTTCAGCTCACGCTTACAATTTATGTTCGTTCAAACATGACCAGAAATATTTAAAATAGCAATAGTAAAACATATCGGCCGAAAACTTTTATAATAGAAGAACGTATAAAAACTCGGTAAAACTGTACGACTGAATTTTTCCATGTTTTTATGCCTTCTTCACATAACATCAGTGAAATCTGCTATCCATACTAATACTATAAATGCGAAAGTAACTCTGTATGTCTGTGTGTTACTCAATCGGGCCTCAACTACTGAACCGATTTGCATGCAATTTTGTATGGAGTTATTTGATACCCGAGAAAGGACATAGGGTAATTCATACAATAATACTTTATACTTATAAAATGACGCATTCCCATAGGAAAATTAAAGTGGGCGGATCCCTTTTACGCCTAAACTACAGAACAGATTTAAATGAAAATTGGGGAGGAGATAGTTTGAGACTTAAGAAAGTTTTTTAAGTTTAGACTTAAGACACTTTATGTAAGTAACAAATAAATATTGCAGCTTTGATCATTTAGTTACAAAAACCGATTAAACAGTTTTCGTTTCAGTAACCACGCTTCACAGTTAAATGTAATTTATTTTACTCTCTGATCTGTCGATCAAGTAATCAATCAGGCAAATCTATAAAATCCATTAAAGTCAAATTCGAGATGACTGCCAACACTGATTAAATGGAAACGTGGAAATTAGTTTTAAATTGAAACTAAACGGCTCGTTGATAAATAAACACGTTGTGTAACGTCCATTTGTTTTCCATCCGTCACAGTCTGATTATTGTTTTCAATTGTTTTATAGAGATCAGTTTACACCGGTCGGATGCGATCGCGCTAAATATTTACGAGTACACCTACCTCTCATGTTTGTGTTTCTATTATTAACTATATAACTAAACTATGACTACCTATTACGTAAAAGAAGAGCGGGGTCTCCTGCTACAGGTGCCACATGTACTTACTAGGTACCTACCTACCTGCGTCAGTGTTTCCCTGCAATTACAACCTAGGAATCTTCAAAGCTAGAGTGAACAGGCATCTTCTAGGTGAGCTCGCTCCATCGTAGACTCAGTCTTTGCCTCGTTTGGCTTATTCTTGGGTCAAGAGCAAACCTATCCCAAAAAAAAAAAGGTAAACTGTTAATCTAATCCTAGCAATGTTGAATAGTTGACAACGTTAGCCAACGCCAGGTAGGCCAGGTAGGCTAGACCCAGATTATTGTATCTAATCATTGTTGAAGATATAAAAAAAACTACTTAACTACTTTTATTTCCATGGACTAGTGGACCCGACAGACGCTGTCCTGCCAGCTGTATTCGCATTTTTTCTATAAACCTTCCTCTCGAATCAATCTTATCTACGAGTATTAAGAAAATCTGCATCATAATACGTTGAGAAGTTTTAAGGGCTAATCATACATACGACACTTTCCACCACTTTGACGACCACTTTGATGTAAAGGTTAAGAGGTTAACTATTAACCAAGAGATCGCGGGTTCGTTTCCCGCCCTGTACAAACATTTGTGTGCATGAATGTCTGTTTGTACTGGTCTGAGTGTGATATGTATTTATTTAAGTTTATTTGTTATACCACTGTTGTTTCTGATATCTGTAAAACAAGTGCTTAAGCTACTAATCACGGAGTCAGATCAATGTATGTGATGTTGTAGTATATTATTGTTATTATCGGTATTTACCGATTATTTATCGGTATGTTATTTAACATACAGACATAGGGAGAGAGGCGAAAAGCGACTGGCTGGAATAATTTAAACCAAGCATTTAATTAAAATAAAATGTGGTTCTATTCATGGTGTTTACCACTTGCTTATTTGTTACTAACACTTTTATCAACTATGCTGAAATAAACCTGTTTTATTTTATTTTATATTTTACTTACTAAAAACCTACCAATGTATAGTTTACTCACTACTTGTTCATTTATCATTTGTAACGGAATGTAAGGATTCAATTTACTGTCGGTTCTATTTCATTAAAATCAGCTGAACCGGTCTGTTGAACTACTACAACTCTCTGACTCAGTGCCCTTAATTACGCGATCCTTAGCGCTGTTTACTAACGAGATAACTGGGTCATTCGGTACTATGACTTGAACTATAAAATTAGTATCTAGTCGTTATGTAATAATCTGTCCTATTACGAGCAAAATGGTAGAGATGCTGAGGTGGAAATCCATCCGAATCTAGACTACGTCCAATTTTAAATTTAATGAATCAATTGCAAAATTATCAGTGGAAAAAGTTTTTCGTAATGATTAAATTGCTTGTTTGGTATGTATACTTTGTGATGTGATGATTTAGAATTATGTATTCCGCAAGTTAATAACAGTACAAAAGCTTTTAAGGGCATACAAAGTAAAAAGTAATTAATTGATTAATTTTTATTTATTCAAAAAAAAATCAAAATCAAAAACATTTATTTCAATTCAATTTTACATAGAAACATTCAGTGGTTGGGAGCCCCCTAGTAGGATTTAGGGTCCTGTGGCAGGAGGTTCCGCTCTTCTATAGCGTAACGATATTTCAAACAGTAAGTACTTAGCATACAGTATCACTTTAAACAAACAAAATTAAATAGAGGTAAGTAAATGAAATATGTATATATATATATATATATATATATATATATATATATATATTGTATATATATATATATATATATATATATATATATATATATGTGTGTGTGTGTGTGTGTGTGTGTGTGTGAGAGAGAGAGAGTGTGTGTTTATTCAATAATTAGCTTTATTGAACAAAATCTTGTACAAAAGTTGGACTTAACGCTTTAGGGTATTTGACTATTATGACTAGTATTTATTGTTAGTACTAGTATTTTACAAAGTTTACTGGTGCGAATCCATTTAACTTACGATATGATCGTAGTAACAATTTAATTTGTTAGTAAAAAAGTGCAAAATTGATTGGTTAGGCAGTAACATTACGTGAATAAAAGCAATATGAAGAAAAAAACACAATTTTCTCACTGTAACCAACTACGAGTAATACCCACAGTAAAAACTATTATCAAAACAGCCAGTATCAAGCTTCCATTTTCAAAAAGAAAAACAAATGCGTTGCAAACCTAATGAAACATGCATGTCATTCTCATTTCGCCGAGACCCTTGTCTTGACTCTTGAGGCCGGCTACTCACGGCGCGTGTGGCAACTTGCCAAGTGCAAAAAACATTCTTTGGAGAATTCTTTGTGAGAATGCGGCTCGTCGTTATGCTGACAACATTGTTTGCTGCGGCGATATTTTGTTAGATTTATTTAATATCGGCTATTCTTTGTGCTCTGTGAATTTGTGCAGAGAGTTTTTCAGAACTAGGTAGATCAAGGTAGCAAAATAAGCTAGAGTCATTTTATGTCCAGACATAGACAAAAGAATAGTTCATCTTTGTCCCCTCATACCTAATGTGTTAGTTTAACGTCTATTAACACTAATGCAAAATCATCAAAACAAAGCAGTATACACTACACTGCAATTAAGTAGGAAATTCAATTTATATGCCACGAAACAAGCACTGAATTTGTGTAAACATTTGATCCATAATGAAATGTTAGTCGTACTCCAAGTTGAATCTGCTGTAAAGAAAGCATTTTCGCCGAAATCATGACTTTAAATAAATAAGTGGCACTGCTTGTAACCCAAGATTCCGTCAAACTATTTAAAAAAAAAACCGTCTGCCCCACTAACTCCACCAAAGTATTAAAAAAAACAGTCTGCCCCACTAACTGAGTGTGGGCCAGTAAGGTACACTTCCAAATACCGGCCCCGACGGACGAGACTCGCATCGTAATTACGTGACGAATTCAAACAATTCACGGATGATTGTCTTAATCACATAATCTATTTTGTAGATGACATCGCGCTGCCTTTGTTTGATACCAATGTGTAAAAAAAACACGAATTCAAACAATACGGTAGTTGACACCACCAATCGTTGACGTACTTTTTATCAACTGTCAAAACGCTTTTCTTCATAGAGTTTGTATGGGAATAACACACTTTGACGTCATCGCGTGCAATGCCGACTGAGTGACTAATTATCATTTGAATTCCAATTAAAAATCAAATAATACGAACTGCAGAAAAATATTAGTGTAAAGGCATCTGAAATTATGAATTATTTTAGAGAAAATCAGTTTTTGAATATTTCTTTCATAGTGGAAACAAGCCTATTCACGGATGATTGTCATAGTGATTAATTTATTTTGAAGATGACATCGCACTGCCTGAAAAAAAAGTATATTAAAAAAAATCATTTTTTATTTTTATTTTTTATAAAGCCAATACCTCTCAGGCTGTAGTATAACGCAAAATTTACAGAGAAAATTACGACCATAGCATTAATGGCTTTCCTATACTCGTATTATAGAGATTAAGGTTTATAATGTTTTTTTTTTACGTAAAGCTTCATTGCAATTAAGCTGTTTTACCGACCACATCGTTTTTTTCTATGTCTTTCAGCAAAAGAGACACTCAATTTTGACTTTGAATACTATGACTCTAATGTGAACACTGACAAATTAACACTTTTTCAAAAACTTTCTATGTGAACGGCTCTACATGTTTATTAACCTACTTTTTAACAATTTGAAATTACTTGTGTTATGTTTGTTCCTTTTTGTGTTATGTTGTTTTTACTTCTTTTATTCTGTTGATTCTGTATCTATTTATACTTTTCATTTCGTTCTGTGTATGTGATGTCGAAATCAAAAAACGCTTTTCTTTCTTTTCAATTTTACATATTCGATCAAATACACAGCTCCCGAATCACCATAAAAATTTCCCAAGCATGACACGTGAATATTAAAGAAAGGGAAAGATCACCTACTTAGTACGTACAAACACCGAATTCCTTTTGGTGAGCGGCCAAAAAAAGTCGTGATTGGCGTTATAAGTCGTACGATGGGGCCTTACCACGAAAACGTTCGTTCCTATTTCGACTTCTATATGCCTTTCGCTCGCATGGTTGAGCAAGCTCGAGTGCCAGGAATAATGTCGCATGGCGCTACGTGCACCTTTTGTGCAAGTCGTACGATGGAGCCATACCATGTAAAGCTTCGTTTCTATTTCGACTCCTAGCCTTGTAAAATAAGCCCAAAGGTACAACTGGGAGAGAATGCTTCATGGCGCTAAGTCCACCTTTTGTGCAATAAATATAGCTGAAATAAATACATACATTTCGACTCCTAGCCCTTCGTTCACACGGTCTAGCTAGCACGAGTGACTGTGATTGGGGGTAACATTAGCCCAAAGGTATGACTGGGAGAAATTGCCTCATGGCGTTAAGTCCACCTTTTGTGCAATACATATAGCTGAAATAAATACATACATTTGAAACTACTTTCATCAAAAATATGAAAAGGAGAACTGACTGTTTGATTGACTGAGAACAGATTTAGTTGAAACTTCACTTTACCAAAGCGAAATCGCTTCCTGCATCAGTCTCATGCCTGTATACTCGTATGTATGCTGAGATCTTGAAAACTTCTCAATAGATTTTGATATTGTTTTTTGATTTTTTTATTTGTATTAAACCAAAGAATTTTTTTTTTTAAATTCACGAGTAAGGTTTATTATCGTATAAACATATGAAGAAAAATGCGAAAACAACGGGCAGGACAGCATCTGCCGGGTCAACTGGTTTTCTTTATAGAAAACTGTTGAGGTCTTACATTTGTGGGGACAAGTGAGCGGACCACTTGTTGGATTATAATAATAATACCGATTATAACCACAGCGGACAATCTCAACAGAGATCAGTCAACTACGCAGGAGATATTATAGTGCACAAGTGTGAGCGCAATACACAGGTGCACTCACTGTTCCAACACTCTCACAGTTCGGTGAGACGGCAATCTGACATGACCGGAGAGAGATCAGGCGCAGGATCAACGGCTTAACGTGCGCACCGAGGCACGGCGGTGTAACTCCGACAACTTCCTGACTCCGAGCTGTTTTTGAAAAATTCATTACAGAAAATCTCAGAAACAATTTTGGCTCGACCTGGGATTCGAACCCAGGACCTCTCGGATGTAAGGCAGAAACTTTGCCACTACACCGAAGAGGCAGTCTAGATGTCAGCTAGTTGGATAACAGAGTAGGCTACCTGATACGCCGCGAAAGATTTTTATGACGACTGTCGTTGGAAAGTGGTCTGAGATCGTGCGATGCGCATACACAATCCAGGAAACGTTAGGGTAAAAGCACTAAAAGTGAGAGTCCTCGGATATCCGTCGTGAATGCTCGTGAAGTCTCGTGGGAATCATAAGATTCGGTGACGATAAAACAGTTACGACCAATACTTTTTTTTCAGATTCCCAAAACGTTTGTATTTATTGTCCGTTTCTTTTTGTTATTTGTAGGGTTTGATCTTTATTTTCTTTAACAGGGCCCTAAAAAAATGTTTATTGAATCGACGAAATTGTAGTATGGACGAAACGTCAAAATCGGGCAATTAATTATGATTGATTCCCGTAATTGCTTCCCTGGCTAATTAAACTGATCAGTGGTTTACTGTAATTATTTAAATTTAGTTAAAAGCTCCTGTATCCTCGCCTGAACATCGACACATTACATAATCGAGACGACTATAGCCAATTGAATGTAAATTTAATTTTAAAAGATAGCGTTTCACATTTTAAATTCAAACTAAAATCAACGACGTGAGGTGAAACATCCATGATTTTGAAATAGCAATAACCGTCCTTTACAATTGTAACCGTTTAGTATATTGTATCCTGCTTTCTTTAAGAGAGCTTCCATTATTATTATATTTGTAAATGTTATTCATAATTTGTAATCCTGCCTCTTGTTATAGTATGTTATCTCATAAACTATCATTACCTACCATTTCAGACCTACATTTTGCTATCTCAATATTCGGCGATTGAACGCAAGTATTTTGTGTTTTTCCTTTTTTTTTTTATCACTGTTTATTTATGACTAGCGCCTCGCCCGCGACTTCGTCTGCGCAAACGTTGGATTTTTCCTCACCAAATTTTTGAAAAACCCGTTTAGCAGTTTCAGTGTGATTGACGGACAAACATCAAAACAAAGAAACTTTCGCATTCTGATAGTTATTTTGGAAATCTACTTAATATACAGAATTGACCTCTCTACAGATTTATTATAAGTGTAGTTGTTACACTTTTTTGACTTCAAAGCAAGTTCATATCAATAATTATGACGGAATCACGTAGGTCAGTACCGCTACACCCACATAAATTCTCTACGCGCGTATTTCTAGCTGCATTTTTTTACTGCCAAAAGTCATTGAACTCTGTTTTGATAATTATTTACGAAGAATTCTGAACTGTTTATGACAAAAAGTTTGAAATGATCGCGGTTGGTGTCAGCGTTTGACGGCATTCGAAATATTTACGTGACATTTTGTCCGCAACAATTTTGGTTGGGCACCTTATTCTGTGACCCAAATTAACTTTAAATATTTATTTCTACTAGACCTAAGTAATGGATATTTTCTTTATCAATAATTAATTTCTTTTCAAATGGTTTCTATAAGTTAGTATCTGAAACTATTTGGTCTGCGCGCCATTAGGACCGCGCTTTTGGATTCGCTGAACTAGGCGACACCAGCGCCATAGTTTTGGCTTCCACACACCGATCGCCGACCAATCGGCGTCATTCAAAAACTTTTCGAAATCACGGGCGCGTGTTTTTCACGTAATTTTGGTGAAAAGTGCATAATTTCCCCGGGATGGACATATAAAGTTAAAGAAACTACCCAGCAGTGATTACCTACTGTGTCTCGTGCGTGAAAGTGTTTCACGACGGGAGCTGAGTGAGGACAGTGACTTGGTGAGGCGTTCCTGAGCTGGTCTGAAGGTAAGTGGGCCAATAGTTTTCGGGTCTAACGGCGAAACCATTTTTTCTAACTCTCACAGGGTGGGTTTCTTAGGAATCATCAACATAATTTTTCATAATTGAGCTCCCCGCGTGTAGTCGGCTATTTACACGCCGCTGCACCATTTTTAATGGTCCTTCATAGCACGGATATAGTACTAGCATACTATATTTTCCTTCTTAATACTTATTATAAGTATTATTTTCCATATAAATACTTGGATGTTCGCAGATTTACGTAATTTTTTGGTAAATTCTCGAAGTACCTACAACGTACCGCCATTGTGCGCCGGTTACGCCATTTGCAAATTCCACATATTTTTACGTCATTTAAAATAATTTCACTCGAAATAATTATTTTCAATTTTTCTCATATTCGTTGTGAATTAATTACTTAAAAATGTATACGAATAAAGACAATACGTCTAGTGATTCGATTGATACGCAGTTCGTCCTTTTAACTGCTAAAAAAGAACGACTTTTTTCGCGGATGAATGATTTGTTTAATCTTTCAACAAACATTTCTAATTACGCGTCAAGAAGTAATGAATCTTTCATGGCCAAGTCTGAATCGATTGATGAGATGCGTAGGCAGTTCGAAACGATAATTGACGATTTAAATAGCCACCAGTTATCACTTGATTCGACTTTTAAGCCAGATTACAAGCCTTTGGATGCGTTTGACGATTTATACCTCCGAGTAAAGCACACCCGAAATAATATTGTTCAGGCGTTGCAATCAGACGAATCATCGTCGCGAAATGACTCGTCTAATACTAATGTTAAATGCCACGTAAAGTTGCCACCAATAGAATTGCCAAGTTTTGATGGCAAAACACAAAATTGGCCTAAGTTTTACGAAAGTTTTAAATCTAATATTCATAATAATAGTCAGCTGACTGACTCGCAGCGCGTGCAGTATTTAGTAGGTAAACTTACGCACGACGCACTCAAGTTCACGGCAGGCATTGTGCCTACGGGTGAAACCTATAATATTATATGGGAAAGTTTAGTAAAAAAGTTTCAGGATAAACGTGCATTAGGCACGCATTATTTAAATAATATTCTTGACTCTAAAGGTTGCATAAATACGGCTTATAGTCTTGATACATTTATTGGTATGTATACCTCTTCCGTGGCGGCATTGAAACAATTAGGTATAGAGGATTTGACCGATTTTATCTTATTTCATTGCGCACTTAGGAAAATCGATTCACAAACGGTACAAGCGTTTGAGTTAGCGTTTCGTAATAAAGAAATTCCGTCTTATAATGACTTGGTATCTTTCATACAAGATCAAGCAAAAATATTGCAACGTTCGAACAATAACTCGACGCGGACATCGAACAGTGGCGCGAGCGCAAGCAAGCCGTCCACTAATCAGTCGACCCGGCCTCATACCTACAAGTCGTTCGTCGCGAGTAATGAGAGTGTGCCTACTACTTCGCCGACTAAACTGTGCGAATTTTGTAACAAAACTGATCATTTAATTTACGCTTGTTCTCAGTTCAAGAACTTAAGTTCACCGCACGCGCGTTTTGAATTTATTAAATCAAAACACGGTTGTGTTAATTGTCTAAGTGGGTCTCACACAGTTACGTCTTGTAAATCTACACATGTTTGCGATATATGCAATAAAAAACATCACACTTATTTACACTTTGATAAAAAAGATCATAATATTAGATCAAATAATTACGTTCAAGTGTCTCAACTCCCTACCGGTCAAGGGTCATTGACATCACCTGTGGTTCCGTCGCGCGCTTCGTCCGGACAGATCGACGTAAACACAGATTCGCGCGTTATGAAAAAATGCTTAGCTGATAATAGCGCACCTGTCTCGCCTGCGTTGCGCATCGATAACTCGAATCATAGTGTTGATGTTTCCTCCGGTATTCCTTCGCTGTCATTAAGTGCAGAAATTAGACCTACTTCTTCTATCTTACTCTCAACCGCGCAAGTTTATGCGAAATCTCAGAATGGTAATAAAAAATTAATACGATGCCTTATTGATAATGGCTCTCAAAATAACTTAATAACCGTTGATTGTTGCAAGGCGCTTAATTTAGTTATAATTCCTTTGAGTAATTCTTTTGTCAAGGGAATTGGCGCAGCGTCTCGGCCGATATTAGGGTACGTTAATTTAGACATTGAGTCTCGCGTATACCCAAATAATAAATACACGATACATGCACTCGTCGTTGACTGTATAACAGATCAGCTGCCTACTCACTATATAACCAAGGGTGATGTCGGCTACTTAGAGGGATTGCCCCTTGCTGATTTGACGTGGAATATCGCCGGGAACGTGGACGTCGTTCTAGGCGCGCAATTGTTTCCGTATATTTACTTAGGTAATAAAGTGGAGTCTGGCACTAGTGCGCCCCCCGCTTTATTGACCGCGTTCGGATTCGTGTTGATGGGTGACTATCCCTGTAATGCGTCTCAAAATAAAATAAATAAGACTTCTTTTTCTGCACTCGCACTTAATGATTTAGTTCAGAAATTCTGGCAGCTGGAAGAAATACCTAATATGCAATTTTTAAGTCCGGAAGAGACTGAATGTGAGAACTTGTTTACTTCCTCGATCACTCGCGCTGAAGATGGGCGGTATTCTGTCGCGTTACCTTTTTCTAAGGACCCGAGTGCACTGGGTAATTCTCGCACTGCTGCTCATCGTCGACTGATGGCCTTGGAACGCAAGTTCAAACAATCTCCTGACTTACAAGAAAATTATAATTACGTATTGAATGAGTACGTCGATAAGGGTTACTTGTCACAAGTCGCCGAGTCCGATATTACTGACGAGGGATACTACATCCCGCATCACGCTGTTACCCGTCCGGATAAGCCGATGCCTCGGATTGTACTTGATGCCAGTGCCGCAACTCACACCGGATTGTCATTAAACGACGTGTTATATACCGGTCCTAATTTGCAGGCAGATTTATTCTTGCTATTGCTTGATTTTCGTCTTTTCCCTGTCGCTATGACTGCGGATATAAAGCAAATGTATTTGCAGATTGAAGTCCCTGATGACCATCGTAAATATTTAAGAATCTTATAT
This sequence comes from Pyrausta despicata, assembly GCA_963921415.1. Lineage (NCBI taxonomy): Eukaryota > Metazoa > Arthropoda > Insecta > Lepidoptera > Crambidae > Pyrausta > Pyrausta despicata. The sequence continues at coordinate 1,170,437 of OY992851.1, forward strand.
AGATTCAGTCATAATGATTTAATACGAACCTTCCAATTTAATCGAGTCCCGTTTGGACTCAAGTCAAGCCCGTATTTGGCCATGCGGACCGTCCGCCAATTAGCCCAAGATATGAGACCACATTTTCCGGGTGCTGCCACTGTGGCAGAGTCTAAACTTTATATGGACGATTTGGTTCATTCTATTGCAGATGAATCCAGCGCCATTCTTCTTTCACGAGAACTGATCTCGTTGTTCAAGTCCGGTGCCTTTGATTTAGTAAAGTGGACGAGTAATTCTCAAGTGCTACTTGATAACCTTCCGGATTCGCATCGCACTACGGTAGACTTTTGTGATGGTTGTTCTAGTAATGTTTCAAAGGTATTAGGCCTTTCATGGGCACCAGTCGATGACAGCTTTTTCTTCACGACTCATAATGTAGAAGAGAAGTGCACTAAACGGAGCATACTGTCGGTAGTCGCCCGTTTATTTGATGTCCTCGGCTTAGTAGCCCCTATAATTTTATATGCCAAACTGCTTATCAAAGAGCTGTGGCTGTCTAATATTGGATGGGATGACACTCCTCCCGAAAGCATTATTAAAAGGTTTTCGGCGTTCATACAAGAATTTCCGTTAATTTCATCTCTGAAAATTCCTCGGCATGTAGGCGTCTTGCGTGATAGCACTGTGCTGATCGTTGCCTTTTGTGACGCTAGTATGAATGGGTATGGATGTGTCATATACCTACACACTACTGATCCTGCTGGGAATATCACAGTGAGATTATTGTGTGCGAAATCAAAGGTTTCCCCTACCAAAGTGACTACACTTGCTCGCTTGGAACTTTGCGCTGCGGTTCTTATGTCCAAGCTGATACGTACAGTTCATGAAACTTATCGTGCGCGTCTTCCTATTGCAGGAACATACGCGTTCTCGGATTCTACCATCGCTCTTTCATGGATACATTCTTCACCGCATCGGTGGTCTGTATTTGTTAGCAATCGCGTTGCCCAGTGTCAGGAGAATTTGTCTCCTGAAAATTACTATCACGTCGCCGGGTTTGAAAATCCGAGCGATTGTCTTTCGCGTGGTATGTTGCCTTCGCAGCTCATGTCACATGACTTGTGGTGGAACGGCCCGTCGTGGATTCGGAACCCACCTTCGGAGTGGCCCGTAAAACCCTTTACTCCTTCCAATGCAGGTCAATTGCCTGAACTCAGGGCGAAGGTACTTACGGCGACAGTTCAATGTGAACCATTGATCCTTAATGAATTAGCTCAGCGTATATCCTCTTGGGATAGGCTTCTTAGGATTGTCGTTTATATCCTTCGTTTTATAAAGAAGGTTCCCCCTTCTTCTGGCATTGTCAATAATCTTATGACTGCAGAAAAAGCTGTGATTCGTTCTGTTCAAAGATTTCACTTTGCAGAAGATATCAAAGCTCTTAATAAAAATAAACTACCTTCCAAAAAGCTGCAAAGCTTATTCGTGTTCCTTGACGAAGATAGGCTGTTGCGCATAGGAGGTAGGCTTTCTAATTCGGACTTGCCATTTGAGGCTAAACATCCTCTTTTACTCCCTAAGCATGACCCTGTGGTGGATCTTTTAATTGATCATTTTCATGTTATGAATTGTCATACAGGCCCAGGTCTGCTTATTTCCATTTTGCGCCAACGTTTCTGGATATTGAACGCCAGGACTGTTGTTAGGGCTAGAATACGGAAATGCAACTACTGCTTCCGAGTGAATCCATCACACTCCACGCCCATGATGGCAGATCTGCCGTCATATCGTGTGTCAGAAGCGAAAGCCTTTGTTCACACAGGCGTTGATTACGCAGGCCCTCTACGAATAACGCTTACTCGAAGAAGAGGACAGCATTCGCAGAGGGCATATATCTGCCTATTTGTTTGCCTTGTAACTAAGGCCATCCATATCGAGTTAGTCTCGGAGCTAACTTCGGACGCCTTTTTAGCTGCATTTAAGCGGTTTATTTCTCGGCGTGGCCCTGTCTCATGCCTATACTCCGATAATGGCACCAATTTTGTGGGTGCAAAGGCACAATTGGACAATATCTTTCAAATGCTGATTGACTCCGAATTTCAATCTGCTCTAAAGCAGGAGCTTAGTAAACGCCGAATAGAGTGGAAAATGATCCCACCCCGAAGCCCACACTTCGGTGGGATTTGGGAAGGTAATATTAAAAGCTTAAAAACTCACCTTCACCGTGTGATAGGAAACCAGCTTCTCACTTACGAGGAGTTGCAGACAGTATTGGTACAGATAGAGTGCATTATGAACTCTCGTCCTCTTACTGTTGTGTCTTCTGATCCTTCACCAGAAGTTATAACCCCTGCGCATTTTTTAATGTCAAGCCCACTGCAGTATTTGCCTGCCGTGGATTTAAAAGACGTGCGTATTAATCTTACTCAACGCAAGCAATTGCTAGATAGCATGGTTCAGTCTTACTGGAGAAAGTGGCGTTTGGAATATCTGCACACGCTGCAAGTTAGGCAGAAGTGGACTTCTCCTGACCGTCCCATAGAAACCGGAACTGTCGTACTTGTTGGACAGGATGATTGCCCTCCTTTAAGTTGGCCATTAGGCGTAATCACGGAGATTCATCCCGGTTCGGATAAAGTCGTTCGTGTCGCGACGGTTAAAACTAAATGTGGAGTTTTCAAGCGTCCGGTTGTAAAACTGTATCCCATACCAACTCAATAAAAACGTTATCTTGACTCATAAACATTTAGTCATAATTTTATTAATTTAATAAACATAATTCTAATTCCATACTCATTCAATTTGTCTTCTTTTGAAAGTTCTGCGAACTTCCAAGGCGGGCAGCATGGTTGGGCACCTTATTCTGTGACCCAAATTAACTTTAAATATTTATTTCTACTAGACCTAAGTAATGGATATTTTCTTTATCAATAATTAATTTCTTTTCAAATGGTTTCTATAAGTTAGTATCTGAAACTATTTGGTCTGCGCGCCATTAGGACCGCGCTTTTGGATTCGCTGAACTAGGCGACACCAGCGCCATAGTTTTGGCTTCCACACACCGATCGCCGACCAATCGGCGTCATTCAAAAACTTTTCGAAATCACGGGCGCGTGTTTTTCACGTAATTTTGGTGAAAAGTGCATAATTTCCCCGGGATGGACATATAAAGTTAAAGAAACTACCCAGCAGTGATTACCTACTGTGTCTCGTGCGTGAAAGTGTTTCACGACGGGAGCTGAGTGAGGACAGGGACTTGGTGAGGCGTTCCTGAGCTGGTCTGAAGGTAAGTGGGCCAATAGTTTTCGGGTCTAACGGCGAAACCATTTTTTCTAACTCTCACAGGGTGGGTTTCTTAGGAATCATCAACATAATTTTTCATAATTGAGCTCCCCGCGTGTAGTCGGCTATTTACACGCCGCTGCACCAAATTTCGATGGTTTTCTTTCAACTCTGTTTTTCAATAAACTGTTCACTAGTTCACCAAAGTATAAAATACAAGTAACATGATAGAAATGATAAAAAGAGAGAGGGAATAAAATTAAAAAGGTAAGGTTCTCAAAGGTAATTTAAATTCTACAACCTTTAAGAAACTGTTAAGAATATCTTAGTTAGAGCTTGTTAGTTCTGTCAAAGAGAATGGAAAGGGTTCTGACAAGTAAATAAATAGTTTTCTTGCAATGTTTTTTCTCCAGTAAGGGGGCGTTCATGTACTCGTATTACGGAACGCAATATGGGAGGAGGGGGGGGACTCGTAAACTATTACGATGCGTTACAGGATCTTCAAATATTGCGTTACGTAATATAATGAACGCTCCCTAATTTACTTTCAAAGGTAATGTCTTAACTTCACTCTTGTCATTCGTGCGAATTTCCTCATCCATTCAGTTAAAGTGAACAGGAATGTAGGTCTAGTTAATCTTTTAGTCCGTGATCCGCATTTCCATTGACTATTACACACTTTCTAGAGCGTGATGCGAATTACTTAGCTTGCAAGTTACGTATTTAATACATATATCTAGGTGGACTGACCCAGTTTGATCTATTAAAATTGAGGCATCTTTATTAAAGAACTAAAGTCGTTACCGAAACTGTGTGATTCCACGACGATTCACTTCCGTTTACTTCTAATGAATAAGGATAATTGTCTTAATTACTTTGATAACGCTAAGATAGAGCTAGGTATAACTTATCGATTCGATCGAAAAACCATTTATGTCTTCTAGAGTTAAAAAATTGTATTGGTTTAACATTGCATACGTTTTTAAAATAAACGTATTTCACGACATTTTTTCTGATTATTTAATTTTCTACTTGAAGTATTCCAATATCCAATCCGAGTGTGGTTTCGACATTCAATTTGGAGATTGCTATCGCGATGAATGTTAGCATTCACGATACGAGTGTATTCATACGAGTACCAATATCCTGCACAATATATTTAATATGATCAAATCGGGTCAAGCTATTTACTCTGTTCCTTTTTTTGATATTTCTCATAACTGTTTTAAGGCTGTATGTGTGTCATCTAAACCATAACAGCTAGAGATTTGAAAGTTCGAACTTATAACCTTTTTTTATTGATAATGTCACAAAAAAAGGATTTAAGGTACATTTTTTGTTAAATAAATATAGGTACAACAACATTAATCTGACATCATGGTAAGTAGCTTAAGCACTTGTGTTACAGATATTAGAATCAACAGTGGTATTACAAATAAACTTAAATAAATATTTATAACACCCAGACTAGTAAGTACAAACAGACATGTTCATGCACACAGATGTTTGTACAGTGCGGGGATCGAACCCGTCGCGGGTTCACAACTCGGAACACTCTTGGTTAATAGTCAACTTCTTTACCATTACACCAAAGTGAACGCCACACTTTGGTGAGTTGGTCGACTTTGTCACAATGTGTCAACTTCATAAAAAAAAACACGGAAAAATATCAAAATATTCATTTTGATATTTTTCCGTGTTTTTTTTTACGCACTCATCTTTTCTTCACTGGGAAACCCTCTAAATTTTTATTCGCTTTGAATAGATGTCATAATAAGTCTTAATGAGGAATATCACAACCGTTTGTGTCCAGCCATTTGCAACCGATGAAATGTTTATACAATGTACGATCGTATATTAAACACTGCAGCGTCGCCAAGTTTCCCAAGTCCTCCAGTTAACTTTCTGAATAATTTTGTTCCGGGTGATAATAAAGTTAAGCTTTTGCCAACTGTTCAAGGTTTTCAATGCAAACGAGCTGTATCTACCTAGATCTTATTTTTATAGAATTGGTAACTGGCAATAATAATAATAATAATCATTTACTCATAACCTCAGGTTAACAGATTTTTTTGGGTTTGTACAGGGTTAATATATGTTCTGCATCATTAGATTTATATCCCCAACAATAAGACTAGTAAAAACTGTATCTTCAGTGTCAGTGATTCCTCGACATTTTACAAACTTAATTTCCTACTAAAAATAAAATTATTATTTTTCCGTCAAAATCTGATATTTACTTTGAGAAGTCAGTAGCTAATAAACTCCCCCTTACTGTAAATAACAATATCCTTAACCCGAAGGTCGTCTGGAAGAGATCGATTTTAGCGATAAGACCTCCTAAATTGTGCATATTTTTTTAATGATGATTTCGTATTATTTTTTTGTGGTGTGCAATAAAGTGTTCTCTATCTATCTATCTATCTAATCTAATCTTCTTTTTTCGAGGTGACTGCTTTACGCATACTTTCCAACTCGGGGGAGAGGGAGAGTTATGTGGGACTCCTACCATTTAAGAATGGGAGTTTACTCTAATTAACCCCGCGGCACCTGCAGTGCCTGAGTGGCAGTGTCATGAGAGATCGGCAGAGCCTTAGACGTCCACAACACTATCTAATCTTATCTAACTCAAGTCCCGTAGGTACTCCACTTAACTACCAGATGATTCCGAAAGTAAACTAGTTAGACAATGTTTGAACACTGATAGCGTGTCAGTGTGAGTGCCCCAACTTTGTTATCATGTTTGCTACTGATAAGGGCTACCACTTTTTTAAGCTTTCTCTGTACTTGATAATTGTGAACCCGAAAGATATGCCGTTGCATAGCATCAATTAACATTAGATTGGCGTAAACATACTTTAAGTTTATAAACATTTTTAAACACTATTTTCCTTTTGCTCTCCTTTAGCAATATTTGTAGAGACACGACAAGGTAAATAAATATACTTCAGTATTTGTAAAACTTCTAATAAAGATGCTTTTGCAAAAAAAACCTTTTTGCCAAGATAAATGTGCTCGTTTGTGTAATAATTATTTTATTTTGATAATTATATTTAAGGTGCTTTTTAGTCCCGTAAGTATTGAAAATAAGGCGCTAATGACATGCGGGACATGCTTATATGCAGACAATCTTATTCTATATGACGGCGTTAACGATATCACACGTTAAGTAAGTACCTTGTAAACCAAAAATAAATAATAATAAATAAGTAAATATTTCACAACAATCACACCAATTCTCTAGTCCCAAATTAAGCTACGAGGCTTGTGTTATGGGTAAAAATACTTAAATACATTTTTTTGTAATTAAATACATATTATACATAGAAAACACCCAGACCAGTACAAACACACATGTTCGTGCACACATATGCTTGTACTGTGCAGGGATCGAACCCGCGACCCTTGGTTTTAGAAGTCCGACATGTAGACCACTGCACCAAACGGTCGTCTAAAAGTACCTCTACACTCTCAGGACCACGTGCAAAGTATTGTTTAGATATCATTCTGTCCCATTTTCCTTGTAGACAGGCACTCGAGTTTTTGAATGATGACAGAAGGAGAATTTCACTCGCGACAAAACTCCATTGTTTATGAATAAAGATCTTGAATGGAGGGTGAATTTTCCTTACCCTCAGTCACCCTAGCCATATCGATCGTGTTTTCGTCTCTACGCACGGAACCGCGAAAAGAACATCGCACTCTTTCTTCCCGTATAACTCTGTCCTGGTTACGCGCACACGTATTTTTCTACGAATCGATATTAATAAAAGTTTTGTTGTTTAAAAAACAAACAAGGAGGTTTGTCTATGCTAGTGTCAATGTTTCTGTAAGGACTTTTTGATGTTTGCTCTAGAACTTTTACAGTTTTGTCTATTATTGTATATGTAAGAAGGTTTAAGCTATTTTTGTGTGAACTACTTAACGCGCTTGTCTAGTTATTGCTGTTATATTTTTCGTCAATTGCCATATTTTAACAATCACAATTTCGTTCATTGACAACATAATTATTTTTTTTAAAAAGAAACACCAACACTAATTAATCAAAGTTAACTATACAATAATAAAAATTAACAAAAATAATTACAATTAATTAATTTATTTACAATTTTTATTTGCTGTTGTAATGTAAATGTAACCAACTATTTTGTTTATTTCAGAACCTATTTATTAAATGCCATACTTCTGCAACTAGACTTCTTTGTTTGTTGCGTAGTTTATTAAATAAATATGCTTAAATGGATACGAATTTGTAATTTCATAAATTTGTTTTTCTAATTAATTTCCTGTTAGATTAACATTACAAGCTATGTTACAGAATATATGATCAGGTACCTTGTTCATTTTGACAGTTATGAATCGCGCAGATGACCACGGTAGTAACGTACAAGAGTCTGTCTAAGTTAATTTTCTTCCTTATATCAAAACTAAACCAATAATTGAACTTTACTTAGCAGTAAAATGTCGTGATATTTTAGTGTTGCGTTTAACCAATAATTTTAATTAACGTAGCAATAAAATGTCATGTGTTGCGTTCATTTAAATATAGCCGAATTAATTGGGGTTCGGTATTACATTGATGTGGATAAGTTTTTTATGCAACTGAAGGAAATGTGAATGTATAATATATATATATATAGTGGCAAGCATAATTTTTAGGAAGTGGCAGGTGAAATTCTGTGGTATTGTCTATGACATTGGTTCTCAACTACTTACTTATTGTTAGCATGCTAAACTAGGTCGAAATCAAAGGTAATCGCCAAGGCACGCATTGGTCGGTCTCTTTTGTCAAATTAGTGCAGTTTATTTATTTGTTTCTTCGGTTTACGCGAACAGTAGATAACTGATACTGATACTGTTTGCTCTCATTGTGTAGATAGGAACGTAAATTAATAGTTTTGAGCAGGGACCGAAAACCTTTATAAATTACGGTACAGGTATCGAAGAATTTTGGTTACCCCTTCGGTTAAGGTAACCGTAATCCGGGTAATCCAATAAGAAAAAAAATGTAACCTTTATTTAAGTTACCGTTTTTAGACCGGTTACCTAAAAAATTACATTGATTACGGGAAAAAGATAGATTATCGCAATGACGTCAATAATTTTGGCATTAGAAAATACATTACCAGGGAGATGGTCATACGTACTGTACCAGTACCTACTGTTTACGTTTCTTTAGTGCGAGCTTTGACATGATGACACGTCGACGGTAGGTGTAAAATAAAGGTAATTTTTATTTCGGTAACCGGTATTAATACAGGTTGTATTCAATATTTAAGAATTAAGGTAACCTTTAAAAATACCTGTAAAAAAAATAAAGGTTGTAACCGAGAAATACCGGTATTGCTCATACCGGTTTCGGTCCCTGGTTTTGAGTGATGGTAGTTTACAATTTCTTCAAAACCATGTAATGTCAATGAACACCTTAGTTTACCTGTGACCACGGACACTGAAAAGGGTGCGAAACGTCAGGTTCAAAGTGCAGTTTACCTAAAGTACGTCCGATTCGCTCCAACTAAAATAATTCAACATTCATAGCCGAAATCTTACCAGCACTAATCTTTTAATATTAAAAATCAAGGATTGGACGTGAAACTATTTACTTAACTCCAACAAAGACATTTTTAACGACATAAAGTCAACGAAGTGCTAATATGTTATCGCAGGTTAATTTAAATATTGCAATAGTTTCAGTTTTCATACAAATTTCAAAGTTCTGACTTCAACTTATTTAATTCCCTAGGGAACTTCCATACAATATTATCTCCCTAGAGTATAAAGACTTGCTTTACTATGACATAGTTGATAGAATCAGGCGTTACTTTGCGGAAATCCATGACTAAAGCTGAAAAAGGGTTCCTGCTCTGGCGTCGTTTAGTGGAAATTTAAGGCAAAACTCTTTCTCTCTTTTTCAGCTTTACTTTGATATTCCGTGACATATTTAAATAAACATTTATTTCAAGTCATAACAACCCATAATTTTAAAGATTGCATTACATACATACATACATTGGAGGCTGGAGAGTGACATAGGCTTTTTTTTATCACGACAAAACATCTCAACCCCATGTAAAAATAGCAAAATCAACTTAAAGCTTACCGATAGATGGCACCACTTGATTAAGTTTTGATGGCTAGGGATTGTGAAAGTAAAGGGTTTCCACACGGACGACATCGCAGGCGTCCACTAGTATTTTATAAGGCCATCTAATAGCCCATTGGTAAGTAACGTACAATGACTGACATGTTGAGAGCCACTGTCCAAGGAAATGTGCGATAACCAACTGTAATGGAACTGCTTTGTGGTTCTTAACCACTAATTACCTACCATACACTTACCGGTGTAGATCGTGAACGATTAAACATTCATTAAGCAAATCATAAGTTAAAATTAAATGACGTGTCTGGTTCCTTAAATTGATTTGTGTGGGCATTGATTGTGATCATGCAAAGTTAGGTAACAAATTTCATATTGTTTAGTGTTACGTTGAATTGTAACAGCTATCTAGGTTTCACGGAATTCCGGATACTTAGATAGCTAATTTAAGAATCGGAGTAATATCAAAACTGTGGACAACTGTCCAGAAACATATAACTAGCTCTAGTATATATATATCGATATTTTTGTAATATACAAAAGTTGTCCTGCACGTTGTTTTTAGAAAAAAAGTGACTTGCAAAGTTTCCTGTTTTATCCCAAGGGAGTATTTAATCCACTCGGATACTTTTTATCCCGATTCAAAATCCGCTGCTATTAGCTGACTTGGGTGAGTACCCAAGTCAGCTAATAGCAGCGGATTTTAAAGAAATTTATAATTTCATCAAAATCCGTTCAGTAATTTCAGCGTGATTGACGGAAAAACATCCAAGCAAGGAAACTTTCACATTTATAATATTAGTATGACCTACAACTGGACCCGGCAGACGCTGTTCTGTCCACTGTTTTCCTATTTTTTATCATAAGAACCTTCCTCTTGCTTCCTATCTGTTTAAAACAAAAACTGCATCGAAATCCGTCTAGTAGTTTTAAAGATCCAAGCTAAAATACTGACGCGGGAAGCGACTGATTTCTACTATGTAGTAATAATAATAATAGTCCTCCTGGCCGATTTCGACCACGGCAGTCAATCTCAACAGAGATCAGCCAACTACGCAGGTGATATTATAGTGCACAAGTGTGAGCGCAATACACAGGTGCACTCACTGTTCCATCACTCACAAAGTTCGGTGACACGGCAATCCGACGTGACCGGAGAGAGATCAGGCGCAGCACCAACGGCTTAACGTGCTTTCCGAGGCACGGGGGTGTAACACCGCCTATAGACGATAACTTATAAAGAAGCAGGAGAGGCAGGGCAACAGCTGTTAAATAAAAAGATACTTACTGGTATTATTTCACAAACAATATATTACACTTCAGTCACACACAAGATCACTAAGCTATTTTACCAACGTCATAGCAAAACAAAACATAACTCCAAATACAAAAATATATAAAAATAAAATTAAAAGTATCAAAAACAATAAAAAAGAGGTCTGTCGCCAACATACGACGCCCCGGTGCGAAGCACCATTCTAATGTGGCGACAGTGCCGCCGGCGCGCAGTAATCTAAGGTGCCCTGTTCTATAAGTAAAGGCACTACTTTACGCACCGGTCGCCTCAGTGTCCCTTTCATAGTGGCCACCTCTACCACCCGGGCACCTCCGTCCGGGCCGGTAAAAATCCTCTTGATTCTTCCTCTGGGCCAAGTTCCCCGCGGCAGGTTTTGGTCGGCTATCAGGACTGGATCACCCACTTGCACGGGCGAACAGGACAGCCCAGCTACTCTTGGGATAAGCGTCGGCAAATATTCATGCACCCATCTGGACCAAAAAATTTCTGTTAAACGAAGTGCCTTCTTATAGTCCAGCCGGCGAGTCAGGTCAGCATCCGAGCCAGGTTGCACAGCCTCCGTTGATGGAGTTCCCAGAAGAAAGTGGAAGGGTGTTAGGGATTGCAAGGTTTCGGGGTCCACCGGTACGTGTGTCAAGGGGCGTGAGTTCACCACTGCCTCTGCTTCCATTAATAGGGTCCCAAGCACTTCCTCCTTCGGGGCTTTCTCTTTGAGAGTTGTGGCGAGGGCGGCTTTGATGGAGCGCACCAGACGCTCCCACGAGCCTCCCATGGTTGGCGCTGCCGGTGGTATGAAGGCCCATGCTATTTGCTGACCAGCTGCAAAGTCAAAGACATCATGTAGTTGGTTGGCTGCGCCGACAAACGCTGTCCCGTTGTCAGAAATGATCTTTACTGGGCAACCACGGCGCGCGATAAACCTGCGCAATGCCATAATTGCAGAGTCCGCTGACAGGCTCCCGACGATCTCTAAATGGACGGCCCGGGTAGTAAGGCACGTAAAAAGGGCGACCCAACGCTTCTCCCGTCGGCGTCCCACAGCGATATCTACTGGCCCAAAGTAATCGAGACCGGTGTAAGAAAATGGGCGCTGATGATGAGCTAGTCTTTCGCCAGGGAGATCTCCAAATTGGGGTACCGACGGAAGAAGTTTCTTAACCCTACAAAATGTGCAACGTTTAGCGACAGACTTAACAGTAGGGCGTAAGGCAATGATATAAAATTTTCCCCGCAGAAGATTGACCACCGTCTCTATGTTGCCATGACCGAACTTTCGGTGGTAGTGGTCAATTAGAAGCTTGACAATTGAGTGTCGGCCATCCAAGACTATGGGATCAACCTCCTGCGTGGGAGCTTCCAAGACCGCTCGGATTCTACCATTGAGGTGAATCAACCCATCATCTCCTAATGATAAAACAACATTTTTGAGCTTCCCTTGCTTGCTTGGAGGGAGATGAGCTCTCAGTCTTAGAAGCTCGTTGTTAAAAGAATCTAACTGAGATTTCAGCATCAGATGCCTTTCAGCTTCCCGAATCTCTCCCGCTAACAAAGGTCGCAAATCGACAGAAGAGATCCTGGAAGAGGTTCGCAATGTTTTTGAATTTTGGGGTGTGTTTTTGCCTAAAAGAGAACGAAAACACACAGCGCAAGAATGAGCGCGAGCAGTGGCCCTGACTAAACGATCCCATCTGCTGAAGTGGCGATAATCGGCCACTACAGGAGCTTGTGAATCTGGCCGTTCTGATTGTTCATTTAGTAAAAGAGTCAGTGCATGGTCAGGTTTCAACTCCTCGAGCACAGGCGGAGGAGCCTGTGTGGGCTCACGAGGCCATTCATCTGGAGAATCAACCAAGAATTTTGGGCCCGTGAACCACCGAGACGAAGCCGAAAGTGATGATTGGCCACGTGTGGCGTCATCTGCAACATTCATTGCAGACGGAACGTAACGCCAATCACTGACATTAGTCGTTTCCAAAATTTCCCCGACCCGATGAGCGACAAACGGCTTGAAAGTACGGGCATCGCTTCGCAACCATTTAAGTACTGTTAACGAATCTGACCAATAATATATATTAGAGGCCACGATGCGATGAGCCTCTATGATATAAATTGCGAAACGAGATGCCATAAGAGCCGCCTGCAGCTCCAACCGTGGGATAGACGTGGGTTTTAATGGGGCCAAGCGTGCCTTTCCCCCTATGAGGGCTAAGTGTACTGACCCGTCTTCGTGAACAAAACGCCAGAAGGCCACACACGCGTAAGCTAGCTCACTTGCGTCAGCCAGGACGTGGAGCTGGATTTCACGAGGAGACTTAGTTCGATAACAGCGCGGAATGGTGATATTGTTCGACACGTCAGTTAAAGTTGTAAACCAAATATGCCATTTTTGTTTTGCTACGGAAGGCAGCTCCTCGTCCCAGTCTACACCCATCCGCCAAGTATCCTGGAAGAGAATGCGTCCTGCGATTACTATGGGCAGGAGAAAACCAAGAGTATCGTAAACCTGCATAAGGTGCGACAGTACCACCCTCTTAGTAAGCTTAGCCGGAAGCTGGGACGTTTTTCTAAAATTAAGTGTGTCGTCACCAACGTTCCATGCCACGCCAAGGATCTTTACTTGTGATGGAGATGAAGAGGAAGAGGGCCCGAGACCCACCTCGGAGGTATCGATTGCTCGAAATTCTGGCTTTAACAATGAAAGAGCCTCAGGTTCATTAGAGACCCATGAGTGCATCTCCAGACAGGCGGCCTGATGGACGGCTACAATATCCGCTGCTAGGTGTGCGGCCTGCTGAGGGCAGTCGACACTTCCGAGATAATCATCCATGTAATGATCTCGGATGATAGCTTCAGCTGCTTCAGGATATTTACCTTTGTGTTCTGAAGCATTTTTGTTTTTCAGAAAAATTGCGGTACACGGGCTGGAAACAGCGCCAAAAATCATTGATGACATTCTGTACTCTTCAATTGGCAAAGAGGGATCTGCACGCCAAAGGAAGCGTTGAGCGTCTTTATCGTTATCTCTAATTTTTGTCTGCGGAAACATCTCCCTAATGTCACCATTGAGGGCAATATTCCCTTCCCGAAACCGCATGAGTATGGCCAACAGAGGTTGCAAAAGATCTGGACCCGGGAGCAAAAGAGTGTTTAGACTGACTCCGGAGCATTTAGCGGCAGCGTCGTGCACTAACCTCAACTTTCTTTTTTGGGGGTATGTTGGCGACAGACCTCCTTTTTATTGTTTTTGATACTTTTAATTTTATTTTTATATATTTTGTATTTGGAGTTATATTTTGTTTTTCTATGACGTTGGTAAAATAGCTGAGTGATCTTGTGTGTGACTGAAGTGAAATATATTGTTTGTGAAATAATACCAGTAAGTATCTTTTTATTTAACAGCTGTTGCCCTGCCTCTCCTGCTTCTTTATAAGTTAAAATATAGACGATAACTTATAAAGAAGCAGGAGAGGCAGGGCAACAGCTGTTAAATAAAAAGATACTTACTGGTATTATTTCACAAACAATATATTACACTTCAGTCACACACAAGATCACTAAGCTATTTTACCAACGTCATAGCAAAACAAAACATAACTCCAAATACAAAAATATATAAAAATAAAATTAAAAGTATCAAAAACAATAAAAAAGAGGTCTGTCGCCAACACCGCCAACTTCCCGACTCCGAGCTGTGTTTAAAAAATTCATGTCAGAAAATCTCAGAAATAATTTTGGCTATGTAGTGAAGGGAGGTCATCGGTCCATCTTACTAGTGGACCTCCAGGAAGCTGGACCTGGACCTTCCTTGGTTAGAGTTCTTCGTGCAGCAGTGGCTTATGTTGATTATGACAGTGATGATGATGATGAAGCTCATAAAGCACTTTTTTTTCATCTTTACCTTTCTGTGAATAACAATATGCTAAACCCGAAGGTTGACTGGAAGAGATAGCACTTAGCGATAAGACCGCCTAAATTGTTGTTTTTTTTATCACTGTATTTTGAATATTATTATATTTTTTTCACGACCACTTGGTGCTGTTGTCTACATGTCGGACTTCTAAAACCATCGCGGGTTCGATCCCCGCATAGTACAAGCATATGTGTGCATAAACATGTGTGTTTGTACTGGTCTGGGTGTTTTCTATGTATAAAATGTATTTATTTACAAAAAAAAGTATTTAAGTATGTTTATCCGTTGTCTAGTACCCATAACACAAGCCTCGTAGCTTAATTTGGGACTAGAGAATTGGTGTGATTGTTGTGAAATATTTATTTTATTTATTATTATTATACTTTCGAAAAGTTACACAGGCATTTGATAAACGGTTTTTTTTTGCACACATTGTATCGACTGCGGACTCCTAAGTGCAAAAGTGAAGGTGTGAGGCACGCAACGTTACGACCGGACCAGAATATCGGGTTACTTAATTGACACATTAGCGGATGTATTTTAATTGGTCGACACTTGAGAAGCATGTACCTTTTGTGACAGTATTAAAATTTAATCGATTTAAAATGACGAAAAAAACAAAAGCGAGGGAAGGGGAACGATCGTGGTTTTATAACGTTTTATGATGTGTACTAACGACAGATTTATGTGAGGATTACATCTTTAGTATATGCCAGTTCACACAATATAATACATTAATTCGGTTTCCAGTATACTGATTTTTTGAATCGGTACTCCACCAGCAATCGTTGACATACTATTTATTATCTGTCAAAACGATCTGCATCCATAGATTTTGTATGGGAATACAAGAACGTGACGTCATGTATCAGAAATCGGAGTCAATTGACCGTATATTTATTGAATTTTGTGTGTTTAAGAATTGGTTTCCACAGCTTTTTGGAAATATACTGGTTGTATTAACTTCATAGGGGCTATGTTTTAAACGCCATGGTCTTGAAAATATTTAAGATACTCGTAGCTGTCAACATGCCTATTACCTAATATGTCCAGTATAGACGGATCCGTCAAAACGGATCCTGTAAAAATGTATGTTTTTTGTGAACGCTCTCCTACGTTAATAGACCATAAGAAGCATCTTAAAGCTGTTTTAATGGCCCATAGTTCTCGTGCGGCTAATTCCAAGAAGTTTAATGGATACCTTAACATATCTTTAACTTCACAGTTTACAACATAAAGAATAGCAGTTTAGCCGCCTAGCCATTTAAAAAGATAATCAGCAACAGATGTTGTTTTGCAGTCTAGAAAATTGACATAACAGAACACCGAAGACGGTGCACATAATGACATTATTGAAGTAAGATGTCAGGCCGTACAGTCAATTATGATTGCGGTAGATGATTATAACCTTGTTTGCTGTTACGGTAACTGTTGGGTTAGGTTGAATAAAATAGTGAACTGTAATGAATAGGTGATGTAATTCGACCACAAATATACAGATACTATCTTGGATCAAAAGGTGTAGGAGGTCCGAGTGTTTGCAGGCGAATGTGCGAACGTTCGGCTCGGCTGCGAGCTGTTCGGGTGCGATCGTGTAGGCTCGGGTGACCTCGGTGTTCGCCGCCACCGTAGATGCCAACGATGTTGCGCGAAGTCCCAACAGTAACGATATATCTTAACTCAGTTACTGCAGATAAGTGCAGTAAGTTTATAATTGTGTGGTTTGTGTTTTTTTTTACCGTCAAGAGTGATGGTTCTATCACAATAGTTTAGGAGATCAACTTCTTAGCATTACTTATGTAAAACCTGCCCTATAATTAAATAGAGAATTTACGGGTTGCTGCGTCTACAAGCTTCGTGATTTAAACAATCTTCACTAATCTTAAACTCGTTACAAAAAAAATGTTGCTTACATTTTGTTGCCTATGCTGGCTTAAATTACCCGATGCACCGTCAAAATGTCGTTATATAATATTTCGCTTTTCTAGAGAATAAAAACCAAATTTTGCACAGCAATGCTTCGATTAAACGTAAAATCAAATTAGGTACAAAAAGGCCAATGAATCCTGTGATATAAATTCAATGTAATTTTGCTACAAACGCTACTAATTATATTCCTCCTGAAATTATTCTCATAATAACCTTAATTAGCTAAGTCGGAAATAGCAGTTTTGTACCTAACAGTCTGAAACAATATTTACGGAAGTTCGATGTTGTTTGGTTTTAAAAATACATTTATGTTTCGAAATAAATAGTATTTCGAAAGACCACAACGTATGAGTACAGTCGTTAAAATACTAAGTTAGTATAAATAACTTGAATTCTAATAAATATTGCGTTAAACTGTCGTTAGAGATCGTTAGCGATCAATACAAGAAGATGTTAAGCGCTTTCGCCTGTAAACAAACCTATAAGGTTAAAAGTACCCCGGGTAGAACCTTAAAGGTACCTAAAAAAAGGTAGTCTTTAGAAGCGCTTTAAGTCATGACTTTGTAAGAAATATTTACCCTGCCAATGTGAAGATATCAAGATCGTTGCAAAAAAATATACTAGATTTCAATTCCTACTACTTTATAACCAAACTTACTAGCTCAGTTAAAGCTCCATAACTAAGTAGTGTGATATGTAGGTATCTCTACTTACCGATTTTCCTTGTGCACACAGTATGATTTATCGACAGGGTCAAGGATTTTCGTGTTGATGTAGGAAATACCTACTTATTAAAGTTTTTGCCGTTGTAACGCTTTTGCTCTGACATGCATTAGCTAAACTTTAATGCGTTATTTAATTAGCACCATTTCAAAACGACCAAAATGTTTAATTGCTCATCTCTATGCATTTTTTAGTATGCAAATTGCATACAAAGTGACTGCATATACAATCGCTTTATGCAATGCGACCTCATGCACCGAGCAACCTTGAGCAAATCTCGAAAAAAAAGTAAAAAGCCGTCTTTGGCAAGAGCAAAAAAAAAACAAAATAGTGATGTAACCTGGACAATCCGTGATTCGGATATTAGTACACACGCAAATTACAAGACGCATGTTTTTGTAGCGTTTTAAAATTGCTCTCGTATTCCGTAACGATCTCACGGCTTTTTATAATCGTCACGCTTTGGGTCAAGGTGAACGATGAGAAAAGCGAAATTACCTACACTTTCACCGAATTTGAATTGTTTTTAATTTACGCCATTAAAATGCCATTGCAGTTATCGCATGCGCGGTGTGGGCGCGAACAGCTGATCGTACCTTTGACTGTGTCGAGTCCGGCTGCATGTAGTAGAAGAGGAAGAGCATCCACACAGCGGCGACGAGGCAGAATATTTTGAGATTCCGTCTCATTTTGTTAAACTTTTTGTCACAGCACTTCGGAATGGAACGTTGTTTACTTTTTAAATCGTTTGCGGCGTGGTACGCGGGCGGCGCGCGGCCGCGCTAGGAGCTCGGTACGGACTGAGCGCGGTACAGATTATGTTTGATCATGCGCGTATCGGTCTTCGAACCCCGTTTGAAAATAGAACTCGCGATACTGCATCGATGGTGCGTGCGGTGCATTGTTTGACCGCAGGTCAAGAATAGGGTTAACTGAGTTTCGTGTGGAGGCGTGGATGTTTTTTTCTGGAAATTGTTTGGGTTTTTGACCAACTGAAAATGGAACAATGTTCGCAATTGGTTCATATTCTTTCCTTTATTAAAAATAAAGAGATAGATATTGTTTATCTTGTTATTAACATTGTTGGCTAAGGTTCTTCAATAAAGTTGTGCCAATAGTTGTTTGTGGTTGTGCATCCAATCTTGTTTTTCAAGAAAAACCTTGAAGTTCACCGTATTTAGTTTCAGAATCGTAAATAATTGCTTGAACTTGAAATACCTGCTCCTGAAATAATTGACCCTTGCCCTTTTTAGGGTTCCGTACCTCAAAAGAAAAAAACGGAACCGTCCGTCCGTCCGTCCGTCTGTCAAGACCGTTTTTCTCAGGAACGCGTAGAGGTATCAAACTGAAATGTCTATATGATACTTAAGTCTACTGTCCCTGGAAGCTGTAGAAAAATCAACCTTCTAAGCCAAAGCAATCAAAAGATACAGCCATTTAGGCCGCAAATTTTTCAAACTCGCACGGGAATCAAAACCTACAGGGTACTTCCCGTAAACTTAGAATCTTGAAATTTAGTACGAAGTCACGTCTTATAGTACAGATATAGGAAAAATTACGAAAACCGTAAATTTTCAGTTTCATCATATAAAAAAGAATATTTTTGACAATTTTGAAAATTTCAAAGTTACTATTCCTTATCTACAGGTTTGTACGGAACCCTCGGTGCGCGAGTCCAACTCGCACTTGACCGGTTTAGAAAAAAATAAGTAAAAGGTTTTAACAATTAAGGTACGTTAAGTCAAGAAAAACCGGCCAAGCGCGTGTCGGGCCACGCGCATTGTAGGGTTCCGTAGTTGCGAGCGCCAACTTTCAG
Source organism: Pyrausta despicata (assembly GCA_963921415.1). Classification (NCBI taxonomy): domain Eukaryota; kingdom Metazoa; phylum Arthropoda; class Insecta; order Lepidoptera; family Crambidae; genus Pyrausta; species Pyrausta despicata. The sequence continues at coordinate 1,189,473 of OY992851.1, forward strand.
TTGACACTCACAATATATACTTGTTACACACAACTACCAACTGCCAATTTTTAATCAAATTTGTATAAAAAATATTTTCCATGAACATTTCATAAGTTGGTCGCCTATAACTTAATTTTTTTTTCATTTACTACTAAACTTCGTAATATAAACTACTGCTGTAATTTTTTTTCACGAGTCCACATATAGCTGTTAAGCAGATAGAGGGCGAGGACTGTTACTCCTAAAACTGAACTTTAAAACCAAATGTTTCAGAAACGGATCACTAAATCGAGAAATGTTGTTCTCAACCTCATAACGTTTTTACAACGACATCTTCGACATCGACGTTGGTGTCGAAAAAAAAACCTCCATTTTATATATATTTTTTTTTAAGATTTCCTCATCGTCTTTTTCGCAATTATTAATATACATACTCATACAAAATTACAGCTTCCTACCGCTTATAGTCTCTGAGTAAAACTGCGGATAGACGGACATTGCCAAAGCGAAACTATAAAGGTTCCTTGTTTAGAACGGTGTCCTAAAAATGCAACCTAAGCGCTTAAGAGACACGACACTTCATACTTTTTAGCTAGGTATAATCTTTTCTAACATTTCTCTTTAATTTCATAACATAACACGTAAATAAATGCGCATCACTACAAAATGACGTATTGGGGTATTTTGTAGCACGCGCTACGTTCGTAGACCGTAGCGGGATAAGCGAAAATTAATGTAGCGTAACGTTTACGTTTACATGAATATTGACTACGATGTAACGACATACTAAGTTAATATGTAATAAATAACATTTTTTAAATTTCAAGTAAAGATTCTGCGAATTAACTTAGGTTGCAATTTTTTTTTACATTTTCTTCCTACTATTTAATGTTAATAAATTTGTTTTACAAAATACTATATTAATAATAACAACAGTAACATAAACATGTCTTGCTATACAACAAATAGAGGTATAGTATGAACACAGACATCAATAACAAGTACCTTTTAAGTTAAGGTTAAACACCTCTTAAAGTTAACATAATCGAAATTATACATTAATATTCAGAACTAATTTACAGTAAACAATATTAATAGACGGATTTGGATTTAATAAACTTTTTAGATACAAATTTCATTTTAAATAGAATAAGGCGATTGTAGCCAACTACGATCACACACAAAATTATAATTACAAAACTATTAATAAAATTAAATATGTGGTTAGATTAACAAGAAATATTTCCTGTCATAACGAAAAACGGTTTTGCAAGCAAACATGATAGCTAAGTAACTGAAGTCTTACAAATTAACTCTACGTGACTTGGCAGTCATTTGTTCTGCTACTAACGCCATCTATGGCTTCTGCGTTAAGTTTTCTTTTGATATCTTCACACGTACGTAGTTCGTGAATGGTGCGTCAGATAGCGCTTAGGCCTATATAATCTAAGTGTTATAAATAATTTGATTCAGGTTAGATTTTGTCGCCCTGCATAAAAATTGTACTGGCAAAAATCCGAATCCTATATTTGTTAAAAAAACACATTTTTTTGTGTTCAAAAATTGTTTTTTTTTTTACATGTAATGTAAGAGCGTGATGAAAAAGTCCATATGATGAGGATTCTACTTTTACTCGGAATTAAATCACTAGTAGATAATCCACTCAGACTTTGTTCGTACTTACAACATAATCTTATTATAGTTTACAAGGTATCTTATGTCATATATTGATACATGCGTATGTTATTTTAATCATTCGTAACGCAGATTAAGCACTTAATTACCTCTAAACTATTAATGACCGCTTTAAAAACTTTTGGAGTAATTTACGAACGATGATATTTACGTAGTAGGAACTTCGAATAAGTGTAATTTCAAAATTTCCAGTTAAAACCATTTTTATATTTATGTGTGGTGCTTCAAATGTGATAATTAACCAGACCCTGATAATTAAACCTCTAGAACGTTTTGCATGTAAAATCTCAAAACCAGTTCACAAAAAGCTTTAAAAAAGAAAAGAATCACAGAGTCTGCACTTTTTCCACAATGGGGCGGCTTAGCCTGCATACTGTCAATCCATCTATTCCCAGTTTCCCGCCAGAACAGGGGGTCTACAATGAACACACGAAACCCGTACGAACTCCGTATTTTCGGGCCGTTTCCTACCACGAAAATACTACGGGCCCGTCAACGGAACGAAATCGGAGTTTGACGTTTGTTGTTACGGATAGCTTACCATGAACACTCGAGCCCGACACGAAAATTTGATTTTGACGTAGAGTTTTTCGTGCATTTAGCCGAACTTCTTACGAGAACTCAAGTGCTACCGTAAGCTTTTCGGATTAACATTTTATTCCAAAAATAAGTGAGTTATTGATAGTTCTATAACAGTTTTCGTACTTTTTTACCACTGGAGTGTACTTTTAAGTATAAAATTTATAAAGTGATATAAAATAGTCAAAGTTATGGCATTCGTGATAGCCGTCTTGGAAGCCCTAAGAGAAGAGCGCCTTGAGCGAAGACGCCATCGTCGCTACCTACGGGAGAACTATCTTGAACGAGCAGCATTTAATGACCTTGCGTTTATAGCATCATATAGACTCAGTCGAGTCATTTAATACGGACAGGAGGAATACATGAAAGTCTGATTGTGTGTGAATCAATTCCAGCTCTGACGACGTTATGAACACCACATTTAAGAGGTTTACTCCATTAACAGATGAAATATTACAAACACTCATGATTTAGAACACTTGAGAACTCGTTGCGGATTGTAGAAAACACTTGAGAGTTAAACTTTCGGTCGGTGGGTCATTTTTCAACAAAAAAAGCAATAAATAACTTGGAATCGCATCAAAATGTCAAACGAAACAAACTTTATAAACAAAGTTATGTGTGTAGTGCTGCGGGAAGAAATATCCTCTTAACATCATAATCTTATTAGTGAGACGTGGCATTCTCTATTTGGTTGGTTTATCTTAGGTGTTTTAAAGTGTATTCACAAATTTTTTTTCGATAAAAATTTACAATGTTTTAACAACATACGGAGCATTCCGCTAATTTAAACTGTAGTTTATGAAATCAAATTCATAAATATACTAATTGATTGTATTAAAACTACTCAATTAAAAGTAATTTTAAAATGTTAATGTTATTACCGGTTTTTAGGACAGGCATTATAAAGAACCTTTTTCAATCATTCGTTCACGTAACCTTGTCTATGCGTCCGTACTAAATCCGCGAATCCGAAAAAAGTTCATGGTAGCTACGAGTCACGTACTTCGTTCGGGTTACGGACGGGCTCGAAACTACGGACGGACGTTTTATTGTAGACCCCCAGAACCCGCGTGCGGTCGGTCGGGAGCGGGCGTTCTGCGCGGTGGGGTCCGGTCCCAACTTTCGACGTCCCTACGAGTTCTATTGCGATAATTCGAAATTTAAATCGCGTTCGATAGTTCCACCAGCTTCGATTCTGCCACTGCCCCGATTCGAATTTAAAATTCTATCCTACCCGGAATTTGTTTTGTTTTATTTGTCTTATTAGTGGCCAGTGTTATTTTTGTGCCCAGAAATTGTTTTTTTTTAATCTTCCAAAACGATGTTTTTGTAATTTTTGATCAGTGTCAATTTAATTGTTATTACAATGATTTGATTAAGTTTTTGATTATGGATTAATCAAATTGACTGTCCCCTTTGCTCTATCACATTTCAACATTTTTGGATTTGAAGTACCTACCTACAGGTAAGCATTATTATTAATTAATAATGATGTTTTTCACTTATTTTGTTAAATCAGAATGTGGTAACGGTATGGTTACAAGCAATACCTTACCTTTACCTATGTACAGAACTTTTCCGAGTTTGAATTCACAACTGCCTTTTTATCTAATTATGACATCTCTGTCATGCATGCTACAGACAGTCTGAAGAGCTGATGTTTCGCTTAGGGGTACTTGTGTCATGCATGCATGTTACCTACAAAATACGCATGCATACGCAATTTTGCAACTTTTTTCCGCAATAAAGTAAAAAAAAGAGCTTTTACAAGGTTCTCATTCATTTATTTATCGTTTAATGATTCAACAAACGATACATGTAAATTCCATCAGTTAATGATAAATCAAGGCAAATTAATTGTTAATTCATTTCCATAGAACGTTTTACCAAATTAAAATAATTAGCGTGTAATTTAAGTCGAGGTGCAATTTACTAGTGCAACATTTACCTACATCCAAAATCCAATAAAATACCTAAATAAGCCTCTGTTAGTATGAGACGCTAACGTTAATTCTCGATAACAGTTATAAAAAAACATATTTAACTAGGTCGGCAGTTGCCAAAGTTAGTTTTAATCAAATGATTAACTTTTTTGTAGACGGCTACATCTAAAGTAAGTTAATACACATTACACTATTTACTAAGCCACTTTAGATGATTGCAGTTACTTGAAATTTATTCATTTAAGCTATATTGCAAAACGAAACAATGTATAAAATGTGGGATTAACGCCGTAGGGCATTCTCTACCAGTCATAAATTTGGGCTAAGCATACTCGTACAAGCTAAGCAATTGGAGCATAGATAAACATAAATAGGTATGGATAAAATCCAATAAAACCCAATAAAATCCATTTATTTCTGTAAGTAAGCTAACAACTAGCACTTTTACACGTCCCAACATATAAATTAACCCTACCACCGCTTCGGGACAATTTGGGCCAGTGCTGAGAAGAAGCGGCGCAAGAAACTCAGTCACTATTGTCATTGCCTCTTTTCAAAATTGATTTACAATAATTGTAATTGTTTGCATTTAAACATTTCCATATATCCTTGTCATTTATATAATCATCAATTTTATAATATTCTTTCGACATTAATACATCTTTTACAACTGTTTTAAATTTATCTAAAGGCAATGAAATTAAATTTTAAGGTAATTTATTAAAAAATGATACACATCTACCCATAAATGAGTGACCAACCTTATGAAGCCTAAAATGTGGAACGGCAAGCCTATTTTTTTGTCTTGTGTTGAAGTTATGCAAATCGCTATTTTTAGGAAATAAGTGTAAGTTTTTTCGAACGTAAATTAGGTTTTCGTAAATGTATTGCGAGTAAACTGTAAGTATTTTAACTTCTTTAAACAATTCTCTAAGTGTTTCATTTGATTTAAGTTTATAAATAGCCCGCACGGCTCGTTTCTGCAATACGAAAATTGTCTCTATATCTGCAGCTGAGTCCCATAGTAAGATGACGTATGACATGATACTGTGAAAATAACTAAAATAAACTAGTCTTGCCGTTTCAACATCAGTCAGAAACCTTATCTTTCTTACAGCGTATGCAGCGGAGCTTAGTCTCTTTGATAAGGTCATGATATGAGGACCCCACTGGAGCTTATCATCCAAAGTAATTCCCAAAAAAGTTGCAGTATTTGAAGTAACTAGTTGTTCATCCTTAACAACAACTTTTGTTGGAACTTGTCGGACATTGGGCATTGTAAACTTAATGTACTTAGTTTTGGTCGCGTTAAGTAATAAATTGTTAACGGTGAACCAATGAAGTACTCGCGAGAGAGTACCATTTACATCGTCAAACGATTCTTTACCCCTTGGAGTTTTAAAAAGTAGTGAAGTATCATCAGCAAATAACACTATCTCACAAGCACCGTCGACAAAGTATGGAAGGTCATTAATATATATCAGAAACATTAACGGTCCTAATATCGAACCCTGCGGCACACCCATAGTGAGAGGTGCTCCAGGAGACTCTGTTCCATTGATAGAAACCTTTTGTGTTCTCTCAGTGAGATATGAATTAAATAAGTTACATGCATCAGTTGATACACCATAATGGCGTAGTTTTCTCAACAGGGTCTCATGGTCAACACAATCAAACGCTTTAGAGAGGTCACAAAAAATTCCCACAGATAGAGATATATAGAGAACACTTTATTGCACACCACTAAAAATAATACAAAATCAACATACAAAGAAAGATGCACAATTCAGGCGGTCTTATCAATAAAAGCGATCTCTTCCAGTCAACCTTCGGGTAAAGGATATTGTTAATTACAGGAAGGTGGAGTTGGGTGCAAAAGTCATATTAATATAAGCAACAAAAAAAAAATTATCTATTTACATAAATATACAAACTAAATATACCAACACAAAATTGATATACCTACATAAGCCAATGTGACAATAACCTGACCAACATAAATGTATCTGAAATTATGATTGAAGATAATGTCCATAACTATATTTTTAAAAATATTAATCGCCTCAGATTAATACCTATACCTTGATTGATACCTATTATTAGAAGTTATTGACTTTAATTTGTATTAGAATACCTTTTAAAATCATTTCTATATAAATAACTTTACATATAGCAGCCATCGATTTTTTTAAAATATTTACTAAAATCTGTAAATCAATTTTTTCTACGACAATTTTTTTGAAATTATATCAAACCTGTCGTAGACAAATCGTGCCAATAAAATTTATCCCTCGTAGGTAGGTACGCACGGTCACACATCAAGCTGTACACTGCAGTATCTTATACTTACGTAATAAGGGTGATTTTAAAACGAAAATGAATAGCTTGATTTGTAGCTGAGTGTAATACCGAAAAAAAAAAATATCCAACACAATCTTACCCTTATCGAAATAAAGTTCGAAATACAATTGAATGCTTCAACTTTACCACTACTGTAACAATTTTAAACTTCCCTGAGTCTTTCGCAATAAAGTTGAAAATTAATTGAGATATTCGTTTCATATTCTCCCCTTGCAAGGGTACCTATACTAAGTCTAAAACAATATGGCGGTTGCAAAGGCCGTACTCCCTAGCGTCTACGTATTTTCGGATATAACCAGCCCGTTCGCTCGCAAGGTCGAGCTAGTAAGAGTGACAGGGACGGTTACATTCGAAACTTCGACGACGGCTTAGAGAGTAGGGGCGCAGGGACGGATCCGACAGATGCAGGGGTCATTTATAGGTAATGGCCGTATTAATACCCCATTGTTTTGAGCACTGGTTATGGGGTTGGGTCACCATTAATGAATAAGTAGGTATATTATTATGGTACATGTACCTAGAGTTTAGTAGGTTCTTTGACGTAGATAGAAGTAATTTGTTTTCAACCCCTGATGAAAAAGTAGGGTATTTTAGGTTGACATCTATTCGGTTTCGGTGTGTAATTCGATCGATTATCGATAATTTGATCAGAGTGACGACCACTTTGGTGAAATGGTCAAGAAGTTGACTATTAACAAAGAGGTGGCGGGTTCGATCCCCACACTGTACAAACATTTGTGTGCATGAACATGTCTGTTTGTACTGGTCTGGGTGTTTTATATATTTATTTAAGTTTATTTGTAATACCGCTGTTGAATCTGATATCTATAACACAAGTGCTTAAGCTACTTACCACGGTGTCAGACCAATGTATGTGATGTTGTTGTATGTTTATTATTTATTTATTTATTGGCGATTCTTCGCTATAGCTGCGCAAAATCCATCCAGCCATTAGGATATCGGATTGTAATACTAATATACACTTTTATAAGTGTATTTGACCATACCCATTAAACCCATGACTCAGCTCTAAATGCTCATGTCCATCACAAATACATTTGCTCCTAGAAGGATTCGAACCCGCAACAGCTGGTTTTGTGGACCGTTCCTCACACCACTAAACCAAAGCTAATATATCACTTGTGTCAGCCAACCTCATCTCATTGACGAATTTGTCTCACATAAGAAATAAGGAGTCATGGTGCCTAAATACTCAAACGACAATTCGTTCAAATCAACCAGCCAATTAGCGTCCAGTTGATTGCATTTGTCACGCAATATTAATTAATCAATTAGGCGTCTGGACACTCGTTAGTGTCAAATATTTACAAACTGCTAACTGAATTACTTGGTTCTGAATAATATCATCAGCATAGAAAGTTATTAAGTTACCTTATTTTTTAGCATTACCAATGCAAATTTCTTTACAGTATGAAATTAAAACAGAATTAAAGAAAACTGGACTGCCACATGTCTCGCAAGCCGGGCGATTGTTCTCCCAATTGAGCTACCGTGACACTTACTCATACATAAGTCCGAATTTCTTCCGAAAGTATCAGGAACTTTAGCGGACCTCAATATTTTGTGACACCTATCCCATACATGGGATAGATGCCCGACCCATATAAATTGCGTTTAGGATAGATGTATCACCGGAAAAATGGGCATCTATCCTCCAAAATTTTTTAAATTTATTTTGGCATTGCATGTTGTCGCTACGTGACGTACAACTTAGTTAATTAACAAAACTTATCATACCTACCCAGACATATAATACCTTCATGCAAGAATGTTCATGGTAAAAGAATGTGGGAGTATTTCCTGACATCTACTTTAAATGAATATCCTAGCAATATTATAGAACAAATAAGTAATTTACAAAATAGTGCTAAATGTATAAAAATACTTAAGAACTACATATTGTCTTAAAATTGTAACGAGTAGTGTACTGACTCTTCATTACCACGTATAAATCCAAATGGGTTTTTGTTGGTAGCGAAATATGTTTATTTTATGTAAATTCTTTAACATAAATTAAGAAAAAAAAATTAAGATAGAGTTAGTAATCGAATTTATCTTCGAGACTAAAGTTATTAAAATCGGGTCATCTATGCTACTCTTTTGGAGCATCTATCTCTATACTTTCTGAGCGCTAAACAAAACTTGATTTTCTTTTCCATCATTTTTACAAGCACTTAAGTTTATATTTAGAGCGTAACATCGATTGTGGCCGCAGCGATCACGCTGCGTTGCCGCGCGTCCGTCTAGGACTACGGGAGCCCTTTGTCTTGGTCCTACTCTGGAAGCTAATATCCATAGTCCCTAATACATCCGTCCCTGTCACTCATACTAGCCTAACAATGTGAGCAAAAGAGGTGGCTTGTGTTGAAATTACGAAAATAACGTTAAAAAATAAGGCATGTGCACTGTGATAGCTAGGCGATGCAATGTAAAGTTAAAAGTCTGAAAAGCGCGCGTAGCCTAAGTGTCTCTTGTTCACGTCTGGGATTAAGACAACGTAATCGAATATGTCGCAAGAAAATTCAAAAATGTCCTTGTGGTAAGTTTCTATATTTTTAGCATTAACAATGCAAATTTCTTTACAATGTGAAATAATATATAAGCTTGTTCATCTTTACCGATTTTTCAAGGGCTGTAAAGGTGTTTTTTTTTTTCACCACAACACAGATGGATCATGGCTGGCTGCAGTCTAAGGAGCACATAAATAAATTCAGACCGATGAGTAAGTGTGCGAGAGGCGCGGGTTCAAGTCCCGCCTGTGGCAGTCCGTTTTTTCTTTAAGTGGGTTTTAATTTACTTATGGTGCTATTTTCTAGGTGCTCAATAAAATATATTTTCTCCTAGAGATTAAAGTGATATTTTGAGATTCGATAAAAACCAAAGCCCAGTTACAATGGGGAATTGATAAAAGGAACACATAGTGAATAACACATGGTTTTGCTTATGTTGTATATTTTTTTAACAAGGCTCATAGACAAAGTTACATGGCTTAGTCGATGAACAAAATTAGCGATCGTTGCTAAATACAATATAAAAATGGCTTTTTTCTTTGCTAAGTTGTGCTATTACTGCAATGTTTAAGCGCTCTAAATGGCTTCGCTACAAAAAGCATAGCTTATCCTAAAGTTCGCTTTAAACAAACTTTTCATTTGTGTGATTACATTAACATTTCAATTGCCAATCCAACATAGACACAATTCCAAAACGAGATGACGCCATCAAAAGTTTATTGAAATAAAATTCAACAAAAGGCCTTAGACTCGACGTACTTTTGAATAGGCGCTGTCTATATCGCTTATCTCTCACTGGACGACCTGTCAAAACGCCGGGTGGCGTGTAGCGAATCTGACACAAGTGGAACGAAACGCTTTTATAGTCTGTGGCGACAGGTCATTTCTGTGTGGCGGTAAAACTTTACGCCTTCAGGCTAAACTTAAACGTAAAGCATGGGTTTAAAAAGTTGAGGTGAGGCATTGAGACTGTGTTGAATAATGCAAATACATTTATTTGAGTCAGGTTTAAAAAAATGTTTAACGAAGATTGTTCGTTAGTTAGGATCGTCCGTTTTAATTATGTTTTAATATCAACACTCTACATGTGTAATAAATAAAATAAAAAAAATAAACAACAACATCACATACATTAATCTGACTCCGTGGTAAGTAGTTTAATCACTTGTGTTACAGCTATCAAAATCAACAGTGGTATTACAAATAAATTTAAATAAATACATATAACACCCAGACCAGTACAAACAGACATGTTCATGCACACAAATGTTTGTGCAGTGCGGGGATCGAACTCGCGACCACTTGGTTAGTAGTCAATTTCTTGACCATTACACCAAAGTGGTCGTCATAAACTGTAAGTGTACCTAAGTGATGAATCATATAGTGTGTTTATCTTTATTTGTAGGTAAAAAGGTTTTTTTTTCTTGTAATGTTTCTATATGATAGATTCATTAACCTATGAATGTGTAGCAGAATCCCTAAAGAAAACTTAGTTCTAATTTGCAAGCTTATTCCTAAATGCTTTTTTGCTTATTCTTTTAAAAAAAGTGACAACCTCTCTGTACTGTATCTTAACCATGTTAGGCAGTTGATGAAGTTTACGACAGCTTTGGTCTGGTGGTCTGAGGTCCAGACTACAAAACCGACTGTCGCGGTTTCGAATCCTGCTAGGGGCAAATGTTTGTGTGATGAGCACGAGCATTTTTTCTGAGTCATGGGTGTTTATTTTTGTATTTAAGTATTTCTATCCGTTATCTTAGCCACCATAGCACAAGCTAACGCTTAGTTTGGGGCTAGGTAATGGGTGTGTTCGTTGAAACAATTTATTTTTTATTTATTTACTAAATCGTTTGTGTATTGAAGTAAGTAACTGAAAAACTAACAATCAAGAACGTGTTCTGAAAAAGTTCTTTGTAAAATTTCAGAGTATTTCATACCCCTTTTTTGCATCATGAACGTCTCGCTACGTTACCCAGGCATTGCCTATTCAAACGGCCGACAATGGTTTTGCTTGTTCGTGCTTTTTCAGTTGCTTTTTCAGTTTCAGCGACAGCTTGCGAGCGGCCTAATCGTGAATTTGGCGCTGCATCAAAGTTTTATTGTCTTTCAAAAACTAAAACCACGGATATAACATACCATACAAGTTTATAAAGTGATGAATGACACATAACTTTAACTTCTTAAGGACTGAGTAAGAGGAGCATATTAGGTAATATATAACGAAAAATCGCAGTTTTTTTGTTACATATCACCTAAAATCGTCTTTACCCAAACAGTCTTACGGAAACACAAATCTTTGCCTTTTAATCCAGAAATACCTACTATCAAAAGAAAAAAAGTTGTTGCAAAATATTTAACAGTTAATACTGTATTTGCTGAGAAAAACTTTGTTACTCGTTCACCACAACCTTATTATTTATTTACTAAATAGGGACTAAGGTATATATAATAAAAAAACTCGGAGTGTAAAAAGATGCTAACCAAATGTATGGAGAAAAAGGCATACGAAGAGATAGAGGCACTACTGAATTGCAAATTGACGCACAACACCCAAGAATAAAATCCTGTTAAAATTTAATTAAATGAGTCTAAAGTGACTTATATACCCACGACCTGAGAAGAAGAGATGATTGAAGTTTTGTCAGCGAAGTTATTAGTTGTTTTTCAAATCGTAATGAAGCTATGTTGGAGTTGAAAATGTGCCATAAGTACTGTTTAATTTAAGCAACATCTCAAGGTGTAGTTTATCGAAATTCATACTGCTAAACGCGCGCCTGTTAGCTTTAGGTAGTTCAATATCTAAAACGTTAAAAAATTAGTTGCTTTTTGATATTCCACTAACCAGTGTCCTTTTATGTACAGTTAACTTGATTGTGTAAAATGATTCAAACATGATCTCTTATAATTAATAAAGGTAGATTTTTGAAAATTAATTCAAAGCTGAAAAAGAGAATTATTTTGCTTTGAATTTCCACTGAACGACGCCAGCGCAGAAACCCAAATACATCCAACGGTAACCACTTGAAAAAACTAGCTGGAAGTAACAGGACTTACAATATGACTAACAACGTGACACAGAAGATGCACCTGGAAACACAACACTGACACCAACAACACACTCGACGCGTTTCGCCACTACACGCGGCATCCTCAGGAGATGCTGTCGCTTCGACAAACTAGAAGCTTAATTTACTTTACCGGAATTAATAATAAATATACAACACATACATTTATCTGACTCCGTGGTAAGTAGCTTAAGCACTTGTGTTACAGATATCAGAATCAACAGCGGTATTACAAATAAACTGAAATAAATACATATAACACCCAGACCAGTACAAACAGATATGCTCATGCACACAAATGTTTGTACAGAGCAGGGATCGAACCCGCGACCTCTTGGTTCATAGTCAACTTTTTGACCATTACACCAAAGTGGTCGTCAAAAAATCTACATCTTAAACATGATTCATGGTTTACTTTCCAATTTAATAAAAACAACGTATCTATCAATTAACTGATGATGATAGCTTGTTTTCCAAAGAGGTGATCGGCACCTCTATTTGCATTTTAGAGTTTGCGTTCCATTTCACTGTGGAAGGACCGGCATTTTCGTCAATGGCCAGGATTCATGGGACAAAGGACATATGACAATGCCGCTTCGAGGACTTGTGCATATATGTACAGGCGACAGCACACCTGGCTTTCCGTTTTTGTTGCAAAATCACACCAATTCTCTAGTCCCAAATTAAGCTACGAGACTTGTGTTATGGGTACTAAACAACGGATAAACATACTTACTTTGTAAATAAATACATATTATACAGACCAGTACAAACAGACATGTGCATGCACACTTATGCTTGTACTGTGCGGGGATCGAACCCTTGGTTTAGAATTTCGACATGTAGACCACTGCACCAAGCGGTCGTCGCTCTTAAGTATATCAAGCGAATGATGCTGTGTTCTTTATCTTGATGTTGATGTCGCGTGTCAGGTTTTTTGGGTATTTAAATACACAACAACATCACACACATTGATCTGACTCCGTGGTAAGTAGCTTAAGCACTTGTGTTACAGATATCAGAATCAACAGTGGCATTACAAATAAACTTAAATAAATACATGTACAACCAAACCAGTACAAACAGACATGTTCATGCACACAAATGTTTATACAGTGCGGTGATAGAAACCGCGACCTCTTGGTTAATAGTCAACTTCTTGACCATTACACCAAAGCGGTCGTCAATGTCGCTGGAAACATCAATAGTTTAATGACGAGATAAGTTTTTGGGTAATCAACTTTTGCGATAAAAACCCAGAAATAAAACACAAGTGTAAGCTTTGGCTAATTTTTTTTTGCTTAACTGGGATTGACAGGAATGATAAATGAAGTAGGTATGTGCGAGTATGTATGGCTAAAATCCGACTGTATAGTATGGAATAAGCTTCTGCATCCAATCGCTAGGTACCAGTACTAACAATTTGAAAGTATACATACTTATTAGGTAAAATATATATTTATTATAAACGACAGCTTGGTGCAGTGGTCCACATGTCGGACTTCTAAAACCAAGGGTCCCGGGTTCGATCCCCGCACAGTACAAGCATATGCGTGTGTGTGTGTTTGTACTGGTCTAGGTGTTTTCTATGTATAATATGTATTTATTTACAAAAAAAAGTATTGAAGTATGTTTATCCGTTGTAGTACCCATAACACAAGCCTCGTAGCTTTTATTTATTTAGTATCTACAAAATACATAGTTCCTGGTTACAAAAAAGAAAACTTAATCGAATTCATTCCTTAAATAATTAACCTTAAAATCTATTGAATCAACCCTACACGGGACACGCATGTCAACATGTCAATCACCGCAGGGGTCTAAAAGACACACAGGGAAATAAAATAGGCCCTACAGTCTAGTGAAGTACACAATGAAAGTCCGCAAAAAATACGACCCCTTTTACACAAACAAAGCAACTTTAAATTGGACCCTTACTAGGCTTGTTGTACACTGGAGCGGGGACACAGATTAGTTTATAGTTACTAGCAGAGGGATGAAATGCCTTGCGTCGAACAGAAAAAGAATCTAGATTGCTTCCTTCAACGATGAGACAAGACAGATAAATGATAATGATAATTGATGAAAATGATAAAGGTCAGAAAATATGTTTATGTTTACTTATAGATTTTGCCACATTAAGTATTTTAATATCTTTGACTTTAATGTAAAGTATTCCGCTCCGCTACAATTCAAAAAGTAAGAATGTTTTATTGCAGTGCTGCGAATAACACTTGTATAATATTTATTTAACTAAGCTTTATTGCACAACGAAACAATGTACAAAATGTGGACTTAACGCCATAGGGCATTCTTTACCAGTCATACCTTTGGGCTAAGCAGAAATGATTAGTGGGCGGTGCAACAAAACAAATACAAAAATAATAATACCAATAAAATGACACATAATATTAAATATACAATAAATTAATCAATTAAGCAGCTTAAATATTAACTATCAATATTCTGAGGATATTATGATGTATCAAATATCTGGTGTAAATCTTTGCCATAGTGGAAAACGGACCTTAATCTGCAATAGAACTTTGAATTTTTTATAACTAATCACAAGTAGTGAAGGGGTGAAGCAAATCGATACAAGAATTTCAATCAGCACTGTTTATTCAATGAATTAGTTTCTAGTTTTTCTGACGAAGTAAGATTGTTTAGAAATTACTATGGGAAATCTTCTTGACTTTATAAAATATTTTTGTAAAGTTTTTTTTCTTAATCCGTCGAATCCGACTTGCGTAATGTTAGAATGTTTATTGTGTCTACGATCCTCACATTTGAAGGATTGAAATATTTAGGCTATTTAATTTTCTAGATCATCCTACTTTTACTGAATCCATTAGCTATTCCATGATAGGTATTTAAGACACGTAAATCTCTAAGAATTGACTCTGAACCAGCCTTAAAACATATTTGACATGCTACATTTTATTTTTTTATTCATGTTTTCTATTTATAATATGTATTTATTTACAAAAAAAAAAGTATTTAAGTATGTATATCCGTTATCTAGTACCCATAACACAAGCCTCGTAGCTTACTTTGGGACTAGAGAATTGGTGTGATTGTTGAGAAATATTTATTTTATTTATTTATTTACATTGTGAAGTCAGTTTTGGCACAGCAAAGGAAAATGTTGCAGTTGTTGTAAACCAAAAGTGGAGCTCATTTTCGCAACGCACTCCTTTCCAAAAGTGCTGATTTTCCCCGGAAAATGTGCAAAATTTTAAATGTAAAACAGTGCTTCGTTACATGCGGCGGAGTACGTTTGATCAGCCGCTAATTGGTGAATGTTATGAGAAAATTTCAACTCAGATACCCAGTTGCATTAGTTATATATTACCGACTTATGAAGAACTATGTTTAAGAATACCACGTATGTTATGAGGCTTCATTTTTCAATACCAATTTAAAGATCTATCTGAAAGTAAGCTCCACTCAGACAAGTCAAGTCATACATTACCAACATATCAAGAGCTCCAATAAAAAAATTTGGTCACAAAATTTATAACATATATGTATTTCATTAAATTTCCAGCTGTATCTTTAGTACCTGTCTATAATAAAGCGAACAACACGACAATTAATCAATTAAGTCACTTGGCTAGACCATTTGGTGCATAGGTCTACATGTCGGACTTTAAAACCAAGGGTCGCGGGTTCGATCCCCGCACAGTACAAGCATATATGTGCATGAACATGTGTGTCTGTACTGGTCTGGGTGTTTTCTATATATAATATGTATTTATTGACAAAAAAAAGTATTTAAGTATGTTTATCCGTTGTCTAGTACCCATAACACAAGCCTCGTAGCTTAATTTGGGACTAGAGAATTGGTGTGATTGTTGTGAAATATTTATATTTTTTTATTTTATTATTTTACATTTTTTATATCTACGTATGGACATAGCAGCGAATTGATATCACACAGTTATAATTATAAAAATCAGATTAGAAACTTTTTGATAATGCTTATATTTATTATTTATTACTTGCGTTTGTTTATTACTCGCGTCAATCAACTAATTGCTACTATTACACCACGAGGTCGCGGGTTCGATCCCCATATGTCTGTTTGTACTGTTCGGGGCGTTATATGTATTTATTTAAGTTTATTATTTGTAAAACCACTGTTGTTTCTGATTTCTGTAACGCAAGTGCCTAAGCTAAATTACCACAGAGTCAGATTAATGTGAGTATGTCATGTTGTAATATTAAAAAAATATATCTGAGAATTGTGACATCTTTTTAGTGCCTACTTATGTGTGCATCAAACAATTTCCTTGACAGTTTCCTTACAGTTCTTGTACGTGATAAATTAAATGTTATCTGCAACAGTCTTAGATGTTCTCCGATCATTATTCTCGTGTAGTACTCGTAGTATGTGAAAATAATCCTATTATTGGCAACTATAAAAAGAGAAGTATGAAAACGTCATAAAGTGCACAGAAATTATTTTCTCTTTTTAGTTAGCAATAAAAGCGTGTTTATTTTAGTTAATACGGATAATGGAAAACTCTTATCAAATTATTCCATTATCATCTGTACTTAATACGTGTGCGAAGTTTCAAATTAATCTGATTTCTGGAAGTTGGTGAAAATTGAGCTCAAAAATTTCGTTACATACATACATACGTTCACCCCGATCTAATAAAAGCGTGTTAAAAAATAAGCCTAAGCCGTGGCACACGGCCGAGGAAGTGGCGTGAGGCTCGTGACATACTGCCTGTTTTATTACCTCCGACCCCACAAGTGGACGTACGTTATCAGTTTATCTAGGCACGTTTCTGAAGTTACTGTCCAGTTTCTAGGTAACGATTTAATCTCGTAACTCTATTTACTCTCTCTATTCGTCTCTATGTGATAAGTTACGTTAGTTAAAATTATAAACACACACAATTTACTAGCGCCATAGCTTGCCGTGGCAATAATGCTGAATTTGGTAATATTATAACATTCATTTTTTTTTGTTTTTGCTAAGTTTTAGTTTTATGTTTCATCATATTGTTATGTAATATGAACCAAATAAATGTTTTTTCTTTTCTTTCTCTTCTTATAAAAAATAAAATATAAAAAAAAACTGTTTGTATTTTAAAATAGGTACTTACAACGCGAGATACTTTTACAAAAGAAAATTGAACTATGAACGCAGTCACCATTACTTAAAATAAAATGGAACATGTAGCGAAAAAAAATCAAGTTTTCGTTTCTATCCAAGATTCATCATTAAAAAGGCTTCTTCTAAAAAAAAAACTACAACTGCTCTGCAATAATTACTTCAATTTCCGCCTCAATGATTTCTTTATAAAGCAAAAACCTAATCTCAGCAAGAAAAGTGGAAGGAAAATTCATTACGGCACTTTTCTTTTATCTCCAGTGCAAGTGATATAAATACAATCGCTATCTTATTCTTATGCAAGTTTATGTAAACTAAGTAAAACCACTTAGTTCATACAGCCAGTTCCCATGAATTTAATTGTTTTCTCCTATTTGTGGAAAAACTAGTTATTGAAAAAGTTTCAGTTTATGAATTGTGAAAGAACCAAGACCATAAAAATGACTATTGTTTATTATTGTTGTTGTCGTTGTCACCTTTTTTTAAATATTTTTTATTTAGCCTAAATTTAAATTTTAAACGTATCTCGGGCACGCTTGTAAGGTGCTAGTTTTTGAGTACCTAGCCTATACAATGTTAAGGTAATAAATAAAAATGCATTGCTGTTCGTTTGTCTCGCTAAAAATCGAGAACGGCTGACCCGATTTTGCTAATTTTGGTTTTGAATTATTTGAGAAAGTTCATGGAAGGTTCAAACGGTGAGAAATATATTAAAAAGTTGCTAAAACATCGGGCAGGACGACGTCTGCCGGGTCCGCAAGTATTTTATAAATATCGATATATTTTATTTTTGTTTTTTAACGAGCTAGTAGATACGATGTGTTAGATAAGTAAGTGAATAATATAAATTGTCACTAACTTTCGTGTTGTACAATTACATTCATAGGAATAGAATTACCAATCCACAAAACGAATCATAATATTGTTGTATGTTTTGAATAAAACAGGATTAAAATCAAACATCTGGCCCTTTATGGGATGGTATTAAAGTATTAAGCACATGTCATTGTGAAAAAGAGGAATATTAACAGAATAAATTTTGATGAATTGTTTAATAGGATTAAGTATAATAACATTATAAATTGTTTACGAATATGTATCGCTTAGCTCACTCAGAATTAGGTAGGCAAAAAACAACCAAAAAGTGATGAAACTGAGTAGAAAACTGAAAGGCTGTCAATCATGTATTTAACATACAAGTACCCACTGATTGTTCAATACTCGTAGGTAACTTTTTCTCTTCCATCTTCATTTCTGAAGGTCGTGTCCCATATGGAAAGCCTTCATCTCTTTGATATAGTTGATGGAATCATGCGTTACTTTGCGGAAATCCATGACTAAAGCTGAAAAAGGAGATTATTTTCTTTAAATTTCACTATAAGACGCCAGCGCAGGAACACAAAAACATCCAATCTCAACCACTAACCACTTGAAAAACTAGAGCTGGAAGTCGCAGAACTTACAATACAACTCACAACGTGACAAAGAACATGCACCTAGAATCACAACACTGACACCAACAAAACACTCTAGAACTATTTATGTATTTATTTAAGTTTTATTGCACAACAAAACTGGTATATATTGTCATACTTAGAGGGTATTCCTAACGTGACGTCACACTCAGCTGTGTGGCCCGCTCTGTACTACTGTCAGTTTAGTCTCGAATAAATAACCGTTACCTAACGACGGAGGTGCTTGTGGCGCAGTGGTTGCAGCGCTTTGGTAGTAATACCTAAAGTTAAGCAACTTAAGGCGCGGTCATGTTTGGGATGGGTGACCATTCTGACCATTAAAGTGACGTCGATTTACAAGCATCTCTGTGCTTCGGAAGGCACGTTAAGCTGTTGGTCCCGGTGAATATCGATAGATATTAGTCGTTAAGCCTGGTCAGAGGCCCTCGGGTGGCTTAATAACATCTGACAGAAAGGTTGGTCACTTACCTTACAAACACCCCTTCACCAATCCGCACTGAGCCTGCGTGGTGGAGTATGGCTCGGACCACCTCATAGTTGAGGTGAGGCCTGTGCCCAGCAGTGGGACATATATAGGCTGATGAGACTGAACGACGCTGCGTATTATATATCACTGGCGAGCGAGGAAAATAAGGCTTAAATAATTAAATTGTGCTGTTCAATTGTGCTGTGGAATAGTGTTAAGATGTCGATCGGAAAAATTAGCGATTTCGACATAGTTGCGGGGAACTGGAGTGCATACACCGACCGTATGGAGATGTATTTCCTTGCAAATAGAATACCAAGTGTTGTACAAAAGGTGGACTTTACGCCGTAGGGCCTTCTCTACCAGTCATACCTTTGGGCTAAGTGTACCAGTACAAGAAAATCGGGTTGACGACCAAATGTTTCCGAAATACCCAATAATTC
Source organism: Pyrausta despicata (assembly GCA_963921415.1). Lineage (NCBI taxonomy): Eukaryota > Metazoa > Arthropoda > Insecta > Lepidoptera > Crambidae > Pyrausta > Pyrausta despicata. The sequence goes on from OY992851.1 coordinate 1,209,144, forward strand.
TTTGATAACACAGCATTAAGAGCCTGGTTTTTATGTGTAGATAAGTTAATTGACGACCACTTTACCAAAAGGTCGCGCGTTCGATCCCCGCATACAGACATGTTCATGTACAAATATTTGTGTGCATGAACATGTCTGTTTGTACTGGTCTGTAATATGTGAAAACTATTACACCGAATAAAATAAAAAATAAATATTTACTAAATGATGTGGACCTATATAAATATTGTAAAGTAATAAACATATATGATAAAGTAAAAATTAAAATTGTGTGTGAAAACCTAGATAAAATTAAATCATTACAAGCAAAAACTAGAAGCACCGGATTGCGTAACTTATCATACCTACCCAGATATAAAATACCTTCATGCAACAATGTTCATGGTAAAAGAATGTGGGAGTATTTCCTGCCATCTACTTTAAATGAATATCCTAGCAATATTATTGAACAAATAAGTAATTTAGAAAATAGTGCTAAATGTATAAAAATACTTAAGAACTACATATTGTCCTAAAAATTGTAACGAGTATTGTAGTGACTCATTACCACATATACATCTAAATAGGTTTTTGTTGGTATTTAAATATGTTTTTATTAATGTAAATTGTTTTAACATAAATAAAGAAATAAAGAAAGAAAGATGTATTTATTTAAGTTTCTTTGTAATACCGCTGTTGATTCTGATATCTGTAACACAAGTGCTTTAGCTACTTACGACGGAGTCAGATCAATTTATGTGATTATGTATATTTATAAATAAATAAAAATAATAAATAATTATTACGTTATCATTATAAAGCCTTAAAAATGTCTGAAACCTTATAAATAAATGATAAAGCAAACTTAATAAAAAAGATAGGTATATTTAACACAACTAGCGCAATAACTTCAAGGAACCAAGTGACAAGTACCAGATGATCTCAGTCAAACGACAGAGCCAGATCAATCGGCATAGGCGCTGCGCTAGCATCCTGTATGCAGAAGGCCTACTCTGTAATCCACAATCCCTATGAGACGTGTTTAAGTCATAAAGCTTTTATTTTTTAATATTTTTAACCTCCGACCAAACAGAGGGGTTTCATAAGTTTGACCATGTCTGTTTGTGTGTGTATTTAATAAATATTTCACAACAATCACACCAATTCTCTAGTCCCAAATTAAGCGACGAGGCTTGTGTTATTATGCAACGGATAAACATACTTAAATACTTTTTTTTTGTAAATAAATACATATTATACATAGAAAACACCCAGACTACAAACACATATGTTTGTACTGTGCGGGGATCGAACCCGCGACCCTTGGTTTTAGAAGTCCGACATGTAGACCACTGCACCAAACGGTCGTCAAATATGTGTGAGTGTATATGTGTTTGTGTTTCTGTCTGTGGCTTCGTAGCTCCCGAACTGATGGACGGATTTCAAAGCGGTTTTTTTTATTCGAAATATCTTTTAACCATGGTAGTTCTTAGATATAGGTGCTGAAGATTACCAGCTGTTTTTGCACAACAGTATCACCCTCTTCACTCTAGACGGACTAAAATTCAAAAGCATTAAAATCGGGCCTTGCCTCAGATTTGTATGTAGTCGCTGAAACACAGAAATCCTTATATTTATTATCCGATATCATTTTTGTGGGGTCAGTGTTACGAACAAATTGCTATAAAATATGATTATGGTAACTAGTTAGACGGATTTAGAAGTAATCTTACCAACAACCGAACAGAATAAATACAAACTAACTACGTATTACTTACTGGGCGTCGAGTTTGAGATGATATTTGGAAAACATTGCAATTTACTGCAATTTTGACCGTACCGCTCACGTATGATTTCTGCTTAGCCCAAAAGTTTGACTGGTAGAGAATGCCCTAAGGTGTAAAGTCCACCTGTTTATAGAACGTTTTGTTGGACAATAAAGCTTATATAAATAAATAAAAAATCAGAAATTACTAGATACCGAAACGTCTGTAGTTTCGGCTCAAGCTATCCATCTACAGACGAAACGTTCGAGGGTAGGGACCCAGCGACGCTAACGCCCTCTGTTTACTTAAACTACTCCATAAAGGTGCAAGAATAACATTCAGTCAGTGAACCGCAGTTACTTTGTAAAAGCCGCGGGGTAAACATTGAAAAAAATGTTTATTTGTTAAGCAGGCGGGGAGATATTTTGGGAATCTTCTGAACACGGAAAACCTTTTGGGTTTGTGTAAAAACTAAATTTAAATACAGTTAGTTTATACCTATCGATTTCTGTGTTCATGACTCATGTTTGTAAAAAAAACAATAGGCTAGATGACACCACCAATTGTTGACATACTCTTTATTATCTGTCAAAACGGTCTGCCTCCATAGATTTTGTATGTGAATACAAAAACGTGACGTCACGGTTGTGTATCAGAAATCAGAGTTAATTGACCGAATGTTTCTTGAATTTTGTGTGTTTAAAAATTGGTTTCTACAGATTTTTGGAAATATACTGGTTGTATTAAATTCATAGGGGCTATGTTTTTAAACGCCATCTTGAAAATACTTAAGATAGGTGTCATCATGCCTTGCAGTATATTGCACTTTGCAGTAAAAAGTCCGGAAATGCACACCAGTGCTTAACATTTCAGTAATATTCTAGTTTCTAAAACAAATTGCTATGAAATATGTTTGTTACAATGTTTTACGTACGCAAAGTAAAATGTATGTTCTATCCAATTATAACCGTTGCGACGACCGTTATAACAAGTTAAACTTTAAATTAATGTTATAAGCGGCACAAATGATACCGCTAGTTTACAACTACAGCCGTAAAACTTAATGTCGTAAACTGAATTTTTGCTGTAACATGAAAATTGTGGGCGTTGGCAAACATAATTTTGCATTTTCAGCATATTTCCATGGAAAATTGCTGAGTATTCTACAATTTTCAGACTCAATTAGGGCAGAGATGATGTATAAATACAGGTTGGCGACCACAATATGATGACAAATGAATTTATGTCTGTTACTCTCCCATGCCTAAACTACTAAACAGATTGGAATGAAATTTGATACACATATATAATGTTGACGACCATGTATGTGTGCCAAATTTCATCCAAATCTGTTCAGTATCGTTCAATTGTCGTATTGAATGCAAAAAAAGCGAACAGTGCCGTGTACAAAAGCCTAAACTTACCTAATAATTCGTTCAATTCCTCGGTGTTACCTTAAAAAAGTATTATCAGGTGATAAGAAAGAAAATTCTTATGCACTCATGTATATCTGGACTTTTGAACTTGAAAATAATGAAAACCTTTGTTACTGAATTTTATAAACTTCTTAGAACCAACAAAAAAACGATAAAAGAAAACTTCTTTTATCGTTTTTTGGTAATCTAAACCTGTGGATATTCTGTAAATTTGAGACATTCACCTACAGCCATCTTGATGTATATTTTCGTTACTAAGATATGACATTGTCCATCAGTGTTGATAGCTTTTGCAATGCGCTTTCTTTCATAGGACGTAATACATACTAATAATATCATAAAAACGTTAGGATACAACTTGAATAGCTACTCATTATCTATTTCTGTGTAACTAATATAAACTAACACACTACCTAATTAATATTTAATAGCCATAACAAAGAACTTTTGTAAGTTCAGATTTCTCATTTGCCACGTCGATATTTTCTATCTGCCAGCTCTCGTGCGCTCTTGTGTAGTTTTTTAAACAAACACTAGCCCATAGGGGCGCTTATTGACAGCCTTTTCAAATAAGGGGTGATTTATTTGCAATAAATATCAAGCTTCATTTTGGTACAAATTAGAAAAGGGCTGGATACATCATTTAGCTTTGCAAGGGTACGGAAATGCAAAATGTTAGAGTTTTGATAAAGGAAAAAGCCTTCGCGAGGAAGAAAATTTTCCAATAATACTTGTAATTTTTTCATGATGAATTTTATGCATGACTTTTGAGCTTCGCGATTTTCATCTTATCTTATTTTCTTTTTCTTGTAAGTAAAGTAACATTGAGAATGAGGATAATCAACTATGCTGATACTGGCTTCTTTGTAAACGTTGCTTACTTTAAAGTATTATGAATATGTAATCTTATATATATATATATATATATATATATATATAGATTGTATATTTTATATTTCATCTCATGTGTCATATTATTGGTATTATTATTTTTGTGTTTTCTCTTTTATTTATTTTGTCACTAATCATTTCTGCTTCTTCCAAAGGTATGACTGGTAAAGAATGCCCTACGGCGTTAAGTCCACCTTTTGTAGCGATAAAGCTTAAATAAATATTAATATATATTCTTTTAATGTTTCATGGTTTTTAAGCAGTTTTCGTAGTCTCGTAACAAACCTGGCGGTCATTCAGTCTTTTTACAGTGTTTCAGGATTCCTAGGCCTTTCTTTTTTTCTGTCTGTCCTGTCTGGCTGTTGGACAAATATTTACTTTATGAGTTTATCATTAGCCGGCTTATTATGTCTATCGCAAACATTGTAAGAAAACTATTAATTAACGTGGTTATTATTATAACTTCACTAAGTACTAACTCAATCTAAATACCACATTTATTGTGTACTGAATACAATCGAACTACCAGATTTACTGTATATCTACTTAGATTAACTCATCTAAGTAACTATGCAGTAAATCAAGACATAGCTAAGTAGGTAGGAGTTTCCTTTAGTATAGTAGCATAGTAGTTCTAGTCAATCAGGATTCAAGGCAACATAAATTCCTGTTTATTATTTAAATTAATTCGTCTATTTTTTCTCGTATCTTAGTTTTATTTTTTACGGTTTGTATAAACTCTGCCTCGTTGTTGTAGTGGCAAAGTTTCCGCCTTACATCCGAGAGGTCCTAGGTTCGAATCCCAGGTCGAGCCAAAATTGTTTCTGAGATTTTCTGTCATGAATCTCTCAAAAACAGCTCGGAGTCGGGAAGTTGGCGATGTTGCACCCCAGTGCCTCGGAAAGCACGTTAAGCCGTTGGTCCTGCGCCTGATCTCTCTCCGGTCATGTCGGATTGCCGTCTCACCGAACTTTTAGAGAGATGGAACAATGAGTGCACCTGTGTATTGCGCTCACACTTGTGCACTATAATATCTTCTGTGTAGTTGGCTGATCTCTGTTGAGATTGGCCGCCGTATTAAAAATCGGCCAGGAGGACTATTACTATTACAATTTTCCAAATAAAGGTAGTAGGTAAGTCTATTCGCAATCCCTGACTTTCCAATCAGATAACTTATTCTAAAATCCTTTTCAATTTCTCTCATTTACCGTCAGATATTGGAATAATCACTCATACCCCTCTCATCACCCCCTCATCCCTCGACACATAAGGGAAGAGTAATCATAGAGAATTAGATGCAATATCATTGATTTGAAATGAGAATACTATTAAGAGAATACTATTTAAATTGAAAAACCTAGATTTCCATCTACCAACAAAACTTTAGCTTTGAGTGAATCGGTAATGATCTTTTGATAGCGCGCTTTTGCATTTTTATTGCTGCGCCAGAAATTCTGCAAAATAGTTTATGTAATCCAGTTTTATTGAATTCTCTAACGCTTTTAACAATGTTATATTGTAATAGAATGTTTTGCTTATAGCTTATCTTAACTTACACACTTTGTTCTTTGTAGTATTTTTCAAAGTGGTTTTTGTATTTGAAACAGTTGAGCATAAAAAAAACATTTGCAAAATATTGAAAGCAATGCAGGACATAATGTTAGCTCTCGAACAAATATTAAGTAGCATCTCATTGTGTATTTTAACTAACTTAAATTAATGTCTGTAAGTTGCTGCTCTGTTGATTTTGCACCTTTTGACTTCCATTTTAGTTAATAAAAAAAGTACGTACATCGGTGCAAAAGATTTCGGTCATTCCGAATCCAAAAGTTTAAAATAAGAATAAAAATGGAACACTGGCTGACAATAACTGTAAGCGACATAACCACGATTAGACCCTTGGCACACCACCTGCTGCAATAAAAGCATCCTGGAATATTCCAGAAAATTCCATCCAAATTCCACTGGGAGTTCCACGGTACGTGTTTATTTTACGACCAACCGCATTTGGAATTACTAAGCTAAATTCTTGAGGTTCCAGTTTAGTGCCAGTGCACACCTGCTACATACAATTGCAGCGGCTTGCGACTGGCAGCGTGTTAAGGAATCGGCTATATCACTGTCAGTCGCGAGTCGCTGCAGCAGTTGAACGCAGGTGTGCCCGAGTCTTAAAAAGTAGAATTAAAATGCACTGTTTCTTCACACGTGTAGGAAATACAATATCATGAGTTTTGGGCTATTTCTATGCCGTAAAAAGTCTTGGAAAAAGCTAAGTTTGTCCTTTTGAAATACCCAGTAGTGATGTTTTCACAAAATTCGTGATTCAAATTCACAAATAAGGAATATTCATGTTTTTCTTTTTTGTCTTAAATTAATAGTTTACTATTTTATAACATAGAAAAAAATATTAATTAAAAAATTCAAAATACTCTAGATATATGTAAAAATGAAATTTAAAAATAATAAAAAAATTAAGCAGTTCAAACGCCGCCATTTTGCGGGCGCTTCGCGTGACGTCACATGACACGTCCAGTGGATGTTTACCTTAGTGTTTACTGTGGACTTTTCAGTTACCTACTTCGTAATATTTACAATACAATGTCGTGTCAGATGACGTCACATTTCGTTCGACCTATGGTGGCGTCTTTTGTAAGTTTGAATTTCGCTCCCTTATTTTGCACTTTTTGAATATTATTTTAGGGGTTTAAATAAAAAAAAATCCTTTCATTATAATATTACGATAATAAGTATTCGAGAATAAAATATTTTAGGCCATTTCAAATTTTATGCATATTCCCTATTCGGGTATTTAAAGCAGGTCTTAAAGCATCAGTCACTTGGTTGAAACTCTTTCTGCTCAAACTCCTGGGCAAAACGATCACGTTTGACTTATTATTAAACATCGTCTACTTAATAAGTCCATTGCCAATCTCCAGATTCAAAGAGTAAAAACTTTGTCCATTGACACACATTTCTCTTGACAGTCTATTATCAAAGAAACAGCTGAAACCGAATACTTGCATATACCTAACTTTTATAAAAAAAAAATGTTTATTCAGAGCAACTTAAAGCTCATAGTATTGTTAGTAAATTACAAAAATCTTAAAAGCTAATGTTAGTTCGTATTCATTGAAGACCGTTTGGTGCAGTGGTCCACAGGTCGGACTTCTAAACCAAGGGTCGCGGGTTCGATCCCCGCACAGTACAAGCATAAGTGTGCATGAACATGTGTGTTTGTACTGGTCTGGGTGTTTTCTATGTATAATATGTATTTACTTACAAAAAAAGTATTTAAGTATGTTTATCTGTTGTCTAGTACCCATAACACAAGCCTCGTAGCTTAGTTTGGGACTAGAGAATTGATGTGGTTGTTGTGAAATATTTATTTATTTAAATATTATAAGATTAAAAATTAAAATTAATACCAAAGTTGACATGAAAATTAATATAATTAATATAATATAATCTTATGAATCGTATTTAACGGTTGAGTACGGTAAAACTTGAGTGTTTAAATAAGGCTTCTCAAAAAAGAAGCAATTTTGTTCTGGTATCCTAAGATAAGCGGGTCGGTGAGTAAGAATGGAGGCTTAAGCTCGAAAGCCAATGCCTAAGCTCTAGATTAGCTAACACTGACTCATCAGGATTCTATTCAGTCTGAGTCTTAATTATTTGGTTGTGTGTATCTTATCAAATACTAGCTTTTACCCGCGACTTCGTCCGCATTAGGTAGTTTTTTTGGAATGCGTTGTTTTTATCCAAATATAATTCAAATCTATGGTAATTTAGAAGTAAAAGCGATCAGATTCCCGCGGTCAAAAGTAACTCTTTTCCTTTCTTAAGTCTCGAACAATCTCCTTACCAAAATTGATTTAAATCTGTTAAGGCATCAAAGCGATCGGCCCACTTGAATTTTCTCATAGGAATGCGTCATTTTCTCGCAGTAAATAGTAGCCTATGTTTTTTCTAGGGTATCAAAATACCTCCATTTCAAAATTCATGCAAATCGGTCCAGTAGTTTAGACGTGATTGAGTCATTGTCGTGATTGAATAGACAGACAGACAGAGTTACTTTCGCATTTATAATATTACTAATATTATGGATGGACTTACTTAAGAAAAGTTTTCGGGTCTAACAATAAAACAAATTATTACATCATCCCACACTTCCAAATTAAACACTTGATGATTGCTTTAAATACATTGCTTAGTGAAGAAAATATGCACAGCCTGGCACTTGTCACAATATAACAATAACCTAAATAGTGTCAGTTATTTTTCCGTAATCTCAAAATTTGACTCGTAAATATTGTAAGTAATTTGTATAATAGTCCTCCTGGCCGAATTCGACCACGGCGGCCGATTTCAACAGAGATCAGCCAACTACGCAGGAGATATTATAGTGCACAAGTGTGAGCGCATTACACAGATGCATTTACTGTTCCATCACTCTCAAAGTTCGGTGAGATGGCAATCCGACCATTTACATGCTATAAACTAAATACCTACGTTTTTCTGATAAAATACTAACTACTGATATTAAGTTTTTGATACCGCTCAATTAAATTGAAATTCATACTCTTAATTTCACATGCAAAGGACGGTTGAATAGGCTGTCAGCGATCAGTTACCTGATCATATACAGGCTGTGTTTTTGAACGTTGGTAATAAAGTGAGAAATAAATATTACTAATTTTTTTGATGTGATAACGTCTTAAATTAGGTTGTGGCTCGGAGTCACTCATGAAAAAGTGTAACGCCCGCTCACGTCTGTTACGATGAGTCACCTAACGAGAGAGGCCCGTCGGACCGCCGAATGCCTTGCATCTCTCTCTTCCGAGAAAAAGACGTTGTCACGTAAAATCTTCGCCCGTAAAACCGGCTTTACAGGCAACCATTTTTTTAGGATGTGGGTTTTCAATAACCAACGGTGGTATCTAGACTTTTTAATAAAAGACCGTAGAAGTAAGAAGATGATGATCAATGATGCCATTGATTGCCATTTATTTAAACAATTTACGTTCGAAAAAACTTACACTTATTTCCTAAAAATAGCGATTTGCATACTTCAACACAAGACAAAAAAATAGGCTTGCCGTTCCACATTTTAGGCTTCATAAAGTTGGTCACTCAATTATGGTAGATGTATCATTTTTTAATAAATTACCTGAAAATTTATTTTCTTTGCCTTTAGATAAATTTAAACAGTTGTAAAAGATGTATTAATGTCGAAAGGATATTAAAAAATTTATGATTATATAAATGACAAAGATATATGGAAATGTTTAAATGCAAACAATTACAATTATTGTAAATCAATTTTGAAAAGAGGCAATGACAATAGTGACTGAGTTTCTTGCGCCGCTTCTTCTCAACACTGGCCCAAATTGTCCCGAAGCGGTGGTAGGGTTAATTTATATGTTGGGACGTGTAAAAGTGCTAGTTGTTAGCCTACTTACAGAAATAAATGGATTTTATTGGATATTTAAACAATATATATTTAGGTATTAATTATTACGTGGTTTTCTCAGTAGGCGTTATTAGTGTTATTATTAACGAAACAAAACGATTCTGCTTTTTATAGAGCTTTTGTTTAATGACAATATCTTTTAACAGTAACTTTTAAAATATATGACACTCGAGTTCGCGTCTCCATACTTACCAATTCATTAAAATGACACCCTGTATGCGTTTTGCAAGTGCATAAATGCGCCTGCTCATTAGGAAAGCGTGTGTGCGCATACCATTACAATGGTTCGTTATCAAATTACCTTTTAAACATCGGCGGGTGTAAATTATCTTTTACACTTGTAAAGGGGAATGGAATTGGAATCGTTAATAGCCAGACATGATCCATCTTCGGCCGCATCGTCTCTTACCATCAGGCGAGATCGCGGCCAAATGCCTAGTTATTCATATTAAAAAAAATCGACGGTAGTCGGTAGAAAAAAAGCTTTTTTTGGTATAAAAGCTTTTTGCCCAGCGTAGAGAAGTAGCGTTAAGATCTCATAAACGGTAGCTTTCAACTAAGGCGTTTATAATTCTTAAAATTAATTTATCCTCGTACATCATACATACAAGTATGCTTGGATCTAGATATGAAACAAAAATAGAATTTGAATTTGTTAAATAAAATATAGCTTTGTCTAGGCATTCGATATTCAAGAGCGTGTTTTAAAATATATATTTTTATGTTCATTCAATAAAAACATGCAGAAGTTATATGTGTTTCACCACCACATACAATTTATATCATTATTGAGTGCTAATGGAATCCGAAATCATTTTACTAATTTGCAACAAAAAAAATTCACGTATTCTTTTAGAAATTCAACGAAATAAAATTAGACCGACACAAATCCCTAAAATGATGACTAGACGTTAATGAATGCAAAAGGCAATAAGAGCCGGGGGAATTTCACCTCGAATTTTCTTCCGGAAAAACCTAAATGCACATTTCCAAAGCGAAAGGAAGCTTTAAAAGTATTCAGGTGAATATGAACGAGACGATTTGAATCTTATCTGCATCTCGACTGACCGACTTACGGAAATGAGGGGTTTCAGTTGGTTGGTAATAAATTCTTGCATCCACATCTGGGTTTAGTTTAGACCTGGTGTTTATTTTTCCCTATGGGTATGTGAGGGCTTGATAACATCTGACAGAAATTAGATTTCTCCCCACATCATCAGCCTATATACGTCCCACTGCTGGGCACAGGCATCACCTCAACAATGAGGTGGTGCGAGCCTTACTCCACCACGCGGGCTCAGTGCGGATTGGTGGAGGGGTGTGTGTAAGGTAAGTGACCAACCTTACTGTCAGATGTTATTAAGCCGCCCGAGGGCCTCCGATCAAGCTTAACGGCTAATATCTATCGATATTAACCGGGACCTACAGCTTAACGTGCCTTCCTTGTAAATAGACATCACTTTTACGGTCAGAATGGTCACCCATCCCAAACATGACCGCGCCGTAGGTTGCTTAACTTTTGGTATCACTATCAAAGCGCTGCAACCACTGCGCCACAAGCACCTCTATTTTCTTGGGGATTTCTTCCCACAAAACGAGTTAAAACGTAACTCCATGACTTAACTATATGAGGCAGTAAGCGAGCGTCAAACGGTATTAATATACAACAGTTTTTACCCCTTAAGTACCGAGAGGATGATATCTATGAAGTGTCGTTCTGTTAAAATATTGTGTCCCGTTTTCAAGAATACAGTTAAAACCAAACAATAGAAACACAGAATTTACCGAGCTTTTTCACGAAATTAAAACGCCAGCTTATAAAAAGACCGTGTTCATTGTCTTGAAAACCTAATTTTCAACAACGTAGATAAGCTACCGTGTACTTAAAACGTAGTGTCAACGTAGGCGGAAGCCGAGGCCTCATTAACGATACCCAAATAAATAAGCGAATTTTAAGTGGCAATCCAGTGCCTTTTGTATAATCCTGGCCATAAGCCGATCCAGCCTAAAAGAGTAGAATCCCGAGTCTCAGTTATACCACAGACAAATTAGTACAGCCCTACCTTCTACTACGAAATGTAAACAGAAACGTGATTTGCTCATTTGCATGAAAAGTCGGTAAATATCCAACCTGACCTTTATTCCTAAGCATGGTACCTAATACTCGTAGACAATTTCAGCTTTTTTATAACACCACCTATGGAGGTGCTTGTGGCGCAGTGGTTGCAGCGCTTTGGTAGTGATACCAAAAGTTAAGCAACCTACGGCGCGATCATGTTTGGGATGGGTGACCATTCTGACCATAAAAGTGACGTCTATTTGCAAGCATGTCCGTGCTTCGGAAGGCACGTTAAGCTGTTGGTCCCGGTTAATATCGATAGATATTAGTCGTAAAGCCTGGTCGGAGGCCCTCGGGCGGCTTAATAACATGTGACTGTAAGGTTGGTCACTTACCTTACACACACCCCTCCACCAATCCGCACTGAGCCCGCGTGGTGGAGTATGGCTCGCACCACCTCATAGTTGAGGTAAGGCCTGTGCCCAGCAGTGGGACGTATATAGGCTGACGACGACGAACATCACATATATTGATCTGACTCCGTGGTAAGTAGCTTAAGTACTCGTGTTACAGAAATCAGAATCAACAGTGGTATTACAAATAAACTTAAATAAATACATATCACCCAGACCAGTACGAACAGACATGTTCATGCACACGAATGTTTGTACGGTGCGGGGATCGAACCCGCGACCTTTTGGGTAATGGTCAACTTCTTGACCATTACACCAAAGTGGACGTCACAGCTTTAAATGTGTGGTGTTTTAAAGCAGTGGACTTTTTGTTGACTGTAAACTGATTAGACTGTTAGTATACATATTATTATCATATTTGATTTTTGAAACTCGCGACGGGCATCGTGACACCAGCAATGATTCAGTAGGTATTGATGCTACTTCGCAACTGAATCGTGTCTGCATCGCTATAGTTAAACATAACTCTCGTCTAAGGTCGAAAGTGTGTAAGCGGGCTGGTGTTTTAAATTAAAAAAAAAATGTCACTGTCATTGTCATGTCGTTTATTTCAAATGGGTTAGCTGTTTTTCGTGATCATTTGCTGTGTCCTCTTTTGCTGGACAGGCGGCCTGATTGTGGCTGTGAAATAAGTTTAATAATTAAAACCCTTGTAGGTTTTAATTTAATTTTAAAATAGCCGCTTCTATCGCGGGCTTAAAATAAGATTCCAGCTAAATTATGTTGATGAAGTAGGATGAAATTTGTTTGAACTGACAGTCGGATTTGGAAATTAAGAATTAACTGAGAAGTTCTTAGTTCAATATTACTAAATTATATAACCTATCCTACAACAAAAAGTCCATTGCTACACATTTAAGGCTGAAATTGTTTACGAGTAATAGCTTGTCGTCAGCCTATATACGTCCCACTGCTGGGCACAGGCCTCACCTCAACTATGAGGTGGTGCGAGCCATACTCCACCACGCGTGCTCAGTGCGGATTGGTGGAGGGATGTGTGTAAGGTAAGTGACCAACCTTATTGTCAGATGTTATTAAGCCGCCCGAGGGCCTCCGACCAGGCTTAACGACTAATATCTATCGATATGAACCGGGACCAACACTTAACGTACCATCCGAAGCACGGAGATGCTTGTAAATAGACGTCACTTTTACGGTCAGAATGGTCACCCATCTCAAACATGACCGCGGTAGGTTGCTTAACTTTTGGTATCACTACCAAAGCGCTGCAACCACTGCGCCACAAGCACCTCAGCAGTAGGTTGTACCATGAGTCAAATAAAGGTCAGGTTGGATATTTACCGACTTTTCATGCAAATGAGCAAATCACGTTTCTTTTTACATTTCTGTTTCGAATTAATCACGGGCCACGGCACTCGGACACTCCAATTTCCTACTCGGACGGATTTGTTATAACTCTGTCTTGCCCTTTTTATGTATGCGGAATGATGAATTAAGAGGGAAGCATCTCAAATACGGTTGACCAAATAGAACTTTAAGACGAAAACATTCAAAAGTCAGAATAAAATGAAAAATATTGCTACTTTAAACATTTCCTACGTGCTTACTTCTTCGGCGATGTTATGCTGTCAATGGCAGCGCTGCTTAATTTAAAAAATCAGAAAAAAATCATACAAGAGGTTGTGGGTTACATATAGTTACAGATAGTTTAAATCAGTTGTGCGATTAACTAACTATTAACTACGATTTTCCTACCTAAAAAAATTACTCAGATACCGTCAAGAAAATAGGTGTATCGTATATACAGATGAGAGCTACATCTTAACTAACCATGTGAAAAACAAAGGATGGGGTAATAAAGATGGACCACCTTTAAAGAGAAACCTGTCGAAAGGACAAAGAATTATCATTGTGCATGCTGGTTCAGAACAAGGTTTCGTACCTAACGCACTATTGACATACAAAGCAAATAGTGTTTCTGGTGATTACCACTCTAACATGAATGCAGAAAACTATGAAAAGTGGCTGAAAGAACGTCTAGTACCGAATCTTCCACCTAACTCTGTGGTTGTGCTTGATAATGCCTCATACCATAACGTTCAAAATGACAGAGCCCCAAATTCTAATTCAAAAAAAATAGAAATGCAGAGATGGATGACAGAAAAAAATATAGCTTTTAATCAAGAAATGAAAAAAATTGAACTGTATGATTTGATTAAAAAAAATAAAGAAAAATATATTTCTTACAAGATTGACGACATACTTCAGCCATATGGCATAAAAGTTCTTCGATTGCCACCATATCATCCTGAACTAAACCCCATAGAAAATGTGTGGGGAATTTAAAAAAATTATATTGCTTCACATAATGTCGATCAAAATGTGACGGAAATAATGATAATGATAATGTGAACTCATAAATGAACGTTTAAGTCAAATTGATGAAGGGATGTGGGGTAATACTTGTCGACATGTACAAAAGAAAGAAGAAGAATACTATAGACATTTTGACATGGAGTCAGAAATCATAATTAACCTTGGTGAGAGCAGCGAATCCGAAAATTCATCATTAGATTTTTCAAGTAGCGATGCAGAATAATGTTCAATAAATAAACATTAAATTACGAAATAACTGTTTTTTTAAACCCGTATATTATAACCCGTAAATAACAGTATTTGTATTTGTACCCGACTGTACCTCTTGTCACGCACACAAAGTCACTGTATATGTACAAGGTTTACCCACACATAAGGCCGCGCGCACAACTGAGTTTAACTATCTGTAATGGAATCAGGCGTTATTTTGCGGAAATCCGTGACTAAAGCTGAAAAAGAGGATGATTTTGCTTTAAAACGCGTCGAGTCTTTTGTTGGTGTCAGTATTTTGTTTCCGGGTGCATCTTCTGTGTCACGTTGTGTATTGCAGTGTAAGTCCTGCGACTTCCAGTTCTAGTTTTTTCAAGTGGTTACAGTTGGATGTATTCGAGGTCCTGCGCTGGCATAGTTTAGTGGAAATTAAAAGCTAATCCTCTTTTTCAGTTTTGTGGGTTAGAGTCTTACCTATGTTATGGCAGTCTCAATTATTATTATTTATTCCTAAAAGTGTGTTTTAATTTCACATTGTAAAATACATAAGGTAACACGCATTCGCATTGTAAATGCAACATCGGTTTAAAGCCCCAGTGAAACTTAGGTACATACCATTTAGCAACCCAAAGTCCAAATATTTATTTTATTTATTATATATTTCATACATATCTTTCTTAACAGAATAAATTCCTATCCGGTAGAAGCGGGCCAGCATAAATTTAAAAACATGATACAAGTCAAAAATAACAAAAAAAAATGTCACATGTCTTACCTTAACCCATCGGCAGAAAGAATGTAGTTCATTGTAGTTTGATCTCATTACTTTGTCAACTCTTGTGTCACAACTTTTAATACCGCACCGTGATGGTTTCGCCGTGGTTTCGCACTCATTCCATTTTCACAGTGGCAACAGCATTGTTTACTCCGAGATTTTCTGGAAAGATGGTGGCACAACGACTGGTGCAGTGCCTTTGAGCACCTCACAATGACGCTGGGTTAGGCTGTGTGTATACTAGTGCCGGTACATAGACAATTTTGACGTGACAACGTCTTATAAATTGGTTTGCCGGGTGACACCTCAAGAAACTGCGTTACGCTGCTCCGCTCACGTTTCGCGCGAGAGAGACAGAGCGAGAGAGAGAGAGAGAGAGAGAGATAGGCATACACACCGGTTCATGTTATACGAATGAATATTCACATTAAAATTATTTTACCACTCAGTCGTTGTCACGTAAAACTTTCGCGCGTATACCGACTTTACAGGCAACCAATTTTTTTTTTCAAAACATCATTTGGTTATGCAGAAATACACTCAAATTATTTTTGTAAAAGGTACCTTTAGCGTGTTTATTATAATTAAATATAGACGCTTTTTGTGGATCGATTCGTCACTTCAGTGACATTTAGGTTTGTATTTACTTCATATGAATGAAAAACACTGTTGTTGTTTTCAAAATAATAGACCAATAAATGAAACTTTTTGCCTCATTGTACTAGAACCCGGTTGATTTAATTTTTATTTTATTTTTTTCGTTAGGTATGTGTAATGAGTAATGACCAATCACAAGAACAATATTTCATGTGTATTGGTCTTAAACCCAAGTTCAGGCCCAATTTGACGCGTCCTCCTTTAGTCACATTGAAATCGGCTTAGTTATACTTACACTTCTTTTTGAGCACCCTGGGTGCAAATGAAATGTGTTGTGAATATCAGGTAATTCATGAATATATCTGATCTTGTAGATATCTTGACAGGGGTCGCTTTTGCTAATATTGCTTTCCGCTTACCAGATCAAATGCTATGATTTGAAGCTATGATGAGATTCCGTTTAGCTATTTTATATCAATAAATCTCACCTTCTTAAAGTTTAAGTAAGCAGAAAATGTAATTTTAAACTTGATTAAGCTTCTTCTTTCTTTATCATTCTCTAAACAAACCCTTTACTCTTTGCCTACACTGTAACCGTTGCCCAATGTGAACATACCCTTAGATTGAAGGATACGGGCGCACCAAAGAACAAAAGATCCTCTCTCATTCCAATTCGAACTTTAACCCACCGACCGAGAGTCGTCTACCACCGAAAGCTTATCCTAGCCTGTTTGTCATTCATCTAGCTCTCAGGGGTTATTAGTTGGAGTACGACATATATGACGAACAGCGATAAAGTCGTGTCAGTTTGTAGGTTAGCTAGCACATTAAGCTACCCATTTTTATTGCAAAAGCACCCTTATCACTAGCGCATAAAATGCCGCAGTGTCGACTTTGACGTGCAGCTGGTTGAACGTGTGATTACTTGTAATGTACGTGTCGCAGCCATATGGTTAAAATAGCCGTTCAATTAAACAGTTAGCCCTTTGACCGAACAACGCCATTCCATCACACGGCTGTAAGTCATTTAGCCGACTTGTTGACAGTACAGCTAGACGACGCTTAGCCAACTGGTTTAATGACAAAATTGAAAGAATAGGATTTCATGTCAGGATTTATTACACCAGCGTAATGATAACAAGAAGAAGAAGCTGTATTCTCACTGATTTAGAACATGTTTTTTATAGAATTGCACTAATATTACAATTGTGATGCATTTGGTAATACCGTACTCCTCGCATAATCGTTTAAATTATGATTCCTTCGTATCACGTGTAACTGCCTCGTTGGTGTAGTGGCAAAGTTTCTGCCTGACATCCGAGAGGTCCTGGGTGATTGCCGTCTCACTGAAGTTTGAAAATGATGAAACAGTAAGTACACCTGTGTATTGCTCTCACACTTGTGCACTATAATATATCCTGCGTAGTTAGCTGATCTGTGTTGAGACCAGGAGGCATATATTATCACTTGTAAATGCCTCCATGGTTTATGTCTCTTTAATAACGTAACGTATATTTACTACCTTAATTCCAAAAAATATCTTGAAACAATCAAAAACATCTGCTAGTTGACGCCATATTGAAAACAAAGCGCACCTAGCGCTGAGGTGGTGAGCGCTGAACTAATTAAATCAGATGGCGGCTTTTAAATCCGCTGTAGTGTTGATAATTTAAGCGTCTCAAATATTCAATCAAAAAGCTAGACGTGTGATTGAATGGCGTTCTTCAGTCAAAGAGCTAGCCGTTTGATTGAACGGCTATTTCAACTAGTTGGCTGCGACAAACACACGACATCACATTCGGAGTATACAGTGTGGAATCTTGTGCTATTTAAATAAAAGGGCGATTTTGCAATGAAAATAGAGAACTGATGTACCTTCGTTTGTGGGTAACATTGTTACAGTTGCCAATTTCAGGAGTATGTGTGTCTGTGGCCTTGAATTAAATTAATCGGTATGACTGCTATCTCATTTCGTGAGATGACTATTCAGGCTTTAGCTTAGAGTATAATATAATATATTACAACACACATACATTGATCCGACTCTGTGGTAAGTAGCTTAAGCACTTGTGTTACAGAATTCAGAAACAACAGTGGTATTACAAATAAACTTCAATTAGATAGACATAATACCCATACCAGTACAAACAGACATGTTCATGCACATAAATGTTTGTACAGTGCGGGGATTGAACCCGCGACCTCTTGGTGTGATAGTCAACTTCTTAACTATTTACACCAAAGCGTTCGTATCTATATGAACCACAAATAAAACTCATAACTTAGATTTAGCATGATTTGTACGGAGATCAGTGTAACCAAACACACACATTTACATAAAATTATAGCTAAGACTAAACGATTGGTCAATCGTAGAGGTTACAAAAGAGATTTTTTAATGTTTTGTTAGTAGTGGCCAGTTCGAAAAGAAATTGTGATTTAGGAATAAAAATTTCAACATTCCATATTCAAATAATTTTGATACCTAAGGAATGAATATCCCTACAATATTATATCCCTATTCCCTAAACCCTAGTATAAAGACTTGCTTTACTTTGACATTTTGTAACATATAATTAGATTTAATCGAGCATGAAGTGTGAAAAAATATAAATCATTATGTCTAGTTTTGCGCGACTTCAAGGTTGGGACTGATCCGAATGTTAGAAGACACGTATGTACCTCTAGAGTTTTATAATACATATATGTGATCTACGTACTTATTAACACGCTTTTATTAGATCGGGGTATATGTATGTATGTATGAATGTATGTAACGGAATTTTTAAGCTCAATTTTCACAAACTTCAAGAAATCGGATTAATTTGAAACTTTGTATACGTATTAAGTACCGATGACAATGCAATAATTTGATAAGAGTTTTCCATTATCCTTATTAACTAAAAAAATAAAAATAAATAATATTTTAAAAACTAAAAAAATTAAAAAACACTTTTATTGCTAACTAGTGGCCGCCCGCGACTTCGTCCGCGTGGAAAGCCTTTATCTTAAAAATTCTTTATGAATTTGTAGCCTTTATGTTATTCTGATGTATAAGCTATATTGTGGTAAAGTTTCATTCAAATCCATTCAGTAGTTTTTACGTGAAAGAGTAACAAACATCCATACTTACAAACTTTCGCCTTTATAATAGTAGTAGGACTAAAAAAGTGAAAATAATTTCTGAGTACACGAAATTTAAATTACAGTAGAGTGTAAACGTGTTTTTTTACCATGTTAATTGACCTAATTCAGCAAAGATTTACTAAAAAGAAATCTCGTATACAACATAGTTATTTTCTAGCTGCGGTGCATATTTTCGCAAGCTTAAACTTAGTTTTCAATTTATTAAGCCCTCCTAATGCTCCATTACCACAATCGTCAAACAGTACCAAGGCAGCAATTGCGTCCCTAGGGATGGAAGAATAAAACCCCGGCTAATCCTTCGTTTCATTCATTACAGTGACTTTTCTTTCAGGAGTGCCAAGATGAGTGCGGGTGGCGCGCGGGGCGGGAGGAGGATCCCCACCCCCATGCCTCCGCCTGGTGAGAGCGTCCACTACTCGAATAGGTAAGGAAATGTTTTTTTAATTCTATTTAATATTATTTTTATAGTAAAACTAGCTGACCCTTTCTCAAGTTTTCGCAATTTTTTAAATATTTTCTCACCGTTCATACCTTCCCTGGACTTCTACGAATATTTTGAGACTAAAATTATTCAAATCGGTTCAGCCGATGTCGAGTTTAAGCGAGACTAACGAACAGCAATACATTTTTGTAATAAGAGATAAGATGACTAAAAAGAATACATATTCCAGATCTCAACAAAGAAAAGAATGAGTTAGATTTTTTACTTATTTGGTAAAACACATAACAAAATACGAGTTTTACATACCTACATCAATTACAAATAAGTACTTAAAAATAAACTAGCGACCGCCCGCGACTTCGTCCGCATTCAAGTTCGAGAAAATAATAGAGTTTTGGTCTAGTCTATTTTTAGGCCCTAGCACCGCGACACGGCTGATGGAAAAGAATTACTCTTACACAAATAACAAAAATAAAATTAATGTTAAGTAATATGTTATCTACGAGTACTTCACAAATGTATACCTCCTTAAATATTAAGTACAAGTAAGGCATCTGTCTCATTATATGATAAACTTCGGAGGTATTTAAACAATTCTATTTTATAATTAAGGTGAATATATATGTTCAAAGAGCTATTTATTCCATTAAAAAGAAAAGGATAGAATAAGGATATAAAATTTAACAACTTATTAGTAAAAGGGTACTTTGAACTACACACGAGTGAGTAGTATACGAATGTAGTAACTCTCATACCCTTGATTACTTTGGTAAAGGTACGTTGTACAGTCATCTACAAAAATATGTTAATTTATATTTACTTTGTATATTCATTTGAAAAATCCAAGCAAACGTGAAATCAAAACACAATTGAAGAAAAATGGACTGCCACAGGCGTGACTCGAAACCGCACCTCTCGCAAACCGGGCGATTGCTTTCCCAATCCATCCATTGTGTGTGGCAGTCCCTATTTCTTTAAGTGAGTTTTAATTTTACATTGTAAAGAAATTTGCATTGTTACTGCTAAAAAATAAAGTAACATAATTCAAGCAAACGCATGAAAAGTGTCGTTGTTTAAACTTTGCGCTGCAGCCGCATGGGAAATCATACTAATGCGGGTGAGAGTTCTTACCTCGAATTTATCGGGCACGTACCTAATGCTCAAAGCATTACATATGTTTGTCGAATCGAAATATATTTTTAATATTTAAATCTACATCTACAAGGAGTCTTCATTTTATAATAAACTAGCTGACCCGGCGAACTTCGTACCGCCTTAGCGTTGCAATGATTGAACTATGTCATCGAATGACATTGACATTAGTAACGCGCGTTTTTTAAAATATGCAAAATTAAATATATATTTTTCAATATTTCTGAGAGATTTTCTTAATATTTTTTTCCGTAAGAACCTTCTCCTAATAATAACAAACACAACAAAAAAAGAATTAGTGAAATCGGTCCAGCCATTCACGCGTGATGCCGTGACCAAGAAAAACGGGTTTCATTTTTATAATATAGATGAAGACTACTTGTCAGAGAGGGGTTACTCTATAGTAAAATATTTTCTCAATCAGCTTATGTCTTTTCTTATTTTGACACAATTTTTTACTTTCGTAACTTATACATATAGGCGAATCACTTATGATGACCTAAGTGACATTGTGGTTTTGTATGTAAACTTTAACCTCTTTGATCTAGGTAAAATCTTCCTTTTTGTACACACTTATTAAATAACTACTGTTACTAACTGACATTAATAGTGGTATATCAAAGCACATCGCAAACCACTGGATGGATTGAAATTTGGCATGTAAGAATATGTTAATGACAAAGGCATCCGCTAAAAAAGTATTTGACAAATTTTAACCCCAAGGGAATAAAATAAAAATGAAAGTTTGTATGAAACTTGGTAAATTTTTGACTGATCGGGCAGAGACTTCGAATGCATGTAGTTACTATGACGAAGGCATCCACTAAGAAAGGATTTTGATAAATTCCATCGATATAGGATTAACAAGGTATTGCAAGTTTGTATGATACTCAGTGGCAAAAAACTCAAGTACACGCAGACAAAGTCGCGAGCGGCTGCTAGTTGATACAATGTATAAACTTCTACCTTTTTCTAATTAGCACTTTTCTTCACGACTTTACCCACATGTGATGCGTCCGCGGAACGCGTCGGAATAGTGGTTTAGTGTTCATTATTTGTGTAAGGTGTAAAAAGTTCTTACCTCCTGTTCAAATTTATCAAGAACGTTCCTGACGCAATCCTGTATTCCAGGAGGTGTGTGCTCGGAATAAGTTGGCGATATCGTCTGTACCTACCTACTATGGTGGGGGGTTCAAGCAGGATTAGCACTTAGATGATTAGGTTTTAATTTTTAATATATATAACGGACTATCTAAATGATAAAAACCTGGTCTTTGTTTGCGTCCTTAGACGGTGAACTTATACTGATGAGTTCATACTCAATAACTTAAGACTTTGGTGTAATGGTTAAGAAGTTGACTATATTAACCAAGAGGTCGCGGGTTCGATTCCCGCACTGTACAAACATTTGTATGCACGAACATGTCTGTTTGTACTGGTCTGGGTGTTATTATGTATTTATTTAATTTGTAATACCACTGTTGATTCTGATAACTGTAACACAAGTGCGCATAAGGTACTAACCACGGAGACAGATCAATGTATGTAAGGTTGTTGTATATAGAAATATATATATAATAAAATGATACCATTTTAAATAAGTAGGCTATCTTTAAATTGAGTTTAATGTTTTTGTAATAAGTGAATGTTACAAAGGTTACGTAGAACAAAAGCTAACGTGTAATGTATTACGCGACACAATAACAAACCACGTAAGTCTTCTCTGAAAACATTTTCGTTCTTTCCAGTTACTTAAACGCACATTTATTTTGACAAAGCAAACTTACTGGAAAGAGGTAATGGACACTGTTTAGTCTCCTCGGTATCAAGTGACCGCCCCGAACATCGGATTAGCTGGCGTCTTGACGGGGTTGTGTGTGGCCATACCCGAAACGTTCGTGTGCTACCGTTCCTGCCACGAGATCACGGCTGCAACTGCCTCTTACTCTTTAAGCTGTCCTCCTTAGTTTTAGAATTTAAGATATACTTAAATAACAATTACAATTATTGTAAATCGAATTTGAAAAGAGGCAATGACAATAGTGACGAAGTTTCTTGCGCCACTTCTCCTCAGCACTGGCCCAAATTGTCCCGAAGCGGTGGTAGGGTTAATTTATTTGGGACGTAAAAGTGCTCCTTGTGAGTCTATTTACAAAAATAAATTTATTTAATACACAACTCTTTAAAGCTTGACCATGCTGGCGTTTGCGCTGGCTAGAACCGAAAATATCCAGGAAATTTTATTCAATTGGTACCTCTGACCTTGATAAGCGCGCAATAAAACCTCTTAGACTCCTTGCAGCTCACTGTGACAATACTCGTATAATGTGCTAAGCTAACATATCTAGAACTAGGGGCCGCGCGTGACTTCGTTCGCGTAGAAACACTTTATCTTCTTAATTCTTTATTATAAAATCAACAAATACAATTTATTTTTGTAAATAGCCTCACAAGTAGCACTTTTACACGTCCCAACATAAAAATTGAACCTACCAACGCTTCAGGACAATTTGGGCCAGTGCTGAGAAGTAGCAGCGCAAGAAACTTAGTCACTATTGTCATTGCCTCTTTTCAAATTTGATTTACAATAATTGTAATTGTTAACATTTCAACATTTTCATATATCTTTGTCATTTATATATCTTTGTCATCAACTTTATAATATCCTTTCGATATTAACACATTCACGCAAGCTACGTCAAATAATGTCCTAAAAATTGGTTTACAATGGAGAGCGACGTTTCACCACGTCGTCACAAAAATATTTATATCACGAAGAACGTTGGAACACGTACCTTGGCAATACAAAATCCTTAGAGTGACGTAAATGTGTCACAACATATCAAAATATTAATTCTTTAGCGCCACACTGTATCGAACATTTATGATGTTAATACATCTTTTACAAATGTTTTAAATTTGTCTAAAGGCAATGAAATTAAATTTTTAGGTAATTTATCAAAAATGATATACATCTACCCATAAATGAGTGACCAACTTTATATAGCCTAAAAATGCCGAATTTCATTTCATGTTTCATTTCATATAATATTAGTAGGATACCTCGTCGTTGCCAACATCTGTAAACCCATGGGACGATCGCTCACGACGTTGTCAGGCTGTAGTTAGCTTACCTTACAAAGACCACGGACAAGTCAGAATTTATGCGGCGTCCTGGGCATTGGAGACTGGGAATCGACTCACGAGTACGGAGCTAGTGCCTAGTAGTGTCTTCTAAAGACAGTTTTTAACGTGGTTTTTAAGTAAAACATGTTAAGAGGTGTGTAAAAAAAATATTTAAAGACTGCCGAAGCAAAACTATCTAATCGTTTAGATTTACAGAGTAGGTATTTGTTTTTTAATTAATTTTTAGGGTTCCGTACCTCAAAAGAAAAAAACGGAACCCTAAGATCACTTTGTTGTTCGTCCGTCCGTCCGTCTGTCAAGACCGTTTTTCTCAGGAACGCGTAGAGGTATCAAACTGAAATTTCTATATGATACTAAGGTCTACTGTCCTTGGAAGCTGTAGAAAAATCAACCTTCTTAGCCAACGCAATCAAAAGATACAGCCATTTAGGCCGCAAATTTCCGCAAATTTTCGAAACTCGCACGGGAATCAAAACCTACAAGGTACTTCCCGTAAACTTAGAATCTTGAAATTTAGTGCGAAGTCACGTCTTATAGTACAAATATAGGAAAAATTACGAAAACCGTAAATTTTCAGTTTCATCATATACCTACTCGTAAAAAAAAATATTTTTGTCAATTTTGAAAATTTCTAAGTTACTACTCCTTATCTACAGGTTTGTACGGAACCCTCGGTGCGCGAGTCCAACTCGCACTTGACCGATTTTTTTTATTACTAGAGGACACGAATGACGTTGTTTTGCCCGTTGTTTTTTTTTCTTATCTTTTAAACCTTTCCTAGACTTCCACGAATATTTCATCACAAGGGCTGTTTTATGGCCATAAAATTACTTTCAGTCAGGTCAACATTTTCTTATTATCTTGATGTTGCAAAATTTAATAATACCTTTTTTTTTAAATAATTTAAAATAGTCTTCCCAGCATTTTTTTAGCAAACCCATTTTTAAATATATTATCTATCATACTAGATTAATTATAATATATGTTTCATTCTATTATCAGCTCGGTGAAAGTCGATTTAAGTTCGGATCTTAGACTATAAATAAAAACAAATTAAAAAAAATCCAGTACTTTTACTTCGTTTGACTTAGGTAGGTACCTAAAGTAACGAAATGCATTAGCTTTTCGGGAATCCGTTGCAAGTGCAACACGACACCACTGCACTTGTGGGATTGCACTTAATAACTTTTAGGAATTTGGATTCGGTTTCAAATCATGTACTTGGGTACCTAACGAAAATAATCAATGAGAGAAATACTTACTTTCGCTTATTTATTTAAAAACTTGTACACAATTGTGGAATTGACGCCGAAGGCATTCTCTACCAGTCAACCGTAGGTCCAAGCGAAGAAAATACAAGCGATTTAGTTTTAGCACAGATATAATAATACCTTGTATAAGTTTAAAAATTATTACTAAGATATGGTCTGAAAATAATGGATCTGAAAATAAATTATTTCATTCATTCATTCATTCATTAGTACCGTAAGCGACAACATACTTGAAAATAGTTACCATAAACACACACGAAAAAAAATACGAAAACACACAACCTTGTTATTTTCACACGTTCTTAAAATTACAGCTTGTTAAAATAAATCACCGATTAATTACAGTAAAGTGTTCAAGGGCGGTTGCACACGGTAAACATTTTAGGCCGGTCCACCGTCATTAGGGCAGCTGCACACCCTTTTAACTTAAAAATAAATATTTTAGTCGGACGTGTAGAGTTAAAAATTTAATGTACACACATGGGCTTGCATTCCCGATGACAGCGGATACAAACATATAGCACACGTGGGATGGGCGTGGGCTTGTTCATAGGAGGTAGCGGGAATATCGGAAGTGTGTTAAGCGCACCAACTTTAAAATGAATTCTTACTTAATCAGACAACTTTGTTTTCTTGTACAGTTTAAATTTTAACACTGACAGTGATACTAACCGGCTTTTTTTAATTTTACACAAAAATTAATACTAACCGGTTTTTTAAGCCATTAGTTAAATCGCCTTGGTGAAATCAGCAGTTAGAGTAGACTGCCTTGTTGGTGTAGTGGCAAAGCTTCTGCCTTACATCCGAGAGGTCCTGGGTTCGAATCCCAGGTCGAGCCAAAATTATTTCTGAGATTTTCTGTCATGATTATTTTTAAACAGCTCGGAGTCGGAAAGTTGGCGGTGCTACACCCCCGTGCCTCGGAAAACACGTTAAGCCGTTGGTCCTGCGCCTTATCTCTTTCCGGTCATGTCGGCTTGCCGTCTCACCGAACTTTGAGAGTGATGGAACAGTGAGTGCACCTGTGTACGTATTGCGCTCACACTTGTGCACAATAATATCTCCTGAGTAGTTGGCTGATCTCTGTTGAGATTAGCCGTGGTCGAAATCGGCAAGGAGGACTATTATTGATAAATATTTCAAGATAAAAGCTAATTACCAATAATTTATATTTATAGTCATGCTGGCTAGAGAAAACACTTATATTTCTTACTTAAAAAAAATATCTAATTTAGCTTCATAATCTCTGTTCTCACACCTTGTGCCAACGCATAGATTACACAGTGTCTGAGCTTGCTTATTAGCGCTGTGTTGTCTGCTTCGATGTAAAATGTGCAACTTATAAATAAACTAAGTATGAGCTTAACTTACTGCCTCGGATATTGAAATAATACACTTTTTAACGATTATTTCGCGATTGCCATTGCCATTAGAACACACCCTAATTTTAATAGCGAAGATGGTTGAAAAATTCCATCAGCTTGGGATCCTGTTTTAGCCAAGAGTCAAGCTCGACCCCGCACTGAAGACCTCAAGATACTGTTAGCTCTTTTTGTTTAGATAGAAACGTAACTTAACATTTTTGAGTGATGGTAGTTTACAATTTTTTCAAAACTATGTAATGACAACTAACAACTTTGTCTACCTGTGACCACGGACGCTAAAAAGGGTTCGAAACGTCAGTTTAAAATAAAATGTAAAGAAATCGCGAAATAATCGGTAAAAAAGTATCTCATTTCAATGTCTACTGTTCGCGTAAACCGAAGAAACAAATATGCCTCGGATATTTTAAATAGTTTTTTTTTAATGGCTGCCAGTGTGACATAGTTTAGATACGGAAGAATGTAGGAAGGAAACCTTATGCGGATGTTCTAGGGCACAGTCACTGATGTGCACATGACAGCACGTCCGGATAAACACTGGGGTATCTCTATCACTTGTAATAAGGGCGTTTTTGCAACTAACATGGGTAGCTTGATGTTCTTAACGGTTATATGTTTAAAGTGCTTAGTTACCGAGATAAGTGATAAACAAACCGATGTTATAAATGTCAATTCATGGTCAATTCCATCAATTTTGATGACCACTCTGTCGACCACTTTTACGACACTATTACCCAAGAGTTCGCGGGTTCGATCCCCGCACAGTACAAACATTTGTGTGCATGAACATGTCAACAATAAGTGTGTATGAACATGTATGTTTGTACTGGTTAGGGTGTTTTCTATGTATAATATGTATTTATTTACAAAAAAAAAAGTATTTAAGTATGTTTATCCGTTGTCTACCCATAAACACAAGCCTCGTAGCTTAATTTGGGACTAGAGAATTGGTGTGATTGTTGTGAAATATTTATTTATTATGTCGGGTTTTCCTTACAGCTTCAACGACCAACTTCTTCGAAACACATCCCACACGTCCCGTCATTTAAGTGCGTTTTAATTATATATTTTTTTCAATTTAAAATTGAATGTTTAACCGAAACAAATCATTAAAGCATACATTTCATTATTAAGAAAAAATGGAATTTTCAATTAGTTTTTTAATAGGCCCGATACAACGGGGAAGGCGAGGGAAACGGCTGAAAGGCGCATTGTCCAGGATCAACCCATTATGGCTGCCTCAATACTTAATGCAGAACCAGGCAATAGATCGCTGGAAGAGATCTGAGATATTAATGATGAAAAAAATTGTTAAAGAGGACCACTGACCGTTAGCGACAAACGCGACAAGTGCGACGCGAAGCTATGCGATGCGACCAGTACTGTCAATACAAAACGCGCTTCGTTATTATAATTAGTAAAATATTTTTTTTATTAAAGCTCTATTGCACAACACAACCATGTACAAAAGGTGAATTTAACAGTACAAAGTAAAAATAAAAATGTAAATAAATCGTTAAAAAAATATGTTTGACGTGTATCATTTCAATGACTAGTGTTCGCGTAAATAAAAGACGCGTTCAGGTCTCCAAGAACGTTATTTGACAGATAAACAATCAGTCAGCTTTTTACACAGATTGTAAACGTCCCCGTATTAGTGATTATAGAGATAAACTAGCTGTCCCGGCAAACGTTGTTATACCATATAAATTATTGTCACTAAGGTGTATGAAAAATAGATGTTGGCCGATTCTCAGACCTACTCAATATGCTCACAAAATTTCATGAGAATCTGTCAAGCCGTTTCGGAGGAGTATGGCAACGAAAACTGTGACACGAGAATTTTATATATTAGATTATCAGAAGATTTAGGATTTTTTCTTAATTTTTTTATAGAAATTTTATGAATAAATTGTTTCAACAAACACACCTATTACCTAGCCCCAAACTAAGCGTTAGCTTGTGCTAATGGTGGCTAGGATAACGGATAGAAGTACTTAAATACATGTATAAACACCCATGATTCAGAAAAAATGCTCGTGCTCATCACACAAACATTTGTCCCTAACAGGACTCGAACTCGCGACAGCCGGTTTTGTAGTTTAGACCTCAAACCACTAGACCAAAGCTGTCTGTTAAAAATTAAAGTAGGTAACAAAAATTACTTTCATTTGTCTGTTTAGAAAATGAGTAAGCTTATTGTGTTTTCTAAAACATCCACTCTGTAATATGTTAACTATTTTTTTTTCCAATTTTTCTCCATTCAAAAACTGCCATGACGTAATTCCTTGCCACTTCCATGATCCAAACTAGCCTACTCTCCTCGTGCCCGACGCCGGTACTTGAACACTGCACTTTTGCGGCAACAATGCGGCCACCACTCCACAAGTCACACTTCTGCCTTTCTGCATCAGAATAGTCATTGCATATTTGAATAGGATTGGGAAGTACGATTTTTTATGGTTTCGTGCACATGGTTTTTCATATAGCTTTTTGGCAGGTTTTTAGATAGGAATTTTACCTTCTTACCTTCGGGTACCTTACTAATATAAAAAAAAACCTAACCAGTCACTATATTAAAATGTCTAAGTTCATGGCGTTAACACCTTAGGTAAATAAGTACCTACCAAACTACTATACATATACATATATACTGTCTACTACTATGTCGTCCCAAAAAATCCATGGAAGCTTTATGACGGCGTAAATTGTTGTGTTTTGCCAACCCATACCAAATTTTTTTTTTTTTTTTTTATTTGGTTCACCAACAATTGATACACTAAAAATTACAGTTTAATACAAACAATTATCTATGGCTAAGTGTACAATTTTTTAAAGGTAAACACAGCATGCAATTAAAAATATTAAAAATAGAAATGGTATAAAAGCTAGCTAACGATAAAAATATGTTTTGTGCTTATTGTACGCTATCTATAATATACATACTTAAAAGTCTAATCCAAATGAATACTGCTTAACTGGTTTTTGAATTTACAAAGGGATGTACCAAATATATCAATTAATTTGCTATGTTTATTATAAAGTCTACTAAGTCTTGGGATCGGACTGTTAGAGCCTAATTTAGTTTTTCGAAATGGAGGGTATAGAATATCAAAAGGGCGTCTAGGGTAATTATAGGGAGTTTTAAAGTTAACTTTTGAGATAAGGTCAGGGCTGTCGATTAAACCGTTTATAATTTTGTGCAGGCAGATGAGATCAAGAGAGTTTCGACGGCTTTCCAATGACTTTAGTTTGAAATGTTTGAGACGTTTTTTATAACTTTTAAGCTTTTTGGCAATTCCAGCAGAGTATGACAAGTGACAAATGAATCGTGTCTGTATCCTCTCAAGTCTCAAGCTATGTGTTGCATAATGCGGCCTCCAAACTACAGCGCAATACTCAATGATACTTCGAACCAGAGAGTTAAAGAGAAAGATTTTGCTTTTGCTGTTTTTGAATGATTTTGTGTTCCTTAGTATAAATCCCAGGGACTTAGATGCTTTATTTAGTATGTAGTCAATGTGGGGCACGAAAGACAGTTTTTGGTCGATTAAAATTCCCAAATCCTTAATCACACTAACTTTTGCAAGATTAACTCCGTTCATACTGTAGTTAAATACAATTGGGTTTATTTTACGAGTAAAGGTGATCTGGGAGCATTTTTTAACATTCAATTCCATGCCGTTGTTGGTGCACCAGCTAGTCAGCTGGTTAACATCGTTTTGTAATAACTCCGCGTCTTCGAGTTTCTCTATAGTTCGCATTATTTTTAAGTCATCTGCAAACAAGAATGGTGTTGCGTGATTGAAACAAGCTGGAAGGTCATTGATGAAAATATTAAAAAGAATAGGTCCAAGATGTGAGCCCTGCGGCACTCCTGATGTTATCTCAAATATTTTTGATTTGTACCCGTCTACCACAACATAGAAAGATCTGTCCCACAAATATGATTTGAGCCATTTGAGAAGGGCGCCAGAGAATCCGTACGCTGATAGTTTTAAGACAAGAGCTTTGTGTGGAACCTTATCAAATGCCTTACTAAAATCTGTATAAACAACATCAACTTGTTTACTTTGGTCTACAGATTGTACAGTTTGTTCAATAAAAGACATTAAATTACTACAAGTACGATTCTCAACGATGTAAAGCCATGTTGATGGTCAGAAATATATTTCTTAAAGTGGTTGCTTATATGGAGACATAACAGTGACTCGAAAACTTTGGCAAGAATGGGAAGAAGAGATATCGGCCTATAATTACCAACATCGTCATCAGAGTCCGCTTTGTGTATAGGGACTACTTTTGCCATCTTCCATTTGTTCGGGAAAATTCCTAGACTAAGTGAGGAGTTGTATATATAAGTCAGGGGAATGGCAAGCTCCTCGGCACATTTTACAAGTAAAATAGGAGGAACTTCGTCAGAACCCGGACCTTTTTCGATATCCAATGATATGAGCTTATCAACGATTGAATCTTTACTTATAATAACGGCAGAACAGCAGTCCGAACTGTTAGTCAATCTGGACAGATACTCAGAAGATTGGACATCGTAGTTATCTGCATTATATTGACTATATACGGAGGAAAAGTAAGACCCAAACATATCACACATCTCGCCACCTGTGTCTACCGTCTTATTGCCATCAGACATTGAGGGTGGGTAATTACTAGATCTATTCTTTTTTTTTTTTTCTTTTTTTTTTCTTTTCAAATAATTAGATAATCAATAATTTGGTGATGTTTTATTGAGACATTTTGCTTTGCTGCTGATAACAGTGATAATAGAATAGAACTGAGAGAGATGGCACGATTTTTCAACACTGAGTTAAGCTTTTCCAAGGCCACCCTTGGGGTTAGCAAATTAAGCTCTTTTTGCACTTCTGCAAGAAGGGCATAATTTGTCGAAGTCCACACACCTTTTTGCTCATGCACACCGGCCTACACCGAAGCAAGCACATAACAAATTACGACTTCCTACGGTCCGCACGTGCGCGCGAGTGGACGCGGATCAAAGCGCATGCGCCGGACGCCGCCATCTTGTTTGCGATAAACGCGCTATATGCAATGCGTGATGTTTCGCACTTGAATGTTGACAAGTTAAACAGTATGCTGAGGCTGATGGAAATATATATTTTTTTATTTTATTTGTTTTATCCTGTTACTTTTTAAGTGGAGCGACATACCAATTTGGTGCTCAAAAATCTTTATCATTCAAAAAGGCAGTCCATATTTTCTTTAAAAAAAATAACTTTGTCATCTACTTACCTTATTTTTTATCTTCATAGATAATTGGATTGTGAAAATACACCAAGAACGAATCGCGCTTAGTTCACGCTCGCAGTGTGACAAACCCTTTATTTCGATTATCATCCATCACTGAATCCAATTTGCAGCTAAAAATAACATATTCCAATTGATAACGTTCTCCTCTTGTTTGAAGTCGGTTAAAAATAATTCATTGTCATTGTAGATATCACTACCGATATTGTCGCTGATACCAATGAATTATTTCGACATGCAACACATCGTCAGGATGGCCGAGCGGTCTAAGGCGCTGCGTTCAGGTCGCAGTCCACTTCTGTGGGCGTGGGTTCGAATCCCACTTCTGACAAGACTTTTTGAACAAAAAATTTTTTGCATATATTTTTTCTTTTTTCATTAACTAAATAAATACTAGCTGACCCAGTGAACTCTGTTCCGCCTTAGAGGCAATAAATAAAAAGACTGAATTTTATTAAATTCATTTTTTTTTCGAACACTATAAAAATCTTGTCCGCAAGCCTGGTTCTAAGCTACTTCTCCACCAATTTTCAGCCAAATCGGTTCATCCGTTCTTGAGTTATAAATAGTGTAACTTACACCACTTTCAAATATAAAGATTATAATAAACATAAAAAATTATAAATAGCTCACCGGACACACAAAATCTCTCTCTGTCGTAGTATCTATCTGCCACAGTAAATAACTGTACATAATAACAGTCTCATTTGTGTACGATAACGGTCTAAATACCAATATTGTGTTTGTTATCTGAAGTTACAATAGCTCTTTTAGCTCATCAATGCTGCCGCTATCTGCTGTAGGAATGAAAGCATTAGCTTCTGTGTGGATTTATTTATGGTTTGTATTAACTTTTGCATTGGGAGTAAAAAGGTATATTACTGTGCCACAGTAATATGCTAATGAAATATGGATGACTATTCCTTATAACAGCAAAAGTTTAGGTTGTGAGATTAACCGACTTTCTTTTTGTCCTTATGTAAAAAATTCATTTTAGGTAACCTCTGTAACTGAAATAAACGGAACTTATCTCTATATATATAAAATTCTCGTGTCACAATGTTTGTTCCTATACTCCTCCGAAACGGCTTGACCGATTCTCATGAAATTTTGTGAGCATATTGAGTAGGTCTGAGAATCGGCCAACATCTATTTTTCATACCCCTTAGTGATAAGGGTTGTCCACCTTAAACATTTATATGGCAAAACAACGTTTGCCGGGACAGCTAGTTTATACATGTATATATAAAATTCTCGTGTCACAGTATTCGTTCACGTACTCCTCCGAAACGGCTTGACTGATTCTTATGAAATTTTGTAAGGATATTGAGTAGGTCTGAGAATCGGCCAACATCTATTTTTCATATTACCTCAGTGATAAGGGTTGTCCACAATAATTTATATGGCAAAACAACGTATGCCGGGTCAGCTAGTTTTAGTATAAAAATATCGTTTTACATAACTGTACTTGTTTTAAACAACTTCTGAAACTTCGTTTTTGAACGTTTAAGTTTTCAAGCACAGAAAAATCGAAGCTTAGTTAATATTTATCTGGCTTCATGTTAAAAACGATGAAAATATAATTCCTGTAGCCTTTTTTTAATAGTTATTTGTTAAACAAGAGTGCAAAGTTGCTTTTTAACCGCGTGTTCAATTTTGATGACCGAGCAAGCGAAGAGTTCTAAAATTGAAATTAGAATCTTGAGCGTTAGCGAGGGAATCAAAAGAGCACGAGGTGAAAAATCTTTGCACTCGAGTGCAACATGTAACTTTTCATTCCCTTTTTCCATTATCTTTGACCTAAGCGAGGAAATGACTAAATGCAAAAAAAAAAACGTTTACAATCACAAGATAGGTACTTTTATTTCACTTTAGGTATCAACTACTACATTAAGACAGTAAGTATTACAGAATAATCTTTAAATTATAAAAAAATAATACGTAGTTATAATTAAGAAAAATTTAAAGTAACGTTGCTACAGTTATTTAAATTGAGTGTAATATTTTTGTTTGGTACTGTAATATTAGTGTTAGTCACTTGTGTACTGTTTTAAATACTTCTCGCGTGATTGTTGAGGGAGAAAACTCATTTGCGCATTATTAACAGTTTCAGTCAATTCTGTTGGCCTCAAACAAAGTTCCTCGTCGCTAGAATCACTAATTTAGTTTTTTCACTTGTTTTCAAGTTTCTTGTTTTTAATATAAGGTTTAACAATGACGTGAAAAAATGCCGCGTAAAGAACCGCCTACAAAGCAAATTGTAAAAAGAACACCAAGAAGGTTCCGAGTCTGTGTTTTTGACAAATTAAAAAAAAGTTGTATGATATATTCGGCACCATAGAGGTAGCAATAAATAGGTTTAATGATTTTTTTAATTCACAAACTAAGTGCACACGATGTTCTAAATTCAATTTACTTTAACCCACCATCAAGCGTCATTGCGTCAAGCTGCAACAATGTTTATAAATTTAAATTATAATACCATTTCACTTATTCCAGTCTAATTACATATACCTTCTCATTTCATATCCTTCATATCCTTTGATCAGCGAGAGAATACGTGAGTCGACGAGACGCATGCGCGTGCGCATCTCAAGTGCCCATCAAATGGCAGATTCGCAAGTTATCGTAAACATCCTGCATTTGTGACCACCTTGAAGTTGACCAGAAGAATAAGCAGGAATTTTAACTGGGTCTGGTTCACAGAATTAGCTGAGCAATGACACAGTTATTGATATAAAAATATGTTGCACGAGTGTCTCCTTGACAGCTGAGACAGTATTATGGACTTGAGAAAAAAAAAAACAAATTTGTGACTTAACTTATATTTAAAGCATAATAACACGGATCTGTGTAGAACTTTAAGATGTGACGCAACTCGCTCGATAAGAAATGAAGAGACAGATCGCAACCAGATCGAAACGTTAAATACTAAGTTTTATCTTTAAAAAGAGTCTGTGTTGCGTAAATAAAACCCATTGAAAATCAGTGTTTTAGGGTTTTAATGCAAAGGGAAAGTAATATTCCTACAATTGCAAAAATATTTAAAAGGATTGGTTTCTTTTGAGTCCGCATGATAGCAAACAGGTTTCAACTACTCAGTCCTCTGATAAAACTTGTCACTTAGCATTACACGCCCTAGCAATTAGCAACAATGATAAACAGACTCTCACGTTATTTTGCATCTCTAAGTTGACGAATTGTCTGTCTATACCTGCCCCTCTACTCTCTAAGCCTTTCCCCGTGGTTTCGGATGTAGCTATCCTTGTCACTCTTACAAGCTTTACGGTACGAGCGAAAGCGCTAGCTAGATCCGAAAATATGACCGAAACGTTAGGTAGTACGGCCTCTGATCTATCGCAGACTAAAAGCTTTTGCAGATTTGCCTTGGTCTTCTTCATGTTGATTGACTTTAAGCAATGAGCAAGATAAATCCCTGCAACATTTACAGCAAGTTAGTAAACTTGACTTGCCTCGCTTGTCAGCGTCATCTTATATTTTATCTGACTTACTTTTCCTAGGTAACTGGAATTATACCGCACCGCATCTGTTAAGCGGTAAGGCCAAATTGAAAAGGGTTCTTTTTGTAACTACCCTTGCAATTAGCAACAGCGATAAAATGTGGAGTTTGTATCGTAGAGTAGCTGTATCCTGTATCAGACTTGTATCTCTCTTCAGCATCAGCTCGTCTTCAAAGCCGCGGAATTACCTAGTCAGACAAATCGTCCTTTTCAATGCGTGTTGCGTCCCTTCGAAGCAAATACCAGCAAATTGCGGGTGTACGGCTGAGGGCGATGTTAGGGCTGCCAATTAGTGGAAAATGTGAATAGGCGGTTGTGAAAGACTAACTACCTCAGTTTCATTTCAGTCACGAAAACGTTGTAAAGGGCAACCGTGAAAAGTTACTAGTTACAGTCCTACAGGTTTGCTTCTGTTGTAATGATACCGGTACTTAGAACAATGACAATATCATCCAGGATTGGAAATACGGTAACCAATTTATTTACTAGCATAAAGGGTGAGAACTGTAGATAACGTTCCATTATCTTTGACGTGATGAATTCACTGGTAAAAAGGTTAAATTTTAATAGCAACTACACTTAGATTATTGTAACGAACTTTCGTTAATGTTGTAATGTGTTACATTATAATGAGGAAACTACTCGTAGAACAGCTTGTTAATCAGATCACATAACGTATCAGCAAAAATAATGCCTTGTCTTTGCATTCGGACATCAATATATTCTTACATGCATCTATTACTCTGCATGCATCTATTATTCTTACATGCATATATTCTTACATCACGTGTGTAGGCAGAAAAGCGTTCCCGCTGCGTCATTAGATCATTAAAAAAAAGTAAGTTCACGGTTGTCTCGTGTCTCTAGCAGGCAACCCTACGAGTGCACGCGTCTAATTGCCCGCGGATGTGTCGGAACGTAGTTTGCGCGTATGCACTTGCACTGGGCTGGGGTGGCCTAAGAGTGTTGCCAGAAAGTTACCTGTGTTACCTTTTAGGTGATTTTTAGCTATAACTCATCTTTGGTCTACGCATTGGCCAAACAACTGTTTTCCCAATGGCAGGACATCTAGATAAACCATTAACCTCAACGTTGATATGCATTTTTCTAAATGCACAATATCCACCAATGGTTTTAGTTGTGGGTCCAAGGGTGGACCTAGTGTGTACCAAGAGGATCATTGATTTTTCTTGTGGAATTTGTTTTGGTAAGGCTTTTAAGGAAACTGAAAACGCTAACCTATTGGTTCTAACCCTTTATTCCTGTTTTCTCTACTTAAAACATACCTAATACGAAAAAAAAACTGAAAAAGTTACTTTTCCCAGAAAAAGGTTACTTTTTTGGTCATCTTAGGTTTAGGTCACTATGGACAGCACATCTCTGGCAACACTGTTCGAGATTCGGGGCGATAATGGCGCGTGACGTCGCGTCACTGCACTCAAAAAGTGGGGTGATAATCGGGCTTAAGGAAAAATCGATGGCGGTTAATGATGTTTGTAACTTTGATGGAAGGTCAGGGTGGTGAAGTCAATTTTGTACTAAGTTTGCCTTTATTGATAAAGATGAAAAAAGGACTACTACTTAGGAAAGCGTGTCGCTCGCAAACTCGCATCGTAAATAGTTAAAAATATAGCAAAGTGAAAAAAGGTAAGGTTTGATACCAATCTATTTTCGAAACTAAGTTGTATTCCTATATATTATTTTAATTTAAATAACTAAAATGAAATGATTTATTTAAGGATTTTTTTTAAATTTATTAAGCCTATATCATCCCACTGCTGGGCAAAGGCCTCCCCCAAATCTCTCCATCTGTCCCTGTCCATTGCCAACGTTTCCCAGTCCCGTGTTGCATTGGCCAAGTCGTCACTTTAAGGATTATAAAACCAAAAACAAAACATGGAATATTGCTATTACATACTTTGATTAAACTTTCTGCAGTCGGCTAAAATTCTAGGATACTCGTAAAGAAGATACATCCTCGTAGCGCCATCTCTCGGCTGTTATCAGACTATCACGCTATGGCTGTGCTTTTAATGTGTTTGGAAATAAAGCATACCTCACTACGGATTCCGTAGTGTTGATAACTTTTGCTAGATGGCGCTTTATAAGACTTATACTTAGTTCAAAATACAGATGAACAGGGGCGTTGCTGTGTTTTCATCACAAAAACTTTTTATGAATAGCATGTACGATAGAACTAACAATGGAATAAAAAAAATTGTAATAAATATTAAGATAAAGGGCGCGTCGGCACAGTCACCGTACCGTCCGGCGTCCGTCCGGTCTGAGTATCAAATCCATGTAGTAGGTGCCTAACTTTTAAGGTTCCTTTAAGGTAACATGCTACAAAATACCTACATACATTTATCTCAAGCTGTATTTTATGTGATCTCCGTTACATTGAGTGCAGTCATTTCTGTGAGTCAGACCAATAAATCAGGATGCATCGTGTGGTGGACAGAATGCAAATGGGTCTTATGTCCGGTTTAGCATTACGGCTACGCACCACATCACAATGTCTTATTATTGACGACTGAATATCCAGTTAAACACTAGTACATCTCATATACATATACATAATAATAATACCTGTAATAATAGTGTGATAATGTAAAGAAATAAATAAACACAATAATAATAATAATATCTATAAATACAAATAAAAATTAATAAACGAAATGTATGTAGGATGATTTTTTTTATGTGTTCACTAATGTCAGGACACGGTTTTCATATCAAAAATATAAATAAAAGACTTATTTTTTTTCTATTAGTATCGAGCAGGACAACGTCTGCCGGGGCCCGCTAGTTTTTAATAAAATTGATTTTCGTCCGGGGGCCGATTCTCGTGCAATCGAAAAAAGTTCACATTCGCAAAAAGTTCGATCGATAACCACTCAAACGCAACTTGTGGTGCTGACAAGTCGAAGCATGGAATTTGTATACGAAATATCTTGTAGCTATCATAAAATTGACTGTTGGTCAAGAGTAATTCGTGGTTATTTTTATACACTTAGTCTTAGTTGGCTTCATACAAATTACCGTTCGGAAAAAGTATGATCGCATGAATCGTACCCCTGCCTGACCCAGATTCACTTGTCTTACAATCAGAAATATAAGGTCTTCCTAGCATGAGATACAGGTTCAACCTAGTTCAGGCAAAGAAAGTCCTCTATCTCAGTGTAATTTTAAGCTCTAATGTATTAACTTTTGTTCATTGAAACTGAATAAATGATTTATTTATTAAAACAGCATCCACCCCAACTTTATTTGCCTTTTCATTAAGAGACCTATCACAAAATGTTTGACAGCTAAGCAGTTTTTTTCCGAAAATTTGATTTTTAAGGAATAAATCGAAAATTGGAGGCTACAAAGGCATTCTTTGTAATCACACACATTTTATGTAATCAATTGCTTTTAAACATTGACAATGTATAGATCGATGCACTGGACTGAATTTTCATTTCGACCCATTGATCTTTACATTGACAATGTTGTAACGGAATCGATTACTAAACATGTATCTGCTTACAAAGATTGCACTTTTTAGCTGCCTCCCAATTTCAATTTATCCTTTGAAATTTAAATTTTCGCCAAAAAATGCTTACCTGCCAAAGTTGTTGTGATTTGAGCCTTAACAATTACAAATCAATACCGCTCGTCAAAGTCACCTTACGTGACGAAGTACTGCACAATCCACATTTGTTACTACCGAGTAAAATATCGCATCTGCATCTCCGACACGAGCTATTAACAGCTGTTTTGACAGATGCGTTGACGCAGCAAATCATGACGTTAAACCTCCGCAAACAAAATCTAACTCTATGCTATCTCTACATAAAAGCAAAGTCGCTTCCTGAGTCTGTTCCAATATCTGTATGTATGTATGGTTAGACGTTAAAACTACTCAACGGATTGTGATGCAGTTTTTTTCAATACTTAGATAGAGTGAAGCTGAAAAAGAGGATTATTTTGCTTTAAATTTCGACTAAACGGCGCCAGCGCAGGAACCAAAATACATCCAACCGTAACCACTTGAAAAACTAGAGCTGGAAGTCGCAGGACTTACAATACAACTCACAACGTGACACAGAGTATGGTTACTGCGCTGGCGTCGTTTAGTGGAAATTGAAAGCAAAATAATCCTCTTTTTTAGATTTAGTCAT
This sequence comes from Pyrausta despicata, assembly GCA_963921415.1. Taxonomy (NCBI): domain Eukaryota; kingdom Metazoa; phylum Arthropoda; class Insecta; order Lepidoptera; family Crambidae; genus Pyrausta; species Pyrausta despicata. Next base: position 1,248,645 of record OY992851.1, read on the forward strand.
GGATTTTCGCAAAGTAACGCCTGATTCCATCAACTATGTAGATAGAGTGATTCAAGAGGAAGGTTCATATGTATGAAAAAAATGGCGAACGAAGTCGCGGGCGTCCGCTAGTCAAGTATACAGATGAGTTTGGCTTAAGGGATTTTTTTAGCCTTTGAGTAGGTTTGATGTGCGGCTGTATACACAAAATAGTTATTTCTGCCAGCATTTCTGTGTTCTTAAGGGGACAGCTTTAGGCGTAAACAGGATTAGTGAGTGATGTGGTTTTAGGATGTGCTTAATAAGAGATACATTTTTTCCTGAAGTTTGTTTGGGGCCCAATGATGGTAAGATGCTTTTTCCTTCCCTGTTCCCATTTTAGTTGGGGTCGGGTCTCCTCACTATGCTGCGCCAAGCCAATCTGTCTTGGGTTGTCACAGGCAATTAGGCTGTTTCGAGGTCTCTTTTCATCACAGACCACCAGGTCACCGGCGGCGTCCACCACGCTTCTGCTTGGGTAGGTTAAGAGCGGTATTTACGATGTGGTCTTCATGTCGTCTTTTGATGTTTGCATACCAACGTATGCCATTTTCAGTAAGCTTTTCGGTGACTGATGCAACTTAAAAACTTCATCTGATATATTCGTTTCGTTTCTTGACGAGTCTAGTTACACATAATCTAATAAAGCATAATGAAGGTAAGTAGATTGTAAAAATTACTTTATTATTTATTTTATGTTAAGAAAAGTATCTCCGAAATCTCACGACATTTCAATCACTGATTCTGAATATAATATTTTTTATGTATCTTATCTCAAATATGTAATATGTGAACTACTCAAATATTTGTACTAATCATAGGAATCTACTTCAATTCAATGCAACTTTACAATATATATATTACGTAACTAAAGGCAAACAATACTGAGTGACAAAACAACAAGGTGTGTTCTCACATTAATTATTTTCTTCGCTTCCTTTTCTCAACCGTCAGCGTTTGAAATACCAAAAAAAAAGTATCATTTCCGAACTATTCATTTAACACATCAACAACCCCAAACATCTGGCATGATCCTTAAATCGGTTCCCCATTAGGCTTGTGACCTTGCGTTCAAAAGTTTTGAATTTCGAACGCATTAGTCTATGGTCCCCCATTTATTTTTACGGCGGGAACGCGCGTTAAGTTTTGACAGCGCCAGAGGGCATGATATTGTGATAGTTCCATGTTCCGACACTTTGCAATGCTTTCGGATATAGGTACCGATAACACTTAGTCCAGTCAATTGAGCTTAAATTAGGTAAGATCTAATTTTAGCCACTAGTCTAGGAATGCGTAGACCTGCGGTGTCTGATGATTAAAACTCTTATCAAATTATTGAATTGTCATCGGTACTTAATACGTATGCAAAGTTTCAAATTAACCCGATTTCTGGAAGTTGGTGAAAATTGAGCTCAGAAATTCCGTTACATACATTCATACATACACCCCGATCTAATAAAAGCGTGTTAAAAAAATAATCCAAAGTTATGTTGCCGTCTTCGCCTTCTTGGTCCTCAAGAGGTATAAGTTTAGGTTTTATATAGGTTATAAGTTTGACCCCTATGTCTATTTGTGTATGAAATTGTGTGTATTTTAGTTTGTGTTCGCATCGTAGTTCCCGAACGGATGGACTGATTTCAACGAAGTTTGTATTTTCAAAGAAAACATATCAAAGGTCACTTACATTGCCAATTCTGTGCTGAGTTCAATTTTTGGTACTGTGAGATATTAATTTTTCAGTTCTTTTTTCGGTTTGGCCATTATAAAAAAATGTTTTGGCAAATTTTCTGCCTATTCTCCTAACATTCTCTTACTTTGACCTATTCTTGGACAATGCTATTGAGTGCTCTCAGAACCGAACTTGTACGAGATCCAAAGAGTATACGATGATATGAATTCCCATTGCCAGATTATTTCTCCCTCATCTGCGGTTAGATAATAATAGACTCCGGTTACTAGCATAGCTGAATCAAATAAGTAGAATCACTATTTAATGTTTATCTAAAGCTTTAATCATGTCCGAATGTGATTTTAAGGAGCTTTAAGCTCGACACGATATTATAGGACTGTAAAACTAAATATAACTGCCTCTTTGGTATAATAGCAAAGTTTCTGCCTTACATCCGATAGGTCCTGGGTTCGAATCCCAGGTCGAGCCAAAATTGCTTCTGTGATTTTCTGTCATGAATTTCACAAAAACAGCTCGGAGTCGGGAAGTTGGCGGTGTTACACCCCCGGAAAGCACGTAAAGCCGTTGGTCCTGCGCATGATCTCTCTCCGGTCATGTCGGATTACCGTCTCACCGAACTTTGAGAGTGATGGAACAGTGAGTGCACCTGTGTGATGGAACAGTGAGTGCACCTCACACTTGTGCACTATAATATTTCCTGCGTAGTTGGCTGATCCCTGTTGAGATCCCTGTTGAGTTTGAAATAGTTGCCTCCATTTGGTTATGTATATTACGTGTTGTCATTAACTTTCTCTTCTTTTATGAAATGCTATATTGAAATATCCTTAAACGCTGCTAAACTATTCGTAGTAAGACCGATGTTTTAGAATCTTAAGGTTTTTTTTCCAATCGCAAATTCAACTACTTACAACGCATGTCCTAATCACACATGATGTTAAGTGTTGACAAGCCTAAAGGTAGAAGCACAGTAATCCCGGAACTCTCAAGAACTGAGGCACTGGCGAAATTCCATGGGTAGGGTGGACTCTACAAGGTGGACCGATGATCTGGTGAAGATCGCGGGAAGCCGATGGTTGTAGGAAGCGCAGGAGTGATCGCGGTGGAGATCTTTGGGGGAGGCCTGTGCTCAGCCACGGTAATATTAACCATACAGTATTGTAACTCGGCCGTGTCCTTGAAATCAGTGCCTACCAATGTCTACAGCTGCGCATTTCGGAAGCATGAGATAGGGCTCTCGCTGTCGCCCACTTACATCGTTTGAATTGCATCTGCCTACTTTGAGTTTCTAGGTAAGTATCTAGTTTTGAGATTGTAAATTTATTACTTTTTATTTATTAACACAGATACTTAGTAACAATATAAAATATTAATATGATTACATGAATTGAATAGAAAGTGTTCAGTAAAATGCAAGTTGTCTTTTTGATTGATAGATTTAATTAGAAAACCAAGATTATGTATTTGACTTTATAACAAATCGGTCTTATAAATTTGCGACCGAAAAATATTTGCGCCTTGCGCCTTGCGAAATGCTTTATTATTAGATTTGAGTGTATAAATAAATCCGCATTCGATATTGAAGAATTCATGCAACCTAAAACAGCACAAGTAGAATTACTTGTCATGTTAAATAGCTACTTGCACTTATTTCGAGAAAAAAATCGGGCGGTTACTGATTAAAAACCAGCACACCGTTCCGTTCGTCACTGACTGCGGCTCACCCGCGACTGTAGCATGCCGAGCGCGTGCCGAGATCCGTGCGCGTAGGTATAGCTCGCGCGTCGCCCGTTTTTATGAAGTTAGAATACTGAATAGATAATATTACCGTGGCTCAGCAGTGGACGTCGAACGGCTGATATGATATAGATGATGACGGGGCACTGGTTATCCATATCATCTCTCTCTAACTGTCATTGATGCGAAAAGCAAACTCATCTATTTTTACTACGCTATTCCTATAAACGCTCCTTGGGAAATATTTGCTTCGCTCTATTTGACCTCAGTGAGCGATTGATTTTGTCGTTTTACGATATCGGAGATGGAAGTGCCTATTCTATGAGAAAGCCCTTTGGTAGGATCCGATGATCGTGAGAAAATGTATTAGGAAGAAAATATAGTTTCAAACAGATTATATTTTATTTCATATACTCGATATTTGTGATGATGATGCGTGTACTTTCTGTACAAGCGGGTTACTTATGAGTTTATCTGTACAGTCACCTTTCATTTTCTCGAACACAACTTTATTCAATTGTAAAAACTCCTACGTCGTGCATTAAATCATGTAAGACATATCAAGCCATATAGTAGTCAGCTTTAAATTGGACGCCAAGCAACAATTGTATTTTTTCGCGGGTTCGATCCCCGCACTGTACAAACATTTGTATGCATGAACATGTATTTTTGTACTGTTATATGTTTATTTGTAATACCACTGTTGATTCTGATATCTGTAACACAAGCGCTTAAGTAACTTACCACGGAGTCAGATCAATGTATGTGATGTTGTTGTATATTTATTATTTTAATTCCTTCAAAAGTTGAGATAGACAAAGTAACTCTTTACCAATCTTAGATCACTTACCAAGCTTCGATTTTAGAAACTCCTATGAGTTTATCTTTAAAATCTATTTTAATTTAGACTTGAGAAGTTAGATGTATCAAGCGAAATCGATAGAAAGCCGCAAATAAACTTAGTACAACGACAGCGGATGAAGTGTTCCCGATAATTTATTGCTTAGATTTAATATTGGCCTTTGAAATTGCTCAGTCGATGCTGGTGCATTTCCATTGATTGTTTGATTCTAAGCTTTAAGTTCCATTGACTCTTAGCTTTAAGCGATTAAAGCATTTCCAAATAAAGCAGATAAAAAAATGTTGTACCTATTTTACAATACATAAAAATTCATTAATTAGGCAGGTATTTTGTGATAAAAATTTAACCCACTTACTTAAAGTGTTTTCATTAGTTGCTTAAGTGATGCAATGCAATCACAGCATATCTATATTGTATCGATATTGTACACAGTTAGTTCCTTTTTTTAAGTTTATGTGTGAAAAAGTGTGTGAGGTGGTGAAACCTCGTAAAAAGGGGTTTCTAAAGCAGTAAACACATGTTTATATTTTTCATTATTTTTTTGTTATTTTTTATAACCCATGACCTCATTTATTTGCATCATAGATTAAATTACAAATTAATTGTTTTTACGTCTTCCCAACTATGCAACGTCATTTTCTCGTTGGACAATGGAAACGTATCCTCTCCTTGTATGGGGCAGATGAGATCCGCAATCAGTCGATAACGCCCGTGATCGATGGTGCCTCTCGCATGCATTACATGCTATAGGTACATAATATATATGGATATATATCTTAGTTACATTATTTGCACAGCGATAGCTGAGAGCGAATTTAACTTATAATTCAGTTTTGAGTTATACATGTGCTTAAAATGGACAACCACTTTGGTGTAATGGTCAAGGACTGTTAACCAAGAGGTCGCGGGTTCGATCCCCGCACTGTACAAGCATAAGTGGCATGAACATGTGTATTTTTACTGGTCTGGGTGTTTTCTATGTATATATGTATGTATATATGTATGTATTTATTTACGAAAAAAAAAGTATTTAAGTATGTTTATCCGTTGTCTAGAACCCATAACACAAGCCTCGTAATTTGGGCCTAGAGAATTGGTGTGATTGTTGTGAAATATTTATTTATTTATTTATTTAACGCTAATAACAAATCTCCCCCTATGAGTAGTCAGATAAATAACATGAGGTCTTATTGAGGCAAACACAAAAGTTATAGCAAAAAGATGATATTACCGTAACATAAAAGTAACAATAGTATTATATTTACAAAACACCTTTTTTTAAATGCCTGTATTTTAAAATACTCAAAACGTGGCTAATGCGATGCGTATTGCCAAATGCCAATAACAAAAACGAACATACGAGTAGTTTTCATGCACGCCCAAAATACTAGTTACTTTTCAAAAGAGTCACGACTGCCACATCGTCACGACACGAATGACATATATGATGTGTAGCCACACGATCCTCTTGCGTTATATTTTTGCAAATATTACGTTTGATTTAGCCTCCGAATATTTCTATAACTACACAATATTCATACTTGAATAGATACTTTTGATTTCAAAACCGTGAAAAAAAGAGCCAAAGACCCAAATCAACTTATTTTGTTCGTGACTTATCGGAAAAGCTTTTTTATTTTATTTATTAGGATCACTAACGAAGGTTACAAAACATAAAAAAAAGACTTACATGCAGTAAAAAAATTTGCACTATCAATTATGGGTGTACACAACATGCTAGATAACTTAGGCGTTACAAATATGATACAAATAAATAAATAAAAAACAAAATATTAAAAGCTTTTTTTTAACAAAGATAACGCATATCCGGCAAAATGCAACCTTTCACCTCGAGTAGGTACACATGTACCGGACACGACATGACATAAGTCATATCTATTTAAATTTACTACATTGTCTTCAAAAGCTTTGTCTCATTCTATGCATAAAAATCGTGACCTTTGGAAATGTTCAATGGTAACATTTCGTGTCACAGTGTTAGCAGTAACTGTCACTAACAGTTATTTGGAACAATAATGTAACCTTAGATGAAACCAAAAAGAGGCATATACATATTGTATGGTCCTACTAAACCGAGTCTAAGGGAACTGCTCCGCCTTTAGTCGTAGTCAGTACCTACTGCGAGCTGATGGATCAGGCGTTATGATGAAAAACTGAAAAAGATATTATTTGACTTTAAATTCATACTACACGACGCCAGCGCAGGAACCCAAATACATCAGCCGCTCGCAGTCTGTTAAAGCACAGATTACTAAATAGTTACTACGTTAAAGCGACAACATCTCATGATGATGCTACGTGTAGTGGCGAAACGCGTCGAGTGTTTTGTTGGTGTCAGTGTTGTGTTTCCAAGTGCATATTCTGTGTCACGTTGTGAATTGTATTGTAAGTTCTGCGACTTCCAGCTCTAGGTTTTTTCAAGTGGTTACAGTTGGATGTATTTGGGTTCCAGCGCTGGCGTCGTTAAGTGGATATTTAAAGCAAAATAATTTTCTTTTTCAGTTCTACTGCCAGTTGTGTACACGTGCATGCGTCTACGTACGCGGACCAATTTGAAGTTGACGATTGTAAGAACGTACTATATCTTCCTCGGTTTGGTTTGATCTAAGGTAACAACAGTGTAACCACGATAATGTATCAAGCATGCGTCGTTTGCATAGTAGGTTCTTCTAAGCGCAATTTCCAACCATTTTTTAATACTAATTTGTAATCGGCCGCAATCCAATAGAGGCCAATGTGAGGACACAGTGTACTTGTGGTCTTTCACCTTCTAACGATGATAATAAAACTGATACGAAAAAGTGATGACAAAAATATACAAAATATATGATTTTAAACTTTCGCGTTGCATTTTAACATAAACTATTGGTTATCGGGTCTAAACGCAAACGTCGAGCAGTGAGTACCTAAATACTCATTAAAATAGATCGCGTTTAGACCCAAAAACCAATAGGTAGTGATATATCGAAGCTCTGATTTTGTTCAATCGATTTCGGGCTTTTAATAAATGGTTTTGGCTATCATCATCATCATTATCAGCCAAAGGACGTCCACTGCTGAACATAGGCCTTCCCCACAGTTTTCCACATCGACTGATTACAAGCGGCCTGCATCCAGTGTGATCCTGCGACCTTTACAATGTCGTCTGTCCATCTTGTGTGGCATCAAGGCCCATAGTTAGAGACCATGTTTCGGATCTGCATGTCATCACTGGTAACACACACCGGTTGAAGACTTTCATCTTCAGACACTTTGACACTTTTGGCTATTAAGACAGCTGCAATCAAAACCACATTTTCCCTATGTATAAAATCCTATTAGCAATAAGGTGTCAGACGCTAACAGTCGCCGGGGGCCTCAGACGGAGACGTCTCGTAAGAGGGCCTAACCAAATTTGATTTTAAATGGATTATACTAATGCAATCTGGACAAAATTGCTTCAGATTTCAGCATGGTGTGCGATATTTGATAATGCTATATCAATAGTTTATTAAACTTTTAAACTAGGTTTACTCTGAAAGATATAAATTATTTAAATGATTTTTCTTGACGGCTTTTTAAAACAGATCTTCTCACAAACAAATGATTTAAAAAATTTTAAAGCTTACAAGTAGATCTATAGAGGTAGGTACGTTTATAAATAACTTTACTAATTAATTAATTTTTTAATAATTTTTTATTATTAATTAATATAAAATTAGGCATAGTCACATGTAGGATGGTAAGGCACAAAACGTAGTATAAGTTAGTTTGTAATTATTCTTAGGTAGATACTAATATTGAGTAAAATCTTTTTAATTTGTAAGATTTTCGAAGTCGAAACGCCTTCGCGCGACAGGAAAAGTTTAAGTTCTTGTCAAACTCAGGCAAACTTTCAAAACCAGTTAGACCGTTTTAAAAATTACATCCGTCCGCAGGTGGGACCTTGATGATTGAATTTTTCAACCTAACTTGTTTATTTCACAAATACTACTACAAAATACTTGATACAACTCCGTCCCACATAATATGAAACTAATTCAAGTGTTACCTCATCAAGCATTTCAATGGAAACAATTTTAGTATTTTGGCTATACACTATGGTTCCTATCGTTCAATTGGCATTACGCAAGCGATAGGATCAGTAGGGTGAGCACTAACTTTATCGTAACGTATCCAAACGTCAGAAACTGACAGTTTTCCCATCCAAATTCACAAGTTAACGATAGGTAAACGCTACAAATAAGTTACGAAAGTTGTTCGTGGTCACCCCACAATAAGAACATTATCGTTACGTATTCGTGCCGTCCAAACGTCAGAAACTGTCAGTTTTCCCAAACAAATTGTCAAGTTAACGATAGATAAACGATACGAATAAGTTACCACAGTTATTCGTGCTCACCCTAATGATTGCATGACAGTTGCGAATGTTACGACCGACAGTTTTAATTAATTTAATCCAATCGGTTGTGTCATGCCAATTAGACGATACGAAGTATGGTGTTGCCAGCATAAGGGTTTATTTGGGCATGTTCGCAGAGGCTCATACTGATGGCTTTCATGCTATACTCCGGAAGAGAGCAACCTCGTTGCTAAACCGTGACCGTGGGAGCTCCAATGACATTCTGCGCGTTGTGGCAGGGCGAATAGACTGCTCCTACTTGATCCAGTGGATTCGGCTGCATAATAGTTTAGCGAAATAGTATAAGTAGTGTAAAGTCATTTTTCTTTTTTTGGTGTCAAATGTATATATGTGTGCTGACTCTAAATGTATTTTTATAATTCTTACTGTATGGACTATGTGTCTGAAATAAATGGTTTTATTATTGATTATTGTTATTATTCCGAAGACGTTGTAAATCCAGCATCGTCGCAATCGGTCAAGTCGGTCGAATCGGATATCTAACCGCATAAGCGTCGTAAATAACGGAGATGGCAAACTTTGAGGCTTTCTGGCGCGAGGTGCACGGGAGTATTCTGAAATAGTTTTTAAATACAAATATGTAAGTAAAAATAAGTTTTACATATATCTGCTTATTAAGATGGCTAATAGTGTTGGAACTTAGTGTCCTGGGGATCCAAAACACAATTATTCGATCCACAAACTGGATTATGGATTTGGGTTTGAAAGCTAGCAAACTAAAGTGGGAATGGTCAGGCCACGTGCTAAGAATGTGCCCCAATAAATGGACAAAAATCATCACCTAGTGGCTGCCTATTGGCAGACGTTGTCCAAGAGTCTGGCCTGGAAAACGATGGAGAGACGATCTAGATAGTTTTAATAAGGACTGGCACGCTCTGACCGCCGATAGGGACATTTGGAAGAGACCCTGTCCCAGCAGTGGGACAAAGTGGGACAATATTAAATAAAACCAAAATTGCGGTGGCTTACGATTAACCACTTCATTAATACGATTATGAAGAAGAAAAATGAATTCAACAGTTCGAGAATACTTTCTTATCATGTATGCTAGTTGAAGTTTCAGTTTTAGCTCTTCAGCGATATTGAAGTGTTAAGCGATTTATATTTATAATTTAACTCACTGAGCAAGCTTCTTTATTTTCCTTTCAATTGCTCTTAGCAATCAAAATACATTTCAATGTGTATGTTTTTGTATTATTTTTTATCTTAATAATTATCTGAATAATTCAAAAGTAATTCTTATGTGTATGTGACACATAAGAATTACTTTTGAATTATTTTTGTGGCCATAAATTATTTCCTTTCAATTTAAATTTGTTACTTAGTTATATGCTATATAAACTTACTTATTTCATGTTAAGTCAATTTAGTTTGTGTTGTTGGTGTGGCTATCTTCAAACCTCAATGGGACCCACAGAAAACCTACGCCATGGCTTGTAATGGGAATAATGGTGAATGGGGTACAATTTAGTTAAACCTTTATTTTCATTCTATATTTATATTATATTTCATTCTATTTTTACCTGGAAAGTTGTATCATGTGTCATATTATTGGTATTTTTTTTTGAGTTTTCTCTTTTATTTATTTTGTCGCACCGCCCACTAATCATTTCTGCTTAGCCCAAAGATATGACTGGTAGAAAATGCCATACGGCGATAAGTCCACCTTTTGTACATTTCAATTTTTTTTTGCAATAAACATTAAATAAATAAATAAATAAAGTTAGTTTTTATTATAATTTGAAGAAACCAGAATACTGTAGTGAACACCACAATTTGTCTGCGCACGGCCATTCGGCGCGCCTTCCGCGGGAAATGAGCGTATTTGTCTTACCTGCGGCGGGCGTGGGCGCTGTGACAGCGATTATCAAGTAGAAGTTTCTGGATGCGAATTGATAAAAGTGAAGATCTTTTATTGAAACAGGCTAGGCTAGCTAAGTATAATTATTACAAACCCTCGTGGTTTACTTGTACTAAGTTAGTTATGTGTTTTGTAACTGGTATTAGGTCCTTACATATGAAATTGGCGTTTTGTCGTACTGGCCACTTTGATCACAAATTTTTCCTATTTGGTTAGGAATTCGAAATTCAAATTTATACAGCTATTTCCACATGTAGTTGTGTTTCGTAAACCGTCATTCATTTGTTTTTTTACTTATCTTTTTTCTGTTTGCATCGCTCAATTTACAAAATGGAAAATTTGAAATATCGCGTTATTTACGAGTACGAGTTCCACCGTGGCACCAGTGCTGCGGAAACGGCTCGAAGGGTTAATGATGTGTATGGCGGTTGTGTCGCAAAAGAAAACACAGTGCGTTTTTGGTTCCAACGTTTTCGTTCTGGAAATTTCGACCTGCAAAACAAGCCCCGTGGACGGCCGGAGACCCAAGTTGATAATGAAGAATTGAAGGCTATTGTGGAAGCGGATCCATCGCAAACCACGTCCGAGTTAGCTGCAGGCTTTGGCGTTAGTGATAAAACTGTTTTAATCCACTTGAAGCAAATTGGGAAGATTAAAAAACTTGAAAGGTGGGTTCCTCACGAATTGAGTGAAGCAAACCGGCAAACGCGCGTCAACTGCTGCGTTACATTACTTGACCGGCACAATAACGAAGGGATTTTAAATCGAATCATTACCTGTGATGAAAAGTGGATTCTCTACGATAATCGGAAGCGCTCATCGCAATGGCTGGACCCTGGCAAGCCAGCCAAAGCCTGCTCCAAGCGAAAATTGACCAATAAAAAGTTACTTGTAAGCGTTTGGTGGACTAGCGCCGGCGTCGTTCATTACAGTTTTCTCAAATCTGGCCAGACGATTACGGCAGATATCTATTGTCAGCAATTGCAAACCATGATGGAAAAGCTAGTTGCTAAACAACCAAGGCTGGTCAATCACTCTACGCCACTGCTGCTTCACGACAACGCTAGACCACACACTGCACAACAGACGGCTAGCAAATTAGAAGAACTTCAATTGGAATCTCTAAGGCATCCACCGTACTCCCCGGACCTTGCTCCAACAGATTACCATTTTTTTCGAAATTTGGATAACTTCTTGCAAGGGAAAAAGTTCAACTCAGATGGGGCAGTCCAAGTCGCCTTCAAAGATTTTATTGATTCCCGTTCGAATGGTTTTTTTAGTAAAGGGATCAATGAACTACCTATGAGATGGCAAAAGTGCATAGATTACAATGGCTCATACTTTGATTAAATAAATATGCTATATAAAAAAATTTCGACTTTTTGTTCCTCCCATACAAAACGCCAATTTCATAGGTAAGGACCTAATATTTACATGACAATAAAGAGAAAAAAAAGTTACTATTGTAATTATAAAGACATGCCGTTCCTCTTTATTATAATATGTGTTCGTAAAGAGCCGTGCATGTTCTGAAATTACAGCTAGTTGCTTGTGTCATATGGATGAGGCAAAATCAAAGCAGATTCAACACATTATTAGTTATATGGTATGTTTTTTGAATTAACAGGTTTATGTGATACCTGTTAATTCAACAAACAAATTTTACAAACAATGCCACTGAGCTCGGGAAGGACAGAGTCGCATGGATTTGTTAATGAGCTATGGTTAAAAACAATATGTTTCCCCTAAAAACGATTTCGATTGGAACACTGATTATAGGCACTTTCAATACATGTTGTATAACACACAATTTTAACAACGATTATTTTTGCCTAGCCGCTGCAACTGAGACCACACCACACGCCGCAAGCTATGTATTCATAAATTCACTTACCAGCATTTATGAATGTTTAATGATTAAGGAGCTATGTGGCTTATGGTACTTTATTTTTTTTGCATTAACAATGCATATTTCTTTACAATGTAAAATTAAAACACACTTTAATAAAAATGGACGGCCACTGGCGGGACAAGAACCCGCACCTCTCGCAAACAGGGCGATCGCTTTCGCAATTGAGCTAATACCGTGACACTTAAACTCATCGGTCTGAATTTCTTTAAGTGCTCCTTAGGCTGCAGCCAGCCATGATTCATCATCACTGTTGCGGTTAGATATTAATAGCATTCGAATGAAATACCGTTTAGCTGTTTAACAATCGGTTAAGATTAATAAGAAGCACTTAAAAAAATTCGGACCTCATCGTAAGTGTCACGGTTAGCTCAATTGGGTGAGCAATCGCCCGTTTGCGAGATGTTTAGCTTCGAGTCCCACCTATGGCAGTCCACTTTTCTATAAGTGTGTTTTAATTTCACAGCTGTATGGCTCTCGCGCACGCTACGTAAGACCACAAAATAATTAGACCAACCTTTTACAATACTTTTTAGTAAGTGAACTGACGGTAGACCTTAATCCAGGCCTTTAAAGATTAAGGTGAAAAAAAAACAAGGCATCGTGTAAACATTTCAATGATATTTGCATAAGTATGATTTAGAGTTAGGAAGCCAAAGGGAAGCGCTTCATTCCGACAGGGTGTTATGGTCGGGGACCAAGGTCCGATAGACATCACTTTGATGTGTCTATCTATATAATTTAGAATCTAAATCCTACATTCCGCCTTTCATGTGCGGTACTAGGCTAACAGCGCCATCTAGCCTATGGAGCCGTATCATCGCTCGCTGTCGTGCTTGTTACCGTTAGGCATGCGCTTGTGATGGCGAACGGTAGAGGTCGCCAAAGATATTTTTATGATTGGCGTGTATGAAATAACAGGATAATAGGTTGTTACTGTTCATTTACTAAACACAGCTCTCATTTAAGTCTACAATTAAACCTGTTTTTTAATTTCAGATCATCTCCAAGGCTGGTTGGCTCTGAAGCGTCTTACAAACTAAGCCCGCATGAAATGGAGGCGCTGAATGCTGTAAGTTACACTTGTAATTTCGTAGTTTATGTATAATGCATGTTAGTTAATTATGAAAGCACTTATTTCAGTGTGAAATAAGTGCTTTCATAATATATTCTCGTACATTGAAGCTAGCCATGATTCATCAATGTTGTGGTAAGATACCTAAACATCCGAAAGAAAACACCTTTTCAGCAGTTTAATAATCGGTTGAGTGAATGAATTAGTAAATTCATTAAATTTAAGAAAATTGCATTGTTAATGGTAAAAAATTGAGTAACTTAATATATTCTCGTAACCCGTAGTAAGTACATAATCAATATTTAAAAACTTGTAGTAGACCGATTGTTTGATAACACATAAGATTAGGAACTCCATAGGCAATATAGGCAATAAATTTTTTCACTACATTTGTATGCCGACAAGGCTGATCACAGCGCACTCTTTATACCTGTATTTGTACATTGACATCTATTCACCTGTGTATCACAAATAAATAATTTGAATTTGAATCTAAATAAGATTACTCCATCAGTGGTCTAGGTGTGACTCGATGGGGCTCCACGACTTTTCATGACCAAAAAATAGGGACCACGCTTTTCTCAATCTGCGAAATGAGTTTGTCTTCGATAGAAAATATAAAAATTTAAGGTTACTAAATGTTCGCTTGACTCGTATATAAATGTTTATGAAGAAGACAAACAGCTTATAAAAATACATGTTTATGAATTTAAAATCACTTATAAACTAGCAAAAGTTGTAATAGGATATACTTTAAGGAACAAAAGATAAATATTCAGCCGCAAGTTACAAGTAGGTTTCCGCTCGAATATTTGCCTTACGATATTAATTCCGAGCTAGTTAATACGACTTATTTGTTTGGAGAAGATGTGAAGTTGAAGCTTACGCTAATAAACTTACAATTGCTTAAGTATAAAATGGTACCTTTTGACAGACATAATCGTGACTTTTTGGTCGAAGAAAGTCGAAAAAAACGGGCAAGATTGAAAACAAAAACCTATGTAAGTATGCCTTTGATAAAACGGGATTTATTGATATAAAAATAATCAACCCTCATGTGCGTTCACTCACGTACCTGCAAATAACGTTAAAAATGTAGAGCCACTTTAGTAGGTACTATGTCAAAATAACATTTGTTTTTTTTTTTCATTTTTTATTATTTAGTCCACCAACAATTGATACACTGACATTATAATTTAATACAAACAATGAACTATGGCTAAGTGTATTTTTAAAGGTGCATTTTTTGCAGAAAAACTTTATTAAAGTCAAAGATACTCATAACATCAACACTAGACATAAAAATAGACTCTTCTTACCCCCTTCAAGAATCAAACTGTTAAATACTAGCCCATACTATATGGCTGTCAAAATTTTCAACAAATTGCCATCTCATATCCAAAATGAGCCAAATGTAAAAGTTTTTTCAAAAACCCTACGATCTCACCTCGTATCAAAATGTTATTATTCAATAGTTGAATACTTTGACGATTAATAAGAAATTCTATCTGCTCTATACGTTTAGTCTAACCTACTTTACTCACATTAGTTTTGAATAATAACTGGTCTCATTTTTATTTTTAAATTCATTAATTCTCAAACTTGCCAAATATTTGACAAATATTTTAAATAGAAATGGTATAAAAGCTAGGTAACAAATAAATATATTTTGTGCTTATTATAAGCTATATAGAAGAAGAGAAGTCTCCTATCAATCATTCTGTAAAAACCTGTCTTTGTTACATTGACTTGGCTTATATTTTCTGTGACATGGCACTAAAGTGCAATATATTTTAACACGCTTTTATTAGATCGGGGTGTGTATGTATGAATGTATGTAACGGAATGTTTGAGCTCAATTTTCACAAACTTCCAGAAATCGGATTAATTTGAAACTTTGCACACGTTTATGAGTTTATCGCGCTCATTTATGAGATTGTAAGGACGTACCGTATCTTCCTTTCTTTGGTTTGATCTAAGCAAGCAACCCATTCATCTCGAACTGCAACAGTTACAGCGGCAGAGCCTCGGGAACGACCATATCTGCACTGGCGCCGGCCTGTATCTGAAAAGCCATTGTATTATGGCCATTTATGAACAAAAACATATTCTAGATACCCCGCCGTAGCCTCTACTCTTGAAACCGTCTTTTATTGACGTGACAACGTCTTATAAATTGGTTTGCCGGGTGACACTTCAAGAAACTGCGTTACGCTGCTCCGCTCACGTTCCGCGCTCACAATGAGAGCGAGTGAGAGGCACGCGTCCCTTCGACTTGGGCATGGTTAGCCCGCCTAAGAGCGAGTGAGACAGACATAAAAAGTGAAAGGCACGCGTCCCTTCCACTCGAGCACAGTTAACCCGCCTAAGAGCGAGAGAGACAGAGCGAGAGAGAGAGAGTGAGAGAGATAGGCATACACACCGGTTCATGTTATACGAATGAATATTCACATTAAAATTATTTTACCACTCAAAGTCGTTGTCACCCGTGTAAAACTTTCGCCCGTATACCGACTTTACAAGCAACCAATTTTTTTCGCAACTTCAGCTATTTTAACAGCACCGACTATTCTGTAAGAAGAATATTTATTATAAAGCTGAAAAAGAGAATTATTTTGATTTTAATTTCCACTAAACCACGCCAACGCAGGAACCCAAATACATCCAATCGTAACCACTTAAAAAACTAGAGCTGGAAGTCGCAGGACTTACAATACAATTCACAACGTGACACAGAGTATGTTTCCTGCGCTGGCGTCGTTTAGTGGAAATTTAAAGCAAAATAATTCTATTTTTCAGCTTTAGTCAAGATTTCCGCGCAAAGGTACGCCTCATTCCATCAAATATATGTATCATAGTTTTACTTAAGTTAAAAAAAACATCGAATAAATAATGGACATATGGCCAATAGGAGCAACTCAACGTAGATTCTGCGGAATCATGTAATTTGGTGACAAGCAAGACTATTTTATCCCCCGAATAAAAATAAGGGTGTTATAAGTTTAACCCTAATGTCTGTTTGTGTGTGTATGTTTGTTTTTTTGTGTGCTTGTTGTTGTGTGCATCGTAGCTTCTAAACAGATGGACCGTTGTCAAAGCAGTTTTATTCGAAAGGCAATTTAATGAAGCATACCTGGCTTATTTGTTTTTTTTTTACAAGAAAGTAAACTTTTAAGGTTCTGTTTTTTTATGTCTAGAAATCGAACTAGAAGAGTGTTTACGCCAAAGTAGACCATGATGCTTATATACATAGTCAAAGATAATAGAAAGGCCTTTTCATTATCTTTGTGCATAGTACGACCGCTTGGTGCAGTGGTCCACAGGTCGGATTTGGAAAACCAAGGGTCGCGGGTTCGATCCCCGCACAGTACAAGCATAAGTGTGCATGAACATGTGTGTTTGTACTGGTCTGGGTGTTTTCTATGTATAATATGTATTTATTTACAAAAAAGTATTTAAGTATGTTTATCCGTTGTACCCATAACACAAGCCTCGTAGCCTTATTTGGGACCAGAGAAGTGGTGTGATTGTTGTGAAATATTTATTTAGTAATATTAGGACCGGTTGTTCAAAATGTAAATAAAACCTCTAGAGTAGGATCCTTTGTTCGAATTTGTAGCTCTAATTGTGCGACATAAAGGAAGTCCACTTTCTTTGGTCAGTGACTAAACTGACCTTTTACTTAAAAGGGCCACTGTTTTAAGTCTTTGCACGTAAGGATTTCAACAGCACGACGATACACATAGCCTTTTTAGATCTTTCGAAAATCATTTTAGATTTATAAAGAGTTGAGCATTTGTTGAACAGATTTAAATTAAAACGATCAGATGTTGGTTCATCTTTTGAACAGACAATTTGTCAGGTAAGAAAAACTTTTTGAGTAATTGATAAAAAATAAGTGTAGGTACCTACTCTGTTTTGACGAGCGAGACGATAACTTTCAATTTTACTAATTGTACCTATACGGCTTATGACCGAAAATTGCGCACTATCAGCATTTCCCCAAATGAAGTGTAATATTTTGAGTACACTATAAGCATTCGTCGCGTGTGTACTCATTTGTTTTATCATTAATCAATAAAAAAAAATTGTATCATATCATTTTTTATTCTTCTTGCCAACTATATGATGATAACCACAATAGTAGCTGACCTTAATTTCTTTCCTGTAAAAATGACAAATGAGATTTTTCGATCTTGCTTTACTTATTTTTATAATATTCAAAGTGATAATAATAATAATAAATCTTTATTTGCTTAAAAACATTATTCGTAGGTGGTACAGTTCAATAAATGCACATGTTTTGCTCATGATTAGCATGCAAATTTAAATTTTAGTTACGGACTTTTTCATTACGTATTGTGAAACTTTAGTGTTCACTTTGGAATCTAAATGTACCACCACAGTTCTCAGCAAATACAATTTCTCAACACCTGTCAAGTCAAATCAACCTTCGCCATCAAACATCTCAGTTTCAATGCAATCTAATGCGCCTTAGTTACACCCCCGTGCCTCGGTGCGCACGTTAAGCGTTGGTCCTGCGCCTGATCTCTCTCCGGTCATGTCGGATTGCCGTCTCACCGAACTTTGAGAGTGATGGAACAGTGAGTGCACCTGTGTATTGCACTCACACTTGTGCACTATAATATCTCCTGCGTAGTTGGCTGATCTCTGTTGAGATTGGCCGCCGTTGTCGAAATCGACCAGGAGACTATTATTAATGCGCCTTAGTATTTCAATCGGGCTCGCTTTGTCTCAGTCTGCAGCATTACCGGGGAGATGTATTGCCTAAGATTAATCCCTTCGCCACGTGGCGCCACGACCCTTCCGCCTAATTCGCCTCCGTTTGCTGAGTCAGGTGGGGCATAGTCAAAATACAAGCGGTAGGTAAGGTTTGATTTCTTGACAAAAAGCTGTTTTGAACACGAATCATGAATTGGGTAGGATTGAAAGTTGTAATAAATTCGGACGGCAGATGAGTTTGAAATTGGATGATTGAGTGACGAAATATAGGATGGATGAGAGAGAAAAACATACTGCGCCACCCCAGATAACTTGGGATAACGGCAAGTGAATTATGATCAAAGTAGTAATATATTTAGTACTTTAAATAAAAATACATTGGTGGAAGAAAGTCCACCAAACCGCACTGAGCCCGCGCGGTGGAATATGGCTCGGACCACTTCGTAGTTCAGGTGATGCCCGTGCCCAGCAGTGGGACACAAAAAGGCTGATCATAATGATGATTTTATATTGTCATCTGAGTTTTCAATGTTTCTAAATTGACGACATTACCTGTGTTATATGTATCTTTGAATTTATTGAAATATTTTCCATCGCATATTTCTTAAATTTATATGTGTTTAACGTTTAAAGTGAAAAAAAAAAAACACTCGGAATCTTCAAACGAAACCGGAAGCTGAAACGAATAAATTTAAAAATAAATCGTCATTGGTTACTGCATTCCCATATACTGTGGCTTAGCTTAATAGAGTGTGAATTTATTTATCCGTCGGTTTCTGGATGACTCTCCACCGGCTAATGTTCCGATTAGGCTATTGACTTTGCGAGGAAGTTAATTTTGATTTGTGAACTTGTAATAAACTGGCAATCTTCTTAATTTTACCAGGCTTACCCAAGATGTGGAGTTTGTTTGCTATCGTTTATTGTGATTATGATAATGTACATTTCGTAGTATTTTAGTAGAAAAATTATTAAGCTATTTATTTATCATTACATCATTGGTCATCGCAGAATCAACTCATCTGTGTTTGAAACATTACTATCATGATATTCCTGTTTTTGTGATGTCCAGTAGGATATTTAAAAAATAATGTTATAGAAAAGATTCGTGTAACATAATTGTGTAACACATTACATTACAAAGGTAACAAGAATTAGCCTTGCTTCCAAAATCGCATTATAATCGCATTAAAATTTAGAAACTTTACATCAAAAATCATAAAGTCACCCAATCCAATTAGCATACGCCGCTAAGCACGGGACGACGGCAATCGGAATAATCGAACCCGGAACCTCGCACCATATCCATTAGCTCATTAGCGTCTTTTCAGGGGTATCCCGGCGGAACAGTCGGGGTTCCGATGAATAATCCCGGTTCCTAGCAGTTACAACGCATCGGCTAGACGTTTGATCAACCTTTGATTAGCTTGTGGGATAACAGCCAGTACAGTTTGTGCTTTTTTTTAAGGTTATTAAAACTAAAATTCAAAAACCTGCGACATGAGCCAGGAAAATAACTGGTGAGTTTCAGAGGCTGAACGGATTATAATCAACTATAGCTAAAAACCACCGTGATTAAACTGTTTTTCGAATGAAAAGAACAGCACTGAAACCGGTCTATCCTTTTTTACGGATTGTTTCGCGATCTATTTACATTTTAACTTTAACCTGACGTTTCCTGACGCTATTCAGCGTCCGTGGTCACAGGTAGACAAAGGTTTTAAAAAAAGTAAATAGATCGCGAAATAATCCGTAAAAAAGAATGGACAGATTTCAATGCGGTTCATTTCATTCGAAAGATAGTTTGATCACGGTGGTTTTTAGCTATAGCTGGTCATAGTTGGTTATAGTCTGTATCATTTCAATGTCTACTGTTAATGTCAGCGTTAGTGAAAAACTGACAACGTAGGTTTTTAAATCAAGCTTTTATTTATTTATTAGGTTTACCAACAGTTTCATGCATCGATACAAGTCTTAAAAGTCTTAAACTACAAATACATTATCGTCACCGCCCCCTAATCGTTTAAGCAGAAACGATTAGTGGGCGGTGACGACAAAATAAATAAGAGAGAAAAAACAAAAAAATAAAATAATATGACACGAGATGAAATATAAAATATACAATATTACAATATATAATCCAGCCCAGCCCTATAACTATTATCTGTATACTAAAAAATCAGCCCAGATGCCGTGGCAGCTTGTAAGTGAGGCAGTACGTAATATGACAGTGTTCAGTGACAATCATCAGTGTATATCAATTTTTAGTGTATGCTTTGTTGTTTGTCCTTAAAGGTATGACTGGTAGAGAATGCCCTACGGCGTTAAGTCCACCTTTTGTACAAAGTTTTGTTGTGCAATAAAGCTTAAATAAATAAAATTATTTCTTTAAAGAACATACTAAATACATAAACTATTCACTGGTAAACACCACATTCTATATCAAACAGACTAACATTAAACTTTCGCAGTAAGTAACCTGTCTTTTCTTTTTAGTCTACGTATAAGCAATGACTGTGATTGAGACGTACCCGGCCGTGGTTGATCCTTACGTTTCGCTAAACACATTATGTGGAGGTGTTTTTACGCAACTGTCGAAGGAGGGTTACGCTTTTTGCTATGGAAATATGGCAGTCACTGGCCTGGATTAGCCTTTTGCTGTGAATCCGTTTGGAAACGTGTCGAGGTTTGGGATTTGATTTTGGAAATAAGCTAACTCCGTAGGAGACATTTTCGATCACACTTCAACTTTTTGGGCGTTGAGATATACATATATATTCCATTTTACGTCTGATAATACGAGAGCTATCCCTTCAGGCATTAGGATTAAAAATAAAAATGGTAAAAAATGGCGCTATATAGCGCGAGTATAGAAGGTCAAATACATTTCCTAAAAAGCCACCTATCCTAAAAAGGCTACAGTGTTGTAAAATCATTTGTTGAAAAACCTACATGAACTTAATCCTTGATTTTTTTTTAATTCACTTGGGGTTTTAGTAAGAGTAGTGCATATCAAACAGCTTGTTGCACTTTTATTACTATAATAGTCCTCCTGGCCGATTTCGACCACGGCGGCCAATCTCGTCAGAGATCCGCCAACTACGCAGGAGGTATTATAGTGCACAAGTGTGAGCGCAATACACAGGTGCACTTACTTTCCATAACTCTCAAAGTTCGGTGAGACGGCAATCCGACATGACCGGAGAGAGATCAGGCGCGGGACTAACGGCTTAAGGTGCGCACCGAGGCACGGGGGTATAAAACCGCCAACTTCCCGACTAGTAGCTGTTTTTGAGAATTTCATGACAGAAAATCTCAGAATCAATTTTGGTTCGACCTAGGATTCGAACCCAGGAACTCTCGGATGTAAGGCAGAAACTTTGCCACTACACCAAAACGAGGCAGTCACTTGAAGTTGCACTTTTGTGATGGGTTCTATTCAATTGGGCTAATAAAGTTTTTGGTTCAAATACATTTCGAAAAAGCGATAAAAATAGATGTTTAATTTGACAAATAAATACATAGGTAGTAGTAATATAAGTCAATGAGTAATTGAAGTAGGTAAATAAAGACACTTTCTCTTTAACACTTAATTACTCTGAAACTTGAGCTTATTTTAAGCTATTTACAGCTCTTTTACAGACGTATAAATGTAAGCACCCTAAGCTCGACCTAGATTCTGAACAACGTACCTACGAGGCATTTAGAGAATTAATGTGCTTACATGAAAGCTATTTACGAGTAAATAAACCAGGTCATAAAGTAGCATGAAGTGTAGAATAGGATAGTACAGGATAAAATACCAACGATTGCTTTTTTTTTATTTGGGATAGATTTGCTCTTGACCCAAGACTAAGCCCAACGAGGCAAAGACTGAGTCTAAGATGGAGCGGAGCGAGTTCGCCTAGAAGATGCCTGTTCACTCTAGCTTTGAAGATTCCTAGGTTGTAATTGCAGGGGAACACTGATGCAGGTAATGAGTTCCACTCTTTTGCAGTGCGCTTCAGGAATGTAGATGAGATGCGTTTGGTTTGTGTCAGTGGAACATCGATGGAATCCCGTGGTACGTCTGGTAAAAGGGGGCCGGCTGAATAAGCTTGTGTAGTTCATGACCACACTCGCTCAAGTAAAGCCGGCGACTTTGCGGCGATGAGCCAAGCTTTGGAACTGCGTGTTTACAAGCTTTTCGTCACCTATGCGTCTCTTGGCTCTGCGTTCAAGTGTTAGGGTCCTATCGATAGATTAAACAAAAAAAGCGGACTGTAATTTAAAGGTGCTGTTATTCGCCCTTAAATAATACAGTGAATATCTTGGATCAAAATCGCGACAGTAGTGTAAATAGTCCGAGTGCTCGAAGGCGAATGTGAAGCAAACGTTCGGCTCGGCCGCGAGCTGTACGGGCGCGATCGTACAGGCTCGGGTGACATCGGTGTTCGCCGCTTGCGAAGATGAACGATTTTGCACGAAGTCCCTAACAAGTAGTGTATGTTAATACGGCCATCATACAATGTTTAACTGTCATTTACCCCTAAAGTGGTATCAAAGCGGCAGTTGATGTATCAAGCAATGGGAAGGGTCCATAATTTATACCCGAACCTGGAGGTAACCATATTATCTGCGGAATTTTTATAACAGCACACGTTGCTTGAAGAATGAATTTCAAATGGCGTCGGAAGTTTGTGTGGGGGAGCAAATCCCATACCTCTACTAACGGTTTTTATAGGAAATTTAAAAGTACATTATTTTCAGAAACGAGGTTGATAAGTGCGTCGTGCGAGGCTGTAGGCAAAAAGTTTTTAGGTAGGTATCGTAGGCGTTGATGGGTAATTGCCTAATTACCCCGATCCCCGAGTCCTCCGTCCCGGAGAAACCCGAAGATAGCTTTTTTTTTTACTTTTTTAGTTCATGAAAATAAAAATAAATCGGGGTCCTCCGCGACCGGGGCGTCGGGGTACGGAGTAATCAGGGAATAACCCGATTTGACGACATCTTAGGGTCAGTACTCTGCACATTTAATTTTAGCAATGTTCATTTTAAGCCCAGCGCAAATGTTTATTTAGGGCTCAGGACACACATTAAGGTGGGTACTGACCAACGTTACGAGGTGTAATGTAACATTCGCATGTAGTGTGTACGCATCGAGCAACTTACGCTGTGTTTTAAAATCGGCGTAACATGCTCGTCAAAACTCTGTGCCCCGCTTTGGCCGTTATTTCACTCAAGATGGCCGACAGCGAGGACGTGTTGGTATCTTTACTAGCAACGAGCGGCTCGTTGCTCGCTGGTTTTTTTCCGTAACACGGCGTACTGACTGCACGAATGCTCGCGGTGTAACACAGTACATTACGCCCTGTATCGCCGGTCAGTGCCCACCTTTAGGCATACTGCCGCTGCGACTTGGGATTTTTAGCGAATGAGGCGTGGCTTTTGGTTGACACATTGTCAGAAGCGAGTCGCGATGACAAAAAATTGCAGGTACTCACCGAGCCTAAACTGTTATATTAAGTAGTTATACATTTAAAGAATGTAACGAGAAATACTTGATATACCTATACATAATTTCGATTGTAAAATATTGTTCTTCTATTATTAAAATGCTAAATTACTAATGTTAAAATGTAATATACTTCATATACCTGAAAAAGTGAAACATAGAGTTCGCATCTAAACAACCCACAACCTCTGTATGTACTATGTCTATGAAGAAATAAATGATTATGATTATTATGATTATGAGATTTCAGTATTACCTCGGGTATAACAATGTTTGGTACGTACGATATCACACAGTGCCAAATCAGGCTTAAATTCTTCACCGGTACCTAAGCCCAACGAGGCAAAGACTGAGTCTACGATGGAGCGAGCTCACCTAGAAGATTTCCTGTTCACTCTAGCTTTGAAAATTACTAGGTTGCATTGCAGGGAAACACTTCTATTACAGAGGAACTAGAAATTGGTTCTAGTTATAGAAGCTTGCAACACGCATCTAATAAGCGTTTTAGAGTTTCGATCGAGTTTTCTTGGTAAGGGTTTTAGGGTGCAAAAATCTTTAAAGAAAATACGTCCTGCATCGAAGTTGAAGTATGATGTTATGCGAAGTGATCGCTGGTAAATGATAAATTGATACTTTGATTTATTACAAACAGTACGTTTTCAGTTTCACTTTTGCAATTTTATATTTTGATAGGTAGGATTGAGTTTATGCAAGCTGGCAGGTCGCAGGAATTAGGTATATAAATATTTAGAAGAATATAGAGGTAGGTACCGATTTTTGTCTTGCCAAAAACTGCCAAATGAGTATATGAGTATGTGCGAGTACATACAATACTCATTTGGCCTACATACATAATTTATTTTATTTAATGAAGAACGTAGGTAATGAAAATATACCAACGCCTTACTTATACGACGAAGTGACTTATGTTAAATGTTTTATTTAGATAACAATCTTATGATTGTTAAGCCCTCATATTTAAGAATGCATTACCCATTTATCAATCTTCTTCTTTATAAAAATGAATTTCTGTTCGTTAGTTTCGCTTAAACTCGAGAACGGCTAAACCGATTTCAATAATTTTAGTCTCGAAATATACGTTGAAGTCCAGGGAAGGCTTAAAAGATCAGATTATTTAAAAAAAAAAACAACGGGCAGGACAACGTCTGCGAGTCCACTAGTAATTAAATAATTTTATTAAACCATAGGAAATGTTCCCACACAGTTTTGGAAACTAACAGAATCACTTCCCCGTCACGGTTGAGTTCCAGAATCGCCCCCCGACAACAAATGCTCGTTCCGCGTCAATTTGTCGGTTCGTCGTTAAAACCCCGTTTCCGCTAGTGTTGCTATTATCAATCAATCGAATACTAAAATAATACATCTCTTGTGAAGTCCCAATGTGTGTAAGTCCTAATAGTTTTCGGATTGTTTAAAAGACAGTTAGTTAAATTACATTTGGTGTAAATTTCAACCAATATACAGTCATGTTGCCTTCGTTGCAGCGATGGAAGCAGATATGCTTATATCATACAATTCGTAAACAGATCGCATGCATGCAAATGTCGGCGAATTTGTATCATACATTGGAGTAATCAGTAATATTCATCCTTCACATTCAGCATTCTTCTTGGCAGCCTAACCTACTGCTACAGATATTAAAATATGTGTAATCGAAGTGACTTGCATCTTATAATATGCGGTGACCGTTTCAAGATGTTAGGTAAACGTAGTGTGGGACGCCCCCCGGCTAGATGGACAGACGACCTCAAGAAGGCAGCAGATAGTGACTGGATGCAAAGGGCGGGAGATCCTGCGCTCTTTGGGGGAGGCCTACGTCCAGCCGTAGACTGCTACAGGCTGATATGATGGTGATGGTGATGATGTTTCAGGGCCTGCCCATTTTGCCAGGGGAAGTTATTTTTACCATACCAAGAGCCTAGCGGGTGCCCTCAGCTGGCAACACATCTGAATCGTACTTTTTAACTTGTTAACTCGATAGTACAACACTAGTGTCTCTTATTAATTTTTGCTCCCCACGCACTCGACATCCGGAGGCAACGCGCATTGCTGTACAAATGATTCGGCGCCGATTCGATCAAGGGAGACACGGGAAAGGTGGGATGCGGATATGAGATAAACTTTGTTTTGTATTTTGAGTAGAAAAGTAACTACTGGAGAAAGAAAAAAGATTTTCAAAAAGCTTTAATAGTCAAATTGTGCAGTACAGTATTAGTTTTCTTGTCCATTACACCAAAGTGGTCGGCATATTAATACATGTCTTATCTCTAAACGTAATGGCACCAACCTCCAGGCCATTAACCAGAATTACTGTAGTTTTTCTATAGCTTACTTCAGTTCTCCCTGACATCTGAATACATTTTAAAGGTCAAATTAATAACCTAAAATTACTCGGAGACACATGGGTCAAACCTCATTTTCGCTCCATTACCGCCCTCAAACGGCTTCACAGCATCCCTTTTGTCAATTTAAGGATAATAAACGAGCATAGAGCATCACCCCTCAACGTCACATTTTGCAAAAAACACAATTAAAATTAATTGGGCTCATTTTAACCCCGTGAATAACCCTGAAACATCTGGTCCACCCTCTGAATAGTGAAACAGACAAACAGAACAACACATCTGCCTGACAGCAAATAGTTAAAGTTGACTAACTGTCGGCTAAACTTGGAGTTATTGTTTAAGTTTAACTCTAATAGCTGTCAAAGATTTTGCGCTGAAACTTTGGGACACACGCAAAAGTGAATCTATAAAACAATGGATAAGCTTTTTTTTTAAAAAAATATTTTATTTATTTATTTATTCAAGTTCTGCACAAACATGTGTACATTGGTGGACTTAATGCCGAAGACATTCTCTACCAGTCAACCATAGGGCCAAGCAGAGAAAATTTAGGCGGTGCACATAAAGTAAAAAGTAAAAACAAACAATTTAACGGAAGTTATTTAAGTACAAAATAAAATTATAAACATACAAACTAATAATAAATAAAATATTACGTCACTCAATGTCTTCAAGAAAATGACCTCAGCGAGGTTGAATCACTCATTTAAATACTTATAACTTATTTAACTAGCCAACCTTTAAAACTTTCTTTATCGCGAAAATAGAATATTCATTCATTGTGTATGAGTGTTTGCGTGTACCGAAAAAATGACTTATTTTAGATGACTGTTATCTCGACGGCGAATGCATTGAAATCTTTAAAAAGCATTGTTCTCATGAAAGTGACCTAGTTAACATTTTAATGGACAGTAGACTGCTATAGCAGTTATAACAATAAAAACATCTATTGTGTCTGGCTTTCGTCCGTCAAAGTGTTAATAAGTCTTAGTGAGGTTAAAGATCTTTAAACTTTAAACCTTATGAGGACACATGTGTGTTCCCATTTATTTTACAATTATCCATAGTTTTATTCTTATAAAAACGCACGAATCTAAAGAAGGGAAATCAAAGCATAACAAATGCAAAAAACACATTAACAATCTTACCATAATTATTTATTTAGAAGAAAAACTAATCAGGTGATGTTAGCATAGTCAGAGAAATTGGCATTTATTAATTTGCTACCACATTTCTGAAAAGGCACAACAAACCACACGTACATATGTATTCATAAACACTTACACTGTTCACTATCAACGTGGCATGTTGACGTTGATCTGCAAGACAGCAATAATATTTGGACTTGGTTCCGGGTTCGGTGCTAAGCCAGACAAGTGTTTACGTTTGTTAACTGACAATTCCGATATTATTGTATTATATAAATGAAGTAATTACTCATCTTCAGTTCACTTTGTGCTATTTTAAAATTGTTAATTATCGAACAGGCAACGTTAACTCAATCTGTGAATTTATGTAAATATATACGAGTAGTTCTCTTGGCCGATTTCGACCACGGCGGCCAATCTGAAAAGAGATCAGCCAACTACGCAGGAGATATTATAGTGCACAAGTGTGAGCGCAATACACAGGTGCACTCACTGTTCCATCACTCTCTCTCAAAGTTCGGTGAGACGGCAATCCGACATGCCCTGAAAGATCAGGCGCAGGACCAACGGCTTAACGTGCTTTCCGAGGCACGGGGGTGTAACACCGCCAACTTCCCGACTCCGAGCTGTTTTTTGAGAAATTAATATGTAAATATCACACCCATAGCAGTTCGCCCTCTTCCTGTGTGTTACATGGCTACAATGTCCTTTTTAAAATCTTTATTTCTTTTATTTGGGATAGGTTTGCTCTTGACCCAAGACTAAGCCCAACGAGGCAAAGACCGAGTCTGGAGCGGGAGACGATGGATAAGATGGAGCGAGCTCACCTAGAAGATGCCTGTTCACTCTAGCATTGAAAATTACTAGGTTGTGATTGCAGGGAAACACTGACGCAGGTAGTGACTGAGATTTTGTACCACAAGCATGTTACTCGTAGTGTAAAATAAATAAATATACAACAACATCACATACATTGATCTGACTCCGTGGTAAGTACATTAAGCACTTGTGTTACAGGTATCAGAATCAACAGTGGTATTACAAATAAACTTAAATAAATACAAATAATATCCAGATCAGTACAAACAGACATGTTCATGCCCACAAATGTTTGTACAGTGCGGGGATCTAACCCGCGACTACTTAGTTAATAGTCAACTTCTTGACCATTACAACCAAGTGGTTGTCAAAGTGTATAGATGTACACTACCTTAAGAACTCTTAAAGAGTTATCTTTTTAGTAGTACCTTTGCAGAAGAGGACACTCATCAAAAAAGTATCACTTTTTGCAAGTCCACAAAACTTAATCTGCACAAAATTACCTCTAAAGTAGTTACCACAAACAAATTGTTTCACCATCAATGTATCATCAAATTGTACATTTCAACCAAGACACAGTCATGTTCTCTCCGACGGGAGCAGAAATGCGAGTAACGTAACATACAATTCGTAAACAGATCGCATGCATGCAAATGTCGGCGAATTTGTATCATTTATGATGGACTGGAAAGCGGGAGTACCACGGGTCCTCGATAGTTTCACGAAAAGTCTTGAATGTTCATATTCATATTCTTTTATTTGCCAACTAAGTGTTAAATACATACATATAGCAGGTCTTATGCTAGACAATTGCACTTATAACTTAGTAACCCTTTCAGTTTGGGTATTGCAAAAATTATTAAAAATGATTACATTATTTACATGAATGAATGAATGAATATTTCACAACAATCACACCAATTCTCTAGTCCCAAATTAAGCTACGAGGCTTGTGTTATGGGTACAAGACAACGGATAAACATACTTAAATACTTTTATTTTTTTGTAAATAAATACATATAATAAATAGAAAACACCCAGACCAGTACAAACACACATGTTCATGCACACTTATGCTTGTACTGTGCGGGGATCGAACCCGCGACCCTTGGTTTTAGAAGTCTGACATGTAGACCACTGCACCAAGCGGTCGTCACATGTTATGATTGTTACAGTTTTTTTAACCGCCGACGAAAGAGTGCTATAAGTTTGACGCCTATTATGTTTGTGTGTTACGTGTCTGTTTTTGTATGTGTTAGTTTGCGGCATCGTAGCTCCCGCACGGATGGACCGATTACAGTGCGTTTTTTTCATTCGAAAGATAATTTAGACACGATGGTTCTTTAGCTGGTAAAATCCGTCTAAACGTTAAAATCACTAAGTGTTTTCCTGCTTCATGTCTGGGGTTTTTCAAATTAAAAATTTAAGTTTTTACTTTAAGGCTTTGACTTTATGTGAACTTGTCTTGCTAGTCTTTGCAGAAGCACTTAGAAAATATTACGCGTATTTATTAAAAAAAAACTTGTTAATTTAAACGTTTTTTTTTAATACTTATAGCTCTAGATGAAACCAAACAACTCAGACCAATAGCATTTATAAGGTCATGTAAGAGAATGTTTCACGTTACAAAAATTTCATTGCTATGATGAAACTAAGAAAAAAAAATTGTCAATAAAATATAATATTAAAAAATGTATGATGTATAATGTAAAGGAGATTCCATCCATAAGTTTTTTTTTTAAAAAGGTATCATGGAGCAAATAAACGATATTTCATAATATTAAAATACATAGGAGCGGGTGTGTATGCGTGAGATAGAACCGTAGTAGTCCCTCGGCGAGTTGACACCACAAGTGTGAAAAGCATACGATTCCACGTATGCAAATATCTGAATCTGCTTATCAAGTTTTTGTTCGCGGTGCACTGCGATGGCAGCGCATAGATGCACTGCAAAACAAGTCAGAAAGAGCGGTTTTTTTTTTCAAAAAACTAACTTACCGTTAACTTTGTCCACAATAATTTATATGACAAAACAACGTTTGCCGGTTCAGCTAGTAATAATATTATATATAACAACATCACATACACTGAATCTATGGTAAGTAGATTAAGCACTTGTGTTACAGAAATCAGAATCAACAGTGGTATTACAAATAAACTTAAATAAATACACAACACCCAGACCAGTACAAACAGACACGTTTAATGCACACAAATGTTTGTACAGTGCGGGGATCGACCTGCGACCTCTTGGTCTATAGTCAACTTTCTTAAACATTACACCAAGTTATCGTCGTATTTTGAAAAAAATAAATAATTCAGTCTTCTGCTACTTTTTTTATTGTGGTATCGGCCTTTTACTGTTGCAGAGCACGACGCATGCATTGTAAAGCTTTGTTCCTGAGACTTGGAACGCTTTCAATTTTATACCATGTTGGCCACATGAATGATGGCTTGACATGGTTCTTAGAATACAAACCAGTGATTTAACTGTATTCTTTTTATTGGTAATTTATCCCGCAGCGTTCATACTTCTCTTATATATAAAAAAGAATTGCTGTTTGTAAGTCCCGCTAAATCACGAAAACGGTTGGACCGAATTCAATAATTGTAGTCTCGAAATATTTGTGGAATTCCAGGGAAGGTTTTAACGATGAGAAAATATGGACAAAATGCGAAAACAGCGGGCAGGACAGCGTCTGTTGGGTTATTTTAGTTTACTTTATATATTTAACTTTTATTGCACAAAACTATGTACAAAAGGTGGACTTAACGCCGTAGGGCGTTCTCTACCAATCAAACCTTTGGGCTAAGCAGAAATGATTAATGTGCGGCGCGACAAAATAAATAAAGTAGAAATCACAAAAATAATAATGCCAATAATATGACATATGAGATTAAATATAAAATAATATAATATATATCTAGAAATACACACAATATACTCTAAAAAATAAATATATGACGAAATGTTTAAGAAAGATCTATTACGAGTATATCTGCAATAAAGTAAGAAAGTGGGTGCAAATAAGTTTCTTGAATGATATTTTACAGTTTTGATCATCAAGGGATGTTTGTTTAAAATTATTTGTAATGTTTAATTAATAATAAACCAATATCCGTTATTTGCCAGTCGAAAAAATCTACATCGACACGAAAACTTGACCTAACTGAACATACGACGACCGCTTGGTGCAGTGGTCCACAGGTCGGACTTCTAAAACCAAGGATCGCGGGTTTGATCCCCGCACAGTACAAGCATAAGTGTGCATGAACACTTATGCTTATGAACACTTATGCTTATGAATACTTATGCTTATGAACACTTATGCTTATGAACACACATGTGTTTGTACTGGTCTGGTTGTTTTCTATGTATAATATATATTTATTAACAAAAAAAAGTATTTAAGTATGTTTATCCGTTGTCTAGTACCCATAACACAAGCCTCGTAGCTTAATTTGGGTCTAGAGAATTGGTGTGATTGTTGTGAAATATTTATTATTTTTATTTCTTGTACGTAAACACGAAAAAGTATTTCATACTTGAATCCCCTCGTTAATAAAAGCACCTTTACATGTACACCGTGCATATTTCGAGCTGTACAATCAGCCGCACAAATCCACCCACCTTTATTTTTCACCAACCTTGTCACCTGGCGTTAAGTTTCAGAGTACAGTCGGCCTCATAAAACCAGATCGAGCATTAAGCCCTTGACTCGGTGCATCGCGCTATCACACGGGTGTCGTCGCGACCGCACTCATTACTGCTACAGAGCTCCGAAATCGCTGGATGTGAAAGTGGTTGTAATTTTTCTTATTCAAGTAAAGTAAGCAGGTGGAAAGATTTGGGGGAGGCCTTTGCCCAGCAGTGGGATGATATAGGCTAAATAAACAAAATAAAAAAAATCAAGTAAACGTTATAGTATTTTTGCTAAGTACGTATCACTGTATAGTATAAAGCAAAGTCGGTTCTTGCGTCTGTATCTATGTCTGTATGTATGTATGCTTATACCTCTAAAACTACTGTACGGATTTTGATGCAGTTCTTTTAAATAGATAGAGTCGTTCAGGAGGAAGGCTTATAACAGGAGAACGTCTGCCGGGTCCGCAAGTAGACAATAAATGATTTCTAAGAAGGACAGAATATTGTGCATCATCTAGGCATTTTTTAAAGTCGTGGCAATGTAGTTATATATCCGTTTGTGTTTGACTGTAAGGAAAAGGTAAATTCTGAGTAGACAAGACTACACTGTAGGTATAGGGATTAGTGTTTCTGAGGAAAGTGACCAACCTTACTGTAAGATATTACAGGGTGTTTGCTAGGAACATATGTAGCTACATTACACAAAAAAAACCCAGTACCTCAAAAGTGCTTTTACAAAGATACAGTGTAAAACATGCTAAGGCAGTGCCCTAGGGCCTCTGACTAAGCTTAACGACAAAAATTATCGGTACAAACTGAGACACTCGTAACTGCCAACTGCTCCAGCCCCATCCAGGCTCTCAACATCTTCAGTACTCACCGTCACCTAGACAAATTCACCCTCCGCATTGTCTCTTTGATCTCAAACATCATGTTTTGGTTGTGTCGGCTTTGGGGGAGTATCGATGGCGCGTCCAATTTGACAACCCCTACTGGCGGAGATTAATTTTTGTCTGTAGGTATGTCAGTGTTTAGTGAGATTTAGTGGTCTGGTTGACAATATTTTTTCGATGGACACGCCGCCGCTGTGTCTTTAATGCTTATGTCAAAAAGTGCAATGATTTTTGAGAACGTAAGCACGTATGTCAGATTACCTATTAGCTTCTCAGAGATAAAGAATGCTATGTTGCAGAAATGCAACTGTGCGAATTTAAGGGTTAAACTTAAACTAAGTTTCATACTGTACTGTAACTAATATTTGTGTTTTTTGCAACGTTATAAGTGCAATGATAACTTAACTTTTTTTTGCGTTAACAACCATAGAACCTTTCTCATTTAATTTTCACTGCACCTATTGCCTTCTTTTTGCATGACCTTGTGGTTGAATGGCAGAAAATGCTTTTAGCATTAAGTCCACCCTTTCTACAATTCTTGTGCAATAAAGTTTTAAATAAATTGAATAAATAAGAACAATGAGCTTTTAACAAAAAAACAACTAATAATGGCTTTATTTTAAATATCAGAGAAGATAGATAGATAGAGAACACTTTATTGAACACCACAAAAAATACAAAAAAAAAGATGCACAATTTAGGTGGTCTCATTGCTTAGAGCGATCTTCTTTTAAGAATACATCAGGATGCAAGTTCCTGATGTATTCTTTACAATATAATACGAGTAAATTGCCCTGTCATCATGTAGTTTATTTGAAGCGTAATGAGTACCGGTACACTTACTTACAATTAAAAGCATATCCAAATCTTTGATAAAAGTCATTAAGTAAGCACGCTTCTTTCAACTCAAGTGAATGTTCACTATAATTTTACCTCAATTAAATACGTTCCTTTTCACGTGAAATGTTAATGGACACTTGTATCATCATTTTCACGGTTGGCTGACCTCCCCTTGGTGGTTCATGCATCAGTTCTTCGTGTATAGGATCTTGGATCCGTATGCTGGATGGCTGTGAAGGGCTTTTAGGCTATTCATCTTTGGCGTACCTGTAGGCTCCATCCTTTGCCCTGTGTCATTCAATGATGAG
Source organism: Pyrausta despicata (assembly GCA_963921415.1). Taxonomy (NCBI): domain Eukaryota; kingdom Metazoa; phylum Arthropoda; class Insecta; order Lepidoptera; family Crambidae; genus Pyrausta; species Pyrausta despicata. The sequence continues at coordinate 1,282,474 of OY992851.1, forward strand.
GCTCTTGAGGGTGCATTTCATTACATGACAAAAGGGGTAATTCAGAGAAATGGAAAAGTTTTGTTATTATTTCAATACAAAATTAGTTCCAGAAAAGAGGATTAAAACATTTATAACACGGAATAATGTTTATTTTCCGGTAAATACACGAAATTAAGGCTAACAAAGTTATCACAACAGTAGATAATTCATCAAAAACGTTTAAATGCGGATTTGTTATGAGCGCCGCACCACCGCGGCGCGATCCCAAGCCCAAGCGTAGTGAGTCAGTTCATTTTATATGCAAAATGTCTGCATGCAAAACATTGAATATCATGGAGACCCCATCGATTAGCTCGATGTCGCCATATTATAAAATGATTTACTCGCTGAGATCTACTACTACTACTATTAAATACCATTTCAGTTCTGTTGGTGGGTGGGGACGAAAACAGTCATTGTCAAAGCTATGCCTATAGAGAAGAAAACTCTTCTCTATAGGTATAGCTTTAACAAGTCACCAAGTCTCGTCGTCGGCTCAGTCTCTGCGACGGTTAGGTAGACTCCAAACCTAACGGATTTAACCAATCAAAAGCAAACCTACAAACAAAAAGTGAAAGACCATTAAAAGTTAAGAATACTATGATAAGATTGAGTGGAAAATTCCATTTATATTTGTCAGCCTACCTGCAATCTTTCTGAATCCATCAACCCTGTATATGGTATACAATTGGTAAAAGCGAGTGCAGACATAATAACACATCGCGAGGGGTGACGGTCGCTCATCGTTTTTATTTGATTTCGCACCCAATTTGCAGAGCGCAGACGCGGCCGAATTGTGTATTGTATACAGGGTGAGGCATTTTTATTTTAATTAAAAAATAAATGAAAGAATTCTTCGACAAATACTGATTTATGATAGTACTTTATTTATTTAAGCTTTATTGCACAACAATACGTTTTTATAACAATAAAAAAATTACTTTGTACAAAAGGTGGAATTAACGCCATAGGGCATTCTCTACCAGTCATACCTTTGGGCAAAGCAGAAATTATTAGTGGGCGGTGCTTATTTATTAATGTTTCGTGACGTCAGTTACTGATAACTTATGGTTGCAAGTACTTTTATCTCTGAATCCGCAACATTAATAAAATCGCTATATAGTAACACAAAGTGCTTAGATATTTAACACCAATTAACGGATTTTGATGCAGTTTTTTCATTATATAAAGTGATTCAAGAGGAAGGTTTACATGTTTAAAGTATGGGAAAAAAAAACGCGAAAACAACGGACAGGACAGCGTCTGCCGGGTTATTAGTACATAATGACAATAAATCGAATCGTTGATTTAAGTTTTTGGGTAATTGAGTACAATAAGCTATGAAATAATTGGTTACTAGTTATTTACTTACCGATGTTTCATGACTTGAAGTTTATTTTTTTTTAAATTCTGATTCAATTGATATTGTTCTGTACAACTTTACTTTACTCAAGTCACTAATGTCGTATCCAGCCTGTATATCAACCTCTCACACATGTACAGTTAAGGATTTATTTCAATTTTAGTTTCGTTATCTGTAATCGCCTGGAGAAACTGTATTACGAGGAATCCAATGAAAATAAAATAGTATTACACAGATACAAACGTGCTTTTGTCTTTTTACACATGGTAACTTAGGTTAAATATATTTCAAGATCAAGATACTGATCGCTACTTAAGATTGCAGGAGATAGATTTTAAAAGAATCGCATTAGCCGTTTATTCTACTAATAATATAAACGCGAAAGTTTGTTACTCTTCCATGTTAAAAATACTGCATAGGTTTTAATGAAATTTTATCAGAATATAGCATCAGAAAAACACATATGCTAAAATTTATAAAGATCTAGCGGAACCCGGTAGCCTTTGTCCTGCCTGCTATTTTTAATTTCTTATCTTTTTTAACCTTCCCTGGACTTCTAAGTATATTTCGAGACTGAGATTATTCAAATCGTTTCAGCCGTTTTTGAGTTTTAGTGAGACTAACAAACAGTAATAAGATTTTCTATTCTATATTCTATTTTCTTTTCTATTCTATTTTGACTATCTTAACAAACTTGTATAGTTTGTGAAGATAGATGATTTCCATGCGGACCAAATCGCGATTGCTAGTAAAAATATATATATATTATTAAACTGTCAGAGCCCCCTAAAACTGTGCAAGAAATGATGACGTCTCAAACATATTGCAACATATTAATCTTTGCTTATTCCCCTAACATGGATAACAGTCTTCAACTGTTGCAAAACCAGCTCTATAGCAACTGCATAAGATGCTGCAGTGATAAATTGTGATGTGTCGTACGTTGAATAGTGCAAACAATTAATTGGGCCTCAGGTGGAGATGGAAATCGCAATAAGAGACTGAGAATTGCACTGTTACAACCACCTTATGTGTTGGACGAATTAAAGCGGGATATTCACGGTGCGACTTGTCTGAGCACATAATATTGAACTTTTTACTTGACCTATGTTTTTCTCGAGTTTTTTTCTTAAGTAATTAGAGCAGGTTGAGTAGTTTTCTTCGAGCTGTCATCCACCAATACAGGCCCGCCCCCACACTGGTTTAACTTTTTTGTTTTCTATGCGGCGGAGATCGAAAAAGACCTGCCGTGTTATTAAGCTTATAGTAGTTTTATTTTTTAAATTAAATTTGTATTTTTACATTGCTTTTATTGCTGTAATAAAATTATATTTGTCTTTGTCAAACTCATAGACCAGACCTATTTCTCCTGTGCGCGCTTTGATTTGATACCGCGTCGGGCCTATTGTGAACGTAAAATCAAAACACACTTACATAAATAAAAAATCGTAGAGCAATCGCCCGTTCTGCAAGAGGTGTAGGTTCGAGTCCCGCCTGTGGCAGTGCGTTTTTTCTTTAAGTATGTTTTAATTTCACATAGAAAAGAAATTTGCATTGTTAATGCTAAAAATATAGAAACACAGTGTGTTATGGGTGGATGTATTGAAAATATTGAATTAAGTTTTAGTTTAGTATTAATAAGGCAGTTTTGAACGACACTTTCATTAAAAGTATTTATTTCACAGCACTTTTTATTTGATATTTGGGATAGGTTTGCTCTTGACACAAGACTTAGCCCAACGAGGCAAAGATAGAGCAAGCTCACCTAGAAGTTGCCTGTTCACTCTACTATTTCTCACTTTATTAACTCCACCTATTTCTTTAAAACTTATTAACTTACAAACTTATTGTTGAATTTATTTCCTTTAAAGTAACTTTTTCAGCACGTCGACAGTAAAATCTGGTCTCCCATATCCAGCTTTATCCGCACTGTCGTCGCTTGTACCAATCAGAGGGGATTAAATATACGGGCTTGAAGGGTTCGACTATAACTTCGCCTTGGAGTAAACTTTAGAACCGGCTCTATCCACGAACATTGTGGTTCCCGCCCGCATGCAAATAACTACGAAAGGACGCTTTACTACAGAGATATTCAGTAATTAAAGGCTGTTTTAAATGTGTATACTAGTTGAGAATATGAAAGATACCATAGAATAGTAATTTATTTTTGCGTTATTAAACACTACCTTTCTTATTTAATTTTCACTGCACCCATTGCCTTCTTTCTGCATGACCTTGAGGTTGACTGGCAGAAAATGTTTTTAGCATTAAGTCCACCCTTTGTACATTTCTTGTGCAATAAAGTTTTGAATAAAATAAATAAATAAATAATAGTAGCGTACACATACACACACCAAAAAAATAAATCATCATCATCATCAGCCTATATACGTCCTACTGCTGGGCACAGGCCTCAGCTCAACTATGAGCTCAAATATAAAAATATAAATAAAATTGCTTTATTAAGCGTTTGAGGAGCCTGACTGTCGTAGTACAAGAAAACCTTATACGAGAGCGGATGAAATATTTTATACATTTAAGTGTGTTTTTGTATTCAAAATTGAAATGTAAATATTTTTTATTAACAATATTTTCGCTTTCAATACAATAACGGGTTACATGTCTTCGTGGAAAGAATTAAGATATAAGCTAAGTGAGAGAGTCAATGCAGCAAAACTTAGTTGCTAATTTTAAGCGGATATAGAGAATTACTACAACAGTTACCTAAGATGACAGTTATGTATATCATTAAAAAAATCTTAATACTTTGAGTCTTGTAAAATCTAGTTACTAAGGAACTAATTATAATTAATATAATAACTGATACTTTAACATGCCGTGATAGCACGCTTAAGGATTATATCTTGTGTAGCTCTATAGTTCTTAGTTACTGCTTTAAGTCATGCCATTATGTAATCTGTTGTGTAATCCAATAAATCTTATAAATATAAAAATGAAACCCGTTTTCCTTGGTCACGGCATCACGCGTGAATGGCTGGACCGATTTAACTAATCCTTTTTTTGTTGTGTTTGTTATTATTAGGAGTAGGTTCTTACGGAAAAAAAATATTAGGCAAATCTCTCAGAAATAAAGAAAAATATACATTTAATTTTGCATATTTTAAAAAACGCGCGTAACTAATGTCAATGTCATTCGATGACATTGTTCTATCATTGCAACGCTAAGGCGGTACGAAAGTCGCCGGGTCAGCTAGTAAATAATTATAATGAAAACTTGCATAATATAAAGCAGATCACTATTGTTTTTATCATTTTACAAGTACCTCTATTTAAAAAAAAACACGGGTTGCACTCCGGGAGTGCCGGCAGAAGTGAAAACTTGATTATTAACGTTGTGCATTGATTTATTTGAACCGTCTTACGGTTTTTCGATCAGCATCACGTGACCTGACGCGAGTTTCACAGTTTCTACCCATGCCACAAAAGTGCTCAACGCCGCTAAAGAAGTTTTCACTTCAAAAAAATTTTTTTTAAATAGCCCTGTCATTTCGATAATCAACAGTGTCGAATTAATCATATTCCAATCAGATGAAAATAAATTACCGTTGCGTATATACCGAGAAATATTAACGTTATTGAGTGAAAGTTAATGAGGGGTTATAATGAGGTGATCGATCGGACCGATAAGCTCCCAATGCGGTATTTCAAAAGCTTTAAGCTTATGCCACACTAAAATAAAATGAAACAGTCATTGAATGACTCTGTTGCACTTATATGAAATAAAAAAGTGTTTTTTTTTCTTAATGGACCTGATTATTTAAGGCGAAGAGTAAAGGGAGATTGATCTTTGGCCAAGGTGAGATTGGTTATGGGGTATAACCGCGAAATGCAACGCGAAAGTTTAAAATCATATAAGGCCAGATTAGATTTAGATTAAATATATAAAAAGTTAAGAAAGATGTGTGTGAAGATAAATTAAGAATAATATAAAAAATGGTGATCATGTCATCCCAGAACCAATTTCCGTCGAGGGCACTACGCTCGAGGTTGTCCAAGAGTACGTCTACCTTGGGCAAGTACTGCAGCTCGGTAGAGACCACTTCGAGTGGGAAATTGCCAGAAGACTGCAGCTTGGCTGGGCAGCATTTGGGTAATGGCGTCAAATCTTCACGTCGACCCTGTCGCAGTGCCTAAAAAGCCGGGTGTTTAACCAATGCGTCTTACCAGTCTTAACCTACGGAGCCGAAACGTGGAACGTGACAGTCAAGCTGGCTCACCGACTACACGTCACTCAGCGTGCTATGGAAAGGTCTATGTAGGGGATCTCATTAAGGAAGATCCGGAACGAGGTCATACGACATATACTAAGGTAACTGATGTTGTCCAAAAATGTAGCAATCTGAAGTGGCAGTGGGCTGGCCATGTCTGTCGCAGAACCGACGAGAGGTGGAGCAGGAAGGTTCTTGAATGGAGACCATACTTAGGTAAACGTAGTGTAGGACGCCCCCCGGCTAGGTGGACAGACGACCTGAAGAAGGCAGCTGGTAGTGACTACTTGGGGGAGGCCTATTTATTTATTTATTTATTTATTTATTTCGAGCTACAATAGGCCCATATTATAAATACCTTACAGACTAACATACATACAAATATAACTTATAAAAATAAAACAATACACTATTTAGTCGGCGTAGTGTTACGCAACTTGGTGTCGGGTATCCGTCCACGAAATCGACGATACACAACACCCTTCGGCCAAAATTCTTCCTTTGTTAAGGTCGACAGCTGTTCGGTGGGAACCTTCACAACATACGAATTGAAATTCGTATTATGGCGAGACTCCAACCGTTCGACCCTCAGGGTGTATTTGGTCTTCACGCGGATGTACTCTACGATATCCTCAACCTTCGTAGAGAAATGAAGCCGGGACACGTACAGCGGCGTGACGGCCTATGTCCAGCAGTGGACTGCAACAGGCTGATATGATAATGATAAAAAATGGTGAATAAATCCCGCTTTCTTTACTATTATCTATGGTAAAACAATATATCTAAAAACACATTTACGTTTACTTATTTATTAATATTAATAATGAAAGAAATCTTCATTAATTACGTAAACTTACAGAAAACTAGCGGCCGCCCGCGACTTCGTCCGCTTTCAAGTTCACAACAAAACAAATGTTAGAGTTTTTGCCCAGTCTAAATGATAAATAAGGTACCTCAATCATATTTTTTGGCCCTAGCACCGCGACACAGGATGGTGAGAAAGGAATGCTCTTACTCAAATAATTTAAAGAGATGCTAGATTTTAATTCCTTCGTTTATGCAAGCAATAAATAACATGGACATTTTATTTATTTAAGTGCTGCACAAACATGTGTACAATGGTGGACTTGATGCCGAAAGCATTCTCTACCAGTCAACCATAGGGCCAAGCAGAGAAAATTCAGGCGGTGTAATAAAGTAAAAGGGAAAAGCAAACAATTTAACTGAAGTCATTTACGTACATGAATCTATAAACATACAAACTAATTACTTATATAAAATAAAATAAAATACATAAAAAATCATAGACACACATTAATACGTATACCTACATAATAAGGATGGCACACATGGTATGAACAGTGTCACTGAGACAGGAGAGAGTTCATTCATTGAACGCACTTTGTAAGTACTTTTGATTTTATTTGTGCTTAACCAATTTCTAGACATATTTCCTAAAATAAAATACTAAAGGTTCATTAAGTGCAGTCACCGCCTTATATTACTCGTAATATCATGAAAATCATAATTTCATAACATTGCATTAAATTAAGACATTCACAGTTTTAATATTAAACTTCGTATGGTAATTACAGTAATTGTTTCGACATGGTTTTTAAAAGCGGTAATAAGTTAACACCAGGTGAATGTACGCCTGATTGCAAAAGAATGAAACTCACTATCTGCGTCAGTGTTTACCTGCAATTACAACGTAGGAATTTTCAAAGCTAGTGAACAGGCATTCTTCTAGATGAGCTCGCTCCAGCGTTAACTCAGTCTTTGCCTCGTTGGGCTTAGTCTTGGGCCATGAGCAAACCTATCCTAAATAAAAATAAAAAAGCATATTTTGAACAGCATCAAAATACCTGTCGCGACTTTCTGTCTCTCAGCGTTCAAGGGGCAGAGTCCACCGACTTTTAAACGAACAATTGTACGGTCATCAAATCATGTCATTTCATTCTAAAGATTTAAGTGCCAATCGCGAACAATCAAATGATACTTGAAAACATTTGAGACTGTGTACTTAAACCGATTTGCCAGCATTAGGATGATTTAAAATCAAATCCGTAACTCCTCCGTAAGTTGATGGAATTAGTCGTTACTTTCCGGCGGAAATCCATGATTAAAACTGAAAAAGATAATTATTTTGCTTTCCACTAAACGACGCCAGCGCAGGAACCCAAATACATCTAACTATAACCACCTGAAAAAACTAGAGCTGGAAGCCGCAGGACTTTCAATACAATTCACAACGTGACACAGAAGATACACCTGGAATCACAACACTGACACCAAGAAAACAGCTGTTTTGTTGGTAAAGCAAAATAATCCTCTTTTTTAGCTTTTCGCTCCGTAAGGTTTCTGCTGAACGTTTTAAGCTTTATTTTAGACTATAACCATCTCCCTTACTCACGTTCTCTTGCTGACATAAGTGTAAGCGACGGATAGACTTGAAAATTTGTGGTAGTCTTACACAGTAGGACCCTCGTTGTAAAGGATTGGTGAAGAAATTGGGAACGTGACATTCTGTACTTTGACGATCATTCACTTTTAGGACAATTTTCCGTGAAGGATTATGAAATATTGTTTTTAAGATATGAGATGTTTGTATATTTTTATGTAGCGCACTGCAGATGGAAATTCAACCATTTGTATCGAAGTTACCACGCTGTGACTTAGCTTAGCACCCTTAATCCGAAGGTTGTCTTGAAGAGATCGCTCTTAGCGATAAGACCGTCTAAATTGTGCATCTTTCTTTGTATGTTGATTTTGTATAATTTTTTGTGGTATGCAATCTCTATCTATCTACCTATCTTAACTTTTATTACCACTACCAAAGAAGTGCTGCACCCTGTTAGTCTAGTCTAGTGCCCTCATTCATTTTGACAAATGATGTTTGGTAATTGGTTTACTTAATTCATTGATAAAAGTAGCCAGTATGCATCTGGTAGTAGTCATGAGAGACATCCCTTGATTCCTCTGCTTTGTGTTGTCCCGCGGGTAAGACCATTCCATTGATGAATTAGAACATTCGACCTGTCGTAAGTAAGATGAGATAATTATTTTTTTGGCACTTAATATACAATTGAATTTCATAAAGTAAATAAATAAATATAATTTCTAAAACAAATGCAATAAAATGAATTACGCCATAGGTAAAATCTATCACTAGTACTGCTGGTGCCTGCCAAGATATCTTTAGGTGTTTAAACGGTCCCCGCTCAGCATACGCCGTGGCATCAGATAGATAGTATGCCACGACACGCCGGCGACCGCTTGGAGCAGTAATCCACAGGTCGGACTTCTAAACCAAGGGTCGCGGGTTCGATCCCCGCACAGTACAAGCATAAGTGTGCATGAACATGTGTGTTTGTACTGGTTTGGGTGTTTTCTATGTATACTATGTATTTATTTACAAAAAAAAGTATTTATGTATGTTTATCCGTTGTCTATTACCCATAACACAAGCCTCGTAGCTTAAGTTGGGACTAGAGAATTGGTGTTATTGTTGTGAAATATTATTATATTATTATTACATACACTGATTTTCAGCGTAGTGGCGTACTGTTTTTAAATATTTTCACCTAAGTAGGTACTTTATGGGGCTCACTTTATTTTTTATTCAAAGCGTTAACAGGCCACTTGTTCAAGTCAACTGGAACGGAAAACACGCATGCACTCGCACTCAAGTCGCATGAAATATGCATTTGTTTAAATTTTATTTATTCGGGCTAGGGCTGGTTTATAGTGGCTTTGGCAGGAAAAAAACGGAAGTTGCAAAAAACTAGAGCTTCTAGTAGATCTTCTAGTACTAGAGCCATCGACGACCGCTTGGTGCAGTGGTCCACAGGTCGGACTTTTAAAACCAAGGGTCTCGGGTTCGATCCCCGCACAGTACAAGCATAAGTGTGCATGAACATATGTGTTTGTACTGGTCTGGGTGTTTTCTATGTATAATATGTATTTATTTACAAAAAATATATATTTAAGTATGTTTATCCGTTGTCTAGTACCCATAACACAAGCCTCGTAGCTTAATTTGGGGCTAGAGAATTGGTGTAAATGTTGTGAAATATTTATTATTATTATTGTAGCGAGTAGGAAACGTCATTTCAGGATTAGGCTCGTTCTTCAAGTTTTCTTTTATTTCCCTAGATCTTTAATTTTCTGTGTAACAGTTACATTGAACGAAAAGAAATCACAAAGAAACTCAAAATGTTTGAATCGCAATCTTTTAATTGTAAACCCAGCGAGCTACCGTACTACGAAAAACGATACTCGTTCGAACGATAAAGTGTACACACGGCCACACGTCAAGCTTATCACTGCGGTATCTTATACTTAGATAATAAGGGTGATTTTGCAACGAAAATGAGAAGCTTGATGTGGCGTCGTGTGTACTAACGACAGCACGTCACGCTACGAATTTCATCACCCTTATTATATAAGCATAAGATGCCACAGTTTTATCTTGACGTGATGAGATGAGATGAGTTTCTGTCATAGAACGAAAATACGGTTACCGTTTGATGGATTTCTTGTAGTAAGGCCCAGGTACTATCGCAGTCTGCGCCGCATAAACACCTCTAAGGCGAAAATCATTTGCACATCGCGCTTAATCCCGCTTGCTAATTACTCCGCGTGTGTCGAAGTGCATGCAAACAATTTTCGTTAGAAAGTGGTCACGCGGCTCTGACCGCCACCGTACGTACTGAAAAATGCAAGTCCATAACGTTGATGCGTAGATTTTAGTGGACAGACATAAACTAAAACTAGCTGTATCAAAACCCCGGTGTGCCAACCCTGAATGGACAGTGGGCACTGGGCAGTGATATACCGAGTGACAGGTGCGAGCGATTACGGCGCAGTCAGGGGAAAAATGTGCCGTGTGTAGCCGTCACGCGGTGGAGATTAGTGTGGACACGCCTTGTTAAAAACACCAAGTATTTTTCGCAGAGGAGTGTAGTCTCTTTGATAAGGTCACGATATGAGGACCCCACTGGAGATTATTTATTTTATTTTATTTTATTAGGAAAATACTACAGTATCTTAAAAACTCGCTAGACTTGTCACTAGACACCATTTACGTGTTTATCATCTAATGTAATTCTCAAAAAAGTTGTAGTATTTGAAGTAATGAAGTACTCGCGAGAGAGTACCATTTACATCGTCAAACAATTCTTTACCCCTTGGAGTTTTAAAAAGTAGTGAAGTATCATCAGCAAATAAGTAAATACCAGAAGGGCAGCCCGACGCGAAGTAAAGTCACTGTGTTGTCATGCCTCAGGAGGGAAAAAGGTGATTATAACTAAGAAACGAAGAATCTGCGACGTAGGGAAAACGAGCACACGCAGTAGATTTGATTCGTAAGACGTGAGGCAGGAAAAACCATGGGTTGGTGGAGAGATTGTTCAAACAATACTAACAAGAGTGGTTCACCTATACCTTGGTATAGATAGCTTGATATGCAGACTGTAAAATGAGTAAAAAAGTTGGGGGTAAATATTTCTTTGTTATATCTTCTACTATTGTTTAAAGTGGAAATATAACTAGAATTTGCAGCTTATAAGATCCTTTATAACTTTTTATCATCGTTATGGCTTAAAAAAGCTTTAAGAAGATAGCGCCTTTTTATCTTTTTATCATAACACAACAGCCTTATCCACCCTATTCTATCCACAGTGAACAACAACACGAAAAATTTCAAAAAATATGTTATCATTACGGGTCGTTCGTTCACACCCGCGTCCGTCAATCCGCAGAGCGCTCACAGCGTCATAAATAGCGGGAAAATGCGTCACGCTCGTCAGAAATGCGTCAAAAGCGCGACCAATGATAATTGATTAATTAATTGACGTACTCACTCCAAAGGGCTTACTCCGTAACGCTTTTTCCGTATTTTCGATTCCACACATTTTGCTCACACGGTAAAGCTATGCTTGAATCACTGAGTGACAGCTATATTTAAAATCACAATACCGGATTACAGAATAGGGTCCAAGTACATTGACTAACCGCAAACGGAAAAATATTTTCAGCTGATCTGATATCTAACATATACAATGTATGTTAGTCCATAATGTATGTATCATGGAAATGTATTTTTTTAATTTGTAGCCTTAAAATACACGAATTATTTTAATTGGAATTTGATCATTACCTTTTTTTTCGAAAAAAAAATTCTGTGTCAATGCGCTGTTGAAATTGTATCCGTTTGGAACCGCCAATTGGACGGGATTAATAACGGATTACGGGACGAAAATGACAATGACATGAAATATTCCTTGAATGTTATGTGTCTGTAATGGCTATCGTGGTAAATTACTCGTAATACGTTTCATGTTCGTGCGCGTCATTTGTCAAATACAAATAAATAAATAAAAATTAAATCAAATAATTATCTTCAGCTTCTTAAGCGCCCTTACATTATTTTCTGAAATTAGAAAACATAGCCAAAAAAAAATTTTAAAGCTTCTAATGCAATGTTACAAATACAGAGTCTGATAGAGTGAATAAGTGCGTATCAGAGCAATCAGCAAACAAACGTTAATAATAGTACGTTCAATTGCGATTAATTCTCCTGCAGTGTTTGCCTTGGACGTGCTGTCGTATGAATATGATCCTGGACAATAAGTGCAATATCGGACGACCCAGATGAAAGGAAAAAAACGAAAGCCGATTTTATTTGACACTAGTACACATGACAGAACTTCAAGATGAAAACTGGATAGCGCATTTTAAGGGCGATAAAATTCGTAACGTGATGTGCAGTCGTCTGTTGGCCTAGCACGAACAACGATCGTAACGTATTCCTATTGTCAAAACGTCAGGAACTAACAGTTTCCCATACAAATTGTTTACGAATAGTAAACGATTTGAATACGTTACGACAGTTGTGCGTGCTAGGCCTATTGTACACGTTACACGTTAATTTAAGGATAAAAACAAACCTCAGTTTTTCGACTACCTCTCCTCTTTTGACCACTCATAACAAGTACCACCACACCGTGATTAAATTATCTTTCAAATAAAAAATGTGCTTTGAAATCGGTCCATCCTCTTTCTCAGTTCAGGAGCTACAATGCCACAGATAGACACACTCAAAAACGAAAACACACAAACAGACACAAGGATTGAACTTATAACACCCTATTTTATCGTCGGGAATTAAAAAAGTGAAAGCAAAGACGTAGAGCCATCCTATCAAAGGGAGAGAATGTTACAGCACGACGGGACCCCGGCAATACAAATTTGGGGTTTCGCAGCTGCGTCGTTTGTCATCATTAGCACTTGATAATGAAACGCTATTGATCAGATTACTAGAAAAACATTTGGATAATTTTAGCGTTTATTGTGGAATAGAGAATACATGACAATATAGCAGACGTTATCATAATATCCCTTGACATTTTAATTAAGTAACATTTTGAAACACTTTGAACGCGATTTCCCAAAAATCACGTTTTTTTTTACTTAGATCTCTTTTCACAGAAGCTTGCATTGTATTGCCCTTTCCAGTGAGTGAGCTTTTTCAATAGTTTTCTTATCACACATACACCAACCGTAGGCATATTTAAATACATCCATTTTAATCTGTTTATCAAACTAAACCAACTAAGGGTGCAGACTAGCACGTCGCAAGTAAGATGTCGACACATAATTTTTCAATTTGCCGGTTAAAACGCGTTTAGGGATTGATTAATAAATCTCGCCCCTAGGTTAGGGGAGATTAGGGGAGGTTATCAAGTTAGCAGACCCTCGTTCTGAGAAACGTGAGTGATCTCAGACTTTCTGTAGAGGAATGTTAGTGGTAATTTATTACAACTTATACACAACTAGTGGACCCGGCAGACGCTGTCCTGCCCGCTGTTTTCACAATTTATCAATATTTTCTCATCGTTTACACCTTCCCTGGATTTTCACTTATATTTCAAGGCTAAAATTATTGAAATCGGTTCAGCCGTTTTCGAGTTTTAGTGAGACTAACGAACAGCAATACATTTTTTTATTTTAAAGAAAAGCGATCGGCCCATCTGAATTTTCCCATGGGAATGTGTCATTTTCCCGAGGTAAAAAGTAGCCTATGTCCTTTCTCGGGTATCAAAATATCTCCATACCAAATTTCATGCAAATTGGTTTAGTAGTTTAGGCGTAATTGAGTAACAGACAGACAGAGAGACTTTCGCATTGAGGTATAATATTAGTATGGATATAGGCTTAAGCATATATGAATAAAACAGCTTTATACCTACTATAAACACTTCTAAACGTTTCGCATTTTTATTTTTGTATTCGGCAAATGTATATTGTACACACCTATCCTAACTGCTTGAAATGACATTTTTCAACTATAATTATGGTTTCAAACATTTGCAAAGCATGTTTTGACAATAAAAAAAATGTATATCGGCGGTTTTGTCTTTTTCAGTCGTGGCGAGATTACTGGCGCTATTGCTAAACGCTCAGTACTGACAGAAAAAATGAAACATTGAATTTTTCATGTTTCTACGTTTTTTATGAAATTCTATCAACTACATACTTCTACTGTTCCAAACATCATCTCAGTCGATATGTATTTTAATTATCTGTCTGAAACCTTCGCGATGCTTCATCCCTCCCCTCAGTTGATTTTTCACCCGACGATCTCGCGACATTGCTAATTAGTCTGAGTTTGTCTTGCTGATTACTTCGACGTCAATTAGAACTTGGGCCATGTGTTGGAGACGTTGATTTGTTAGATGACAGCGGGATTCTTTGGCGTCTGTGATTGGTAGGTTTGCTTGAAAGCTGTAATCTTTTCTTTACGTTTCTTGGTTTGTTAGTGTAGTAAACATTAGCAGTTTAATATCGATCGATTCATTGTTTAGGGCATCAAACTACCCACACAATAATGTGAGATGTATAAATTTAGCATTAAGATATATAAACAATTTCACACCAATTCTCTAGTCCCCAATTAAGCTACGAAACTTGTGTTATGGGAAGTAGACAACGGATAAACAAACTTAAATACTTTTTTTGTAAATACATACATATTATACTTAGGAAACACCCAGACCAGTACAAACACACATGTTCATGCACATTTATGCTTGTACAGTGCGGGGATTAAACCCGCGAGCCTTGGTTTTAGAAGTCCGACCACACCAAAATCGGTCCATCCGTTCTCGAGCTACGGCCACAGACAGGCACATTTGAAAAGTAAAAAACACACATAGACACAAGCAGATATGAGGATCAAACTTATAACACTTCTTTTCATCGTCATCAAACATTTGCAGTTTAATGCAAATTGAGCTTCATTGTTTAGGGAACTATAATAGTCCTCCTGGTCGATTTCGACCACGGCAGCCAATCTTAACAGAGATCACCCAACTACTCGTAAGTGCTCAAGTGTGAGCGCAATACCAGGTGCACTCACTATTCCATCACTCTCAAAGTTCGGTAAGGCGGCAATCCGACATGACCGGAGAGAGATCTGGCGCAGGATCAACGGCTTAACGTGCGCACCGAGACACGGGGGTGTGACACCGCCAACTTCCCGACTCCGAGCTGTTTTTGAGAAATTCATGACAGAAAATCTCAGAAACAATTTTGGTTCGACCTGGGATTCGAACCCAGGACCTCTCGGATGTAAGGCAGAAACTTTGCAACTACACCAACGAGGCAGTCAAGGCATCGAACTACTTACACAATAATGTGAGATGTAAAAAAAATGCATTAACTTTTCTGGTTTATTAAATTGCGTGCTTAGCTCCTATTTAAACTAAAAATACATCACACGATGTTTGACCAAGTTCGTGTGTCTTTTGAACTCGTATATAAATACCAAACCTTATGCAGGTAAAGTTATTGTCTCACTTATTATAATTATTTATTTAAGCTTTATTAAACAACAAAACTATGTACAAAAGGTGCACTTAACGCCATAGGGCATTCTCTACCTTCGGGCTTTGGGCTTGAGCAGAAATTATAAGTAGGCGGTGCGACAAAATAAATAAAAGAGAAAACACAAAAATAATAATACCAATAATATGACACATGAAATTGAAAATAAATATACAATAAATTTATATATGAATACATATTTATAAATACACATAATATATACTAATATACACTAAATAAATATGAAGAACTGTTTAAAAAAGATCTATGATGAAGCTTGCGAGAAAGTAAGAAAGTGGGTGCGAATGAGTCTCTTGAATGACAGTTTGCTGAGAGCCTGGTTTATATTTTCGGTGAAGTGTCATCCCATCAATACAGAAACAGACGGGTTACTAACCCGTCACTGCCCTACTGGTATCATTAAACCTGGTATCAAAACCTCATTCGTGGTCATCTCCTTATTAATGACGGCCTCAGGTGGGCACAGAATGAGCAGATTACGCTGGATCAATGGAATACTAATTGCTTTTAAAGAGGCAACCAAATTGCACGAATAATTGGTTCGCGACGAGGATTCGCCATTTATGAGGCCACGACTAGGGACAGGGTTGAATTTGTGGTAACGTTACACCTGATTTGAATGTGAGGGTTAATTTACTAAGTATTTCGAGGGGGCTATCCAAATTAGATAGATTAGCGGTTTTTGGTATGCACTCGATATGTGATGTACTGGAAACGATTTGTCGAAATACGAACGTAGGTTCTCTATGTACTTGGGTCATTCAAATTTTGAGCAATTAATGTAGTTTAGTTAATGAAATGATACAATAAGTATATCAGAAACTAATGACTAACTATTTGAATTCTAAATTGTGATGCCTGACTATACTCTAAAGATTAAGTTATGAGTTTTACTGTTATTTGTTTACCTAAATATTTATTTTTAAAAACATACTATATACTCTCAAAAAAAAAAATGTAACATAAACTATCCTGATTTCTTTTAACTTTGATTCAAGATAAACTTGCAGGTGCTTGTGGCGCAGTGGTTGCAGCGCTTTGGTAGTGATACCAAAAGTTAAGCAACCTAAGACGCGGTCATGTTTGGGATGGGTGACCATTCTGACCATTTAAAGTGACGTCTATTTACAAGCATCTCCGTGCTTCGGAAGGCACGTTAAGCGGTTGGTCCCGGTTAATATCGATAGATATTAGTCGTTAAGCCTAGTCAGAGGCCCTCGGGCGGCTTGATAACATCTGACAGTAAGGTTGGTCACTTACCTTACACACAACCCCTCCACCAATCCGCACTGAGCCCGCGTGGTGGAGTATGGCTCGGACCACCTCATAGTTGAGGTGAGGCCTGTGCCCAGCAGTGGGACTTATATAGGCTGATGAGAGATGAGATCAAGATAAACTTGAGTCTTCAGATTCTAAGAAGTTGTTGTTGTGAAATTTGAAGGCTATTGCTTGTATTGTAGTTATTTCTGTAGATAATTGTCAAATTATACATAGAGTTGCCATACACAGAGGTGACATAGTGACATAAAATATTTTTAAGATAGCCAATTTTCGATTATAAAAATAATTGTATTTTTATAATCGAAAACTGGCTATCTTCGATTTCTTATTATTCTTATTCTGGCTATTAATGTCTTCAAATTGTACACGCTGAAATCAAACAAGGATCTTAACTTTTTAAAGACTTTTCAGAAATGAAACATTAAAGATAACTTTGAAGCAATCAAAATACTACTATCTACTATGGATAAAAATAAACTTCACTCAAAATGCACCAATCCTTAATGGTTACAACACAGAAGATGATACTTAGGTATTCTGCAAATAAAAAAAATATTCTACACTTTTTAATAAAAAGTAATTTAGGTAGATATATCATCATCATATCATCACACTTTTTCATAATACTAACAAAAAAAATTCTCGAAATTGTTTTTATTTCGTTTGACCATTTACTGAAAATACACAGAATTGGAATGACCCGCTTACATTTTAAGGTTTCATATATTTATAAAATAATGTGTAATAATAGCGACGACTGGTATTCAAATCTTTTAAGTCGTCGTGACAGTTGACAGAATACAGAAAGCTATTTATAAAACAAAAAATACCGTTTCCTATCTTTATAAAAAAATATATTCAATAGGCCAAGAGCGCCTAAAAATACATGATAAAAAGAATTCGACGATTATCGAATTGGCTGTATTTAAAGAACCGTTGCCTTACTATCTCAGTGATTTCAAAGGTCCTTATGGAATAAAATTGTTTTATTCAATGTAGTACTCGTACGTTTGTAGTACCTTTATTGCCTAATAGTCTTTACTGCCCAATTTTAATCTTAACAAAAAAAATTTTTAAAGCATAATATTTTTTTTAATGAATGCAGCTAAAGCATAATAATTTACATATTTTAGTGAGTTATAAAAGTAACTTAAAAACATATTTTCTACAGTATGAACTGTGGAAATATGTTTATATGTGAATGATCACCTACTGATCGAACATTAGCGCAATCCCTCTCACACTTTTCTACCTCAATATTTTTCCCATACCCGAAGAAATTAGAGAGTAAATAACGGAGGGAAGTTTCTCAGAACTTGATAATAACTTAGATTATTAAATCATACCCCGGGCAAGGGACTGCTTTAGTGCCTACACCTGCAGCCCACAAGTGGGGATAATAGAAATTATCATACTTTTCTGTTCTGAATGCGTTCTACGAGTTTATGGTTTTAACACGGTTATAGCTACGGAAATTATACCAAGAACTTTTTGCATTAAATCAATTAGTATTTGATCATGATGGCATTTTTTATATGAATCAATTGTAATTTGTCGTTCAAGTATGTTGAGCATTTTTAAATCCAAAGTACAGTTTAATTTAATTAAGTGACATACAAAACACACATTGGTGTCAAAATATATCCTAGTTTCCTCTTATAATTGCACTGAAAAAAGCGTACACACAAACAGACTAATTATAAAAGGATACCCACTAATTATACTAGGAAACTTACAAATTATAATAGGAAACATTCTGTTTTCTTGTTTAATCTTTGCCATCGGTCTGCAAAACAAAAACTATGTTCACTACTAATTGATTGATGATCCCAAAATTATTTTCCCATAACGTACCTACGTACTTCTACCTAACCTACACGAATGCAGTGCGGTTCTTATTTTGGTGAAAAGAAGAACAATCGTGATAATGCAGTTATCCATAGACTAAATAAGTCGATACTAGCCGTTTGTGGATTCGGATTACTGAGTTTTAATAAGCTAGGATTTATAATCTTTTTATGTAAAAGAAAGTGGCGTTAGTTACACTATTTATAAATGAAGAACGGATGAACCGATTTGGCTGAAAATTGGTGGAAAGGTAGCTTAGCGTAGGAAACGGACATAGGATAATTTTTATCCCGTTCGACTGCGATTATGAAAACAAAAGGATTCCACGCGGACGAAGTCGCAGGGGGCCACTAGTTTGTGATAAAAAGTCAAGATTCTATATACTTATCTATTGTTTTTTAATCCCCGAAGATAATGAAGGGTGTTATTAGCATGGCCCTTTTTCTGCTTGTGTGTCCGTCTGTAGCATCTTAGTTCCCGAACGGATACACCGATTTTAATGCGGTTTTGTAAATTCGAAAGATGATTTCATCACGGTGACAGCTGTTGAAGCTGATCAGCTGTTTTCCAAGTTCATATTACGGGTTTCTCAACTTGAAAGTTAGTTTTTGTATCTTCATCACACCATTCCAAATACATCTAAAACTAAGCCTCAGATGAAAGTACATCTAAAATAAACGAGTGCGTTTTTGTAATGAAGGTTTCTTTTAAAATTTCTCGTGTGATCGATCTACATTGATATTATTATAACTTTATAAAAAATACATGGGTTCCGCACCTTCTAAAACAATTACTCATAACAGGTATTGCCTTTATATGCATCATTCTCTTTGAAAATACAAATTCATTTTCTTCACAAGCCAGTTTAAGTACCTGTATACAAGCGACAATGGCTCACCGCTGAAAAATCACCTGTTTCTATATAATATTTTAAAATCCGGATTACGTCGACCGCTTCTCAGACAGAGCAGGCTCTGCAAAGCATTTTATGGCGCTAGGGTTGTCACTTATGATTGTCATTTATTTATTTCAAACTAGCAGGCCCGCAGACGTTCTCTTGCCCGTCGGTTTATTTCTAATTTTTTGATCTTTTAAACCTTCCCTGGACTTCAACATATATTTCGAGACTAAAGTTAATAAAATCGCTTCAGCCGTTCTCGAATTTTAGCGAGTCAAATGAACAGCAATTCATTCTTATGTATAAGACTAGCGGACCCACAGACGTTGCCCTGCCCATTGTTTTTTTTTAATTTTCTGATCTTTAAACCTTCCCTAGACCTCCACAATTTTATTAAGACTAAAATAATTCAAATCGGTTCAGCCGATTAACGAACAGCAACAAATGTTTATATAAAAGATTGGTTTGATTTCGTACTTCATGGAGTGTGATCTTTAGACTTGGTTAAAGAATACGCTTTTGTAGAACCAAATATTATTTTACAAGATTCTTGGTAAGTCTGTTGCCATAATACTTCCACTAATCGTACGTCCCTGCCACCTTTTCTAAGACTATCACTTTGCTATGAAAAAAAGCTTATTTTAAGGATATGAGAAAACACTGTTTTTAATTTATTTTTGCACGATATGGCAATGGTGGAATTCCGACAGATGAAATAAGGCTTATACCACCTCATAGATGGGGTGAGACCTGTGCCCAGTAGTGGGACGTACAGAAGCTAATGCTTGATAAGTGACAAAGGCTTGCAGTGGATAGGTTTAACTTATCTTAATTTCCAGTCGTTCGGGGTAACCGTACGCAGTGGGTATGTGAGCGCATTGCTAATATTTCCAAATCGGGAGGGGAAGCGGGGTGCTTGTTTAGCCAATCAGAAGCGGCAGTGTGACCAAACAAACAAGCAAGGTAAACGCGTGTCAACACAATTTTTTTAAATAAGTGTCAAAAACCATATTTTAATTAGTTTTCTTTGCTCAAGGTTGATAAACTTACTTAATCTCACTGACTATGGTACAATAATATATACAAATAATAACGTATTATTTCCACATACATTAAATACAAGTAATAATAATAATAAGTATATTTATAACAAGTTTAATTTTGTCTTCTTACCCCAAAAGTACACTTTCCCGCAATACGGATCATGTGTACGCATTCCGACTTACGTTGGTTTTTTGATTTTGTAAAAAAAGCTATGATTTTTTCTTAAAAAGTAAGGAATGTTCTTTACTTTTTGTTTATTTCTTTTTTGTTTTGATTTGTAGTATTATAAATGCTGATTTCAAAATTATATTTGTCGAAATCTTATTTAACTGCGTTATTGCACAATAGGCCTCTAAAGGGCAAAGTGTGCCCACTTAACCCGAATAACTTCATAATACTTTTAATAAACTTGCTTCTGGCAACCCTGACCGACGTTATTATTTGAAGTGCTTCGGTGACCACAAGCCGCGGTCTTCATAACTTGTAGCTTTTTTAACATTATCTTTTAAAACACAATTGTTAGGTACTTTCCAAATGTTTATTTTATATTTCAGAGGATACAGATTCTACACGGCTTTGTGGTGTGTTTCATTTAAACTTGCAACGCATATTGTTCCAGAATAGGTAACAGACTATCAGTTTAAAGCTGAAAAATAAAATTATTTTGCTTTAAATTTCAACCAGGAACCCAAATCCAACTGTAACCACTTAAAAACAAGAGATGAAAGTCGCAGGACTTACAATACAACTCACAACGTGACACAGAAGATGCACCTGGAAACACAACACTGACACCAAAAACACTCGTCGCGTTTCGCCACTACACGTGGCACCCTCAGGTGATGTTGTCGCTTCGACAGACTACGAGCGAGTCGCTCAACAACTCCATTAACAATATCAGTTTTTTGAGCTAGCATAGTAAGTTGAGACTCTTTCTTTGTGCTCATAGGCTTATCAAGTATCGTAGAAAAGTAGCTTCCATTTTACACACGATCGTTAGAGCTGTAGCTGAAAAACTAATGTCTTCTATCTTAAGCATAATGGTCAAGAAGTTGACCATTAACCAAAATGTCGCGGGTTCGATTGCCGTACTCTACATTATTTGTGTGAATGCAAGTATTTGTGTGAATTAACATATCTGTTTTTACTGGTCTGGGTGTTATATGTATTTATTTAAGTTTATTTATAATACCACTGTTGATTCTGATATCTGTAACACAAGTGCTTAAGCTACTTTACCACGGAGTCTGATCAACGTATGAGATATTGTTGTACTTTTATTTATTAATAAGCATTCAAGTGACAATATCCAAAGGTTATAAGTCTAAAGGTTATATATACGAGTACTCTACATACAGTTTCCATTTCTGAAACGTGTTACGCTTGTTCTAAACTAATGTTTGCTAACAAATGATAATGAAGTTTTCACTTTTACACGGGCGAATTTTCCCCGCACCAGTGACTATCATCCTGTAAAAGAACTTTTATTTATTTGTAAGCCCACTAGTAGTTTTTTTCTTCTTCATTTATTTGGGTCATCAAACAATATCACAATAAGATAACACTAGGTAAAAGTTGTTCAAAAGATGTAGTTATTTTGACATCAACTATTATAACCACAGATTATTAAATAGTTTTGAAGTTGAGAAGTGATAAGTATACACTATGTTTAATAATAATATGTTTGATAACGATACAAGTTTAGAAACAAGTCAGCGTAACTCGTTAATATTAAACTGATAATATTCCACCATTTTTCTTTAAACGCACTGCTAATTCTATTTTTGTTCCACTTCATGTAATATTTAATAAATTTTTAACTGAAGGTACCTTTCCTGCCATCTGGAAGTCTGCCAGAATCACCCCAGTTCATAAAGGGGGATCAAAAAGAGAGGTTAAAAATTATCGACCAATATCGATCCTTCCAGCCTTAGCAAAGCTTTTCGAACGGCTCCTACATAACTGCCTGTACCCACAACTACATAACTCTATACTGCCTCAACAGCACGGTTTTGTTCGAAAACGTTCTACCTTGACTAACCTTATCGTTTACGTTACAGAGCTTTACGCTAATATAGACTCTAACTTACAGACTGACAGTGTATATACGGACTTTAGAAAAGCTTTTGATAGGGTAGACCATAAAATACTGCTAGAAAAGATTGCATTTAATGGCATCCGAGGAAGCCTGTGGAGGTGGTTTAAATCATACATAACAAACCGAACACAAAAAGTAGTGATCAATGGACACCAGTCTAATTTAATACTAATTCCTTCTGGGGTACCACAAGGGTCTATCCTTGGGCCATTACTGTTTATTTTATTTATCAACGATATCGATGAATGCTTCCACCACTGTAAATTTTTACTTTATGCTGACGACCTCAAATTATATCGCACTATTACTAATTGTTCCGATCATATCAAGTTTCAAGAGGATTTGACAAGATTTTCTGAATACTGCATCCTACTACTATTATAAAGGCGAAAGTTTGTAAGTATGGATGTTTGTTACTCTTTCACGTAAAAACTACTGAATGGATTTAAATGAAACTTTACCACAATATAGCTTATACATCAGAATAACATATAGGCTACAATTCATAAAGAATTTTTAAGATAAAGGCTTTCCACGCGGACGAAGTCGCGGGCGGCCACTAGTAAATAATAAATTAGCACTTAGCCTAGAAAAATGCAACTGTATAACATTTACTAGAAAATTAACTCCCAGTTTTCACGATTACTTCTTATGTGGCTCCAACTTAACAAGAGTACAGACTATCAAGGATCTTGGGGTAACCCTTGACATGAAATTAACCCTAAATAATCATGTTGCAAACATTTGTAACAAAGCTTTCAAAATGTTCGGCCTCGTTATGCGCGCTAGTAATGACTTTAAACGCCCATCTACATTTCTTTACTTATTTAAGTCCTTGGTACGCTCTCAGCTTGAGTATGCGGTGACTATCTGGGACCCGCTTTATGGGAAATACGTTGACAGCCTCGAAAGGGTACAAAAGAAATTCCTTAAAAACATGCACTACAGGTGCTATCACAGCCGTATCTCATATGCTGCTGCCCTTGACAGATATAAGTTGACTAACTTAAAAAAAAGACGTCTACAGCTGCAAGCTATGTTTTTATACGACCTTTGTCATAACAAATATGACTGTATAGACTTAATTAATAAGTTAAGCTTTAGTGTGCCGGTTAGGCCGAGCAGGCGTACTTGTCGCAATTTTAAACTTTTTCTTAAATCGATTGCCCGCACCAACGCTGGTAAGCGTTCGCCTATGTTCCGTCTGACTGACACCTACAACAATCATTTTAATGATATAGATATTTTTGCACTTAGTCCATATTCATTTAAAAAAATTGTTTTGAACAAGCTGCTTGATACATGCAATTAGCACTCACTTTAATACTTTAATACTGTAATACTGTTAATTGTTATCTTTCTGTTTCATATATTTATAGCTGTCTCATCGATTAGCATTAACATGTATGTACTTTCATATATAATACGAGTAGTTGTTTTTACTATCTCTCAACTTTATAATTAATCGTGGTTATCGTGGTTGACGTCACAGTTAGTATTATTAAGTTTTTTTAAGTCATTAACTGTATAAGTACTGTGATGTTGTTTGATAAACCCAAATAAATTAAAAAAAAATAAAAAAAATTAATAAAAAAAAAAACTCACATAAGTTGTTTATAAACAAGATGCGCCAAAATAAAGGTAGGGTAGGGTAAAGTAAAACGTTAAACTACATGTAGTATTAGTAGTAGTAGTGGTAGTAGTAGTAGTAGTAGAAGTAGTTTAGTAGTAGTTTCGCTTCAGAGTAATTTATTGTACTATTTGTAAATTGTAAGCTCCGATAGCACAAATAAAAACCTTAGTGGTTTTAGTTGCTTTTTATAGTTCTATTATGTTCTTATGTTTGTGTGTCTTTTATATGGTAAATAAATTGAAAAAAAAAATAATTACAAATTTGTGTTCAGCGTGTTAAAAAAATGTTTAGAGTAGTCACAGTCGACATCATGCCAGGCCAGCAACAGCGATTTCGAATTAAAGTTATAGTTTTCGTCCCTGTCACTCATACTTCTTGCCTGTACAAGCGAATGGGACGGCACGAGTCAAAAATACGATCGCAGACTTCAATAGTGGACGGTAGGACGTGCATTCGTCGGTCACAAACAATGACTGTGCACTCCTCTGTCATAAATCAGAGACATGAGCTGGCTAATGGGGTGGCCGATGGCTTCATTATCGACAACTAAAAAGATACAGGGTGTTAACTAATTGCTTTGTTACAAGCAAGTACAAGCAATATATATATAATATTAAACACTATTTAGTTATTTATTTATTTAAGCTTTATTGCACAACAATACTTTGTACAAAAGTTGGACTTAACGCCGTAGGGCATTCTCTACCAGTCATACCTTTGGGCTAAGCAGAAATGATTAGTGGGCGGTGCGACAAAATAAATAAAAGAGAAAATAAAAATATAAGAATAATATGACACATAAGATTAAATATAAAATATACAATATATATATATATGATTACATATTTAATATTTAAAATACACATAATATATACAAATATACACTAAATAAATAAATAAATTTGACGAACTGTAAAGAAAGATCTATAATGACGGTTGCGATAAAGTAAGAAAGTGGGTGCGAATGAGTCTCTTGAATGATAATTTGCTGGGAGCCTGTTTTATATTTTCGGGAAGAGCATTCCAGAGCCTGATGGCCTGAATGTGGAAGGAGTTGGCACTACCAACAATCCATCGCTCCATCGTAGACTCAGTCTTTGCCTCGTTGGGTCAAGAGCAAACCTAACCCAAATAAAAAAAAATAAAAAAAACACATGTCTCAAAGACACAAACCTACTTAGATTTGAGATCCGAGAGAAGTAACAAGATGATAATTAAATCACACGGCAAATATTAATTAATTTATCGATCAAGACAAGGATTTTTACCCCCGACAAATAAGAGGGTGTCTGGATTGGCATCGTATCTCCCGAACGAATGGACCGATTTCGGTGCGGTCTTTTTTATTCGACAGATAATTTGGTCACGGTTTTGACGAGCCATAAGTAATAACTACTTATGGCTCGTAAAAATCCGTCCAGCCGATGTCGCTCACCAGCTGTTTTTCCTGGATCACGTCGAGGGCTTAGTATTTTAGTTTTTATCTAAATAAAAACGACCACTTGTCAGTTTTTACACGGACGGTCGATAAAAGGTCGTCATTTTTTTGGAAAAACATTATTATTTTTAAGTAATAAGTATTTGCCAAACTTATCAAGCACTCTGCAAATTTTACTACCTCTCAACAATATTAGTTTAATCTATGTGATAGTTTAATCTAAAAGTTATATATGGATAGATTATTAAGCTCATAAAAAAATATATCTGAAGATTAACTGACACTATAAAGCGCTGTTCGCATCACATTATTGTATTTTATGACATACTAGCGGACTTCGCAGACGTTGTCCAGCCCGTTGTTTTTATAATATTTTCATTTATTATTTCTTCGTAAGAACGCTGTATTTTAAGAAATAACATAAAAAAGATTTGGGCAAATTGGTCCAGGCGTTCTTGAGTTATGCGCTTACCAACACATTTTGCGATTCATTTTTAAGATTTGCTTGTAAAGTGGCTGTAATTACACCGATTTCAATATCGTAATGTATTTCATTACGCACTCGTGCGTTATCATAATTTGAAGTTTTTTTTAAATAAAGAAACATGCACGGTTTTTGAAGATGCTCCGTCTAAAAATGAACGATACTTTTCAAAATCTTAGCAAAGAGATTTTATGTCAGATCAAAGGTCAATATGCAATATAATAAATAAACATTTTTTTTAATTTAATATTTTTTACTATAAATTTTAATCGTTAACAAAGACACAAAGATATTAATTTACTTTATTAGTAATACTGGCTGTTTTTGTACCATTGCCTAAAAAACGTTGATGCGCACGTATCGTAAATTTGTTCTTTTTGCTGTATTGTTTTTAGGGTTCCGTAGTCCGACAAGGAACCCTTATAAGATCGTTCAGTCCGTCCTAGTCTGTCACAGCAGAATATCTTCTACGTTTATAGACTGATTTGCATATAACTTGGTTCGAGGATACTTCACATATAGATCTCATTGTTTAAAATACGAAAAATTAAAATTACCCCTTTTTAAGGGTACATGTAAAGGGGGAGGGGGTGAAAAGGACTATGAAAATAGAATAGGGTTTCCATACAACACTTTTTTATCAGCTTTACCATTTGCGAGTTATAGCCCGCCAAAGTCGTTTACACGGTGTGTCCCCCCCCCCTCCTGTAATTTCTTAAGTCTTGGACTTATAAACTTCAAATCTCTCACGTAAAGAAACAGGCACGGAAACTCTTATTTAAAATGGTTTCGGGTATCCTGTGTATCCTGTTTCTGGAATACTTTCGAAATTATAAAAAAAAAAACTTTACAATGATGACATTGACGGCTAAGGAGATGATGATGATGCAAGAAATCCAAAACAGCGCGGTGCAAAATTGACTACGGAACCCTACTTTATGCGTGGTCCGACACGCACTTGGCCGGTTTTATTTATTTCCTCGAAAATATGTTATAAAAGGTCGTGTGACATACGTGCGCTTTGAAAATTACAGCCTCTGCTTCCTTATAGCAATATCATCTCGGCTGTAATTTTCAACATACCGCATTTACGAGTATATCATGATATACTATTACAACACCGAATAAACCATAATGGTTAGATAAAAATAATATAAGTTTTCCAATATTCGAACGCGTCCCATCGGTCGTAAATGCACTGGAGCCAACTGGTATTGGTCAAAGAATAAAACTCTAGAATAAAGAAGAATATAACGATATATCATACTTCTTATATTATATTATTGCCCTCTTTTTAACACGCTTTTATTAGATCGGGGTGTATGTATGTATATATGTATGTATGAATGTATTTAACGGAATTCCTGAGCTCAATTTTCACCAACTTCCAGAAATCGGATTAATTTGAAACTTTGCATACGTATTAAGTGCACTTTATGATGTTTTCATACTTTTTGCCAATAATAGGATGATTTTCATATACTACTATACCAAGCACCTCACGCTTTTTACTCTACTGTAATATAAATTCCGTGTACTTAGAAATTATTTTCTCTTTTTTAGTTATTTTTATTTCTCATAAAAGCGTGTTTTTTTAGTTTTTTAAACTATTGTTTTATTGTTCCGTCTCAACATTCCTACGTGAAAATTAATACCGCTCCGCTATGGTTAAAGATAATGAAAAGGCCGTTCCATTCCATTATCTTTGGCTATGGCGTATAATGATCTTAGAGAGCTATTGTTAATGCCATAAAATAACTTCATCATACTTTAGCTTAGCTGTATGTAGGCAATTAATAATAATAAATAATATATAATAATAAATATTTCTCAACAAACACATCAATTCTCTAGTCCCAAAGTAAGCTACGAGGCTTGTGTTATGGGTACTAGATAACGGATATACATACTTAAATACTTTTTTTTTGTAAAAAAATACATATTATAAATAGAAAACACCCAGACCAGTACAAACACACATGTTCATGCACACTTATGCTTGTACTGTGCGGGAATCGAACCCGCGACCCTTGGTTTACAAGTCCGACATGCGGACCACTGCACCAAGCGGTCGTCAAAATTTACTCTTAGGAGCAGTAGGTACTTATTGAGTTAACGCGCCTTAACAGCGACTAATGTATGTATTTTAAGCTACACACACATTAAGCTGTTTTGTTTTCTTTTATTCTCCTTTTACGTTGTCCAAGTAGTATTTGTGTATTATTTTAATTTATTAATTTTAAGATAAATTTGTTAATACATCTCAATCTCAATGGTTCCCACTGAAAACCAGCGCCATGGATCACCATGGCAACAAAGCTGAGTGGGATCCAATTTGGTTCTGTTATAAATATTCTATTTTCATTGTTCTTTGTGTAATTTTATACCAAATAAATTATTTTTCTTTCTTTCTTGCTACTTACGTCTAATGTGTGTTAAAGCATGATTTGACATAGTAGAACTAATACATAGGCAGGAACAGATAAAAAAGTGGACTACGAATATTCATTTTATTTATGACGCATCTGCGACATTCATATTTGGCAACAGATCGCATGACCATTAATTTAATCATTCTTTTTCATAACGCCATAAAACTTAGATCGTAAAAGGGCACTTTTCACCAGATATGGATTTTTCATATTCGGTTTCGTTCATGTCCGTGCCTCGTAATAAAAGAAATCACTTAAAAAGTGCATTACGGTGACGACACCGGAGGGTTGCTTTCTGGTGTTTGGAGACACACAG
This sequence comes from Pyrausta despicata, assembly GCA_963921415.1. NCBI lineage: Eukaryota > Metazoa > Arthropoda > Insecta > Lepidoptera > Crambidae > Pyrausta > Pyrausta despicata. The sequence goes on from OY992851.1 coordinate 1,311,468, forward strand.
CCAGCAAGTTCGGATAACCTGAGTTTCGCCTTAGAACGTTTTCTACGTCGTTGTGACGATAGTGACTGATTTTTTTGCGCCGCTTCTTCTCAGCACTGCCCCATATAGGTTATATGACACCGCCAATCGTTGACATACTATATATTTGCTGTCAAAACGGTCTGCTTCCATAGAATTTGTATGGGAATACATGTATGCATGTATCAGAAATCGGAGTCAATTGACCAAATATTTATTGAGTTTTGTGTGTTTAAAAATTGGTTCCTACAGCTTTTTTGAAATATATTGCTTGTATTAACTTCATAGGGGCTTTGTTTTTTAACGCCATTGTCTTGAAAATATTAAAGATAGGTGTCATCATATCAATTGTACCGTAGCGGTGGTAGGGTTAATTTATATATTGGGACGTGTAAAAGTGCTACTTCTTAGTCTATTTACAAAAAAAAAACATTTTATTGATTTTAGGTCGCTATGTGAAGGCGTAAGTGGTGGCTTGTTAACCTTGCTGTCGAGGAGCCTACAAGACCCTAAAGTCAGCGTCAAAGATTTAGTATCAATTTGGTACTATTTCGCAATAACGTTTTAAGCAATGCCCTTGTCAATCTTTTGAAATCAGTCAAATTCGTTATATTTTCATAATTCTTTAGTCTTAAACTCTTTCTTTGTACCATTAGGCTTACCAAGTATCTTAGAAAAGCTTCTATTTTACACACAATCGTTAAAGATGAGTTGAAAAACAAAGTAACCTTAAACCAATGCTTGCACACAAATTATAATGGAGTTTTCATTTTAACAAGTGAGAAATTTCCCAAAATATAGTGGCGATATCACAAAAAAGTTTTAAGCGATCCTTTTGTCAATCTTTTGAAATCAAAAATAGTAGTAGTTGGATGAAAAATAATGACCTTAATATAAATGTAAGTAAGACAAATTTAATTCAATTTAATTCCTATAATTATAATTTTTTAAAACTTGACATTGAATATTTAGGTGAAAAAGTAACTGAGGTTAATAGCCTTAAGTTTCTAGGGATATATTTAGAAAACCATTTAAACTGGAAGGCTCACATTGACGACGTATGCAAAGAACTGGAACGTTTTGTTTTTGCTTTAAAAAGACTCAGGCAAACGGTTTCAACTGAGGCTGCTTTAGCAGCCTACCACGGCTATGTATCTTCAACACTCAACTACGGACTCATAATATGGGGAAACTCAGTAAACGTGGATAGACTGTTCAAATTACAGAAGCGATGCATTCGGGTAATAAACAAGGCATGGTTTTTAGACAGCTGTAAACCCCTATTTAAAAAATCAAATGTTCTTCCATTGCCTTGTATGTACATAAAAGAAATTTGTCTTTTTACCAAAATGCACCCCGATTTATTCAAAAAACATAGTGAAGTTATACCTCGGCAAAAAAGAGCTAAATTTAAGAACTTATTGTATAATTTTCCATGCCACAAGGTAATATACAAGGATAATGTAGTGAACATGTGCATTCAAATATTTAACCATCTGCCTGAAAATATAAAAGTGTTAGAGGGGCTGGTATTCAAAAGAAAGATGACGGATTGGCTAATGTTTAATTGTTTTTATAGTATTAAAGAATTTATAGATTGTAAGACTAATTAATTATTATTATTTTTTTTTTTAATCTTTGCACGTCTGCTTGCAGGCTGAATACATTTGCTTTGTTTGTACTTGAAGACCTTATTGTATGTATGTATTCTTGCAAATAAATTTCTGATTTCTGATTTCAGTGTAATTCGTTATTTTGGCATGATACTTATTTGACAATTTTTTTTGGCGCTGAGTGCATCAACTTTATACATGTATTTGATCCCGTGTTATCGTAATTATCGTTTAATCACGTCCGCTTCTGCTATTTAAAAATCTTGAACTTGAGTCTTGACTCATTGTGATGACCTGGGGCGCTACCATGATAAACTATTGACTGAGAAGCACTCCAGGTGGCCTGTGGCAATCCAACAAAGCTTTCTGAGAAAACCTGGGCTGGTTAGAGTAGTAATCGATCAGAAACTCAACCCAATCAAGCGGCTAAGTGCGGAAATAGCCCAGCTAATCTAACTGTTTACTGAACGTAAAAGCAGTGTGACAGCAAATAGAACAACAGGCTACCGTTCTATCCGAAGCCTAGATGTAAACTGCAGGGGGCTGTCTTCGAGCAATAGAAGATTAATACCGCCTCCTTTATGTTTGCCGAACAAATAAAGGGAGGCTGCCCTTGACGCATTGTGATTCAGGATTATGGTTGTTGAGCATTTTGGGGAGATGAAAATTTGATGATGGGAACACCGGGGAGAATGGGAACATTTGAGACGTAGATTATAGTCTTGGGCTATTCTTCTTGATGGTTGTGTCAATAATGAAAAATGGTGATGGAAGGATTTGTAATGAGTAGTCTTTATTCGCGACGATTCGTTAAGGTGGAAAGAAAGTTAGGGATTTCGGCAGATTTCACGAAATTAAATATGTGTTTTTTGAAATACTATACTTTCTGTCGTAGTTATGGGACTCTAAGCCATTAATGGAAATTAATATAATTGAATGATGACTCGATAAATCCAGTGATGAGCAAAACGTTTATTTTTCCGGGTAACCGCTAAACCATGTGGTTTAGAAACTAAACTACTTAATAAACATTTCAAGCTAATAAAACCTTAGGTTTAGATTGAAAGATTCTTTATTTCTCAAAGCGACTCGATCCAAGCTAGAACGTTACACTAGTTATAATCAATTCCAGTTATAAAAAACAAAAATAACAAACCAAAATTAAAACAAACTCATTAATTTAAACACCTCTAAAACATATTCGACAAGTTTTGCTTTAATGCATTCGTCGAGTCGACGTTTCCTAATTCTGTAGGTAGTTTGTTAAACAGCGGTGCTCCTTCAAATGGTAACATGCCACCTTAATTACTTAAAGTATTCAAAATGTAATAAATTGTAAAATGTAGAATAAATTATCCAGAAATCAATTTTCTCATAATTAAACTTTCACGATTTTCCCGTGAAATTAAGTGAAATTAGCTTCGCATTTCTCAGGTTAAGTGGCTCTTAAGGAACTGTGCGCACTCGCCTTATTAAGTTATTTGATGATATCAGACTGGCTGTCAAGCTATTTAGCTCTAGAGTAGTTTCACAAGACTGATACGAGTATAGAATGTTTAAAATTTACAGCGTCAATTTCGAAATCCATACTAATACTATAAAAGCGAAAGTAACTCTGTCTGTCTGTCTGTTACTCAATCACGCCTTAACTACTGAACCAAATTGCATGAAATTTGGTATGGAGATATTTTGATAGCCGAGAAAGGACATAGGCTACTTTTTACAGCGGTAAAATTTTATATGTAAAAATGAATTGCTGTTTGTTAGTCTCACTAACACTCGAGAACGGCTGAACCGATTTCAATAATTTTAGCCTTGAAATATTTGTGGAAGTCCAGGGAAAGTGTAAACGATGAGAAAATATTGATAAATTGTGAAAACAGCGGGCAGGACAGTGTCTGACGGGTCCACTAGTAAGATTATATATTTGGTTAGTCACCACATAATAGTCTTTTATTTATTTTTTCGCACCGCTTATTTATTTTTACTGATTATTTCTGCTTAACCCAAAGGTATGACTGTTAGAGAATGCCCTACGGCGTTACGCCCACCTTTTGTACATAGTTTTGTTGTGCAATAAAGCCTAATAGACTACTTTTTTGTGATGGAACGTAAAGTCGAATTGGAGTATTTGTCATTTCGTTTCCATGGATACTTTCAGTTGCGCATTTGCTCAGTATTGAAAAAAAATGCTTTTAGGATTATTTCAAGTTTTGTTAGTAAGTAGTAGGTAAAATTATAATATTTAGCCAACCACTTTACTGAGCCAGTTTTAAAAAATAAAAAAAATATTTAAAAAAAAACTTTTAGAGATTCATCCTAAATACCTACGTATAATAAATGAATGTCATTATATAAAATGTTTTGATTTCCCAAGTACTTAATAGAAAGAAAATAACCGGAATTTCTTACTAAGCGGTAAACATTTGCGGATGTGAACGGTACTTCCTTCTGTGCGTCTCAAAAATTATATTTTTTACCCATGGAGTCCTACGTAACCTAAAACACTTTATCATGCACTCCCTGCACCGTGTCTGGTTGAAATAAGCCGTATTCATACTTCAAATTTTGTACAGGCTACCGCAATAGATATTCTTCAGCAACCTTAAATCATTTGTTATAAGGGTGGTTGTTGGGGTTGTACTGTACTTTGTAAAGTGATGGTGTGGAGACTCGATGGGTATCAATCAATTCAACCTTGACGTACCCTTCCACGGGGCGAAAGACTTGCACAGATTTTACGAGCGAAAAATGGAGATTGGTTTTCAATGTCAAAAGACTCATATTAATTTTCGTTCTGATGCGTGCGATGTTTTAAAAATTAATAACAACAAAAAATTAATAATTAACATAAAGAAAAAAACTGATTGTATATTTTCGATTCGAGGTATATTTAAGTTTGATTTGCTTTTGTGTATGATAAAAAAAATATTTAGAGTAAAGCTGAAAAAGAGGATTATTTTGCTTTAAATTTCCACTAAACGACGCCAGCGCTTGGACCGAAATACATCCAACTATAACCACCTGAAAAAAAATTGGAGTTGGAAGTCGCAGGACTTACAATACAACTCACAACGTGACACAGAAGATGCACCCGGACTCACAGCACTGACACTATCAAAACACTCGACGCGTTTCGCCACTACCCGTGGCATCCTCAGGAGATGTTGTCGCTTCGACAAACTACGAGCGGCTGATTTCCGCAAAGTGACGTCTGATTCCATCAACTATATTATTTAGAGTTCTTCTTTCTGAATAACTATCAATTTTTAATTTATAAATAAAACACCTTCCATCGCAATGACTCACAATACAATAATGAAAATGCTGACAAAAGCAACTCAACTTAGGGAATTCAGGAGTCCTTCTGTTTTTAATAAAAATAACATCAAAGGCGATCCAGAACAAGACCTTTATAATCCCAGTTGGTGTCTTTTCAGGGTTCCGCGAGAAAATATAAAAACCTTCGTCACAGTAAAATCATATGACACTCAGTAAGGACGCTAAGAAGAAATGACTCACGCACACAGACGCGTGTCTCAAGAAGGCTACTCGGCGAGAATCGCGGTACGGTCGCGCATGACGCGTTTAGCGCACACAAATGCACAATGGACGCATAGAATAGAATAGAAATATATTTATTGACCACTAACAACATACATGTATTTATAATATAAAGAAAAAGCCATAAAATCTCAAAAGTTACTACAGGCTCTCAAACTAGGCTATGCCTGTATCTTGAGAGACCAGTTAAGTTTATTAATCTGAGGTATTTGGCACTTTTATGATGAGAGTTTGTGTGGTGAGTTAGTATGTGATGTATGTGTAAGCGTGGTGCATGTGTGTGTGTGTGTATGTACTTTCAACAAAAATGCATATAGCTAGTTGGATGTTAGAGCATCCCTTAAGAAAAGATTTTGATAAATTCCACCACTAAGGGTTTAAATAGGGGTTGCAAGTTTGTATGAAACTAGGTGGAAAAAAACTAAATTTCACGCGGACAAAGTCGCGGGCTGCCGCTTGTACTAAATAACTCATTACATTAGAAGTCATTAATGCGCGGAACCCACTACATATTTCTAGGATATGCCAAGGCACTTTTATTTAGAAAATACACAAAAGAATTCGGTCTATGAAAGCTCTCCAGAAGAAACAGAAGAATTTTCTTAGTGGGTTTATTTTAAATAAGAATGCAATTTTAAATTTTAGCGTTGGATAGTTAAAAAATATTTTTCTTGTTTATGTTATTCAGCTTTTGCTTGTGAGGTGTTTAAAGAGTTAGTTTTATTAAGAACTAGCTTTATCCCGCGACTTCGTCTGCGTTATGTTTTTTTTTTTTGGAATGCGTTGATTTCCCGTTATACCAATTCAAATCTTTGGTAATTCAGACGTAAAACCGATCAGATTCCCCGGAAAGTATTTTTTACACATGGGAAGTCTTTGTTTTCCCGTTGTCAAAAGTAGTTCATGTCTATTCTAAAGTCCCAAACTATCTCGATACCATATTTCGTTAAAACCTGTTCAGTGTTTTTGGCGTAAAACGAAATTTTCCCAAAGGAATGCGTCATTTTCCAGCAGTAAAAAATTGCCTATGTCCTTTCTCGGGTATCAAAATATCTCCAAACCAAATTTTATGCAAATTGCTTCAGTATTTTAGGCGTGATTAAGTAACACACAGACGGACAGAGTTACTTTCGCGTTTATAATATTAGTATGGATGCTTGAGCTTTTGCATAGGTGTACTGTATAAGCTATGTTAGCGGGCTTGAGACTTTTATACACAGTTAAATAATAAATAATAATAAATATTTCTCAACAAGCACACCAATTCTCTAGTCCCAAAGTAAGCTACGAGGCTTGTGTTATGGGTACTAGACAACGGATATACATACTTAAATACTTTTTTTTTTGTAAATAAATACATATTATACATAGAAAACACCCAGACCAGTACAAACACACATGTTCATGCACACTTATGCTTGTACTGTGCGGGAATCGAATCCGCGACCCTTGGTTTAGAAGTCCGACATGCGGACCACTGCACCAAGCGTCATCCAAACAGTTATATTTAGATTTTAAGACTTCACTAAATGGAAAGACAACCACTGACCGAAGTTGAACGCACGTAACCATAGAGAACACCAGTCATTATGAAGAAGATGTTACAGAATCAAGCCAAAAAACAGAAGATCATTAACTGCTTCTTTCTACTAATTATCTGCGAGACAAACAGCATTTAGTTAATCCCATAATCCTCCAATTAAGAGCCTCAAACGAAATCATTACACATTAACGAAACGCCCTTGTAAAATAACGGAGAGCTAATTGCACGAAGACAAAGAATACAAAAGTTCAGTATGCCCTATATAAAAAAGTGTATTTTAATCTCTATGCTTGTTGTGTTACACCTACTTAGCAATTTTAGCAACATGTTATGTATTTATTTATTTGCATCAGGCCACAGATTTACAATTAAATACAGGCCCATGGAGTACATACGAGTACCTTATAAAATAACATACATAAAATATATAACAGAACTTATTCAAAAAAGTTAATATTACACGCAAGGTTGTTGACGTGTTGTTCAGTGTTACTACACACACACTACTACACTTTTTGTATTGGTAATACACACTTTCTTAGGACATTTTTTCCACCACAAACCGTAAAAGATTCGAGTCATAAAATATATTTGAGGGAGACCAAGAGTTTAGATATTTTTTTTTTCTAAAATAGCTGCACTAAAATGTATTTTAATATTAGAGTCGCCAAAATGCCGTCTCAGTATTAGTATTTATCGTACCTGCAACAGTTGCATTCGCTTGGGATCTAAATTCTCTGTATTTATTACATGAAGTTTTTGCAAAAGATTTACTCACATAGTGACCAGATTGTGTTAAATTTGTTTGTACGTGTAGATTGGATGAAAAAGCATTGTTTGGTAATGAGGCTTGTTAAAAAATGCATTTGCTTTTTTTTCTTATTCCTTAATAAAGCTTCGCAATTTTTCAAAAAGGAATGTAAAGCTGAAATAGAGGACTTCTGTGCTTTAAATTTACGACTCTCGTAATTGCTCAGCATTTAGTGGAAATTTAAAGTAAACAAATCCTCTTTTTCAGCTTTAGTCATGGATTTCCGCAAAGTAACGCATGATTCCATAAACTTTGACGACAGCTTTGGTCTAGTGGTCTGAAGTCCAGACTACAAAACCGGCTGTCACGGGTTCGAATCCCGCTAGGGGCAAATGTTTGTGTGATGAGCACGTGCATTTGTACCTGAGTCATGGGTGTTTATAAATGTATTTAAGTATTTCTATACGTTATTCTAGCCACCACAAGCTAACGCTTAGTTTGGGGCTAGATAATTGGTGTGTTCGTTGAAGCAATTAAAGAAAAAAAACTGTAGGAAAGTAATGTATGTAAAGTCAATGATATTAATAATACTTGCTAACCAAGACCTTTCTGCACACATATTATTTGTTCTTTGGCAGCGATCACGCGAGAAATGCATTACCAAGGGTGCATTCACTTGCGCCTAATTAATGCGAGATACAGTCAGAGATTACTTTGTGAAAGATTTTTATGGTACAACAGTGTTTTATTGGTGGAAACGTCGAGAATTAAGCTGTATAGCATAGTTTAAACAATGGTTACTGTTACTCTTGTAGAGTTTATATTAGTTTATTTTTATGTACAACAACATCACATACATTGATCTGATTCCGCGGTAAGTAGCTTATGCACTTGCGTTACAGATATCAGAATCAACAGTGGTATCACAAATAAACTAAAATAAATACATATAACACCCAAACCAGTACAAACAGACATATTGTACGTGTACACAAATCCTTGTACAATGCGAGGATCGAACCTGCGACCTTTTGGTTAATAGTCAACTTCTATTCTAACTTCAACACCAAAGAGGTCGACCAAGTTAGTTACGTATAAACAGCAGAGTAAGTATGCATAAAAGGAGCTTAAACTGGATGTGATCGTGAGAAATACGGACGTAAGAAAACATTGAATAACCAACAACTTTAGAGAGTAATTTTAAATGTTTCAAAGTTAATTTTAAAAAAAGCCTTTTATGAGTTGTTTTTTTTTGTGTTGATTAATACATTGTAATTTGCTCTGCGTTAACTGACGCTCATTTCTTAATAAAATATAACTACATCAATACTACACATTCGTAGCTCTTAAAAAACACTTAAAATTACTTTCGTTAAACATAATTATTAATGCAGATTTTCGCGATATTATTCTGCAACTTCGGTAACAGAAACCGTTAGCGAAATCGCAGGGTTATATTGCTGTTTCATTTTGTTACACATTGGCTTTGCAAAGAGGTACTTCTCTTGAACGTTCTAACAGAAAAAAACGCATTGAAATCTGTTGCGTTGTTTTGCATTAATATTATAATAATAAATTCGTACATAAAGACGGACAAAGCGGGAAGTGACATGGTTTTATACATTATTTATACAAGAACTACTTAGTTAAAGTTATATACACTTTTTAGTATTAGTTATCTCTCTCTTTTAAAGTAATTATCTGTAATAAAGGGTTTTTGTGCCTCCCCTTACAAATATTTATCAGTCAATCCCCGCATAAGCTTAATATCGCTGCAATGCAGACGAAGGCTGGAATTGGGAATCTTATCTTAGTTGGAAGCAAAAAGTGCAGCAAGCATCATTCGTGTCGTCATCGGAGTTATAAGAGTGGTTCAATATCAAATACCTCTTTCGATAACCAAAGAACCTGATGTCTGATCGAAATCAACCAACACCACTCATAGTTGGTAGTATTTCAGTGATTTTACACCACCGCGTTCCAGTAAGTCGTACGGTCTGCACAAACATTCACAAGTAGTGTGGGGATTACCGGTACCGTCAGCAAATACACTTTGGTGCTAGACTACGGACCAGAAGGCCTACTACCACATTCAAAATCCGTCAAAGCGATTATCGTTCTTTCGTTGTACAGTGGGGTGAGCACGAACATTACTGTAACGTAATTGTGTTGTCCAAACGTCTGTCACTGACAGTTTCCCCATACAAATAGACAAGTAAACGATAGGTAAACGCTACGAATACGTAACAGTAGTTGTTCGTGCTCACCCCACAGACGAGAACAAATTAAGCTGCGAATCTTTCTTAGCAAATCGCGTTATTATTACGCGCGCAAAAGATGACACAGTTTTTACCCTGACGTGCGTATATGCAAGGAGAGAATATTATCGTTTTGACGGATTTCGTTTTTCGTAGTAGGCCTACAGAAGTAATACAGGGGAAGTAATACAGTAATAAGTCGTTCTAGCGATTCTTTCGTATAATCGGGTCTAGCCAGCGCGTTTGCTTGCACGGTCAAGCTTCTAATAGATTGACTGCCACGAGGCAGTCAATGTGTAGTGTCAATAGTGTAGTGGCAATGTTTCTGCCTTACATCCGAGAGGTCTTGGGTTCGAATTGGGTCTTGGGTCGAGTCAAAAATTGCTTCTGAGATTTCCTGTCAGGAAAAAAAAACAGCTCGGAGTCGGGAAGTTGGAGGTGTTACACCCCCGTGCCTCGGAAAGCACGTTAAGCCGTTGGTCCTGGGCCTGATTTCTCTCCGGTCATGTCGGATTGCCGTCTCACCGAGCTTTGAGAGTGATGCAACAGTGAGTGCACCTGTGTATTGCGCTCACACTTGTGCACTATAATATCTCCTGCGCAGTAGGCTAATCTCCGTTGAGATTGGCCTCCGTGGTCGAAATCGGCCAGGAGGACTATTATTATAAGCGTCAAGAATGGCCTATATCTCCGGAACTAAGGACTATCGCCGAGTTAGAGAGTAGGGACCGCAGTACTAGACTAGACTTGTACTGGCGCTATTTGCTGTCCTCGCCCGTTTCAATTAAGCCCAGTCGGTGGAGGGAACTTGTATTTTAATGAATACGCCAAGTGATAATTAGTACATTTCTTAAAAGTTACAGATACATAGTTCTGTTAGATACGAAAATTATCATATGACGACCACTTTGGTATTATGGTCAAAGAGTTGACTATTAACCAAGAGGTCGCGGGTTCGATGCCCGCACTGTACAAACATTTGTGTGTGCATGAACATGTCTGTTTGTACTGGTCTAGGTGTTATATGTATTTATTTAAGTTTATTTGTAATACCACTGATTCTGATATCTGTAACAAAAGTGCTTAAGCTACTTACCACGGAGTCAGATCGATGTATGTGATGTTGTTGTGTATGTACCTCTATTATTACTATAATAATTTTCATATAAATTTGTGTAAATTACGATTTGTTGCAGAAACATATTCGATTCTAGTGCTCAAAATACTAATACATAGTTCTTTCAAGACATGTTTAACATAACACCTACATTGCATGTACAGTGTCAAAGGTGAAATCACGTATAAATAATGAAATCTCTTTCAAATTAAAATGATTTATTTAAATAGGTGTATAACCATGCCTTTGTTGAAGGAACCATTTATCATTTATTATCGATATACTACCGGTATTTCGTAAAAATTATGGCACCGTAAAGTAAGAATCAGTATGACCATTGACTGACTATTATCACCATTAAATCAGAAAAATTACGTTTGATGATTTTAGATACCTAATTAAATCAACAAGTTGTAGGTTCTGTTGGGGTCCTATAGATAAATATAAATAAAACTAGCCAAGTGTAACTTAACAGGTTGTTTAATCCGCCCTCAAATTCACAGAGAATAAAACCTTGAACGATCTTAAACGCGATAAAGGTGTAGGTCCGAGTGCATGTAGGCGAATGTATGTCAAGCGAACGTTCGGCTCGGCCGCGAGCTGGTCGGGCGCGATCGTGCATGCTCGGGTGACATCGGCGTTCGCCGCCCCCGAAAATGCCAACGATGTTGCGCGAAGTCCCAACAAATACCGACCAGTTTTATTTAGTTTATTAATTAGTATATTTGGTAATACAACTCAGTACTTTTCGTTCGATTGTGAAGTAGAGCCAGTTCTACTTCATTATCATCATCGAATGATAGTAAGGTGACATAGCACCAATTGACCACGCTCCGCCACTAATGCCAGTCAACCTGTATACTAACCTTGGGATTAGGTGCATAAAGTTTTACATAGCTTTCTTACCCTATTTACACTGTATTAAAAATATGCATATTTATAATGACAATTTAGCTCAGCCTGACTTGTTTCGGTTGTAAGTGAAAATATTTATTTTTAAAAGGGATTTTTATTCGGAATACACAATTACATTTAGTACACTACACTAGTAGAATCAAGTACACTTGAACTCGACTAAATTATTTATACTTATTAATATTTATTTATTTAAAACTTTATTGCACAAGAAATGTACAAAAGGTGGACTTAATGCTAAAAGCATGGGTGCAGTGAAAATTAAATGAGAAAGGTTAATTCTTCTTTTACCTTCTTCTGTCGCAGTCGAGTACAAAAAAATGTTTAATTAAAATTACACAACACAAACGCTACATTTTACGCATTAACGAAAAACTAAATGCAAAGCCAGCATGCATAACTTGAACGCACGCATTCCTTTATGAGCTAATTGCCATAAAGCATTCATACTCGCTTTGTTACCCGCTAAACAGGGCACAGTTTAATCTAAATCGCCGAGAAAAATACCTGCGGGGTACATCTTGTTCAGACGACAGCACATGGTCCTACCCATTTTCGTTAGGAACTTAACCTTATTGCCAAGGCTTACTATGCTGCAGCGTTCACGTTGTTCTGCTGTTATGTTTGTATCAAAGTGGGGTCTAGCACACAGATGTCGTAGATAGAAGCGGGTATTCAGCGGCCAGTTAGCATTCAGAAAGACGCCGCGGGGCTAGGTGCGATAACATCGTCGCAGAGTGCGCTGTGACGTGCGATACGTACGGTGGTTGAGAATTGGAAGCAATGATTGTAACTGAGCCGAGAAAAGTTAAGCTGCCTTAACACCTTGGGCGAACAGTGGGCTCGAAAACTAATGCTATAGGTCGTTAGAGAAATTTACAAACAAACAATTAACGTTGAGGCCAGCGCTTTTTAACACGCTTTTATTAGATCGGGGAGTATGTAACGGAATTTTTGAGCTCAATTTTCACCAAGTTCCAGAAATCGGATTAATTTGAAACTTTGCACACGTATTAAGTACCGATGACAATGCAATAATTTGATAAGAGTTTTCCATTATCCTTATTGACTAAAAAATAAAAATAAATAATAGTTTAAAAAAGTAAAAAACACGCTTTTTTTGCTAACTAAAAAAAGAGAAAAAAAAAACTGAGTATACGGATTTTATACTACAGTAGAGTAAAAAGCGTGGGGTGCTTGACATATTACCTCTAGAGGTAGTATGTGAAAATCATCATATTATTGGCAACTATAAAAAGAGAAGTATGAAAACGTCATAAAGTGCACCCCACGCTTTTTACTCTACTGTAATATAAATTCCGTGTACTCAGAAATTATTTTATCTTTTCTAGTAAGCAATAAAAGCGTGTTTTTTTTGTTTTTTATTTCTAGGTCTACTCATTGGGTGACAGATGTTTGGACTAACATTGGCGTCATAGTTTGGACGCTGGGTAAAATTATTTTTGTTAGTAGTTCAAGTTGAATAACGAAAGATTCTCTAGACAGCGCTTGGTTGACCGAAAAGTGTTGAAAAGTATATAATACGCAAAATGTCAGATGTTAAACGTATGGCAATGAGATCTAAGTTGAATTTGAAACATGTGTCACATGTGAAGTATCACTCACAGTAACCCCCAAATGTTGTTTTAGTGCAACGACGTATATGACTTCGCTCTATCCCGAGCAAAATGATTAGAATAGAATAGAAAAAACATATGTTTGGTATAACACATTTCAAGTCTTTACTTGTGATAAATCTGTAGAGAGGTCAATGCTGAGAGCATCAGCTGATGGAAAATCCATGACTTAACTCGTATCCTCGTTAGCATACGGATCGAACGTGAAACTCTCATCTTCTGCGCTCAGAGTGCAGTAAGCGAGTGTTTTCTGTAATCTGCTTATGTGAAATACCCAGGTGTTTGCTTCGGTCATATTAATACGCATATAAAAACACGAATTGTAACATAACGTTTTGTTCGTTTAAATACCTGGTGATTTATGTGACCGTTGCCATTACGTAATTGTTATTTATTAATATCTACGCCATTTTGTACGAATTATCTTTCTTAGCAATTATACAAAACTCCATCCAGCTGAACTACGAGTAATATTCTGTGTAAAAATGAGATAGACCTATAGGTGATAAGCCTACATTTGTTACATAGTTTAGATTGAAATAAAATTAAATGTATAAGTATTTATTTTCAGACACAGTCCTTACATAACAAAAATTACACAAGTCTACGAAAAGAAAAAGGAAAGTACGTTAGGTCATGGTGACCTTATTTTATTTTAATAAGTTGATATAAATTATAAATTAAGAATGTTGGTCAAACTATTCAGCAGTATGTCCGCCTTGCATCTCTATTCAACTGACATTGCATTGCCAAAGGTAAATCAGCGGTAAGTGTTACATCCATTGCGGGTCTGGCACGTGGTTAATAGAGGTCGATGGGCGCTTGACAGGCAATGGAAGGGTTAAATGGGCTCTGTCCAACAGAATGCGAGACCTAGAATAACTTTGAAGCTTGTGACATTGATGTAATGTGAAGTTCTTGCGGATTGAGACGTAATTTATTATTATGACTTTGCATTCCGAAAACGAAACTTTTACGATTGAAAACTTGCTATATCTTAACACTAATTGTTGTGACTGTAAATAAGTAATGCCTGAGATAAACTAGACTTGGATATTGTACTTATAAGGTTGTAAGCTATGGCTAACTACTGTCACGGTAATATTATCCATACAGTATTCCAACTCGGCCGTGTTTTTAAAATAAGTACCTACCGCCGCGTGGTACGTAAGCATGAGATAGGGCTGTCGCTGTACTCGCTGTCGCCTACCTACAGCGTTTTAATTGCATCTGCCTACTTTGAGTTTCTATCTAGTTTTGAGATTGTAAATTTGTTACTTTTTATTTATAATTACAGATACTAAGAAACAATATAAAATATTTATATGATTACATATAATACTTTATGAATTGAATAGAAAGTGTTCAATTAAAATGCAAGTTGTTTTATTGATTGATAGATTTAATTAAAACCCATGGTTATGTGACTTTATAACAAATCGGGCTAATAAATTTGCAACCGAAAATTTGCGCATTGATTGTATTACTAATATTATTCTCGTATGAACGAAATGCTTAATTATTATATTTGCGTGTATAAAAAATCTGCAATCCAAAAACAGCACGATATATTCTACTTGGCATGTTAAATAGCTACTTACTAACAAATCGGTCTAATATATTTGCGACCAAAAATATTTGCACATTGATTGTATTACTAATATTATTCTCGTATGAACGAAATGCTTTATTATTATATTTAAGTGTTTAAAAAATCCACAATCCAAAAACAGCACATTATATTCTACTTGTCATGTTAAATAGCTACTTGCATTTATTTCGAATTAAAATTCGGGCGGTTACTGATTAAAAACCAGCACACCGTCACTGCGCGCACTCGCGACTGTAGCATGCCAAGCGCATGCCAAGATCCGGGCGCGTAGGTATAGCTCGCGCGTCGTCGGTTTATATGAAGATGGAATACTGTATAGATAATATTACCGTGCTACTGTTCTACCAATCTATCCCGTATAGTGTGTCATAATATGTTAAGTTGTTTTACATAGCACGCTACGAATATAGAGTGTAGTCTATCAGACGGTACACGTTAATTACAAAGTAGCCAAAAAACTGATTCATACTTTAAGCGTTTGATAATGTAGATTAAACTTATAATAACATATTTTTGTTGAAAGATTTCAGCTTGTAAACTTTAGAATATTGAAATGAGACACTTTTTTACGGATTATTTCGCGATTTATTTACATTTTACTTTAACCTGACGTTTCGGAGGCTTTTCAGCGTCCGTGGTCACATGTAGACACGTGGTAACGATTTTAAAAGTTAGATACTTTATTTTCACCCTGTTTAATTCAAACCACTTTAAAACTGGTGTGTTGAAACCTATTAAGTACTGTCCTATCTGATTCCAATCACGGTATGCTGAAATTATTTTCTTTATTATTGTATTCAAATTAATACACCCAGCCATAAAAAGAGGACAACAAAATTCATGAGGTTACGAATGTGAAGCGATAAAAAGCGGTCGATCCATAACAGCTAACACGTTGAACGCCCCGCTTAAAACAAAACCGTCAAAACACCAAATTAAAGGCACACGCGATCTTTCTATTATACTGTTGGAAATGAAATAGTTTATAAAGCAGCACTCAAGTCAATATGCGTACAAAGCGCCATTATCTGTCGCCAATCGAGTTGAGCGAGCGTAAAGGCGCTCTTACATGGGAATTTTAACCTCCTGAGGACCAAGGGGACGATATCGGTGTTGTAACAATAATTTATTTTGTCTGGATACTGTGGCTCAGGGAGTTGACGATTCAACTATTGTCACAGTCATTGAAGCTGTTGAAGAATATATGATTTGCTTTGGATCCGAGTTATTTTGGCTTGCGTATACAAACTAAAAGATGTTACGGCAGAGAGATGACGAGGATCTTTTGTATATGTATATTGCACGATTTTGTGCAACAAAATTGCATGTATTGCCAGTAAGTTAGAAATTCTATTGGCCCGTGTAACCGCCCCTTAACGCGAATCGTTCGCTCCGCTTTTCGCCTTTGAAGCGACGATAAAGATATTGTTTTGATGGATGCGAAAACACCGAGATATTGAAAGGATCGAAAAACGGCTGAATACATTGAATAACATTTACGGCTACTGTTTCACCCATCCGTGTGTAGGAAGGGAATTTTCCGCTCGTGTGCACTCTTTCTTTGACTATTTGTGTAGTTGAAGGGATGTGACATGCTTTGAATAGTGAACGGGTGTTTAAGTGATTACGAAACAATAATAAAAATAGTTTTGGCACAACTTTTGGCTACGTCAGATTAAGATTATGTTTGCAAGGATGTGTCAAACTTATTTTTTGTGAAGTAACAAATTATGTAAACAAAAGTTGACACCCTCAATAAACTATTTACAAAAACAACTGATCATCATTTGATATTCAAATTTAATATATTTTGGCTCATCGTAAATTTTACCTCTACTCTAATCCTACCCTAGAAAAAAAATTAAAGGCATTTATAACATGTCTAAATAAAAAATAACGTTCGTATGCGTGAACCGTTACAATCCCAACAAATAACCTCGCAACCCCTCGCCGACCGATCGCAACGACTAATTGCAAAACTTGTTACAGGTGAAAGCAACGGTCCCGAAAATGGACAAGAACGGCTACTTCTTCTACGTGACGTCCACTGCTAAGAAGAAGAAAATTAGTTTGATGCAACCCCGGCCTCCGAAAGTTGCTTTCGTTGACGAGAAACGGCGGCCTGGGGTGGCTCAACGTATCAGTGTCGCTCCGAACTCCGGAGGCAGCGAACGTGCCGTCATGTCACACGCGGGCCCGTCGCCCGCGCCACGCGCGCGCCTTTACTCGCAACTCGAAAGCTACCAACCCAGGTACCATACAATACGTGATCGTGACCATACAATACGTGATCGTGACCATACAATACGTGATCGTGAGAGTGAGAAAAGAGTGGACAGTGAGTGCAGACGGAGAAAGAAGGAGCAAAGGATTGTGTACCCGCAGGGAATATTGAGGTGAGTGACAGTTAAGTTCTGGCGCCCAAACTATTGGTGAAGTTTTGTTTATGTTTTTGGATTTTTCCGTTTTATGGATTCCGTAACCATTGGTATTAATTCAATGCAAATAAATTTTCGTTTAAGTCGTACAAACATCACTGACCACAGATGACATAGTAAAATCATATTTTGGGCATAATGAAAACACGACTTTTGATTAGTTTAATGTTTATAGTGATAAAATGATCAAATTCTATAAATGGTTAACACATTTATAGAATTTGAAACGAGTGACTGTAGTGAGCGATTATTAACACAGCCGAACGGTTGTTTTGCTTGTCTCATAAGAGTTTTTGTGCGTCCCTGCCAATATCTGACTGGTTTTAAATATTTTGAAGCTAATTTTATTTAGCAAATAGGTCTAACAATAATTGTCTTTTATGAGTTGTATTCAAAATACACATCGCTGTTTACAAAAAACCTCTAGCTTTCTACCTTCAGTAGTTCAAGATAAGCTACGATATTTACACACGCTCATTGACAGTAAAATATTTATCTTTAGGGAAATTTTCTAATTTCCATCACGGTGAATCTAATTTCTGTCACGCTCAAAATTTTATCACTTCATCCAAAACCAGAAAAGATATTAAATTGTCAAATGTTTAATCTGATAGAGTTTAACGTCCTTTCCAAAATTTATTAGGAAATTAAAAGCGTGACGGAAATTAGACTTAGGCCATTATTTGTTTCTTATACTATGAGATATGACGAGGGTTCAATAACCTAGTAGTGGTAATTATAATGCTCAAATAGGTAGCTAGGTAAATACAGGGTGTCCAGTGAATGAAAGATTATCCTTTAATGACTGGTAAAGCATTTATAAAGCCCCATTACACACCTGATTGCGGTTCTATTTCAGACTCCATAAACAGTATGATATTTATTCATTCATTCATTTTTATGTTGGTACTCGAATTTACTAAATGGAACTTTTAAGTTTACCCTTAGTGCTAATTTCACTGTGTAATAATAATATTTTTATAAACCTATGTCATCCCACTGCTGGGCAAAGGTCTCCCCCAAACTCCTCCACTCTCCAAATAATAATAATAATAAAGCAAAAATAATAACAAAAAATTAGACGATTGGCAATATTTTTCTTAAAAAAATTACAATTTATGTATAACACCGTGTACTGTTTTAAAGCGTTTAAACTGAATTTAAATTATAACTAAATCAAATAGCTAAATACTTGCAGTCGGTAGTCTAAGGATTATCATCAATTACTTGGACAACCTGTAGATATGTCTAGTCTAGGCTTTTGAGCATTCAGAGCTCGTAAGTCCCAGAGAACTATCTCTCAGGACTTTGATATCACACACGGATATACTATCGGAATACTTCAGATACTTAGGCTTACTAAGACATTATGAAAAATATATTTTAGTGCTCATAATGAAATGAGTAACCATAGATAGATAGAGAACACTTTATTGCACATCACAAAAAATAATGCAAAATCAACATAGGTACAAAGAAATATGCACAATTTAGACGGTCTTATCGCTTATCTTAGAGCAATTAGACAACCTTCGAGTGAAGGATATTGTTATTTACAGAAAGAGGGAGTTGGGTGAAAAAATCATATTAATATAACCATAACAATGATGAACATTAGGAACAAAAAATATTAATATACAAACATTATGTATTATATTAATATACAATTATTATTATATAAACTAAATATACTAACATTAAATTAATATGAATAAGCCAATGTGACAATAACCCGACCAACATGAATGTTTCTGAAATTATAATTGAAGATTCTTTAACTTTATTTTTGAAAATAGCAATCGACTCAGATAGTCGTACGAGTATTGACCATTTCTTGTCATTCGCAGTGTTTGATTATAAATTGATCAAAAATTCTCAAAAACTACACCGATTGACGACTGCAAACGATGACGTCTCAAGCTAGTATCGCCATACAAAATCTACAGGAGACGGTCGGTTTGACAGTTTATTAAAAGTATGTCAACGGTTGATGGTGTTTACCTTATTGTCACATCACTATTCGGCTATTGAACGATAAACAAAAATACAATAATTCATCACCAAAATAATAATTATAATAGTCTTCCTGGCTGATTTTGCCCACGGCGGCCAATCTCAACAGAGATCAGCCAACTACGCAGGAGATATTATAGTGTACAAGCACAGATTACTAAATAGTTAGTAAGTGTGAGCGCATACACAGGTGCACTCACTGTTCCATCACTCACAAAGTTTGGTGAGACGGCAATCCGACATGACCGGAGAGAGATCAGGCGGAGGACCAACAGCTTAACGTGCTTTCCTAGGCACGGGGGTGTAACACCGCCAACTTTCCGACTTCGAGCTTTTTTGAGAAATTCATGACAGAAAATCTCAGAAACAATTTCGGCTCGACCTGGGATTCGAACCCAGGACCTCTCGGATGTAAGGCAGAAACTTTGCCACTACACCAACGGAAGTCATCATCACCAAAAGCATTCATACCCGTCACCGTAGTTAATCTATACAAATCCTTATCAATATTCATTCGCTGATTGGAATCGCTCGCAAACAGTTTATACCATTATGTATTCCTAAAATTGTGTTAATTGCATTTGCATACAAAGCTACGATTAGTAAATGTTTGGTTGATTGAAAATGTTGGCTGCTACATTTCTGATGAACATAACATTAACCCTGGAATGCAATAGGTGGAATTGATATTGAATTTGGGGAAATTATGCATTTTATACTATATTATTATTAATCTCCTCTAAATACTATAAAATGTGAACTAACTGATTTATTGGCGCACATCTAAAGTAATATGCGACCTTTAAATTGTTCAAGTGAGAACTACATACGAAAACTAATTTCTAAAATTTTTAATTTTAGAAATTTTAAAATGTATCAATAAAAATATAATAAATTTTCTTTTACTCATACTAGAATATAAATGAACCCTACCCCCACTTCAGGACAATTTGGGCCATTGCTGAGAAGAAGCGGTGAAGATACATATATCATATATCTATCTCATAAAGATTACTACAAAGGTCACATTAATCAGAGAGCGAGCTCCCCACAGAGCTATGAATCTCACGATCCCTCCTTTTATAGTTCAATCTGATACGTTAAATTATTCACTAATAAGTGGTTTAGGATAATTGCCACTGGACGCATGCATTGGATGCCATACCGGTATTTATAATGTAACAATATCCAGTAGACTCACTTCTGTAGTACAGTGGCCAGCTCATCAGGCTACCCATTTTTGTTGGAAAATCGCCCGTATGACGAGTAGGTAAGGCACCGCAGGGTTGACCGTGACGTGCTGTACATAATCTTCTTAACTACTACCTAAAATCTTATCAGAAATGGCATTTTTTTTTTAAATACCCTAAAATTTGCATTTTGCCGTTGCCTTTCATATACCGATTGTTACCCACCGTATCTCAATTCATTGTGAAACTATTTTAGCGTGAATGCTGTGCTGACAATTTTCCGCCCGATTACTGGCCAAAAAAACAACAAAAAAGTTGGTTTCCAAGGTTCTAGGATACAAAATATCGCTTGTGAACGTCAATATTGAGATTATAATAACATGTCTTCTAATTTTGGGCCCTAATAATAGGTGTTCTTTGTCGTAGCAAATTAGTAGGTGATAAAGCAAAATGACGCGAACACTTATTGAAATACGTTAATTAAATAAAATTAAATAAATAAATGTATAAATATTTCACAACAATCAAACCAATTATCTAGTCCCAAATTAAGCTACGAGGCTTGTGTTATGGGTACTAGACAACGGATAAAAATACTTTTTTTTTTGGAAATAAATACATATTATACTACATAGAAAACACCCAGACCAGTACAAACACACGTGTTAATGCACACTTATGCTTGTACTATACGGGGATCGAACCCGCGACCCTCGGTTTTAGAAGTCCGACACTGCACCAAGCGGTCGTCAAATTAGCCCTCGGATCCGGCTTTTTTCTAAATAAGTGGGGTTACTGATCTCCCTCTCAGCTAGGGAGTTATGGTGTATGGTAAGCCTCTTTACCATAAAGGGACGCCGTAATTAATAATACAACGTAGATACGAGTACATGTATGGAAAGTTTTGGACCTGCCAAATTTGATGCAGACCATTAATCGATGGGGAACCTTATGATCGAGTCGTGAAGGTTGCAATCAGAATGATACAGGAGAGCTACAGTTTGTATTGCGGTCTTATGCCAATAGACGTTGCAGGGATAGGGCTGTAAAAAGAAATAATTATAATTATACAATAAATGTTATTTGATATTGATTTTGAAAACACATCTTGATTACTTTAATGAGTAGCTTTATAAAATCTGTGTTTTTCTTGTACCTCTAAAAATACAGTTCAGACCAGCAGTGATAAAAAAACAGGAGGTGATGTATCACATACAACTTTTTTTTTACATAACTGGACATATGTTTAGCCCAATCACACCATGTGTAAGTACAACAACATCACATACATTGATCTGACTCCGTGGTAAGTAGCTTAAGCACTTGTGTTACAGATATCAGAATCAACAGTGGTATTACAAATAAACTTGAATGCATAAAGTGACGATGTGGCCTACCAACACATACAATACAATTTACCTACACCACAGATACTTGTGCTGTATGAATGCTGTGCAGCTGGCAACCCTATCTCTGATAGAGTCCTGCCAGAAAAATGGAATGAAAACATGCCTCGAATGATTGACGAAACGCTCGTTGTTTTCATACGCTTTTTTCAACGGCCGTATAGAGTCTGTTACACAGATGTGGGTCTGAAAAGGGCGTATTGGAAGTCTGATTTGGTTTTATCGATATTTTCAAGTGCCAACGTATTAGTGTTGGATTGCTTCAGACGCTACGCTTTCTGATCTGTTAGTAGACTATAATTTTATAATATTATAAATGCGAAAGTAACTCTGTCTGTTACTCAATCACGCCTAAACTACTAAACCTATTTATATTAAAACAAAAAACGATTTGCATGAAATTTGGTATGAAGATATTTTGATACCCGAGAAAGGACATGGGCTACTTTTTTACCGCGGGAAAATGACGCATTGCCATTGGAAAATTTAGTCGCGCCGTTCGCTTGTACGCCTAAACTACTGAAACAGATTTAAATGAAATTTGGTAAGGAGACAGTTTGTGACGTGAGATAGGACATGACATGAGTTACTTTTGACCAAGGAAAACAACGCATTCCCATGGGAAAAATTACTTTTCGGGGAATCTGATCACTTTCACTTCTAAATTACCGAAGATTTGAATTA
Organism: Pyrausta despicata; assembly: GCA_963921415.1. Lineage (NCBI taxonomy): Eukaryota > Metazoa > Arthropoda > Insecta > Lepidoptera > Crambidae > Pyrausta > Pyrausta despicata. Next base: position 1,334,227 of record OY992851.1, read on the forward strand.
TATTAGGATAAAATTGCTAGGTAAAAGCACAGATTACTAAATAGTTTGGTAAAAGCTATTAAATAAAATTAATAGTTAACAAAATTAATTATATTCATAACTAGCGGACCCGCAGACGTTGTTCTGCTCGTTGTTTTTTTTTTCTCATCGTTTAAACCTTCTCTGGACTTCCACGAATATGTAGAAAATAAAATTAGTCAAATCGGTTCAGCCGTTCTCGAGTTTTAGCGAGACTAACGAACAGCAATCCATTTTTATATATAATACTAGCTGTCCCGGCAAACGTTGTTTTGCCATACAAATGTTAACGGTAGACAACCCTTATCACTAAGGGGTATGAAAAATAGATGTTAGCCGATTCTCAGACCTACTGAATATGCTCACAAAATTTCATTAGAATCGGTCAAGCCGTTTCGGGGGAGTAGGTATGGGAACAAACATTGTGACACGAGAATTTTATATATATAGAGACTAGCGGACCCGGCAGACGTTGTCCTGCCCGTTGCTTTTTTTTAAATTTCTGATCGTTTAAACCTTCCCTGGACTTTCACGAATATCTCAAGACCAAAATTATTGAAATCGGTTCAGCCGTTGTCGAGTTTTAGCGAGACTAACAAACAGCAATTCATTTTTATATATAAGAAGATTATATTCGACAGTTCAAGTGTGTGTAAGAAGAAAGTGCACTCGCGGAACAACTTACTGCGTCGCCTAACTACCACCAAATGGGGAGCCACGCCGCACTGCTGCGGAGCCCCTGTTTGGAGCCGCTCCGCTCATGCCAGGTTAGTGGATGTAGCCCTGAATGACACCTGCCGGGTCATCACTGGTTGTCTAAAACCTACCCCAGTGTCAATGCTATATCCACTCGCTGGTATAGCACCTCCGGAAGTCCGCAGGGCAGTAGCTAGCTCTACTGAAAGGGCAAACGCAGATCGCGACTCACGGCAACCTATGCACGACTACGTCTCAGTGCCGCAAAGGCTAAAAAGTCGTCGCAGTTTTATTTAGTGTGTCGCCCCACTTTCTACCGAACCAGCACAGGCCAGACGTGACCTTTGGCGCGAAAACGCTTCTCTGCCTACTCCCTTTGTCCCACTTGCCGAGAATCTCCCTCCTGGACATGATCTACCATGGCCGATCTGGAAGTCCTTAAACAGGCTACGGACTCAGGTTGTTCGAAGTAAGGAGAACATGGCCAGGTGGGGATTTTCGGCAAGCTCCGATGTGGACTGTGTTTGCGGTGCAGTGCAAACTATGGCACACTTGACATCGTGCCCGGCGTGCCCCAACACCTGCACGCCAGCGGATTTAATGAACTGCAGTCGATCCGCAATACAAGTGGCTGAATTCTGGGCTGCCACGATATAATTTCTCTAGTTCCATCGATACGCTAAGAAGAAGAAGTTCAAGTGTCAAAGTGACATGCTCTAGTTCTTTTTACACATGAAGTAAAAAGGTTGCAACGACTAACACCAATATTTATTCTGCGTCTCTGGAAATAACCTTGATTGAGCATAAGTATAATATAAACTTATTTCCATAATGCTCGTTTCATTTATAATCCGAGCACATAATAGCCTAACTCCAACGAACTTTAATGCATTTTTAATTGCACTTTCTAATACATCATAAATGTCAAGAGTAACTAGTTAAGGGTACGTTGCATGACATGCAATGCAAAGTTCAACTTTTAAGCCTTAAAGAACCTCTTTGCGAAAATTGTCTGAATATAAATATTCTTTAGCAAATAGTAGCTGTTGACGTTGACAATATGAAAAACGTCTTTAGAAAAATTGCTTAATATCATTGATCATTGAAAATTTTGATAAAAAATGAAACATCCTTACATTCCATTTTCGCAAGAAAATTACTGATCATCAAAACAACACCAAATCTTTTGTCAAAAAAAAGAAGGAAAACACTAAAAACTCGCCTTAAACAATGTTTTATTATAAAAATCTATGCACCGTAGTTAATTAGCCTGTTTGAGTTACGTCCTAGGCCAGGCGTGAAACAGTGCTTAAGTAATTAGCATTCTCTGTTAAATCGGCATAACTTTACATAGCGGTCATGAACTGACGTAACCGACATTATAAAAGTTGCTCTTACAGCTTGCTTATGCTTTAGGGTGGCAATATACATTCGAAAAAACTTACACTTATTTCCAAAAAAATGCGATTTACATAACTTCAACACAAGACAAAAAAATAGGCTTGCCGTTCCACATTTTAGGCTTCATAATGTTGGTGACTCATTTATGGGTAGATGTATATCATTTTTTAATAAATTACCTGAAGATTTAATTTCATTGCCATTAGATAAATTTAAAACAGTTTTAACCCTTAACTACCTACCACGTATTATTGTAACACAAACACCTACCATACGTCTGTGGGATCCCAGACATAAAAAAAATATTATGTCTATATAAATTAAGGGATGGTACAGATTTCAATTAAAATTCTATTTTGAACATTATTATATTTTTTATTTAAAAAAAGAGGAACATGAAAATCAACAACACTTTTTAATAACTCAAGATAAATGGTATAATCTCTTGTTTTTAGCTCACTTACTAACACTTATCGAAAATGAGTTTTAAAAAAATATTTAAAGTAATAGGAACTTTTTTTTATATTTTTTATGTAATTGAATCGTTAAGAAACTTGACAAAAAATAATAATTATCATTATAATAATTAATTTGACAAAATTGCAGGCTCTTAACCTAGAGTTTTTCACGGCAGTGAAAACACATCTTGTTCGAGCATTCGAGGCAAATTGGCGATTTGCATTCGAAACACATGTATTGTGTTTTGCGTTTTTTTTTATATTCGCATGTGGAACAGTTTTTACGAACAACCAATCGCTCCTCACCAGTGCTGGTGCTTGGAACAGCTGCTGGTGGGGTTTCGTTGATCTGAAGGATGCGTTGTATACTGGTACGTATATCACGTTGCAATTTCACATTTCTTTCACGACGTGCCATATGCGGCCTCGTCAGCTGTTCAGCCAGTTTTTTCATAAACTTGAACCTGCTAACAGTCTTTTGTCCAAGTGGCTTCACAGACAGGTATACTACATAGCAATTTGAAGCAGAAATGTCAAGTAATCTGTAGAATATTGCCAGTGGCCATCTACGAGTGCGACGACTTGTGGAGTAATTAGCGCACCTTTGGTCTAGCAGATCCACTCCAATTTTGGTTCGGTTATAAAATAAAATAATCTCCGGTTTCTTAGTAGCTTCATCGACTTCTGGAGAATGGTGCATGCTGGAAACAGTGATGACTGCCTTATTTTGTTTTGGCACATATGATGACATCGTAAAATCTTTGGTAAAGCCGAAAATCACTGAATCAACCTTACGATGACGAGATGGCAAAAATTGTGGGGGTATTTCTTTTTGATTTTTCCGCATAGTTCCCACACCTGTTAACTGTTTTTTTTTTAAACCTTCAAGTAACTCAATAGAAGTATACCAATTGTCTGTGGTAATATTTCTTTTGGAATTTTCGATTGAAGGTATTAGTCGCATTACAGCTTGGGTGGGTTTCTTCAGTCGCTGAAATTCTGGTGATAAATTTAGACCGTCAGAATCTTTGCCTAAATATATGTATGCATTGAGAAGGTACCCCGTTCTAGCATCTGTAAGGCATTGGATTTTTATGCCGTATTTTGCTGGTTTTTTCGGCATGTATATTTTAAATTTGCATCTTCCACGAAATGCTACCAACATCTCATCTATACAAGCGTATGTGCCTATTGCATAAACAGCTTGACAGTGATTCATAAATGATTGAAAGAGCTCAGCAATAGGTGCAGATGCATCAGTTTCTCGACGTTCTACACGGGTCGCTGCATCGTCAAAACGTAATGCTTTCAACAGTATTTCTAACCTGTTTTTGCTCATGATACAGCGATATATCTCTCGTCCAGTGCCATCAGTACTATACCAGGAAGCATAATCTTCGTGGTTTTCTTTGAAGATTGCGGTATAAAAAAGTAAACCTATAAATGCTTTAAGTTCTATGAGATCCAAATCTTGAACACAAGTATCTTTTTTGTAGTTTGGCCTGAGTTCTCTTATTTTCACGTTCGTGTGATTTACAATTTTTTGAAGCATTTCGTTGGTGAAAAATTGCTGCCAAATATCCAAGGGAGAAGACGAACCATTCAGCACATTCCGGTAATTTTGTTTTACACCTTCTCCTTCTTCAACTATATTATGTTGCATAGTCCGCGATCGTGAAGTCGGTGGAGCAGATGACCAACGAAAACGATTTTTTCCAAAATAATTCTTCTTCCTGGGTCTCGATCGAACTTCCGCTAGGGGCACATCATCATCAGATGAAAACTCTTGGTCACTTAGTGGTGGAATGACATTTTGAGATGGAGAATTTATTTGTATTACAGTTGGCGCTTCGCTTTCGGATTCAGACGCGCCACTTTCTTCCAGCATTTGATGAATGTCGACGGGCTCAACATCGCTGCATTCATCGTTTTCATCGTCCGACAGATCCTTTTCTAACCAATGCTCAATTAAAGCTGTACTAAGAGCCATTATAACTAAAACAATAAAAAAAAAACAATTTAGAAAAAAGTACGTAACCTCCTACCAGAGGTCTCTCAGACCCACGCTAGTATTCATTTACTCACCTGATCCAAACGCGCGCACGTCTAACCTCCACGAGCCGTTGTGCGGTACTGAGGGGTGCGGGGAAAAGGTACACGATCGAACGAGTCGATACAACACTCAGACGCAAAGATATTTTCAATTGCTATGTTAACAGGATCTGTGAGACGTATGGTAGGCGGTTAAGGGTTAAAAGATGTATTAATGTCGACAGAATATTATAAAATTCATGAGTATATAATTATACAAGACAAAGATAAATGGAAATGTTTGCAACAATTACAATTATTGTAAATCAAATTTGAAATGAGGCAATGATAATAGAGACTGATTTTTTTGCGCCGCTTCTTTCCAGCATTGGCCCAAATTGTCCCGAAGCGGTGGTAGTAGTTCTTAGGTTAATTTATATGTTGGGACGTGTAATAGTGCTACTTGTGAGTCTATTTACAAAAATAAATTGATTGTATTCTTTTCATGTCATAATGATATAAAATGTGATGCATTGTTTACGTGTGTAATCGTCTCCAACAGTCCCTAAAATCAGCTTAAAACTGAACTTGATTGCATTTAAGTAGGTGCGGTAGCGGTCAGCGGCGCGTGAACACTTTTTAACTAAAATTGTTTGCATGTACTTTGACAAAGCAAAAAATAATAAAATAATAAAAATAAATAATTATTATTATTATTATTTATTTATTATTATTTTTTTTTAATATTATTAATTATTATTATAATTATTTTATTATTTTTTATTTTTATTATTTGACATTGCAAATAATTTTCGCCTTAAAGGTGTTCATGCGGCGCGGACCGCGATAGTACCTAGTCCTTCTCCTTAAAACATGTTAGTATTTCTTATAATTGACACTCCTGAAAATCAGTTGCATTTAGAAAAAAAAAATTGGTTGCCTGTAAAGTCGGTATACGGGCGAAAGTTTTACGTGACAACGACTTTGAGTGGTAAAATAATTTTAATGTGAATATTCATTCGTATAACATGAACCGGTGTGTATGCCTATCTCTCTCACTCTCTCTCTCTCTCTCTCGCTCTGTCTCTCTCGCTCTTAGGCGGGTTAACTGTGCTCGAGTGGAAGGGACGCGTGCCTTTCACTTTTTATGTCTGTCTCACTCGCTCTTAGGCGGGCTAACCATGCCCGAGTCGAAGGGACGCGTGCCTCTCACTCGCTCTCATTGTGAGCGCGGAACGTGAGCGGAGCGTAACGCAGTTTCTTGAAGTGTCACCCGGCAAACCAATTTATAAGACGTTGTCACGTCAAAACATTATTTTTACCCACAACAGGACCATAGTACATCGTTGGCGTAAGACCTTATTTATTATTTTACGCTCGCAAAGCGGTCACGAGTCGCCGACATGAAAAAAGTAGCTACTGCCGACTCACTTTTTCTCGGAAGACATAAGAATTGTACAGTACTAAAAATAAATAGCCAGTCATGCTCAACTTTAGAGGTACTTGTGGCGCAGTGGTTGCAGCGCTTTGGTAGTGATACCTAAAGTTAAGCAACCTAAGGCGCGGTCATGTTTGGGGTGGGTGACCATTCTGACTATACAAGTGACGTCTATTTACAAGCATCTCCGTGCTTCGGAAGGCCAGTTAAGCTGTTGGTCCCGGTTAATATCGATAGATATTAGTCGTTAAGCCTGGTCAGAGGCCCTCGGGCGGCCTAATAACATCTGACAGTAAGGTTTGTCATTTACCTTACAAACAACCCTCCACCAATCCGCACTAAGCCCGCGTGGTGGAGTATGGCTCGGACCACCTCATAGTTGTGGTGAGGCCTGTGCCCAGCAGCACAGATGACTAAATAGTTACAGCAGTGGGACGTATATAGGCTGATGAGAGTTCAACTTTACATACACACACACCGAGTAATTATAACACAGAAACTCTACAAGTTACTTTTGACGCTGCTACTTAGTGCGCGGTCGCTAGTGTGATGTAAACAAAAAAAACACGGGTTGCACTCCGGGAGTGCCGGCAGAAGTGAAAACTTGATTATTAACGTTGTGCATTTTTGATTTATTTGAACCGTCTTACGGTTTTTCGATCAGCATCACGTGACCTGACGCGAGTTTCACAGTTTCTACCCATGCCACAAAAGTGCTCAACGCCGCTAAAGAAGTTTTCACTTCAAAAAATACAAATACAAAATACAAAAATACAATACTTGATACTACCCTCCCAGAAAGAATGTAAACTATTTGCTTGTATTATTTGTTTTTGTTTCTTTAATGTTGTTGTTTTGTGGGCTGGATAACCTGAGATTTAGGAATCATCCTAGTTCAGGTATCAGCGCACCAAAAATATGTTTAAACTAATTTATTTTATGTCCTTAATATCTTTTTGTAAGAAATAAATGATTATTATAATTATTACTTTGTACCGCTATAGTTGTAAAAAGGAGTGGACTAGCTGAATTTATGCAAATAAAATAAACTAATTTAATGTAGACAAAAAGTTGATCTCACTTATATCGATTTTCGATGTAAGTGAGTGCTAATAAAATGGTCAGTATGTATCTTTATGCTTTGAAAAATAAAGTTCTTAAGAAATGTATTATTTTAAGTTATTTTATTTTTTTGCATTAACAATGCAAACTTTTTTACAATGTCAAATTAAAACTACCACAGGCAGGACTCGAACCCAAACCTCTCGCAAGCCGGGCATGCTGCAGCCTAAGGAGCACTTAATGAAATTCGGACCGATGAGTAAGAGTCACGGTAGCTCAATTGAGAGAGCAATGGTCCGGCTTTCAAGGCGTGCGGGTTCGAGTCCCGCCTGTGGTAATCCATTTTTCATTGAGTGTGTTTAAAAATATATTCTGTTTTAATCATAATACTATCTTGGACAAGTATAGCAAATAAATAAAAATCAGCTTTTTCTCATTAATGTTAAATGTGAGCATAGCTTACTATAAAAGAGAAACAAGGAAAACGGAAGAAATAATTTCAAGCTACTAATTACTCGGACGGTCGGTCGTTGCGCAAAAGACATAGGAAGAGTAACACATATTTACTCTACCTTACTTAACTTATTTGACTCTACGTTGGAATAAATTGACCCATAAACATGATATTTTAAAATTATAAACCAACTTGTATATTTGCTTTTAAAGGGAAATGTATTACCCAAGTAACATTATTATTAGTGAGAAAAGCTCTCCTTCTCTGGTCTTTTCTGAAGTGCAGTGTTAAACGAATAGATCCTACTGCTTCTAGTCGCTATTGTGTAATAATAAAAATACAAAACTTGCTTACATAGGTTAAGGAATACTAACAGTGGAAGTTTGGCTCGAGTTGCCCACCTTACTTTCTTTTTACGTAATTATTCTTGTTCTTGGTTATTGCAATACTTTGTTAGTTTAGATACGAGTCGTTAACTTATTACATATTTGTTGATGTTTCTTCTAATAGTTAGGTACCAATTTCATACCCCAACATGAAATGTATAGGGTGTCGACCGCAATACAATAACCTTTTATTCTTAGAAGCTTTCACGTCTTAACTAATGATAAGATTTTGAAGACATTTAGTTCGGCAAATTATGACTTTTTAATCAGTCATTTTCGAATTTGATTTAACTGTTAAAACTACTTATTGAAAAGGCCTTAAAGCAATAAGTATGTTTGCGTTGTACGTTCACATCGAAAATCTTATTAAAAAATTGGTTGCCTGTAAAGTCGGTATACGCGCGAAAGTTTTACGTGACAACGACTTTGAGTGGTAAAATAATTTAAATGTGAATATTCATTCGTATAACATGAACCGGTGTGTATGCCTATCTCTCTCTCTCTCTCTCGCTCTGTCTCTCTCGCGCGGAACGTGAGCGGAGCAGCGTAACGCAGTTTCTTGAAGTGTCACCCGGCAAACCAATTTATAAGACGTTGTCACGTCAAAACGAATCCATTTTCTTAACATGGAAATATTCAATTTAATTCCCATCACAAATGTTATTACAACTTGAAAGATATTCATACAAGTTTTTTAGCATGTTTCTCTGACCTTTGACATTTATTGTGCGGAATCATGGAGCGTCAACGAAAAGCTTTCTTATTATCTCTGACACCTATCTGACACTTTAATGAAACATGTTCTTGCCACGCGAGCATTCAATTATAAGGAAATCCCACCTTAATAAACATTGTCTTAAGTTTGACATCGAACCTGTAACCTTTGCAACAGGAACGAGGTCGCTCTCTACCGGTCATTGTGTCATTTGTATTTTATGATCAATAAAATGTCTTCGATATTACTGTTTTTGTTTAAAGCGACTACGTTTAGTGCGCGATAAAATGTTATTGCGATTTTTATTTTTAGTATTTGCTGTGAAAAAATGTGAGGACATGTTGTGACGTGATTCAAGTTTCCACCGTTTAAGGAACTTGTTTCGACATAAAATAATCCATTGAGTGATAACTGATATGTGATTGATGAATTGTCTCTGCTTGGCCCTGGTTGACTGGTAGAGAATGCCTTCGGCATTAAGTCCATCATTGTACACATGTTTGTGCAGAACTTAAATAATTAAATAAATTGATTTTGTGTCTCTTTGTTTTTCATATGCTTTTTCAGTTTTAAGGTTTCTTTCAGGAATTCGTGGGCTTAAAAGATCTTTCTCATAAGTTACAAGACCGAAGTCCCTAAGCTACAGATAATAACGTCCGGAGTATGGAGATTATGCCAAAATTAAGGATGATCCAAAAAAAATTGGGCACACAATACCGATGGGATCTATTCAGAATTAAAAGAGCCAGTATGAATACAAGCCAGGCATCTTATAATAAAATGGTTTAAACTGTTTTAATTAAAATAATGAGTCGTGAAATCAATGTAGGTCCTTATAGCCCACAGTATAAGATTGTTAAAATAGGAAGTTCACTAGGTACCCTATGGGAGAATAAGCTCACAAAAATATTTAACACAGTTAACAATTGCCAATTGTACACTTATGGCGCAATAAAGTTTATTAAATAAAAATAAATTTTCCATTGAATTATTTAAAATTGGGGGGGGGGGTAATATAATTTTTTTTTCACTTATATCGATGGCATCGTAATATTTGGTACAGACCATAAACCCAATATCAAATTATTCTCAAGTTAGAACTTAAACATAAAGTAGGTAATATTAGCCAAATTTAAAATTACCTCATCAAAGTTTATTTTCGTGGAATTTCTGATTAATTAACAAAGTTTTACGAAATGCCCCATCTCGCGGTCTGGCCGAAATGTCAGGTAGATAGATGTTTGGGATCTTTACGTGTGACGCGAATATTATGAATAACATTGTTTGTTTGTTACCAAAGAGTTGAAGAATTTCGAACGGAAAATTATATGAAAGCTACCAATTTTGTTTTTAAATTGTTGTCCCTCAAGGCGCTGCGATGAGTCTTATTCTATTTCAACCAAGATTAATTGTTATAATTGACATATAGAGCAATAATTATCCAAATATTCATAGAACTATAAATTTACGTACGTATCAGATGATCCATCTATACTATGTCAATCAGTGCTAATTAACTAGATCGACCCACAATGGTCTTCAGCGAATCGCTGGATATTAATTCTGCGACGTATGCATATGTAATTATTGGTATTAATCATGCGATCAGTTGTAATTGTGGAACGTTATTTGATATTCACAATCACAAGTACATTTGGAGTACAAGTGTCTGATTGATTATTTCAAACATTTAATGTTATTAATTATATCCATAAGTTTTCTAAGAATAATTTGAAAAGAAGAATTTCACTGACAAATTTTAAGTCTGGAAGAAACCATGACCACCAGTGACTTCTAATCACCAGTTAGAAATGATATTATACATATACAGATAAAATATAGACAGAGAAGACAAGTCCTTTTTGAAATCTCCATTGTTAACTGTAAACGATGATTCTATGTGACGGGTAGATATGCGATGCTTTCTTTCTTAATATTAGTTTCATAATAATAAAGCGGCGATCATGTTTGGTTATAAAAACTACTGACCTACGCAAATAAGTACCTACTCTGCCAATAAATGTCCTAGATAATGGGAACTGCCAATGATATAGCAGTTTAGTTTAATTAAATTCAGAGCACAAATCCCTACTTTTCGCGTTCAATTTAACTTTTTAATTGCCTCAAACCTTAGGCTGATTATCTCTACTCAGAAGATCGCAGGAATTTGCTGGTTTTTTTTTTGTGTTATGTAACGAAGTTTATGGGTATTATTTTTTCCTTTTTTGTAAGTTTTGTTGACATTTTTATTCTATAATAGTTGAATAGATAATCTATATCTATAAGATAAAAACTCTGCAATTTTAGAGGTGGTCAACAGCCGGCTCGCCTCACTAGCAAAATCACGCCATGTTTGACAGTTAACTTACATAAAACTCTATGTTTCATTCCTGACATAGTTTCGTTAAGATTTATTTCTCGCAGGCGAAATAGTGGGCGTAGCGAGGGCCTTTACAGTCTGCCTATTTATAAGGCCGAAGCCATTTCAATAACCTTTCACCCTTCCCGTCCTTACGATTTATTTGTGAGAACCGAAACAGATAATGGTCTCACATAATTTCTCTAGTAACAAGCGAATAATGTTAGTCCCGAACAAATTCACTCATAGTCGAAAGCTAAATTAGAACTAGATTGTTAGCGTGACTAAGTCTTCTAAAGTAATAGTGGTTTAATTAAAATAATTGAAGTGAATATTACAGTCCCGGATTTTGTTTTCTTAAAATGTCATTCTTTTTGTTACTAAAATTTCATCAGTAGCTGGTCTGACTAAAATACCAATGAGAATTAAAGAATTACATTCCAGCGCATTTAAATCTTTATTAGGTAACTGGCTACTAAATAATGCTTTATATTGTCGATGAGTTTTTAAACCACGTAGAGTTCAAAACGGTTGTTAGCGTTACAAAATAAATTGTTTAAATAATGTATAATGTAATGAATAAATAAATAAATAAATAATAAATATTTCACAACAATCACACCAATTCTCTAGTCCCAAATTAAGCTACGAGGCTTGTGTTATGGGTACTAGACAACGGATAAACATACTTAAATACTTTTTTTTGTAAATAAATACATATTATACATAGAAAACACCCAGACCAGTACAAACACAGATGTTCATGCACACATATGCTTGTACTGTGCGGGGATCGAACCCGCGACCCTTGGTTTTAAAGTCCGACATGTAGACCACTGCACCAAACAAACGGTCGTCAATTTTATACATATTTTTATTATATTCATGTTATGTGTATAAATAATAGATACTGTTGTATTAGTAAGATGATAATATGTTATTCTAAATATTTGTGTGCTGTACCATGCGGCTAAGTAGGAAGCAGCTTTATTTCAATATTAAAGATCACGTTTATGTATGTATGTACGTATGTACTACCCTACTTAAAAACGAATAAAGAATTTGAATCGCAGAAGATAGACGTCGATAACAAAATTCTACTGGTGTTTTGTTAACGAAACATCTCGCCCCGTCATCGCATAATTCTTAACGACCTTTAGCATTTAGCAAAAATGATATATCGTCACTCGGCTCATTGTATTTTATTAACCTTCCAGTAATTTGACAGTCACTTTCATAAATTCCCCCGGCAGCCTCTTTTAAAATCTCAACGGAATTCTTTAGACGCTCGCCAACTGACATGTTATTAAAGAAAATTTATGGCAAAAGATGGCAAATTATGTTTTTATGGAAGCAGAACTTACCTATAGAAATGTCTTCGTAAATTGACACTCTTGCCGCGATTATAGTCGATTTATGGTGTTGTGGCTTTTATGACGTCAAATTGACGGTACTAAATTATTTACAAATACATATAAAGTCAACGTGAAGATAATATAGTCGCTTGTATTTTGGTTAATACGAAGTGACATGCAATACATGTATAGTAAAAAAAATGCAGATACTACAAATAAAATTATTGCCATATCCTGCTTATAAATTTACAATAAATACGTTAGTTTGTGTGGCTATAAGATATAATTTTCCTTATCACACTAAAATCAGGTCAACTTTCAACTAAGTTTATTCTTATACATATAAGAAATAATTGTTATTCCTGCACATGTAACAATGAATTGTAAGAAAATGAACCCTTAGGTAGATTGATTTATGAATTTCTTGTCAGAATCGTTATTTAGTTTATGACGACCACTTCGGTGTAATGGTCAAGAAGTTGACTATAAACATAGGGGTCGCGGTTTCGATCTCAGCACTGTAAAAAAAAATTTGTACATGAACATGTCGGATTGTACTGGTCTGGGTGTTATATAATATATTAATTTAAGTTTATTTGAACTACCACTGTTGATTCTGATATCTGTAACACAAGTGCTTAGGCTACTTACAATGCAGTCAGATCAATGTTTGTGATGTTGTTGTATATTTAATTAATGTATTATTTATTAAGTGTTATATTATAAATTATAATACTTAGACGTCTATCCCGTTTCTCACCTCGTAAGGTGTCAGGAGCGCGACACTAGGTAGGTATCTCTGCAACATTGTCACAACTCGAAAATTCTTGAACACCGTTACATCGCGAATATTCGCGAACATATTCATTGCTACACGTGATCGCGCGAGCCGAGATTCCTCGGGAAGCATAAGTTTTATTGGAAAGACGAAGTTAGCAGACCTACTTTGTCAAGTTTGCCCGAAGGTTAGTGATGTACGCGATGTAGGGAATATAATTCAAGGCCGGAAAGTCGAGTCAAAATATTTAATTCATTTTGACTACCAGTTTGGTGTAGTTGTTTAGAAGTTGACTATAAAACAAATAGCTCTACATCAAACTACACATTTTTGTTGAAAAATCACGTAAATACGTCAATCTAATCACGTAGTACCGTCTAATACGTTACTACGTGATTAGATTGACGTGTGATCGTGCGTACTAGTCTGAGTGTTACATGTATTTTTTAAGGTTTATTTGTAATACCGCTGTTGTTTTTAATTTGTATAACACAAGTGCTTAAACTAGTTACCATAGAGTCAGATCACTGAATGGGATGTTGTTTTATAATATTATTATTCATTTTATTTAAACTTTATCAAAAGGATGGTTTTCACAACATAATTATAAAAGTAAAATATAAAAACAAAAGTAAAATACAAATCGTAAAAATATTACAAAAACCTAACCCTAGAAAACTGCCTGCATCGGGGCAGGGTTTAAGCTACCGACAGTTAAGGCTGCAGAGAGAGAAACCTTCGGACGATGCGCGCCGTGTCCAGAAGTACTGCCTTCTGCATCTGACCCTTGACCCAACCATCCAGCGAGAGCCTCTTAAGGTGTGATCGAGTCTCTTCGCTATTAAACCGTTCACAGACACGACTCTTGGGACAATGATCGTCGAGTCCAATTATAATTGTTAACATTGCTTACAGGCCAAACATACAGTGTATGTATCAGCACAAATAAAATACAATATTATAATGGATATTCGAGAATTTAGTAACGTGTTTAATTGTAATTGGAATCATATGTTTCGGCACAATAGCTCTACTCTGATAGAATATAGCAGCCGCTGTCACTCAAGCTAGATCTCTTTTGCTTGCATAGTTGGCTATGCAAGCAAAGATAGCTACGATCCAGGCGTAACCTCAAGTCTCTTCATATATTTTATTATTGTATATTCCTGGTAATTCAATTTTGAAAAGCCGAAATACTCAAATGCCAATCATGATTCGGCCAATGTTCGGCCGTTACATCACTAGCACCCTTCGCTGCGCAGGGGGCGTTTGCATACATTTTTAATGTGCCCACTGTGACGGTTGATGGAGTGATCGCAAAAGGAATCGCAAATTTCGCTTTATTGTATTACTGTTGGGATCATCCTGGTGGAAATAAAAAATGAAAATTTCCCACCAGATGGCATATGAATTTCTAATTTCGGTCCAGAATAAAAGCTGTCGCAGCCAAATGGTTAAAATAGCCGTTCGAGCAATCAGCTAGCCCTTTGACTGATTCAATCATACGTCTAGCTTTTTAATTGAATATTTGACACGCTCAAAACGCAGCTGATTCAAAGCCGCCGTCTTATTAAAATAGTTCCGCGCTCACCACCGCGGCACTAGGTGTGTTTTCTTTTTAATATGGCGTCTAATTGCTGATATTTTTCATTGTTTAAAAAAAAAATTCGGAAAGAAAGTTGTTCTCGTATACATTGCTAGTCTTATTTTGGAATTATTCATTTTCAGGATCTTTTCGAAGACCCTGGACTAACAAAAGAACACTTTAAGTGATTTCTAATGTAAAGAGTAGCGTTCTTTAGCATTTGTTCCTAGCATAGCTAGCACGGAATGCGGGGGATTTTAAAGTTTTTATGAAAGACTTAGATTTAACGTTATTCGCATTGGAAACAATTGTAAAAACAAGATATAGCTTAATATAGAGGATTAGTTTTAAGGATAAATAGTTTAACATTTACAAACTTTTTGTGGAAATATAGGTTTTCGGTTATTTACTTTTGATTGATTTAATATAAAGGACTCAACCCTTCATGAAACATTTAAATTACCTAAGTGACCAAAAGGTCACTTAATCTAAGAACTTAGAACCTACAACAAGTTTTCGAATTCTTTCAAATTAAATACTATGGTCACCTAAATAAATTTACCATTTAACTAGCGGACTAAGCGTCGTCTAGCTGTAGTGCTAAACGTTGCAGTCAACAAGTCGGCTAAATGACGTACCGCCGTATGATTAAATGGTGTTGTTCAGTCAAAGGGCAAGCTGTTTGATTGAATGGCTATTTTAACCAGTTGGCTGCGACACAAGCTATTAATAACGAGCGAGAAAAGGCCAGACGGGAAACCTGGTTAGTATATTGAGAAGTTTTCTAATTTTTCTTTAGGTTTCAATTAGACTTTTTACTTTGCTCGAATAAGCTTTCGCAACAGACGCTACGGGGTATTCTTAAAATAATAAACCTACACGAAAAACTAGAGTAATGAAAATATTATGTATAAAGTTGCATGATACAAAAATACGTGTCAACCGCCATCATTGTGTTCGCGAGTTCGCAACATGTAAATCAAAAGTCACAACGAAACGATGTATTTCGCGAGGGGCGAAATTATAATGCTAGCATCACTTCTGCACCTACCTGCAGACATCAAAGGTATTACATTTGCCGTCAATACAAGTGTGCCTGCGGTGGTAAATTAAAAAATATTTCATACTGCACCCGTAACATTGTTTTCGGCGCGGCGATGTACAAAATGCATATTTTTATCCACTGTGCAGTGCGGTATTTCATTAAAATTTTTCGGCTTCCAAAACTGGGTTTATAAATCCTATATTGGTTTTTACTATGAAAGGTATTAACAAAAACACGATAGTGTGAATTCTGAGGATGAAACAAGTTATAAATTTCTGAAAACTTGCAACATGCAAGAGTATACTATTTTGTAACTTTGGCAAGCTGCTACGTTTCGTTACAACCGAAATGTATCGCGATTCAGTTTTCAAATCAGATAGTGGAATGATTTACGTTACAAATGTGCGAAGGAGAATGGTTTAAATGAAATGGATTTCCCGGTTTTCGAGACGGTGGAAAGAGCTTAAATTTTAGTTTTTGGGTATAATTTTAGAAAGTCAGTTCATATTTCAAATTTCGTTTAAATGTGAATCATTTGATGAGGTTCATATATTATGCGAATTATGCTACTGCCTCTTTGGTGTAGTGAAAAAGTTTATGCCTTACATCCGCGAGGTCCTGGGTTCGAATTCCAGGTCGAGCCAAAATTGATTTTGAGATTTTCTGCCATGAATTTCACAAAAACAGCTCGGAGTCGGGAATTTGGCGGTGTTACACCCCCGTGCCTCGGTAAGCACGTTACGCCGTTGGTCCTGCACCCGATCTCTCTCCGGTCATGTCGGATTGCCATCTCCCGAACTTTGATGGAACAGTGAGTGAGCCTGTGTTTTGCGCTCACCCTTGTGCACTATAATATCTCCTGCGCAGTTGGCTGATCTCTGTTGGGATTGGCCGCCATGGTCGAAATCGGCCAGGAGGACTATTATGTTATACCAGACGACTCTCCATGGGCAGGCCCCCTAATATGGTAGACCGACAAATCTGGTAAAGGGTGCAGAAGCAGCTGGATGCCAGAAGCGCAGGTCGTGATGAAAATCCTTGGGTAAGCCTATGCTCAACAGGAGGCGTCGAAAGGCTACACTCACGATGATGAATATGCCTGTTGCACCATTTTGTATTACTAACTTCCTAGAAATAAACTACAGCTAGACGACGCTTAGCCAATTGGTGAAATGGCAAATTAACTAGGGTGGACATGACTATGTAATTTGAAAGAGTTGGAAAACTTATTGTAATTTCTTTGAAACAAATTTCTAGAACTTTAGATAATTATTTTCAATGAACATCCACGAAAATCGTCTGATAATCTTAAAGCCAGAATAACGTCTGTTAATCTTAAGATCCTTTTGTTTTATTTACATTCCCACGAAAGGAGAGTTTCAAAGAAAATCCTCTCGGCTTCCGAGTTTAAATAACTTGGAAATAACAAATCAAACCGTTAAATCCTTTCACGTGGTGGGGTTAATTCGTGTCACAGTGAAATAAGAGACGAGTAGTATCACTCTTAACAATAATGTGTCAACTGGTGTCGACTATTTCATGTTTGTCATAAAAGCCAAGATAAAGATCTTATTTCACTAGATCTTGTCTGAACCTACATCTTAGTCTGCAGAGGAATAACTGCAGGTTGTTATTAATAGTATTAATTTAAGATCACGCAATAATTATACGCCTAGTAGTAATTTAAATATTTAAGATTGTAGATTGATAAGCATACATTGGACTGGCATGTACATATGTATAAAAGTCCTTTAACGAAGAGAAAAAAATGTCGGAACCTTGTTTTAGTTATTTTTTGCAAGCTCAAATATCTTTACATGCTTACGGATTTAATTTGAGGCCAATTTTTTTGCCAAAGTTTAAAACAAAACAAGTTTGTTATCTTTTTCAAGCATAGGTATACTGCACTTCATTTATTTGTGTACTGATTTCCACTTTCCTAATAAAACTTGAGCAATACACCGTTCGCAAGTAAGTTAAGTCGACTAAGCAAAGAATCGGCGACAGAATTGGGCAAGTATTATTTATTACGTTAGTTCCGGTTTGTTCTTGGGAGTTGTTACCCAGGATTAAGATGTTTCCCAGCAAAATGCTGCGATTTGGGAAATTTTATATTGCTTAGCCAGGTAAATATTGGCCCAACTTTACATTAGTGTACCTGATTATGTAGGTACACACTGAATAAGTTAATTTAAGAAAAAAGTAAGTAAGTAAGGGATATTCTTACCCTAATAGATGACAGCTATGGTCTAGTAGTCTGAGGTGCAGACTACAAAACCGGCTGTTGAATGTTCGATTCCTGCTAGGGGCAAATATTTGTGTGATGAGCACGAGCCTGAGTCTTGGGTGAATGTATGTAAGTATTTCTATCCATTATTCTAGTTACATAGCATAAGCTAACTCTTTGTTTGGGGCTAGGTAATTGATGTGTTCGTTGAGACAATTTTTTTATTATTATAATGTTTTGAATATCTGTGTTTGGTCTCATCCAAAACCGATATAAGTTTTATTGTATCCTTTTAATACTACCTAAATCTTCCTGATAACATCCAGCTATCATATATATACATTGATGCTTCACACTTGTTATCAACTTAATTTAAAGTTTTTTATTTTTTTTTTATCTAATGCTTGGCTCACATCAATACTTTAACCTAAAAAGTAACAAACCCACAGTCTCTAGATAATCTCCTCCTTTTCATATAAACCTTTGACCCAAATAGCGGTTCAGAGATTTACAAACTGCCCTCGAGCCGTTGAAAACACAAAAATACATTTTTCCGTGAAACCATCCCTTAGCGAAGCGTATTCGGCCATTTCTGAGGTCGGACTCCGTAAGTTTTCGCCAAGATTTTTTAATCATGCCAGCGCGTATCACGGTAGGCAAAGTGAGAGGGATGGCTACATTTGAAACTACGGCAAAGGATTTGAGGGTAGGGCTACTGATTTATAGTGAACATCCTACGTATTCAATAAGTTTTATTATGCGCACTGAGGAACTGAGGAACTATGGAAGTCCGCAGTTTTGACTCGTGTTAAGTTGATTGAGCGTGAAGCTGTCGCGAAGATGGCAGTGCTCTTTTTTGGAATATGATTGGAGTCGGTTGAAGTAAAGTCGAAATAAAAGTTTTCTCAATATTTTTAGCTTTTCAAAATAGCTGTATTTTGAAAAGCTTAAAATTCAGAGCGCTGGCTCCGATTTCGATATTACAATTGTAATAAAGTTGTTATTTAGTAGTAGGCGAAAGGATGTATCTGAAGCATAGCTTTTGGCTTGTTTTTGGTGTAAGGGTATGCGTTGCTTGGTTTGAATTAAGACACCTTTTTTTCTTTAATCAGACGACCACTTTGGTGTAACGGTCAAGATGTTGACTATTAAACAAGAGGTCGCGGGTTCAATCCCCGCACTGTACAAACATTTGTGTGCATGAATATGTCTGTTTGTACTGGTCTGGGTATTATATGTATTTATTTAAGTTTATTTGTAATACCACTGTTAATTCTGATATCTGTAACACAAGTGCTTAAAAGCTTCTTACCACGAAGTCAGATCAATGTATGTGATGTTGTTGTATGTATAATTAGAGGTACCAAAAGCACTATACCATCGTTGCAAAAGATTAAAGACAGCTAACGAAACCTCTTATTACTTCCTTTTACTTAACATTCAAAATGTAGGCATTTCTCAAATAAACTTAGCTCTAAAGATCTCAGAACTTTGTGACCTGATAAAGCAGCGTCGAAAAACTACAGGCTTACTTGATTTGCTCGACTTATAGAGCCACAGTGTACACATATTCAGTAAGTTTTGTCAATGGAGGTTTTTTTACAAAGCTTTCCAATTGCAAAGTTGTTTTATTTATAGATACACCCTTACACAGGTAAATTTTCTTTATCAGCTTAGGTTTTAAAAATTGTAGCCACCACTATTATGTGCATAAAACTTAAATATTTTCTGTCTAAGCAACGTGATAATTAGGGTTAAGAAGAAAACATTAAGGGAAACTATAGTCGTTCACATTTAATTAAAGCTAAGATAAGATCTTTTATATCCATATGAAAAATACCTCACAAATACATACCACCTGCGTTGAGCTATATTAGGATATTCAATCAAATTAAAATGTTACTACGGTATATTAGAAGATTCGAACTTGAATCGACGTTTACCGAGCTGATATATTTTATAATAAATTTAGTAAAATGTACTCTCAGTGAGGATAAAATTTTCTTAAACTTGAAGTTACAAATTTTAAAAATAATTCAAAAAATAAAAATAAAATATTTCACAACAAACACACCTATTCTCTAGTCCCAAATTAAGCTTAAATATAGTCTGTCCAGAATTTTTTTGCATATCCATTTTAATATATTAAAAAATAAACTAAATTTATTATAAAATATGATTCATTATATTATGAGTTCGGTGACGGTCGATTTAAGTTCGGATCTTAGACTCGTATAAGTTGAAATGACACAAAGGCTAAATTAGAAATCAAAGTAAACAGACAAGATTTACTGGATATCCTTTTACTGTGGCAGAGACGCTTACATAAAGTAGTTCGAAGTTCCGTTGACAAGTTTAATAATAAAAGTTCTGATCGAAACATTCCTTTTCGGAGTTTTCATGCTATTCCACATTTTCACATCACCGCCTCTGGACGAATGAAACGTGTTGTAAAGTTTTGACGTCTCTAAGTAATTTGGTAGCAAAGTTATTGCGTGTCTCAAAAGTATGGCAATGTAATTAAGTTAAGTAAATCTTGAAGGAGTGTCGAAGTTTCTTTGGATGGAGATAGAATACTCTTACGTACAAAGTTTCTGGATTTATTTACTTGAATTCTTGTCTTCTCTACCAGGGAAATGACACTAACCGTATGTAGATTTTATTCACAAAACTATTCTACTCTACATCTTGCTAGTATTGCAAATTATTAATGGGAATATATTACGTAGGATTTGATATTAAACTCGTAGGTGTGTACAGTGGCCAGCACATCTGGCTACCCATTTTTGTTGCAAATTCGCCCGTATCACAAAAGTATAAGGTACCGCAGTGTTTACCTTGATGTTCTGTCGTCTGTACTGAGGTCTTATTACATCAATTGCCGTTAGTCCTGCGCCTGATCTCTCTTGCCTGATTGCCGCCTCACCGAACTTTTAGAGTGATGGAACAGTGAGTGCACCTGTGTATTGCGCTCACACGTGTGCATTATAATGTCTCCTGCGTAGTTGGCTGATATCTGTTGAGATTGGCTGCCGTGGTCAAAATCCGCCAGAAGGACTACTATTATTACATCAAATAACGCAAAAAAAAACATTGGCTCTTTTTTCACGTCTGCGTAACTAGTCTTAACGTAACTTAAAACAATATTTAAATTGTCTGACATCTGTTCAGCAATAATGTCAATTGATGCAACAAAGCCACTTCAAAACATTTTCAACAGGTAAGCCAAAAAAAATTATTACAAAATCAGATATTTTACTTTCCATACAAACATGTCTAAACGAGGCGAGATTAAATAAAAACTTCACAAAAACTAATAACAAAGAGATAAGCGTTGAAAGCACCGCTCAAGTGAAAACCGGTTAACATGTAAATTCGAGGAAAAAGATCAAAAGGAACTACCGACAAGGAAACAACAGGCAACTGAGAAAAACGTATAAAAGTGCAACGGACGATAAACTTTCCGACTCCATTGTATTCGAATAGGATTTTTTCATACTTTAACTTAGAAGTTGCACATGACGTCATCTGGTACAAGAAAAAAAAGGACATGACATACATAAATCCACTAACTTTTCTCAACCAACATAACGTCGTCTTCCAACATTTGAACTGTAACTGTGACCAATATTAAATCGGCGTAAACTCCCGACCAATAGGCAAGTGGGCCAATTAAGTCCCGACGACAGATGTTTTCGAGTTGGCCGATAAATCAACGAATGGCCCCCGTGGGTCCATAGTTTTTTGAACCGTATTTCAGCCGGCCCTTTTTATGACTCGCGTGATTAATTCGTCTGTAATCGGCAAAAACAATGGCAACATTTGTGCCACTGAAACTGGCTGGGAGTGTAACTTTGTCCAACTTATTTGTATATAGTAAGGTATCTACTATGCACGGTAAAAATAACTTTTCTAAGGGTAAAGTTATTAGTAGTATTAAAGTTAAAGAATACAGGGTTATTTTTGCCAGATTTTGTCCAAGTTTTGTATATTTTTTTTTGAGTTCGAATAAAACTTAAGATCAAACATTAATATGCGTTTCAACATTAAAATACGTTACCAACCTACTCTTATTATCATATTATCGAAAGTACGTGAACATCATAACATTAGCCGTAAACAAAGATATTTATTTAAGTTAATCGCACTTCAGAAAATACCGGAATAATTATATGCTGGAATCAAATAAGCTCTTTGAAGCGCTTCCCATAAATAAGTCGATAATAAGCTTTGTTATAATAAAATAATGGATATTATAATCAACGCTTTAATAGTATAATAATATTGCTTGGCCGTGCTAAGAGGCACCAATTTATTGTGCTATTCAAAGTTAGTAGATGCCGTGAAATTATGGCGTTATTATGAAATTCATCTAAGAATATTGAGTCAGATAATGAGCTTTTATTTATAAGTTGTTTATCGTTAAACTGAATAGTGTGTTCAATATCTACATTACCACAAGGATATCATATAAATATAAATTTAATCAAATATGTATCTAGCTTCCTATCTACCACAATAAACATTAAATTGTATGACATTAATATTAAATAAATTGTATTGACTTTGTAATAATATAATATTTAACTGCCAAACATAAACATTTTACATGCCATTAGGTTAAGTGATGAATGTACTGTATACTATATATTTGAACATCTTGTAACCACACACACTTGCAAAGTAAATGAATTGAATTGAATTGGATTTTGTTTGGCGAAAAACCCTGACTGGACATACATCGTTGGACATAAAAATGTCTGTGGAATAATTAAGGATAGGAATTAAATTGATTCAAAATACAATATAAACTAACTCGAACTGATATACATGAGTGTACGGCAGGCCAAGAAAGTTGTCTGCCACTTCTGAACAAACGTTCTGTGAATAAATAAATAAATAAATATTTCTCAACAATCACACCAATTCTCTAGTCCCAAAGTAAGCTACGAGGCTTGTGTTATGGGTACTAGATAACGGATATACATACTTAAATACTTTTTTTTTGTAAATAAATACATATTATACATAGAAAACACCCAGACCAGTACAAACACACATGTTCATGCACACTTATGCTTGTACTGTGCGGTAATCGAACCCGCGACCCTTGGTTTAAAAGTCCGACACTGCACCAAGCGGTCGTAAAAATCCAAACATTCTCTAAAGAAGGACATCCACCTGCCATTCATATGATGAATCTGGGAAGCAAAACATCTCAAGCAAATAGAATGTTGCAAAAATAGTCATCACCATCAGCCTATATACGTCCCACTACTGTGCACAGGCCTCACCTCAACTATGAGGTGGTGCGAGCCATACTCCACCACGCGGGCTCAGTGCGGATTGGTGGAGGGGTGTGTGTAAGGCAAGTGACCAACCTTACTGTCAAAACCTTACTGCAAAAATAGTATCGATATTTATTTTGAATAGAAATAAATACTGAATATAATTTTCAACTCATTTTCTAATTAATACTAACGTAGTTTGAAATCAACTGTTACTAACACTATATGGATTTATGGTCCGAAATAAATTATTTTTAATTTAATTTAATTTAATAGGGCAGACTGTAGGTACTAGCTACAGAACTCGTTTGATAACTCAATTTAAAGTAGGTAAATGCTTAATCACTGTTGATGGCGGTAAATTATACTTAACAGATGGTTTGATTAAAATGTTAATGTCCTCAACCTGGGCCTGGTTCGATTTACTACAAGTCTACTGGAGATCATTAAAACATTCTTGAAGATTAATAAAAATCTCTCCGCTTACCCTAGAATTCATTTGATTAAAACAATTATGGGTTATTTATAAATCGAGATTGGGATCTCTTCATATATTGTCTACTAGCGGCCGCCCGCGACTTCGTCCGCGTGGATGTTAGTTTTTTGCGACCGGGCTTCATACAAATTCGCAACCCCTATTTTATCCCTTTGGGGGCAGAATTTATCAATATGTAATATTATTTCTATCCTTCTTTACCTTCCAAGTAATGTTGAGTCAAATAAAAAAAAGTCCCATTAAAATCGGTTTAGTAGATTCTGAGATTCAATTTCCTGCCTGCCCCCTAAGTTCATCGGCGTGATTATTTATATCCCAGTTTACTCTCCAGGTGATACTGAGTCAAATAAAAAAAGTCCCGTCAAAATCGGTCCAGTAGATTCTGAGATTAGCCCGGACAAACAGACAGACAGACAGACAGACAGACAAAAATTTTAAAAATTGTTGTTTTGGCTTCTATTACGGTAATTAAGACCCCCTGTAACAATTTTTCATAAAAATCTTCAATGTACAGAAATCGATCTTTTACAGTCTTATTATATGTATAGATTTGATTGACATAACATGTAAAACTCAGCGGTGGAAATGCTTAATGCTAGTATGCTATTATTGTAACATTTACCCTACATGAACTATTTTATAGCTGTTGTTTTCCTTAATAAAGAAAAAAAAGATAAGTTATAAAATGTTTAATCTATAAAAGTATGAGCATAACTAAGTATTAACTTACCAACTAAGTTTAGTATGAAAGAATCTTAGTTAACTATTCATCCACTAATTGTTAACCGTAGAAAAGGGTTCATTATTCATTAAATCCGCAAACAAATTGATAAAGCATAGAAGGTTCACTTTATTTTATTTTTTTCATTATTTTAATATTATGGCTACGCAACTGATACAATACTAAATAAATATACACGTGGTATTCATATTAATGTCTGAACTTGCTTTAATGAGTACAGCTCCAAATAAACACAAAAAATATAATTTAAAGTCTATGACAAAATTTTTGTTATCACGGATTACCTTATTCGGTCTACTCTATGTTGGTGGTTTACATATTTTACTAAATACTTCTAATCAAAACAATTAAAAATAACAAAAAAAAAACAAATTACAACTGTACATACGGCTCCACATCAAGCTACTCATGTTCGTTGCAAAATCACACTTATTACGTAAGGATAAGATAGTGATTAGCTTGACGTGTTTAAATGTTTATAAATTGTTTCAACAAACACACCAATTATTTAGCCCCAAATTTAAGTTTTAGCTTGTGCTAGAATAACGGGTGGAAATATTTAAATACATTTATAAACACCCATGACTCAGGTATAAATGCTCGTGCTCATCACACAAACTGACGACCGCTTGGTGCAGTGGTCCGCATGTCGGACTTCTAAACCAAGGGTCGCGGGTTCGATTCCCGCACAGTACAAGCATAAGTGTGCATGAACATGTGTGTTTGTACTGGTCTGGGTGTTTTCTATTTATAAAATACAAAAAAAAAAGTATTTAAGTATTTATATCCGTTATCTAGTACCCATAACACAAGCCTCGTAGCTTACTTTGGGACTAGAGAATTGGTGTGCTTGTTGAGAAATATTTATTTATTTATTTATTATTTATTTGCTCCTAGCAGGATTCGAACCCGCAACAGCCGGTTTTGTAGTCTGGTCGTGTGACCACGCGTGACTCTCTTTGCACTCTACATAGAAATGTAGAGTGCAAGATTTAGAACCATCTTATTTCATTTTTATCACAATGGGAACTAAAGGATTTTCGTGGCTACCTCTACGCTTATTTCGTTATCTAAGTGCAGGTTGAGTCGAGTTTACAATCGCTGTAATATTTCAAGCGAGCGATCTTCATATTATTCTATGCATGTTATTTGTTTGAGAACAATGAAGGATTTTTCGCTTGGAGCTAAGTGTATTGTGGATGGGTACTGGAAAGTCAGGCCCTTGTGGTTGCTGTGTGTGGCACAAGTGAAAAGAGAACTGTTTTTTATTTAATTTCTTACTGCCTCGTGGCGAATTTTCTGCCCTACGTACTTGTACGTAGAGCAGAAAACAGGGCAGACCTCTAATTCGATGCTTTTCTTCGGAGGGCATCTTGATGCCCTCCGAAAAGCATCGAATTAGAGGTCGAATCAAAAAATTGTTTCTGAGATTTTCTTTTAGAAACAGCTCGGAGTCAGGAAGTTGGCGGTGTTACACCCCCGAGCCTAAGTGCGCACGCGTACGTAAAGCTGTTGGTCCTGCACTTGATCTCTCTCCGGGCATGCAAGAACAAAGAACGCACCTGTGCTTCGCGCTCTCACTTGTGCACTAAAATATTTTCCACGTAGTTGGCTGATCTCGTGTTAAGATTTGCCGTCGTGGTCGACATCAGATAGGAGGAACTTTATAAGCAAAAAACAACACTAGTGTTTTTGACTCAACTATTTTTGTTACTCTCAAGCCTATAAAAACAAATGTTCGAAAGTATTCTACCAGTATCATCAATTAATTTATTTTACACTACACACATTCTAGTTTGACTGATCTTTACACCTCAGCAAGCGGTAGCGAAGTGTGGTAACGAAAAAATACACTAGTGTCGGATTAAAGGAGGCACAAGATTTTATGTCATCCATTTTTTTCGTTTACTATACAAAAATCGGCCCATCGACAGGCAAATCATGCTTAGATCTAGTTCCAATAGAAATCATTAACGCTGTTAGTGCAAAATCATTAATTACGTACTGCTGACGTATGAATATACGTATTTATTACTAGATGTGCCCTGCGGTTTCTCCCGCATAGAACCTGCGTTTTCTCCCGCATAGAACCTGCGTTCTACTTATTCCACAGGAACCGTGAAGTATTACGACATAAAAAGTTAACTCATTGTGCTAATTGGCATGATGACAGCTATCTTAAATATTTTCAAGACCATGGCGTTTAAAAAACATAGCCCCTATGAAGTAATTATAACCAGTTTATTTCCAAAAAGCTTTCGAAACCAATTTTTAAACACACAAAACTCAATAAATATTCGGTCAATTGACTCCGATTTCTAGTGACGTCACGTTAATTTATTCCCATACAAAATCTATGGAGACAGACCGTTTTGACAGATAATAAAAAGTATGTCAACGATTGGTGGTGTCGTCTAGCCAATTGTAATCTTTAAATCATGTTCCGAATTTCAGCGAAATCGGTCCAGTAGTTTTGGAGTGAAAGAATAAAAAACATCCACACATACTTACAAACTTTTGCGTCTATAATATTAGTAGTATAATATGTCCTCCGTTGCTTCTTTGCTCCGCTCCGGTAGCAAATGCAATATTAGCAATGTTGCATGAAGCGGCCGTTTTAGACCCGCAGCTTCTCCTCCGCTTGTCACTTACACGCCAAGCAGACGTACGCCGAGCGACGATAGCATCAGGATCGCACGCTATCGCCCCCAATCTAGTCTGGATACTGCCACCAAGTGAGGACCGTGGGACGTAGGCTTTCTAATGCTATAGATACTGTTAGGATATCGGTGATGTTGTGACGCATATGTTTCATTAAGGGAATATAACCGATTGGATGCTGTTTGGGATTTCTAAATCGTACTGTAAATCGTTCCATATGTTGTAAAGTAAGCTATGTTAGCATTCAAGAACTGCCTCGTTGGTGTAGTGGCAAAGTTTTTGCCTTACATCCGAGAGGTCCTGGGTTCGAATTCTTGGTCGAGCCAAAATTGTTTCTAAGATTTTCTGTCGTGAATTTCTCAAAAATAGCTCGGAGTCGGGAAGTTGGCGGTTTTACACCCCCGTGCCTCGGATCTCTCTCGGGTCATGTCGAATTGCCGTCTCACCGAACTTTGAGAGTGACGGAACAGTGAGTGCACCTGTGTATTGCGCTCACACTTGTGCACTATAATATCTCTGTTGAGATTGGCCGCCGTTGTCGGGAGGACTATTATAACCGATGGCTTGGTAAGCAGCTGGATGATGTTATTTTTAAACATGGAAAATAACATTGATTCAGGAAAAAGCTGATTAAGTCGGAACTAGTAATTTTAAAGTAAGTCAAATTGGGCGTAAGTTCTGGATGACCAGCGACGCGTATGAAGCGTGATTTCACTGCGTAAATAACACGCCGCTACCGAATGGCGGTCGACATATTGGACATATATATTAACACTTGAATAAACCTTCAATTTTGTTATCAACCGTTCCCCAAGAGTTCAGTTCCAAACATATATAAAATCTTTAGATATAAAAGAAAGTGGTTTTAGTTACACTATTTGTAACTCAAGAACGGATGAACCGATTTGGCTGAAAATTGGTGGTGTGGTAGCTTAGCACCAGAAAACGGACATAGAATACTTTTTATCCCGTTCGACCGCGATTGTGAAAACAAAGGGAATCTAAATATAAATAACGGAACAAACACTAAGCCGACCCACAATTCGCCTGATCTCAGGCTTCTGAATTATATAAGACTCCAGTGTTCAGGCTTCAGAGGTCAGTAGTACTACAAGCTCTTATTGCTCAGACGATAAAACTCGAAATCGCCTGAAGTGTGATTCTTTCTTAGTAATTCTATTGCAATGTACGAGTGTGAAGGAGACTTTAACGCCGTTGTACAAATTGAGTTGACTCTTGTCTTGAAGCATTTTATTACAGGGATTTTAGTTGAGTTGTCTTTTAATTAAAAAAAAACTGTCTTACGAAGTAATATTTTTAACTACCTGATTGTAACTTAAAAATCATGTGGAATGAAAGACCCATAACAAGCTTTTTGCTGCCACGATTAATGCTGCGTCATGTTGGCATTTAATAAATGTTATTATTTTAATATTTTTAATCAAACGAAAACGGCGCTTGTAGATAGCGTTTTAATGAAAATAACGACAAACATGCTAAGTACAGTTTGGCAGCTCACATTCATTTCCATAATCAGTACCTATCCTGTTTTCTGTTTGACAAAGCCCGTAGGCTTCTTACCTTCAATTTTGATCACAATCTTGTGGGTACGTATTATAATACCGAGAGTTCATAATACCTACAAATGAAAAACCTACGCTTGAAACGTCGAAAATCAAAATACCGAACGATTGAAATACCTACACCCGATATACCGAAGGTCATTATGCCGAATTTCAAATAACCGAAAGTTCAGAATCCCGAAAGTTCGAAATCCCGAAAGTTTGAAATACCGAAGGCATATCCCGAATGTTTAAAATCCCGAAGATTAATATACCTACAGTTAGTATACCGAATTTCAAAATCCCGAAAGTAAGATTATCTTTGCGGTAGGCGTGCAAGCAGGCATGCAGCATGCAAGCAATCAAGCAGGCATGCAGCATGCAGCATGCAAGCATTCAAGCAAGCAGGCATACAGCATGCAAGCAATCAAACAGGCATGCATGTAGCAGCATGCATAGGTTTTGCTCTTCTTCGGCGCTGCGGGAAGTGCAGCCCTTTCGCCCTCTGCAGCTTCGGCTTGCTAGTCGCCTTCGGCGGCCAGCCTCAGCCGCTCCAGCTCGCACGGGAGCCTGAGATTCGCTATAGCGAGCAAAGGCTGCTCTCCGCGCCTCCGGCTTTTGAATTACGCCTCTAGTATCTGGCAGACTAGTACCACGGCGAAGGACCACGGCGAGTCGGGGTCAATCAAACTTTGTTATTCGTAATGAACCTCAATCTCAATGGTATACAATTTGTTTGGCGTTTCGTTCATAGGTCTTGTAAAATTTGGTATTTATTTATTTAATCATCGGTTTTAAAATTTTTCGGTATTTTAAAATCCGGCATTTTAGTATTCGGCATTCCAATTATAGGTCTTATAAGATTCGGTATTTTGTATTTTGGGGATTTCAAACTTTCGGTATTTAGAACTTTCAATCATATAAACATTCGGCATTCTAAAATTCGGCCTTCCGTTCGTAGGACTTATGAAATTCGGTATTTTAAAATTCGGTATTGTAATATGTACCCCAATCTTGTACAGCATAAAGTTGCCTTACCTTTGTTAAGATAACGTTAGTTAGTAATCCTAAATTAGCAGTCCAATTCAGGCCGTAGATAAACGCTTGATAACATAGAATGTCGAGTTAAGGGCGGTCACAGACGAGCGACAGTATGTCGGTGAATTCATTAAATCGGTGACATTCGCACATGATTCCTGATGACATGAGAGCCTCCTTACACTCTAACCCGTCGTCCGTGGTTTAGAATGAAGCCATCCCTGACACTCCTACAAGTTGGACCGTTCGAGCGAACGCCCTTTTTTTACGCTGGAAAACGCTTTACGCATACCTGCTTCCCTCGGGGGAGGGCAGCACGTTATGTGGGACTCTCCCCAGCTGGGGCATACCCACTAAAAACCAGCAGCGTTCTCAGGAGCCATGAGTTCGGGGTCACGAGTTAGCGCGATTAGCACACATCCGCGGCCCTTTACTGACTAGACCGCCACACGGACGCCCCAGCTAGACCCGAAAATAAGAACGTAACGAACTGTCACAGGCCTTAATCTTTCTAGCGACCACGCCAAAGAACCGCGAATGATGACGGTTCAGCACACAGGCCTTTGGAGCGGCACCTGAATGTGCAACTAGAGAACTGTTATCGTTTTGACTGATTCCGGTTTTTGCAAACGGGCAATGGGCAGGCGCTTTTTACCTGGTTCTTTAGTTGTGGTGTCTTTCCCGTGCAGCGGTCTTACAATACAAAAAAAAACATCTGTCATTAGTAGTGCTGATGTTCAGCAGCTGTTGAAATCGCTTTAAGCCTTACTACCAAGGAAGGCTTGTCGGAAATGTTTCTGATTGCTTGCACCCGTGACTGTTGGCAACTCTTCTTCTTAGCGTGTCGACTCAGGCTTCTGAATTATATTTTTGAAGACCAGAACTTGGCCACTGACAAAGCATTATCAGTGTCCTTATTAAGCGAATTCACGCGTGCGCAGGTGCTGAGACACGCAGGGCAGGGCAGCAGATGTGCCATGTTCTGGAAGGAAACCGCACAGACACATGCTCTGATTTGAATGTTCTCCCAACTTCGGCCCAGTAGCGTACGTAGTCTGTTCAAGGACTTCCAAGTTGCCCAAGGTATGGCAGGTGTTAGCAACAGTCACTGTTGGGACTTCTCGCAACATCGTTGCTTGCACGATCGCTCCCGACCAGCTCGCAGCCGAGCTGATCGTTCGCTTCACATTCGCCTACAAACATTCGCCTACGCCTTTGTCGCGTTTAAGATTAATCCAATATATTCTCTGTATATTTGAGAGCGAATTACAGCACCTTTTTATTACAGTCCGCTATTTTATTTAACCTATCGATAGGACCCCCCAACAGTCACTGACCATCACTCGCGATCGTTAAACCGACAATCTCCGACAAGTAATCAATACCTATCCGATATTCTGTCGCTAGTCTGTAAGCTCCCTTCGTGGCAAGAGACAAAGATTAAACCTCATCTTAGTTCAATTATCTCCGTTGAGGTGTAATTACGAAGCAGTAATCTTGGTATACCTAACTAAATTTCTAAGTCAAAATTAATAAGCTTGCATAAACTATTCTGGAATCGTTTTAGTTTACGGATAGTTTATTAACAGCCGTAGTAGCCTTTGACTGCCGAGAGACTAGACACAATAGAAATAATATTGTTTGGGGGTCACCGGTGACCACCATGGCGAGCAATGTGTAAAGAGAAGTTAACAAATCTCGATATCTATACAAACATATCAGTGTAAAATTTAAATTATAAAGTCAAATATATTAATTATATAACCAAAAGTGAAAATCAGTGAAAATCTTAGATAGATGATTAAAAAGTCTATATCTAGAAAATCTAAGCTAATATACCCAAGTCGGTTCATATTAATAGTCTATATATATCATTTTAATAGTCGATATATATCTTAATATGTTTCAGTATAACTAAAACTGATAAAGCGGCCATAAGTTTCGAAATGTAAACACCTGCCTAATAGGCTTGTTTCCACTATGAAAGAAATATTCAAAAACTGATTTTCTCTAAAATAATTTATAATTTCAGATGCCTTTACACTAATATTTTTCTGCAGTTCGTATTATTTGATTTTTAATTGGAATTCAAATGATAATTAGTCACTCAGTCGGCATTGCACGCGATGACGTCAAAGCGTGTTATTCCCATACAAACTCTATTAAGAAAAGCGTTTTGACAGTTGATAAAAAGTACGTCAACGATTGGTGGTGTCAACTACCGTATTGTAAAAATTTGAAAAGCACAATCAAAATAATTACAAATTTGATTCTGAACAACATGGAATAAGTATTTGAGCATAGGAATAACCCCTGTGCTTAATAAAAAATTTTTCGTTTTTAACTTATTCCTAGTTACATAGTTGATTGAGGTCTCCATTTAAGCCTGCCATAATGCCTGTGTTATTCATGTGTTGTTATTGTGTGTGCTTATTATTTTATTTAGACCAATAAAGTGCACATTTAATTTTCACCTAAAAACCAACCCTTCCCACGTCAATATTCGCCAAGGAATCCCGTAAAAGTGCACTCAAGCAAGTATGTCAGCTGTCCTCGTATATCCCAGTTAAGAACTAATCTCGGAATCGCTCGGAGCGCTAGCTTGTTCAGTGCGCTCAGCTCAGTCACTCTGAGACGAACTTGGGCTTGTAAGGATTTGTTTTCTTGTTTGAACTGCCCTGCGGTGAGTGAGATAAGGTTTTTTTTAATGAATTGGCTTTAAAAAAAATGCCAAAACTTTTGGGTGGCGACGACAATACGATAATTGACTTTCTATCTGTTACGCTTTCACGTCTTAACTACTAAACTGATTTGGATGAAGTTGGTACACATACATAGTCGTCAACATTCTGTATGTGTGTGTATTTTAATTTCATAGGCACGTAGAAATTTAAGTGTCGTTTTTGTGATCGCCACCCTGCATTTAGTTAATAATTACACGTGGTCCTGTTGGTGTCGACGGTCATTTCTAATATCCCATCGTCTTGCTTAGAACGGGTCGAACTGAATGAGATTCCCAAGTAGACATTAAATAGTTCTTTTTTGTGTTTTTGACCTTTTGTGAGTCATGGCATAACATATATAAAATGCATGGCGCATAAATTTACAACAATTGCACCAGACTGTGCTTTTTTTCATGTGTTTCTTTTTTTTTCAAGACAAGATTTTTAGATAAAAAAGACCTATTTAAAAAAAAACCGGTCAAGTGCGAGTTGGACTCGCGCACCGAGGGTTCCGTACAAACCTGTATATAAGGAGTAGTAACTTTGAAATTTTCAAAATTGTCAAAAATATTTTTTATTTTTTTTTATATGATGAAACTGAAAAATTACGGTTTTCGTAATTTTTCCTATATCTGTACAATAAGACGTGACTTCGTACTAAATTTCAAGATTCTAAGTTTACGGGAAGTACCCTGTAGGTTTTGATTCCCGTGCAAGTTTCGAAAATGTGCGGAAATTTGCGGCCTTAATGGCTGTATCTTTTGATTGCGTTGGCTTAGAAGGTTGATTTTTCTACAGCTTCCAGGTAGTAGACCTAAGTATCATATAGAAATTTCAGTTTGATACCTCCACGCGTTCTTGAGAAAAACGGTCTTGACAGACGGACGGATGGACGGACGGACGGACAACAAAGTGAGATATCTTATAAGGGTTCCGTTTTTTTCTTTTGAGGTACGGAACCCTAAAAACAACGGGCAGGATTACATCTGCGGGGTCTCTAGTAATTTTCTCTAGTAATTAATAAGGACTCCTTAGTACGTATTTAATCGTGGTAAATTATGATTTTAGAAGGCACGTTAGATCGAAGGATTTAATGTACTATTAACAGGTCATACTCGTAAAGATTGAGAACAGGGTTGTTAACAACCAGACGCACGTTAACACTACTTTATTGGTCTAACGGTCGGTTTGTTGGTCTTTGATCAAAGGATCCAGGGTCGAATCTTAATCTTAACCAGCGTCTGTAAAAATATCGCGCGATTGCAATAAACTAATCCGTACCTGCGAATATCGAAGCAAGTATAATATTTATCAGCATCATAAAGGCCAGTCTCAATATGCTATCTACCGTTGTAAATGACTGCCAGTTTCATACTAAAAGCTCGTTGACTGCCTCGTTGGTGTAGTGGCAAAGTTACTGCCTTACATTCGAGAGGTCCTGGGTGCGAATCCCAGGTCGACCCAAAATTGTTTCTGAGATTTTCTGTCATGAATTTCTCAAAAACAGCTCGGAGTCGGGAAGTTGGCGGTGGTAAACCCCCGTGCCTCGGAAAGCACGTTAAGCCGTTGGTCCTGCGCCTGATCTCTCTCCGATCATGTCATTGCCGTCTCACCGAACTTTGAGAGTGATGGAACAGTGAAGTGCACCTGTGTATTGCGCTCACACTTGTGCACTATAATATCTCCTGCGCAGTTGGCTGAGCTCAGTTGAGATTGGCCGCCGTGGTCGAAATCGGCCAGGAGGACTATTATTACTAAAAGCTATAGTTGATGGAATCAGGTGTTCCTTTGCGGAAATCCATGACTAAAGATGGAAAATAGGACCACTAAACGACTGACTCGTAGTCTGTCGAAGCGACAACATCTCCTGAGGATGCCACGTGTAGTGGCGAAACGCGTTGAGTGTTTTGTTGGTGTCAGTGTTGTGATTCCAGGTGCATCTTCTGTGTCCCGTTGTGAGTTAAATTGTAAGTCCTGCGACTTCCAGCTCTATGTTTTTCAAGTGGTTGCAGTTGGATGTATTTGGGTTCCTGCCCTGGCGTCGTTAAGGGGAAATTTATTTCTAAAATTTCCACTTAACGACGTTCTAAAACCTTCTGTCTTCGTTGCTGGTATCCTAAATTCCATCAATTTGAAAACAAACATTAGCAGACGAAACACAGCCGAATCGCATAAGACGTATGTTTGAGTAAATTACCCGCTCCGGAAGCAACATACAGTAGTGAAGTGAAAATATCTATAATAAAATTATCGATAGCCTTTCGGTAGCCTTTATGGAGAAAACTTCGTGACGGCTGCACTTTTTGAGCGGGTACACATTGGGCGCTCGGCGTTGCGTCAAACGCGTTTTTATATCAACGCTTGACCAGAAGCGTCAAGAATGGTTATTAAAACGCGCTTTCACAAAACGCGCGTTGACTCCCTGGTGAAGTCATATTGAAGTGTACACATGTAAACGCGCGCTTCTGGTCAAGCGTTGATATAAAAACGTTTTAATAACCATTCTTGAAACGCGCTTTAACAAAGTTGTGTGCTGTTGAAAATTAAAAATTTGTTATTATGAAAGTTTGATTTATTCTATATTTATATCCACTAATCATTATCACAAAAGCATGATTTTTTGATGATGTGAAAATAATATAGTTCTAGAAGATGCAATAAAGCGGGATGAAATTTTGTACAGATACCCGCAATTAAGGCAAACGAAGTCGCCAGCGTCCACTAGTACTAAATAAACAAATGAACAGGTAATTCATATTTTGGTCTTCCAAGTTCAGGGTATCGATAAAATTACATTAAGTCACTAATGGAATATTTACGATGCGTTCGCGCTCGAATAATTTATTCACGTAAGCTAGGTACAGACGACAGCACATCAGGCTATCCATTTTCGTTGCAAAACAGCCCTTCTTACAAGTGCATATGATGTAGCATTGTTCACTTTGATGCGCCGGCGGTACCAGGCACAGTGCCACGCTCAGCTCAACCGCTTAGGATATAATTTTCACCTGCAGCTTTGAGACGTCACCGAATTGTTTTGGGAAATGCTTCACTTAACGGGGAGATCTTGGATTCGCAACAGCAAGAACTATTCGTAGAATACTTACTTACATGTGCTCACATGCGTCAGGCTTGGTGGTAGGGTTTTAAAGATGAACGATGTATGGTTAGGTGTTCATATAATACGTTTTTTAAAATATTTACTTTACAAAAGGCTTTTGCTCTACCAGAAGTAAAAACGATTAATGATTTGAAAATGAATCAAATCATTATTTTTCTCTTTACAATCTAGAGACAGGGCAAAAGAGGGTTGCTTGACTGATTTTAATTTTGACACTCAATTCCTGTAGCATAATTCTTAAACTGTGACGAAACTTTACATTAAATTATGAAAAAAAGTCGGTTGTCCGTAAAGTCGGTTTACTGACGATAGTTGAACGCGACAACGTCTTTGTCACCCTGCCTCTTTGTCGCTCGTTCCGCGCTCCTGCTTGCACTTAAAGCCTTGAATGGAACGCCTCAGAGCGAGGTAACGCCGCATGCGTCATGTTTTTTGGTGCGTGCAGCCGGCTCCATCGAATTATAAGACGTTGTCACGTGAAAAAAAATACATAGGTACATATTTATTATTAAAAGAAACTAATGAGAGAATCAATCTTGAGCACACGACTACACAAGTAGCTGTTAAGTTGTCTAAAAGAACATGCCCATAAATATCCACTAAAAGGTTTACATAAAAAACACATGCATCCGAACGAAACACATTTACGAATCGGTTTATCTGAAATTGCATTGTTGTTTTAAAATTATCCCGTCCCATTTCACTAGCAAAATGTTATTCGCACCAAAATGTTATTCTAGTTGCCAAATCTTGCTTATTTACTAGGTGTTCGCGCTTGTAATGTATGCATGTAAGTGCTCAGCTCCGCTCGCTTAGCTTAGAATAATATAATTTTCGCTCGTAGTACCAACCAGCTCGGGCCAAATTGTCTGGGCAAACGCTTGGGGTGATAAACTCTAGTCTTGAGAAGTTCGATACACTGAGAACATTTAGTATGCTGTCCGGACCGTTGGTATTTCGACCATTGTAATTTCAAGTTCTCTTTATTATGTAGTTAGTAGTCCCTTTTATCAATCAACTATTAATATATGTGCGCCTTCATTTTTTAAGTTTTTACTTACATTTGAATCTATCGTTACGTTAGTCCAGTGTGACGCAGGTTGTCATAAACAGCTCAGGGCAATGGTCATCGACGGTGGTGTGACTGATCGTAGCGTTATCAGCATCTAATAATCCTTCTTATCTAAATATATAAAGCTCAAAGGTGACTGACTGACAGAGATCTATCAACGCACAGACAAACCACTGGACGGAGCGGGCCGAAATTTGGCATGCAGGTATATTTTATGACGTAGGTATCAATTTTTTTTAAATTTTACCTTTAAGGGTTTATAACAGGTGTTGCAAGTTTGTAAGGAACACTGTGGCAAAAACTAAAGTCCACGCAATGAAATTGCGGAAGGCCGCTCATTAAGTTAAAACAATCGCTTCAAAAACGTCAGGGCTCTTAAGTGACTTTCTCTTGCCGATTCTCGCGAGTCGCGACTGACAATGTGTTAACCAATAGCCGAGTACTAGTAAGACTTGGTCTTCTAAATGTGTGATATTCTTTAAATGAAGTCTTTTTTGAGTTGTCTTACAAATACAATTTTATCCTTCATCCCGATTTTGTTGCTCTACTACCCTTAATCCTTTAACCTCAGTAATTAAAACTGTGTCTCAAATAACGCCGAATCGCAAAACAATAAATTAGCCATCAAATTCGCGAAGTAATTCGACAGTGCCGGTTTACAGCCGGTTTTACGCCGGACATTAAGTAAGACGTAAACGGACGGAATCGTCAGTAAATGTTATTTCATTTCGACCGGGATGCGACCAGATGTAAAACGATATCGAAAATTGTCAAGGAAGTTATAAAAATACCCCGAAATGATCCAAGAATACAGCTGATGAGCTTCAACGGTTTGAAAAGCTATTACTAAGAACCAATGTGATTTACTTTATTTTATTAGGAAAACACTACAGTATCTTAAAAACTAAATTACTCGTTAGACTTGTCACTAAACACCATTTACGTGTTATGTGTGATTAAATTATATTTCGAACAAAAAAAAAACACACTCCGAAATCGGTCCATCCGTAAGAAAGCTACGATGCCACAGACAATAAACGCACAAACATACACCAGGGTGAAACTTATATTACAACCTTCTATTTCGATTCGCGTCGGGGAAAAAAAAAAGGTCCGACAGTTCAACCCGAACCTCTTGACGACTGGGGGATTCGAGATGTTGCTTTTCGCCCAAAAGCAGCGCTGCCTATCAAGTTACTGAAATGAAAACGTAGTCTATCCTTCTGGTCATTAACGAACTTAACTTATTTTTAAATAGCTGTGCCCTTCGGTTTGAGTTGAACAGAACCCGTTTTCTTCATCTCCCACAGAAACTGAGAGGTTTTACGGGATAAAAAATTGGTTGCCTGTAAAGTCGGTATACGCGCGAAAGTTTTACGTGACAACGACTCTGAGTGGTAAAATAATTTTAATTGTGAATATTCATTCGTATAACATGAACCGGTGTGTATGCCTATCTCTCTCTCTCTCTCTCTCTCTCTCTCTCGCTCTGTCTCTCTCGCGCGAAACGTGAGCGGAGCAGCGTAACGCAGTTTCTTGAGGTGTCACCCGGCAAACCAATTTATAAGACGTTGTCACGTCAAAAGTACCCTTTGTGTATTTTAGTCGACCCTTTAAACAATATTTTGATTTTAAATCGTTGTGCTAAACACTCTAAAATGTTTTAAAACACGGTACAGATTTGTTTTGCTCAGGTATATGTATTTAGTTGTGACCAAGAATATGCGAACATTTTCAGTTTGAAAAAGCCTACAAATACGTAATCAGTATGTTCCTTAACCTGTAGTAAACTAAATCTTTTATCTTTTCAGGTAATTTCTTATACGAAAAACAAGAGTTAGCTGATGTGTAAGTACATACAACTATAAGAAATTTACGTAACTGAAAAAAAAAGTTGCTATTCAAAATTAAAATACATTTTTAAGTTTATAAATTCTTCAATTTCAATACAATGAAGTATTGAATTTCAATACACACCACACCTGAAGTCTGACTTTAACAACGCAAGTGACTCACTGAAAAAAATCTTTTGTGTAAAATAAACTAATTATTTTCCCATTTCAATGCGACTTCACTTTCAGGGCGAGCAAATTAGACGAGCTGAAACGCCGTGAAAGCCTTATTATTTAATAATTAAATCAGCGCAAGTGGTTGTCTTATTAAAACTCGAAAGGACATCTCGCTGAGTTTTTTTTTTAATAAAGCAGCCATTCGAGGTTTGTTATACGCTTTTTAATTTACTGTAACTTCTGCTTTCGTATAATCGTGATGGTTTCTGTATCTAAGTGCGAAAGCATACAAGGTGTAACAAAAAACCCCGTTATAACTGAAGGGTGTTGTTGTGCCCGTAAACCTGAACAACTTTCGCTAAGAAACCTAGGTCGAAATCTCAAAAAGTATTTTGGCTCTCCCATAGAAAATCGATCAGCTGATTGGCAATTTTGTATGGGAGGTCCGATTTTTTTTTTGAGATTTTGACTAAGGTATCATTGGGAATGTTGTGCAGTTTTCCGGGCACAACAACACCCTTCAGTTATAACGGGGTTTTTTTGTTACACCTTGTATATGTGGCATGCTGTCATTGCGAATCGCTGTTATATCGCCGTGGCTAAGGCTCAGTGAGGTGAGTACGAACAACTATCGCAACGTATTCGTAGCGTTTATCTATCGTTAACTTGTCAATGTGTATGGAGAAACTGTCCGTTTTTGACGTTTAGACGACACGAGTACGTTACGATAATGTTCGTGCTCACCCTACGGGCCATACCAGTGTCACCGTTTCTTGCGGCAGTTAGCAATTGAGGCGCGGCGTTTGCTTGACGAGCTGTCAGAAGCGAGACGCAGCGACAGAAAGGTGCAGGTGTAGCCTGAGCCTAAGGTCGCTGTCAGTCGCCGACGGTCGCGAGTCGCGGCTACTGTACGCTGCATATGTGCTCTGGCCCTAAATCTAACTTTAGGGTTGTGGCCAAAGTCTTACAAAAACTTTTAGAGTTCATAAATTGTTGTAATATACTCGTATGAATGTAGATAATGCGCTCGTCTGAAAGCATAGTTCTAGCCAATTAGCTACCTTAACAAATGAACAAGAGAAGAGCATTAAATATGCTTGCAAATAATGCTCTGAATATAACTACTTTATAGTTAGAACTGTCACAATGCAAACTTAATGGTTTTACTGCTAATTAAAACAAATTCAATTTTAGTTTTAATATTTTCTGCGACAAAACGAATTTATTCGCTCCTAAGGTTATGTTGATCATACTGTAGATACATGCTTATTAATAAATGCAAACGTCAGACATCACACAAGCTTATCAAAGTGTTTGTTTTCATATGCCGTCATCCGTACTTACAAATTAATATCAAATATGCTTGTTTTCTTATAAAAATCGGAAATAAATTAAACACTACCATTTTACCAAACCAAAACAGTGTGAGAACTAAGCCCATAAAACGATGATCCTTCACCAAATATCTATTTGGCGTATTAAAATTCCTTTGAATCGAACTGGAAACTGTAAATTCAAGGCGAATATGCAAGGAAACAATTATCTAACTACTTCGAGGCCTTTGAGTGTATTAAATAAATAATTTCGGTGCCTGGGGCTTGCCCCGGCCGACCTGGCATTTCCTTTCGGGCCCCCTACTAATGGAACTTCTCGATCACAGCTCATATTGTCAGAAATATATTAAAAAACCACCTTAATTATCGAACACAAAATAAAATAGTTTTGAAAGGAAGAAAGAAAAAATATTTATTTTGGCACATATTACATTACAATATAATAAAGCATAAAACTAAAATGAATGTAATAATATGACCAAATTGGTCCTCTCTTAGCATTATTGCCACGGCAAGCCATGGCCCTGGTTTTCTGTGGGAACCACTGAGGTCTGGAGCTGTCACCACCCGTGTGTTTGTGTGTTTGTTTGTGCGTTATCGTGTATGCAAAGCACATTTTACAGATTTACACAAGTTTTAACACATTGTCGTGAAGCGACAATTTAAAAAAAAAAAAATGACTTAGCTTGTCGTGGAGCGACAAGGAAGGAAAAAGGAAAACGAAGAGAATTGAGAAATAACAAACAAATTATATTTAAAGGAAAAACAGGGAAATTTAAAAAAATAAATAAATAAACCTAGACGAGTGAGAAGAATGTATGTGTGAAATTGAGCGAGAGTAGTGAGTGGAGTGGGCGTGGATAGGTGTCCTCACATGAATAGGCGGGTCCGGAGGCGCCGAAGTGAAGAGAAGCGTTCTCGGAGTCAGGTCCTCGCAGTCCCTCGGGCTTAAGAGAGGTTAGTCCCTCACAGTCCCTCCTCAGGCAAGGAGGGGTCAGTACCTCGCAGGCCCTCCTCAGGTTAAGAGGGTTCAATCCCTCGCAGTCCCTCCTCAGGTTAAGAGGGTTCAGTTCCTTGCAGTCCCTCCTCAGGCTAGGAGGGTTCAGTCCCTCGCAGTCCCTCCTCAGGTTAAGAGGGTTCAGTTCCTTGCAGTCCCTCCTCAGGCTAGGAGGGTTCAGTCCCTCGCAATCCCTCCTCTGGCAAGGAGGGGTCAATCCTCAGAAATGTAGAGGGTGAGGGCCTTCCGGAGGTAGAGAAGTCCTGGTCTTCCTGTAGAACTTCTTGAAGTGTCGAATAGTAAAGAGTTTACTGTTGTAGAATCGAAGCCAGGAATCGAATGAATCAGATATGGATGGTCTGGGCTTATATAAGGGCCGGCCATTCAAATTTAGAGCGTGGATAGAACGCGAAAAACTCGTGCTTTGCAGAATTTGAAATGGAAATTGTATTGAAACTTTGCTAAAAGTTGTCAATTTTCAGAAAAAAATAATAAGACTCCCGTCACTCAAAATGTCAATTACAGTGTCAAAAAGTACAAAATTCGGAAAAATACTAATAAATCGTGTTCACAATAAGAAATAATTATGCTGAGAAGGAGAGGAAAACCATTTAAAAGTTAGTTATAACCCTTTTTCCCTATTTTACAGCGGAATATCACATTTATAGGTGATACAAACTTTGACGTTTATGAACACGTAATTAGAAATTCCTTATTTTTCAGTAAAAAGCGAACGAAAACAGATTCCACGGAAAAGAATAATAATACACGCAAAATGCATATATTATGAGAATGAAAATGACTGGAAACCCAAACCGGAACAAATTATTAACAGTATACCAAGTGAGTATGCACGTCGGTACAACATTTTACAGATGTGAACAACTTGACTGCAAATACTGATGATTCTAACAGCGGGTACACATTGGGCGCTCGGCGTTGTGTTAAACGCGCGTTTTCATATCAACGCTTGACCAGAAGCGCACGCTTGCATGAGTGTGTACCCTTCAAAAGGACTCCCAGGTTCTCGCAACGCGCGTTAACGAAGCGCGCGTTGGAAAGCGCCCAACAACTAGCTAATTTAACTTAGTATTTTAGATTTGATTTGATATGTTAGAGACTCGTGATCCCACAAACAAACCATGTAAATAGTTTGTGCTACTATTGTCATTTCACTGTTAAACGTTGTTTGTTTAATAAATAAATAAATAACGTGTACCCGCTCTTATTTTTCAGTGTTTCTCTACACAACAATGGGCGAGTTTTGTATTTTCTATGATAGTTCTAAAATATCAATAAAACCTGTTAACTACAAAGTGGACTGAAACTATGTCACAAATTATTGAACCCTTTGCTCGTTCAAATACAGCGTGGCGACCATAAAACGACAATTGAATGTTTGTCTGTTACACTTACGCCTAAAGTACTAAACAGATTTGGATGAATTTTGGTACACATACAAAGTCGTCACCATTCTGTATGTGTATTAATTTTCATCGAATTCGGTTTTGTACTTTAGGCATAAAAGTGTAACAGTATAGTCACGTCCACCTGTTAGTAACAGCCTTAACAAAACTCACGACTTTCGTGTTTACACAAAAACGAGTGCTAACGCGCAAATTGTTCCCATTCGAGTGTCCTTAGTAATGTCGGGTTTGTTAAGGTTTGCTCTAACTCGCATTTCTTTGTCAGCCTCTTTGCCTTCCCAAATAAAATATTCAGGGTATCTTCATTCGAAACGCTTGTGCAATATTCAGGGGCTCGCAAGTTATTGATAAAGTGGAATAGGAAGGAAGGGTACGTTATCGGTTCACCTATCATTTATTAATAGTTTCAATAAGATTTTTTTTTGAGGCCGTCGTACGGTATTAACGACGGAAGTGAGTATATTTTGGGCGTGAGAGTTCCTAGTTTTAAGGTTGATTCATATCTTTGTGATATCACACTATAGTATTACAAATGTGAAAGTTTGCTTGTTTGGATGTTTGTCCGTAAATCACGCTGAAACTACTGAACGGATTTTGATGAAATGTAGTATACAGACAGGGTATGAGTTGACTTGGGTTATAGGATACTTTTTTCCTAGATTAAATGCTCCCTAGGGATAAAACGAATCCTGGCAAACCACTTATTTATTTTTTATTTTTAAAACAATGGTGTCATCTAGTGCATCAATAAATATGGTAAAGTATTTTTTAAATAAAGTTTGGTTGGTCCATTAAGACTCTTAAGTTAAGACCTAATAGCTAAAAGAGCAGATTTGTCTTAACCAAGTTATTTGACCTCAATGTAAATGTCAATTCAAGAATCATGACAATTCAAGAAACAGATAGTAAAAGTAGATAATAAACCTCGAATATAGAAGCACACGCGTACTACCCCTGTTCAAAGTATGCATACCATAATAAAAAAATATGGACACCCATCCCTTCACGTATGATTTGTGTACGAACAGCCTGAACCCATGGGCGGTCCCCGTGTAAATATTGACCACTCCACCTGCGAACTAATTTTATTAATTTTAATCACCATTCTCGCGTGCCCCCACACATTAACTCTCGCCGCTGAAACATTCGACCCGATAAAATAACTAACGATATTTCTAGTAACGCCCCCTTTAAAGTATCATTAAAACGTGTACGCCCGATAAGGTATTGTTAATGAGCCGCATTATAGTTAATGTAATACGCTTTCGACTTGTTTATGACGTTAGAATAATGCGAGTTTTTATGGCCACAATGGCTTGTTTGGTGCGATAAGATTGTTCTTTTTTTTTCAGTTTTTAACTGGACATTTATTTTATAGGTCACGCTACGATCATAGATGCGAGTGTATTTCTTTTGTTTATTCAAAACTTTATGGAACGAGAAATGTACAAAGGGTGGACTTAATGCTAAAAGCATTTTCTGCCAGTCATACTAAAGGTCATGCAGAAAGTAGGTAATAGGTGCAGTGAAAATTAAATGAGAAATGTTAATTGTGGTTAACAACGCAAAAATAAGTAAACTTAACCTATATAGATATAATATCAATAAATTGAAGTTAATATTAAATAATAATATAATATACAAAAAATAAATATCAATCAAGTAATTAATATGTTAAGTAAAAATATATAAGTACTTAAAATTAAATAGTATATAATAATAATAATATATGCAATTTATTTATTTAGAAATTTTCGAACTTTATTCTTGGACTGTAAATAATATCAGTTCACAGAAACGACAAAGTAATTTATGAATAGTACAAAAAGTGCATTTCCATGTATGGGCTGAATGAAAAGAAACAACTGTAAATATTGTAATTACGTG
Organism: Pyrausta despicata; assembly: GCA_963921415.1. Classification (NCBI taxonomy): domain Eukaryota; kingdom Metazoa; phylum Arthropoda; class Insecta; order Lepidoptera; family Crambidae; genus Pyrausta; species Pyrausta despicata. Next base: position 1,378,592 of record OY992851.1, read on the forward strand.
TAACAACCATAACTAACATATTTCCACAACTGTAAAACATGAAGGAATTTCCTTTCAAAAGTTTCCGCCATTACGACAAAAAAATATATGAAAAGGTACGGTAATCCTTTTTTCTGCTTCAAAACTTGTTGATTTGCAAAGAAAATCAGTCAATAGGCTAGATGACACCACCAATCTTTGACCTACTCTTTATCATCTGTCATAACGATCTACCGCCATAGATTTTGTATGGGAAGACTATAATTTGGCTTCATAATTTAGTATCAGAAATCGAAGTCAATTGACTAAATATTTATGTAAATAAAAATTGGTTTCTACCGCATTTTGGAAATAAATTGGATTTACTAGCTTCATAGAGGTTATGTTTTTAAAACATAATTGTTTTGAAAATATTGACGATAGGTGTCATCATGCCTATTCTCATCGCATGCCGAATATATCCACAAAAAAATCATTTAACATACAAAAAAAGTACCGTCACTGAGCTCAAATATTTTATTACTTTTGCAAAATGTCAAAATATTTTTTGTTGATATTGAAGAAAGTAAACTAATAATGTAATGTTTATAACACTTTAATTCAACCTGCTTTGTTTCCCTAAATTTATCTCTACGAGTTTCAACTTTGCTAACGAGAAAAGTTGGATATAATCGCGTATCCTTTTTATATAATATAATTGCTATAGTTCGCTGATTAATAAGCTTTCAGTAAGGAAGAATACAGTAAATTCTTACTAACTGAAATACAATTCGGGGATGAAAAAAAAATGAAAAGGTTTCAATAAATAAAACTTTTCTGATATTAAATTCAATTTTCTCTTTATCAATCACAAATGAGATATGAATCTTTCACAAGCAGCGTTGCCAACTTAATGCCACGGTTGAATGTTATTTAACATCTCAAAAAGTGCTAGATTTCTAGAAATTAAAAAAATGTGCTAGATTTATGCAATAAAAAATAAACGTATTAATAATAAGTACCTATTTTACAAAAATAAAAGTATTTATAGTAAAATTGGAGAAGTATGAGATCACAATACAAAAAAAATGATATTATTAAATTAAAATTAAGTAAACGAAATCCAATCTTATAGAACATTTTACAATTTAAAATTGCACATTATATAATTATTATTCTTATTGTTATTATATTATTATTATTACTGCATGTTTTTTAAGGATGTCTTAAATAATATTGTATGTTACAAGTTTTGTTAAGATTTTTGATGATCAAATTAGTGCTAGATATGGTGCTAGGTGGTGTTCCTAAAATTTCAGTGAGACACATGAAAATAGTACGGGATTTGGCACTAAAAAGGCTGAGTTGGCAACACTGTTCACGATACATTTATCGTGAACAGTGTTGCCAACTATACCAAAGAGTATTCCAAAGTTTCACCTTATGAAAATTTAAACAACATTAATCGTACATCAACGTGGCGTGACCGGTCTCTGGTTGGTTTAATTTCGAGGGACATTCATTTTCAAGTTTAACTGTATATGGTAAAACCATTTATAAAATCTTTATCGAACGCTGACAACTAGGTACACTCCGATAAAGTAAGGGAAAATGTACACGCGAACTGAAATGGAAGACAAATTTAGTTTTGAGTACGAATTAAATTCGCCGTTACCTCAATTACAATTCACCCAGCAAAGACCCTTCTTCTATTGTGAGGGAATAAATCAAACTTAGTTCTGGTTCGTTAGTAATTAAAAATAATAATTCATTTTGGTTGGCCGTTCAACCTTCTAAGTCGCAGGACAAGATACGAATGGAAGTGCCATTTAGTTTGAGATATTACTATCGCTATTATTGAAATGCGATTTGCATAACTTCAACACTAATCAAAAATATAGGGTTGCAGTTCCACATTTTAGGCTTCATGAAGTTGGTCACTTATTTATGGGTAGATGTATATCATTTTTTAATTAATTACCTGAACAATTATATTCATTTAGTAAATACATTTAAAACAGTTTTAAAAGATGTATTAATGTTGAAAGGATATTATAAAATTTATGATTATATGTATAAATGGCAAAGATAGAGTATCTTTGCCATATAAAAATGTTTGAATGTAAATATTTATAATTATTGTAAATCAATTTATAATTTGAAAAGAGGCAATGACAATAGTGACTGAGTTTCTTGCGCCGCTTCTTCTCAGCACTGGCTCAAATTGTCCCGAAGCGGTGGTAGGGTTCATTTAAGTATTTGTTGGGACGTCTAAAAGTGCTCCTTTTGAGACTATTTACGTTGACATGGCATGCAGTCATGCAACGAGGTTTCAATTGATATTTCTTAGTCAATTGTATGCAAAGTCAAATTTAAATCTAATTGGACTTTAGTGGTATTGTTAACAAATAAATCAAGCTTTCTGTGTCACTATTGTTAACTAGGTACTTTATAAATTCGTATGCACAAGTATATTCTTCCCAAACTTTAATAATAATAATAATAATAAATATACAACAACATTACATACATTGATCTGACTTTGTGGTCATCAAACCCGCGGGGATCAAACCCGCGACCCGCGGTTATTAGTCAATTTCTAAACTATACACCAAAGTGGTCGTCGTCGTTTAAAATAAGTTTTGATAGTTCTTAATCAGAATTCTTTTATTCAACTTTTTGTCTTCATCCACACTCCATAGAGACATTAGGATCGATAAAAATGCAATTAGTGAAATGACTTCTTTGTCTTCGAACCCTCATTTTTAAGGCTTCTGTGCTCTGATTGTGAGACCTTTCTATTAGATTTCATACATTACAAAAGGTCAGGTCCGCATTGTCTGTTAAAAGCGAGCTACGTACCGAAGCGGAATGCTGGTATGCTGGACTATGGGGTAATAATTATTTCATTGTCTTATATATACCCCAAGCTTAATTAAGGATCGCTGGCTTAGGTCTGCGGTTTGGTGCGTAGATTTGGCTATTGCTGCTATTGCCGTATGCACGACGATGTAGCTGCCTCGTTGGTGTAGTGGCAAACTTTCTGCCTTACATCCGAGGTCTTGGGTTCGAATCCCAGGTCGACCCAAAATAGTTTTTTAGATTTTCTGCCATGAATTTCTCAAAAACAGCTCGGAGTCCGGAAGTTGGCGGTGTTACACCCCCGGAAAGCACGTAAAGCCGTTGGTCCAGCGCATGATCTCTCTCCGGTCATGTCGGATTGCCGTCTCACCGAACTTTGAGAGTGATGGAACAGTGAGTGCACCTGTGTATTGCGCTCACACTTGTGCACTATAATATCTCCTGCGCAGGATCTCTGTTGAGATTGGCCGCCGTGGTCGAAATCGGCCAGGAGGACTATTATGTACGACCTAGGTACATACGCCGTTGTACCTATTAGGGAATACGCTATGCAATAGGCATAATGTAATTTTACGTGGCCAGTTTTAAAAACATAACAAAATGGGAAATTTTATTTTTATTTTTATAAATAGTACAAAAAATAAGGATTCCAGATTGACTTATGATATCGCATGACAATATAACAAATTCTTTGTATACTCATATGAACTAGATCCAATACTGATGTTCTAGCTCGCGGTCTATCTAATATTCAGTCTGACCTTCCCCTGTCCGTCTGTGCGATGAAAAATTCAGGAGTCTGCGCGTTCAAGCTTCGCCCATAACGGTAACACAAGTATTTTAATAAAACACCACAACCTGAGGTATTTCGGTGAAGCTCACATTGACTTTGGAGGAATCTGAATTTTTGATTTGAAATATTATATTTTGTAGCTGCTTAGCTAGACTGGGTTCAAATATCTTGTCATATTACTACACACTACTTTTGCTGTTATGATTAACAGTTTCATCGGCAACGTGTTATTAGTGCCAACAAGCAATTGAAATAAATATATACTAACAGAAACATTTTATCTCTATAAAAATAATATTTCCATTGGTTTTCTAATGTTGTTTGCGAAATAAAATGCTGGATCTTGACGGTAGAAACAAATCTTTTACTAAATCACACACTGCACTGTTACAGAGAGCAACTCAAGTTAGACACGAAAAAAAAAAGGAAAACGGTACCATACCAACTTTGACAAATGTAACACCTTCATTCGTTCAGTATAGCCAACCTTTAGTAATTATATAAACATTACCATATAAAATATCGTTTTCTCTAAAAACCCTAACACATTTTAATTCAGTGAATCACAGAACAATCATTAGACGAAGTGCCCGCATATAGGTCCATAATAATACCCCATACAAAAACACAAACGGTGCGAGGCCAAATCAAATCAAAGCCCCCTCCCTACCTTTCAAAGTTTGTCAGTCTTCCCAGCCGTATGTCACAGGTGTAAAGAATGCATTAATAATGCATTGAGCGAACTTCAGCCGAGACGGGGGACGCTGCAATCACATTAAAATAACCCCGACAGTTTAGTCGTTGTTGTTTCTGGCCGTGTGTATCGCAATTTTTCGATGTGTGAAAGAAATGCGAATGGAGAAGCTTGACAGTTACCTACCTACACTTTTTCTATGTGTGAAGTGTAATGTAAGTAATGCTAACCAATCAGATACCTCAGATTTCGTTAAATGGACACCTTTGGGCTAAGCAGGTATCGCATACTTTCTTAAGGTCAAATCTTGTTTTGCAAGCGATATTTGTGCATAAGATGCAAACAAAACGAGAAAGTACTAAAATATTGTATTGAATGTAGAGTCATCACAGATTTTTGTTGCCTTATCGTCTTTGTTACCAGTGCGAAACATGCCATAGTGACTTGGTGTCATGCGCACATGCCATTCATGTTCTGAGCTGATCTTAGTAAATATGTAGCAGCCTCCTTAACTTCAACCACAATTGCATCGAAAGTTCATACCACGCACGATATATTGGAATTAGCTTTTTGCACATTGAAAACACTTTCTTGATTTTGCAATGCTTCTATGTTTTTGCAGTTCTTCCAACATTTTTGTTGATAATACGAGTACGTGTGCGATTCTTATGTTAAATTCATGGTAACTCCTCGAAATTTATTTATTTAAATGTAACATTAATAGGACGAAAAAGATCTTTATTCAAGCTCACATACTGAATTTTCTTTAATTAATTATAATTTATCAATTGAATTGAGTCGTATAGCGTGTTTGCTGAGAACGAAACGTAATGCAGCATTCATTTATGATAAAGAAATTGAAGCTGATTACGGTCAGTTACATTAGGTACCTGTAATACCTATGTAATGTTAATAAATATTTATATTAAGTTACTTATTTTATAGCATTAACAATGCAAATTTCTTTACAAAAATCCAATCTGTTAATAACATCAAACTAGGGGTTAAGATTAAAGCTAAGTGTGAGAAACCTAAAAATTAAAAATTGAAAGAACTCAAAAAATTACAACTAATTTATTAATTTTCACTTGCCATTAAATGCCATTAGAATTTACGTTAACCCAAAAAAATATAAATTATAAAACAAACGTGCTTCTGGTAGGGAATTAAGTTGTCCTTTTCGGTATTTTATTAAATCATAAACGAGTTTGTTTCAAGTTCATTGTCATGCTTGTCACGATAGATCTGAGTAGGAGGTCTGAAACATCTCAAGGAAGGTCTCGTAATAAGGAATCTAAAAGTGAGAAACACAGAGTCACGATCTAAGCATCTAAATGTGAAAGGCTCATGCCGCTTTTTACCCGACACGAGTCAAAAAGAGAGGTTATGGTTCAAATAGGGTTCGAATCGTCTAGATCTTATATCGTAGTGCTGTTCCGACATTACAACTTAAGGATGTTGAATAGAATAGAATAGAAATATTTATTTGCGTAAATAGGGTACGTTTAACATTTGGTTTGTTAGTCATCTTACAGTAATGCTAACCTATTTAGCCATTTATAAACATTATGAACTTTCTAATGTAAATTAAAAAATCAAAGAAAGCGCCGATCCTTGATGAGTCAACTAAATATCTCAACATCTGATGTTGGGATCTTTCAAACTATTTTAGCACAACCTGCATCAGACGCTGCGAAACTTGTATGCAATATGGTTTTTGTGACTTATCAATGATTCATCATTGATACACCTATTCATAGTTATTTAAGAAAACTCTTTTGTGTATATTTTGTTAGGTTATGATGGGGCTGACGTACTTTTATGTAAAAGTCCCTTATTAAATAAAAGAATTAAATATATATATATATATATATATATATATATATATATATATAAATTAATTTAAATGTTGATTTGATGAAATGTCATTAATTATACCTTATTATATTACATTGATAACGTAATCTGGAGTATATTCTGGATTGACTACGCCCAACATTTTCTTTATATTCAAATATTTTTATTATGTTGCATATTCATTTTTTTGATGAACTTGCCAGATATAATACTCTTATTGAGTGTGTCTCTCAGTGCATGAAACTTTTCAATTAAATAGGTATGCCACATAAACAGACAGGTCTATTACAAGACAATTTTCAACTGTAAAATTTCTACAAGACTCAAAAACTAAGAAACAGCGAAATATTTGACTCATTATTATAGCAATACTACACATTATTAACAACGCCTTAGATTGCTAAGGCGTTGTTAATAATGTGTTGCCTTAGAAGGCTTTCTCATTCGTATTTCTTAGTAACATCTAATTACTATAAAGGTATCTCTGTTAAATAACCCAATAACCCAAGTTCAAGAGCAAGTCACAAAATTAATATTTGGGAAATACGGTCACGGCGCGCGTCGGCACATTGCATATCGCATCTGTATTCACGGCGAGCTCCACGTGATTGGGACGCGTGCGGTCCCTTTGACAAAAATGACGTGACTACCGACGACGTGAAACGAACTCGGAAAGCTATAACTATTGTAAACTTCAAGGCTATGGCGAGACTATATAGACAATAATTACTTGTATTCGGGTCTTAACGGGTAGGTACTCACTGCTCGACGTTACCGCTGGATTGCACACAGCCGTGGTCACGAGCTGCTGACGAGAGTCAGCCGCTGAGGATTTATATATATAGATATTTAGCCTTTAGGCTGATTTCACAGCTATCCGGGAGACCTGTACGGCTCGTCCGTGCGCGGGAAACCCGTACGGGCCACGCCCGCACTGCTGTGAAACGTTCGTTCTGTACGTTTAGTGCTCAGTGCTCTACCCTGAGCGGGTCCCGTGCTCAACAATCTGCGTCGCTGTGAAACGGTGTTCTAGCGTCTCATATGTGCTCCCGCTCCGGGCGCCCATACGGCCCGGATGGACGGACCGTACGGGCCTTCCGGATAGCTGTGATATTAAGTTCAAGTTAGAAGAACAGTTATGGGTGCCAACTCTCCTAATCCTAGAATATGTAGGCAATATAACCTGCTACACCAATCATTTCGCAAGTCTCTTTTTCAATTATTATAGTTTTAAGAATTTTTATTTAAAGATTTTTATTTATTTTTTATATTTTTCTAGTTTTGAATTTTGGGCACTTATTTTTTAATCATTTTTAACGACTATTTTCTTTTTTATTAGATTAAGTGACTTTTTATTTGTGCATACTGTGTTCTCCTGTAACAGACTGTACATTTAGCAATAATTTCTCTTATATTTATTTTCTTATAAGTATTAATGTACTAGTTGTAGGTGAACCTTATTAAATAAATAAATTAAAAAAAAATATCAGCCTAAAATATATCGCGTTTGAACCCGAATGAATACAAGTGTTTAGTGTTACAATGCAACGCGAAAGTTTAAAATCACATAGACTATGTAGACTACATCATCAATTTTTTTGAGGATTTGTAGCATACAACCTGTTTGCATGCCATTTTTTACACTAATATTAAAAGGACGAAAGATTTAATTGTGTATTTGTGGGAATTTAATAGGCTCCGAAACTACTACACCGATTTAAAAAAAAATTAGAATGCGACATTATCGTATGTAGGCTATATTTAATACAAGAAAAATAGGGATCAGCATGAAATTTTGTCCTCTCGTGCGATGCTAGAACGGGCCGCTAGTGTTTCTATATTTATGATACGCGTAGGGCGTGACTCAACCTTCTCTTTTCAAAGAAAGAAGAAGATAAAAATGTTTGTACCTACACTTATAATATTTCTCAACATTTCAATGTAACACTTCAAGATTGACAGTGACGGCGGAGAAATAGATTGAATCTATTTAACTTAATCATTATTTGTTGATTTTATTTTACAGCTGAATCACTATTCACCATGATTACCTAAACCTAAACTCCAAAGAGAGCTTTTGAAGGTAGCCTTATATTTTAGCATTGGATCCATTTAACTAAATGATAATTAATTGATTTTATTTTTAAAACTGAACCTGACATTAAAACTGATTTACCATGATTATCTAATCCTAAACTCTAAAGAAAGCTTCTAAAAAACATAACACTTAAAAGAAACCTTTGGAAGTCCGGTCCAATGCTCTGACCACTGAGCTACCGATAACCTTAATGGAGTCTAAATTTTGTAAGTGCTTTTTAACGCTTTGAGCCAGCTAAAGAAAGCTTTTGAAGGAAGCCTTATATTTTAGCTGTTTGAGTTAAAGCAGTGTGTTATCCACACAAAGTTGGTAGCAGGTAGGCAAGGACTGTCATTGGGGGTCGCGCACGGAATACCAAAGCGCTCGTTTAGGCAATCAACGAGAATGATAATTGTGTTAGTACGTTACGCCAAAAAATATATACGTTCACTGCTTTGCATCGGATTACTGTTGAATGTAACCGGACATAAAACATACCGTTACATCACACAATCACTACGTTTGCTTCGATCCCAAAACTCAATTCACAAAAAAAAGTTTTGAATGAAAAATGAACATTTAAATGAGTTATAGTAAAATACTTAACTAGTGAAACTAAATTATTTGCACCCACATTCTTAATACCTTAGTAGACTCTACAAATCTACTGTTAGATTATACTTTTTAAGTCATAGATTAATGGTAAAACGAAGCTCTTATTCAATCTGTGATAAAAAAACATAGCCTTCTGATATCATAGACACCGAAACACGTGACATTCACGTGCACCGTTCGTTAAGATCATCATAGCTTCCCACTGACAGCGTGGCTTAAAACTTCCTAAGCTTTTTCATACTCTATGTAGAGCTTTAAAAAAGCATTATTTTTACCATGTGCCTACGCAATTTCACGAAAAACTCTGTAATAATAACGCTGAAAAGCCGTAGGTCAAACGACCCAAGTTGTCAACTTTTTGACGTTCATGATTGTTCCAATTCCAACCAATCAAAAGGCTTGAAATACTGATTCTGTTTTAGGCTAGAATTTTTGCGCTAAGGGCTTGTGTCACATTTACAAAGGATCACGTTTAGGTACTTCATAATTGTAGTTACTTTTTTTTTAATAAGCCATTTTGTCCCATTGCTGTGCAAAGGCCCCCAAACGTTTTCAACCGGCGGTCAGGCGTCAATCTTTATTGAAGTTGTCAGGATAGTCTCGCAATGGTTTTCGAGGCATGCCTTTTGGACGACGTCCATCGATAGACAGCCAGTGGGTGACGATGCTTGACAACTTATTGTGGTACATCCTTTACACTTGCCCTGCCAATTCCCACTTCAGTTTGCTAGTTTTTAGACGCACATCGATGATCCCGGTTCTGGACCGATTAATTTCAAACATATATTATAATAAATATATAACAACATCACATACATTGATCTATGCGACTTGTGAATATGCGAATTGTGACTAGAATAACAGATATAAATACAACACCCATGACACAGTTACAAATGCTCGCACAGACATTTGCCCCCAGCAGAAATCGAACCCTCGACTGCCGGTTTTTTAGTCTGGACCTCAGACCACTAGACCGTCCTCAATATGCCGAGTACTTAGGTCACAATAAAAAGGTAAGATAAGTTTATATTTCATTCAAAAAATTATTTTTTCGCAATTGTGCTCGACCGCCTCGATTTGTTTTTCGGACGAAATCTCGACCTTTTTTTTTCTTCAGCCATACAATTAGCCAAATGCCGTCTTTGTGACAAACACGATTTCACAATAACAACGGTTTTCCCATCAAACGGGAAAATGCGTCCGATTTCTTTGCGGACGGAGCATTGTCATTGCTCATTTTTATTTTTAAAGATTGTGGGTAGTGATGGTTACTGTCGATGGTAGGTAAGTAGGTGAGTATCGATATTATTTTGGAAAAAATATCCCTGGTTTGCTAATTCGTGAGAATTCGCGGGAGCGAGAGATTTAAACGCTTATGAACAGTAAGTGAAAACCGTTTAAAGCCATTATTTGGGCATCAAAAATCGAAAAAGCTTTATCCCGATAAAGTTCCAAAAAAATAAACAATAAATCACAAAAATAAATTAAAAAAAACATATATTTTTAAAACGTATTCACTAAAACAAAACGTATATATAAAAAAAAAAACTTATTAAATAATTTTTCACATTGGACTTTTATTTAAGTTATATTTAAATGCACTACAGTTATAAATACATTATCAAACACGAATACTTTCATCAAAAAAAAGCGAACTATATCGATACATTTTATAATTTTTAGATATGTATCGCAACACTTGTTGAGGCTGGAAGACAGCACAAATATAAGGGACCGCCACTCAGGCAAATTGCGACTTACACAATTTTAGATTCGATTCTTCAAAAGTGGACAAAAGCAATGGTAGTTTCTTAGGAGCATGTAACGGACACATTTTCAAAGAAACCCTAAAATATTTTTTGGATAAAACAAGTTTCAAATTGTTTGTAGTACATTATCATATAAGTGCGGTAAGTTGAAAATTACAGCCGAGGCGATATTGCTAGCGCGAGCCGTAGGCGAGGGCTATAAGGAAGCAGAGGCTGTAATTTTCAAAGCGCACGTATGTCATACGACGTTTTACAACATATTTGCGAGGAAAAACTAAAAGTCTGACATTTTTAAATGAATAAACCTATAATTAATTGTATTTAAGTAGTATTTAAATAATTCAAAATATTTTTTACTTGGCCACAAAGGTACAAAAACAGCCAGTATCATAAATAAAGTAAAGTAATATTTTTGTGTTCTAATCATAAATGGTTGTAATTTATTATCAAAATAAACTGAATTACAGAATGACATGGTAACTTATTATAATTTAACTCCCTAAGTTAATTTTATTCATAAAATATTGACCACTTTTTTGAGATAAAACCTCTTTGCTACGATTTTAAAAAGTGTCGTTCATTTTTACTTTATTAAAAAAATCTTGCATTTACATTACAATAACTCACAAGTGCGTAATTAACGATATTGAAACATTACGATATTTAAATTGGTGTCATTACAGCCACTTTACGAGCAAATATGTAATAAAATATATGAAGTGAAGCTTAAAGAAGCTTCGTTTTCCAAGGCAAATAGCGCCGTCTGGCGGCAAGGATAGGAAAAATAAAGCTCCTGCGGGAAGAGCTTGGAAGTCAGGAAAGCTTTTGGCGCTAGTTCCAACCGCAAGGCGTAGATGGCGCTGCTTCAATTTTAAGGATTTTTACTTGAGGTGTGTACGTGGGGGATTTAGAGTGGATGCAATAGAAGTGTTTTAGAAACATTTTCACAGAATATTTATGATTGTCAGTTAATTTTAAGAAACTAAATTTTAAGATTTTTTGTTAAAAACTTTAAGCTCTTTTCAGACCTGTGACGTTTTGATGTACCTCTATGTAGAGTCTATGTGTAGAGTAGTGATATAGGTGCTTTTATACCCGTATCATATGAATATTATGTAGACATGTTAAATTTTAATATGAAAATAACAAAATAAATGTGTGTAAATTTAAATATAAAATAACTCTGTCCACTCGAGTCCGTACCGCAAATACGATGAGAAGGAGTTTAAATTATTTAAATTCGTGCAAATTTCATTCACGCTGATTCGTATATTACAATATTACAGACGCACGACAATACAGTTGTAGAGTATGAAGAGCAAAAGTTTTACAAACTAAATCCTCTGACAATTGAAACTAATCTCACTTTCTCTTTTACAAAGTTAATTACGCCTCGACATTAACTAGGACATTTTTCCTTTATTTACTTATTGGGAGTAGATGAGGAACTTATGTATTCCTTTTAGTGCTATCGCTGCATAGTATAAAGCAAAGTCGCTACCTGCGTCTGTCCCTATTATGTCTGTTATATGTATGCATGATTAGATCTTTAAAACTACTTAACGGATTCTGATGCAGCTTTTTAATGTATAGAGTGATTCAAGAGGAAGGTTTTTTTTGAATAATAACATGCTTTATAAATTATAAATTAGATACCCAAATTCTACGCTTGCGAAGCCGCTGGTGCGAAGATAGTTTTTTTTTTATCACATAGATAGTGCTAGGCTGGCCAATAAAATTCCAAGATAGCTGATTTAAAAAATCAATATGCAGAAAATCAAAACAAATATCACCTTTAAGTATGACAGCCAGATAACATTATTATCCAACTTTTGAAAAAAATACCCATAATGTTTTACTCGTTCGCCATCCCCTTCGTCAGTGTGTATCCCACCTCAAAGATTATCCACGTGAGATACCTGTCACACAGTTAAGGGTGGGATAGAAAGCAATCTCGTGTCACCACAGACAGACAGACAGACAGTTTCACTCCTTATTAAATTTGCATGGGGCATCATTCTTGCCTCTAGCTAATCCATTTTGTATGTGAAAAGTGCTATGCTATGCAGCGTCAAGAGCTCGACAGTACGAACTTTTGGAACGATTTTAAGTCGTAAGCCATAAGGACTAATATTGCAGTGGGTACGAAAGACTTTTTCGTTTGACTGTACTTTATAACCAAGGGATTGTCACGTCATGAAAGGTCTGTGACCCCCGTAAAGGTATTTTATTGTGACTGTATAACTTTTTTTGAATAATAAATGGATTAATGTACGAAGTGGGTTTGTTATCAATGTTTAACAATCAGTTTAAGAGTTGACATGGGTACGACGTATGTACCTATGATGAAAGTGAGGCATTAATCTATTTTATAAATTATACGTTTCTATGGATCGTCCCGATAACACGTATTTTGCACAATAGGCGTCCTTTTCAGCCCAGGCCAAGGAAATACCTATCCACAAAATTTAATTCAACTTAAAGATTATTTATCAACTAGTGGCCTTCACAATACTTAAACCTTAAATCTTAATAGAGTGGAGCCATCTATCGGTAAGCTATGAGTTTATTTTTCAATGTTTTCATGTGAATAAGATGTTTTATCGCAGAATATGTCACTATCCACTCTCTTGCCTAACTCCATACACAAAAAACAATTCGTAAAATTGCCCCGTTGCGTCGTGACAAACAAAAAAATAAATAAACAGACTTTTCCATTTATGGTAGGTATTAGTTATTAATTAAATTTTATGGCATTGTTATTATAATTTTGTCTTTTTTTGTTTATTCATTATAAACGGACCTATTTATTGATTTGTTAAAATGTTTATCAATATTTGCACGTCTGCTTGCAGGCTGAATACAGCTACTACATTTTTTTATGATCTGCAGTTTGTAACTTGCATACTTTTGTGTATTCTGGCAAAAATAAATGATTGATTCTTGATTATTAGTAGGGAAGTAGGGATAAGATGAGTTCGAAAATATTATATCACTCTACGTAGTTAATTTTTTTCACTTTACCGGCAACTTGTTTGAACTGCCGCGTTCAGAAGTCACAAACATCTGCTCCATGTACATATGGTATTTACGACCCTTTAGGGACCCCTCAAAATAAGTAGCTCGGTAACACGTGTCCTGCCGTGGGCCCCGTTTACGTCACTTGACGTTTATGACAGGTCCACTCCGTTTCTATTTATATTTTCACGGAATAAGGCGGCAATAAATGCTTTACGATTGGGAATGCCCCCAACTAAGTTATTGGAAATATGGTTTTAGTTCAGGGTGGGGTGTGTTAAAGAAGGTCACTTATTTATGCTCGTGAACGAATATGATGCACAACCATACATAACCTACAATAAAATGATACTTGTTTAACAGTTTTGATTATCTCTTACAGAAAAAAACAGTGCAATATTTCTTCTTTTACAGTCTTAGCTTATTAGTAAGTGAGCGTATCTTCGCCTATCGAAACATCATAATAAAATGAAAACATCGTCCAAGTAAGTACTCAGGTGTGTAATGAACTGCAGAATGGGAGACAAAAAAGTGCATTGGATGCAATATTTAAAGTCTACTACTCCAGTTACCTGATCTAAGCTTGAACACCCCTGTTTTTCCTTTATACACCTGTCAATATTAGAGGTAGATATCAAACCTATTTCCATCATCCACCATCCACCTACAATCATTAATATCTTGCACGCACGACACTTTACGCTACTTTGATATGCAGATATGCCTTAAGCTATTCAATTATACCTAGCTAAGCGTAAAATTCTGATATCCGGATCGCACTCTTCTAATTTGCTGGAAGTTAATAAATTAATTGATTCTGACAGCTCTAGCACCCGAAATTTAAAAAAAAACTTAGAAAGAGCACGGCTGTTGAAAAATATAATTGGAAAAATAATGAAAAAGTGCATCGGCACAATACAAACGTCTTTTTTTTCTTCTAAGTATTTGCTCATCGTAGTTCGTTGGAAGAAAGCATTTACAGTCTTACTAGCAAAACAAGCAATATACTCAAATATCTTGTTTATTCTTCTTTTTCATCCCATTTTAGAAAAACCTCTTACAGCTTCTCCTAAATTGATGGCCGATATTGACTTTGACAAATAGATAATTAAATTCCAAAAATAGCGAAACCGTTACAAGTGTTAGACGCAGCAACAAAGCAATTTGTAAATTATTTCTGGCATAGCCACGCCTATTAGGACTTCTTGATGGCTGTCTGTCGACTTCTTTCAACATCTATTTAAAAGCTACTGAAAACCAGTATCTTCTAACCACTTTGCTTCACAAAATCATCCAAATCCCAGCCTTATTACAATGTCATACAGCTCCATTAAAACCGATTGAACAGCAATCCAAAATTTGGTATTGCATCACCATGTATTCTAGGAACGCATCCACCAATTTGACTTGAGCTTCCCTGCTTCCCTCTTAACCTAATTTCGGGAACTCTTCTCGGGTGGTACTTGATATTTGAGGGGTCATTTTATGGTGGTTTTTTATGCACATTGCAGACGGTTTTGTTATGATGTCGGCTTCAAAGAAATATAAGCGCCGACATATTTTTAAGTGGGAGATGTATGGGAGCTATTTACGTATTATCGGAAGCAAAGTGCCAAGCGTAATCTGTTATGTGATTTGTAATAAGGAAACTTAGATTAGAGTGGAAACATTCGTTTTGAGATTAGTACCACCGAGTAAGATTTTTTTAAATAATTTCGACGAACTACTCAAGACGACGAACACTATATGCGCAAGACAAAGTAGTGATACAGGGTGAAGAAAAACTAAATTTTGAATAGAGGTGCCTTTAATATTTCATTATATGCCGTTTATGACTTCGGCAGTGATAATACGCTGCCGATAGTCGCGGGTCGTTGCGATAGAATGCCACAGGTGTCCTTTGGGCCTTGGATATTATTTCAGCAATACCTACTGTGCTAATTTGATTTGAGTAAGATTTCATAGACACCGCTCTAGTAAGTAATACTCGTATAGGTACAAGTTCTACTTAGATAATTATGTTCAAAAATGTCTTCTTTACTAAAAACATGACCAGTTAAAACCTAAAATAATCGTCTTATTCGGGCTATTTCCACTGCAGAAACTAACAATAAACGCTAAACTTTTTGCAGCTCACATTATTTTCAGTGCAGCGTTCAGTTTTCAAGGGCGGCTAGACTCATTGCTGTCGGGCCCATAAATCATTTCCAGTGGAAACGGGTCTGAGTTATTGCTGAGCTGACGAGACAACTACCGCCGCCACGCGACTAGCACAATCGATAGTGCGGCTTAAAATATACAAAAATATTCATTTGTACCTTTAAAATGCCGTTTGAGATTCCGAAATCGTACTGTACAAACTTTCCACATATTGCAAAGTAAGCTATGTTAGCATTCAGAATCTGTCTCGTTGGTATAGCGGCATAGTTTCTGCCTTACATCCGAGACGTCCTGGGTTCGAATCCCAGGTAGAACCAAAATTGTTTCTGAGTGATTTTCTGTCATGAATTTCTCAGCAACAGCTCGGAGTCGGGAAGTTGGCGGTGTTACACCCCCGTGCCTCGGTGCGCACGTTAAGCCGTTGGTCCTGGGCCTGATCTCTCTCCGGTCATGTCGGATTGCCGTCTCACCGAACTTTGAGAGTGATGGAACAGTGCAGCTTGAGAGTGCACTTGTGTATTGTGCTCACACTTGTGCACTATAATATCTCCTGCGTAGTTGGCTGATCTTTATTGAGATTGGCCGCCGTGGTCGAAATCGGCCGGGACTATTATTATTATTCAGGATCCTTAGCCAATTTTTATGACGTAGAACCTTGCCTATGTACATCAAAAATCATCAAGTGCATCATCAAGTAACAATGCATCTTCCCTAAGAAATTTGTACACAGTCTTGGCATTTATTGTTATAGTAAGCCGATGCATCAAAAATATGTATGTTGCAATTGGCATCAAGATGTTCTGTTAATAGTCAACTTCTTGACCATTACACCAAAGTGGTCGTCAAACAATGTTTAAACTTTGTGACGATTCACGGTCATTATGGTTGTCAGACGGAAGACGAGAATCCACTGATTTCAAAATAATCACTGTGATATCTTCTTTAATATAAAAATGAATCGCAAAATGTGTTGGTAAGCGCATAACTTAAGAACACTTTGACTAAATTACACTTCGCCAATTCTTTTTTTATGATATTCCATTATGTTTGGGGATGGTTCTCACGAAAAAAAAAGGCACGTGCAGGACAACGCCTGCGGGGTCCGCTAGTTACTAATATTCTTAACAAACTTTAAAGCTACTTTACTAGGAGCTTTAGATAATAAAAATTGTTCTATCTGGTCAGCAGAAATGATTTTAATTAGCGCTACTTTCAATTCAACATAATCACTATATAATTATCTGTGTAAGAGCGTTCCTTTCCCACCACCCTGTGTTGCGATTTTTATGGAACTGTTTTAAAGATGACAACTTTTTGTAAATAAGTCAATTGACACTTCTTTGCAAGCCTCTTTCACAACATTTATGTGTCATCCGTAACCAAGTGTCGATTGTGCAACGATTATAAAAAGTGCATAGTGGACATTTCAAAGTTTACGAAACACATTTCGGACAATTTTGATGACCGCTTAGTGCAGTGGTCCACATGTCGGACTTCTAAAACCAAGGGTCGCGGGTTCGATCCCCGCACAGTACAAGCATAAGTGTGCATGAACATGTGTGTTTGTACTGGTCTGGGTGTTTTCTATGTATAATATGTATTTATTTACAAAAAAATGAATTTAAGTATGTTTATCCGTTGTCTAGTAACCATAACACAAGCCTCTTAGCTGAATTTGAGACTAGAGAATTAGTGTGATTGTTGTAAAATATTTATTTATTTATTACAGAGTGACTGTGACGCTTCGATCACGGAACCCTCGGGACGTATCCTGATCATCGAGATCATTAGTATATTAATAGTATTTTGTAATAATTGGATTAAAGTCTATATACTACAGCTATATCGGCTTAGTCAATTATAAATCCTCTCCGACGACCAATATCATAATTCACTGTTAAATTTATCTACAAAAGTCACTTTTTAATATTTCATACTCGCTCGCTTATTCCATACAGTCTCATACAATATTACCCAGATTAATGATCTATGCATAGTGCCTGCAATTTATCGTCCACCATGTTCAATACTGAATAACTATGCAGCCTTTGACGGCGTAATTATTGCTGTGATGTATGTTATTTTGTTGTATACGATCTAGGTATATATTCTGTTTGCATATAAATTTGTTTATAACTAAACTAGGTTGTTATTATTTATAGCGACCACTCCGTAGGTACAATGTCTTGTTCAAAATTTCTGATGTATAAAAATGAATTTCTGTTCGTTAATCTTGCTAAAACTCGGAAACGGCTGAACCGATTTTGCTAAATTTGGTTTTGAAATATTTATGTCAATTCAAGGATGGTTTTAACGGTGAGAAAATACAAACAATATATGCGAAAACAGCGGGCAGGACGAATTCTGCTGGGTCCGCTAGTGGGTTAATAAATTACCAATAACATTTGAAAAAAAAAACAAGCTTTATTTTGTATCAGGTACTACATTGATTACAAAAATTTAATGATATCAAATTAATTAATTGGAGAAATACTGATGAATACAATATCCTAGTTTAAGCTAAGTGTAACTGTGTGATATTGGGGTGATTGGACTCGTAGACTTCGAATTCCTTACCTATGTATTTGAGTTATATATAGTTACTCTCAATGACTTCCTCGTCCATAAATCGATCACAAAAGACTTTCCTTGTCCTCAATCCTTATAAGTGGCCATTTATTATGATGGAACTCTTTCTATTATATTTCTGCTAATGGCTCAGATTATCCTCATATCTTTTAGCTTAGTATACTTTCTGAAATAAGCGAAGATAGCGAAGTTCGAATCAAAAGCATCGTGAGATATATTTTCATATGTATATTTGATAGTAATTTTATGATTTCAGTTTCAGGATTTTAACGAAAGCGCAAATAATACGAGTATTAACTGGCCGTTCAAAATTTTTTGGTCTGCTTAACCTGTGATCTGTTAAGACATATCATACCTACAGGTTATCTTATATTTTGTTTAAAATTAAACTGTGGAACCGTAAAGCTAGATTTAGTAAAATGTAACATATATCAAAATTACTAACACCTTTTAATTACATATAAATAATATACATTTAGAAAGAGCGAAGTCTCCTGGCACAGGCATTTTTATGCATAATAGGAGGTCCCAACTACTGTAAAGATGTAGGTATACATATTTTAAATCTATATATAAGAGAAAGTAGTGTTAGTTACACTATTTATAACTCAAGAACGGATGAACCGGTTAGGCTGAAAATTAGTGGAGAGGTAGCTTAGAACCAGGAAACTGTGATTTTAAAAACAAAGGGATACTACACGGACGAAGTCGCGGGGGGCCACTAGTAATAAATAATATTGATTTTATTTTTGAATTTGAACATATAAAATTGATCTAACAGTTGTCAATTTGGACAGTTCGAAGAAAGAAAAACATGGTCTATCCTTGGTCGTATCATGACCTAACTCACTGCCAGAGTAGGCTCTACAAAAATACATACCGGCCATAATTCCAATATTAAAAAAAAAATACACTGCAACATTGACATCGCATGACTTATAATATAAAGTTAATATCCAACATCTGTGTGACAAAGTTCGTAACTCGTGCGAGTAAAAGGCAATTTTTTCATAGCATCGCAACATGTTACCGGATGCTGGCAAACAGTGGTCCTACCTTGATGGAATGAAACGATATTGGTATTTTTGTACTCTTTTACAAGTTGACCAAGCCCTCATTCAAGTGTTTTAAGTAGGGAAACAAAAATCGTATGGCATCACTTTTAGCAAGACATTGAACTTGAAAATAATGAATAAATAAAATAAATATAAATATTTCTCAACAAGCACACCAATTCTCTAGTCCCAAAGTAAGCTACGAGGCTTCTGTTATGGGTACTAGATAACATAATGAATGGAATATGCCGATTGACTTAAAAGGGCTGGAATCCAGAGCCATAAAACATAGTATTAAAAAAAAGACATTGGAATTTTCAATGATAGTATTTGATAATAACGAATCTTTTGCATTGAACTGAAGGGAAGGCCAAAACTATGCTGCTATCTTCTCAAATTTACATTTTCAATATTTTTTTGCATGTCGCTCGCGTGAAAATGTCGCCTATGGTTCATAATGGATTATTTATGTAGGATTCTAATGTTTTTTTTTTTTAAATCGGTCCTTTATTTTCCTATTCTATTCAAGAAAACAATCAAATCTTTTTTTCTTTTTTATAATTAATATCTGGGATAGGTTTGCTCTTGACCCAAGACTAAGCCCAACGAGGCAAAGAATGACTCTACGACGGAGCGGTAATATAATATTAGTGTAGATTACAGTGTGAGCAAACACGACCTGAAGTGGAATACTGGTAATTTGACACAGTAGACCCCGGGGCGACAATGCGCTACGATAAATCAGTTCGACACGGAAACAGAACTTTCATTTCGTTTCCAAGTGCACTTTGGTCCTTACTCTATGATCACTATTGGATCTCGATGACGATCTCGAAACTGGACCGGTTTAAACTATCGAGATTAATTTGACGAGATTATTTATTTTATAAATTTTTATTTTATTTATTAAGTTAAAACTTTACTGCACAAGAAATTTTTAAAAGGTGGACTTAATGCTAAAAGTTCTTTCTGCCAGTCAACCTCAAGGTCATTTGGAAATAAAATATTATAGTTATCATCTTGTTATTGCTAAATAGAGATTAAATAAAATTCAAACCTCCCGGTTTTTTTACATGTTGAAACCGATTATATATGTTGTTTATAAATAAATCTAGCTGTGGTAAATACACGAACTTATTCTTACCTACCTAAGAAATTAAGATTCAGACCTAAGGCTCAGGGCACAAATATTTTAAGGCAAAAATTAATAAAATCAGTTCAGCCGTTTTTTGAATTTTAGTAAGACTAACGAACAGTAACGATTCATTTTTATGTATAAAGACTAGCGGACCAGGCAGACGTTGTCGTGTCCTCTGTTTTTTTTTTTAATTTTTACCTTTTAAACATTCCCTGGACTTCCATGATTATTTCGAGACTAATATTATACAAATCGGTTGAGCCTTTTTCTAATTTTAGCGAGCAATTCATTTTGTATATAACTAGCGGACCCTGCAGACGTTGTCTTGCCCGATTTTATTTTTATTTTATGTTCCTAAGAACCATCCTAACACTTTAAGGAATATCATAAAAAAGAATTGGTCAAATTGGTCCAGCAGTTCTTGAGTTATGCACTTACCAATACATTTTGCGATTCATTTTTATATTATAGACTAGCTGTCCCGGCAAACGTTGTTTTGCCATATAAATGTTAAGGGTGGACAACCCTTATCATTAAGGGGTATGAAAAATAAATGTTGGCCGATTATCAGACCTACTCAATATGCTCACAAAATTTCATGAGAATCGATCAAGCCGTTTCGGAGGAGTACGGGAACAAACATTGTTACACGAGAATTTTATATATATAGAGAAGATAAAGAAGATTCGTGGTAGCTACGTTCGAGTTCAGAATCCAATGTTTACTCCATTGTAGGTCAGTGTGCACATTGCATTACACGGACGGTAGAGTAGACACAATTCAGTGTTAAATAGAAAGGAATTCGCTGGAGAAAACGCTTTTTCCTTTCAACCAGGAATAAGTAAAGTTAGCATGCATTGATTTTCAAAACATGACATTAAAGCATGCTTACTTACTACATGGATTATCTAATGATATCATGCCTAAGGTAAAGCTGTAAAAGTATATTTGTATAACGTGATACAGAAGATGCAATTGTGAAAGAATTGTGAGTTGTAGGTATTGTAAGTCTTGCGACTTCCAGTTCTAGCTTTTTGAGGTGATTACAGTTGGATGTATTTTGGTTCCTGCGCTGGCATCGTTTAGTGGAAATTTAAAGTAAAATAATCCTCTTTTTCAGCTTTAGTCATGGATTTCCGATAACCCCTGATTCCATCAACGATATCATACCTACCTGTGACCACGGACGCTAAAAAGGGTCCGAAACGTCAGGTTAAAACAAAATGTAAATAAATCGCGAAATAATCCGTAAAAAGTGTCTTATTTCAATTTTGATATCATTGACTTTGTCCTGGCAGAGTGCGACATTGGTCCGAGTCAGCAGCAATTTCAACATGAAAAAAAAAATCACAGCAAAGCTTACATCTCTTTCCATGTTAAAATTTTGCGGGCTTACCGCCTCATTAGTGGCTTTTAAAATGAAGAAATCCAAAAGGCTATGCTTAAAGTGTCGTTACGCGTAAATTGATTTGGACTGACTAGAATACCTTTAAATGATTTTATGATAAAAGTTAGATTGCAAAGCTAGAGTGAACAGGCATCTTCTAGGTGAGCTCGCTCCATCGTAGACTCAGTCTTAGCCTAGTTGGGCTTAGTCTTTGGTCAAGAGCAAACCTATCCCAAATATTACAAAAAAAAGTGGGTGGTGGATTGCCCCCACCCAGAATCATGGAAATGTTTATTCTATCACAGAACCTTCTTAGCCCGATTTCTTCATGTCAACAATCTGGACAGTCCGAGACCCAGTCGGATTGTTTTTAACGCGCCCTAAATGGCACCGAAGTTCCCTCGTTTCTCGTAATGGAAGATTCTGGAAAGCACTCGAAACTTCCTCACGACGTTTTTGTCACTCAAAACTACCTACCTAGACCGTGGAAGTGCATTAAGAGTTGTGTTCGCTCGTCGTGCACGTTTAGGCAAAAATGTAAGGAAATTTTGTTTTAAAAGTTTTTACAAAAGACTCCAAACAACAAAAGCTTTTTAGTTTTGATCTCTAGCAAAAACTTACCACGCGTTGTACATTCTTTTATATCTTTACTTACTCAGTAAAATCATAGTTCCATTTACAACAATAGTTTGGAAGTGAAGCCCTAAAATTATATTTGAATGGGTCCACACTTGTAATGACTTTAACTTACCCTCAGGCTTAAATTACAACTTATACCTTCCAAAATAAAGTTCGTATTACTTCACACTACAGTATGGAAGCTCACCGTACAATAACACACAGCTCGGTATGAGTTATTGCAATGCAAATTTGGCTATTCGCTTTTCAACAAAAGGGAATTGATATGAAGACTAAATAAATATTACATCATAGGCTGTATGTCGGGACACACTGCCAAGCTAGAAAAAAAAACTTTTGAACGGATAAACTAACGACTAGGAAAGTTTTCAACAGATAGCGCCAACTGTCCAATAAAAATACTATTTTAAAGTTTAAAGGCGCACAAATAAATATGACTTGACTCCTAATTATCACCGCTTATAATTTAAACTAGTAGTTCGCCCTTCATACAAACTTTTCTTCCCTTTTTCTATACCTTTCTTGTTGCTGTTGCACCATTAAAAATGGCATGGTAGAAGATTTCCACTTCCTAGTCTGTTGGTTAGACCTGTTTTTGGATATGTGAGTCACTCAATCAGTCAGTTAGTCAGTCAGTTAGCTTTCCTTTATTAAAAACTAGACAATCTAGCAGATATTAACTTGCCTGTTGTTTTGATTTTTAAATAAGTGACTTGCTACGACTCCTATTTTATCCCAAGAGAGCAATTAATCAGGACAAAACGCATCCTATCACGCAAGTCAGCTCAAACTCTGTCTGTATACCAAATTTCATCAAAATCTGTTCAGTAGTTTCAGCGTGATTGACGTACAAACATCCAATTTCCAAAAAAAGTAATTTTCACGTTTATGATAATTAATGTGATTTCGATTAGGCGAGATATTTATTAAATAACATGAATTCATAAATTGTTCGCTGATGTTTTTGACGACCGCTTGGTGAAGTGGTCCACAGGTCGTACTTCTAAAACCAAGGGTCGCGGGTTCGATTCGCACAGCACAAGCATAAGTGTGCATGAAAATATGTGTTTGTACTGGTCTGGGTGTTTTCTATATATAATATGTATTTATTTACAAAAAAATTCTATTTAAGTATGTTTATCCGTTGTCTAGTAGGTACGTTTTACCGCATATTTACATGAAATATCGTTACGCTATAGAAGAGCGGGACCTCCTGCCACAGGACCCTAAATCCTACTAGGGGGCTTCCAACCACTGAATGTTATTATGTAAAACTGAAATAAATATTTTTGATTTGTTTTTTTTTGATTCGAGTACCCATAACATAAGCCTCGTAGCTTAATTTGGGACTAGAGAATTAGTGTGATTGTTGTTAAATATTTATTATATTATTTATTTGGTGGTGGTACTCAAAGTTTAGGTGAGGCCTGTGCCCAGCAGTGGGACTTATATAGGCTGATCAGAGATTATTTATTTATTATTCGCTAAACCGGTGATCCGTGTGTCACGCATCATCACTCTCCTCTCACCCGCCAATTTGCATATGAAAGCCGTAACTCTGCGACACGGAAAATTTAATCTTTTCCATAATTAAATGAAGACCCCACGGCCTGTTGACCTAATAAATGACTGACAGTGTTATGTTATCTAATTTCTTTTTTTTCTGTTTCAGGTAAACTTTAAATGGTGTGATGTTTTGGACTGTAAATGTTTTTGACGAAGTTTAATAAGGTATGATTTATTTATTTAGGTACGTCGAATAAGATTTTAATTTTATGACTTGTTATTTAAATTATTTGTTAATCTAAAAAATTATGTTAAAGATTACTTTAACAAAAGGTGACTTTCTACTATGTGGTTTAACCTTATCATAGCATATTTTGGTTTGCGAAGAAATACAGGGTGGCGAGCAAAATGAGTGAATAGTAATAAACCGAATTGTCGTCACTTTCTGTCTGTTACGCTTTCATGCCTAAACTACTTAACACTTTTGGATGAACTTAAACACACATACAGATTGGTGATGACTGTGTATGCGTACCAAATTACATTCGAATCTGTTCAGTAGTCAAGGCGTGAGAGCGCAACAGACAAAAAGTCAATTGTCGTTTTATGGTCGCCACCCTGTATATACTTAAATGTGTTGTTTATATAAGAATAAAATTCACTTGCTGATATAGATTTCAATCAACATATTGCAACACGACTAATAAGCCCGCAACATTCTTACACTGCAAGTAAAGAAAGATTGCATATCTTGCACGTCCGATGACTACTAGGAAAACATTTTACTGAGAAACAGTAAGCTCCCAGCCATCTTCGTGGAGACATAAAGCTGCAAGCAAGGACATCGTGCACTCAAACACATCCACCATTCTTGAAACACGAGAAAATTAAAAACACAGTCAATTTTCAAACTTACGACACGTACCAATAAGAACGGCCACTCCTACGCTTGAACGAATTCGGATGCGCCGTTACTTTGTCAAGATCCGCGCCTATACCAACTAGAGTATGACGACACCACATTCCAACACTCACCCTTATTCACATGGAAATAAGACTGATTTATTAATGTCTAGCTGAACATTGATGATGGCATCTTTAGTTTATGGTATATTAAAATCTGAGCTCTACTTATTTGCTCTAAAATGTGAGTGGCTGCAAAAATGCATCAAACCGAAAGGACTATGTCTCGGAAGATAGTAATAATTTTGTAACAATGACAGATATAACTTTGAAGACCACTTTGGTGTAATGGTCAAGAAGTTGACTATTAACCATGAGGTCGCGGGTTCGATCCCCGCACTGTGCAAACATTTGTGTGCATGAATATGTCTGTTTGAACTGGTCTGGGTGTTATATGTTTTTATTTAGGTTTAAGTGTAATACCACTGTTGATTCTGATATCTGTAACGCAAGTGCTTAAGCTACTTACCACGGAGTATACCACGGAGATAGGCAAACTTAAAGTTTTAGTTGGCCTTTTTTACATAATTGCTAGGGTCAAATTTGTGTGTGATGAGCACCAGCATTCGTACCTGAGTCATGGGTGTTCATAAATGTATTTAAGTATTTCTATCCGTTATTATCGCCACCATACCATAAGCTAACGCTTAGTTTTTATTAATTATCTATTTCTGTTTGCGCATGTTAATGTGAGAGGAAATAGAAATCGTTCTTTTCTTACACTTGCGGACTCCGCAGACGTTTTGGTGGTTTTTATTAATTTTTATCTTCGTAAGAACCATCCCCGTAATCAAAGGAATATCATAAAATAAGAATTGGCCAAAATGGTCCAGGCATTCTTGAGTTATGCGCTTACCAGCACATTTTGCGATTCATTTTACTCGTATGTTATACACTACAATTTACTGAATTGTTAATTTAAACGCAAAAGATAAGGAAGGAAATATTTGTCACGCCTTAACAAATAAAAAAAATATCTCAAAAATATTAAATGTTAATCAAAACCCTATCTATCTAAATGTCTATTTATCTTCTATCTCAAAATTGCATCAAACTCAAAGCTTTCTCGTTTAAAAGAAAACTATCGCATAAATGATCTCTCACAAAGAAATCGAACTCTTAAATTCAGTCCGACCTCGAAAACCAAGTTTCTTTTAAAACCAAAGCTTACAGCGTCTTATCTAACTTTTCTTAACACTGGAAGTATTTTTAAAGCACGTTGTAGACGGTCAAAGACTTAAAACAATGGTGTGATGTTTAGAAAAGTTTTCTGAAGGAGCTTTAAGTTCACTGTGATAAGATTAAGTAATTGAGTAATAGCAGTACGGAGGATATTCTTTGTTGGCACAAACAGACGATTCGATTTTTTGATAATAGACAATGACAGATAGTAACTTTTACACTAATTACTGGTCATCGGGTCTAAATGCGATAAATTTTTATGAATATTAGGTATTTACCTACTGCTCGAAGTTTCGGCTGAATTGAACACAGCCGTGGTCACGAGCTGACCAAAAAAAGTAAATACTGCATACAATAAGACTAGTGTATACAATACTGTTTGGCGTCTATGACTATTTCAGTTTCAGCATTACTGATGTGTTGAACAGATGCCGACTGACGATATCATTGGTCTAGTGGTTTGAGGTGGAGACTACAAAACCGGCTGTTGCGGGTTCGAATTCTGCTAGGGACAAATGTTTGTGTGATGAGCACGAGCATTTGTATGGGTGTTTATAAATGTATTTTGAGTATTTGTATTCGTCATCCTTGTCACCATAGAATAAGCTTACTCTTAATTTGGGGCTAGGCAACAAACACACCAAGTGTTTGTTGAAACGATTTATTTATATTCATCATATTTATTTTATTCATTTATTTATATACTTTTGTATGATGGTCAAGAAGTTGACTATTAACGCGTGTTCGATCCCCGCACTGTACAAACATTTGTATGCATGAACATGTCTGTTTGTACTGGTCTGGGTGTTATATGTATTTGTGTAAGTTAATTTGTAATACCACTGTTGATTCTGATTTCTGTAACACAAGTGCCTTTAGCTACTTACCATGGAGTCAGATCTATATTGTGATGTTGTTGTATATTTATTTATTTATTATTATGTTGTTTGCAGTCTTTTTTAAGGGTTGATTTCTGCAATAGCTCTGCCAATGAATGAAAATGAAAATTGACAGCTTTCCCTAAACAAACAAGTGGATATTCCCATAAAAACTTGTTGAACCTCGAAACATTATCACAAACGCATCGATCATGCGACGAAAATGCACACAACACCACACCGCCACAGTGCAACTAACACAGATAGAACACTAGAAAAAGTCATAAGATTCGATATTTCCTACTTGCTTACCCGCTTGCACAATACACAAATAATGGCTGTAAAAATATTTAAATAATATTTATTTAAAAAAAAACAGTCATTGTATGATAGAAAAGTTTGTTGCAGTTGCTTGCTAGCTGTAAACAAATACGGGTAAAAGAGTATTATTTTGCTTTCGATGACAGTTGCTCGTAGTCTGTAGAAGAGACAAAATCTCCTGAATATGCCACGTGTAGTGGCGAAACGCGTCGAGTGTTTTGTTGGTGTCTTCTTTCTTAGTTCTTGTAACAGTTTTAGTTCTTTTTGACAATCATCATTGGCCACTGCATCTGTATCAGATGATTGTTGCAGCGCTAGTGGGTTCCTCCCTGGTTACCGCAGCGCCGCTGATGGCTAAAGAGCCCTATGGCTGCACGGCACTTCTTGCCACACCGATCACACACATATCTCGAGTCCGCAGGAGGTGGCAAAGCACGGCGAAGTATTTTCTGCCTCATGTTCTCCAGCCAGTCATCGTCGTGCCTCGAAATAACGACTTTGGTATCGTGGCGCCATTCAGGTCTCATTTCGGCGCGTTTTTCCCTACCATCAGGCTGAATACAAAAGCTCTTCATATCCATTTTGCAGGAGTCCTTGAATCTCAAAATTGGGCGTCCAACATGTCTCTTACCGTTTGCCATTTGACCCAACATTACTTGTCGTGGCAGTCTCTCGGGGTTCATTTGTTGTAAGCCATGGCTTGGCTTTTTGACAAACTGTCTGTTCTTACCCGACTGCACGTATGCGCGGCGACCCTACTGGCGACCGATAAACACTTGATTAAATGAAAACTGGCCGCCGCCTGATTGATTTACTGTTGTGCGAGGCGACGCGACACGAGCGTTTAATTAATACCACAGTACAGAGACGTAGTATTGAGAAGGTATAATAATAATCAATAAATCATTTGTTCCTCGCCATTTCATTACAATACTATTTAAAGAAGAATTATGATCTAGTTCAAACCATGGCAATTTTTTTTTTTCATGGCAAGTTCTTTGATAACGATATCTGCCTCGAGGGACTCAAAGCTTAATACGTATGATAATGTCATACGTATTATGTTTTAAGGTATAGACCTATTTTTCAATTGTCAGATAAATAGTAAATAATCAGATAAATAAATAAAATTTGTTATCGGACCGATAAATATAAACGGACCGAATTAAAGATGACATTCGGTTTGACCTTCTGCATAATAAAGTTTGACATTTCAAGTCAGCCATCTTGGAATTTTATCAGTCTGTTAGCGCTATCTGTATATTGAAGAGTCAGCATATAGTTTAAAAAAAGATTATAACCGCGCATGGCGTGATGTTTTAATTTTTTGCATGTTAATTATTGTTTCTAAAAAGAATATTTTTTTGGTTTGTACCCTACCTTGTAACAATAGGCTAGATAACACCACCAATCGTTGACATACTTTTTATTATCTGTCAAAATGGTCTGCCTCTATAGATTTTGTATGGGAATACATGAACGTGACGTCACCGTCATGTAACAGAAATCGGAGTCAATTGACTGAATATTTATTGAGTTTTGTGCGTTTAAAAATTGGTTTCTACAGCTTTTTGGAAATAATATACTGTTTGTATTAACTTCATAGGGGGGGGCTATGTTTTTTAAACGTCATGGTTTTGAAAATATTTAAGATAGGTGTCATCATGCTAATTGTGTGGATAGTTCATTATTTCCGGTATTTCTGGTGCGTCAAAAACTTCTATCACTTTATTTAAAAAAAATGTATGTTCCGCATTCAAGACTGCAACAAAATACTTTTTTCGAAACAATTATGTTTGTATACTGTATCTTACTGACCTGTGGCATGTACGTCCATGGGCTTGTTCGCATTTCTTTACACGGCTGTATTGTCGTTTGTTGCTTTATTTTCTCGTTAGTTTATTTGGTCGGCTTCATTAATAGAACCAACAGCAGTAGTTGCGTGCTCACGGTTGTTTTGTTTACATTGCATATTCTTTTAATAAAACATTTAGGTAACTATGTTTGTAAATACATCAACAAAGTCTCAGACTCATTTTTGCCGCCTTCTCTATAAATTGTAATATTTTATACTGTCAATATTTTACAATTTAGTCATAAATTTCCGCAAAGTGTCGCCTGACTCCATCAACTATATTTAAGTTGTTAGTATTTTCTTCTGAAAATCTATATTTTTTCCTAAAAAAATATATCACTTAGTGACTTATATCGACCAACTTTTTCAGGTATTTGATGAGCACAGCATCTTATTTGCAATTGCATAACAGTATTGCTTCATGATTAGCTTTTGGAGATATAGCACAATAGAGAATGAAAACCATTAGCAATTGCTTAAATAATTAGGTGCTCGTTTCAAAATATTGTTAAATATTATTTCCGTCCGAATATTCATCTCGGACTCCGTTATAGCGGCAGTAACGATAAATGTAACACGACGCGATAACGACCGTAACGGTTATCGTTATAATCCTCCCTTAGATAACATTCATTACCATAACAATAATATAAAATTAGCTTGTTACACGGACAATAATAAATTATTAGTATAGAACCTTTTTCGGTAAAGAAAATTTGAAAAGGCGAAGGCTTATTTCTTGACAGAAAAAAGGGATTAGACACTTAAACTAGCAACAATCGTTGCAAATTTGGGTAAACAGATACAGTAGGAGTCATAAAACACTGCCCTGACAGGCAATTTTCGAAATATCCATGTAATAATACCCTTTGTTAAACAAAGTGCACCAAAAGTAAGCTGACAAGAGAACAACGGGCTAACTCCCAATTTTATGGCTTATTTCGTAAAAATACGCAATAGATCACATCCCCTACTAGTTGACGGTAACTCACTGTTTCTTATTTTTCGATCAAAATTTAAAGAAATAATAATAATAAATATACAACAACATCACATACATGGATCTGACTCCGTGGTAAGTAACTTAAGCAATTGTGTTACTTATATCAGAATCAACAGTGGTATTACAAATAAATTTAAATAAATACCTATCACACACAGACCAGTAAAACAGACACGTTCATGAACACAAATGTTTGTACAGTGCGGATAGCGGGGCTGGTACTGTGTTTATCAGTTTTTTTCATTATGATAAACCATTTAGTTTTAACTTTTTTAGCGGATTTTTCTCGCCCGCCGCGTCAGTTTTCAGAATTGATGCTTGGCGAGTTGTTTTAAAAGAAGCAGTTTTGGAGTGATTTTTGTATTCGCAAAAGTATCTACCTTTAAGCCCGACAGTGGTTGAGGGCAAGTCTCACCGTCACGCGACCACTCAAAAAGTTGACAGCCGCTGCCTGTGAGTAACGTTTCACTTCAAACTTGGAGAAATTGTTAAAAAGCTCGCTTTGTGATTGTTAATAAAGGGGAGCAGGAATTATGAGTTTTGAATTAACTCTGACGTGGCGATGGAATTTGGATGGATTTGGTTTTGGTGGTCAATTTTGAATTTTTTGTCGAAGATGTCTAAATATCAGAAAATGAAAATTTATAGTGTCGAATCGTATTTTAAAAAAGTAACGTTGTTTGAGACCACTTACTTTACTTAGGAGCATTATTTTTGCATATTTTTGGGGCTACCTTCACAATAAGGACAAAAATTATTTGCTGGTTGTTAATGATCATTAAAAAGTTTGAATTTGAATACTTTTAATTTATATTAATTTTCAATCAGTTAGATTGGTGGAGCTAATTATATTATCGTCTACATCACCAACATCAGCCACAGTTATAAGTCGCCAACGAACAAAAGCCTTCAGCACAAATGAACCGTATCTGTTACAACACTTCGATCCTACGACCTTAATAGGAGCTAGTACATTTTATTTTTTTATGAAAACACTAAAGTATCTTAAAAACTAAATTACTCGCTAGACTTGTCACTAAACACCATTTACGTGTTTCCAGATAAAAAGGTAATGAAAATAATAAATAAATATTTCACAACAATAACACCAATTCTCTAGTCCCAAATTAAGCTACGAGGCTTGTGTTATGGGTACAAGACAACGGATAAACATACTTAATTATTTTTTTGTAAATAAATACATATTATTCATAGAAAACACCTAGACCAGTACAAACACACATGTTTATGCACACATATACTTGTACCGTGCGGGGATCGAACCTGCGACCCTTGGTTCTAGAAGTCCGACATGTTGACCACTGCACCAAGCGGTCGTCTAAATGTCTACAGGTGAGTTGCCAAACCGATAGTAGTGGTAACGAATATTTTTTTCCAACTGGACTTTATTTATGCACCATTTCCGCGGGCGACTTTGACAAACGCCCGCAATTTCGGTGTCCGCCGTCTCCGCTCACCTTCGGCCGAAGTCCGAACTGAGTTCGTTTTGAACTTCATTTACTTAGTAAAATAGTAGTTAAGTACTGATGGATGGAAAGATAATTTAATCACGGTAGACTTTAACTATAGCTAGTCAAAATCCAGTGTTGTGGCGCTTGTAGGATGCTGTGGGGTGCTTGTGGCGCAGTGTTTGCAGCGCTTTGGTAGTGATACCAAAAGTCAAGCAACCAAAGGCGCGATCTTGTTTGGGATGGGTGACTATTCTGACCATTTAAGTGACGTCTATTTACAAGCATCTCCGTGCTTCAGAAGGCACGATAAGCGGTTGGTCCCGGTTAATATCGATAGATATTAGTCGTTAAGCCTAGTCAAAGGCCCTCGGGCGGCTTGATAACATCTGACAGTAAGGTTGCTCACTTACCTTACACGCAACCCTTTTTTTTTTTTTTTTTTTTTTTTTTTTTTTTTTTTTTTTAACGTCAGGAAATGTCAATTACGCACCGTACCCCTCCGTCGGGGACCGGAGGGGCGTGTGTGGGACTCCACCGTCTTCGGGTATACCCACTAAAACCTGACGAAGCCCGCTGCGTGTGGCTGTGACAGCAGGGGCCGCGGTGTCTCAACAGTCCCGCGACCCTTGCCAGCAGCAACGTCCGCCCTCTAAGCAGGAGGGCGGATCTCCACGGAGTGGGGTGAGGAGATCTCATCCCACTCCACACGGCACACTGGCGCCGTCTCTCAGGAGGGTCCGGGCGGTTAGGCCAAGACCCTCGTTTCTCCACGAGGACCAGAGTCCCAAGGACATCCCCTGCCTCCTCTGATAAGCCAGAGGGGTGCTGGGAGCCACAACCACTTCGGTGAGCCGCCGCTCGATGCGAGACAGACGCGACTCACTAGTGTCTCTGCCGCCCGATACGGGAACAGACGCAGAGGCACTCTCCACAGAGCATCTTGGCTTCACCTGTCGCTGGATTGCGACAGGCTACTGAGCCCCCTCGCCACGGCAAGGCGTGCTCTATTCGAGGGGGACCTTACACGCAACCCTCCACCAATCCGCAGTGAGCCCACGTAGTGGAGTATGGCGCAGACCACCTCATAGTTGAGGTGAGGCCTGTGCCCAGCAGTGGGACTTATATAGGCTGATGAGAGTCAAAATTCAACGAGCCGTTGAAGCTTAACAGCAGGTTGGGTCGACTGAATTTCTTCCTATCTTGCTCAGCGATCTAATTTGAAATATCGAAAAAATAATATCATAAACGAACTGAGGTCATTTTGAACTTCATTTACGTAGTAAAGTAGTAGTTAAGTACTTATGGTTATTTAGCACCCAACGAAAAAAGAGGGATATTATAAGTTTGACCGTTATGTCTGTTTGTGTGTGTGTTTTTGATTGTGTCAGCTGTGGCATCGTAGCTTCCGAATGAGTGGAGCAATTTCAAAGCGGTTTTATTTATTTGAAAGATAATTAAATCACGGTGGGTTTTAGCTATGGCTAGTCAAAATCCAACCAGCATTTGAAGCTCAACAACTGTTTTCCTAGCTCATTCAGGGAATTTTTAGCTAGAAAGTTAGATTATTGTCATATTGGCGGATTCAGAATCTTGTAGTAGACCTCCTAACCATGAAAATCACACCTAAAACGGTCTTAGGTATTTTCTAAAATTAATTCGAATAAGGAGTATTACAGACATTAATTATAACTTTACTGATTTTTTAAAAAAAGAGCGTTTCCTCTAGTGCACTTGTAAATTAAAAGAGAGTGAAAATACAGTAGACAAGAGCTCCTCTTATTGTTATTATTAATTGCTCTGTTTGCCCTCTCCCGCCATCTGTCGGGTGAATGCGCCGCAATGAATTCCAAGTTTTAATTAAACGGTGAAAAGTGTGCGTCTTGATTCCTTGGCCGAGCAACTATCATTGTTTTAACGGGTTTACTTGTTGAGATGTTTTATTTATAGAGTTTTTGTAAGTGAAATAACAAAATTTAAACTTGAGAACTGGTTCGCTTCTAAGTTCTTATTAGCTGGCCCGCGACCGAGCGCCAACTAAGAAAATTGTCTATGTACCCCCTAGTTCAAGCATTATTTTAAATTAATCATCTTAAGCGATAGCTATTTACATTTGTGTCCAACTATGTTTCTCAGTAAGTGAATTGTAAATTTTTATGAGAAATAATGATCTTTAACCGTAGAACTATTTCTATTATTTTCAATTCATATTATTAATAACGGAAACAGAGGAAATAGTGTAATGATTCCAGTTTGCTCACTGTGTTGAATCTTTTCATTTTCATCATTTATAAACAGGGGCGATACGTCGACATTTCTGCTGCTATCTATCTCTCTCTCTCTCTCTCTCTCTCTCTATCAATTCCTAGATTGACGGTTCGAATTTAGTTCTACTACTATGGTACTTTTATGGTCAAAAAAACTGCTTCGCTGACAAAATTTTGTAGTATAAATTTTGTCAGCTAAGCAGTTTTTTTTTTTGACGAAAAGGTTTGGTTTTCGTTCTCAAAGGAAAAATCGTAAATCAAAGGCCGCTAAAAATAAATAATAAATAAACAACAACATCACAAACATTGATCTAACTACCTACCGTGGTAGCAGCTTAAGCACTTGTGTTACAGATATCAAAATCAACAGTGTTTTTACAAATAAATTTAAATAAATACCTAAGATACCCAGACCAGTACAAACAGACATGTTTATGCACACAAATGTTTGTACAGTGCGGGGATCGGACCCGCGACCTCTTAGTTAAAAGTCAACTTCTTGACCATTACACCAAAGTGGTCGTCGCTATGAAGTAGGAATTTCGTAATACCATACCTACCTTTTAAGTTATATATTACGTTAACATAATGTCAAGTACAGAACAATGGTCCAAAAGGTAAATTCAGTTTATTGTATTGATCTGTTTCTACATGTAAGAGGTATTAGATCCATCTTGCCAATGGCTGCCCTGCCTTGCTTTGATGATCAAACGCAGATCTGTATTCGTGAAAAATCGCATTAATTGTCACTGCGCAATAAAACTGTGTAATGATACTTCATAATGTCCCCCTGTAACCTGATCAAAAGGTTTATTACAGCCAGTTTTTACAACCAGAAACAACGCGTACCACTAAAACTTCAATGTAATACAAACGGAACGAAATCACTGATTAACAGCGCCATAAATCATAAAACCATCTTACAGCGCACCAGGAATTATTGCTTTTTAATTAGAAACAGAAGGAAAAAGTGCCGAATCTAATTAGTAGGATTGTAGCGAACACTTTGTATAGAGGAATTTACGACTTAACGCAGCGACATCTGTTGTGTGTTATCGTAAAAGTTGATTATGAATTATGAACACACTTTGAAAATTACAACCTTACACGCATTGGTTTTGTCAGAATATGCCACCTAGTTTATTACTACTTACTATATTTCCCTTTATGACTCCCGACACAAAAGAAGGGTGTCATAAGTTTGACTACTATGTCTGTTTGTGTTTAAATGTATATCTGTCTGTCGCATCATAGCTCCCGAATGGATGTACCGATTTCAATCAATTTCAATTTATTTCACAGATAATTTAATCACGGTGGTTTTAAGCTATAGTAAAATCGGTCCAGCCTTTGAAGCTCGCCAGCCGTTTTGCTGGCTCATTCGGGGTTTTCGACTGGACAGATATTTATTTTGTTATTGTTACCTAGAAGTTTCCTACAGCTAACAGTATTTCACTTATTCGTTTAATCCTACTATGATGATCTTTTTTGTAGTCTAGTGGAAGTCTAGTTAAATTACAAACATTTATTAAATGTACCCTAATGAACCTACGTAATACATATCTTTATTACGGCGTAGCAAAAAGGATGGTTATTAGTGTTATGTTTTACACTAGTGCATCAAGTTTGTATCCGTTCGTACCTACCAGCTAAAGAAACGGGATGACAGGTGCTCGCACTAATCAAATATTTAGCTAAGGGACTGTATTTAAAAAAAATATATTTATTTGAGAAACCGACAGCAAAATACATATACAAAGTAGGTACTTATAAATAACAAAGCCAATAAGAGATTTCCTGTAACTTGTAAAAGCATAAGACGCATAGCGGTTAAAGTAATATGATTACATAAGTACCTATATATATATATATATATATATATATATATATATATATATATATATATATATATATACGACATAACGTTAGGGCAAGCACTGCAGCATCTTAATCACTCGTAATAAGGGTGTTTTTGCAATAAAACTGGGTAACCTGATGTGCTGATAGACTCTACAACCAATTATTGTGAATAAAAAACATAATTAAAATAAGATCGGTTTCTTACCATTTCTTTCCCACACACCAAACATACCGTTTATTTTTCAACAGCTCCAAATCCTCGGGAAACAATACATTATTTACTAAAAGCAATTCATTTCACTGCGTTCGCGTTGTTAAGCTTTGAAATAATAAATTAAACGCTGTCACAAGTAAAAAAGCAACCGCTGCGGGAGAAATAAGCTCATTTGAAACGGAAATACGGACAAAGTATAGATAATGATGCGGTTCACAAAGATCTTTCTTTGTTCGATGAAGAAAATCGCCTTTTGGTTCCGTGATCTTTGAAGTCTGTTTCTGTTTTTGTAATCTTGCACAAGATGACTTGTCTTCTTGTATTTATACGGAAAAAATAGTTCTTCCAGGCCGATTTCAAACACGGCGGCCAATCTCAACAGAGATCAACCAAAGGAGATATTATATTGTACAAGTGTGAGCGCAATACACAGGTGCACTCTCTGCTCCATCACTCTCTAAGTGCGGTGAGACGGCAATCCGACATGAGATCAGGCGCAGGACCAACGGCTTAACATGCGCACCGAGGCACGGGTGGTGTAACACTGCCAACTTCCCGACTCCGAGCTGGTTTTGAGAAATTCGGACAGAAAATCTCGGAAACAATTTTTGGCTTGACCTGGGATTGGAACCCAGGACCTCTCGGATGTAAGGCAGAAACTTTGCCACTGCACCAACGAGGCAGTCACGAAAAAAAAATATGAGGTTAAATTAAGACTGTAGCATAATGAGAAACAACAGTACTGTTTGTTGGCGAATGTTTACGGCTGTTTAAGGGACAGTAGACAACAGTCGATGCCAGTATACCACAGTCAATGACTGTCGCCGGCGGTCACACACGGAATGTCACGGTCACACCTGTTCACTCTAGCTTTGAAAAATCCTACGATGTCATTTCTAAGCGAGCTTGCTCCATCGTAGACTCAGTCTTTGCCTCGTTGGGCTTAGTCTTGAGTCAAGAGCAAACCTATCCCAAAAAAAGAACAACTCGAAAATCAGAAAGCAAGCGCTTTTTCATAAAACATCACGTCATAAGAGATTGTTTACTAGTCAAGTAATTTTTGCCAACAACTCGAATCCTAATGGTGCGTTCGAATGGAAGTCAAATTCGGCACCTGACGGGAAATTGAATGGCGCGAAGCCCGCAGAGGCCACTGATTGCTCTGGCCTCATACTATACAACAACATCACATAAATTGATCGGACTCTATGGTAAGTAGCTTACGCACTTGTGTTACACATATCAAAATCAACAGCGGTATTACAAATAAACTTAAATAAATGCATATAACACCCTGACCAGTACAATCAGACATGTTCATGCACACAAATGTTTGTACAGTGCGGGGATCGAACCCGCGACCTTTTGATTAATAGTCGACTTCTTAACCATTACACCAAAGTGGTCGTCAAATACCGTCACATACTCTCCAAGCTGTTGTTCGTA
This sequence comes from Pyrausta despicata, assembly GCA_963921415.1. NCBI lineage: Eukaryota > Metazoa > Arthropoda > Insecta > Lepidoptera > Crambidae > Pyrausta > Pyrausta despicata. Next base: position 1,416,170 of record OY992851.1, read on the forward strand.
GTTTAGGATGTGGTCATCCCTGACTCTCCAACCAACTTAACCTTGCGAGGGTGGATCCACGTCATTGGTTGGTTTAAAACGATAAAAAAGTGGTGTCAGTAGTATGTTGCAAGATCCGTTAGCCGGACTCTACTAGTCATTGTTATTAAATCATAAAAACAGATCTGAATCTTGTTATTGTTACTATTCTGTTGATTCTGATATCTGTAACACAAGTGCATAAGCTACTTACCACGGAGTCAGATCAATGTTTGTGATGTCGTTGTATATTAATTAATTTATTATTAACACTGGTCATTGTTCTTTACATCAAATCATCATCCTGACATACCCTTTTGACGACCGCTTGGTGCAGTGGTCCACATGTCGGACTTCTAAAACGGTTAAGGGTCAAGGGTCGCGGGTTCGATCCCCGCACAGTACAAGCATAAGTGTGCATGAACATGTGTGTTTGTACTGGTCTGGGTGTTTTCTATGTATAATATGTATTTATTTATAACAAAAAAAGTATTAAAGTATGTTTATCCGTTGTCTAGTACCCATAACACAAGCATCGTAGCTTACTTTGGGAAAAAAATATATTTATACCCTCATTTACATTTATCGTAGATATACCCGCGAGCGAACTAGGCTAGACCCGTTATATGAACGAAACGTTGGAGTACGGCCCGCTGTATGAATCCCCAACTACTAGTGTTGTTTACGAATAGTTTTGCCCTGGTCCGTGTATGCGGTTTTGATTTTGAGGTCAGAGGTATAGTGGACCATAGTAACGGAGTGTGCTAATTAGATTTTTAATTTATGAACCGCAGAACCTGTTTTATGGTACCTTCAGCTTTTGTGTTATTTAATGTGACAGTCAGTGGTTCATTGGTAGGTATTATGACATTGGTTTTGTATAAAAGACAGCACACAACCATCAGGTAAATAAAATTTCCTTTTACTTCATGATTTTACATAAAAATACCATTTATATGCACGCCAAAAAAATTTACGCGTTTGCTCATTTTCAAAGCAATTTTCAAGATATTGCAAACGCGCAAAGAAAATTAATGCCACTCTACATTTTTTTCATTTGACTGTCAAACTATAAATCAGCTTTCACAAATATTGGACGTGGGATCATGAAAAATTCCTTCGTGTTGGAACTTCACACTTTTAATTCGAAGGGTCGAAAATTTCGAACAGTGAAGCCGCAGAACAAGAAATAACCTAGAAATAGCATGATCGCAATTTAACCTTTCTCATTTAATTTTCACTGCACCCATTGCCTTCTTTCTGCATGACCTTGAGGTTGACTGGCAGAAAATGCCTTTAGCATTAAGTCCACCTTTTGTACATTTCTTGTGCAATAAAGTTTTAAATAAATAAATAAAATAAATCGCTAATTTGTATGAGCACCGATATAACCAAACTAACACATGTACGTTATGTTACAAGAAAAAACCTTTGAGTTTTTATCGGTCCATAGCATCGGTTACAAAAGAGCTTAAAGCTCAAACCCAGTAATGCAAACTTAACTTTATAAGTACGTTAAAATCTAAACGAAGATTTTTATTGTTCTTTGGAAAATGTGTCACCGCCGGTTGTCGTCACAAACTATATTATACTTATTTTACTTAGCTGTCACGCTCAAAACCCACACACGCTCATCAAGTGCGTCTTCGAGAACGCAGTTAGTTATATTCGCGCGCCGTTCACTGACGCCTTCTTTTCTTAAGTAAGGAGTTTCGTTGGTGTGTGTGGAGCGGTCCTTCGCACAATATTATAATAATAGTCCTCCTGGCCGATTTCGACCACGGCGGCCAATCTCAACAGAGATCAGCCAACTACGCAGGAGATATTATAGAGCACAAGTGTGAGTGCAATACCCAGGTGCGCTCGCTGTTCCATCACTCTCAAAGTTCGGTGAGACGGCAATCCGATATGACCGGAGAGAGATCAGGCGCAGGACCAACGGCTTAACGTGCTTTCCGAGGCACGGGGGTGTAACACCGCCAACTTCCCAACTCCGAGCTGTTTTTGAGAAATTCATGACGCACATTAATTTACTTTGGAAAGCGACCGTTTTGGCAACTGCAGGCGCGACGGATGGACGCCTGAGGCGGGCACTTTAAAATTTATCGAGTTTTCGTGTTACGGAACCGCTTTGGCGGGTAAAAGGGTGTTGCTATACATTAATTGGCATCCTGAGTGTGCAAAGTGATTGTTTTGCAAACGCTACCAAATAACCGTTAGTAATGGAGAGAACATGGAATGAGTTTTTGCAACTTAAAAAAATACTTACACTGAGTGTTGTTTGGATCTTAATGTATGATCTCAGCTTAAACTAAATCAGTCACCATCTTCCTTGTCAATAATTCTTCTCATTTTATATAGAACCAGTTCTTCTAAGATCGACTTTTACGGCTTAATGTTCTATTAAAGAAAGAAAATGTAATCAATACGTTATCATTCTGCACTTGATATAGTATATCGCTCGGAATGCCAGAATCCAAATCGATTATCTTGCCGAAATCAAAATGGGACCAGTCAAACATCCACACCGGGTAATGGTGGAAAATGTCTCGTTTTCGGCAGCTACAGCCGCGGGACCGATGCACAGAAAATATATATATGCAGTACTGAAGCAGAGAAGAAACTGGTAGAGGTCTCAGGAAGCCGCTGGATGCGGGAAATGCAACACCAATCACGGTGGAGATCCTTGTGGTAGGCAGGCTTATTGCTCAGCAATGGTCGTCGAACAACTGTTATGATGAAGCAAAAAACAACTGCTGGAAATAAAAAATGCATTAGCCCAGGTAAACAATTCAACACAGCGCCCACCCGAGTAATAGTAGTATAAGCGTCTGATACACTCTTAGGGCATTTGTGTCTGTATAGGTATGTCATTTCATTTTATTTATTTTACTTTATTGGCATACACAACAGGTAACAATCAACAGTTTCAAGCATGTAACTAACTTAAGTAGCGAACTAGATTGCAACCTAAAAACGTGTATACACAGCATTAACAGGCTATACGTAAACAATTTCGGGCATGTGCTCTTTGATTTTGAACTGGGACCTTCACAATGTTGCAGTGATCACTTTTTACGTCACCAACTATGCAATGTAACTTTACTCGTATTTAGGGGCCCTTGACAGTGGACATCCTAGTGGGTATTGGTAATATTGTTAAACGATATGTGTTTCGGCTCGTTTACTTACTTAATTTGTACAAGTTGTGAAAACCTATAACACTTTGATTTACATAAGCTCTGTAGCATAAGTTAAATGTATTATGTGGTTGGTTATCCAATAAATAAAATTAAATTAAAGCGATACCCGGCTCACTATTTGCGTACGTGTGAAATTTCAAGCACTTGCTCTCTACCTCCGTACTGCTTTAGCTTACATAATACTGTGACGAATAGCTGGAGGCAGCCACTTCGCAATTTATCGAGTTTTCGTGTTTCGCACCCGCTCGGTGCCGCTGCGGTGTTTGCCGCGATTTCGCACGTTGCCCTCGCGTCGCGCGCTCGTTGGTGCGTTCGCCGCGGGCTTCTAAATTCAAACTTTTGAAAGGTTTTTTCGGGATAGATGTTTGGAGGTTTTATGTTTTTTGAGTGTTTCAAGCCAGTATCAACCGCGTTTTTATAATAAGTACATGGTTACTTTTTGTAGTATTCTGTCAAAGTTGAAGCTCTTTTAGCATCTTTTTTTTTCCTTAAGAAAAACGTCCAAAATATATCCCTGCAAGATAATTAAAGGTGAATAACCGTAAACTACCTTAAAATGTGTAAAATTTTAAGTTTATTTAAAAACTTCCTCTATACAATATATAAAAGTCAATTGGACTCACATCTGAATGTCAACATGCCAACATTTTCAAGAAAAATGTCAGAGAATCTTTTATTGACAAAGTTGCACGAAACAAAGATGGTTAATGAATGATTCATGAAAATAAATTTACAGATCGTTCAGTACTATTTAACGAAAATACAATCGTAAGTACCAGACAAACAGCAGACCTACCAACGTCAAATAAAAAAATCGGTACGTAACACAGGATTAACAGCGCTGAATGGCGACTGATGGGTAGTTTCCGAAAGCAGCCATAGATATTGAACAAATGGAGCAGAAGAACCGGCAAAATTTTATAATGGACCACTTGCAAACAACAGATTTAGACGAAATCAGCTTTTAAGTGTTGGTACTTGCGTGCTTAAATTGACGGCTGAATCCCACTTTCAAAATAGCTGTTTACTGCTTTATCCTACTTTTATTTTCGTAATGATACCCAGATAACAACGTTGCTTGGTTACTTGAACAATTTTAAAGTCGTTAAACTCGACCTCCGTCTCTCTCTATTTATTTATTATGAAAACAACATGGAACATTTTTATAAACAAAGTCCTACAAAACTATTTAAGTTCAAGATCTATTTAAGATCAAGTGAGTCTCATTTAAAGTGACTCTAAACTCTTATTCGATGATGCGGTAGTAAAAAAGATCAAAAGTAAGATATAACTATGATACTGCATACCTACGCATCGTGAAATAGGTTATCGTCATCACTTTTGAGCGTAGGATATTCGATAGCGTTTTTTTATGGTGGCATAATTACATGGAACTACATACCGGGATATGCGGGGCTCTCCTCATCAGAGAGGAGAGGCCTACTTAGATAAAAAAAAACGTCTTAGCCTTCTCCCTGTGTGAGGTACACTGGTGTAGCCAGGCCTTACCCGTGTATTACGACCGACATTATTTTGACGACTACTTTGGTGTAATAGTTAAGACGTTGACGATTAACCAAGAGGTCGCGGGTTCGATCCCCGCACTGTACAATGTGTGCATGAACATGTCTGTTTGTACTGATCTCGGTGATATATTTATTTATTTAAGTTTATTTGTAATACCACTTTTGATTTTGATATCTGTAACACAAGTGCTTAAGCTACTTACCACGGAGTCTGTAAGTAAGGGAGTGAGGGAGTATGTGATGTTGTTGTTAAATAATAATAATTCATTTATTTTGGAAAATCATTTAAATTTAAATTACATTTTCATATCGTTGTTAGTAACATTTTTTTACTTAAAAATAAACGTATTACCCCAACACCGTTGCTTGGACCAAAACATGTCAACTCTAGCCGTAATATCTCTATGGTAACAACGGTCGCAGACGAGCAAATAAAGATTTATTCGGACAATGTCAGATAATTGCGGGCGAGTCAGCAGTCACGCGATTTTGACCCCTCAGGGAGTAATGGCAAAAGTTTTTGGGAACAGTTTCCTGTGAACGTTTGTGTATTGTATCCGTTATGTTAAATATCAGTTGTTAATTCAGATTTAATTTTGTTGAACGCTATATATTTTGATCGGTGGGTAAGCTATTATATCTAAGGTTCTGGCAATAAGTGCATACTTTTTATTTAAGAGGAATCAATATTAAATGTATGTGAAAACAGTATTTCGAAAATATTTCTTTTTTTTAACGTTCTCGGTCGTTTGTAGTCTCTGCATCCAACCATTAACTGAGCTTGCAAATAAATATTAATAATAAAAAATACTTCACTATGCTAATGTCTATTAATCAGCCACGTTTATATATCATTATATAGCAAGCAGATAATTATGCTTTTTATGTATAAATAACAAACTAATGCACCATCATGGTTTGAACAGATCATATTCTACCCTTTGATAAATTAACAAATCTCACAGTGGCAGTTGACACAGTTGATCAGATCCCTCGTCCAGCAGACACTGCATCCGCAAACAGGTTATAGTGATGCCAAACTATCGATAGGTATTAGTACCAAAAGATGGATCGATAAACGTATGAAGGTTGCAACAGCGAAATGGATTCAGATCACTTAAAGCTGATCTCATGAGCCTATTAACGTCCTGCTGCTGGGCACAAGCCTCACCACAACTATGAGGTGGTCCGAGCCACACTCCACCACACGGGGTCAGTGCGGACGGAGGGGTGTTTGTAAGGTAAATGACCAACCTTACTGTCAGATGTTATTAAGCCGCCCGATGGCCTCCGACTAGGCTTAACGACTAATATCTATCGATAATAACCGGGACCAACAGCTTAACGTGCCTTCCGGAGATGCTTGAAAATAGACGTCACTTAAAATGGTTAGAATGGTCACCCATCCCAAACATGAGCCCGCCTTAGGTTGCTTAACTTTTGGTATCACTACCAAAGCGCTGAAACCACTACGCCACGAGCACCTCAAACCGATCAACCCGAAATATTATAAAAAAAATCCTAGCCGATTTTAACCACGGCGGCCGATCTTAACAGAGATCATCCAAATACGCGGGAGATATTGTAGTGCACAAGTGTGAGCGCAATACACAGGTGCAATCTGTGTTCCTTCACTCTCAAAGTTCGGTGACAAGGCAATCCGACATAACCGGAGAGAGATCAGGCGCAGGACCAATAGCTTAACGTGCTCTCCGAGGCAAAATTTAAGAGGCAACTGCTCGACTTCTCCCGAAAAAATTTAGTTAACAGTAGAAGTCTTCTGGCTTCTTTAATGACGATGATGTCCAAGTTTTTAATAGTGATCATTACAAGGATTTCGAAATGGCTGAAGGTACAATACCAAAACAAATTGACAATTATTAATTTAGAAGAAATATAACGCAACGATGTCAATCGTTGATCAAAATAATAATTCGTGCGTAATAATTAGAAATTAGAAATGTTAAAACCAATTTTATGAAGCCAATAACTTTCACGAAAACAAGCAAAACTTTCATGAAATGTAAATGTTAAAACAATCAAGCCTTGTATAGTTTGTTGTGCATACATTAACTTTTCCTAATTATTGACTATCGATGAAGATACACGAGGTCTTCTCAGAAATCTATCGATAGTGTTACATCACTTCCCAAAGTCGCTGGTCCCTCGTTAGCCAACCGAACAAATTTGATTACCTAACGAGCCTGTGTAGCGACTTTGACTCTCCAGAGTCTAGACAAGACTGAACCTTAGGCGTGCCAGGGTCAAAGAAAAAGTTAGGTGGCGTTAGAGGAAAACTTAGGAGAACGGGCATAGGTAAAGAAGCTTTATTGAACACTAGCGATATATGCTTACAATTATATAGATAGATGTTTTTTTACAGGAGGATTAGCCGATAAGCAGATAGACGAAGACGCACTCAATTGGGATGATGACACCTATCTTAAATATTGTCAAGAACATGGTGTTTAAACAACATAGCCCCTATGAAGTTAATACAACCAATATATTTCAAAAAAGCTGTAGAAACCAATTTTTAAACACACAAAACGCAATAAATATTCGGTCAATTGACTCCGATTTCTGACACATGACCGTGACGTCACAATCATTTATTACCATACGAAATCTATGGAGGCAGACCGTTTTGACAAATAATAAAAAGTATGTCAACGATTGGTGGTGTCGTCTAGCCAATTTGGGTTATGAACTTATAATAATATCTGTATTGATTGTATCTTTGCTAAAAACGATTCATTATATTGTGTTATATCCATTGCTATTACCACTTGACTATGAGCTAGCCCTAAGCAAAGTAAGTGGTTTATCGTTCGAGCAAGCCTGATTGAAATGTAATGTCATTTTAGTATATTCTTATATATTGCCGGATGTCGCTCGAATTACTGTGTTATTTATTTTGGTTTTGTAACTATGTATTATTTTTTTAATAGTAGACACATGCTTATATGAAGTAGTAGTAGTATTGTCGATGTTTTCTTGTCTTCGCCCTGTATATAAGAATATACTAAAATGATATTATATTTAAATCAGACTTGCTTGAAAGAATAAACATTGACTTTGCTTAGGGCTCTAGCTCAGGGTATAGTGTTAATAGGAATTGATACAACACAATGTTATAAATCGTTTTTAGCAAAAATACAATCAATACAAATATCATTTTTGCACCAAACATCCCTTTCCTGTAAATAACTATACCCTTAACCCGAAGGTTGTCTAGAAGCGATCGTTCTTAGCGATGAGACCGCCTAAATTGTGCATCTATCTTTGTATGTTGATTTTGTATTATTATTTGTGATGTGCAATAAAGTGTTCTCTATTTATCTATCTATCATTACCCACAGTAGTTTATAACCCAAATTAAGTGACTACTTACTAACAGTAACAGCAATGAAATGAAACAAACTCTCACCTCAAATCTGTAACAGGATTTAAAACAAAAGCGTATTATACTCAAAACAGTTGAAAGTAGCAATCGTATCGCCATTGTGTGTGCTCTTCCGTTCCCATACGGAAATTAAAAAAGAGACAAATTAATGGTGAGTATAAAAACCAGCCAAGTGCGTGTCGGACCACGCATAAAGTAGGGTTCCGTAGTCAATTTGGGCACCGCGCTGTTTTGCATTTCTTGCATCATCATCATCTTCCTAGCCGTCAATGTCATCATTGTAAAGTATATATTTTTATATTATTAATAATTTCGAAAGTATTAATCACAAGATACACGAAATAATTTTAAATAAGAGTTTCTGTGGCAGTTTCTTTACGTGAGAGATTTGAAATTTATAGGTCCAAGACTTTAGAAAATACAGGGAGGAGGGGGGGGACACCGTGTACATGACTTTGGCGGGCTGTAACTCGCAAATGGTAAAGCTGATAAAAAAGTGTTATATGGAATCCCTATCTTGTTTTCTTAGTCCTTTTCAACAATACCCCACACATTCTCGAACCAAGTTACATGCAAATCTAAACGTAGAAGATATTCTGCTGTGGCAGACTAGGATGGACTGAACGATCTTATAAGGGTTCCTTGTCGAACTACGGAACCCTAAAAATAAAGAAAAAAACCCTGTCCCAAAGTCAATGACACAATGACAGCCATTGTGGACCACTTGTGCCTCATTAGGAAAAGAAAAAAACAATTAAACTGAATTCACCTGGACAAAAACAAATGACTGTCAATTCCCTATCCCACACTCTTTATCTCCACATTAATAAAGTTTAATTCGGTTTGTATAACCGTTTAGAAGAAGACACAGCACTTTGTCTCTCGGTCCTCATACATACGTCAGTTCAAAGCACTGGAGGCTGTTCCTTTATGAGCTTTGTGAAGTATAATCCGGAATACGGTTTATATCACCTCAGGCGAAGGACCGTTCATTGTTTCGCTGAATGTACTGGCACTGTTCTTGCATAATGGCGTCCTCTGGGGTACGATTCTAGATAACTATTGTACGTTTAAAAATATTTTCCTGCGGTAAATGCCCCCGAAATCAAGTCCTAGATACTGGATCGGAAATATAAATATACAACCACATCACATACAGTTATCTGACTCCGTGGTAAGTAGCTAAGGCACTTGTGATACAGATATCAGAATCAACAATTCTTAAATAAATTCATATAACACCCAGACCAGTACAAACAGACATGTTCATGCAAACAAATGTTTGTATAGTGCGGGGATCGAATCCGCGACCTCTTGGTTAATAGTCAACTTCTTGACCATTACACCAAAGTGGTCACCAAAGTAAGGTGCTCTTAAACAGATTCTTGTGATACATTCATAACTTTACTTACAGTAGTAAGAAGTAAGTATACATGAAGATTAAGACGTTGACGAAGAGTTATTCTTCTTTTGGTATGTTTCATTTCATTCATACTGCTATTGACAGAATTAAATAATTGGTATGTCGAAGAAAAACAAACTTCATCTATATCTATACTTACTTATAATAAATCTGTAAAAAGGTCAATTCTGTACATTGTCATAATATTTATTTTCAAAATAACTATCGGGGGGTGATAAGGGATCGATACTAATGCCAAAAATGCGATCAGTAAAAAAATTTTCTGTATGACCGTTATATAAACAAAAACTACTCGATGGATTTGTGACACATGCCAGAATTGTTCTCCTTAAAATTTTATGAAAATATCCCACGACGGCATATGTCTATCTTTTATGGTTGACTCACAATAACACGTGTAACTCGCGATAGTTTAGTAGTTCGACACTTTCTGATTATATTAGGTCTTTACCTATGAAATTTCCGTTTTTTTTTTTGCACTTGAATATCTTCGGGCTGGTAGGAAGTTAATAATTTAAATTAGTCTCAAATTACAAAATGTGCATTTCATTTTTTATATAATTTGGTTTAGACAAGATTTAGTTTAAACCACAAGCAAGAAAACCTGAAAAAAAAACTGGTCTACTGTGTCAGTAGTGCTACAGAAGCGGTTGAAAATGCTTGGGCCTAAAAATATGATCGAGGTACAATTTTAAAGATCTCGGCGAAATTCGTAACATTAATGGTTCGAAATTAAACGCAGTCGAAGTCGCGAGCGGCCGCTATAAAAATAAATAAATAAATATATTTTTTTAAGTTGGTAACATGACTTAATACTTGGTACAGCCGTGCCTCAAAATTAAGTTTCACTCATTTTTCAAGTGCACAGATCAAAACGCAGATAAAGCGCACAAATGGGCTCCGCTGCGAACTCAATTACAACAACTTGATCTCGCTTATCTCTGCCCAGAATCGGCAGTTAACGGGTTGGCCGGTGCGCATGTTCATTTTCTACGTCATAAAGTAATTTGTTAATTACATATTAGTGTTGGGACGATAGTCCGGGTTATATGATTGCAATGTACGATGCGGATTTTGTAATTTTAGTTTTTAATTATGTTTTTTTATCGTGATTCTATTTTTCACGCTTTTTAAATCTATTGTTTAAAAATATTTATTTATGTAAAACTACATTACTACATTCTACATTGCCAATTTTAATCTTAATTGTTTCTGACAAACAACTTTTAGAACTAGAACCGAACGAACAATTCATGAATATTAAATACACAATTTAAAAAAAAAACTCGTATTTGGTAGGTAACGACGGTTTTTACAACTCTTGCTTTGCTCTCGGCAACGGGCAATTTATTTTGTCTCTTTCACATTATCTGGTTTGTTTAAAAAGTAGGCATGTCAATCGTGGATACCAGAATCCAGACCAGATCGTGATTATCTTGTCTGGTTGGTTGCTATCAGTGCAACTAAGTCAGAATACTTGCGTCAAGGAAAACTATAAATAAACATGCCTTACTTACATTTAATGGTTCACTTAATAGCTTATTTAAAGTTTAGTAGATTTGTTATGCGTGTAAATGCTAGAGAAAATAATACAAATTTGAACTTAATTAACTTATATCCTACTTTTTCATTGCACTCGCCTTTCCTCTCCTATTATCCGTGAAGTTTAATTAATACAAATATCTAATTTCATCATTAATTTTTACATTCTAATGTCATCTATCTTCAGTTTTTATTCTCAAAAACCTGTAACACCTACCCAAAAAAAATATTTATTTCTATTGCTATCAAGTACAATAAAATAAATAAATTGTTTCAACGAACACACCAATTACCTAGCCCCAAACTAGGCGTTAGCTTGTGCTAATGGTGGCTAGGATAACGGATAGAAATACTTAAATACATGTCTAAACACCCATTACTCAGGAAAAATGCTCGTGCTCATCACACAAGCATTTGCCCCTAGCAGGATAGGAACCCACGACAGCCGGTCTGGACCTCAAACCACTAGACCAAAGCTGTCGTACATTGACAGCAAATTACGAGTATACAGTTTCTAAAAAAATAAATAAATACTTCATTGGTGCGTTTGCCACACACACACACACACAACTCGCCGTCAAAGCACAAGCCGTGCTAATTGCAAAGCGAAGTGACGGGCCATTGACGGTGTCACCCGGTAATGGCTTTTAAGAAACGCAATAAATAATTCGCGCTCCGCCGTCAGGTGGCGCGGGGGTCTACGCGGGGTGTGGCCCAAGGAGGTGTGCTTGGACCACTTTTGTATTTATTTTAACTTTTTTACTTTCTGTTTTGATTTAAGATCGCTATACACTAGAAAAAACAGATGTAACAGTATTTAAATACTATTCCCGGAAGCCAAAGTGTTTTTTTTTTCAATTGTAAAGCAAAGAGAAAGCTGCCTGAGATGCCGCAACTCATGTTATGAAGGTGATGTTTTGCTACTGTTATTATTATTTATTTATTATGAAAACAACATGGTACGTTTTTATAAATAAAGTCCTACAAAACTATTTACGCAGTTTGTCTGTAGGATCAAGTGAGTCTCATTTAAAGTTAATTGTCTATATATAAAATTATCTTAGACTGTTCAAGTCATTAAAGAATGTAGCGTTCAATGGCTTACAGACTGTGTCAGTATTTATTCTGAACAAAGTAATCAAGGCCCTTTATCAGAAACCATGTACACACACACAACATAAGTCATTTTAAAAATATTTTAAATTAAGTACTCGCTTAAGTCTGCCCCTTAATCCATCCCTGTCAGACGTACAGTTATCGCCCCCGGAATTCGTCCCCGCGAGTAATTTACAAAAAAACATCTCTTTTCGGAGGACATTGTTTACTATAATCACAGAAAACGATTTAAAACGAGCCACCGTTAGATAGCCTTGATATACGATGATTGGTTTTAAAATAAACGTTAAGTTCACTAAAAAGTTTGAGTACCAAAATTACGATTATGGTCGACTGCGTTCTTTAAGTAGGTAGTTCTAATTTAGTTGTGTTTTTATAAAAATACTTTGATTCAGCTTTTAAGAGGACCAATTTTAAACAGTAACAGTATTCAAACTGATTAACGACGGATACTGATATTATAACAAATCGTTAAATATAATATTATATAAGAATTTTAATATGTTTTACAGTGAGTGTTTTATTATTATAATATTGTTGTCTTCTGTTTTTATTCATTTGAGTTTCGTTTTTTTCCCTTTGTCGCACCGCCAACTTATAATTTTTGCTTATCCCAAAAGTATGACAAGAAAATAAACCACCTCTAGTTTCCTTCCACCACAAGATTCCTTGTGTTATTAAATTTATATAAATAAATGAACATTGTTGTGCAATAAATTTTAAATAAACATTTTACTGTTTTTAAAACTAACAGCCGATTTCCTCCTCTACTTTTAGCTGCAACGCATTTTAATCATACTGGAATGTCGTTGTTTGGTTTTAATCAATTTTATCTACAGTTTGTTGTTCGTTAATCCCGTAAAGAGAATAACCCTTGTAACATGCCAGATTAAATTATTAACAAGAATTGATGGAGTCCCATCAGCGAGTGTGGGTTAATTGACCCTTGATATAATATATATCTCTATATAATATATGAATTTTTTTGAGCATATATATATATATATATATATATTTATATTTATATATATATATATATATATATAATCAGCTTTCAACTCTGGCTTCGGACTCAGGTTGGTCGAAGTAAGGAGAACATGCAGGTGCAGTGCAAATTATGGCACACTTAACATGGTGCCCGGCGTGCCCGAACACCTGCACGCCAGCGGATTTAATGAACTGCAGCCGATCTGCAATACAAGTGGGTGAATTCTGGGCTGCCACGGTGTAATTCCTCGTGTTTCCATCGACACGCTAAGAAGAAGATGCTTTTAACTCTTTACAAAGCACGTATTGCAGACATCTCTGGGATGGCTCCGCCAAATATCAACTTGTTGTTCATGAATCGATAGAACTCAGAGCTAAAAGGCTTATTGGTGACAAGACACTTGTTAAAACGCAGCTACACTTGGCTCATCGCCGCAAAGTCGCTTGCTTGTCAATTTTCCACAGGCTTTACTTCGGTGCTACATGAACTTCAACATCTTATTTCGCCAGACTTTTTCTACCATGGGACCGCGACTGCCTCGTTGGTGTAGTGGCAAAGTTTCTGCCTTACATCCGAGAGGTCCCGGGTTCGAATCCCAGGTCGAGCCAAAATTGTTTCTGAGATTTTCTGTTATGAATATCTCAAAAACAGCTCGGAGTCGGGAAGTTGGCGGTGTTACACCCCCGTGCCTCGGAAAAGCACGTTAAGCCGTTGGTCCTGCGCCTGATCTCTCTCCGGTCATGTCGGATTGCCGTCTCACCGAACTTTGAGAGTAATGGAACAGTGAGTGCACCTGTGTATTGCGCTCACACTTGTACACTATAATATCTCCTGCGCAGTTGGCTGATCCCTGTTGAGATTGGCCGCCGTGGTCGAAATCGGCCAGGAGGACTATTACCATGGGACCACCAGACGTACTTCGGAATACCATCCATACAGTATTGATTATCCACAAATACGATCGAAGCGTTTTTCTACATTCCTAATGCGCACTGCAAAGAAGTGGAACTCGCTACCTGCATCAGTGTTTCCCTGTGGGTACCACCCAAAAATTTTCAAAGCAAGATTGAACAGGCATCTTCTAGGCGAGCTCTCTCCATCGTCTACTCAGTCTCTGCCTTGTCGAGCTTAGACTTAGGTCAATAGCAAACCTATCACGAATTAAAAAAAAGTTATAATGTCTATGAGTGCTGACCAATCAAACAGTGCAGTCCTAGCATGAGGATTCCATTTTAGTATCCTTTGCGAACCTTTTTTTTCAATGATCTCCCCACCAAGCTTAACATTATTGATATACTCCTCTGGTACAACACTCTAGCTATACTGGTTGGTAAGTATATTGAGTACTTCAACCCTTTACGTGTGTGCTCAGCAAAGTTTAATGTTTACCGGAGATTAGCCGGGTCTGATCGAGAGAGCGAAGGGTATTTTTGGGACAACACAATCTAATTTGTGAGAGGCTACTGTCGAGTATTATTTCATAAACCGTTTCGCAAAGGTGGGGAAATTGAAAAGATATAATCTCGTGTAATAATACAGAGTGTATGGTAACGTCAACAGTATTTTGTTACGCTTTGAAGAGAGAAAAAAAATCATGAAAAGAAAAAAGCAAAATCTAGTCACACTGCAAAACTTATTTCGATTTTAAAAGCTAATTTATTAAAGTTCTACAATACGTATTGGAACTCATTACTTTTATCGCGCATTTCAAAGAAAACTTAAACCAAATCCCAACCCCTCCGAAGTCTGAGGGGAGAAGCATTTTGAATGTGAAAAATCGACATTTAATAGGCACCCGGCTATTTCGCAAATGGAAGACACTAGTGCTGTGTAAAGATTTTTATTTATCGATGATGCTAGTAAAGGACTCGTAGAAATTATACACAACTTAATGACAATGTTGAAGTTGTCTGGAAGGGATCGCTCATAGCCTCTTAGCTCTCGTCGACACTGTGCGTCTTTCTATGTAAAATGTCTCTGTTTGTAGATTTTTGGTGCAATAGAGAGTTTTCTATGTTGATAATTTTTGTCCTACAAGCAGCTGAAAACAATTAAAGAAACAAATATATTTTAAGTAGTTTACGGTAATTAAATACCGCTTATAGGTAAATACAGGGATATGGACATGTCTCTCTTATTTTAAAGCTAAGTGAAACAATAAATATACTGCGATCCAGTTAAGAAAATTTACTAAAAAAAGGCAAAAAAGGCTTTGAGAGATAAATCCATCGTTCTTGTTGACTGGGTATCGACAAAAAATATCCCATTGCACAACACTCAAAGAAGTCAGTCCCCATACTAGGGCGATGATTTACCATGACTCCTTAAATATGGGCTGAGGGGTCTTTTAAGATTTTTCAGCAGCTGTGATTGTTGCTTTCAGTGACAATATTTTTTTAGTAAACGGTCTTTAATAACGCTTTTATAGAATTCATGCCATGCACAGATGTGACACTATTAATGGAAAAAATAAAAATAAAATATTTGACGATGATTCACATCACAACAATATTAATGCTTACGTAATTAGGTTGGGTATATGAAGGTCTGTTTTATGATTATAATAATAATAATTCTTTATTCAAGTGACCAGGACTTAATTTGTTAGTAACAATAATTAAACATATATTATATAACTTATCATAGTATAACTTCCTGCTTTTTTATTTCCGTTTTATTACCTTTTCTATAGATTTTGCTACGGTACCAGATTTTACCCATCCCCTTGCAAAATTTCAGCACCAAACAAAATACTACCTCTATACTGATTAAGATTAAACAAAAGAGTTATACACACGAAAAGGATTTAAAATACAAGTATACATATCGAAGTGTCGTTGTAATGACGCTTGCACACACCAGACAAGTGACGCCGCTCTAGTTACGTGAAGCCGGCTGCCTCCAGGAAACGGCAGAAAGGCAGCCGACTACAGCTGTGAGCTGTGCCACAAGTTGAAAGTTTTGGCAACATGTGTCCACTTTGTACCTTTCTAAGTCAAAGTCGTTCTTGTACAGGTCAGTGATGCTGCTTTAGTTAATTGCAATTGGCTGCCTCCGGAAAGCGGCAGAAAATCAGGCAACAACAGCTGTATACTGTGCCACAAGACATATACCTATTACCGCGACAATTTGATTTGAAAGAGACTCAGAAAATATTAGTCATTTCTGAATCTCACGGTATTTACTATGAACGTGCTAATAGTGTCGTTTTTGCACAGACAAGTGCCGTTGCTGTAGTTACGTGAAGCCTGCCTGCCTTCAGGGAGCAGCAGAAAGACAGCCGACTACAGCTGTGAACTGTGCTACAAGACATAAACCGTGATAATATGATTTGAGAGAGACTTAGAAAATACTAGACAGTCTTGCATTTCACGATATTAAATATGACCGTGCTAATAGTGTCGGTTTTGCACAGACAAGTGCCGTTGCTCAAATTACGTGAAGCTGGCTGCCCTCCAGGAAGCGGCAAGCAATCCGGTAGCCGACTTAAACTGTGAAAATGTAAAAAAAAAACACTATTTATTTTAAATAGTTTCAAGACATAGCATCCACATTGTGCCTATCTATGACAAAGTGATGTTGTTGTACATAAAAATTACGCTTATCTGGTTACGTGGAACCGGGGCTAAGTGGATATATTGCCGCTTGACATCATGGTACTATTTGAAGCTTAAGTTAAGGTTCAAAAAAAGTTTACCGTCTACTTATTTTTATTTAACAATACACCGCTCGCTCCTACTTCTTGGACACTTTTAAAAAAGCATAAGTATTACGTGCACCGCCATTTTGAGATTACCGACGGTCTGTGGACGGGCCTTAATTTATTGCCACGAAAGTGTTTGAATTGTTAATGTTTTACTCGTACTTAGCAGGCGGGGAACTATTTTACGGTTTTTTTTTACGGTAGCACCGGATTACTGGTAGGAAGTGGAGAACTATTTTGAGTTCCATTAGTACTTAGCGGTAGATATATTGTTATTTATTTATACATTACGTTACGTTAAAGATATGTGATGGTGTTTCTTACTATCTGTGCCGTCGATTTTTTTTAGAATCATTCATGAAATTAAATCCCTATTCTTAAAAAAAATTTTTTTTCTTTTTTAATTGAACTGAAATTCATAAAAGCAAGAAGTTTATTATATAACGGGATTTCTAGCGCAAACCGTTAAGAAACAGTTGGACTAAACATTTTCAGTGTATTTTCACTAATAAGCACAAACTTTATGTTTAGTTTAAACTTTTTAAAACGTTTAAAAAAATTTTAGACTTAAGGTAGAATACATTTTGAGGTTTTTTTACCTTACTTAAAATTAATCATACAGAATAATTTGTATCATTGGCAAAGACTTGTTGTTACACGGAGAATGTTTTTATTTTAACATTAGTATGATCAGTCAACAACTTCAATGAGCGAAATAAATTACCAGTCCCTGGGTGCGAATATATCCGCCCTCTGTCACTTCAAGACACTAATAAATCTTTCAATCTGTATGATATTTGCTCCAAGACCAACGTGTTTCTTTTGATGTCTGCTAAATAAGGGAAGTCATATTCTTCGCCGTTAGTCGATTTGTCAAGGAACATGTTTGCCATTCTTACCGCCATGTGTATCTGGTTGTATTTTATTTTGTGACTGAGCCTCTGTATAGCTGTTAAGCGGAACTACCAAAACAAAGAACGTTTTTTGGAGTTAGTATGAGGCTTTAAAAACGATGTGCTAAAGACACACTATCGCAAAATCTCCTATTAGATGCCATATAATTATTAAATAAATATAACAACATCACATACACTGATCCGAATCCATGGTAAGTAGCTTAAGCTCTTGTGTTACAGATATCAGAATCAACAGTGGTATTACAAATATACTTAAATAAATACATAGAACACCCAGAGTACAAATAGACATGTTCATGCACACAAATGTTTGTACAGTGCGGGGATCGAAACCGCACTGACCTATTATTTTAGATTAATGAGATAATAAGAGATTAAGATAACCTATTATTTTCTACTAAAAAATACATCGCGATTTTTACCTACCTAAAATGGATGTTCGTTTAAATCATGAGACTTTTGTAATTACTTTCATCACGATTTAAGTTACAAGCGGATGATTGAAGAGAAAAGCTTAATAACAGACGTTGTTACAATATATAATAAAAAAATTGGTTGCCTGTAAAGTCGGTATACGCGCGAAAGTTTTACGTGACAACGACTCTGAGTGGTAAAATAATTTTAATGTGAATATTCATTCATGAACCGGTGTGTATGCCTATCTCTCTCTCTCTCTCTCTCTCTCTCGCTCTGTCTCTCTCGCGCGAAACGTGAGCGGAGCAGCGTAACGCAGTTTCTTGAGGTGTCACCCGGCAAACCAATTTATAAGACGTTGTCACGTCAAAACAACTGTGTACACAAAACCACTGGATGTGGGAAGCGCTAGACCGATTACGGTGGAGATCCTGAGGGGAAGCTTATGCTCAGCAGTGGCGTCGAACGGCTGATATGATGATGATGATGAATCTGTATAAAACTAAAAATAGAGTTTTAAAAATCAATAAAATCAATTTATTTCTGCAAGTTGACTAACAAGTAGCACTTTTACACGTCCCAACATATAAATTTACCGTACCACCGCTTCGGGACAACTTGGGCCAGTGCTGAGAAGAAGCGGCGCAAGAAACTCAGTCACTATTGTCATTGCCTCTTTTTACAATAATTGTAATTGTTTACATTCAAACATTTCCATATGTCTATTTTATTTTATTTTTATTTTATGTCTTTGTCATTTATATCTGTAATCATAAATTTTATAATATCCTTTCGACATTAATACATATTAATACATTTATAGTCTAGTTACGTTTGCATGGCGCAGTTTTCACCTCAAAAAAAAAACATAGTAATAAATCTTCCAGTCATAAAAGCCGTGTGTAGTCTTATCCATGGATGGGAAGGTAATTGAGTCATCGAAAATTGATTCCGTGTTATTGAAATGTGGGTCGCTCTTTGCGTGCTCATACACGCAAATTGGTTTTTGATCGACCGTGTCTTTGGGGTCACCAATCATGGTACTTACATTTAAATGGTTTCGTTTAATTACGTCGATGAGAATGTCTGATACTGAAGGAACACCAGTTTTTTCGTCATAGTGAAGTATTAATTTTACGACACACTTTGGTGTAATGGTCAAGAAATTGATCCCCGCACTGTGCAAATATTTGTGTGCATGAACATGTCTGTTTGTACTGGTCTGGGTGTTATTTGTATTTATTTAAGTTTATTTGTAATACCACTGTTGATTCTGATATCTGCAACACAAGTGATTAAGCTACTTACCACGGAGTGAGATCGATGTATGTGATGTTGTTGTATATTAATATTAATTATTATTAATTTTTAACAGGTGAATAAAGATGCAACATATGGTAAGGCTTCTTTGTTAAATGCGGCTACCTTGATTACTACCTATACATATTCAATCTTTGGCATATTAATCCATTTGTTAAAAAAATTGTATGCTGTTAATAACGGCTGAGTAAGCAGAACATCCTAAAAATATGCAAGATTGTTGGTGCAATGATTTTGCATAATTAGTATTCTTTCATGTAAAATAGTTTAGTATTTAAGTGTAACCTGTACCTAGATTAAGATTCGATGGGGCTGACATGCCAATCTGGTAAAAGCCTCTAAAAAATAAAAGATAATAAAAAAAAAGTCATCTTCAGTGTACCTTATTCATAAGCAGATAATGAATTTCATTCATTCATAAAATTAGCTCGTCATACTAAACATCCGTGTGTCCCAGATAATTGGGCCATCGGAAATTGATAGGTCATGAAATGCGGGCCCTATATCATGGCATTAGTCTCTATTAGCCGCCATTTTTTGTGTTGGCGACTCAACAGATACGAAGACAAGATCATTGATTTATGACGCCATCTTTGACTTGGGGGACATTCAGGCGGTATCCGAGTTAGAGTTTGAGTATTTAGAGAATTCGGTATTCGAGAGAATTGGGATGATGACACCTATCTTAAATATTGTCAAGAACATGGTGTTTAAAAAACATTGCCCAAACATAGAAGTTAATACAACTAATATATTTCAAAAAAGCTGTAGAAACCAATTTTTAAACACACAAAACGCAATAAATATTCGGTCAATTGACTCCGATTTTTGACACATGACCGTGACGTCACAATCATTTATTCCCATACGAAATCTATGGAGGCAGACCGTTTTGACAGATAATAAAAAGTATGTCAACGATTGGTGGTGTCGTCTAGCCAATTAAGGTCTATTTTCACCACAGTATCAGTAATTGACGACCACTTTGGTGTAATGGTTTGAAGTTGACTACTAAACAAGAAGTCGCGGGTTCGTTCCTTGCACTGTTGAAAATATTTGTGTGCATGAACATGTCTGTTTGTACTGGTCTGGTGGTGTATGGATTTATTAAGGTTTATTTGTAATACCACTGTTGATTCTGATATCTGTAACAGAAATGCTTTAGCTACTTACTACGGAGTCAGATCAATGTATGTGATGTTGTTGTATATTTATTTATAATAAAAAAAAGTACTTCGCATTGTATCCCGTCGCCTAAAGTCGCGTTGCGTCACACTTGTCGAGCAGCGTCGCACACGCAGAACAATGCCTTACTCATTAGATATGATTTCATTAAAAAATCATAGTCTTTTTTTGAGTAGGCACTACTTTATATTACAATGAAGTTACTTAGCGTTTTCCGTGCGTTTGTACCCTTATGCAGCTGTGTTTGACATTTTAGTGACCAATAGACGGACAACTTCTCTTTGTACAGTTCAAAACCCTTGTAATTTAAGTAGCGTGGATTGCTGCATGTAAATAAGTTGAATGTTTATAAGTATGATTATACAGTTGCCTAAAGGGTCCCCCATAATATTTTTTTTTAAATTTGTCATCAAAGACATTCGGTATAAGTCACTTAAAACATAAGCTACATCCAGTAACCTTCTTAGTATCTTGTTCCTAATTTTTGAAGTTCATTCCAAAAGTGACGTCACCCAAACAAACTTCATAAACATTGCCCTTACAGATTCTATGCGCTTCGCACACAGAAGCGGTGGAGTGTTCATCAAAGCTCGTTAGATGGTAGTTCAAACAGTGAGCTTTTATCTCGGCACGACTACGGGCAAACAAACCTCCTTATAGCTTCTTGTTTCCTTTTTAGGGCTGTGTATTGAGTAGTATGGCCTTGTTTCGGTATTTTAATAAGATTATACTTATTGAGGTGCTTGTGGCGCAATGGGTGCAGCGCTTTGGTAGTGATACCAAAAGTTAAGCAACCTACGGCGCGGTCATGTTTGGGATGGGTGACCATTCTGACCATAAGAGTGACGTCTATTTACAAGCATCTCCGTGCTTCGGAAGGCACGCTTAAGTTGTTGGTCCCGGTTAATATCGATAGATATTTGTCGTTAAGCCTGGTCGGAGGCCCTCGGGCGGCTTTCTGACAGTAACCTTACTCACATTACACACACCCCTCCACCAATCCGCACTGAGCCCGCGTGGTGAAGTATGGCTCACACCACCTCATAGTTGAGGTGAGGCCTGTACCCAGCAGTGGGACGTATATAGGCTGATGATGATACTTATTACTACTTTTGATAGATATACATTTAGAAAGAATGGAGTCTCCTGCACAGGCATTGTTATACTTAAACGGAGGCCCCAACTTCTGTTAAGCTGTGTACATGTTTGAAAACAATATATAATTTTATTTTTGAATTTGATTGTACTGTTTCCCTATAGATATAGAAATACGATGTTTGCCTTAACTCATCTGAAATGGAATTTTTATTGGATTGGAGTTCTTTGAAGTGGGATTAGAAATAAATCTATTAGAGACTGTTTTTAAAAAAAAATTAAATCGAAAAGTAGTTTTTATAATCCATACTTATATTATAAATGTGGAAGAAACTCAGTCTGTCTGTCTGTTACTTCTTAATTACTGTTCACTCCTAAGTTAACAAAGATTTGAATTTTATTTGGATAAAATTGGTATTACGTGAAAACAACACATTCTTTAAAAAAACTACCTAACGTGGACGAAGTCGCGGGTAAAAGCTAGCTAGTTAACTATATAACAAAGGATTTGCTTCAAATAATGATCCATCAAATTTTTAAGCAATACGGGTTTTGAAAAAAATACTGTAGCAATGAATGTCTATAAAAGCACAGATAAATTACGTTCTTAACGTTATTAACACGCAATTACAGTTTTTTTACGGCTATAAAATAACAAGATAACCTGTAAACGTTTACGGTGCACCTCAAAATGTAAACATAGAGCTGTAAAGGTTAGATTTACGATTAATAAACAACACATTAGCAGGTGGTTATCGGTCCAACTGGAGTTATTTAGGGCTTTTAATATCGCCGGTTATTGCTCTCTTTATATTAATGCAAACAGTATTAAAATGTGAGATTATATTTACAAGCTCCATAAAAAAAGATCTGAGTCATGTGATGAACTAGTTGAAGTCATTTTTTTAATACACCAACATCACATACATTGATCTTACTCTGTGGTAAGTAGCTTAAGCACTTGTGTTACAGATATGAGAATCAACAGTGGTATAACAATTTAACTTAAATAAATACATATAACACCCAGACCAGTACAAACAGACATGTTCATGCACACAAATGTTTGTACAGTGCAGGGATCGAACCTGCGACTTCTTGGTTAATAGTAAACTTTTTGACCATTACACCAAAGTGGTCGTCACCAAAATTTATAAACTGCATTTACTAAGTTAAACGCCATATTACTTTTACCAAAAAAACTTAGCCGCACTGGTTATGTGACGTCATCGCGATGCATCTTGTTTTTTTTATCTATGTAAAACAAAATCACCTTGATGTCGCTCTTGCTGTGTGACAAAACTGCAAACAAAACACTGACACCCTTTTTGACGTTTTTGAAGGTTTGACGATATCTGTTTGACGATCACTTTGGTGTAATGGTCAAGAAGTTGACTATTCGCGGGTTCGATCTCAGCACTGTACAAGCATTTGTGTGCATGAACATGTCTGTTTGTACCGGTCTGGGTGTTATATGTATTTCTTTGAGTTTATTTGTAATACCACTATTGATTTTGATATCTGTAACACAAGTGCTTAAGCTACTTACCACGGTGTCAGATCAATGTATGTGATGTTGTTGTATATTTATTTAATCTATCTGTCACAAACTACATATAACACTACAAAATATATTCTACTAAAAAGTCCCTACCACTATAAAACCACTACTTAATCTTATAAGCTGATCGAACTGTCTGATATTAAACTTACTGATCTATTTAACTAAAACAGTTCGTTTAGATAGCGTTCAAGTGAAGTGTCTCCCCCACATTATCCTATTGTACGGACCCCTCTGAATTAATGTAACAACCTTAATTGTAGTATATCGTGATTAAAAAAAAAATGTTCACTTTAACAAACATTTGGTAGGAGTTTGGCGTCGGGTAATGTGTTAATTTGAGCTGACGTTGAATGATAGGCTTATGCAACCACTTTGGAATGCTTTTCGCTATCTTATTTTTTTCCCTTAAATAAATAAGAACACACTCCAGATAAGTTTGGACTGAAGGCAGTCTAAAGACGATTTTTAAGTTTAAAATGTGTAATTCATAACTAGTTATTTTCAGAAATTATATACTTACGCAAAATTCGTTGTTTTTATCATTTATATTTCATTAACCAACGCTGTCTTATTTTTGCACAAACATGTCACGAAAATACGCTATTTTCCGACCTCGTTTAGGTTGTTTTTGACCTACCTCTATATATGTAAAAATCACGATTGCTACCAAGATTGAGCCAGAGGTCCAACCCCAAACTTATTTTTGCAGATTGCTTAATTATACGACCACTTTTGTGTAATGGTCAAGTTGACTATTAACCAAGAAGTCGCGGGTTCGATCCCCACACTGTACAAACATTAATGTGCATGATCATGTCTGTTTGTACAGGTCTGGGTGTTATGTGTATTTATTTAAGTTCATTTGTAATACCACTGTTGATTTTGATATCTGTAGCACAAGTGCTTTAGCTACTTACCACGGAGTCAGTTGTGATGTTGTTGTATAAAAAAACTATCATTTAAAGATATTGCTGGCACTCCTATTGAGTCATAGTTAGTAACAGGGACGGGACAGGTATTGTCTAAGAATCAGGCATCGATTTACAGAGTAAGCCCTTACCTATATTCATAAGAGACGGATCCTCTGCCAAATTGTATGAATAAATCCCTGTTTTATTTCTCATTTTGTATGCATAGAATTCTTAGCAATTGTATTAATAACTCATGCAAGAACAAAACCATTAAAAGGAAGACAATAAATTCAAGAACAATACATACTTTTACGACTTGTATGAAAAATATATTTTAAAAAACGCTTGGTTAATAACATCTTCATAATATTTTGAAGACAGCAATCTATTATTTTTCGTATTAGACATAACCACTATACATTCCTTGAAGACAAACGAGTAACTTTTTAATAAAGAAGACATTTAAATTGGATTGATGCGTCTAGTGCCGCATAAAAAGTTCCATAAAAATGAATAGAGCGAGAAAATTAATCTTGAAACGTGATAAGATGTAAGTTATGAAAACAAATGTGAGGGACAATTTGATTATTACAATGAAATAGTGTCTCGAGTGAAAGAGAAACCTTTGTTCTTGCGACGCCGTGCAGTATTCTAATAAAGTAATTTTCTCCTCTATTATAGAGCGGTTTATTATTCATCTTGTTATCTGCTTTCAGGGTTGACACAAAAATTATTTCTCTAACATTTGATTTAAACTCTTTAGCCCTTGCATTAAGAGACCAATTTAAAGCTATGATAATGTAACGCTGATTATATCGTCCTCTTTGGAGTCAAAGGGCTAAGACACTAAAAAAGAACCTTATTAATGCCGCGTTCTGATGTTTTCATCAGCAAATAAGTTGTGCAATTGGCATGATGACAACCAATATATTTCCAAAAAGCTGTAGAAACCAATTTTTAAACACACAAAACTCAATAAATATTCTGTCAATTGACTTCGATTTCTGAAACATTACCGTGTCGTCACGTTCATGTATTCCCATACAAAATCTATGGAGGCAGACCGTTTTGATAGAGGATAAAAGTATGTCAACGATTGGTGGTGTCATCTAGCCTATTAACAATGGTTGGTTAACTGTTCACTGTATCCTATTAAGATATCACAGCTAGTTTACACTCAGCTACTATATTGTACAAATTGTATTGTTTTACTATTCCGACTAGTGATCCATTCAAAACGTGATGAGGCAAGTCCATAATATTCCAGCAACCTTAGAATTGGATTTGCTCCACCGCACCTCTATTCCCTGCAACGTCCTGTCTTTACGAAGTAATCTTGGATTTCAAATACAAAGTTATTAGTTAATCATCGTCTGTGTTGAAATATCGATATAGAGGTATAAAAGAAAGTGGTGTTAGTTATACTATTTATAACTCAAGAACGGATGAAGCGATTTGGCTGAAAATTGGTGGAGAGGTAGCTTAGAACCAGGAAACGGACATAGGATACTTTTTATCCCGTTCGACCGCGATTTCCAAAACAAAGGGATTCCACGCGGACAAAGTCGCGGGGGGCCACTAGTTTTAACTAAAATCTACCAGTCAATTTAGAAAACAAGAAAATCGTAAGTACCAATTTAAGCAGCAAAAATAAGGTAAGCTAACCAAGATGGTTATATGATATTAGATTTGAAACAAATTTGTAGAAATTTCGCTACTAACTATTTGGTTAGATATCTTTTACTAATACCTAATACACACCGACCACACCGCATCAAGCTACTCATGTTCGTTGTAAAATCACCTTATTACTTAAGCATAAGATGCTGCAGTGATTAACTTGACATGTGGCCGTCAGTACTACTTGTAATTAAAAAATTGGTTGCCTGTAAAGTCGGTATACGGGCGAAAGTTTTACGTGACAACGACTTTGAGTGGTAAAATAATTTTAATGTGAATATTCATTCGTATAACATGAACCGGTGTGTATGCCTATCTCTCTCACTCTCTCTCTCTCGCTCTGTCTCTCTCGCTCTTAGGCGGGCTAACTGTGCTCGAGTGGAAGGGACGCGTGCCTTTCACTTTTTATGTCTGTCTCACTCGCTCTTAGGCGGGCTAACCATGCCCGAGTCGAAGGGACGCGTGCCTCTCACTCGCTCTCATTGTGAGCGCATAACGTGAGCGGAGCGTAACGCAGTTTCTTGAAGTGTCACCCGGCAAACCAATTTATAAGACGTTGTCACGTCAAAAGACTTATTGAAGTGAAAACTTCTTTAGCGGCGTTGAGCACTTTTGTGGCATGGGTAGAAACTGTGAAACTCGCGTCAGGTCACGTGATGCTGATCGAAAAACCGTAAGACGGTTGTTAAGTTTTCACTTCTGCCGGCACTCCCGTTTTTTATTTGGGGTAGGCTTGCTCTTGACCCTTACTAAGTCCAACGAGGCAAAGATTGAGTCTACGATTGAGCGAGCTCACCTAGAAGATGCCTGTTCACTCTAGCTTTGAAAATTCGTAATTGCAGGGAAACACTGACGCAAGTAGTGAGTTCCACTCTTTGACAAATGATATTTAAATAGTTCATTCATAATAAATACTATGTGTTCCTACATACAATCAGGCACAATCTGAATATTCTAACGCAGCAGCAGTCTTTACCAAAACTATCAAGCTTAGAATTTATGAGGGTAGTTAACTTGGAGATGTAGAGGCTTCGCATGAATCAAGCAACAATAGGTGTAGAACGCCTGCGGTGACATAAATTTTACAGTTGCATGTAGAGGCGGCTTCTGTTACAGATCTTCTCATCCATCTACTCGTACAAGTTTATTTATTTTTATTCTGAATGGCTTAAATAAAAATCAACCTTTTAGACCTTTAGTTTGAGAAAGGTTCTTCTAAATATCTGATCAGTTTATAACCAAATTATTAGCATAGCAAAATCGTGATTTTGTGCAAGGGGTAAGCTAGAAAGAGTATTCTTAAATTAGGCCGATTACTATTCAACAGTCCGACGGCTAGATAGATATATAAACTAAAGATTAACACTTTATTGTACAACACAAACCATTAATTAGAAGAAATAATTATTATAATAATGTACTACTACTACTATACTACTACAATATTTTTTTTCTATCATGGTAGCATAAATTAAAACTAGGAAATTGAGATATCTAAATAAACATGTCATGCTACCTGTTGGCGACAGTCCTCTTTTTTATTGTTTATGATACTTTTAATTTTATTTTTATATATTTTGTATTTGGAGTTATATATTGTTTTTTGCTATGACGTTGGTGAAATAGCTGAGAGGTGGTTGTTGTGTTACTTAAGTGAAATATATTGTTTGCGAAATAATACAATTATATCGACCAGTAAGTATCTTTTTATCTAACAGTTGTTGCCCTGCTTCTCCTGCTTCGTTATCTTCGAAAGTTATCGTCTATACTACCTAAGTAAGCAAGGAAAATGTCACACTTATCGTCAAATCCTTATTATACTCGTAATAGCTTACTTGCTAGCGGACACCGCAGACGGTGTCCTGCCCATTGTTTTTTTTTGTACGAATCATCCCCGTACTTTAAGAAATACCATAAAAAATAATTGGCCAAATTGGTCCAGGCTTTCTTGAGTTATGCGTGTGTGTCTTAACAATAAGACGATATATCGCTTTAATTAAAAGAATCTATAAGAAAAAAATTATTCGCAAAATGTGTTATTAAGCGCATAATTCAAGATCGCCTGGACCAATTGGGACAATTCTTCCGTTTATAATATTCCTTAATGTAGTATAGTTCTTACGAAAAAAAAAACAATGGGCAGGACACCATGTGTGGGGTCCGCTAGCAAGTAAGCTATTACGAGTATAATAAGGATTTAACGATAAGTGTGACATTTTCCTTGCTTACTTAGATAGCATGACATTTCTAACTAGATATCCATATTTCCTAGTTTTTATTAATGCTACCATGATAGAAAAAAAAATTGTGTAGTAGTACATTATTATATGTTTTCTTTTTATTCTGTCGGACTGTTAAATAGGAATCGGCTTAATTTAAGAAAACTCTTTCTAACTTACCCTTTGCACAACAGCGTGATTTTGTAATAACTTGGCTATAAACTGATCAAATATTTAGAAGCACCTTTTTTAACCTAAAGCGATAACCCTACCGTCACCAAGAACGTGATGTGCCAGTTCAGCAGCAAAGCTAACCGTATTCGCTGTAACGCTGGAAAAATGTCTGCCACTAAGATGTCGTCTAGATAAGGCCAGAATACTAGTACCAGCATACTTCATAAAGGGTAATGTTCCAGCACTTTAGAACAGTCAAGAATACCTCCTGAAAGTGGGTATTAAACTTAACCCGTTCGTATTTATTTATTTAAAAACTTCTGCACAAACTTCTGTAATTAATGGTGGACTTAATGCCGGAGGTATTCTCTGCCAGTTAACCACAGGTCAAAGCGGATAACATACAGGCGGTGCACATACAGAGAGAGAAAAAGAAAATGCAAAGTAAAATGGTTACCTACTTACTAATTACTTAAGAAATGAACAATTAATAATAAATAATCGTATATCACATCCTAGACATACACGTATACATAATAATAAAAATATTACACATGTAAAAACGATGTCATTGCGATATTAACATAATTATAAGTTTTTCCAAAAAAAAGTTGTTTACTCTATTGGGATTTGAACGATCAAATGGATTCTTAATTTATGGTAATTAAAATTATATTTTTTTTGTTTTCGAACTGTTGAAACTTTATTTCAGCTGGCTCTTACCCAAATTGCACAAATGAGGTTAAACATACACTGCCATAAAAGGTAGTTTAACTACTACATTTTATAGTACGGCTACCCTATTGTCTGCCCGTACATACGAGTTTTGTTATTTCCGTGTATTAGTCAAAATACAAGTGTCGAACTTTCGACAAAGATTGCCCATTGTCACCCCATCCATTGTAATCTTCAAGCAACGCCTGTATAATTTAAAATAAATATAGCCGAAGTTCACGTGAAAGATACAGGGGCGTCGGAGCATACAGTGGAACCGCCACGGTTGCATGCCTTGAAAAAATGTAGGGTTGAAATATTTCATTTTACTTATATTTTGGTAATGATACCAAAGATGAGCAACCTAAGCGATATCGTGTTTGAGATGGGTGACCATTCCGACCATTTAAGTGACGTCTATTTACAAGCATCTTCGTGCTTCGGAAGGCTCGTCAAGCTATTTTTCCCGGTTAATATCTCTTAATATTAGTCGTTAAGCCTGGTCAGAGGCCCTTGAGCGGCTTAATAACATCTGACAGTAAGGCTGGTAATGAAATGAGATGACGAATGTTTTGTAAACTCTTAATTTAAGTCAGATTTTGTAAGACTCAGTCTTTTCAAGCTGTTTTACTTGAATAGCATGGTTTTTTACATTTATTAACTCCTGTGTGTTATCTTTAGTTTGACTATCAGATTTAATAAGTAGCTTTAGAATTGAAGCATTTATCAATGTTATGGTTTTTTTTTCATTACATTTAAAACATGACGATCACATTTCATGGTGTGTAAATCATTTGCAGGAATTATAGCTACACATCATGTAATCTGATGTGACAGGCCTACCTCTTACCTTATTTTTTTAAATAAATGAATACATATCTTTTTTATATATGTATATACAACTACATCACATACATTGATCTGACTCCGTGGTAAGTAGCTTAAGCACTTGTGTTACAGATATCAGAATCAACAGTGGTATTACAAATAAACTTAAATAAATACATATAACACTCGGACCAGTACAAACAGACATGTTCATGCACACAAATGTTTGTATAGTGCGGGGATCGAACCTCTTGGTTAATAGTCAACTTGTTGACCATTAACCATTACACCAAAGTGGTCAACAAATAAATATAATGTTAACTCATTATTAAATTATTTACAATCCACTGATAAATACGCTAGTGGTCGCCGAGTGTCGGCATCAAGTTGTGTAATCAGCTGCATCAATAAATATTACTGTTGTTAATGCGCTCGCTTCCGGCCTGAAATGCATTTTAATTTCTCAATTGATATTGACATGCATTGTTTTATCACGCACTCCATTCGTCTGTAAAATTAAGCGAATTATATCACAATTATACCGCCATTGCGAAGGATTTTGTTGGGTGCTTGCTGTAAGTGAAATGTTTAAGGTTAAACATTTCTCTGAATGAAATAAGCTTATTTGTATATCATGTATATTTATAAAAATAATCTCATTTCTTTTAATAGTGCAATTTGACCGTTTATTTGTTTTTTTTTTTTAAGTAGAGTCCTAACTGAAGCTTGAGTAAGATAATTCAACATCTTACGGAAAGTTTACATGTTAAATGCAGTGTGATATTTAAAGTGCATACCTAATGCAATTTAAGATATTTAGAATATGGGCCTATTGTAGCTTAAAATAAATAAATAATAATGCAGTTTTATTTGCATTAAAACCTAATAAGGGAAACTGATGTCACTGCCTAAAGTTTACGCGTCTTACTTAGATCAATATCTTAATAGATCTAACAAATCTGAGGGCTTACTCTAAACACTCTAATACTCTGCTTTTGCTGTGACTGGGACGATGAGAACTGAAAATTAAGTCTTCTACAATTTTGGCATGAGGGAAAAGTATGTCAACAGCTGAAATGAGCCTTGAATAACTAACATGGCATAGAGATATTTTGATACCCGAGAAAGTATGTCCTTTCTCGGGTATCGGCTACTTTTTTTTTTTTTTACGAAAATGACGAATTCCCATGGAAAAAATTACTTTCCGGGTATGTGATTCACTCCAAAATATTTTGATACTTGAGAAAGGACATAGGCTACTTTTTACTGCGAGAAAATGACGAAATCCCATGGAAAAAAATACATTCCGGGGAATGTGATTCACTCCAAAATATTTTACTATTACCAAACATTTGAATTATATTTGGACAAAATTGGCAGGCTTTACGAGAAAACCACGCATTCCAAAAAAACTATCTAACGCTGACGAAGTCGCGGGTAAAAGTAAAAGTGTGAAAATTTGTTACAAGATTTATCTATATCGGTTCAGCTAACCAAAAATCAACGGCCTTATTGCGAAGTTAAATATCTGCGTTTATGGGTTAGATTTTCATTTCGTCGTGTAGAGTACGACATTTGGGGCACAAAATGTCTTGGCACACCCACCTTCTTAAAGATTCAAATGCAAATAGCTGTATTAAATTTGCAATTCGGGTGCGATAACAGAGATTCGGCGCAAGGTGCGAAAAGGAAACGTTATACGTCTATATATTTAACATGTTAATCGATTCTATTTGTGTAGACCTTTTGTTGAATCCCCAGAGAATTAGTTTTAGCCTGAATTTAAACGAATAACAGTGAAGTTTAATTTTGTCTTGAGAACGGTATTCTATGTTCTATATCTATATCTATGGTTACTATTATGGGTCTTAGGAACCTGAAATAAATGAATTTTATTTATTACTCGCTGACTCAGCAGACGTCGTTCTGCCCTAAACCTTCCCTGGACTTCCACGAATATTTCAAGACCAAAAGTATTCAAATCGGTTCATCTGTTCTTGAGTTTTAGCGAGGCTAACGACAAGCATTCACATTTTTATATATAAGACTAGCGGACCCGGCAGACGTTGTCCTACCCGTTGCTTTTTTTTAAATTTCTGATCTTTTAAACCTTCCCTGGACTTCCACGAATATCTCAAGACCAAAATGATTGAAATCGGTTCAGCCGTTGTCGAGTTTTAGCGAGACTAACGAACAGCAATTCATTTTTATATATTAGACTAGTGGACCCCGCAGACGTTGGTCTGCCCTTAGCGATTTAAAAAAATTCTTATCTTTTAAACCTTACCTGGAGTTCCACGAATATTTTTAGACTATAATTATTTAAATCGATTCAGCCGTTCTCAAGTTTTAGCGAGACTAACGAACAGCAATTCATTTTTATATATTAGACTAGTGGACCCCGCAGACGTTGTTCTGCCATTAGCGATTTAAAAAAAATTCTTATCTTTTAAACCTTACCTGGAGTTCCACGAATATTTTTAGACTATAATTATTTAAATCGATTCAGCCGTTCTCAAGTTTTAGCGAGACTAACGAACAGCAATTCATTTTTATATATAACTAGCGGACTCTGCAGACGTCGTCCTGCCCGCTAATTTCTCACCGTTTAAACCTTCCCTGAACTTCTCCGGATAATTCAAAACCAAAATCATTCAAATCGGTTCAGCCGTTCTCGAGTTTTAGCGAGACTAACGAACAGCAATTAATTTTTATCTATAAGAGATTATTATTATTATTAAAACTTATTTACTAGCGATTAATTCTAATTAAGCCGTATGAAGTCAAAAGGGAATAGAGCTTTCGTTAGAACAATATATCACCAAACATTTACACCATCATTAATGTTTTTGCTACCTGACTGCCGAAAAGAGTTTAATCACTACATAGTATGAAGCAAAGTCGATTTTCGCGTCTGTCCCTATGTTTGTATGCACGTGCTTTTATCTTTTAAAGTACTTAACGGATTTCGATACAGTTCTTTTTAATAGATAGATTGATTCAAGAGGAAGGTTTATAAGTATGAAAATATTGAAAAAAATGCGATAACAGAGGGAAGGAAAATGTCTGCCGGGTAAACTGGTTATTTAAAAAATAAATATCGCAGACCAGTACAAACATGTTCAAGCCACAAAATTCGCATCTTTAATAATAAACCGTAATAATTAAAAAAAAAATACAGTTGGAAAATGCCTTAAAAGTTAAGACTCTAAATAGAGGTGGTGGAGGGATCGAAGCCGCGACCTCTTTTCACCAAACTGTTTATTAAAATTTGAAAGTGTGAGTGAAAATGGAAGGACATTTGTGAATACATTAGTTACTCAGCAAACGGTGGTTTTGTCTTTTGTAACTTATACCATACAAAGTAGCGATATATTAGTTTCCGAAACCCAGACAATAGTGTCTACCCTTGGCTTACCAAATACCGCTATAGCCTTATTATGTTTTTGAACGCATACATCAGCCTCTTATCGCGGAATAGTAATTTTCTTAAGCAGTCCACGAATGAAATGTTACTCAGCCTTTCTGCATGTAAATTGGTATCTAATTCATACAAAACTGTTTTGGAGCTGTTCATTCGGAGCTGTGATATTATTTGCCGTTGCCAGTAGAACTTACATAAAGTGTTGTGTGCAAAAGAAGTTGTTACTGTTAGGTACATTAGTCAATACAATTTACTATCATCTACTACCTACCTTATTACCGCCAAGTTTTAATATGACGACCACTTTGGTGTAATGGTCACGAAGTTGATTCTTAACTATGATGTCGCGGGTACGATCCCCGCTCTGCACAAACATCTGTGTGCATGAACATGTATGTTTGTACTGGTCTGGGGGTTATATGTATTTATTTAAATTTATTTGTAATACCACTGTTGATTCTGATATCTGTAGCACAAGTGCTTAAGTTACTATGGAGTTAGATCAATGTATGTGATGTTGTTGTGTGTTTATTTATTTATGGTTTTAGAGAGATGTAAAATATACCTATGGTTCAAGAAAAATTAAAAATATTCCTAACCTAAACATTTAACGTTCATTACTGTTGAATCGTACAATAAACAAAACAAAAGCTACACGTGAACCTTACAAACACATTTTGGTTCCAACGAAAAGCTTTTATATCTAAAAGTATTTTATTTAGATTTTTTCCGTCTGAAGTATAAAGCACATTTTGAAAGAAAGTAGTACCATTTATTACCTCATCTTTTATGGCCCGGAAAAACACGAAATCATTGCTTAGAAAGAAACACAAATCAAAGCCAAGAGTGACCCTCGTGAAACGTACAAAAAGTCGCCATAGGGATAATCTAGGTAAGACAATTTCCAGTGAAGCGGCGTCCTGCTAAAAGACAGGCGACTCCGCGGGGCGCGCTGATGGGGAGTTAGCAGGATCTCTTAATTTATAGCTGCGCATTTTTTCGTGGCCCAAGTCAGGGGTGGATGTCCAAACTGTGTTCTTAATAATTCCCTAAGTTTAAATAATAAAAAAATATTGCTACAGTTATTATCCCAGTAAGGTACTCTTGGTCGTAATTTCTGTTGATTATAAAATAAACGAACTCACAACTGTAGCTAACACCTTCGCGGTGAGAATGTAAGGTTTTTGTATGAACATCGAGTTTAAGAAAAACTATTGACACTGTTACTTAAACTAGGACAACACTTACTATGAAATATATCGTTTCATTTTGACAATTTGACGACCACTTTGGTGTAATGGTCAAGAAGTTGACTATTAACCAAGAGGTCGCGGGTTCCATCCCCGCACTGTACAAACATTTGTGTGCATGAACATGTCTGTTTGTACTGGTCTGGGTGTTTTATGTATTTATTTAAGTTTATTTGTAATACTACTGTTGATTCTGATACCTTTAACACAAATGCTTAAGCTACTAACCACGGAGTCAGATCAATGTGTGTGATGTTGTTGTTGTTGTATTTTCGTGGGTATACTGATTGATTGAAAGTCTTCCAAGATATAATTCCAGACTGGACAACTCTAAACATAAGATAACTCTAATGTTAGTGTTTAGTCTACTGTTGGTAGACTCATGTTCTCAGAAAAAAAATACTGAAAAATAAATTTATACGTTTCACAAATCCGCTATATCTCGTACCTTGCAGGCAGATCACAGTTATCTACCGACTCATAGTGGGTGAAATAATCTGATTTGTCCATTCCCGGTCGCACCGGTAACAAATGGCTGCGTTTCGATTAGCGGGATTACTTTTGTACTTACTCCCCGATCATCGCTTGTATTTTTATTCCTGAGTCAGGCTTCGAAGATAGATTAAATTGTAATGTGAGAAGCTTACTTATTTTTCTTATTTCGTTTATTTTATTGACGACCAATTTGGTGT
Organism: Pyrausta despicata; assembly: GCA_963921415.1. Taxonomy (NCBI): domain Eukaryota; kingdom Metazoa; phylum Arthropoda; class Insecta; order Lepidoptera; family Crambidae; genus Pyrausta; species Pyrausta despicata. Next base: position 1,451,482 of record OY992851.1, read on the forward strand.
GATGGTCAAGAAGTTGACTATTAACAAAGAGGTCGCGGGTTCGATCCCCGCACTGTACAAACATTTGTGTGCATGAACATGTCTGTTTGTACAGGTCTGAGTGTTATATGTATTTATTTAAGTTTATTTGTAAAACCACTGTTGATTCTGATATCTGTAACACAAGTGCTTTAACTACTTACCACGGCGTCAGATCAATGTGTGTGACGTTTTAGTATCTTTTTTTTATTTTCTTAATTAACGAAAACAACAGCTATACAATAGTTCATGTAGGGTTAATGTTACAATAATAGCATACTAGCATTAAGCGTTTCCACTGCTGAGTTTTACATGCTATGTCAAATAGACAATGCGAAAGAAAAGATAATACCTAACATGTAAAAATAAAGAAACACAGACAGGAACGGACAACAGCACGTCAGGATAAACACTGCAGTATCTTATGTACTTGTAATATGGTCTAGTTTACAACAAAAACATATAACCTGACGCGCCAGCGACCGCACTGCATCCATACTAAGGATTGCATCTATTTAAAAATTACAATAGGGAATATTCATGTTTTTCTTTTTTGTCTTAAATTAATAGTTTACTATTTTATAACATAGAAAAAAATATTAATGGGCTTCAAAATACTCTAGATATTTTTAAAAATGAAATTTAAAACTCTTAAATAAATTAAGCAGTTCAAACGCCGACATTTTGCGCGCGCTTTGCATGACGTCACATGACACGTCCAGTGGGTGTTTACCTTAGTGTTTACTGTGGACTTTTCAGTTAATTCGTAATTTTTACAATACAATGTCGTGTCAGATGACGTCACATTTCGTTCGACCTATAGTGGTGCGTTTTGGAAGTTTTAATTTCGCTCCCTTATTTTGCACTTTTTGAATATTATTTTATGGGTTTAAATGATAAGTAAATAAAAAAAATCTTTTCATTATAATATTACGATAATAAGTATTCGAGAAAAAAATATTTTAGGACATTTCAAATTTTATGCATATTCCCTATTATCCTTATGCTACACACTTAATTTCAAGAGAAGACGAATTCGTGTCAACTTCTCATTAAAGATATCTATTATGTGTCTGAAACTTGAGTTGCATTTGCTTGTTGCTCTGACAATAAAACCATTTCTACGGTAGTTAGTCCAACAATTGGGTACATCGAAAGTGCTCTTATGTCGAGTTCGTGATTTAATACATTTAAAAGGAAGTTAGCCTATTTTCTTTTTTTATTTATTATTTATATATGTTTATTATTAATTCCGAACAGGTACTTAAAAACATTTTTGAGTAAGACCACGCATTCATTGTTAAATTAAAAAGTTGGTAAAGGATTGTTGTAAAAATACAAACTCTAAAAATTTAAAGATGGATGCTGGGTACTTGTTTCAAGTTAATTTAATAGCATATATTTGATGATGATTTGGTAACGTTTATAATTACTCAGTCATTAGAAATTATAAACACACATACCTAATAAAGCTGTACGTACTCCACAAATTTTCTGTGTGCGCTCAATTTAAAAAAAAATTATCTTCCTAAATAGGGCTGCCCCTCGTCTTTTTCGGCTAAAAAACTTCAGCCGACAATTAACAAAAACGCCCCCAGCTATCGCTGGAGTATAAGCAGATCTATCCGGGTGTATCACAAATCCGGCGCATTTGTAACGCCGGGATTATCGGGTGCCCCGGGCAAAAACGGACCGGCTTCAACGGGATGTAGTGATGTGCCTAGTATTATATATCCCCACTTTAATATTATAAAAAACTAAAAAAACACGCTTTTATTGCTAACTAAAAAAGATAAAATAATTTCTGAGTGCACGTACAGTAGAGTAAAAAGCGTGGGGTGCACTTTATGACGTTTTCATACTTCCCTTTTTATAGTTGCCAATAATAGGATAATTTTCGCATACTACTTACTACTCGTATACCAAGTACCCCACACTTTTTAGTCTACTGTAATATAAATTCCGTGCACTCAGAAATTATTTTCTCTTTTTTAGTTAGCAATAAAAGCGTGTTTTTTTAGTTTTTTAAACTTTTTTTTTATTTTTATTTTTTTAGTTAATTAGGATAATGGAAAACTCTTATCAAATTATTGCATTGTCATCGGTACTTAATATGTGTGGGCGCGGACGGCCACTAGTCAATATTACCACTAATAAGTACTTTGCTAACAGATTCAGCTGCGTCTTCTCTAACACCTTTGATTACAGACTTATACTAAACTAGTATTTCTTTCACTTAAAAGTGCTATTATATTATAAGTAAATAAATAACGAATAAATATAGAACAACATCACATACATTGATTTGACTCCGTGGTAAGTAGCTTAAGCACTTGTGTTACAGATATCAGAATCAACAGTGGTATTACAAACAAACTTAAATAAATACGTTTAACACCCAGACATGTTCATGAACACAAATGTTTGTAGAGTGCGTGAATCGAAACCGAGACCTCTTGTTTTTAATTAAAAGTGCTATTATATTATAATCTAAATAAAAGAAAGCGCAATTGAGTAGAAGCTGCCGTTATCTTCACCTTTTAAAATTAAAAGGAAATTAATAGTTTGAATTCAACTTACAATCGCGGGACCATCGATTATGTGAAAGCGCTTCCCTACACAGGGGACACCCATTGGTGGGTATAAATATCCGACAATGATTCATGGTGCGTATTTTGAAAGTTTTTTGCTTGCTCAATTAATGGCGGACTGCGGCAAGACGCTCGCACCCGATAAAGACCCTTTTAGCTACGTGGATTGTTGAATAACCTGAGGGTCTACCGTGTACTTCATCGAGTCTCGACTCGAGATCAGTCGAGTAAGAAATACGCATTTTTTACTCGACTTACGAAGCTTTTTTAAAAAGTTTGCTGAGTCTATGTGATCACGGCCACGTACAGCGGCCTGCACGTCAGGCTACCCATTTTTGTTGCAAAATCGCCCGTATCACAAGCGCATAAGATATAGCAGAGTTCATTGTGACGTGCTGAACGCCTTACCTATTATTTGACCAGTTGATTGACTATTTTGAACACAAAAATAAGCATGAAAAGCGAAACCCATGTTTAGTGTGGTAAAAAACACTTGCAAGTTTTACAACGGATACGTGTATCTTTCTCAAGTCAATTATTACACAAATTGTCTGAAAAATTTACATTTTTATGTGCCTTTGCTTAGAGTATTTGTCTCAACGGCTTTTTTGGTTTACATATTGGTCTTATTTTACTTGTCTTGTATTTTTTATTCTAAGTAGTATTTTTTTAGCCAGCACAAGCGTTGACGGTTGTAGGATGTAAAATCAAAACACACTCAAAGAAAAAATGGACTGCCAAAGGCGGTACTCAAGTCCGCACTTCTCGCTAACCGGGCGACCCAATTGAGCTACCGTGACACTTACTCATCGGTCCGAATTTCTTTAAGTGCTCCTTAAGTTGTACGATGGTTGCATTCGAATTCAGGCACATCAACTTACAGAATATTACATATTGGTAAATAATTGATACTCGCAAGATGTGATAAGAGTTAAAGGCTTTTAACTTTAAAGACTGGTTGGTGTGCCCAAGTAGGTTGCGGTAATAAATATTACCGGTTTGCTTTAATGCAAGTACATTTGTGTATTAAATGCTTTTACAGCCTGCTGCGTTTCTTGGGGCAATTTTTACTGATTAACTAGCTGTCCCGGCAAACGTTGTTTTGCCATATAAATGTTTAAGGTGGACAACCCTTATCACTAAGAGGTATGAAAAATAGATGTTGGCCGATTCTCAGACCTACTCAATATGCTCACAAAATTTCATGAGAATCGGTCAAGCCGTTTCGGAGGAGTATGGCAACGAAAACAGTGACACGAGAATTTTATATATTAGATTGATATTTTGAAACAGTAAAGTGTCAAAACCTTATCGATCTTTCCAAATTGATTAAACTAGGCCAATAATAGTCAAGACGTTTTAGAAATTTGATTATATTGACATAAGTCAAACAAAATTAGATACTTGATTTTAAAATTTCGCGTTGCATTTTAAAACTCATTACTGGTTATCGGTTCTAAACACGATATATTTTAATGAGTATTAGGTACTCACAGCTCGACGTTTCAGCTGGATTGCACACAGCCGTGGTCACGAGCTGACTGGTGGCGCGCGGCGTCGTCTGCTCGGGGCGGCCGTAGTTTCCAGATCGGGTGGATCTCATTTTCATTATTAAAAATGTCAGTACAGTCACCGCGACAAACAACACTAACTGTATTACTTTGTGTCTTCTTAGGTAAACCTCGCGGTTTGCACTTATTAATTACTGGATTCCACGCTGATGACAATTTGAATCTGTCGTCCCGATTGAAATTTCTTTAATTATCACGCAACGAGGCATTTTTTAAATTTTTGCGGCCCATCCAGCTGCAACGGAGCGAGCGGACTGAACTTAGCGGCGACCAACCTTGACGTTTGGTCGGGGTTTTGGTCGGGGTTCGGACACGCGAAGTGCATGCATTTGCGTTATCTATGTAAATATATATCTGTGGATCTGACTTAAACTAACATAAAATGTATATCTTAAGTTACCAACGTTCTTCCTTTCATACAGTGAACACAGAACACATTTCTTCTTCTTCATCATCTTTCAATTACTTTTTGCTTTAGCGATTCCAGTCAGCTACATTTTGTTAGTAAAATTTGGTTCCAGGTTAAATAATAGCAGTACATTCGTACCCTCGTCCCGTATCGCTCGATCATCTGCCTGAGCCGCCCACAACTTTCCTAACCGTTCAGATCTAATTGGCCCCATCGATCCTTATTAAATTACTACACGCATAAGTACGGATAAGTTAACTAAGGGATCAGTTAACTAGCGCTCTTTTGGATTCTTTTACCCAGTTTTTGGGCTTAATTTAGTTTGGATGATATGTGAAGTTGTCCTAATAAGGTGCTGACGTGAGTATGGACTATGTTTTGCAAGTCTAATAAACAACAATAATGAATAAATACTAAAACACTGGTTTTCAACGGGTTTTACGCAACACAAACACTTTTTACAGGTAAAACTTAGTATTTACCTTCCCGACGTTTCGATCTGGTTGCACAGATCATGGTCGCGGGCGAACTGGAGGCTGGCGGCGTCGTCTACTCGGGCGCGTCGAGTTCCTTCCACCCGCATTTGTTAGATTATTACTACACTACATCTACTATTTAAAACAGTACAATGAATAAATAAATATAAAACAACATCACATAAATTGATCTGCCTCTGGTATGTTTGGTACGAGTAAGTAGCTTAAGCACTTGTATAACAGATATCAGAATCAACAGTGGTATTACAAATAAATTTAAATAAATACATTTAACACCCAGACCAGTTCAAAAACAAAATTACAGATATCAGAATCAACAGTGGTATTACAAATAAATTTAAATAAATACATTTAACACCCAGACCAGTTCAAAAACAAAATTACAGATATCAGAATCAACAGTGGTATTACAAATAAATTTAAATAAATACATTTAACACCCAGACCAGTTCAAAAACAAAATAACAGATATCAGAATCAACAGTGGTATTACAAATAAATTTAAATAAATACATTTAACACCCAGATCAGTTCAAAAACAAAATTACAGATATCAGAATCAACAGTGGTATTACAAATAAATTTAAATAAATACATTTAACACCCAGACCAGTTCAAAAACAAAATTACAGATATCAGAATCAACAGTGGTATTACAAATAAATTTAAATAAATACATTTAACACCCAGACCAGTTCAAAAACAGAAATGTGCGAGGATCGAACCCGCGACCTCTGGTCGTCAAAACATAAACATGCTAAGAAAGTGGATGTTATCTATGATATCAAAAAAAAATATGGTAACAAATGACGATGACATAGGTCTAATGAGATTGCAAAATAAATGTTCTTATTTACTTATGAGTTACTTACAAACTTATGAGGTACATATTTTCTTTTCCAGGGACTCGAGATATCTTTTATTTTTGTATATATGGGAGTCGATGCGTTAATTTGAAATTCGGTGTGTGAATGAACAACACTTTTAAATTTAAACGACCGCTTGGTGCAGAGGTCTACATGTCGGACTTCTAAAACCAAGGGTTCGATCCCCGCACACAACAAGCATTATGTGTGTATGGACATGTGTGTTTCTATGTATAATATGTATTTATTTACAAAAAAAAATATTTAAGTATGTTTATCCGTTGTCTAGCACCCATAACACAAGCCTTGTAGCTAGACTAGAGAATTGGTGTGATTGTTGTGAAAAATTTATTATTATTACAAACTACAAAATAGAGTGATGGCTACTGTTTTCAGCAACATGTACTCATAGTTTGCTTATAATTAAATTAGTATGTTACCATGAAAGCCTTTGTACGAACTGTTGAACCGACGCTAGGAACACACTGACGGAAACTTTGTTAAGGTCTGCACACACAATGCATGTTTGTTGTACCTTTGTAACTCTGCACATGAAACCCAGAAAACAAGACTCTAAATCTATAAGGTGCAGTTGTGTCAGCTTTCTTTACATGAGTTACAATAATGGCACATATACGATGTTATTCAAAGACAACCACTTTGGTGTAACGGTCGTGTAGTTGACTATTAACCAAGAGGTCGCGGGTTCGATCCCCGCACTGTACAAACGTGTGTGTGCATGAACATGTCTGTTTCTACTGGTCTGGGTGTGACACGTATTTATTTAAGTTTATTTGTAATACTACTGTTTATTCTGATATAACTGTAACACAAGTGCTTAAGCTACTCACCACGGAGTCAGATCAATGTATGTGATGTTGTTTGTATATTTATTATTTATTTATAACTTACAACTACTTAAAATATTTAACGGAAATATACAGAGTGGCGACGACAATTGACTTTCTGTATGTTACGCTTTCACGTCTTAATTACTAAACAGATTTGGGTGAAATTTGGTACATATAAAAATAATAATAATAAATATTTTACAACAATCACACCAATTCTCTACTCCCAAATTAAGCTACGAGGCTTGTGTTATGGGTACTCGACAACGGATAAACATACTTAAATACTTTTTTTTTGTAAATAAATACATATTATAAATAGAAAACACCCAGACCAGTACAAACACACATGTTCATGCACACATATGCTTGTACTGTGCGGGAATCGAACCCGCGACCCTTGGTTTTAGAAGTCCGACATGTAGACCACTGCACCAATCGGTCGTCTGCACATATACGAGTACATGGTCGTTAACATTCTGTGTGTCTAAAATTTCATCCAAATCTGTTCCGTGGTGTAGGCGTGAGAGCGTTACTGATAGAAATTCATTTGGCGTATTGTAGTCGCCAACCTGTATATGACATATAGTATATGTTATATGTCATATACCTTTGTATTGTGCCAAAAACACGGGGGTATTTAATCTACCTAATTGACGTTTGCTGCAAGAGCGCTGAAATGTCGAGATCTTAGTAATAGCCCTTTAAAATGTATTTAATATAACGAAATAAAATTAAAATTACGACCTTGTTATTTTTTATTTAAATCTCACTGACCATAGAGATCGATTTCCATCTGACGAAAGTGCCTTTAAGTTAATTTTCTTTTTTGACACTTAAAAGGCAACCTCTATACTCTATATAAATTCAGAAAATATATTTTTTCAATGATTAACAGACACTTTTTTTTCTTACTTTACAATTTTACTTTTACTCATCAATGAAAAATGTCGATTTACCTACGATAGCTTTCCGAGGAGGGTTGTGCCCACCGAAGCTGGGGTAATTCAGAATTACCTGTTGTGCCACGTCTTGGCACTCACTCTAATATGAAATTGCTATTGTTGATCGTGGAAAAAATGTTTGTTCCCCTTTCTTTACTGCTGTAGGGAGCTGCGATTATTCGCCCATTAAAAATATTAGACTAAACATTTTTCACGTAGGGGTCTTTAAGTTAATTCTGATTTGCTTGAAGTGTTTGTGTTTATAAGGGCTTCTGAATTTGGAGACGGTAAAAATGTATCTCTTTGGTTTTGTAAATAAGCTAGGGCATCCCTTATGTATAACAGATAGCTTAATATAAAGTTCCAAGCACGAGGCGATTTGAATATCGAACAGTAGGTATACGAAACCAATTCAGTACTTCATATTATTACTCCCAGTGAGACAGGATTGTTAGTGATATAAGTATTTAATAATAAATAAATTTAATAATTTAGATTTGAATAATCTAAGTAATGCGCAATCAATAACAAAATAAAGGACAATAAGGCGCTGCTTATGCTTAATAAAAATACTCGCCACAGGCGCTCACACTTTTGAACTGCTTAGAAGAGCCTTTTAAAAATCGCGCGAAAACTGAAATGAGCTATCATTTGAAGGGCTGGACATTTTTAAAATTAGAACGCGAGGCTATTTGCACTCGAGGCCGCACAAAGGCGCGTGTGCGTGCCTCTTATTGAAGACGCCTCGGGCGCCGCGGCCATTCAGCGGGTAACCGTAATGCCGAGCAAACTGGCTGGAAATAAAACGCGAGTTGCTTAAAAACTTTTTTCGGTTTACTTTTTTTTTGTTTTTGAATGAAAAGTTATGATGAACAAAATGTGGAATTCCACATTCAAACATTTTTCCATTATTGCGAGGTTCCTTGGGTAGTTATAAATTTCACCCTCAACTTATTCCTCCTAATTTTAACCATTTTTTGTTTTTTTTTTTCAGGTAAGTGAAACCTCATTTGTCCACCCCAAAAACTACTCTCGAGTAAGTACTGCACATTTCCTGACTATAAAAAAAACTATCAGGACCCAACTATGTTAACGAACTGAGGTAAGTTTGAACTGTTTGAAGTACCTTCAACACGAAAGTAATTGATATTCGTTATCTACCGTATCGGATACAGGGTGTATTCGTTGAGTGTGCACAGGATATGATTCCGAAACTATAAGAGATATCAAAAATGTTTATACTGATATCGAAAGTACATAACCTGATGTATAAAATGCCACTAAAACTTTTTTTCAACAAAACTCAAAGAAATTAAAAAAAAATGTTTTGAAACATTTAGTACATGTATCTTAGTAGATTTTAGTAAATATCAGTAATTACTTTTTTAAATAAGGTTTTATTGATTCAAAACATAATTTTACTACTCTACTACTCGCTAGATAATTCACTTTAGGACTGAGTTTAAATATTTAGATATCTCTTATAGTTACAACTGTACAGTAATTATTGCCTTTTTACTAAAATCATCCCAATGAATCATGTTAAGATTTTGGATGTTTGTAGTTTTATTTCAATAAATTATACTATTTTACTCACTACTTAATGCATGTGCTTTTAATATCAGTTTAAAAATTTTAGATATCTGTAAGGGAGTTTCGTAATAATCGGCTGTGAACACTTAACGAATACACCGTGTATATCCAAAATACGAGTATTATCTGTTATCATTTCATAGGTCGGCAGCTTACCGAAATGGAGTTATAAAAGTTATACAAACATAGCTTTTACAAAATAAACACATCGAGATTTTGTGTCAATATACTTTCCGGTCTACAATAAATCCCTATTCATTACATAACCACACTTGGTTTCTGATAACATAAAAACTACCGAAATACAATCGGCGATAGTATTCAATGATTCAGTAGGCCCTCTTATATTCCTACATCAGCTACAGTGTCAGCACGCGCGGGTGAAATACCGAAGTAGATCTGACTCACAAAAAAAAAGGTGGACTAGAAAGCCGTAAGGTGCGTCAAGACTATAAAACATGTTGTACAACTTGTGTTTTATGAATTTTTATTTACATTATTGTTTAACTTTGCAACATGTGACAGTATGTACATATTAGAATAACAATGTTCTGTAACAATGTTATATGACATTTTCGTAAGTCGCTCCTGCAGTGTTTCATATAACTTTGTTGAACTGTACATATAATTTAAATTGTTTTATTTTATTGTTTTATAACATGTTATATTATATACGCATCTGTATGCACCTATATGGCGTTGGCTCTGGGCATTCCTGCGGCTTTCTGTCGCTGCAACTTGCTTGTGATAGCACGACAACCATTGCCGCGCCTCAATCACTGACAGTCGCGTGTCGCTGCGACAGTAGGTAGTCCACCCTGAGTAAAAAGAACAAACCGTGAGTTTTTATGTCAAAAAAAAGTAAAACCATCATTTGTATAGTAGGTAATATAGTTTATTACCTACTATACAAATGATGTTTGTATAGGTAAAGTAAATCTGTATTTGTATATTTGCACGATGGTTAATTGTCTAACTAATTGGAGGGATACTACTGGACTATAGACTCCAACTACACCAAGCTATTCATCTCAAAAATTTAATTCAAATAAGTTATAATCTAATAGTTTTATGTGTATTCGTGCTAAGCGTTCACGTTACAAAATAAACATTTTTTTTTGAAGTAGAAAAATCAACTGTCCGACGCTGATCAACTGTATAATCCAGTTTGAGCGCACTGACCCTAACTGAATTATGTCGGCATACTGATGTTTTATCTCTTTTATCTACAAATGGTACAAAGAGCTTTTATTAGAGCTTTCCCACGACATAAAGACTATCAAATTACTGAGGTGGACGCATCTTGCAACGTCCCCCTCATGTTTGAACCCCTGGTACACACTACACCACATCAAGCTTCTTATTTTCATTGTAAAATCACCCCTATGACGTAAGCAAACGATACCGCCGTGATAAACTTGACGAGCGGCCGTGCGCACTCATGATGTTTGGAAAACATTCCAAAATCAACTTTAGTTCTGGAATAGTCGGTCTTTATTATTTTTAGGACACAGAATGTCAGACGAGTGACAAACACTACTTAGGTTCTGTACTAAATGTTAATAAATTACATCTGTGCTGTTTCTTGTATTGTACTGACGCGGTACAATTGTGTGTTATAAAGATAAATTAATTGTATAGAAACTTAGCCTAATTACATAAAAAAAAATATACAGAACCTGATGTAAAAATTAAATAAATGCTTACTACTATGTTAGTGATTGTACCTAAATTAAGCAAATATTTTGCTTGTATTTTAGGTATCTATTCTTATTATGTAGGTTAGTGCTTATGTGACAATTCAATAATAACACAATAACAATGATACATTATGAAGAAAGTGAAAGTTCGTTATTATATAATACATTATGTAACTTAAGGACTTATTATACAGGTATTAAGTTGGTAAATTAAAGTTATGCTATCTTTAAAAGATTTTCCGTGTCATCGTAAGATTTCCCCATGAGCCATTTTTGTAATCTTATTTTGCATAAATTTTTATTCATGGGGTAAATACATAGAGACATGTTTATCCTATTATAGAGAAAACTGCCTAGAAAACAAAAGAATTTACGGGTGAGTTCCCTATTGAATAGTTCCCTATTGAATAGTATACTTGGCTTAGATGTTGGTCCCGGTGAATATCGATAGATGTTAGTCGTTAAGCCTGGTCAGAGGCCCTCGGGCGGCTTAATAACATCTGACGGTAAGCTTGGTCACTTACCTTATAAAACCGCGTGGTGGAGTATCGCTCGGACCACCTCATAGTTGAGGTGAGGCCTGTGCCCAGTAGTGAGACGTACCTATATAGACTGATGATGATGATGACTTGGCTTTATAATCTGTTAATTATCATCGTCATAGTATAATTTATTGCACACCACATACATAAAATACTGTTTCAACTGAAATTATGGAAGTCACACCGAAAATTCTAAAGGATACAGTTTTACTATATACCCAACCACGGATCCCCATCACTCCCAAGTACCCTAAAATGACATACTAGGTCGCGTGCTCCACGGTAGGTATTTAACGGGTCACTACCCAGGTAAATATATCAGTGCAAACATTTTACCCACTTCAATGCATCACTGATATTTATATTTTCTGTTGGGGGGCAACCCTAACTTTGTGACCCGAATGTAATGACACAGAATATATACGAGTATAACCAGAAGGGAAACTGAAAACGAATTCTCGTAATGACATACGTCTTAAAAGGTTGCCCAAGCTAGTAGGCTCTGCGAGACGTCCGTCAAGCACGCGCTTGTTTTCGTGTGTGTGTTGTCGTTCATTTGTGATTTGCTTCTATTCTGCTACACGCACACACACGTGCACACGCTCACACACACACACACACACACACACACACACACACACACACACACACACACACACACACACACACACACACACACACACATACACACACACACACACACATACACACACACACACACACACACACACACACACACAGAATAAGTCACCTTATAAAAGAATAAAAAATTAAGAAAGAAAAACATGTTCATCATACTGCCTGTTAAAAAAAATGTTAAAAAAAACTTTATTATTATTACTACTGCTGTCGCTTCTATTATACTGTGATAATGATTTGAGCAAGTATTTATTCAAATCCCACGTTTTAATTTGGTGGGACGTGAGGTGTTACACTTTATTGTTTTTATTATAATCACTGAACCCTGAAATTACGCTGTAAATATTAAAAAGGTAATTTAGGGGTGGTAGAATTCTCATTGTTTTAAAGTTGGTAGGTACGAAGAAGTTAATCGCTTAGCAAAGATAATGGAAGCCTTAGTAACTTAATGATTCAATTTGATCGTTGGTCATTCTTATTTTAAAAATAAAATAAAATTGAATAAAAAGTGCACTTGTTTAGCGTAATTTATAATTTAGGTATTTAAAGGATTTTGTTAATAAATAAATTTTAATTACTCAACTTTCCAGTCAATTACAGTTCAGTGCAGCGTTACGTAAAATGGAACTGTTATTGCTCATAGTTCCGCAAAGTTCATACCATGAGACCGTTAAAATACTTAGACAATGCCTTCAACTGAACCCTAATGATAGTTATTACTGCAAAACGGGTCTAAAACAAGCCAATTAGAGTAATATCAAACTTTGCATTTGCGACATTCACACAAAGAGAACAAATTTCGTGAAGTTTACGTCAAGGGTCGTGTTTGTATCGATAGATAGCTAAAGAACACTTTATTGCACACCACAAACAGTAATACAAAATCAACCCACAAAAAAGATGCACAATTTAGGCGTTCTTATCGCTAAAAGCGATATCTTCCAGACGACCTTTGTGTTAAGGATATTGTTATTTACAGGAGGAGGGAGTTTGGTGGAAAATATAATATTAATATTACTATAATATTATGAACGTTAACGGACATTGGGAAGTGGCTAAAAATTATCTTGCATGTTTTGATTACAAATAAACAAGCAAACACTGGGAAAGATGAAAGTAAATAAATTTTTGTATCCTTTTTTTTTTGTTTATTTTTTTATACTTTTATCAGGTTAGTTGTATGTATTATATTATTTTAAGGTATTTTTTTATTTATAATCCTTCTGTTACAAATCTTTAAAAAAAAACTTGAAAAAAATGTTATATTTCGTGCTATTTAAAATCCGATACATCTCAACTGTCGACAGCTACATCACTAGCTTGTTCCCGCTAATGATCAGCTGTAGCTAATGTCAGTTGCTTGTCCGACACATTATTGTGCTATCGAAGCTTAAACAAGCTGCTACCCGCTCGCGTGCTGTAGCAATCTCGTTGACATTCCCTACGAGTATACTGGCCGGCCAGTGGCGCTCGTTTTAAGTTAGCCTTTGGAATCGTTCGTAGCTTGTCACTCTCAAGTTATTTATGTGATGCTTAATAAGTTTAGCACATCGAGACACTCAGATTTAGTTTTGTCAGTCTTGGTCTTGAATCGAGAGCAAATCTATCTCAAATGAAAATCAAAAAATATAAATGTTATGCCTTTTGGTCTTACGCCTGATGATCAATAAGCATTAGAGAGTTACCTGCTTGAATAAAATTGTGCTTCCTAAGGCAATAAATATTTTGCTACTTCAACTTCCAGAACTAGCAAATGCTTAGTAAATGTGGCAATATAAAAAAAACTGATATTCTTTAACGAAAAAAAAACCAATTGCCTTTCCGTGGTTTTTTGTATTGTGAATATCATACTTAACCTTTAATTGCCGAGGTTGTGTCTCCGAGACACTTACCGATGCTTTATCATTGATCAAAACATATCCTGACATCTAATAATAATAGAAGTAATTTAAAAACGTAATATAACACATACCATCAAAATGAATTGTATACTTGCCATTATATCTCCTAAGCCGATACATTATTATAACCGTGCAATTTAGATGCTAATGTAGTGTTAATTACGCTCATACCTGAAAATGACAATACGCTAATCGAATTATTGTGTACTTACATGAACAGATTGCACACATAATTGAGTTGTAGTTTGTTGAACAACACGAGGCATTTTAAGTCAAAACGAAATGTAGGATTTTTGACGTCAAAATAAGTTAAGTTGTTAAGTTGGTTAAAAGTAGTCGAGTTAATAAAGGTGATAATTTCATCCTTTAAAAGACATAAGGACTATCTGTTTATTCCTGAATTCTTTTTAAACTTTTTAACATGTCTAAAAAAATTTTTTCACTTTGTAATTTGCATGATTTAATTTAATTCTAGGTATCCATCTGTATGTAGTTTTCATTTGTATTTGCTTATATCTACATAGTGTATATGCTTCGAAATACTACTCCACCCAAACAATATTTCCTCCCTCCATCAAAAGCCGTTTTACATGAAAAAGGAGTACCAAGATCCAATAAAGGATTGCAAATGAGCCTCTCAAAGCTTTCTTCCCTTTAATTACAAGGAAATTCAGTGTCCGAATTCCTGGAATCCGTAATTACCCCAGACTGGAATCTCGGCTAGTAATGGCGGCCCTTTTTTGTGTCGTTAGGCCAGTAATATGATATATTTAGCGAAGAAACGTGAAAGGAAAAGAATGCGGAGGTTTTTTTACGAACATCGCAGGAGAAAATGCAGTGTAGTTCGTACTAGAGAGTGTGTGAGGAGTAGGTAGTAAAAATGTCATATTTTTTTTTACTATCGCCGTTTTTTGAGAAATTTTTCATACGAGTAGCTACCAATGTGTTGGTCATAGTCAACTAATTCAGTTAGGGTAATTAATATATATCTTTTCGCTAACTTTTAGTAGGTGAATTTAAATTGATAATTTGTCTATCAGACTCTATAACTCGTTACAGTTGGCGGCTTGTTTTACCACTTGTTTTTTTTCAAAATATTGGGTCTATGAAATATTCAGGGACTACATTATAAAAAACATGGTCTATCCATTGTGTTTATTGTTAAAATTGGGTGTTTAATGATAATGTATAGTTTTTTTTTGCGGTAAACTAACCCAGCAGGTACCTATAGTTAAACAAAGTTGTAATGTACTCTGTTCTATTTCAAAGTTACAATTAGTTTCTAACAATTAATTTCCCAAGCTTACCTCAGAAGCCGCTCTACTCTACAGTAATAAAAATCTACTCAACATATTCAATGATGAATATGACCGGCTTCCCGCGGAAGGACATTTTATCTTTGAATCACGATCAGAAGGTCCAAACAGTAAAACGTCCAACTGCGCGAAACGTCCAATGATCAGTTAATCTAAATTTAAATGTTGACTTTAACATAACTGTCAATAAAAACTCAAGGTTTTCGCACTCCGCCAAAATCAGCTATCGTCTGCAAAATCACGATACAATCGACGCATAACGCACGCCGCCCGCCCTACGCTACCCGTACCTCACGGAAGCATGCGAGCCGCCACGTTTGCGGATGGCACAGCGGTCTTATTCAGTACGATTCAGCTTCAGTACTGCGCTTGACGCTGTCGGTGACGCACCTCTGCGCCGCGTCGCTGTAACCCCGATGTCGGTGAAGTATCGTTGAACTGATTTTGGATAGTTTGCGGTTCACCACCGGTGAGTTCGGGTTGAATTTTGACGTGTAGGGTTCGAGTATCGGTGTTCAGTGAAAACTTGATTAATGAAACCGAGCGTGAGTAGTTTTTGTACGTGAAGTTTTGTTGGTATGCGGTATTTGATAATGTTATGTGGATTAATTAATTACGGTCTATCTAGTGAGGGATCTGTGAACTTGACGATTATTTTATGCAAGTAGCTTTATGGCGTTCAATACAAATATTTAGTACCTACAATACAAATTACGTTATACTTTACGTTTTGCTTGCTAAAGGCATTTTTTGAAATGGATTAATTGGCCATGATTTTTATTTAATTAACGAAAGTTCTGTATATAATGGATGACCTTTCATCATGAATGTCCTTTAACAGGAGACCACTGCTGTAATTTGAGGATCAATAGTAAGTTTCAAATGAACTATGGTTTTGATATTTTTATCTTTATTTTGGGTGTTCAAAAATATGCAAGATGACGCAGATTTAATGAAATCTTATAAAACATGTCATGTTTTTAAAAGCTTCATGCTGTAAATTTTATCCTCATTAATCGCATGCAAAACATTACCTGACTAATGCATTGCTCTGGGTCTTAAGTAACGAAAGGAAAACTGCGTTTCATCAATCAGTCTAAATATATTTCCTCCTTTTCTCAACAATCCACTGATCAAAATGGATCATAAACGGAAAAGCGTGTTGCATCACGTACCTCATATGTTCTTTTAATCAAACTAAAACCCACCCGAGAATCGAACCTGGATCAATCATCGGAAAGAGCCGTGCTTAACACCTTAACATCCCACTTCTTTTTACGGGCCGTTTCTACCGTTTATATGTGTTTCCGGGTTCCGTACGGAATACGGAATGTTATAGTACACAGATGGAGGTCATTCTAGTGGATAGTGCGTTTAAGCAAATTATTTCAAATTTTATCAAATTAACCTTTGATACGTCAAACTTGAGTATTTGGCAAGCAATTTACACCTAACACACATCTGTTTCTGTACCTTAAAGACAATTTATGCTTCGTTTTTTCATTCGATGACAAGTTAAAAAATCTACAATTTTAGCTTTAAATGCTAGTCAAAAGAATTGAAAAACAAATTGATTTAATGAAGTTTGAGAAATTGGCCTCATTTGTAACAGAGCTGTGGCCTATCGTTTATCAATTGTTTCATTCTTTAAAAAAAAACGTTTATTGTTTTAAACTTAATGCCTGAATATTATCTTAAGTAGGTACCTAAATCTAGATTCAAAAACCACTTTAAATAAACTCCCTACGTGTTTTCTTACACAAACTTCACGAATTTCCAGCTAATACTCGTAGCTTATTGTTTCTTAGGCTCCAAGCTAAGCAGGCTGAATTTATGAAAATTAAACCAGTGCGCGTTTCCCGCAGAATTACCTTAAGAAGCACAATTACTCTGAGTGCCAAAGTTGTGGAGGGCGAAGTCAATAAAAAAAAACGTATTGAATGCAACGGAACGCAAAGTGGAGAGATTCAGTGCAGTAAAGTTTGCGCTTATTGGATGCACTAGTAAATACTATTACTACTATACAGTATAGATGGGATTGGCATAAAGTTAGCTTTTTCTAGTTTCGTAACACAATGTATTGCACATGATATTTTGTAAGTTACATGGCCCTTTCAATCGGACGAAACATCCATAGATACTATTAATTAAGCAAGTGAAATGATCTAACTTCAATCCTGGATACATATTTTGGGTTGTAATCTAGCGCATACGTATACTTGTCTCATCATATTTAATTACCTAACCTGATTGTAACCTGTTTTGTGTCTATATAGTAAATATATAGAAAAAATATATGTGAGGCCTAATCAGTTAAGTCATAAGTCCTCGAACATATACCGTGTGTAAGTAGTTACTTTAATTGAAGGCTGTCTGAATACTCTGTGAAATTTACATGCGCATGATATTTATATAGAATAAAATGTCGAGAAATGTTGTGCACTTGCCTACTAGAGGTATTATCCAGAAAAAACAACCTAAGAACCACTGTGATAAAATTATCTTTTGAATAAAAAAAAGAAATCGATCCATCCTTTCGGGAGTTACGATGCTACAGACAGACACACAAACAGAAATGTGGTTAAACTTATTACACCCTTCTTTTACGTCGGGAGTTCACAACACCAAACATAAAGTATGTAGCGTTATACACGTTAATGTCACGGTTCCATGTTTATTGCACTTTATAAAACAACACCCAGTTTTATGGATTATAAATTTAATTAGCGTATGTTGGACGATCCTGTTTATTGCTACGCATTGTTTCCGAGCGAACCCAAAAACTGTTTATGGGACTTTGAATTTGTAGCCACATGACAATTTATAACGTAGTAGATAAGCAACAAAAGAGGGTTTAAATGAGCGTGTTAAATAACAATCTAACAGTTAAAAGAGCTATTAAAATAAAGAAAAGCACTGGTATGTAATTAAAACTTAAATTTAATTCAGTACAAAATTGATTAAAAGCCTTTCTTTACTGCATACTAAACTTCGGGGACACATTGCATGATAATTTTTCTCGATCTTGAGCGACAGCCTCCAAACGATAAAACTCAATAGGTAATTTCATAGAAAACGCACAAATAAATCTTATTCAAACCTTCAAGAAGCAGTCAAGTTTATTACTTAGTTTTCAGCTATAAGCAAACCGATAACATCCAATTGACAGTTGATTACAAAAATAAAAAAGTTAACAAACCTTTTAAATATTTTTTCATGCAACTGCAAGTTGGTAACACACTAAATTACGACCACTTTGGTGTAATGGTCAAGATGTTAACTTTCCGGTCGAGGAGTTCGATGCCCGCACTGTACAAACTTGTACATTGACATGTCAGTTTGTACTGGTCTGGGTGTTATATGTATTTACCTATTTAAGTATATTTGTAAAATACCACTATTGATTCTGATATCTGTAACACAAGTGCTTACGCTACTTACCACGGAGTCAGATCAATGTATGTGATGTTGTTGTAAATTTATAATAATAAAAGAAATAAGTTAGGTTCAGTTCCTAGCATCTATCTTTTTTTGATTAGCCCCACCCTAAGGGTAGAGCTTAGAACAGTCAGCGACACTAATATAGAAGCGCTTTAGTATCATGTTAAAATAATATTTACCCGCTACTTGTCAACCTGTTGAAAAAAGTCAGACTTGATATTTTGACATGGTACTAAAGTTTCACTACATTTTTGACGCTGACAGTAGGCTGACAAACATTTGATACCATCACCACCCTGGGATTGTATCCTATCTCAGATACACGTAGTTGTGTGTGCAAATAAGTAGACACATACAGCCCAGTCGAGCCCACCGAAGTGGCTGGCTATTTGCTTTGGAAAGCGACGCCCGACCGCGCGCGCCCGTCGGGTGAAATTAGAACGGGACCGCGGAACTTAGTTTTGGCTCTAGTTTGCGATCAAACAAGGTTTTAGAAGGTTTGAAAAGACGTTCCACCACGGAACGTCTTTTACGCTTACTTATGTTATGTCAGAAAATATCGACGACCACATTGGTGTAATGGTCAAGAAGTTGTCTTTTAACAAGAGGTTAGATCCTCGCACTGTACAAACATTTGTGTGACATGACGTGAACATATCTGTTTGTACTGGTCTATGTGTTGTATGTATTTATTAAAGTTTATTTGTAATACCACTGTTGATTCTGATATTTGTAACACAAACGCTTAAGCTACTTACAACGAGTAAGATCAATGTGCGTGATGTAGTATGTAATGTATAAAAGTTGCAGTTAAGAGTTTGACTATAAAAATTTAAAAGAAAACTCAGTAAATTTAATATTTATGGGCTTATTTTAACAATCATAATAAATTAATTATTCCAAATCTCAATCGATACAATGGTATGGCATTATAACAAACGAGGTTTAACGTGACTTTGGTGGATTTAAGTTCATTGTACATCACACTGTTCTCGTGAAAACTGTTGTCTTGTAAAATGTAACATTTGTGCGTCTCTTTTGTTTCGCTTCACCGCCTATATTTTTAATGTGAAAAATGATAATTTTTAATCAAGTTTGACAGATGACACCGAGTCCAGGCCAGTCACATCCGATTAGCTCTCGCATCAAAACTAGGGGGCGTAAATAAGCCTTACATTAAGCAGAGGCATTAAGCAGCCTCGTCTGCTGACCCTGCTTATCATGCCGGCCAGAGCCAACTTTAATCATTTTAATTAATTTCACAGTTAAAGGAATGGCACGCCTAACAAAATTGCCAAGTTTCACATCTTGGGGTGGAATTGGCCCGAATTAGTTTAAGGTTTGGGGCTCTGACATTTGCATAGCCGATTAATTTTGGAGGATTTCTGAAATCAAAATTAAAATTGTATCAAGGTGGCTGTTTTATCAAATTCAAGAACAAAATTGAATTTAATAAAAATATGGAAGTAGTCCAAAATTTTGTAGGTATCAAACTTTGCTCTCGTATTATCACTGAAAATCCAAACAAAGTTAACTGATTTGAAGTACCTATTATCACAACATTACTAAATATGAAAACGATAACTTGGCATCGTACCAAATTTATTTCAAATAGCTTTGTTATTTTTAAATTATTTCAAAAACTCTTCTTTGCTAGTTTTAATTTATTTACTACTTACCGGGTATGCTAGACTACTTTAATTATTTCCATAATAGAAGCACAAAGACAGGGAAACGATAAATTTTTAATATCTTCATAAACAGAGTTCATTTAGTCCCTTTGACTAAGAGTACCCATACATTGTGAACGGAAAACATAGAAGCATCTTTCATCTTTAATTTTAAATTAATAGAGACAAGACTACTAACCTTTATAAGTTTCATTTAATAATTTGAAGCGTTTTTGCTCGTTAGATCTGAGTTTCTTAAGCACGGGTTGTTCTTAAGAAACATTTATAGGGTAACATCACATACATTGGTCTGATTTCTATGTTAGACTAACGTAACTTAAGCACTAACTTAATTTAAATACTTAAGCACTTCTGGTATAGAAATCAGATGTAACAAAGGTACCAGTAACAACATAAAAATTGGTTTCCTGCATTGTCTCCGTACGGGGATCGAACCAAGGACCTCATAGGTGGCGATACCTTGAAACCGGTACTCAACCAACTACACCACGGTGGTTGTCATTCGTTTTTGCAGCTGGCTTCAATTTGCTTTATACAGTAACAATACCTATTCGAGTAATTAAAAAATATATATGGTAATTTTTCATTACCTATTTCTTATTTGTCGTTCACAATATGACAAAAAACTTTTTTTTTATTATGCTCTCGTACCCACCCACTGCTGGGTTACTTTTATAAAGGTAAAAATATATAATGTTAGGCATTCATAAAATAATCTTCTACTTATATATAAAAATAATTTGCTGTTTGTTAGTCTCGTTAAAACTCGGGAATGACTGAACCGATTTGCCTAATTTTAGTCTTGAAATATTCATGGAAGTCCTGGGATTTTTTAAAAGATTAGAAAATCAAAAAAACAACGGGCAGGACAATGTCTGCCAGGTCCGCAAGTTTTAAATAAATATCACACTAAATTCTTCTACGCTACTCTCGTTCGCAGTGCTTGTCCACTGCAGTGGATTATGGTGTAAGCTTACGCGTTAAATATGAAGGACGGTGGCCATTTCCCTTTGAGGTCTTTGTGTAATTAATTTACGGCTGGTATTGCTTTATGATAGTGGATGTAAGATCGCAATAAGAGGCTTAATATAAAAAATATATTATTTATATTTACCATTCTGTGAGAATTACCCGTCGTAGGTACTTAGGTACTACTAACGTCGATGAGTTTTAATGTTTAAATACATTGATTAGACTTCGTCGTCGGTGTAGTGGCAAAGTTTTCGCCTTACATTCGAGAGGTCCTGGGTTCAAATACCAGGTCGAGACAAAATTGTTTCTGAGATTTTCTGTTATGAATTTCTCAAAAACAGCTCGGAGTCGAGAAGTTGGCGGTGTTACAGCCCCGTGCCTCGGAAAGCACTTTAAGAATGACTTTAAGCCGTTGGTCCTGCGCCTGATCTCTCTCCGGTCATGTCGTTTTGCCGTCTCACCGAACTTTGAGAGTGATGGAACAGTGAGTGCACCTGTGTATTGCGCTCACACGTGTGCACTATAATATCTCTTGCGTAGTTGGCTGATCTCATTTGAGATTGGCCGCCGTGGTCAAAATCGGTCAGAAGGACTATATACATTTATTAGGTATACATAAAAAGTAGGTATTC
The DNA here is from genome assembly GCA_963921415.1 of Pyrausta despicata. Lineage (NCBI taxonomy): Eukaryota > Metazoa > Arthropoda > Insecta > Lepidoptera > Crambidae > Pyrausta > Pyrausta despicata. Next base: position 1,473,656 of record OY992851.1, read on the forward strand.
AATTTCACATTTTACTAATGTTTTTGTAAAACCTACGAATCCAAATTATCTTCTATTGAAAGATACCTAAGATACATAAATTACAATCATAGATTTGTTTCACGCCTTTGACATTTAAAGAAGTAATATTACGTTCACGTCTTAGTGTAGGAATTTTCCAAAAAGTCTATCCTACCATGTTTCAGAAACTGTACCACAATTTTTTTTTATTTTACGATGGAGCGAGCTCATCTAGAAGATGCCTGTTCACTCTAGCTTTGAAGATTCCTAGGTTGTAATGGCAGGGAAACACTGACGCAGGTAGTGACAATCTAAAACTAATTAAAACAATATCCGACAAAAAGATAACATGTAAAGACAACAGCACATCATGCTACGAATTTCATCGCCCCTATAAATAAATAAAATAATATTAATTTACTTTTGTAAATAGACTTACAAGTAGCACTTTTACACGACCCAACATATATATTAACCCTACCACCGCTTCGAGACAATTGACGACCGTCTGGTGCAGTGGTCTACATGTCGGACTTCAAAACCAAGGGTCGCGGGTTCGATTCCCGCACAGTACAAGCATATGTGTGCATGAAAATGTGTGTTTGTACTGTTCTGGGTGTTTTCTATGTATAATATGTATTTTTTTACAAAAAAAAGTATTTAAGTATGTTTATCCGTTGTCAAGTACCCATAACACAAGCCTCGTAGCTTTGGGACTAGAGAATTGGTGTGATTGTTGTGAAATATTTATATTTATTTTTAGTATGGTCAATATTTTTGACGAATTTCGTGTTTAGTAGTAAAGGCCTCTGTTTAACAAACAGATTCCAATAAGCCTAATACACACTTATCTCATACGATCCTCCCCGTTTATTGACGCAATCAGCTACCCAATAAAACAAGGGTTTATTGAAAACTCAACAAATCGGAAGTTACAGCCGAAAAGATTTACGGCCGTTACGGGCAAATCACGCAACTGTAAAGTTTAGCTTTCATAGCTCCGGGCTCGAGCTGGCTCGCCTATAAATCCATAGTCTAGCCACATGGAAGATAGATAAGCCAGTCGTGTGCGAACGAAAATATTTGAGTGAGACTGATGGATATTTTATTTCTTGAAATATGGCGCCTTCTTGTTAACTTGACAAGTCTATGAGTTACTACGCAACGGTAACTTGTTTACATTAAACGCGCACATTAAAGTTGTGGTGCATGTATAAAATAAAAAAATATATATAAAAAATGAGACGCCGAAATGTATGTTTCGTCACTTCATGACTACTTACTGACCGAAAAAAAAAAACAATGGGCAGGAAAACGTCAGCGGGGTTCCCTAGTGTCTCATTAATAAGCGTCACAAAAGCCTTATTCATATCATCTTTGTCCATGTTACTTTATATAATGCTTTAAAAACTATATTATACACCCTCAAGTTTTTCTCGTAATTTCGGAAGACATCACAGCTTTTACATAAAAAAGGGAGTCTTAATTATCTCATCGTATTTTAGTATCTTTTCACCTGGCTGATCTCTTTGGGCTACATCCCGTAGTCTATACAAAATTTAACTGCTTACAATATTGCGTTTTATAGGTCGTCAAAACGCACCAAGCGCCGTGTGTAGCGCGCCTTACTCTAATGCCGATTTGATTGCAGTTTGATGTTTTAATTAACGATCTCAATTTAATACGTCTTAATTACAATGAGCCCATATTTCATTTGAATCTGACATTTTATTGCGCTGTTTGGTCAGCGCCTAGGCTGTAGGTAAATTGAAATTATTTACTTGGTAGCTTGTTTATCATATAAATTCTCGTTTATATATGTTTGTTAAATTGTTATTTGTATTGGTATTTGTGTGTGTAAAAGTGTTTACAAAACCCCAAATGCTGACTGAGTAAAAAATGACCACAATAATCAATCGCGTTTTTTATAGCATTTGAGCAATAGTAACCGAAACAATACCGTAACTTTTTCATGATATAAAATTATTTCAATCATTTCTATTTTGTTTGGGAGACAAGTTAAAGAGTATTTTCTAAACATCTACAATTTATATCTAACAAGCACGTAATATTTGTCAAATTGTCCTTTAAAAGGTCACTGCAGTCCCACTACAGGAATGAACTGTCTCTCCTGTCTCAGTGATATTGTGTTCTTACCACCACTGTTTGGGACGACCCTTATTATGTATATGTCATAATATATGTCTATGATTTTTTATGTATTTTTATTTTATTTTATGTAAGTAATTAGTTTGTATGTTTATAAATTTATCTTAGAACGTCAATAACTTGAGTTCAATAGTTTGTTTTTCCTTTTTACTTTATGTGCACCGTCTGAATTTTCTCTGCTCGGACCCATGGTTGACTGGTAGAGAAGGCCTTCGGCATTAAGTCCACCATTGTACACATGTTTGTGCAGAACTTAAATAAATAAATTCAGTTTTGAATAAACAAAAGTTACATAAAAGCTATGTTTTTAAAGCCCAAGATTGTTACCGGTCATTTTCTAAATGGACCTGAGCCGTGATGTTCGCGAAACAACGAGTTTTTCCGAGTGCTCCACTCAACCGAATTCCGTGTAATTGGAGGCTCCTCTCTGAAGGGTGAAAGGCTAGGCATTTCTTGGAAATATTTGTGGGAGTCAAGGAGCTGAAAGCTTCGGGTTGAATATTCTAAAATTACCAAATGGCTGAATAAGTTGGAATAATACGTATGAGAGTTTAGGTGCATTGATGAGGATGGTAAAATATGTTATCACTCATTTGGAACAGAGGGTAACACCCTTTATAGCACCCGTTATAGGTAAATTTTTATAACCTTAAAATAGCGAGATTCTTTACTACAATATTTCTTAGTAAGGCGGTCTAACACGATAGAGGGCTAACTGTGCGATTTGACATCTCCTATCAACTAAAAATGCACACCCTTCGAAATATTGCAAACGATTTGGTAGTTTCTAAGCAAAATTCAACCCAAACGTCACAAGTAATTAAGTGTGTTATATTATTGTTCCATTAATAAGAAACAATATTTAACAATCCAGTTTCGAATTATATAGCCAAAATGTTCCTGACTTACTTTCCAAAAACTTTAAGTGCTGTGTGAGACATCTATAACACTGAATGACATAAAAGTGCAGTGAAATGACGATATAAGACCACACACCAACAAAATGGCGTCGTACAGTCATCAGGAGACGCAGTCAAGCCCTGCAAAAGAAATTCCCAGGTAAGTTATAGAGTATATAAGCTACAGAGTTAAATAAATATTACGACCACTTTGGTGTAATGGTTAAAAAGTTGACTATAAGACCGGTAGGGCGCGGGGGTTCCATCCCCGCACTGTACAAACATTTGCGTGTATGAGCATGTCTGTTTGTACAGGTCTGGTATTTATTTAAGTTTATTACTAATAGCACTGTTGATTCTGATGTCTGTAACACAAGTGCTAAAGCTACTTACTACGGAGTCAGATGAATTTATGTGATGTTGTTTATATTTAAAAAAAATAGTAAGTTATAGGCTTCCTACCACTTACCTAATAATAAATCAAATCGTTCCACTTTAATCAGTCTAAAAGGTTATTACTGGCTGGCTGCGTATAAAGTACAGTGAAGTAAAGTAGAGGCTTCCTGTCTTTGTTAAAATATCGCCCTTATCACAAGCGCAAAAGATACGGCAGTGTAACGTTCTGGCTGTACCTACTGACTAGTGATAATACACCAAGGCCACTAATATATATTGTTAAAAAATATTTTGGTAAAAGAACCAGACAATGGATTATACCTACTTTACATAACGAGCTGGAAATACTCGTATATTAAATGATGTGTTGTCCAAAAATCACTTAAAACCTAAACTAAAGAAACAATATCTGTCCTTTTGTCCCTAAGATTGTAATAAAAACTGTAAATGTTAAATAATATAAGTTACCTACATTTATAATATCAGCGGATTACATAAGTATATAATAATGTTACATTTAAATCAAAAGATGGGCACGAGAACGTCTGCGGACAAACTGCTCAGCAATTTGGCAGTTAAGCATTAAGTAAAATAATGTAACTCACTAAAATATTAATAAATAAATAAAAATTGTGTCACTGAAAGACAAAAAACTACATTGACTCATTTTGTTCCTGAATAGTACCCCGTTAATCCATATCCAAACATTCAGTCTATCTTGAATACTTAATAGGTCACCTTATGCAGCTGTAAGCAGAATGGGGGTATACGTCAGACCACTTTGGCGGCGACCGGAGAACTCCTGAGCCATTCTGCCGCCCTGGTACTTGAAATACGGCTTCAGATAGATTGTATTCGATACAAACTCTGACCAATTTGGTAATTTGATGCCAGATTCGTGCCATATGTGTACATGTGGTGGATTATCACAGACGTTATACAGCACAGGTACTTCAGTTGCGAGTATTTTGCACACAAACTGATTATTTATGTAACATTGTAAAGTGCGATATCTAGCAAAGATAGTATCATACTTCATGTGTGAAATTTATTTTTGCTATTTGTTAATACAAATATGCACGACGACGACAAGATTAACAATAGGCTAGATAACACCACCAGTCGTTGTATGGGAATACAAAATCGTGACGTCACGGTTGTGTATCAGAAATCGGAGTCAATTGAACGAATGTTTAATTAATTTTGTGTGTTACAAATTGGTTTATACAGCTTTTTGGAAATAAACTGGTTGTATTAACTTCAGAGGTGCTATGTTTTTTAAACGCCTTGGTCTGAAAATATTTAAGAAGTTGTCATCATGCCTATTAAACGTACGTATATCTAAAATACTTTCGAAGAATAGGTTTGTCAGACGGACACGTATTGATTCGACAGCTTATCACACAACAGATAGTTTCGTCAAACTTACAAAAGATAATTTGACACATGATTGACGACTGTCATTTGTCATTAAAAAATTAATCAGTGTTGGTGGAACACTCAAGATAATAAAATTATTTAATGATAACAACTATCTTGAGTTTTTTATTTATTTTATAATGTAATGGTCTATTATTATTATACATAACATACATTCAACGCGATTTAAGCTTTGACAAGGCATTTAATTTGGAAGGAATGTATTTTCAGGAGTATAAACCTGATTTTTATATTCTGATTTTAGTTATGTACTAGTTATTCCATGTAAAGTCAATTTAATTAGTTTTGTTGGTGGTGCCATCTCCAAAACTCAATGGTACTTACAAAAAACCAGCGCCACGACAATTCTGAGTGGGGGGCGATTTGATTATACCTACACTTTTCTTTAATTTTAGTTTTATAATATTAGCCCTAGTACTGTGTAAATTTTCAAGTGTAGTTTATAAGCCAAATAAACATTTTTCTTTCTTTCTTTCTTTCTATTGAATTTATGACCATACGTTTAACTTCTTGATTCAATATCCGAGAAAGGATTCCCTGTCTTTTTATATTCTCCATTTCCTAGTTTTATTTTATTTTATTTTTGGCGCTTGTTTGCAACCTCAGTGTTCACGATACAACATGTAATGCACGAACTTAGCATACAGTAAGCCGACTATGTGTTCGTTGTAGTTCGCCTCTGTGATATATTTCGGGCGTGATTCGATACGCGAGATCACAGCCGAGTGCTGTTTGTTTTAAAATCGTTTTCGGTTGAACACGCTTGTGTTGGCGACAGACCTTTTATACAAGGTTTTATATATTTTTGAAGAATTTTGTATTTTATTTTGAACTAGTGAACCCGGGAGACGCAATTTTTGTCATGGGGATACGTCATTTTCTCGCGGTAAAAAGTAGCCATGTACTTTCTCGGGTATTAAAATATCTCCATACCAAATTTCATGCAAATTATTTATTATTTATTTATTTATTAAACAAACAACGTTTTAAAGTGAAATTACAATAGTCCCACAAAACTTTTTACATAATTTGTCTGAGGGATCATTGGTTCAGTAGTTAAGGCGTGATTGAGTACCAGACAGACAGATGGAGTTACGTTCGCATACAATGTTAGTATGGATTTAGAAGATTAATTTGTTACGTCATTTCGATACTTTTTTTATTTTAGACAGTTGTTTGTTTGATGTGATACGAGAAAATTGTGTTATAGTTTGTGTTAAATTGTGGTTAAAATATATGTATTTAAAAGGTGAGTAGCCTCTTATTTTACCGACCGCTGCCGTTGTTAATACGCTTGTATGTTTTCTTAAGAGGGTTTGTAATAATAACCCATAAATAAATTGTTTTTATTAAGGTTTTTAATGACCGATAAAAATTATTTAATGTGACAATACGTCGTTTTGGCTGACGTTTGTAAGTTTCTGTTAAAGGTTAACAAAACACGGCAATACTTTGTTTCTACCTTAATATTTTAACTTTTCATAGTTATGAAATGGGTGATGAACCGCAATTTTGATCTATTTTCGTCTAACACGACCGTTAATGTTTATTTATTGAAATAATTAGGATATAAGGTGTGTATTATGATTACTTCGTTGAACCTTCACAGTGATTCATTAAGATTAAGTACTTTTTCAGCTTTTTTAACCCCTTAATTTTCCATGAAAGGGAATTTATCCCCAAACCGCACTATTTAACGTTAAGTTTGTTAATGAGGATGGCACGCGCCATTGCCCTCACAAAATGCGCCATAAGCGATGCGTTCCGATTATTAAGCTCGTCATCAAATTATTATTAATTATTAAATTCATCATGTGGAATATTAAAAACGGGAGCAATGCGGACGCTTCACGAGTGGGAATTTCACCGTTTCTTATAATTTTCGTGGAATGCATTTAAATGGGGAAGAGCTTCGAGCTTCGAAGTATAAATAAACGAATAGTTTATTTATTCAAGACAATATTGATCCAATTTGATAAGTAAGGCTTATAAATATGTTACTAGAAAAACACATAGGTAATATTACAATTACAATCAAGCCAGCTAAATGAGCCGGCAATGTACCAACTCAGGCAACCGTTCTCAACAGATGAACGAAATGATAACACGATACTATGTTCTGTGCTTTAAATTTTAAAAAAACACGACTAGTCTTCACATCGACTGGTCTCCCGAGACGTCGACGACACGACACCGTGACGGCGCGACGGCGAGACGACACAAAACGCATCGCCACCGCATCCCGAAGGAATTAGCGTCTGGAGCGAAAGTTCCTACTTTATTGACTTATGCCTTGGTCTACCTAAGTTATGCCGATACCAATATTGTAATTTTTGAGAGCAAAATGTTGCACATTCTGAAAAAAGGATAGAAATAAAGCTCCTTCGGTTATTATGGGTTAAATAAATAGCTCGAAAGATGGGGATGATATCACATACATCTGTCTAATCAATTCAAGATTCGTTTAATGTTTGCGTTGTAAGTGTCATACCATAACAGAGGCCTTATTCTAAAATTCTGCTTGTTGTTTTTTTTTTCGAAATCAGTTCAATAATCGTTAAACTGTCTAACGTGTTCTACATAAATATGTAACATAAAATGTTTAAAAGCTGTGACCTTCATAGCTTTGGCAAAACCTTGGAACCCTTTTTGAAACTTTAAAAACCACAATGCAGGAAAAAAAGGTAAGCGGCATTTTGGTCCGTTTGTGATGAAATTATGTGTCGCACATACAAGAACAAGGGAAAGAGTATCAAAGTATTGAAGTCAATCCAAAAATATGTACACTTTATTTAGTCCAGTATTTTACAGTGGCATTGTCTGCTAATTCCATCAATGATGTAATCATGATTGCGTGCTTACATTATTCTTCATTATTCGCTATGGTTTTATAACCACAAAATCTAACGTTCCATTAAAAAAAAAAACAAAAGCCAGAAAAACAGCTGGTGAGTTTCAATGGCTGAACGAATTTTGACCAGCTATAGCTAACAACCACCGTGATTAAATTATCTTTTGAATAAAAAAACCGCTTTGAAATCGGTCCATCCGTTCAAAAGCCACGATGCTACAAAGAAATACACGAACAGACACAGGGGTCAAACTTATTACACCTTTCTTTTTTGTGAGGGATTAAGAGAAGAAAACACTTAATACTGTCAAGTGATAAGTGTTGCCTTTTGTCAAAAGATCTGATAAGCTTTTAAAGCCTCATAAAGACGTTAGCTCAACCGCTGCGGCCATAACATTTTCAATCTGCGCAGGCAGCTAGCTCTAAATTGAGTTTTTACATGACGTTACCGCGCGGCTTTAGCGCATAAACCACCTTCAGAATATTGTAGTCCTGATCAGCATAAATCCGAGTATTACATTTCGCTTTACGCGCACCGCTATAAATTTTTATTTTAAAGTGATCGGGGACATTATGGCGTATTCATATTAGCGGTGCAACGGTGCACTGCGCTAAGTTATGGGGCGATTATCGGTTCGGTTGAATTATGAGGGGAAGAGGTGGGGGGGTTAGATGAGAAAAGTTTGTTTTATTTGATTTAGGGCTTTTTGGAGATTAGCAAACGTAAAATGTGCAATCTGGCTCGACTCAAGTAGCTGGTCGGGGTTTGATTGAGGTTCTGAATAAACATTTGGAAGTAATAAGACATTTTTATTCGTCGACCACCCTCTTTGGTGTAATGGTCAAGAAGTTGACTATTAACCAAGAAGTCACGGGTTCGATCCCCGCACTGTACAAACATTTGTTTGCATGAACATGTCTATTTGTACTGTTCTGGATGTTATAGGTATTTATTTAAGTTTATTTGTAATACCACTGTTGATTCTGATATCTGTAACACAAGTGCTTAAGCTACTTACCACGGAGTCAGATCAATATATGTGATGTTGTTGTATATTTATTTATTTATAAATGAAAGCGCACAGTGTTCAAGTGCATTTGCAAAGTGAGTCAGGTGTCAAGTAAGTCCTGTATTTATTTTATATTTTAGAAATGAAGGCTGATTGTGTATAACCGCTTGTCTTTTTTAGCCGAAAGCATTCACCTACAATTCCAAATTATATCAAGCTGAAAAAGAGGACTATTTTGCTTTAAATTTCCACTAAAACGACGCCAGAGCAGGAACCAAAATACATCCAACTGTATCACCTGAAAAAGCTGGAGCTGGAACTTACAATACCTACAACTCACAACGTGACACAGAAGATGCACCTGGAATCACAACACTGACACCAACAAAACACACGACGCGTTTCGCCACTACACGTGGCATCCTCAGATGTTGTCGCTTGGACAGACTACGAGCGATGTTATATGTTGTCGCTCGTAGTCTGGCGTCATTTAGTGGAAACTTAAAGCAAAATAGTCCTCTTTTCCAGCTTTAGTCGTGGATTTCCGCAAAGTAACGCCTGATTCCATCAACTTTTCCAAATTATATCACTTTCCACACTGACATGCAGAAACGAACTGTTTCATTCACTGCCAATAGCAATCAGTGAATCTCCACATAAATTGGTTAGCCTAGACAGGTTTCATAGCCAAGCTCGTTGTCTACTGATCACTGTAGTCTCTGAATTTTTATCTGAAACACAAAATTTTCAGCTTAAAGGCTCTGCGACTGATTTGGATGCGGCGCGCGGCCGCGGTTCGCCCTGGCTCTCCTCGCACGTGTGAAATATACAGGGTGTCCCAAATGAGCACGGTGTAGCGGATGCTGAAGTTTAAGTGTAATAGTAGACACTAGCTGACCCGGCAAACGTTGTTGTGCTATATAAACTACTTCTCTCATTACTGAGGGGTATGGAAAATAGATGCTGGCCGATTCTCAGACCTACTCAATATGCATACCAAATTTTATAAGAATAAGTCACAAGATCTGACAGGAGAATTTTATACATAATGAGATTATTTACCTGTGATTTTGAGTTTTACAATAGTGATATTAAGTTACAGCTTGTTACTTAATTACGGCATAACAAATATATATTATTAAATACAAATATCTAACTTGACCGGATCATACATCCAAATAAATAAAGTCTTAATTTTATTCTGTTCTGTCACGTACGATAATGGATTAATAACATAGTGAAGCCTGTATATTAGATGCGAAGTCAACAAGAATAACATATTAACCCCTTGAAAATCACACTTAGACAGTTCCGACTGTCATACATAGCTGTCATAACTGTTTACCACCTAGAAAGGCGGTACTGGAGATAAAGATATGTTAAGAAAGCAATGCGGTCGAATGTCTATCAAATGTGTACGTCGCAGCCAGCTGGTTAAAACAGCCGTTCAATTAAACAGCTAGCCCTAGCATGTAGGTAAGGCAGTTTTAAGTTTTGTTGTTTAATTTTAATGTTTCGTTATTTGCTTTTTCCGCTTGACTTCGCAATTTGGGCCATCCTGTATATTTTTGGGAGTTTCAGGAAGACCTTGTCATTTGCATCACGTATACGATGTATGTGCTTATATCTGCTTCGTTATCTATTCCCTTTTTATTCATGAAAAATATTATACCTTTGGAGAATTTCATTCAAAGATTCGCCAATATTCTTTAAAGATATGAGTTTTGACAAAGGTACGAATGGTGTGATTCTTTTTCCTGTAACAAATATTCACAATTATTTTTTTTTCCTAAGAGATAGAGACTTAGATATTAAACACGTACCTTGTTAGAAGGTCAGTTCAGCAAAACTTAGCTAACCTGTCTCATAGCATAGCATGTATCTTACTTGGTATATGGTTTCTATTACCCGACATAAAAAATGTTTTCACTCGGTCGATGTCAAAATTCACGGTGAATGTGTACTTACCTGTAAATATACTACAATGATGCAACGTTGGAATTTCCGTTAGTGAATGTAACGACGATCAAAGTTCTCGACTCAAACCAACCATAAGGTTTAAGGTAAGCGTCCAGAGGCCTGCTCCGCACGCCTCGGACGCATCTAACGCGTTACAGATTTAAGTTTGCCTTGAAAAAATCGGTTGTCTGTAAAGTCGGCTTAATGACAATAGTTGATCGTGACAATGTCTTTGTCACGTTGCCTCTTTGTCGCTCGTTCCGCGCTCTCGCTTGCACTTCAAGCCTTGAATGAAACGCCTCAGAGCGAGGTTACGCCGCATGCGGCATGTTTTTTGGTGCGTGCAGCCGGCTCCATCGAATTATAAGACGTTGTCACGTCAAAAAATCATACAACTGCGTCCTAGTGGAAGCAGTATCCGCATTAGTATCCGCAGACGGATTAGTATCCGCAGTTATTATACAATCCAAACTAAGATCCTTTACGTGCGATGTGTCCGATGCGGGCCTGTGAGATGCCTTTTTTAGGCCTCTCCTAGTGGAAGCAGTATCCGCATTAGTATCCGCAGACGGATTAGTATCCGCAGTTATTATACAATCCAAACTAAGATCCTTTACGTGCGATGTGTCCGATGCGGGCCTGTGAGATGCCTTTTTTAGGCCTCTCATCATCAGCCTATATACGTCCCACTGCTGGGCACAGGCCTCACCTCAACTATGAGGTGATGCGAGCCATACTCCACCACACGGGCTTAGTGCGGATTGGTGGAGGGGTGTTTGTAAGGTAAGTGACCAACCTTACTGTCAGATATTATTTAGGTTTTTGGCCTCACTGGTGGTATACTGTCGCTGCGTCGTAACTGTTTGGTTTACACGCTGTCAGAAGCGAGTCGCTGCGACAGATGAGCGCAGGTGTGTCCTGTCCCTTACTGTAGGATAACCAAGCATGGAATTTGCTTGTTTAAAATTATTGGCACGCCGTTACCGGTGAAGTTATTAAAACCCATCGCTCACGTTGTCACAACACTGCGTTATTATGACGCGTATATGGTGACTGTTTTTCAGCGGAAAAATTATTTCAACCCAAACCTGTGTTTGTTAATTAAAACGCAGGTCACAAATCGTGCGGGTACAGTCAGATTCAGAAATAAATAAATTATTTCAACGAACAAACCAATTACCTAGCCCCAAACTAAGCGTAAGCTTGTGCTATGGTGGCTAGAATAACAAAAAAATAGAAATGTGTTTTAACTTGCGTACATGTGGACCGGGCCAATTGTATTCATAAATGTTTAATGGTAAGGAATATTTTTTACAAGAAACTAGACGTTATTCCGACCGATAGCAGCGATTTACTCGTGCTAACGTGTGGCCAAGGCAAATGTGAATTCATTACTCTATTATGAAAAAGGAAATAAGATTTATGGCAGAATCCTGAAAATTTAGAAGTTATTTTATTTATAAATATATAACAACATTACAAACATTGATCTGACTCCGTGGTAAGCAGCTAAAGCACTTGTGTTACAGATATCAGAATCAACAGTGGTATTACAAATATTTATTTATTTTATTTATTGGATAACCAACCACATGATACAGTACACTTATGCTACAGAGCTTATATAAATCGAAGTGTTTATAGGTATAAACTTAAATAAATACATATATCATACATAGACATGTTCATGCACACAAATGTTTGTACAGTGCGGGGATCGAACCCACAACCTCTTGGTTAATAGTCAACTTCTTGACCATTACAAAAAAGTTGTGTATGTATATCTTAATGCCATATCTGATGTTTGTCCTGAATGATTGTAAACAAATCTAATGCGCTTCTAATCTTCAAGCGCCTGATCTCTCTCCGGTCATGTCGGATTGCCGTCTCACCGAACTTTGAGAGTGATGGTACAGTGCTGCTGATCTCTGCTGAGATCGGCCGCCGTGGTCGAAATCGGCCAGGGGGACTACTATTATTATAGAAAGCTGGTTAGAAATCGTCACTTAATTCAGTTGCTAACTGTACCTATAATCCTGGCAGAGCAAACTGTTTTATGTACCGCGCGACCGCGAGCGCGGTAACTATGCCCCCTAAAAATAGATTATTCGGTAATAACAAATGGGGTGCTATTTTTGACTGTCACAGTAAGTTTACAAAATAGACACTCTGTTTTGAATGCTTCGAATACGCGCGTGACTTTGACGCGGAAACACAAAGGGACGAACTGTCAATAAACATTCTTTGACGTTAGAACGATACTGTTTTTAAAGTAAGCGCCTCTATTGTTTTGACTTGTGTATGTATACATACATAGTATTTACATTTTCTTGGTGTGTATCTTTAAAACCCGGCCTGTACCACTCACAGTAGACTTTTATTCAACTTACAAGCTTTGTTGCTAAATTGAAATCTGAAAACATTTATTAGATGGCGTAATTCCAGAAATTATCAAAAAAGTAAAAGTCCTGGAATGTAGACTATATCTCAATTTTTTTATTGTGATGGCGCATGGAAATTGGCGCTAAATTGTGACATTGGAATCGAACCGTCATAGCACAAAACATATCAAAGTTACGTCACTAGTAGAGAGTTGATTTCAAGTCCTCCGAATGTTCTCTAGCGCAAGCATCTTACAGGGCTTAAGTGGGTAATCCTAAATCTGAGTAGGTTTCACTAATATTACAGGCAATTATCGATGTTATACAGCCTGTGAGTCTGTCCGAACACCTGGGATGATTAGGCCATAACCAACCACTCTGGCTTCTCGCCAGCCGCTTGCTTAAGTATACACGTAAGCATGTCAGGCTACCCATTTTTGTAGAAGAATCACCCTTATTACAGTTTCATAAGATACCGCAGTGCTTACCTTACTGTGCTGTCGTGTGTACCTCGTACAGTATACGTAATAATAAACATTTATCATACTGTAAAGTAACAGTCGTGAAATATGATAACTATGTTTCTAGTGCGTTTTTGTTTTGGTAAACAGTGTCATTTTCGGAATCCGATCCGTGACAGCGGTAGCTATTATTTCCAATAGTAGAAAGGACACTTGTCGTCAGAAAAACTGACCTGAACTGAACTGACCGACCATCAACCCATTTCGGGTCGGAAAACATAGGAATACTGTTTGAATGTCATATGTACAATATACAACTCTATTGTTTAATCTGACGACCGTTTGGTGCAGTGGTCTACATGTCGGACTTTAAAACCAAGGGTCGCGTGTTCGATCCCCGCACGGTACAAGCATATGTGTGCATGAACATGTGTGTTTGTTCTGGTCTGGGTGTTTTCTATGTATAATATGTATTTATTTATTTTGCTTTAAATTTCCACTAAACGACGCCAGCGCACGAGCGACTGCTCGTAGTCTGTCGAAGCGACATCTCCTGAGGATGCCACGTGCAGTGGCGAAACGCGTCGAGTGTTTTGTTGGTGTCAGTGTTGTGATTCCAGGTGCAGCTTCTGTGTCACGTTGTGAGTTGTGAGTTTTAGGTATTGTGAGTCCTGCGACTTTCAGCTCTAGCTTCTTCAGGTGATTACAGTTGGATATATTTTGGTAAATTTAAAGCAAAATAATCGTCTTTTTCAGCTTTAGTCATGGATTTCCGCAAAGTAACGCCTGATTCCATCAACGTATTGTCGTTAGTCATAGTTTTGTCTGATAAAAAAAATCTGAACTTAAGCTTACTTCAGTCCTCTAATTTTTTCATTAGCAACCGAGTCATGTATTTGTTTATTCATTGAAGCTAGACAGTAATTCCATAATGCTATCAACCCATTAAATAATAACGAAAATTGTCAATTTCGTCTCATTATCCGACTACCAGCCAAATTAGTTCATTGCAAATTCATAGCGGGCCGCGATAGAATTATTTGATTTGTCAAACGGTACTGTCTAGGCATAATTCAATTATATTACGTGAAGCCTATGTTTAAATACAACCAATATATTTGGGATAATAATCAATGGGAGATTTCGTAAGCTAATGTGACTGCGAGCTGTACGGTGCGTTATGTGCAATGAAAATTTTCACTTAGAACTGCAATCACTGAAAACTATATGACAAGATGATAAACCTTTGAGTTTTTGAACATGCCATTCAAAATACATGATTAAGATGTATAGTCATTTATTACGTATTTACGTTTGGGTTTTTGTCAATTGTCAAGAACTTTTCGATAAATCCGGGTATCACAAAACGCGGCAACTAAATCCTTACAGCCCCATCTATTGGAGGCAATTTTGACCAAACTCAAGCAGAGTTTTCAGATAGTTTTCATTATCATAAAACATACCGGGTGTTCCAAAAAAAGTGTCGAGATATGTTATGGAATCTAGATTACTACTTAATATAACGAGATTTTATTTTAAAGTTAGCCAATAAATACTTTTTTAACAAAAATATATAGTCTAGTTTAAAATAAAAAAGTATCGTATCTCAGGGCCGGTATGACATTGTTTCGAAATCACTAGGACCTGCAAAATACGTTTTAAAATAATATGTAGTTTGTTTATTATATTTTATAACTCTGAGACCCGGCAGGCGCTGTCCTGTCCGCTGTTTTCATATTTTTCAATATGTTTATACATACAACCTTCCTATTGAACCTTCCTCTATCTATTAAAAAAAACTGCATCAAAATCCGTTCAGTAGTTTTAGAGATCTAAGCATACAGACATAGGAACAGACGCGGGCAGCGGCTTTGCTTTATAATATTCAGCTTACTACATAGTATATAGTGTTTTGTGACAGTTATAACAATACCCCAATCAAATCTACCTATGTAATAAATACCACCACAATCCTCAAGTTTTTTCCTGATCGCAAAAACTGATATCGTTAATTCGATCCGGGTATTTTTTTACAAACAATACAATATGACATCGGTAATTGCCATCCGGTGGAAAATGAGACCGGATTCGGCTGCAAATAGATGTCCGGGAATTATCGAATCACTGTTCTACCGTGTAATGGCGCCGGTCCGCGGTCGGGACCTACCCTGTAAGATGTGATCCGGGATATCGTATTCGGGTTTAGAAATATTAGTCATTGGCGTTCAAGCGTTTGAGCCTAAGGTGTTCAACAATCTTTCGGACTATATACTGTGTCGCTACATTTAATCTCGTTAAATCTAAGCTAAGAGGCTAGCTGATGGCTTCTTTAAATAAATAAAATGTCCGGGAATTATCGAATCACTGTTCTACCGTGTAATGGCGCCGGTCCGCGGTCGGGACCTACCCTGTAAGATGTGATCCGGGATATCGTATTCGGGTTTAGAAATATTAGTCATTGGCGTTCAAGCGTTTGAGCCTAAGGTGTTCAACAATCTTTCGGACCATATACTGTGTCGCTACATTTAATCTCGTTAAATCTAAGCTAAGAGGCTAGCTGATGGCTTCTTTAAATAAATAAATTATTATTATACAACCACATCACAAACATAGATCTGACTCCGTGGTAAGTACCTTAAGCACTTGTGTTATATATATATCAGAATCTACAGTGGTATTTATTACAAATAATCTTAAATACTACACCAGACCAGTGCAAACCGACATGTTCATGCACACAAATGTATGTACAGTGCGGGGATCGAACCCGCGACCTTTTGGTTAATAGACCATTACACCAAAGTTGTCGTCAAATGGAAATAAATAAAAATTTAACTTATAAATAAATCATCTTCGAATTGATTTTTTTTAATAAATATGTAAAAAATATGACTTGTTACGAGTTTTATGAATAAATCTTATCTTATCTAAATTGACATCTGGAACTAAAGGTGGAACTTCGATTAGGACTGACAACAGCTAAAACACTGTGTTCGCTGTAGGCCAGCGGTACTTCCGTGCATGGACTCAATTTCATGGACCTTCACAAGAAGCAGTGGTGCCGCTTGCAGCTTGCCATCTGCATATAGGCTACCAGTGCTTCCGTGCAAGGAAATTTCATGGACCTTCATAGAAAGCAGTGGAGCTTGCCATTGTAGTTCGTCTCGGAATTCCATCTCAACGAATGCCAATTAAAGAATATACAATATATACTTAGTATTAAAATTTAATTTGTAAGGAGGATAGTGGATACCTATCTGAAGCACTCTTGCCCAAATGGCAATCAATTCTACGTGTTATGTGCTCTGCCTTACTGCTTCGTATTCCATCTTGCTAAGCTTTTTGTTACGTTTTTCTCGACGTCATTAGTTTATCTACTTACTTACTTCTAGGAACTTGTTGGAGACGATATCTCTTTTTACTCAATTAAAGTTAGAATGCATTATGAAATGTGGGTCTTCAGTTGCAGTGCTCTTTTAGGGGCAGAGGATGCCACCTAGTTGTATTGCAGAAGGTGTTAAGGAAGTCAATAACAACACAAAGTTTCCGAATGTAAAATGCGCGTAAGCCGATAGGTATAGCGGGCGGGCGAGCGACGTGCGCTCCGCGTCGTATCTATGTTCGCACTGGCTCGCGCCGAACGCGAGCGCTTGGATATATTCAATGTCGTCCGGGCGGTGTGTCTAGTTTAGGCCGCCGCTGTGACGTCACGACTATTGCATTCGGCGACCGCTCCAATGCATCGCGCGGCGATAGCTATTTCACGCGAGATAATGTATGAAGCTATTTGATTCGACTTACTAACTTTTATTAACTAGTGTGTAAGTGTAATTAGTAAGTGTAGTGTAATTAGTTAGTAAATGTATTATAGTAGCCAAGTTAATATTAAAATGTAAATAAATATAGCCTATTTATTATACAGAAAATAGGTATTAAAATTGGGATGATGACACCTATCTTAAATATTGTCAAGAACATGGTGTTTAAAAAACATAGCCCCTATGAAGTTAATACAACCAATATATTTCCAAAATGCTGTAGAAACCAATTTTTAAACACACAAAACGCAATAAATATGCGGTCAATTGACTCCGATTTCTGATACATGACCGTGACGTCACTATCATTTATTCCCATACGAAATCTATGGAGGCTGGCCGGTTTGACAGATAATAAAAAGTATGTCAACGATTGGTGGTGTCGTCTAGCCAATTATATTTATTATTATGACTAACTTAGATTAAACATAGTAGGATAAGTAAATTTAATATTAATATTTACATAGGTATCCTACATCTTTCCCCCCCAGAGACCGTCACTACGGGCGATAAAAATCTGGGAAGCGTACTTTCCTACCAGAACGTGTAGTTATTGGTTCTGGCGGATTAACTAAAGGTGGAGCCATAATATTAGGCTGAGGTGCAAGGGGTTCATTAAGCTTAACACTATTTTCAGGTGACAGTATATAGGCTGGTTTGAGTCTGTCTATGGATACTGTGACCGATTTACCCTTGACATCTAATTTGAATGTTTTAGGACCTCTATCTAGAACTTTATATGGCCCTGTGTATGCGGGTTGTAAAGTGCCCTTGACAGTATCGTCACGTAAAAATACATGGGTGCAGGTAGATAAATCCTTAAAAATAAATATTTTATCTCCTGAGCTATGTCGGGACGCTGGACAAGGTCTGAGTTTTTGCGCAAAAGATTTAAGTCTGGCTGTAAAGTCTGTCATGTCCGTTGTTCCATTTAAGTTAGGTTGGAAGAAATCTCCTGGGAGCCGTAAGGGTTCACCATACACAAGTTCAGCTGGAGAAGCTTGTAGATCTTCCTTCAGTGTACTTCTTATACCTAAGAGAACTAGCGGTAACGACTCTGTCCAGTTACTGTTGGCATGGCAGACTATGGCGGCTTTTAACTGTCGGTGAAAACGCTCGACGAGACCGTTGCAAGCAGGATGATACGCTGTGGTTCTACGGTGCTGAAATCCGATACGTTGTGACAGAGAAGTGAATAAAGCCGACTCAAACTGTCTACCACGGTCCGTAACTATAACTGCTGGGCAACCGAAACGTGCTATCCAAACCTCTATGAAAGCTTTTGCTACTGTCTCAGCAGAAATGTCGACTATGGGTACCGCTTCAGGCCATCGCGAAAAACGATCGACTGCGGTGAGGCAATACCGGTAGCCGTTTGATACGGAGAAGGGACCTATCAGGTCAATATGCACATGTTTAAATCTGGCGCGGGGTAGGTCGAATGTGCCCAATGGTGCAGACACATGACGACTTACCTTTGCGCGTTGACATTGTAGGCAAGCTTTTGCCCATTCCCTACAGTCTTTCCGGATACCTGGCCAGACGTATCTCTGAGCTATCAGTTTGGCGGAAGCATTAGGTCCGGGATGACTCAAGGAGTGCAAACAATCAAAAACTTGACGGCGCATGATTTTTGGTATAAAAGGCCTGGGAGTCGGTGTACTAACATCACAAAATAGCTCATGGCGACTACCAGGTATTTTCATTTTCGTTAAACGAAGTGAAGTGCTGCCTTCAAGAATTATATGAAGCTCGTTGTCTGCGTCCTGAGCCTTGGCGAGAGAAGTCATATCTACCGGGGCTTCCAACTCTTCGATACGTGAAAGTGTATCCGCGACTACGTTGTCCTTGCCAGATATGTGCTGTATGTCGGTGGAAAACTGAGAGATAAAATCTAAGTGCCGACACTGACGAGGCGAACAGCTTGACTTACACGTACGAAAGGCAAAGCTAAGTGGCTTGTGATCGGTATAGATCGTGAATTCTCTCGCTTCCAGCATATGGCGAAAATATTTGATGGCCTGGTATATAGCAAGGAGTTCGCGATCGTACGGAGAATACTTACGTTGCGCGGGACTCAACTTGCACGAGTAAAAAGCTAGTGGTTGCCAGGCGCCTTCAATTCGCTGCTGAAGAACAGCGCCTAGTGCCACGTCTGAAGCATCAGTCGTTACTGCCAATTTAGCCTGACAATCTGGGTAAGCTAAAAGTGCTGCGTTGCATAAACTACTTTTGCAATCGTTAAAAGCTTTAAGCGCGTCCCCTGTCAGGTCGATAGGATGGTTTCCTTTGACTGAGCCGGTTAAGAGAGCGTTAAGAGGTGCCTGGGTTTCAGCTGCACGAGGGATAAACCGTCTGTAGAAATTGAGCATGCCGAGGAACCTCCTAAGCTGTTTTACTGTAACTGGCTTAGGGAAGTCTTTTACGGCCTGAACTTTGTCTTCCAACGGTCTAATGCCGTCTGCTGAAATGCTATACCCCAAAAACGTTACCTTTGACGCACCAAACACACATTTTGAGGTATTTAGTAAAATTCCGTAGTCGGACATCCTCTCAAATAACTGACGGAGATGTTTTTGATGAGTCAAAGGGTTAGGCGAAGAAACCAGAAAGTCGTCCAGATATGGATAGACGAAATCCATGCCACGAGTCAGCTCATCTACGAATCGCTGAAATGTTTGACCTGCGTTACGCAAGCCAAAGGTCATGCATGGGAATTCGTAGAGGCCGAAGGGTGTGGTGATCGCCGTTTTCGGGATATCGTCGTTATTGATAGGTATCTGATTGTAGGCTTTGACTAGGTCTATGGTTGAAAAGATAGTGCAACCTGACACATTGTGAGTAAAATCGTGAATGTGCCTGACCGGATACCTATCAGGAACGGTACGTGCGTTTAACCTACGGTAGTCACCGCAAGGGCGCCAGCCGTCTTTCTTGGGGGCTAGATGCAGCGGAGCTGACCAAGGGCTGTCAGATGGTCGAGCTGTTCCCTCCTGGAGCATTATGTCGAACTCTCGCTTGGCGATTTTCAGCTTATCGGGAGCAAGTCGACGGGGTGTGCTAGCGACAGGTGGACCTGGTGTCGTTTTGATGTAGTGTATGGTTTTGTGTTTTGTGTTGCGTGGTGAGCCAGCAGGTCGAATCAAATCAGGAAACTCTTTTAAAATTTCGTGATAGATCGAATTACCGGTCAAGATCTTAACTGACGAGATGCTGCTATGTCTATCGGCGGACACGACTGAAACATTTAATGATGTCACATTGTCAATTAATCGCTTATTTCTAACATCTACAACTAGATTATAGTAAGCCAAAAAGTCAACGCCGATGATGGCTTTATTAACATCAGCTATAACAAAACGCCACACAAAGTCACGACGTAAACCAAGGTCTAAACGAAGGCTAGCGTAGCCATACGTGTGGATTACAGTTCCGTTCGCGGCACTTAGATCGTAATCAGTCTTAGAACGTCGTTCTTTAAACGCCGAACGGGGAAACACGCACAAATCACTGCCAGTGTCCACCAGAAACTGGGTTTTACTGTTCCTGTCCGTCACAAATAGGCGACCATGGCTGTTAGGGTAATCGTCAGTCGCCATCACCGACCACCCTGACCGTTTTCCGCGCTGTAGTCGCAGGGCTTGATGCAGGAATGCGCCTTGCTGCCGAACTTCCAGTGGTACCAGCAAGTTGGATGCTTCCGGTAACTTGACTGGGATCTGCTGCGACTGCGATTGCTCTTCCTGTCTCTAGACCTGGATTTGGTTCTGGGTCTACTGGGCCGCGTAGAGAGTGCGTATACCTGTTTTGTCAGCTTCTCAATCTGTTCCGCCATTATGTCTAGCCTGTCGTCTGTGCTACGGCAATATGATGACGTTGATGCAGAGGTTGCAGCAACGCTTGGAGAAGCTGGAACAATGTCGTGGATGCGGTCTGCGAGGTCAGCTATGGCTTCCAGAGATGAAGTGGCCTGCGATGCGATGATGGTCTGCATGCTACTGGGCAGTCGGCTGGTCCAGATGGTGCGAATAAAGTCCTCCGGTACGCTGGGGCCAGCTAAATGTTGCAGGTGTCGAAGGAACTGAGAAGGCTTACGATCACCTAGCTGTTCGTGGTCCAGCAGCTGCTTCACCTTGCGCTCTTTAGAAGCTGACAGGCGCTTAATCAGCTCGCTCTTCAGCTTGACAAATTTATCGGCGGATGGTGGCGACTCAATTATGTCTTCCACCTCTATCGCGTACTGATGGTCGAGCATAGCGATGGTGTGATAAAATTTGGTGGTGTCGCTGGTGATATTAGCTAAGACAAACTGACCTTCTAGCATAGCGAACCATAATGCAGGCTTGTCCGGATAAAATGGGATTCTCTTCACTCCAACATGATGAACATCACTCGTATCGCTTTTGGTGGAAGCTTGCCTTTGTGTACCGTCATTGCTCGTACCCTCCATTGTTTCGAAAAACGTGTCGTAATCTTCCATGTAACGTGTGCAGTCGGGTCACCAGTTTAGGGGCAGAGGATGCCACCTAGTTGTATTGCAGAAGGTGTTAAGGAAGTCAATAACAACACAAAGTTTCCGAATGTAAAATGCGCGTAAGCCGATAGGTATAGCGGGCGGGCGAGCGACGTGCGCTCCGCGTCGTATCTGTGTTCGCACTGGCTCGCGCCGAACGCGAGCGCTTGGATATATTCAATGTCGTCCGGGCGGTGTGTCTAGTTTAGGCCGCCGCTGTGACGTCACGACTATTGCATTCGGCGACCGCTCCAATGCATCGCGCGGCGATAGCTATTTCACGCGAGATAATGTATGAAGCTATTTGATTCGACTTACTGACTTTTATTAACTAGTGTGTAAGTGTAATTAGTAAGTGTAGTGTAATTAGTTAGTAAATGTATTATAGTAGCCAAGTTAATATTAAAATGTAAATAAATATAGCCTATTTATTATACAGAAAATAGGTATTAAAATTATATTTATTATTATGACTAACTTAGATTAAACATAGTAGGATAAGTAAATTTAATATTAATATTTACATAGGTATCCTACACTCTTACTAATCGAAGCTATTAACAGCACTTGTGAAACCCATGCAAAAGCATTCGGGAAATTGACCAAATGTCATGTAGACTGGGGAACCACAGTGTATACTTTTATATAAATTTGGTGAATTTAAATTTGTGTACGCGCTTATGACCTATTTCTCGTCAACATCATAATTTAATAACTACTTATGAAAACTGTTTGGCTAGAGAACGACGCTTTGTTTTATAAGCATTATGTACACATACGTTATACATCTGTTTGTTTTCCTAAATCAATAAAATAAAATAAAAATAATATAACTATTCATCTGTGGTGGTAGGGCCCCAGACAAGAACGAGATGCGTGCGGTCCGCTGGGCCGTGCTCCGCGCCGTAATATCCGTCTCGGCCCGAGATATCCGGAAAAATCGGACCGGATCGTTTTGATTTCTTTTTAGATTCTAATGGTTTTGGTTTTATTTTGGCCAGTTGGATTCGTGAAATAAGATGACAGGATGAAAAACAGCTAATACGAGTTCACCGGCCTGTCCACCGCGGAGCGGATTGATGAGGATTGCTCAAATTCTCCACTCCTCTTTAGCGGACAATCATATTGGCTAATGTTTTTCCGTTCCGCTCCGTTGGATAGGCACCCTTACAACTTTGACCAAGGCAGTAAAACTTAGTCATGATCGACTCAAAACACCTTAGGAACTTGGCTTCAAAAATTAACCGAGTGGCGCCATCTATCGGTGGGCTGTGAGTTGATTTTTAAATTTTATATGGAATTAAGATGTATCGTCGCGGAAAAAAGTAGCTCAGCCTCTTACCTACCTCCATACACAAAAATTACATCGTAACATTGCTACGTTGCGTCGTGAGAGAAAGACAAACAAACAAACAAATATATAAATAATATTATTAGGGATGTAGGGATCCTCATTGTTCCATGGTCGCCAAGTAATTTAAATCATTCATAGAAATAACAGGGAGAATCCAACGACAACGAAGCTTCACTTTTCAAATGAAAAGCAACACATTCCCAAGTTGTACTTTACAAAGCTATAGCGTGCCCACCCCATTTGCCTCGGGCATCAATATGCTGATTGTCGAGCCGACTCTGAGGGTAGATAACAGCCGTAATTAACTGCTCGCATTAATATCTACTTAAAGATAAACAGCTCTCGGTGACACAGGTGTATGGGCTGTGTGCTGTTTGAATAAACTGATAACGACGAGGCACAAAACAGATGTTTAACTTGCATTTGTTTGTTTTCCTTGTTACTGCACTGATAAGACTGTGTTCTCTATGCTACTAGTGCCTATGTTGTTAAGTTAGAACCTACACTTGCGGTATAGTGTCGTCGCGGCTCCTGACTGTCAGCGATTGAGGCACGATTAGTTGACACGATGTCAGTAACTGCGACAGTATACAGCAAGTGTGGCCTGGCTCTTAATTGACGTTACCCAATTCGTCGTGAACGAATTGGCAGTTTATTCAGACCATGAAGCAAAAACAAAGAGGAGTCGTAACAGTCAAATTTCTTTATGAAACAACGCGTGATATTTTGCGGGGTGCGGGGGTGTTCAGCTCTGCCCGTGGCTCCGCCCACTTCGCAATATTTAATCTATCGGCTAATAGCAAAACTACTAGTTTAGGTGTATGTTGATGTTACTACTAGTTCAGCTATCTCACACTAGATGTCGATAGTCTTGAATATGATGGGACGTACTCAGAACTTTAAGCTTAAAAAAATGTAATATGTATTTTTTATTCTCTTTATTATCATGTAAAAAACCGTTACATTACAAAACACTTAACTAACATACTTAGTACAAGTGAACCACTTGGGTTTGTAATAATTATACGGAGGGTTACAAATAAAGTTAATAAATACATAAAAACAAGAATTGGACAAATAATATATGTAAGCCGTTTGGTTAATAATTGAATTATTGCTAATTACAGGAAAGAAAACCAAGAAAGTTAAGCTTTGATTTAATATTTTTAAAAGATAAATTATCTCGTAATTCTCTTGATAGTTTATTTATGAGCCGAGGCACAATAAAATCAGAAGTTCGCTTACCGTAGTCATTATTTACGCGAGTCGAGCTGCACCTCAACTCACGCCGAGCTACCGATCGTGTGTATACAGGGTTGTTTGTTTGTGGCTGATTTTTACACGTCTTGAAGAACAGATTATTTAGCAAAATGAATTTAACTTGGATTTGAACAGGTTGATTACTTTACAATATTCAAAAAGGCCGGAATAGTTATCACTATATTGTTGCCTGATTCCTTTTGGTACTATATTCTTTAGTATTCTTACTTGAAGATCGTATATTTTATTTAAGTATGTATTATAGGTGCGTCCATAGCTGCATAAACCGTATTGGATGTACGATTCCGCTAGAGAATTATACAGCATCATCCTCACCTTGTACGGGATCCGGTTTTTAAGAATAATTATGTTTGCCAAAACCTATCTCAACTTATTACACACATATATTATGATTGTACCAGTTAAATTTATTGTCAATCTGTAGACCTAAACATGTTTGGCAATCTACTATTTCTACGGGAGTACACATACAATTAAGCGAAACAGATGAGTGAAAGTATTTATGGTCATGAGCCAGAATGCCCTTTAAGGGGAACGCTTTTAATATAAGGTGATTTAATCGGCAGTAAATTTGTTTTTAAAGCGTTAACAACTAGTCCTACATCGTGACACCACATCAAAAGAGCGTTAAAGTCCGATTGCAGCATAGCCCATGCTTCATTAGGGCCACTATGGGCAGCCACTAGGCAGGTGTCATCGGCAAACTGATAGCATTTACTATTTTTATTGTAATTGTTCATGTCGTTGACATATGAAAGAAAGTGTAGGGGCCCTAAGACCGATCCTTGGGCCTAAATAAGAGATGGTTTGGCATTTTGACCGAGTAAACTTAATTTTAAAATATTTAGAGTAGATTTAAAAATAATAGACAAAATCTTATTCCAAACATAACTTTGTTTAAAAAAATCAATTACCAGTAAAAATAATAGTTTTGGTTAGTTGTTGTCGGTTAGTTGCCCATTCGTTTTGTATTGTTGCAAAGTGCTTAAAACGAATATTAATATATTTTTCTGCAATCGATTTCATCAGAAGTACAATATGATTAGCTGTAGGTGATTGGTCAAACATATGATTGGCCGATGGTTTGAAACAATCTTGTCCAATAAGAGATTGTAATGTATACGATACAATGGTATGTTTACGAAAGTTAGGAGTATTGAAAGATTGCGATTTAACAGAACGAATACTGCATTCGGTCCGAATACATATTTTTATGACATCTCTAGATGGCAAAGTAAGACCACCCTTATTTTTTGTATTTATCAAATCCAGGTCACTTTCATTATAATTATCAGCATATAACTCTTTGCCTTCATTTACCTCATTTACCTACTTTTTCAAGCGCTTAACTTGCATTTGTAGTCTTCTGATTTTTAATCCAGCCCTTTTTTCTTTAGATCGAAGTTGTCCTATTTCTTGCTTTAGCTTCTTTTTTCTAGGCAAATCATTTAGTATCAGAAATTCATTTAAATCACTTGTGGTAGGGTCTACAGATGATTTTACAGGCTCTGGTAATTTTATTTTAAGCTGTAATATAAAAAAATAAATTTAACTAGTTATTTTTTAAAAATTAATTAAACTCGGTCACGCAAACATCATTTAAACAAACCGATAAATCCAGTTTTAAAGTAGGTAAAATGCCCTTTTTCAATTTTTTAAGGCCCTTTTTTGTCACTATGAAGTCCACGTCAATGAAATGGCCAGAACAAATCTTTGTATATTTTGTTGGTGTCCAATCCGGTCTATTAAGTTTTGAAATCCATTGCTATTTTAAATTTTGGTCAGATGGAAATCTGAAACGAACATATAAAAATAAATATTTTTTCACAGGATCATTTAATTCTTAATACGGCCCTGGATATTTGTTATATTTAAAATAGTTATTCTAGACGACGACAGATAGCGGCCCGTTAGTAATATAATAATAAAAGCTATTAAAGTACTGTTTTAGCTACTAAAAGGTATTTAATACTAAGTTTATAACAGTTTTCAGTTTAAACGCATGAATATTACAATATACTACTGCAAAATGATACGTAAACTTATGTTTTTACTTCCCAAAACTGTCGCCATCTAGAGTCAAATAGAATAATTTGAACTGAACTGAAGCTGAAAGCTGAGAATGTTATAGACTTTTTATTTTTAATTTACGATTAAAATTACTTACAAATGAAATGTGATGCCATCCATATTATCAGAACGTCTGTCTGAGTAACTTTGACATTGTAAAACACAACACTTCATCCTTTTTTTTGTTAAAACGCAAAAAACACACTTACAATGCGAGTCTCGTTACGTGTGCATCTGACGAACGCTGACAACAAACTAAGCTAGGCCCCGCCCACAATGATGACGTCAGGACCTAGTTGAAAATCACAGTGCACAGTTGCTTAGGCCAGCTCCTCTTTGTTTTTGCTTCATGATTCAGACGGATATAAGATTAAGTATCGCTATATAAATCGACAAGTCCACTTTTTCTTCACTATCACTACACGGTATAAAGCAAAGTCACTTCTTGCGCCTGTCCCTATGTCTGTATGTATATACGCTTAGATCTTAATCAAAATAAAAAAAAATCAAATTCATTTATTTGCTTGAAAAGTGGTTACAGGAGATGTTAAACAATATGTGTGTTCGCACAATTCACCATAACTGGCATGCAAATCGCTTCAAGGTATAACATTATTAGAATTAACAATATTGATATTGATGAATATTGATACATAATTATAGTTTTTAACCGTGCAAAGTCACGTTTTCGAGAGAAATGTCATTTAAAAACTACGTAACGGATTTTGATGCAGTTTTTGTAATAGATAGAGTGATTCAAGAGGATTGTTTGTAT
The DNA here is from genome assembly GCA_963921415.1 of Pyrausta despicata. NCBI lineage: Eukaryota > Metazoa > Arthropoda > Insecta > Lepidoptera > Crambidae > Pyrausta > Pyrausta despicata. The sequence goes on from OY992851.1 coordinate 1,501,033, forward strand.
GTATGATAAATATGGAGAAAATACGAAAGCACTGAGCAGGACTGCGTCTGCCGGGTCCACTAGAATAGAAATAAATATGAACATTTTTTACTCTGCCATATAAATTGAATCGTAGTTGTGTAAAATTTTTCGAATTCCTTTTATTTTTACAAAAAAAAAAAGAAAAAAACGTTGCAATAAATCATTTCCATGAAAACGTACGCGGTCTGTCAAAAACTGAGAGGAAAAAAATGTATCTGTCCCGCAAACGGAACGACGTATCAATCATGGCGGGATTGGATCACGTTCCGCTTTCGCTCTCCTTCGGATATCGCTTACGGAGATAGTCGGAAAGCCGAATCTGGGTAATATTCTGTGTGAGAATTTGAATTTTCGATGCGTTCGTTCGATTGTTCGCTCAAATTGCGTGATTCGGCGTTGACGTATTTTGTAGTTGGATCAACAGTATAGAAGCCACGACGAGACGGTATTACTGATAGCAGTTGAGTTTTATACATCACTCAGGCAATTCTGTTCAATGCCCGTACTAACGCTTATGCCTTGATCACACGGCCGAGTAAATAGGCGAGACAGTAAAATATTATCGGCCGAGACAGTATTTATTATGAAGACAGAACTCGCCAATCTGTTCACACGAAGCGAGCACCCGGCCAAGTGCACTATCTCACCCATCCACTCGGCACGTGAGTTCAAGGTATAAGGTTTGAAGTTAAGACGGCAAAGGACTCTAAAGAATGCAAGGATAGACTACTACTATTACTACTATACACCAAAAACTAGATTAACTGACACCCTAGTCTGTAACGCTTCTTTCTTTTCAACTATGATCATCCCATTTGCTCGCACGAACAAAACAGAATTAATGACAAAGATGGCTACATTACATACTAAAGACTTTAGCTTACCTAGTAGAGGCACAGAATAGATATAAGCAGAAGGGAAACTAAGTAATGAATGACACACACGCATAAGTGCACGTCTAAACAATGTTCAACTACGAGTAAGCGGGAAGTGAGGTAGTACTTATACTGGTATTGTGAGACGACCTTATAACAAGGACGTGCATCTGTGTCGTCTATGTCATTATGAGCACTTGCCATGTGCTTCCGTAATAATAGTCTCCAAACGAGCCCCGGCGGCCAATCTCAACAGATCAGGCAACTGCGCGGGAGATATTATAGTGCACAAGTGTGAGCGCAATACGCAAACACACTGTTCCTTCACTCTCAATTTTCAAAAAGATGGCAATCTGACGTGACCGGAGAGACAGTATTAAGTTAAACCAGCTTCCGTACTGGTTTAACTTAATACTGTGGAAGGGCTTCGCATTAGGATTCATAGGCGGCCAGCAATGGCGGCGTCACGTCGGAAACTTTCCTTCGTTAATATTCGCCGCGAGGTGGCTCCTGCGCCACTTTTAACGAATTTATGAACTCGCCAAGAAAACTCAGCCGTGATTTTTGAGTAAAAATCGCTAAGCACATGACTGTTGGTGCGTGTTTTTAAATTTTAAAAAACTTTATTGCACAATAAGAAATGTACAAAAGGCGAACTTAATGCTAAAATGCATTTTGTGCCGATCGAACATTTAGGTCATGCAGAATGAATTCGTATTTGTCTGCTAATAAGTTGTGTACCAAACCTTACAGTATTAGTTAACAATTTGCATTGTTGAAAAGGAATCGCAAATATTTTTTCTTAGTGATTGTATTCGTAACTTCATAATTTAATTCAGAGCATTTCATCCACGTCAATGAAAGAAAGGTCTTACTAAAAAAAACTTGTTTTGTTTCAGGTAAAAAACTAAAACAGATTAAATTTTCCCGATGATGAAATGGTGTTTCAAGGATGCTGAAACGGTAAGTATTATTAAGTGAATCATAATGATGAATATCATTCACACCGCAAACCAATTGATTGTGCATCCACATAAATTACTCGACTGAAAAATTTATTTTTTGTTATTAAAACAACAGATTGACGAAGAACTATTTACCCAATAACTAGTATTAAGTACTTTATCGCAACCGTCAATATAGATCTTTCTTTAACAGTTCGTCAAATTCATTTAGTGTATATCATCAGCCTTTATACGTCCCACTGCTGGGCACAGGCCTCACCTCAACTATGAGTGGTGCGAGCCATACTCCACCGCGCGGGCTCAGTGCGGATTGGTGGAGGGGTGTGTGTAGGGTAAGTGACCAACCTTACTGTAGATGTTCTTATGCCGCCCGAGGGCCTCTGACCAGACTTAACGACTAATATCTATCGATATTGACCGGGACCAACAGCTTAACGTGCCTTCCGAAGCACGGAGATGCTTGTAAATAGACGTCATTTTCATAGTCAGAATGGTCACCCATCCCAAACATGACCGCGCTGTAGGTTGCTTAACTTTTGGTATCACTACAAAAGCGCTGCAACCACTGCGCCACAAGCACCTCTTATTTAGTGTATATTATGTCTAGTTTTTAATATTAAATCTGATATAAATGGATTGAATATTTTATATTTAATCTCATGTGTCATATTATTGCTATTATTATTATTGTCGCACCGCCTTCTAATCATTTCTGCTTAGCCCAAAGGTATGACTAATAGAAAGTGCCCTACGGCGTTAAGTTCACCTTTTGAACAAAGTTTTTTTGTGCAATAAAGCTTAAATAAAGAAACAAATAATAAAACCATCGACAATAGAAGATAGCGGCATACAGAGTGGATTCTCTGTGGTTATCGGCTGTCAGATGCAGCTGCACGCAGAAGTAAGATTTTGAATGGAAACAGTGATCTCGCAATATCGCGGTGCAGGGCTTTACTCTGTAGGTCGTGTCCATTTTTATGGTCGGTCATAAACTGTTCCAAAATTTTATAAAAAAACATTAAGATTGCTACATCTAAACATATTCAGCAAATAATATTAATTAACCTGTGGATAGCGTAATGGGTTACTTATTTATTAATTTTATTTCTATTTATGATATTGTGTATAATCTGTAATGTGTAACTGTTTGTTATCCCCCATGGTAATAAAAAAAAAATGAAAAAAAAATAACACGTTATTTAAGTAAATCCTCCTAAACGGAGCACAGGGCCTGTAGAGGTTTCTACTACTGAAAGCATTTTGTGAAGTTATATGAACACACTTACAAAAAAATATATTTAACTTATAAGAAAATAAATGGTTTTTTGTACTGTATACGGTCATAACTTGTTCTTAGACGCTGGGCAACTAATCTATCTATACAACTATATACTTTAAATTGATGCAGCTAAGACGAAGTGTTTTCCTATGTAATAAATTATTTTATAGGTTTTACTCAAATTACGATGAAAGAAATAGAATAGAGTCCCAAATCGTATTGGCTTAATTCAAAAAGTGGATGAGCTTAAGACAAAAAGCTTAGGATATAAATCGGCGGAAAAATTTGGTACAAACACGAGTTGGTATTTGCACTTTTGTTATATTATGTTACTAAAATTGCTTTTCCATAATTTCTAAACCACTTAATAAACATCGTAAACTTTTTCAGTCAAATCAATGAATTTCAATGATGATTCAATGAATTTGTTATTTACAGAAGGAATTTACCCTTAATTTGAGTTTTCGCAATTTTTCTCAAAAACCTATTATTATTTTGTTTGTTTATTTAAAAGTAAAGGTCATCTCCGTTAACTTTAACAGGATTTGGTATGTATGTTCTGAATCTAAATACCATTGTTATAAATCTACGAAGACTAATATTTCCTTTTGCCAATTTGTCGCCGTAATGTTATATTCTATCTGTATCCCAAGTTTCTGTAGGTCCATCTAAGGATGGACTCCTCTTTATTTATTCATTCCATCTCTACATCTTCGGGGTATGGATGTCACCGTTAAGGGTCCCGGCAATTTGCATAATGTAATCAGCCCAGAGAGGGCACCGATGATTTGGCGCCCTCGTTACTGGGCCAAATCATGGAATTTTAATTTCGTTAAAAACTCCGAGTCGAGAGGGAAAGTAGGGCAACGGACTGATCAACTGATGGCTTGGAAGTTTAGTTTTCTTTTGAGTTACGCGGTTTGTGACAAGACTTTTGAATAGAAGCCGAAAGTTTGACAGATTAAGCTTTGACAGTCGAGTTAACAGAAATTTTTTTTTTTTTTTGGTGTTATGGTCAAGAAGTTGACTATTAACCAAGAGGTCGATACCCGCACTGTACAAACAAGGTGCATGAACATGTCTGTTTGTACTGGCCTGGGTGTTATATGTATTTATTTAAGTTTATTTGTAATACCACTGTTGATTCTGATTTCTGTATCACGAGTTCTTATGTTACTTACCACGGAGTCAGGTCAATGTATGTCATGTCGTTACATATTTATTTACAACTTATAATGACTTAATCATTATCTGTTTTCATTCTTAAACATACTAGGCAGCTGATGGCGTTAAAACGTCAGGTATAGGGTACCTCATACCTAGACTTATCAATAACATTCCTCCTGCTAAGCTAGTGAATGTCACACAGATAAATATTAAAATTAAGTTCAAAGAATATTTTCTCATTATATTTATTCTCATTATTATAAAGAATATTTTAAAATTATTTTTTGTTATTAATATTGTATTGAATTGTACCTATTGTTTAATTAAGTAATAGAAAGATAAGTAGTAGTTTCGCTTCAGAGTACTTACAGGTAGTACAATAACTATTTGTAATTGTAAGCTCCGATAGCACAAATACAAACCTTAGTGGTTTTAATTGCTATGATTATGTTCATAATTTTTAAAAAAAATGATGGGCCTACGTAACGTTTAACTCTATGTAACCGAAAAACAATTGGTAATGAAAAAAACAATTTATCATTTTATCTCATGATGAGTTTATATCAGCGTTTGCATTTAGTAACGTAGATATAGCGGATTTTTCTTATCAGAGGACAAAAGGTAGTTGCAACTTTGTCTAATAAACAGTCGTGTCTCAATCTCTAAAGTTGTCTAAGTCCATATTCTTGATGAAACCACATCAGACGGAATCCCTCTGACGGAGTCTTGTGTTTGAATTGGTAATGCTTCTTATTTATTCACGTCTAGGTGAATTGGGAGACAGCTTATTTACAGATATACCGACAGCCAGAATATCAGAAAATTTAGATTAAGTACTTACTTCCATAATTATGGTAAATGTATCTACAATTTTTTATTTTAGACCGTTCTTATTGTCTTTTGACGTGACAACGTCTTATAAATTGGTTTGCCGGGTGACACTTCAAGAAACTGCGTTACGCTCCGCTCACGTTCCGCGCTCACAATGAGAGCGAGTGAGAGGCACGCGTCCCTTCGACTCGGGCATGGTTAGCCCGCCTAAGAGCGAGTGAGACAGACATAAAAAGTGAAAGGCACGCGTCCCTTCCACTCGAGCACAGTTAACCCGCCTAAGAGCGAGAGAGACAGAGCGAGAGAGAGAGAGTGAGAGAGATAGGCATACACACCGGTTCATGTTATACGAATGAATATTCACATTAAAATTATTTTACCACTCAAAGTCGTTGTCACGTACAACTTTCGCCCGTATACCGACTTTACAGGCAACCAATTTTTTTTTAACTTTAAAAATACTTGACCTAAAAAAAAGATTTGACTGACAATTTACTCTAGCTATTACCTGAAGGTATTTATGGCGTGTAAAATTCAACGGCATTTTTTTATTTAAAATTATATGGTACACAAACAGCAATACATAAACATTACTTACACAAGTACTTTATCAGCAAACCATCATGGAACAGCTAAAACAATCCACCAAATACCAATATGTAAGTTTAAAAATTGGCTTGAAACTATAAATCATGAGCTCCTAGTAACAAATCCGCTTTCTTGTATTCATGGGGTGAAAGAAAGTTATCCCAGGTGGGTGATCTATCCTCCCCTCTCACACCCCTTTATACCCTTTAAAAATTTCAAGATTTAAAAAAATACCGACTGCCCCAAAATCGAGGCTATAGAATAAGCGTGAATATGGTTCGATAAAATCCGCAAATCAATATACATAACAAGTAACTAATTTTTTCCGTAATTTTTGCCAGGCTTTAATCTGTCATATTTTTAAGCTATTGCAAACCTTTTATCGCGGGCTTTGAGCCCGGCGAACGAGTCAAGAAATTCCCGAACGAAAGGAAATCTAACACCTCCACTCCGACCGGCACACCAGTGCGGCGTTGAAAGCCGTGCATTGTCTTACGTCGTTGTTTCAGTTCGGCAGACTTCAGACTTCAGCACAGTGTTTGTGTCGTTGAATAGCTTTACCGCGGCAGTCCCCGAGTGCCAGAGATCAGTACGGCCAAAAAATTCTAGTGCCACGCAACTCTAATGCGATGGATAGATAGAGAATACTTCATTTTTGCACACCACAAAAAATAAAACAAAAACAGCATACTAAGAAAGATGCACAATTTAGGCGCTCTTATCGCTAAGAGCGATCTCTTCCAGACAACCTTCGGTTTATTGTTATTTACAGGAAAGGGGAGTTGGATGCAAAAGTCGTATTAATATAACTATAACATGATGAACATTGGCAACAAAAAAAAATGCAATATGTATTCATAACTTATCTCGCCTGCATTTGTTACTGCTTGCAGTGCGGAGTCGAGAATGTTCTAAAAACTTTTCTTAAACAAACATTGCACCCGCTGCACGGCTCGAGACATAATAAAGCAAATAAACTCACAACTGCTTATTTCATGGCCCACCTGCCTCCTTGTTCATTTTATCTCAAAAATACTTTTGTTGCTAGGTTTTAATGTCTCCATCTTTGTGTCTGTCGTTATTAATCTGTGAAAGAAAGCGACAATGGAAATGAATCTTCCCGAGACGTTATGTCGTTTCGCTTGATGAGAATTTTAATTAAATTTTTTAGACGGTTCGTTAAGGGTTCACGGCACGGTTAGTGACGTCTCTATTTTTTGGTATTGATTGGTTAGATTTTCTTATCTTATCTGAGAATCGTAGACACAGTTGTCGTAGCACTCTCGTAGTCGTGTCGTAACGAATTTCGTAGTAGTCGTCGTAGACGAGCAACTTATGTATGCTATCATTTCGCAATGGTATGCTAAAAATTAAAAAAAAACTAATAAAAAGGTTAATTAGCACGAAGTACTGAAAGAGTAATATAAACTTTATATTTAATGTTTGCTACTTTAGAATCGGCTCTTTTGCAGTAATAGTAAGATTGTCAAACAGAGCCTCAATGATTAAATTTTTCCAGTTTATCATTCTTAATTGCAATTTAGTGTGAATTTCTTACAATTCCTTTAGTCAAGTCACGTACACCCTAAAAATTATATTTCTAGAATGACTAATGTAAACATCAATATCTTACTTATTTACTTATTTATAACACTCATCTTAGTAATCCATAAACTTAATTATCAAATTTAAACTTAACTGTTTGGAACGCACCATAAATAACACATAATTTAGACCTTAATTACAACATCTAAACAAAGTTAATCTCATTACAAACTTAACACAAATAACACCCGATTAAGTATTCCAAACGGGGATTACACTTAATTCATTATCCTATTACATCACCCATAGCTAATTGCTTGAACAAGGAACTCCACTCACAAGAGCCATCTAGCTGGATGTGCCGACAAACAAACAAACAGACGTAAATCACGATTCGCGCAATTTATGTAGTTAATTTTTGTTTCACTGTTGCGCTGAAACATGCATGCGAGCGCAGGTAAATTTGGACAGTCGGGGACAGAAGTGTTTACTTACGTGCATGCAGGTTTTTGTACTGTTGTACAGTTGCGTTGGTATTGATTCGTTATGTAATCATCGGGACTCACCTATCCCATACATATCTGTCGATTGCTGATTTCGTCCTAGTTTTGTTTAAGCGTACATTTGAGTACTGATTTTTACTTTATTGGAATGCAAACGTGCCGAAGATAGATACTTTCATTAACTAACCTAGTAATATTTGTTCAATTGATTTCCGACTGTGCACTGATAATATATCATAACCGGCATAAGCCGACGTAGATTTGTGCATAGAGTCTAAAAGGATTCTAAAAATTGCAAGTAAAGACGTAATTTCGTTTTGTTCCGTTTATTAGTCTTGTATTTGTTAGTAACCTGTACAATGTAAAATTCAAACACACGACTCTGTCCCGCCTGTAGCAGTCCATTTTTTCAAATGTGTGTTTTAATTTCATAGTAAAGTAATTCGCATTGCTACTGCTAAAAAAATAAAGTAACTTAGTAAGCTGTATTTGAGAACAAGCCTCTAAATCTAAATAAGACCTAGCTATCTTTTTCTGCGTAACACTTTTGTCGCCGTCTGTCTGTTCCACCAACTTGCTTACGTAACAAACTTCTAACTCGGCGCGGTGTCGCCGTATTTGTAATAAAATAAATAGTGTCTCCAGTCATATTAATTACTGTGTAACACGACAAACACAGAGGTTGGGGAGGGAAATAGGTCAGAAAGATAATAATCTTTCTTATACTGTTTGAGATTGAAAGTCGAGTCGAGGGCGAAAAAAATGGCGAGTTTGTCAAACATTATGATCTAGTATTTAGGTGTTTAAACGGATTTTTTGCATTGCGTGTTCAGCAATGTTTTATTTGCGCTAAGGGTATTTAAACATATAAATCTTATGTCTAAATTAAAAACCCATATATCAGCTATTTCTCACAATAACGTTTTCCATTAGTTTAGTTTAGAAGTATAATGAGTACAAAAATTAAAATTACTTTTCGTACTATCGCGGTCTGCGCCGCATAAACACCTTAAAGGCGAAAATCATTTGCACATCGCGCGCAGTCCCGCTTGCTTATTGCTCCGTATGTGTCAAAGTGCATGCAAACAATTTTCGTTAGAAAGTGTACACGCGACGCGGACCGCCACTGTACTTAATGACTTTTGCAAAATGTCATTAAAGTAGTAACTATACATCATCATCATCATCATCATCATTATCAGCCAAAGGACGTCCACTGCTGAACATAGGCCTTCCCCACAGTTTTTCACATCGACCGATCACAAGCGGTCTGCATCCAGTGTGATTCTGTGATCCTTACAAGGTCGTCTGTCCATCTTGTCGGTGGACGTCCTACGCTGCGCTTTTGGTTGAAGGATCTCCAATCCAGAACTTTCTTGCCCCAACGGCCATCAGTTCTTCGCGCTATGTGCCCTGCCCATTGCCACTTGAGCTTAGTAACTATAAAGTACAGCCTATAATAACTTAATATCATAAATCTAATAAAAATAACAAAACTAGGGTATTTCAACTACAGTTCCGCTCATAATAAATGTCCCAGACTACGGTCGCCATTCAAATGTATCGTGAAGTATTTATGTCCCCAGATTTATTTTTACGGATGCGATATTATCTGTGATGAAGATTAGTTGCCGAGATAAGGGAGAGAGGTAATGACTCGTCAAAGTTATGGGAGAGTGCTTAGACAGTAACAAATAACATTAATTTGTAAAAGTATGACAAACGGATATAGTCGTATAATGCGATTAAGGATAGTCTTAACAAAATAAGATTTTTTGTCAATTTTTTTTGTATAGAGGGACAATTAGCTAGAGGGACATTTTGCTTCGTGTGTCTTAAGACTTTGTTACACTAAATACTACTAATTTACATTGAATGTTTTTTTTCTTCCTATTCGTAATAAATTTTCTATTAGATAGAACGTAACATACTTAAAATAACCTGCGTAAGATGTGTTACACAGTTGCACATATCTGTGTAACCTACGTATTCTATGCAATAGTTTTTCTCTACTGATATTGAACTGGATCCAATAAAAACAACTGGCAGTTCGCCAACAGATGTAACCTAATTTTGTAAACTTTGTCTAAGGCTCCGTTGCACCATCTTACCCGTACTTTAACAAACCTTAATAATCTGTCAAGAAGTCCACAAAATTGATTTTTAGAACTTTTTTATGATATTAATTTAAAAAATTACTATTTCACGGGGTACTTTCTTACCACATTGAAAAAAATCATTCACTTTAATTTACAATCGTCAATTATTACGTCAGTTTTGAAATAAAGAGCAATTTTTTGACTCTTTTTCAATTTTTATTTTTGTTTATAATAAATAACACAGGCCCAAACAAAACAAAAAATCTGTCGTGATACTCCTGTAGCTTTAATAGGCTTATTTCCATCAAAAAAGAAATATTCTAAAAATGTTGTTTTCTAAAAAAAATATTAAAGACCGCCTTTCATTCACAGTTTTATTTTCGCTAAGGGTACAATTCATAATATTTGATTTTAATTGATCTCAATTCGATAACAAGTTACTTAATCAGCATATCACGCGATGACGTCACAGTGTGTTATTCCTATACAAGTTCTATGGAGAAAAGCGTTTTGACAGTTGATAAAAAGTATGTCAACTGGTTGTATGCTCTAAGATGTCAACGGTTGATGATCTCAACTACCGTATTCAGCAAAAGCCTAAACACCTGTCATTTCTGAGTTGACGCTAACCTGTTATCAAAGTTACTTGTTGCAACACTTCCAATTATTGTCTGTACAGCTTGTTAGATACAAACAGTCATAGCACAACTGTAATCTCCGGGGTGAAATGTACATTAATATAAATGTAAAAGCGAAGATTTCCAGCGGAATGACGTTTAATAAGGCATTTGCAATAGCAGTCAGCTCGAGCCGATCGGAGACAAATGAAAGCTTTCTTGTTGGGTGTCAGTGCGAAGTGAAGGGGGTAGCGGTGTGTCAGAAAATTTGGTATTTAGGCTGTGTATGTATTTATTTATTTAAAAAGGAACACCAAAAGTATACATACATTACATTGCTCATCTTAAATTGAAACCTTTAGTATTTAAATCTTATATCTATACCTATTATACTCGTAGGTGAACACAACATTCGTAACAAACAATAACAGTAAATATTTTGTTGAAAACTACAGGTAAATTATAGACAATTTAAAAACTCTATCTATGTCAAACTCTATCCGTAATTCGTTACCAAATTATGTACTGTAAAGAGAAGTATGTACTGGATCAGTAATCATGGGTGCAAATGGAAAGGGCACATGACATTAAAAAACTGGATGGCCGTTGGGGCTGAATAGTTCTAGATTATAGATCATTTGCTCAGAGCAGTCGCCTTGCAGCTGATTAAAATAACAATTAAATTTTGTACTTCGAACATTGGAAAAGTAAACACATTTAATGGAATCTTAACTTATATATATAATTACTTAATAACGAACTTATAATAACTTGTACGGAACGAGAAAAATGGAATACCTTTTGCCTAAAATATTAAATACTCTGCCGAAATCACATCTCGAAAATATTTGTAACGCGAAATACAAAGAAAGTAAAACCCTTTTAAAAAAATATTCTATACATGTAAGCCCGAACTCTCCTACTGTGAGATAAACCCACTTGAGGTTTTTTAGGAGTAGGAATCTTTGTAAATTAGACTAAGTTTTGATTGTTGTAATAAATAAATTAAAAAAAACGTAGTATTTGATATAAGTCAGTCACATATTTTTTTCATTAAAACCGCTATATTTTACGTATTACCCCACAAATGGAAAGTCAACAAGGCATAAGAGAAATGAGCTTGAAGGTACGAGTCTACACGAATACAGATCAAGATTCTAATATGAGCTGTTTGAAGGCATCTCAAGGACTTAAACAGTTTTAGTTCCACATTTTGAATTTCAAATTGCACTTATTTTATGTCAGCTGTATACAATAAGTTTTGTCATTAATATTTTTAAGCAAACGCTGTTCAAAACCATGTCATCTATGATATCCTGGTTTTGATTTACGGACGGAACAGTGTTTTTTTCAGTCTTGGTGTTTGATTTCATTTAAAATCAAGCAATGTACTTCTTAATTTATCAACATTGGTTTATTTATATGTTTATGTTGCAATGGACATACCACACATAAATGATAGTACAACCACAATCCCTCCTCATTTTATCACAGCAAACACTAGAACAATCTAAACACTACCGCTATCTAGCGCAAACAACGCGTATCCTAATGGGAATGCAAATGGCGTTTATTGCAGCGCTGTTCGGATGGCTCCGGTACAACGGCGTAAATGCGCTGGAATACGGTACAGATAAAAGTTGAAGTGTTAGCACAAGAAATAATACTTTGTGTAGAGGTACTGTCGAAGATAGGTTGATTGTTATACTGTTAGGAAAGTATGCTGATTGAATACACATATTTTACTCATGGTAAGTTGGTAATGGTTGAATTTCATACTTTAATGTGAATTCAAATGGCGTTTATTGCAGCGCTGTTTGGATGGCTCCGGTACAACGGTGTAAATGCACTGGAATACGGTACAGATAAAAGTTGGAGTGTTAGAACAAGAAATAATACTTTGTGTGTAGGTACTGTCAAAGATAGGTTGATAGTATAGTGTTAGGAAAGTATGCTGATGGAATAAACATGTTTTACTCATGGTAAGTTGGTAATGATTTAATTTTGTATCCCAATGGGAATGCAAATGGCGTCAATTGCAGCACTGTTAGGTTGACAACGGGACAACGGCAACGGCGTAAATAGTACAGATAAAAGTTGAAGTGTTACGACAAGAAATAATATGTTGTGGGCCTTGTCAATGATAAAGTCAATGTTTTAAAGTGGGGAAAGAAAAATTGACTGAATGGCTTGTATATGATAATTTTGTGTAATAATAGAGCTTAGGGCTCGTGGAAAAGATTTATGTTACTAACGATGCATTATACAAATGTTTTATCGTAAAAAAATCTGTTTGTCTTTCTTTTCAATTGAATTTGTTTTTTAGTTTAATTGATGAAGTATTCCTCGCTAGTTAACGGACTGACTTTAGAATAAAGAATAACGGCCTATGGTTAGCAACATAATCTTGTATTTATTAAAATTACCTCTACACGATGAATACAAACGTTAGTATAGTAGAAATTTGTCGTGTTGCCTTTAAATCTAACCATCTAAAATTCACCTGTTAAGCCCGTGTTTGGATATTTAAAGTCCGTTATCACGAAATGGGGCAACTATGTGAACCGAAATATCCGATTGGGCTTAGGTATTGGAAATGTAAATTTTATGGGCAATATTGTTGGTATGCCCCAATACTGTTTAGATAGTTTGAATGTTGATTGTGCAATAGAAAAACCTTTTTCATTATTTTGTTCACGTGAAATAGATTCATGATAATCACAGTGAATAAGGGTGGTAAAAATGCTACTCGCTTTAATACTTGATGGCAGATGCTATAAGTGAAACATACGCTGGCTCAAAGCGTTAAAAGGCACTTACAAAAATTCAACGACTCCATTAAGGTTCTTGGTAGCTCAGTGGTCAGAGCATTGGACCGGACTTCCAAAGGGGGTTCGATTCCTACCCGATGACCTGACCCGAAAAGATTTTTTTAAGTGTTATGTCTTTTCGAAACTATTAGTGGATCTTGAGGCCCTGATGGCCTATGCTGAAAACGAAATCCGTGAAGACGATACTGTTTTTTCGTTTTTTGACACACGTACACATACGCATGTAATAAAAGCGATTTTGAAATACGTTTTTCGGAATAGGCATTCAGGGTCAACCAATCTTCGCGGCTGAATCATTGACAGTCGCGAGTCACGGCGACTGAAAGTCGCACATGTGTCTTGGCAGTATCTATTACTTTTTGAGACTCCACTTAGATAACTGTTCAATTTAACCTATAATAGAAGTGGAACAAATACTTCTGATTGCTGATAAGCATGTCCAAATTTCAAACATAAAACCAATACTAAAATACACTACAATTTCGCGCTCTACAATTTATTATTCATACCGTATATGATATACAAGTATATTGGCAATAACCAGGCAAAACAACTGAAATATGCTGACCAATGGGATCCTCCAATCAGACCGATTGTTGCACAAACACGGCAGTCATTTCGGAATATCACCGGCCGGTGCTCGAACGATTTCCCAATTTAACACATTAGCTGCTTCCTGGACGGGAATAAAATAAAATAAAATAGGCAGGAACGAAATAAATTAACAATATGGCGACTGGCGCGGAAACTGCAGGTCGCGGATGCGTCGTCCTCGCGAAATGAACGCGTTATAGGCTAGAAGCTCGATTCCCACATTATCACAAGTAGTCCAGATTTCAACTAGATTTAGTTCAATTTCATGATTTTACTTATAGTAATAGTCCTCCTAGCCGATTTCATCCACGGCGGCCAATCACAACAGAGATCAGCCAACTACGCAGGAGATATTATAGTGCACAAGTGTGAGCGCAATACACAGGTGCACTCACTGTTCACACACTCTCAAAGTTCGGTGAGACGGCAATCCGGCATGACCGGAGAGAGATCAGGTGCAGGACCAACGGCTTAACGTGCTATCCGAGGCACGGGGGTGTTATGACAGAAAATCTCAGAAACAATTCTGGCTCGACCTGGGATTCGAACCCTGGACCTCTCGGATGTAAGGCAGAAACTTTGCCACTACACCAACGAGGCAGTCACAGAAAACCTTTTTTAATTCCAGACGATAAATTGCGGTGTTTTAATTTTGAACCGTATGTCTGTTTGTGTATTTGTGTGTCTGTAGCATCGTAGCTCCCAAACGAGTGAACCGATTTCCAAACGGGTAATTTAATCACGATAGTTCTTAGCTGTTCTAAATCCATCCAGCCGTTTACTCATTGTGGGGTTTTTTAACTGGAAATTAAGTTTTTTTGTAAATAAAGTCTATCAGTCTATCTCCTACACTAGTCCATATGGCAAGCAACACACGGCATAAAGCATCGCTCAAACCAACTGTGAAAACTGTTTTTTCGCCGTGATTAAAACGAGGGATAGGGCGTTGACGCGGACAAATACACTCTGGACAAATTACTGGAGTATACAGTCAACACCTACTCACCTCTAAGTTCATAGCTCTTAACACATTGGCGTAAGTATCATATTTGTTACCTAAAGTACTCACCGCACTGTACAAACAATATTTTTATGGCGTTGCGTCTCGCTGGTTATTTTAATATTTCATATTTGCACATCGACGTTGCAACATTGCATTCCGAGAACGATTTATTTTAGCGGGACAATGTTATTAAACTTGGATGGCTAGGTACATTAAAATAATGAACATTCCTCAAAAGACCAACCAAAAGTCCTCGCAAGAGAACGTCGTTTTCTTCCTCGTATGCTCCGTGAGGCTATTGAAATTAGAAGACCTAATTTTAATAGAGAAGATGGTTGGAAAATTGCACCAGCTTGGGATCCTGTTTTAGCCAAGACTCAAGCTCGACCCCGCACTGCAAGACCTCAAGATACTGTTAGCTCATTTTGTGTGGATAGGAACGCAGCTTAATATTTTTGAGTGATGGTAGTTAAAAAAAAATTCAAACTATGTAATGACAACTAACACCTTAGTCTACCTGTGACCACGGACGCTGAAACGCGTCCGAAACGTCAGGTTAAAACAAAATGTAAATAAATCGCGAAATAAACCGTAAAAGTGTGTCATTTCAACATTCCCAGCTTAAGACAAGACATTTGATTCAATAATCAAAAGGTAATAAGATCCTTGTTATTATTTAATGTTTCCTAATCTAAGTAGTTGTTAAGGTTATGATTTTGTTGTAGCTAAAATGGAAAAACAAAAAATGTATGCAACTCTTATGGTCAAGGTACGACAAGTTCCTCTACACTCGAAATACAAATCGTATTTTTACTTTAAATTATATACATTAGTTACAGTACAGATATTATTTTCAATTACCTATCCAGACAAACACATACAAGAAGTCGATCTCGATCTTTGTAAAATTAATAGCTTAAGAAGGAAATATGAAATAACTAATAAGTAATATAAGTAACTCAAAATCAATTAAATTACAACATTTAAAGATCTAATGTGTAAGTTGAAAATAGAACAACAAATACGAGTAGTTTTCACTTATGGCAAAAAGTTCAGTGTCGTGTCAAACAAAGAACAAAAGTAGATTAGTAAACACCTTTGCTACAAAACACGAGTTTATACGCGACTCAATAAAGAAATCGCCGTTTTGAATGCTTAGCTACACTCCGATACCATTCCAAGTGGTTATGACATAATATGAATCCAACGAGAATTGCACGAAGCAGCCTTTTGGGTCCTCTGCACTTCTAACCTCCCAATAAGAAAAAAATGTACCAATGGCTTGTAGATAAATGTTTTTATTCGATTAATGAATTTGTTAATTTGTAATTTATTTGACATTATTTTTAAACTACTGAATTTATTATTATTGTGATCAATGTAAGTTTGACATTAAAAATATTGAATATAAATTGTAATTTACCGAAATATTATATGATTGTAAACCACATCTAATTATATTTGCATGTCTGACAAGACAAAACATGCTGAGCTTATACTCGTATATATTTGTGATGTCACTATTTTTACCATGTTTTGTGCAAATAGATATTTCATTCATTCAATGACTTGGCTCACTGCGTATATTTTTTGCTAGTTACTTCGTAGGGCGGCGTCACCTCGCTGCCAAATGCACCGATTTATACGCCGTTTCGGAACAAGCGTTAAGCCTGATAAACTGGCCAGATAATCGTCTGTTTCCCTCGTTCTAACCTTCCTTTTGTTCCCAGTTCTACATTCATTAGCTGCTGCGTGTACAAGTATATTCTTTGAGACAAGATTCACAGTTTAGATGGTCTATCCTTGTCACTCTTGCTTATTGGACAGCGAGTGCAAATAAGATATTGGAGTCAATAATTGGAATAATGTATGTCAGAATAGGGCCTCTTCTCTGAACGAATCTTGCTTTTCGCCGACTTTCCGCGCTTGTGATGGCGAACGGTAGAGGTCTCCACATTATCATATATTAGTTTCTTACTAAGTAAGTTAGTTTAGTGTTTAGTAACGGTTATTTACACGATAATAAAGGGAAAAAAACCTGTAAACTTTGCTAAGACGCATGAGTCACAAGCAACTTTCATTTCATTAGTCTTCTTCCTTTTTATTTTTATTTGACAACTAGGCACATTATGATCCTCAAACAGATTTAACACATAATGTTTAATAAGCTTTTATTTAATTTCACCTGATCTGTGTCTGTTTGTCTGTAATCAGAGCTTGTAAGCTTACCCACTTCCCGATGTCTGATTGAGCTGAAGTTTGGTACAAACGTTTAGTGTTGATGACAATGCACAATTTAATTATAAAAACTGTTATTTTTTTACTTTACTATTTATTTTGAGTATAATGTTCCAATTGTACATTATTCCAAGGCAATTTTATGTAAATTCAAAAACTTTCTTACAACTTCTCGGGAGCATCAAAATATATGGGCGACGGTATATTATCCCAACACGGCGTATTGTGTGATTTACGCGCCGTCTATATTCTGAAAACGTTCGAAATCTTAGCTGAAGATTGCGGTGACCAAACCGTGTGTATTAGTTAAGTTACTGAACTAGCAAAATCAATGCATCATTATACATTTCTGCTATTAAAAAGACCTAATTTAACTGAGTTTACAACCATCACCGATGCCAATGCCGAAATAATGAAAAGGCAGATACGAGTATTTACGGTAGTTCAATCATCTCTATCTAAATCATTTCCTGTTTCAATATTCTGTTTTAATCATAATCCCTTACCATACCAAATACCAAAAAAGCATAACCCCTTAAGCCATGCGATGAAAAGACTTTAGTTCATGACATTAGAATGACATAGTTGTAAGCTATGATATCATGAACGGATTAAATGAGGCAGAAAACATCCAGTTCATAAGATCTCCAGATTATCTGTGATATGGAAGCTTGCTGAATGATATCATGCAATAAGTATGCTGAGTGTTTGTTATGCTCTTGGCGCTTTTTGGTCATATAACAAAGTTTTAACAGCAAAGCAGTTTTTCGGTCTAAAACTTGGATTTCAAAGGATAAAATCGGAAGCCGCTTCCAAGTAGAAATTTCGTAATTACATACAAATTATGTAATCTATTGCGGAAAAACATTGTCAACGTACAGATCGATGTAGTATACTGAATTTTCCTTTCAGCTGATGAGCTGGAAGGAAATAGATTCAAGCGATGGCTTTGCTTAGCTGTTAAAGTTTCGTGATATGCCTCTTAACAATCAAAGTTAGATAAGATTACTCGTAGATTTATCAGCTACCTGAGAATTAATGAGTAAGATAGTTAAATCAATGTTCATGTAAAGTTCAAGTCTCATGTGGATCTATGAGAGATGAAAATCTTGGCTACACCGATAACCGCCCCACCAGATTTGGGCATAAATCTAAACCGCAAGTCGCGCGACAAAAATATCATTATGCAAATTCGCATAGAAATAAAACGGCTCTGTGCCCCCGCGATGGGGTGCGATCTTTAAATCGCCCTGTTTTTGAGGGCTGACAAAAGAACTTTTTATCTTAGACTAGCGGTCGCCCGCAACTTCGTCTGCGTATACGTGCCGTTCCTCTATCGGACTATAAATGCCGGAGATATACATGTTGTATACGTAACAAAATTAAAAAAAAAAGGTTGAACTGAGAACTTCCTCCTTTTTTTTAAGTCAATTAAAAAATAAAGATATTTCTTGTAACAAAATAGTGTCCACCAGCACATCGGGCTATTCATTTTTGTTGCAAGTGTGATACCGCAGTGTTTACCGTGACGTACTGGCCACTGCACCTAGTAATATTCACTACTCCGTAGTCCTACTTGTAATATGATAAACGTATAACGGTAAAATAGCGCTATCGTTAGAATGAGATTTAATATTATCTGCGATATGTGGTAAGAACATATTGAGTTTTTTGTGTATTTAAAGTTTATTGATTTATCTCTGTTACGTGCATGTTTTGTAAGAGGCAACAGCTTATAACTGTACTCTAAACTACGTACACAGGCATTTGTTTTACACTTGAATTGTACTTCAACGAAAACTTCCGTAACATTCCTCGTGCACTTCGCGAAGATTTTTCCGAGATCCAGCGAATACCGGTTTGATCCGGTTTGGGCCGGTTCGCGGCAAATGGGCATCAACAAAGTTTCGCAGATCCAGCTAGCTAAAGTGCTGGGAAGTTCTCCGACGCTCAGATATCTCGCGAGCCGAAATATAAGTGTAGGTTCACACTGCGAAGCTAGCGCGGTGGCGATGGCGGGCACGGAAATATCAAATATTAATACGCACTTTTGTATTCATACTGTATAGAATAAGGCGGGAGTCTTAGTGTGTCCACACTGCGAGCCTAGCACGATGGCTTCGGAGGGCGCGGAAATATCAAACAAAGGAAATGCGCCTTTGCGTCCATACTGTACCTACTTACTGAATAAGGCGGGAGTCTTAGTGTGTCCACACTGGGAGCCTAGCGCGATGGCGACGGCGGTCAAGGAAATATGAAACAAATGAAACACGCCTTTGCGTCCATACTGTAGTGAATTAGGCCTAAGTTTTGGTCCTCACTGCGAACCTAGAGCAGAGGTGACGCGACAGCGGGCGGGGAAAACGCGCCTTTGCGCTCACACTTAAGTGACTAAAGTCATACGATTTGACGAACCCGCTCGCCTGTTTTCACTGTGGACGCACACTATATTATCGCGAGTCGAGATCTAACACTCTTCGAGCGCTCAAAATACACGTGAACTCAAGATTTTTAGGAGATAATACAGTTTTGCCGAGAAAAGTTGTAAGATTTACGGGATTTGCCACCTATTTTTGTGTAACTAAACGATTTTATCAGTTGAATGTTTTCAAAAAGATGGTATCTCAGTTTAAAAGAGGTCAATTATTTCAGTACCTTCTACTTTCTACCTGAACAATCCCCAATACCCAAGTACTAACTGCCAGCAGGGTACATATAAAAAAATAATTATAAACATAACACAACATCACATAGGTACATTAATCTGACTCCGTGAGCTTAAGCACTTGTGTAACAGATATCAGAATCAACAGTGGTAGGTATTACAAAATATATACTTAAATAAATACATATAACACCCAGACCAGTACAAACAGACATGTTCATGCACACAAATGTTTGTACAGTGCGGGGATCGAACCTACGACGTCTTGGTTAATAGTCAACTTCTTTACCATTACACCAAAGTGGTCGTCGTTTATTTATTTCATTTTTTACCAAGAAATATTCATTACTTGCAACAGACATTGCCAAACTGCTCAGCAGTTAGTCGGCTACTATGCTACTTTATGTCGCCGCAAATAGTGACTGTCAGCGTGGTTACTTACAGCCGCGACAAAATCGATGACAGTCGCGACGACAGTGTACCGCAAGTTTGCTGGGCCTTAAGGAGATCCGTAAGCTCGTAAGTAATAATAGTCCTCCTGACCGGTTTCGACCACGGCGGCCAATCTCGACAGAGATCAGCCAACTAAGCAGGAGATATTATAGTGCACGAGTGTGAGCGCAATACACAGGTCCGACATGACCGGAGTGAGATTAGGCGCAAGACCAAAGACTTAACGTGCGCGCCGAGGCACGGGGGTGTAATACCGCCAACATCCCGACTCCGAGCTGTTTTAAAAAAAATCATGGCAGAAAATCTCAGAAACAATTTTGGCTCGACCTGGGATTAGAACCCAGGGCCTCTCGGATGTAAGGCAGAAACTTTGCCACTACACCAATAAGGCAGTCAAGCCCGTAAGTATAAATTTAATCAACCTGTACGTATTTAACCTATTTAGGCAGTGAAGGAAATTCATACGACTCAGTTAGTATTACCGTTTCGTTTGAACGCTCACCGCAAACTTGCTGCTTGACATGAAGCCTCCTTTACTCCATTTGACTCGGTAGGTAGGTTAGGTACAAAACGATAGGATTTCATTGTTTAAGGTTTGGTTTATCTTTGACTTTTCTTATGTTGAGAGTTTAGGAAGGGAGCAATCAAGATAAGCTAAAATAAACATATCAGACCGTCCCAATAAAGTATTTGAAACTACCGACATAATAGATATATAATTGATTGAGGACAGAATGGCCTCTGTTGTTCTCAATAGGTTCTGCTTAGCATGTTACTAAATGTGCAAAGAGGTGAACTTATCTAGCCGACTTTTGTTATATTCTTTCTTGTACTAAGTTTACCTTACTAACACAGTTTTTAAGTACATATATTGTTATTAACATTTGTTAATAACCATTCATCCATTTGGACCGGCCGTCCGTTAACCGTCCATTTGGACGTAATAGGTCTGAAATAAAAGTTTTTTTTAAACGTTTTTTTAAATAGAAGTAGGTACTCCAAAAATTTAAATATTTTAAGGTTAGTCAAATGATCGTTTTAACACTTTAACAGCCTATCACGATCTCAGTTCACATAGAACGTACGTACGATTAAAAACGCTCGGCTGTTAGTGTTAAAATACAAATAGGTACGAGACTTTTGTTTTCTGTTTATCTTTCCTCTATAAACCCACAAACAGATGATTTAATTTAAATTAATTTAACCCCTATTAAAGAGCTATGACAGCGGACTTCCGTAATAAGCTAAATTCCATATCTCAAGTCACGGATGACACCGACTGTCTGACTGCCAAGTCAAAGGTCCGTGTTATATTTGAAGATGGCAATAGGAAACAGACGCTTCTTAACGACATTCATCGTATAATTATATTTATTTAAACACAACAAAAATTTGTACAAAAGGTGGGCTTAACACCATATGGCATTCTCTACCGATCACACCTTTGGTTTTTTTTAATTTTAAGGTGTTTTTAGGCCACGGTCAGAACGTCCACCTAAATGTTTCTCTCCAGTTGCATCTGTCAATCACGCTTTAATTAAGATATGGCCGTGCAAATATTATAGGTAGAGTTTGATTTCTAATCTAATTCTACAATAATTCATATTCATTTGAGTCATTTAATCTTGTTTCAAGGTGATAGTAAACATTAAAAAAACTCTATCATCGATAGTAATAGTAAACCAGAAACCAGCAATAAACTGTTCAAGTTCTCCGGATATTTAAACAATAGGTGATTCAGTATAAAACACGTAATGTGGTCCCAAGACGCAAAAGGAAAAAACCGCGTGGAGTAATACCGGTACAGTCCGCGCCGCCACATTCTGATAGTAAGCAGCAGCCTCCTTTTCCTCCTGCAGCTTAGTCTGAATACAAATTAAAAAAATAGGCGGCACAAGGAACCACTTGAGTATCTAAAAGACGTTTCATGACGTTTATTGTAGAACTATGTTTGAATAAATATGAAATCAGTAGCAAATTTTCAACAGGCTTTGCTAATGTCTTGGTGGCTGAGTTGTAAAGACACTCGGGTTGGATTCCCATGGCGTCCCCGCCGTACCCCGCCTTAGACAATTAATATTTTTACTGCAAAATGTTATCTGTAACTAGCTGTCCCGGCAAACGTTTTTTTTCCCATATAAATGTTAAGGGTGGACAAAAGGTGGACCTTATCACTAAGAGGTATGAAAAATATGTAGATGTTGGCCGATTCTCAGACCTACTCAATTTGCTCACAAAATTTCATGCGATTTTGGTCAAGCCGTTTCTGAGGAGTACGGGTACGAACATTGTGACACGAGAATTTATACATATGATAAATATCTTGTGTGGAAACAAAGATAAAATAATTTTTGTTTTAGTCCGAATAAGATATTTAATTAGCGATACCAGTTACCTATTTATTTATTTTCAGATAAGTAAGACCATAGTTTTATGGACCTTACTTCCTTTTTCTTCCTTGACTTCCACATCTGCAGTCAGATAAGCATCAATTTTGCCATTCTTACTTCTTTCTGCGATACAATAGTAGGGCCCCCGAATAATCGCTAGTCAACCCTACCCCGCGGATGGGGTCCCAAACGAATATGGTTTTTCTCATTTCCGCGCCCGGAATTCCTCTTGTACATTTATTTTTATTTCGTATTTGTATTCGTTTCCTGTAAGGCCATATTTCCACGCGACATTTCTATCCCGCTCCCCCGCAGACGTGTGCTCGCTGCTTGTAGTAACGATCTTTGAGAACTTTTTCGGGTTTTAAATCGGTTTCAATTTAAGCTGCCGTTTTAAGCGTGAGTTGGGAGAATCACTCCACTCGTGCTTTCAAATGCCCTTAGGGATAGATCGGTGTTACACCTACCCTTTTTATGTTTGGTATAGTTGCGCTTTAAACCAATTTAGCTTTTAATGACTTCAAAAGCCTTAATATTTTCCTAATTTGACGATTGCGTCGATAATAGTTTATTGTGCTAACTAAGAGTATAATCATGTTTATTGACATAATAAAGCAGAAATAAATATTGCGCCAAAACATGCTTGCAAATTTTTGTAACATTTTTCCTGACAACAGAACCCCTCAATGCTATATTAAAAAAGTGGCACAAAAAAATGGCAGTTGTACAAAAAATACGTGCAATAAACGTACTACTCTTACACACTCGCGGCACCTCTAAATCTGTCCGTAAAAAGTCCGGAATCACCGTAACTCGGCGTTAAGCCGTAAAACACGGAAATTCTTCTTTACGGCGAGTGGGGGGTTGGATTATTCGTATTTTATAAACGTCAAAAATCTGGGAGGGCCCGGGAAAAGTTATCGACATTTAGATGCCAGCTGGAAAGATATATATATATATATAGATAGATCAACTCTTTATTATACAACACAAAAAACAAAACCACAGACAATGAAAGTATGTACATACAATTTTGGCGGTCTCGTCGCTAGGTTGTTAAAAGTAAAATTTAGGTCTTATAAGTAAAAAAAACACGATAACTCCTAGTCATAAATTATGCGTGAGCTATTGCTTTTATGACTAGGATAACGGATAAATGTATTATTTTCTAAACATTTATGATTTAGGTTATACGTGCTTCTGGTTTCTCTTCATAGTTTCCAGGATAGGCTGTCTAAGTTTGTTATGTTCTACTTTTTTTATTCAATTAAACAGTAGTCGGCATCAAATATACCAAGCTGAAAACAGTAACCGTGTCAAAATGATTGAACATCAAAGTGCAATTTAGACATGGTACTAAAATGTTCAGCAACATCAAACTTAATAAATAAATACATTGATCTGTCTCCGTGGTAAGTAGCTAAAGCACTTGTGTTACAGATATCAGAATCAACAGTGGTACAATTTGACATGTTAATAGTCAACTTCTTGACCGTTACAAGACCGTTACCGGTTCAAAAAGGTAAATGGTTCAAAAAGCTTTTGACTAGTTTTCCTACCTTTTTCAATATTTGCGTTATTCAAAATTGTTATCCGACGTACTAACATCGGATCGCCACTAAAACATTCCACTCGCCAACAAATATAAACATGAAGCCCAGTGTGCAATATTAAACTAATAAAAATCGTTTTCGAGTATGTAACAACCTGAAATATTTCATGAATTCCACGTCCATTGGTGAAATTTTAAAACAAAAACTACGGTGCAGCGTAAAAGCATTACGTAACAGAAACATGAAAAGGTATTGCAATATACATTGATAAGTGAAATGTTCTTCATATCACATAGCCTTGTCCACATCAAAGAGAATATAGGCGCGCAACTGGTGCGCTTTAGATTTCATGGCACGTCTCGCACTGCAATTCAAGTTATAAGGTCATTTATACACATCCGTAAAAGCCACTAGTCCCTGCCACTCCTCCAAGATAATCTGTGGACTAGTGCTAGAAAGAAAAAAAAACGATGAGAGCCAGGAACAGCTGGTTAATGGCTTGACGGAATTTGACCAACCACAATTTACCTCTAGAACCACCGTGATTAAATAATTTTTCGTATAAAAAAGACCGTACTGAAATCGGTTCATCTGTGCGGAAGCTATGATGCGACAGTCAGACACACAATAAACAGACATACTACTCAACAAACAGAATAGAATAACCCTCTTTTTTATCGAGGGTTAAAAGTAAGGCATATGACGACTGTTACTTATTCACTACTCTACCAGCAACTTTACGCCAGTTCAGAAGCGATTGCCTGATCTAAAGCTCAGCCTACACCTGCGGCATACTGTCAACAATTAGTTGACAAGCTGTCAACTAATTGTTGACAGCTTGTGATTACCGGCGCCAGAAAGTCGCTTGTAGTCTGAACCTACGGCCTGACTAGACTTTCCTCGACATGTACTGCGACTCAAGAACAAACAACATCTACTAGCCTTGCTGTAAACGAGTTTTCTGTGCATATTAGATACACAGAAAACTCGTTCACAGCAAAAAATAAAAACCCTATCTCTAGTCACTGATATTAATACCTCAGGAAGGCAACACGCGGTTCGAACAAACGATTCTTTTGTCCATACTAATAGATACTTCGCAACAATGCAGGAGGTACCCTTCACCAAAAGTTTTCCATCAGGGAGCGTACACAAGTATAGGGTTTAGGGATTTGCCCTGCGCAGTCTAAGTGATGGAGTGATCGAGGTGACGATCCTTCAATTATTTCTTGTCTGAAGATCTGGAACTTGAAAAATGCCATTTACATTTATTCCCTAAGGTAAATTAGTCGCTGGTGTGCTGTGGGATGTATTGCCTGATGACAGAATAATGAGAAATAATGTTTTTGTAGCTTTTCTAACACAGTGAGTTTATGAGCTTTGCAAAAATGCTGCTCATTGTTGTTTGTAGAGTGAAATACTAATAAAAAGGAAAGATTTGATTGACTGTTTGCTGGAATTGAATAGGCTCCGAAAGTACTGGACCGATTTAAAAAAAATCTTTTACCATTTAAAACTAAAATTATCCCCGATAAACATAAGCTATATTTAATACGAGCGGCTTGTCCCGGCTTCGCACGAGTGGAATAATTGTCCATCGCCGCTTCTGTTACATACAAGGAGTACTGAAAAAGTTTTTTTTAACGCGATAATAAAATATTTATAGCGTTAATACTTAACAGGAGGTGAGAACAGCTTAAAGCGCACTCCTTAAGATTTTCAAACTAGGCCGCTGCAATCTGCGTTAGTCTCAATTGAGCCTGACTCATTTCAAGGCCAGGGCCCCTTAAAAAGTTACATTGAAAGATGTTGAAAAATTGCACTGTGAACTAAAGTCACGTGATGACTTAGGTAATGTGAAAATCATTTCATTTTAAAATCAAAGTCTATAGCGATTTTCTACACAAATAGAGCCTCTGATCGCTGTCTCCCGCAAATTGGACCGACAAAAGTTTGAAAAAAAAACCACGAGAAGAGCAACTCCGCACGCAACAACGCTATGATCTGTCTAATGAAGAGTTTTGTACACAAAGGGCCGCTTTATTAACGTGTGTACTGAACCCGTTGTCTGGTGGAGCAGGTTGAGAAATGACTCGCGGGGCTGTGGCAAGGCAGTGTTGTGACGGAAGGGATGGCAGTTGTACTTATATTTATAATAATAATAAGGTAGTACTTTTCGACACGGCGCGCATCGTCCGGAGGTTTCTCGCTCTGTAGCCTTAACTGTCGGTAGCTTGAGCCCTGCCCTGCTGCTGGCAGCTTGCTGGAGTGGTTAGGTTTGTATAATATTTTTATGACTTGTATAATTTATATTTTACTTTAATAATTGTATTGCATAAACCGTCCCAAAGACAAAGTTTAAATAAATAAATTATAAAGTTCGAAGTTTAAATAGTTTTATGAAACTTTTTTGTAGCTATGGTAATATGAAATATACGGAAAACTTAGCCACGTCCACATAAGGTGTCAAATGTCGTCATAAATGTAGCTGGTGATGACGGTTGAAGTGTCGTGTCCCGTGAAACACCTTATGTTTGTGTTTCTAATCCTAATCTCATATTTGTAAGTATGTTGCAAAGACTCAACACTCAAATCTAACCAACTGTTGTTACTGTTACCAGAAGGTAACAGAATCAGAAGATTCCGAATTAAAAGCATACTTAATCTCTTCAAAGCTAGTCACTATAGGGTAAATCTTAAAGGTACGTTAAATCTTAACATAAATAGCCAATACAGGTTGTTACCAATACAGACCATGTAGAAACAAACGCATGTTTTATTCAGCAGTCCCACCACAACACAACTAAGCCAGCCGCGTAACTCGCGCAGGATGTTAGCAATTTCTCATATAAAATATTCAGGCACTGTTGCGTGTGAGAATGTATGTACAGTCGGCCCCGTAAAAATATGCGTTCTTATGCCGTATGACTCGACGGCCCAAAAGTTTTCCCAAAGACGATATGTCACTATTTTTCGCGGTCTTGTGCGCTGTAGGTACCTATCTATGTGAAATTAAAACAGACTTCAAGAAAAATGAAATAATAATAATAATATAATAATAATAATTCCAATTCCTTTATTTCAGGCTACAGATTTAAAAAAATACAGGCCCATATTATAAATACCTTACAGACTAACATACATACAAATAATAAAAATTACACAATCTAATTAAAATATTAACACAAATCACACGCGTCAGCAAACAGATGCGTAGCGTGCGGTGTCGGCTGGCAGCCGTCCTCGGAACTTCCGAAACACGACGCCCTGCGGCCAGAAATCTTCCTTCATGAAGGTCGCTTGATGGTGGGTCGGTACCCTCACCAAAAATGAATTAAAATTCACTTTGTGTCGAGATTCCAACCGTTCAACCCTCACGGTGAAGTTGGACTTATTACGTACATGCTCTACGACGTTCTCGACCGTCGTAGACCAATGTAAGCGGGGCACGTTGGGCAGCGTCGAACGTACTTCCGGTCGCAGCGGGTGTTTGGGACGTGTCGGTGCTGTGCCGCGATGATTCCGGCTAGCCAGCTTCCTTCTCAAGTAATGGCGATTGCTCTACTAACTGAGCTACCGTGACACATATTCACGGTCCAAATTTCTCAAAGGTCTTCAATGTTGTGGTGAGATACCTACAACATCCGAAAGTCACACTTTTCACCTATTTTACAATCGGTTTAGATGAATCAGCTTAATTATTAAGTTACTTAATTTTTTGAGCATTAATAATGCAAATTTCTTTACAATGTAAAATTTAATTAAATCAAATTTAAAGAAGATATGTAGCCAATCTTTTACAGTCACAATTACAGCTGCAGTTTACATATTGACAATATCATCTTCATCGTCATCATCAGTCACATGATGTCCACTGTTAAATACACGTTTTCTCCAAAGATTTCCAGATCGGTGACGGTCAGCGGAGTGCATCCAACTTTTTGACAATATAAAAGAAATTAAACAGATGTTTATAGAAGGGTTGGCACATATAAGAGCAGTGTTGACATGCGTTCTTGGATCTCAGCCAAGACCGCTGGTTTAGTTATCGATTCATGTAGTTACTACTGAAAATTACACGGACCCATACAATAATCTTGCACGAAAGAGTAATGAAATACAATCGTAACTTTGCTTCAGGGTGTCAATTACCAAATAACAAAATTATTACCAAAATTAGGTGTAGTATTGGATTACATTTGACTGAAATGAAAGTCACTTGCAATAGTTACTTTAGAGGTGCTTGTGGCGTAGTGGTTGCAGCGCTTTGGTAGTGATACCAAAAGTTAAGCAACCTACGGCGCGGTCATGTTCGGGATGGGTGACCATTCTGACCATAAAAGTGACGTCTATTTACAAGCATCTCCGTGCTTCGGAAGGCACGTTAAGCTGTTGGTTTAATATCGATAGATATTAGTCGTTAAGCCTGGTCGGAGGCCCTCGGGCGGTTTAGTAACATCTGACAGTAAGGTTGATCACTTACCTTACACACATCCCTCCACCAATCCGCACTGAGCCCGCGTGGTGGAGTATGGCTCGCACCACCTCATAGTTCAAGGTGAGGCCTGTGCCCAGCAGTGGGACGTATATAGGCTGATGATGATGATGATGACTTACTTTAGTACAAACGAATTGAAATAAAATCTCGATATATTAATTAGTTAAGCCGTTGGTCTTGCGCCCGATCTCTCTCTGGTCATGTCAGATTGCCGTCTCACCTCTCTCAAAGTTCGAGAGTGATGGAACAGTGAGTTTAAGGATCTCGGTGAGTAGACTCGGCCAAAACTTTAACATTTGTTCGAACTTGAACTCGGATGAAGTCACGGGCTGCCGCTAGTAAAATTTTATTTGTGTAAAACATGGTTATAAACCGAAATTCTAATGACTAACCTCATATCACTTAACTCATAACGGTTCATGGTATAAAATTAGTGTCACTTATGACTCTATTAGAGCGAAAAATGTAAATAGTGAAGGTGCATAATTTTATTCACAATTATGCATACTTACCTCAGTCCCTTATTTATGAAGCCGCCTGTACCCACGTTTATTTAGTCTTCGAAGTCATTTCTGTAATGTATCTGCGGGAAAACTGCTCGGAAAATTAATAATGAAGCGAGTATACCTTCGCTGTGGAAATCTTGCCTTTGCTTTGAATAAAAGATTACTCTTTGTTGATTTTGCATGCGGTGAGTTTTAATTTACTTTAGATATGTGAGATTGAGGATTTTCTTGGAAAATTATTGAATCTATTTTCTTTTGGCGAAAGGGAGTAATTACAAAGAATATGGTAACTGGTTTGCGCTGAGGATGATTTTCCAATGGTCAGATAAACAGTTACCAGAAAGTTTAAAGAAGTCATCTTTGAATTATTATTGGCGCTATCTGAATACTGAAAAATCGCCCAACGTATACACACACCGACACACAAAGTACAATATAAGTAAGTAAACTTCAACATTGTAATAAAATAACTAAAATAATTTTATGACAATTATTTATTATATTGTTACGTTCTAGGGGTGTGGGATCTAGATTGAAATGCACTTCTAAACCGATGAAGTAGAGTAGGATTTATTGTACACACTTTACGTTACAACACTTAGTACACAAACACTTATATCGCACTCCAAAATCTTCTTGTCGCAGTTTTCGCTTCGATGTTTACTCGTCGCTTTCCCAAATTAAACTCAAACTCGGTCGCATTCCCGGGCTCCTTATATACCGGCCGTCAAGGACTCCCGAATATTCGGTAGGTACCTACTACCCAGTACGAGACTGTTCGGGATCCTTCTAAATGCCGTCTTGCCTAGCCTAGACCTTTCTCGAATATTCGGCATCATAGTGCTATCCTTGTCTTGTGCTGTCTCTGTCACACCTTTCTGGAATGTTCTTAGTATAGCTGCCTCTCTCTAATCGTGCTATCTCTTTCACTCCTACTGAAAATTACGCCATATACTGAAGTGGGCTTCAAAGGCCCATAAGGGGTCCTGAAAACGCCTGAAAACGGGTTTTCAGGTTATGGCGTCATCTGATAGAGGGTGGCCTGAAACGGACTGAAAACATGTTTCAGGCGCCTGAAAACAACGGAACTTGAGTGAAATTTCGATAAACTAGTATGTGTTAGAGCACTCTCTGAAACGGCCTGAAATGGTATTTCAGCCTGCTGAAAACGCCTCCAAGGCACGGAAAATCACGATCAAAGTTTTAGCACTAGCCCACCGGCGTAACAATATATTGGGCTTAAAAATATTAGTCAATTGTTACAGTAACTTAACTACTTTATTTAAATTGTTTAACATAACATTTAAAAATAGCATGTTAAAAGTTATACCACAAAGAGGGACCGGAGGTCCCCCACCACTATCCATTGTATGTTTTTAACATGATGTTGAAATAAACTTTTTTCATTATCATTTTATATGATTATTTTTGAGGCTGGGACTTAGTACAAATTACCCAAAAATCACACCTGCAATGTTCTGCCGCAAACCTGTAAGCAGCTTTTCACAAACACTTTAGTTGGTTGCGCTGTTAAAATATCGGAATACTGAAATATCGAAACTGTACCAAAATTGGTTATATTTTTGACTGCATTCACGCCCTTTTAGGCAATTAGTGACCAAAGTTTGTTTGCCAGCGCATCCCATCGCATCGTTTGACACTTTGAATAGCTTGGCTGTGTGCAGTGAAAATTGAATGGCACACCACAGCCTCCGAGCTAATCCCTTGATCCGCCGGACGAATGTCAAAAACAAATCAACTGTGACACGGACGAGACAGGCCTTTGAAAGACTAAATGTATAAAAAATATATGTATAAGTTCAATAGTAAAACAAAAGTGTAGTATGATATTTATTATGCCTCAAACAATAATCTTCGCACTTTTGCATTGCATAAATTAATTGAAAAAATATTGAAACTGGTATTGCGTCTGTCTGTCTTAAAACTTTCGACAAAAATTGTAACAAGACCTTTTTTCCTCTAATCGGTCGTAAAATAGTAGTTTTGACAGATCATACATACATACATTACGATTGATAAGCGGTATTAGGCCTCTGAAGTGCATACAATACCTTGGGACGAAATATGATCAAAAGCGTCATTCGTTCCCCACTTAAAACATCGATATAACATTGTCAGAGAAAATGTACCGTTTTAAACATTTCAAAACAAAGTATTGGTACTTAGTTCCGCAAGACCGACGCAAGCGGCACGGGGTGGTTCGATTTCTTCCCGTTGTAAAAGGAAAAATCGACTACTCAAAACCCGTTGTACTCAGTTGAAAAGCACCGTTATTGGATAGTTCAGTTAAAGGCCTTCCTTTATATTTATTGCTATCATTTTACCAAACAATACTGGCTTCCCACCTTAAATCGTTCAGTCACACAGGGGACTTAATTACGTTATTCCTAACAGTTAAGGTCTAAAGTCGCGTAATGCCATGTCCGGGACACGGTTATTACATTTGGCGGTCTCTGGCGGGATGCCATATAGTGTTGCTAGCAAAAAAATACGTCTAGCCGTAGAAATAAAAGGTGTAGAAGCAGAAATGTTTGAATTCAGAACTTCGCCGTGGCGTGCATAAAGTTTTGGCCACAATATTTTAATATTCCGCTAACGACATCGGGAATGTAGAACGTTCCGTTTTCAATGGACTGCTATATGAGTTTCCTGGTATAATTTGTTTTATGCTCCACTAGAGTTTGCCGAATTCGTGTTCGATTTGAATCAAAAGTTCGGTTTTGGAAGTTATTCGGCAGTTTAAAGTCGTAACATGACGTTCAGGAATTTCGGGCATGAACTACGATTCGGCGGTTCTGGAAATAGTTTGCGGATTTAAAATTTTTACGATGCTATTTACACGGCTACACAAAAGTTTTTTCAAGATTTTTTTATTTGGGATAGGTTTGCTCTTGAACCAAGACTAAGCCCAACGAGGCTAAGACTGTTCACTCTAGCTTTGAAAATTTCAAGATTGTAATTGCAGGGAAACACTGACGCAGGTAGTGAGTGTTTTAAAAGCACCTCACTTGAGCTTATTGAGGTACTTAATTGCATTCAGTTTACATAACATTCTCATAATTCTCATAAAGAAACAATCAATAAAGCATCTACAAATCTAATGTTTTATTACACACAAGAATAACTAGAATTGAAAGAGTAGGTAAACTACTAGTCTTTTATCTTCGCGTTAATATTTTCTGATCCAACTTATTCAGACTTACAACGTTGAAGTATGTCTCATTTACTTAATTCCCACCATTTATAAACTACCTTCCACAGTTCGTAAAACTCAAAAATCACGTTATTACTATGCATATATTTGGACGACACTCTACGCCGTCCTTGATTTATATTCTAATGTTTGCCAAAGGAGAACACATACAATAACGACGCATTCTTCCTTAATATTCGTATATTACGATACCACACAATACATAACACTAGAACACTGGAGTAATTAGTCAAGTAATTAAAACTTTCAAAAGGCACGCCAAGAAAAGGAAGTATGTGTGTTGTAAATGGTGAATGAATGGTATTTGTATTATTTTGTTGGTGTCAAATGTCAGTGGTGCCAACCGAAAACGGTAAGTAAAAATACTTGTTCAGTGCGTTTGAAATTTGGCATCCTGACATTTGCCCAACTTGCCACACATATTTACTCGGCCGTCTCAAACGCGCATTATAGAATTCACCCCATAATTTATTTGTTTCGGCAACAGCCCTCCAGAGGGTGTTATTGCGCCGTCGCATAATTCAAATCTGGAACGTAAATAAAACGTTGGCCGTTAACCGCCATTAAAGAGTAATGAATGAAAAACACAAAAGAACGGTTAAACTGTTTACGAGGACTAATTGTTGAAACTGGTGTTGAGCGTCACGCGACCTATCGGCGGCGGAGCTCGTTTTTCACTCGATAAGAATCGATTCGAGATAAAGATTAGAATTCATATTTTTTTGTGATAACAGCCGGACTCAAATAAAATATTCATCTTTAACTATAGTAAAATAAAATATTCATCTTTACCTTTAGTAAAGATGAATATTTTTCGCGTTTAGATCTATTTATGATCGGATAAAAGCGCATTGAAATGTTGGTCTTGCATTTATTTTCTGATACGTCGACGATAGTTAACGATATTTAAAAGTTTGATAGCGTTTATTATGATTTTTTAGCTTGTGAAACATCTAGCGTATATATTCTGCTCAAATTTCACCCTTCACTGTTAATTAAATGTTCCTTTCGGCGAAGGTTGTCTGGAAGAGATCGCTAACAAGCGATAAAACCGCCTAAATTGTACATCTTTTTTTGTTGAACTTGTCTGTATGTTTTGTTTTGTATTGTACAATAAAGTGTTAATCTATCTATCTATCTATCTAGCCGGCCGAATTTAAATATCGAACGTAATAAAAAGACGCCTCGTTCTTGGTCCGAATACTGGCGTATCAAATGTCAGGCTGCGACCTTTCCGGCGTGTTTTCAGTAAGGCCACCGTACCGTGAAATCAGTGCCTCATATACATCCTTTGAAACAGCAAGATTTCTATCTCGTGTCTTGTGGATAGCGTTATTTTAAGCGTAGTAATAGATTTTGGGATGGGATGTTTGCGAATGTTAAAGAACCTTCTGATTTGACAAAAATGTAGGTAGATGGGTTTATAGCATGGGTTTCAGCAAAGAATACTGACTTTAACAGTTTCAGTCAGAGTTGAAAGGGAATGCAGCTGAGGTTTCAAATCTAACGGCTTGTAATTTTTAATATTATCTGCACTATTTTTACACAATACACGAAAAAATATCAAGAAAGAAAGAAGCGACAGGTATTATCAATAATTAACGTTTAATTGTAAGCAATGTCTAAACTACATTGCCTCAGATGACACTGTTACTAAAGGCACATGATCATTAACCTTACTCGCATAATCTCGCAATATCTCCCTGGTGCGCAGGGTGAGGAGCCGCCCCAACATGATCCTGGCTATGATAGCGAGCAGACTGGACTGTCGAATTTTGAATTATTGCTGCACAACCTCGGCAGGAGTTGTACAGAAGTAAATAATTATAAATTAATTAATTATGAATTACTAACATAGGATAAGTGTATTGTTACTAACAAAAAGGTCAAATGGTCACTTGAATAAATGAATTTTATTATTATTATTATTATAAAAATAATAGTGATGTGAAAATACGCCATTAAAAACTACATTGTTCTAGTTTACAAAGCATTTCCATTCACGAACTCTCCTATGAAAACTTCCGTACTATCCATTAGCTTACGGCTATCGGGGCAGATATCCAAACAATCCTTCCGAAGAATGTTAATAGTTGTAAGCGGAGTATGGGCACGCGAGCGCAGTCGCGGCGCACGCTATACTCACTTATCGTTGAAGCTTATATAGGGTGTGCTGTGTTGAAAAACGTTTTTTTTAGGTAAAGGTAGACGGTAACCTTTACAGTTATAGTCGATACAGCCTTTACAAATGAGAAAGGGAAAAAAATATTTGATGACATTGAAATCTCCATTTTTTTCTCCAGGTCTGGACCTGGAGAAAAAAATGTCCCTCAGTAAATGGTCCTTAAGTATATGTAATTAATATAATAAGTCAATACTATTTTGGCCATTTAGCACACAGTTAAAGCTATTAGCGACCACTAACGTAATTCAACAGAATGAATTTTCCCACTGAAAAATAGCTGCTGATCGAAATCTAGATTTCTCGATACTAGACTCAAACTGTTCCAAAATGGGATCACAATTTTGTTTCCATCATCTCGTGAATATCCTACACAACGTGCACATCATGAACATCGATCAAAAGCTAAATAGATACATTACAGCGCACCGTCATGTCGGGAATGCGACGTCTTTCCAATATGCTGAGAGAATTTTCAATTTTAAGCCTGTAGGGAGTACCGTCGATGGCATTAAAATAAAATACGGACGGGCCCAGTCGTCACGTACAAGACATCCATCACTGCTCAGCCTCGTGGTAGCATGTCGAGGCATACGAAACTGAAGCAGTGGAATGGGTGGAGGTGCAGTAGGTTTGAGTCTACCAAACTTAAGACAAAAAGGATTGACGACCACTTTGGTGTAATGGTCAAGAAGTTGACTTTTAACCAAGAGGTCGCGGGTTGGATCCCCGCACTGTACAAACATTTTCGTGCATGAACATGTCTGTTTGTACTGGTCTGGGTGTAATATGTATTTTTTGAGTTTATTTGTAATACGACAGAGTCAGATCAATGTATGTGATGTTGTTTGTATATTTATTATTTATTTATATTTATTTATTTTCTTTTCATTATCTTTTCAAACTAACCTTGTCAAAAATCTAGAAGCCCTCCCCCCCTAAGAAGCACCGACGATCTGGTGTAGGTCACGGAAAGCCGCTGGAATCAGGAATCGCAGGAATGATCGCGGTATAGATCCTTGGGTGAGGCCAACGTGCAGCAGTGGACGTCGAGCGGCTGATATGATGATGAGCAGACGTTACGACAAGATGATATAGTTACGAATTCTACGAACCATGGTCATGCCACCAGCTTTGATGGATTACGCACTAGATCCAAGTACAAATATTCCGCATTGGTTACCACATATTTAGTGAAGGGCAGTCGTTACGATGATATGAACAGGGATCCTTAGTTATCCAAGGTCATGCTGCCACCAGCACCAAGAAATTGGGCATGTAGTGGATTTATTTAGTCTTTACTAAGTTACTTAGTGCCTGTCCACAAAGAGAGCATGATCACTGGACGAATAAAACACAAAAAACTTGAATAAAATGATAAATTCAAATGAGTACCAAGGTTTGTGAGATTTTTACGTCAATTCTCTCGAAATGACGTAAAAATTTAATTTCTATTTTTGACATACTTATAAAATCAATGAATCAAGAATTTTTCCATAAATGTATTATTTAAACATTTGCATGCTATTTTATATGGCTAAATAGGTCAAAGCTCTATTTCATGCTTTTACGACCATACTTTTATGTAATCTACCCTATTTGTAAGCGAATAAGGAATTTTGAATTTTTGAATTTTGGAGGTTAGATTATTCATTCCATACTAAGAGGATTTTATTTAAAGAAGATTGATGTATTGAACTGGCCACCGATAACATAAATTATCTAATGTTCTGCCGTTTGCTTTATTCAATTTTGGTATAAAACTTCAAGGAGCTTTAGAATTAACGTCGCTCGAAAAAAATATTGTGATATCCTCTGTATTCCATTTGACGGTACGGGGTCTACTGTTCACATTTGAGTACATCGCAGGCATACTATGTGCACCGAAATTCGATCTGAACGAATCCGCATGCGGGTTTTGTCATTGCCGGCTGTGACCTTTGGTACAACGAGCAAGGCAGGTACTAACTAAATAGAGACATTTGGTGATGGACGGTACATACATACACGTTCTCGAACATTGACAGGGTTAGCTTGAATGCACCTATTGGTTAGATGCAATGCTTATGTAATGAAGTTTATCCTTAGATTAAGTTTGATGAAACTGCAAATGTAAGTAAAAGTTACAGTTATTAAAGGTAGGTACTATTATTAAATACTATAAGACACTTACCACCAGCTTACTCCTGTGGTAACAGTCGGACTCGCGACTGATAGCGTGTCTAACAATCACCGCGGCAATGAAAATCGCGAGTCACGGAGACAGCATGGCGCAGGTGTGCCCTAGACGTTACTATTTTTTTTTCAGTAAAAAGTAGAGTATTCACCTCTGGAGTAAAGGACTGTCTTAGTCTTGGGCTGACTGAATCCCGAACTTCACTCAGGACACCCTCACTTCGCTCAGGTGTCAACAACGAGTCCCTCGCTACGCTCTGGATCCAACACCCGTGACTTATGACAGTCCTTTACGCCCTCGGTGCATAATCTACTATAATCATTCTAACTACCCAATAGGTTGTTTGTAAAATTAGGTCTGTATCAGCGACACCACCTCGTTTCACAATTGGATAGCAAGCCATAGTGCGTCAAAAACATTCGTAGACCTACACTTCGCTAGCAAAAAACGTCTCAAGCACGCAGTCCCTTTACGCCCCGAAGTAGTATTGACGTGAAGAGAATTTTTGAAAAATGTAACGGGATGTTAATGTTTTGTAAAAAGGTCACGGGAGACATCACGTAGCGTTCATTTATTTCTCGTTCGACTCGACTCGGGCTGGGTCAACGATATTAATGTTTTCCCGCCCCTTTCAATTACAGTAAGCCTTTTGTATGAGACTTTTCAACGCTCAATCAAGTGTCGGAGTCAGTCAATGCGTTTACACTGTTTTTTTCTTTTCTTTTGTGTTGAAATTGATCCGTTACGCTTGGTGATTTTGTTATATTATGTACTAACTAAGTTTTAAGCTTACATTGTTACTAACACTATATGGACTCTGGTTCGAAATAAACATATATATTTTTTTTAAATTTATTTATTATGATAGCTCGAAAACAGTGGCAACAATGTTTTTTTTTGTGATTTCAATATTTATATGTTTCAAATGTTTTGCCTGTATTTTATTTTTATATTATG
This sequence comes from Pyrausta despicata, assembly GCA_963921415.1. Lineage (NCBI taxonomy): Eukaryota > Metazoa > Arthropoda > Insecta > Lepidoptera > Crambidae > Pyrausta > Pyrausta despicata. The sequence goes on from OY992851.1 coordinate 1,538,804, forward strand.
ACAATTAGGTATCTTGGGAACAAAATTTCTAGCACCTTGTGTCTTACGATGTTGATAACTGCAGTTTTACTCGTATATACTACTTCTTAGACGACAACTCAACTTTTTTCTTGTGTTGGAAGTTGCTTAAATTACCTTTATTTACACTTTGAATCATTTTTGTTATTATCACCATGTAGAAATGGCGCGCAGCATATTTTGTTGATGCATTCCAGTCTACTAACAGAACCTCAATCAAATGATTGTTCATGCACACGAACACAAACACACACACACTTTTTAAATTCACTAAGATGTCTAAACGTATCGCTGTTGATTTCCTGAATGCAGACAAAATAAAAATAAAAAATAAAATTCTTAAACCAAATTTCCTTGTTACAGAACATCGACAGCAAAATGCAGCAGTGGCTCGCCACACAGAGAAAGGCGGAGACGCGAGGAGGAGTCCGCTTCCAGCGGGTTCAGTGCTGCGCTGCACAGAACACCACCACCGCCACCTCCAGCTCTGCTGAGAAGGTTGGGGGTTAAGGAGACCACGGGAGTTGGGAAGGTCAGTAAACTCCTTATTTTGTCAAAAGAAGACTGCCTCCTTGGTGTAGTGACAAAGTTTCCGAGAGGAGAGAGCCTTACATCCGAGAGGTCCTGGGTTCGTATCCCAGGTCGAGCCAAAATTGTTTCTGAGATTTTCTGTCATGAATTTCTCAAAAGCAGCTCGGAGACGGGAAGTTGGCGGTGTTACACCCCTGTGCCTCGGAAAACACTTTAAGACGTTGGTCCTACGCCTAATCTCTCTCCGGTCATGTCGGATTGCCGGCTCACCGAACTTTAAGAGTGATGGAACAGTGAGTGCACCTGTGTATTGCGCTCACGCTTGTACACTATAATTTCCTACGTAAAAGAACGCCCACTCCGCCGCCGCTCACGTTATTTTGACGGTTGGGGGTCTTTTTATTAGTTCGTTTAAGTTGAGAAGTGCACTATCATGGTCTTCCTCTAGCGCTTCCTTTCTTCACGCTGCAGAAGTAACTAGAAGTCAAATAGACCACAGGATTTGAGTATGATGAATTTTCGGGAGATTTTTGAACAGTTGAGATCTTCTTATTTACTCATTTTTTTTACAAGTTTAAAGCCCAGTGCAGTCTTAAGTCAGCGGTTTAGCCACGACCATTGGTCGACATGTTGTCAGTCACGAGCTACGATTCGCAAATGTGTCCTGGCTGTAGCACTGTAAAAATGGATTTTATATTTTTTTTACATATAAACATAATATATTATATATAACCTACGAGTTGACAACATTTTTTTTTTATACACCAACATCACATACATTGGACCTGACTCCGTGGTAAATAGCTAAAGCACTTGTGTGACAGAAATCAGAATCAACAGTGGTATTACAAATAAATGTAAATAAATACTTAAAAAAACCAGACCAGTACAAACAGACATGTTCATGCACACAAATGTTCGTACAGTGCAGCAGTGCTGGGATCGAACCCGCGACCTATTGGTTAACAGTCAACTTCTTGACCATTACATCAAATTTTATAGTGTCCAAGCCATTTGAATAACACATTGCTGACGCAAACAAAGCTGCATGACGTGTATTCTCTCATATTTATTCCCGGTATAGGCTGTAGTAAGGTCCCTAAGAATATTTGACGACCACTTTGGTGTAATGATCAAATAGTTGACATTAACCAAGAGATCGCGGGCTCGATCCCCGCACTATACACACCTTTGTGTGCATGAACATGTCTGTTTGTACTGGTCTCGGTGTTATATGTATTTATTTAAGTTTATTTAGTAATAATAATAATAAAATCTTTATTGCTTACAAAACTAACATACAATGAGACAAACAAACATGACAAAGCAATTGCCAATTATATAGGGTCACCTCGAATTAAGCGCAAATATTTTAAGGGTAGATTCTGTGCACTAAGTTAAAAAAATAATCTTAATAAAAAAATGGTGTAAATACGCTAGTTTTTGTGATAAACGTTTTTATTGAAACGCAAAAAAAGTGTGCGAATTCTACGCGCTGAATACGATAACGTTGCGTGCGAGAGGGACAGAAAACCCGGACAATGAAGAGGCGGCGCGTGGGCGCGTACTCCGGCGGGAAACAGCTGACCGCATGAGTGCGGTCAACAAAGTCAGTCCACCAGTCGCTGCAAGACCTTTCGCAGCGTGATATAGCCGAAAAAATCCACCACCACCACTGTTGATTCCGATATCTGTAACACAAGTGCTAAAGCTACTTACCACGGAGTCAGATCAATGTATGTGATGTTGGTGTATATTTATTTATTCATTGACTAAGCCAATTCTTACCGAACACTTGACAATGCACCGTTTACTGCTGTATCTCATGTATCGAAGGGAACAGAACAAAGGAGTGGCCGTCCAGCCTCATTAGAGGGATCATCGGCTGTCTCATTACGCGACCAATTACCAAGCGCATTGAGTCACGGTACACTCGATGTAACGCTACGTTTACGCTTGTGGGTTTTGTATAAAGTTGCAATTAAAAAAAAGAATTAAAAAGTCTCTGAATCTTACAACCCAAATACTGAAATACGATTTGCGACTGTTGTAATTAAAATTATTATGACTAGTGGACGTTTCGAACGTCGTTTGCCTACATTTGGGGCTTAAATATAAAGTTTCATCCTAAATACAACTTGATTACATTATTTTCTGGAACTTTGTCTTTTTTATATGAACAGAAAGTGCTTAAGGCGTTATGTTGTGAACCCGTCCTTACTCGAGCGCTAATTGAAGAGTTTTGTCTGGAGTTAAACGGATTTAAAATGTCGATACTTCTCGAGAGTGCTCCACTTGTATGTTTTTGCCAACATTGCTCTTTAAACGACCTCTTTTACAATAACTTATTTGTTATACAGATCGGTGTTCGGTGATTATTAAAAATATCTATGCGTTATGAAATACTTTTTTTACGAGGACACGGAATCATTTTTGGTCAAATCAATGCAATTTCAATTTAGAGAAAAAAAATATGATTCAGAATGAAAATAAGATTCGCCAATTATTTGCACTAATTACTCCCACACTTTATTAATTTATTTATTCGGTTACGGATATACCTTATTTAATGAAGTAAATATTTCTATTAAAAAGCTAAAATTCAAGTACAAACTTCCATTGTCTACGAAGACCTGACCATAACCTGATTAGTGTAGAATCGCGCGCTAAGCTGCCTGGCTATGTGCTTAGAGTCGGCGATAGGTTTCATTTATCTTTTGTCTTGTCTGAACTTACTTAACTCTATCGTGATCGATTTGTTCGAGCATTGGAAAAGTCAGTTTCAAAAACTATTTATCTTTCCCTGCTAGGATAGAAACGTAGGGATAAGTTTGACGTTTCGTGAGTTGGCTAGCGCCTTTTTAGTACTTATCATAACTAGCAACCGCCCGCGACTTCGTTCAAGTTAGAGTTTTGTTCCAGTCTACTTGCCGAGATATATAAAACGGTACCTCAATCTGATTTTTAGAACCTAGCACCGCGACACAGGCTGATGGAACAGGAATGCTCTTACACAAAAATTTATAAAGATGCAAAACGTAGCCTTCACTCCATCTGAGACGTTATGGTCATTTGGCTAGCTTATGAATAAGTGTTAAAGATCTTATCATTTTTCCTCTTTATCACCCTAAATTCTATAGGTACTACACTATCTCTTCTACAGTGACGACAGCCTAGATTGACAAACACCAAAAAAACCTAACCAAAAATCTATCTACAAACACGACACCAAACGCTGCTTAATAATGCTTATTCCATATTTTCAGTATAAGCACGTTTTCGGCGTATCTGCGCCTCATCGATTTCGCAGAGAATCGCTTCGACAAGCCCCTTTATTTCTCTAAACATACTATATCTACTGGAACAAGAATGTCTGCGATATTAGGGGTCGTAAAATCTGGATAATACTCGATTGCTCTGGAAATATTCGCTGGTTTTTATAGCCTATGTGATGTAATATGATAATGAAGAGGCACTTGTCATTAAAGCGTATCGTATCGTATCACAAGAATTGATGAGTGCACGATTGTACTTTCAGATTACCCATTTAATGATTGGAACGTATAAGCATAACTTAATGACACGTCAATTCACCTTAAGCTGAAGTTAAAACACACTTAAAGAAAAAACGGACTGCCACAGGCGGGACTTGAACCCGTACCGTTCGCAAGCCGGGCGATTGCTCTTAAGAAATTAGCATTGTTAATGCTAAAAAATAAAGTAACTTAATGACCTTAAGCTATTCAAAATAATGTATTTTTAGAATTTGAGTATGGTGAGTAGTGTTCTTTAAGTTTATAATAAAAAAATCTAGTTTCATATTATAATTAAATTACACTACAAGAATTTCCTGTTTAAATGAAGCTTACAAGTTTTAACAACATTGTGAAATGACACCCAATACTTAGGCGTCCTTTAATTTATTTAAACCTTAGCGTAATATTTTACTAAACAAACGAAATTCCAATGATCGTCCGCTAAAACCCTAAAATTCGAGTTAATGGATAAGTTTAATGTTTCATTAATTTATAGAAATTCAGAATGATATTGGAAATTAAGGTCTATTTTAATTGTGCTTACCTCGGCGTCGTATCTCGCGCTCAAAACAAACGAATACCGCTACCACGCAAAAGAGCATCGAAAGTTAACCCTTGCCTGCATCTTGTTAGCGTCACTTATCACGTTAACCTTCCGCCGCCGTAATTGCCTCGCGTAAATAACAAAATAACCGGCGACGGTCGCACCGGCCGTGACGGTGTTAGCCCGCACCCTGGTGCCAATGTTTTTTTTTGCAATTAAGCGCTAAAACGAAACGCATGACTCTTATGATTTTTTTAAATACGCGTTATGTTTTGAAACAAACGGATTTGCTTTTGTGTGTGTTCGAGCTTATTGAACTGATACTACGTGTTATGAAATGATTGTCTTCCAAAATGTTTAATGATTATATCAATTTCATTAATTCGCTCACTAAGTGACAATCGGGGAGCCAATTCTCGTGCAATTATACTTTTCTCGTGCAACTGAGAATGCGCAAACTGAAAAGTCATTGGAAAATGTTCGTTTGTTTACTTTTTAAGAATGTGAACTTTTCTCGATTGCGTGATAATCAGCTCACAGGTCTTATCATAGATATTTTTTACATCAGGACCAAAATGTTAATTAATTATGAAGTAGTTCACATGTTTTCTTTAAACATTTGATTTGTGTTTTAATAATGTTCCTAGGATATTTTTCCTATACCTACTGTTGTATTTATGAAAATCCACTAGATTTACAGTCACTACTTTTCTGTTATTGATTCAAAGTATTCAAATTGCAAACCCTGTCTCTACCGAGGGTCTGGCAGACCGGTCTCGGCCAGTGGAGGTGCCTGCACGGCAGACCGCTAATGTCATAAGACGACGGCTAACGAGCCGCACTGCGGGAATCACAACGGAATCCCCGGGCGAAGCCAGACGCAGACTATAGTCTATAGCATGTCACGTAGCAGATAAATCGTCTAGAAATGCCGGCCGCATCACTAAAGTTCACGTTTTGAAGATAGTGGAGAGGTAATGCGGTTATAAATAGGTTAAGTTGCATGTCATGCTTTCAAATTTTTAGCTCTAAAATATCTCAAATTGTAAAAAAAATATCAACGGAAAATCTATTAACTAATCGGGTCCAATTTAGAATACGTTTCGCGAAAAACCATGATTTTATCAGAAACATACCAACCATGGAGCTTAAGCGCACGAGAGCATTTGGAGTTATTAGTCACATAGTCTAGACCAAAATATTAGCTGAATAAATATTAAAATCTATTCCAACTTGCAAAGACTTATTCATTCGACAATATAGTTATCAGGAACACTAATCAGTATTTCATACCAATAGGTGAAACTCCCGTGTAATCAGAGCTATGTATCCAGGTTTATATCAGATGATATTTCCGCCATAAATACCAAATGACTCTGCATTTGTGATTCGTTATAATCATTGGTTTCATTCTGACGTGTCGACACAAAATCGTGCTTTCGGTATGAAACTCTCAATTATGTGGGAAATATTTTGAATGGACCAACTCTGTTACATTTCGAATGGTTCTGCGTTCTGATACAAATAATATAAATTTATTTCTCACTGTATATGAACGAAAAGTCTTTGACCAAAAACTGTGTCCAAAATCACACTAAAACTATACTCTTAATTATGAAACATTCACACTAGAACCTTAGTTTGTGTAAGCAAAAGAAGCCTTGCATATGCATAGATATAAGATTTCAGATATAGAGTAGCAGAAACATGTAAACATATAAATATGTAAGCATATACTCGGCGACTTACTTAGTAAATAGATTATGTACAACATGGACTTCCCAGCCTAGACCATGGCACAGATATTATGACACTGTGACAAGAAAGTACTTATCAAATCCTTTATTGCAATAAAAGCTGTTGGCAAGGTCAACTCCTCTAAACCAAATATTTCAGCAGGTTATCTTCAGAAATATAAAGTTCTTTCTAACCGATTTCGACCAAGGCGGCCAATCTCAACAGAGATCGGCCAACTACGCGGGAGATATTATAGTGCAAAAGTGTGAGCGCAATACACAGGTGCACCCTTAACGTGCTTTCCGAGACACGGGGGTGCAAACCGTAAACTTTGCGGCTCCTAGCGGTTTCCGAAAGAAAAGATCAGAAACAACTTTTGGCTCGACCTGGGATTCGATACCACAACCTCTTGAATGTAAGGCAGATAATTCGCCACTACAATAACGACGCAGTCCATAACATACAAACTCACTGTCTCCATATACTACATACACCATGCATTACATATATTTGATGACCACTTTGGTTTAATGATCAAGAAGTTGACTATTAACCAAGAGGTCGCGGGTAAGATCCCCGCACTGTACAAACATTTGTGTTGATGAACATATCTGTTTGTACAGTCTGTGTGTTATAATGTATCTAATTAAGTTTATTTGTAATACTACTGTTGATTTATGATATCTGTAACACAAGTGCTTTAGCTACTTACCACGGAGTCAGATCAATGTATGTGATAAAATTATTTATCTCTCATCAGCCTATATAAGTCCCACAGCTGGGCGCAGGCCTCACCTCAACTATGAAGGGGTCCGAGCCATACTCCACCACGCTCAGTGCGGATTGGTGGAGGGGTGTGTATAAAGTAAGTGACCAACCTTACTGTCAGATGTTATTAAGCCGCCCGATGTTATAAGATGTTATTAAGGGCCTCTGACTAGGCTTCACGACTAATATCTATCGATATTAACCGAGACCAACCACTTAAAGTGCCTTCCGAAACGAGGAGTTGCTTGTAAATAGACGTAACTTAAATGGTCAGAATGGTCACCCATCCCAAACATGACCGCGCCTTAGGTTGCTTAACTTTTGGTATCACTGCCAAAGCGCTGCAACCACTGCGCCACAAGCACCTCCAAATTATTTATAAATATACAAAACAAAACTTTGTTCCTATCGAGTTGCTAGACTGTGCCATCGTGCCACCGCTTTTTGTCGCGGCGCAGTGGCATTTCAGTTATCAGGCCCTAGATTGCTCCTTGAATTGCAAATGCTGCCGGTTTCCGCGAACACTAGGACTGTAAATTTTTTATATGGCTGCCAAGCCCGAATCAAGGCAATATGTAACAAAATAGTCAGACAAATTTTGCATAAGAAAATTTAGATCTTTGAATTACAAGCAAACGTAGTGTTGCCAATACATCAGACCATAAGAAGTGTCAGTGTATAATGTGATACTAATTGTTTTGTTAAAGTCAGACTTTTAAAGCTATGCCTGGTTCTTGTAAATAATATCGAAGTCACATTGCATTAAGATAAATGTGGCCATATATGTTAAACAAAGGTCCGGGACCCTGTAGTATTTACCGTGATTGCAAAGCTTTTTTTTAAAATATGCAACATCACATACATTGATCTGACCCCGTGGTAAGTAGCTTAAGCACTTGTGTTACAGATATCAGAATCAACAGTGGTATTACAAATAAACTTAAATAAATACTTAAAACACCCAGACCGGTACAAACATGTTCATGCACACAAATGTCTGTACAGTGCGGAGATCGAATCCGCGACCTCTTGGTTAATAGTCAACTTCTTGACCGTAATGGTCAACGTCTGACTTCTTGACAATTACGGTCAAGAAGTTGACTATTAACCAAGAGGTCGCGGATTCGATCCCCGCACTGTACAAACATTTGTGTTGATGAACATATCTGTTTGTACAGTCTGGGTGTTATAATGTATTTAATTAAGTTTAACCAAAGTTTAACCAAAGCGACCAAAGAAGAAGAAATAAGTTCAACTATATTATTATTATACTATACTCCAATTATACTCCAATACTATATTCCAATTTGTACTTATTGTTTATGAGCAATATAGATTGCTGAGTCTTATCTGAAAACTTCCCTTTTACATCGTTTCCAATATAAGTAACAAGTTATTTGTGCTCTCCTTCCTATGTTGTAACTTCATACCCATATCTGACACGAAGCATTTTCGTCCGAACGTGCGGGTGATTCCCCATTGCGTCAAAACAATCTCCCGCGTTATTAGAACTAATGCTATTGGCTGGACCCCGGGGGACTGAGGGTCCTACCCTTGAAGTAAAAATGTAACGGTTTTTGGACAGTTTTGAAAAAAGACATGTTTTAAAATGTGTCAGTGTCAATATATATCTATGACATATAATGAAGCTGAACAGGGAAAAAAGTCTGTACCTGGGAGATATTTAAAAAAAAAATTGGCTAGACTTAAAAACGACAACAGAATACATTCGCTACTTCTAAGAATTTATGTCTGTTTGTCTGTTTATTTGTACGCGCATCACTTGAAAACGGCTTAAGGGAAAATCAAGGAAAATCCAGGCCTGATAACCTACAATTTATTTGAAGATTTAAATATTTAAAGGTATAAATATGATATAAGGTATAAATATGATGCCTTAAGAAAAGAAGTTCAGCGTGACGAGCACTTTCTGTCCCTATATCAAAAATGAAGATCTGATGTGATATGTCGGCAACCCAACTACGAGTATCTATACCTGTGGAGTATATTTATTTATATTTATATTGGAAAGCTATTGACTGCCTCGTTGGTGTTGTGGCAAAGTTTCTGCCTTACATACGAGAGGTCCTAGGTTCGAATCCCAGGTCGAGCCAAAATTGTTTCTGAGATTTTCTGTCATGAATTTCTCAAAAACTGCTCGGAGTCGGGAAATTGGTGGTGTGACACCCCCGTGCCTCGGAAAGCACGTTAAGCCGTTGGTCCTGCGCCTGATCTCTCTCCGGTCATGTCGGATTGCCGTCAAACCGAACTTTGAGAGTGATGGAACAGTGAGTGCACCTGTGTATTGCGCACACACTTGTGCACTCTAATATCTCCTGCGTAGTTGGCTGATCTCTGTTGAGATTGGCCGCCGTGGTCGAAATCGGCCAGGAAGACTATTTTTATTGGCAAGCTTTTTTATATAGCTGAATATGTGACAACAGTATGCGTTATTTTTAAAGATGTGACATGTACCATATTCAAGAACAAATAAACGATTCTATTCTATTCTATAAATGTAGAACCTCGGAAAAATTTGTTCAACGTAACGTGAATATTCTCATCATACAAAAAATATATACTTTAGATCTGTAGTACAGAATATGGAACACTAGCAGTCCAGCTTAAGTGTGAGGTACGAGCATAACGCCTTAAGCACTTTCTGTTGATATAAGAAAAACAAATATCCAGCAGATAGTATAATGAAGCTGTAGGTATTGAGGATTAAAACTTTATATGTAAGCCCCAAATGTTGGCGAACAAAGTTCGCGGGCGTCCCCTAGTACTGTATACGAGTATAAGACAAATCACTTTCCTTCTAGAAGCGTGTGATTGTTGTTAGCTTGTTTACGGGTACTTATTTGCCTAGTTATGACTATTTTCCTGCAAAAAATTAAACTTAATCAGAGCTGAAGCCACTTCATACTTGTTTTCACACTGACGTAACGCGACGGCAATACGACGTGTTTTGATTTGACAATCAATATTTCAATGTTTTAAACGCATCACGCTGCTATTACGTATGTGATGGTATGTATTTTGGGAATAGTAGTAGCCCAAAAAAGGTCCTAAGTTAAAACCAGAGTAGACCCCCCGAACGCTAGTTTCGTGTTTAGTGGACTACGTAATTCGATTCGGAACGGTCACGCTGAAGTTTTTATCAATTGTGCTGGTAATTGTATCTTGAGTGTGTTTCGGAGTAGTTAGTTAGTGGGAGTAACTTACTATCTTAACTGGCCAATAAACGTCGAGCCTCCGGTGACAAATGTTATGATAAGTTTCTTATAATGTTGATATTGGTTTACTAGACACAGGCAATAAAGGATAGGAACTCTCTGAAGACATAAAGCAAACACAGTACGCGTACCAATATCACTTTTCTTTACTGGCCAATTGCGTCAAAGCAAATCGGTTATCATCATGTCTTCAGCACACACGGTGAAACGCAACTGTGAAGAAACTGCAACTCCTATTTATTTTTGAGTTCCATTTGAGTTTTTGCCATAGACTAATTTAAGGCATCGCACCTGACGCAATTATTTTAAAACCGGTTTGTGGTGGCATCGAAAATGGTTTCTGAATTTCAAAAGGGTTTCGTTTCTTCGTGTATTCTGGGCCTTCTTACATAAGCCTTCGTGCTAAAAAAAGTTATGAATAATGACAATTATTGGAGGCAGGTGTTCCAAACTTGGTCAAACTATTCGATTATATCTCTCGCTTATCCAAGTTTAATAGTTTGCCAATGTCCACGTATCTTTCAACCGGAAGTGGGTGTCTGAACAGTCCCCCCACCCTCCCCTCCTGTCAATTTGTACCGGCCAATGAGATCGACGGCCACTGCCCGCGGGATTAAACTCCTTATTGATTATTGGACCCTTTTTTTATTCTGTGGTGTCCATGTTGTGAACTTTCAGCGAGTTTTTATTGCAATCTTTGAACCTTATGTCTTGAGGGTTCCGAAGTTGCTGTCACTGGGTCGGCTTTGTCCTTTTTATCTGTGGTCATTGAAGTGAATGAGATAAGATATCATTTGTTACATTGATAATCATCCCTTCCCGAAGGATTGGTCCTGCGCTCCCGAATCCAACAGCTTCCCGCTACCTTTACCATCGGTCCACCTTATAGAGCCTACCCACAAAACGTCACACGTCAAGTGAGGCAGCTATATTGACGGCAATTTGTTACATCCAAAGATATTTTGTTGACATGTAAGAGAGACATCCTACCAGCTCCTTCAAAATTAACATCAGCACAAGGTAGCAATTATTTTCGCCACAATTCTTTAGCAAACGTATTCCAAAACGTCATAGCATATTTTAAAATAAAACTTTGTAAATGTCACTCAACCTAGAATGGCAGTGAGTGACAGGCCAACTAAATTTTTCGGTTCAAATTCTCTAGACTTACCCCACGCCGTCCCCAGGGCACAGATGATTTATACAGCAGGCAGAGGGCTCCGTTATTGATACGAACTACAGACCTACTTCTTTTTGCTTTGATGTACGCGTGATGGGAGGAAACATATCAATTTGGGGATTGTTGCCGTTGTTTTTTTACTATTTTCCTAACGGGAAATAAGGGGCGATCAGCTGAACAGTTTTGGAGTTTCTATTTTAGTTTTTTTTTGTGCTGATTGTCGCTTATATGTAGAGACTTCGGTTTGTTTTTTACGTTTTATTTTAGTGTATGGCATGCTGATGATAGCGAACTTCAGTTTTACATCAAACACCGTCATTAGGATGAACTTTGCAACTTTTACATATGTAATTAATACTAAATGTAATACAAGCTGTTACTTGAATGCATTGCAGAGCATTGCGTAAAATAAATAAGCGAGCCATGTTTTGAAGAAGATATGTTTCATGTTTCGATTATGCCCACAGCTGTTCTATAAAATTCGGTCCAATCAAGGCTCTAAGGCAAGCTAACACATATATGTATTGAGAATCAAGAAAACGTTATCGCTCTTCTGCACTGTTATCGGGTAATGACCTATATACCGTAAGGGACTTATGAATAAGTCCGTTATTTGTCCCGGGACAAGGGTCTCGCATTCCCTGGGACAATAGGGACGGGCCGAATATTTTTCTTTTATTGCACGCTTTTTATTGTTTTATTACAAGCGATTACCACTAACGGTTGAATGACCGTGGAACACAACTTTCACTCTATTTGGTTGAAGTGGCTTTTGTTTCTCATGATAAAGATTTATAAGGAACTTCAGTACAGTACCACCATGTTGGTTGAATATATGTATGCGCTTGCTATTATTTCTATTATTATTATTGTTTTTTTTAGAGAATTTCTTTGTAAGGACTCTCGATAAACTACGCTGCGTTGCACTAAAAAGTTTACATAGTAACGTGTGTATTTTTGTATATTTCATGTTCATTATCGAGTACTGAATGCTTTAATTTAAGTTTATGTAAATAGGTAAAGCAAACCTCAGACAAATTCTACATTTATTTTAAAATATAGTTAGTTCATTTCATAACTTTATACATACAAACATTTGCGTTTTGATCATAATATTTTACATTCATATCTTGTCTCGTTTTATAGTTTTAATTATTAAGTATAATCTCGTTTCTTATTTATTTATATTTGTAAATAAAACGATCAAATTTTGTAAAATAATCATTTGAGCTTTAATTTAGAAATAAAAATATTACATATTTTTATTTGTTAAGTATTTTTTCGCGTTTACAACGCTATTTTTAATTTCGCAAAGACATAACACTAAATAGTTATTTGTTATACAAGAGTGCAAAGTTGCTTTTTAACCGCGTGTTCAATTTTGATGACCGAGCAAGCGAAGGATTCTAAAATTGAATCACGAGCGCAGCGAGTGATTCAAAATTAGAATCCTGAGCGTTAGCGAGGGAATCAAAAGAGCACGAGGTGAAAAAATCTTTGCACTCGAGTGCAACACGTAACTTTTCATTCCACCCACCTCAGCGAGGAAATGACTAAATGCAAATAAAACCGTTGACAATCACAAGATAGCTACTTTTATTTCAGTTTAGGTATTAACTACTACATTTTGACAGGTAAGTATTACAGAATAATCTTTAAATTATAACAAGATAATACTTAGGTATAATTAATAAAAATTTAAAGTAACGTTGCTACAGTTATTTTAATTGAGTGTAATATTTTTGTTGGGCACTGTAATATTGGTGTTAGTCACTTGTGTACTGTTTTTCGAGTGCTTGCTTTCTTGTTCTCGGATAATTCTATAAAATATGCCAGCAAAACGTTTTCTGAGAAAGTTTTGGCTCCTTTTGCTAGTCGCCACGTTTTGAACATAACGTACTGTTTTAAATACTTCTCGCGTGATTGTTGAGGGAGAAAGATCATTTGCGCATTATTAACAGTTTCAGTCAATTCTGTTAGCGTCAAACAAACTTCCTCGTCGCTAGAATTACTCATTTTAGTTTTTTCACTTGTTTTCAAGTTTCTTGTTTTTAATATAATTATTATATTGTGGTTTAACAAACAATGAAAAAATGCCGCGTAAAGAACCGCCAACAAAGCAAATTGAAAAAAGAACACCAAGAAGGTTCCGAGTTTGAGTTTTTAACAAATTAAAAAAATGTTGTATGATTATCGACGTTAATCGAACGGAAAGTGTAAATGTGTAATGCCTTTTTTCCGCTTTTCATGAGGGGAGCAAATGAAAATGATAAGCGTAAGAAAAGCGCAGTAAGCCAGCTAGTATTGGAAAAGTAGGCAATCTATAACTGAGGTGATGTGGCACGCATACTAAGCACGGACTAATTCGTATAGAAAGCAGATGACGCATACAAACCTTTAAAATGTCAACATCATGATAAAATACCTTAAAGAGCAACATCAAAAATTACATTAACTCTGAAAAACTGACAATGAAAATGGCTGAAACTGAACATTACTGCAGTCTAGTCCACCACAGTTGGTAATAAATTCACACTCGCAAGGATACAAAGGAAACTAACATAATTGAGTTAAAACTCAATAAACAGACCTGGGATAGGTAAGCTAGGTTTTATCTACGAAAACACGAGTGGGTATTGCGAACGCTTTATTTTCGGATGAGTCAGAAAGGCGTTTTTTTCTGAGAAGAATCATTTGAAATGTAGGTAATTTATTCACAATATGTTCCAGTTATCCGTATTCGTATCTGCGGATGAAAATGAAATGAAAATGTTATTTATTTAAAAACACACATATTAGTTTACAATATTCGATCTGCTCTCATATAAGGTTCCCCTGTGCTACGAGAGTCAGGCTCCTCCTCTAACGCTTAATAAGAAATTTTATTTATTTATTTAGTGTGTGTGTGTACGTGCGTGCGTGCATGCGTGCGTGTGTGTGTGTGGGTGTGTGTGTGTGTGTGTGTGTGTGCGTGCGTGCGCGTGCGTGCGTGCGTGTGTGTGTGTGTGTGTGCGTGTGTTTTTATTTGTGATACATTTATATTTTAGGAATGTCCGGTAATTGAGTTGATATTTTTTTCTAAGCTGTCGTATGTGAATTGATCGAGCCATTTTATGGTAAGTTGTTTAAATGTCCGACGGATATCCGACGGAATAGAAGGATCCGTATCTGTATTCATTTCTTTTGCTCGCGGATCTTTTACGGATCAAATGCTATTATTATATTGTGATTAGGTAGATAAAAATATAAAAACCGATAATATTTAATTCAAGCAAGTGACGTCAACTATCGTTTCAAGGTCTTGCGCGCTGACACCGAATGAGTAAGGAAATGAAGATCCGTATCCATATCCGCGGATCTTGATATTCGGTTTTCAGATCCGTATCCACGGATATACTTTTTTAACGATCCGGCACATCACGGCTCAAGATAGTGAAACAGTTTAACTTATATTTTAGTTTCTTCGGCATATATTTATAGTCACATGAAGATCTTGCAGTGTTAAGAGTTTAAAAGAATAGCATTGTGTTTTTCTCTCTTTAATTTCTTCTTCTTCTAATCAGCCTATACCTACGTCCACTGCTAGGACAGGTCTCAGCTCAACCATGAGGTGGTACGAGCCATACCTAGTCCACCACGCGCGGGCTCAATTCGGATTGGTCGAGGGAACATTTATTTACAACCAGCAGACCCGACGAACTCTATTCCGCCTTAAAGGCAATAAATAAGCAGTCTTTGGATTTTATTTAATTTTTTTTTAATGGGATAAAAGTATCCTATTTCCGTCTCCTGATTCTGAGCATACCTGTCCAACAATTTTTTTCCGAATCGGTTCATCAGTTCTTGAGTTATAAATAGTGTAACTAACACCACTTTCTTTTATATTATAGAAGATTTAGTATTTAATTGGCTTGTTCATTCTATAAAATGTCTGCAGCGTGCTCGTACAAATTATCTTTCCTGTATGTTTTCATGTTTCATTCTATGGGAGCGCGAGCCGCCGTGTTTTTATGCAATTACCCACGTTTTCAGGTGCACTGGCCTAGGAAAATAAGTCGGCGACCCGAGAGACCTACAATATTATATTTCATCCTGAAAACGCAGAGTTTAGACTGCGAATGAAAGTATGTACGCAGGAATGTTATACCACAATTTTGAATAATATAAGGCTTCTTTGCTCATATTACCGTATGCTCTTTTGGTGCAAACGCAAGGAACTATCAAACTATGAAAACCTAATTTTTTCATTATGTTTCATTCATAGATAACCTCGGTTAAATTAAGTTTAGCACTTAGCCGCTTGATTGAGCCATTGTTGGTATTTTTGTTCCCTTCCTACTCCAACAAGCCCAGAATTATGATCACCTTCAATGAATAAAGTATAGAAATGCTACTAGATTTTATTTAATAAGAGCGCATGAAACAGTCTCTATTTCTTTGTAAAGTGTGGGTAAACCAGACCGCCTATTGCGATATGCTTGCACACAAAGCCACATTTAAATCTCCAAACCCAGTGTGTTACGAGACATCTAATTCCCATTCATGGTGCAAATAGCCCCGAGAGATGGGCCGATTGAGGCCTAGATAAAGGGTCCTACTGTGTAACACTTCATCATGTTGATGGAATCAGGCGTTTCTTTGCGGAAATCCATGACTAAAGCTAAAAAAGAGGATTATTTTGCTTTAAATTTCCACTAAACGACGCCAGCGCAGGAACCAAAATACATCCAACTGTAATCACCTAAAAAATCTAGAGCTGGAAGTCGCAGGACTTACAATACCTACAACTCACAACGTGACACAGAATATGCACCTGGAATCACAACACTGACACCAACAAAACACTCGACGCGTTTCGCGTGTCACGTTGTGAGTTGTAGGTATTGTAAGCCCTGCGACTTCCAGCTCTAGCTTTTTCAGGTGATTCAGCTTACCTTCATGTGTATAATTTAGACTCTCAACTTCCCATTCCCATGCATAGTCATGACAGCAAGAGTGACAAGGATAGGCTTATTAGAATCTAAGATTAACATATCACGTAGTAGGCCCTTTGTGGAGGGTTGTTTTTATCAAATTATCTCCTTTGGCATGCGCCCAGCGAACTAGAAGTAGATAATACTGAATATTTTACGCTCGAGTGTATAAGCTGTGTTAAAGTTTGCCTAACCGGTAGCTAGGGAGATAACGGATGGGTTATTATCTTTTGTGAGAGCTTTTGAATAATAATTCAACCTTTTTTTTATAAAAGTATGTTGAATCTTGGAAAATAGTTCTAAACAGCCTCAAACAAACGTTACTCTTACGTATTTCACCTGCCTAAGGTTCTCTATAATACATATATGAACGTAGGTACCCCTAGCAAAGTTGCACAACATTTTTTGTGATTTTTTACCAGTAAAATTATTTCTAAGCCCAGGTCATTTTGTGACTTGCAACTAAAGCACTAAGTCGTAATTTAAAATTTTCAAAGTGAACCATTTTACATTTACCCCTAACCGCAAGTTACATGACTTTGTCGGCAAAGTGTGGAAAAATAACTTTTAGTTGCGAACTTAACAAGGCATTATATACATACTTAAACTCACTGCAATGTTGAACGCTTGTTTAAATAATATCCCACTAACTAAATGCTAATTTCTGCTGACATTTACTTTGAATAGGCCATCTTATATTTAAACGAGCATTCTTCACAACCGAGATCTTTTGTAGTAAGCCGATTAGATTAGTAGTAATAGATGTAGTTTTTAATTTGAGGTTAGCCACTGAGAATAAGTTCAGGCGTTATGGTATTTTTTATCAAATTGTACTTTACTGGCGCTTGTCCAAGACACATACAACTTACTGTGTGCTGTTGGAAAGGATATGAAATTGGTTAAAGTTAGTGTCTGTGTGTGTTTGTTTCCTGTTATTAGCAGCTGAAATACAATGGGACAACATATTCTAACTTAGAATACGAGTATCTTCGTTACAACTCTACTGCAACAAATCTTTCGAGGGATCATAGTTATTGGGCATCAAAAAAAGAATATGTGCTTTACATTTGAAATAAAAAAAATCTGAATTTCAATATTGCAGAAGCCTTTCAGATCAGCTTACTGGCCTAACTGAAAACATTAGCTCTTGCTTCTTTAAAACGCCTCGCCTTTCTGACTCGCTGGCTAGCGCAAACCTATTAAACCTAGGTACCCAACTAACCCTAGACTAAATGCAAACACTAAACCGTGACCTGCTTTGCACCGAAACAACTGTAAGTACAAGAATATTCACGTGCTTTTGTATGTATAGTTGGATTTAATTAAACCTTAATCCTGTGTAAACGCTTAAGCAGTGATAAATGCAGCCTTTTTGTGACACTAAACTAGTGAGTTAACAGTGGTTTTAAGTTTATTTTTTAATCTATTGTGCCGTGTTGTCAAAAAAATTAAAAATGTAATCCTATGGAAAGAAATAGTTATAAAAGACGATCGACTTTTTCATGATCACAGTTTTCAGCTTTCATGACGTGACATCATCCATCTCATCTTCAGCCTATATACGTCCCACTGCTCACAGGCCTCACCTCAACTATAAGGTGGTGAGAGCCATACTCCACCACGTGAGGTCATGCATTTTTTTTAAACTATGTATATTGTACCATAAGTTTACAACTGACGGACTTAATGCCTTAGGTCTCTACCCGTCAACCAAGTGAAAATTTTAGTGAAACAATGCAACTCTAAATTCACGAATACTAGCTACCTATCTCTTGTTTCGCTATAAAGGTGTGCTACTCGTATAGGCATTAACTCTGCAAACCTCCATCAAAGCTTTTTTTCATCCTTTAAAACTCCACTGTCATACAACTTTTTGTTAGGGCCCTAAAACGCATCGCCATACATTGTCTGGCAATTACGCGATGTCGGTGCTGACTGTACACAACGAGCCGCGACCCGCCGCTTTGTCGCCGACGTTTTTGACTTTTTTGCTGCCACTCTTCGCTAGTGGTACACGCACAGAAGATCAGTAGGTACACCGCTTGAAAATAATAATTCCAAGTTCCAGTACTCTTTTCAAATCCTTCAATCAGATTCAGAATCTTTATTGCAAGTTACATGAGTAAAAGGTGTTACAAATACTGTTAAAGTACAGGACGCCCGGCAAAGGCACAACAATCTAAGAAAGGCAAACATTGCCTATTTACTTAAAAACTTAACTAAAATATTTAAATAACATTATAATTTACAATTATAATAACAATTAACACTATGGGCACACTAAATTAAATAAAGTCACTATTCCAAAAGAATTATTCCAAGTTCCTGTACTCTTTTCCAATCCTTCAACCTAGAGGCTTATGTATGGAAATAGAATTATTCCAAGTTTCTGTACTCTTTTCCAATCCTTCAACCTAGAGGCTTATGTATGGAAATAGAATTATTCCAAGTTCCTGTACTCTTTTCCAATCCTTCAACATAGACGCTTATGTATGGAAAGAGAATTATTCCAAGTTCCTTTATTCTTTTCAAATCCTTCAATCAAAATCAGAATCTTTATTGCAACTCACATGAGTGAAGTACAGGACGCCCGGCAAAGGCACAGCAATTTAAGAAAGGCAAACATTGCCTATTCAGTTAAAAACTTAGCTAAAATATTTAAATAACATTATAATTTACAATTATAATAACAATTACGAAACACTATGGGCACACTTAATTAAATAAACTCACTATTCCAAAAGAATTATTCCAAGTTCATGTACTCTTTTCCAATCCTTCAACCTAGAGGCTTATGTATGGAAATAGAATTATTCCAGGTTTCTGTTTTTTTTTCCAATCCTTCAACCCAGAGGCTTATGACTGGAAAGAGAATAATTTCCTGTACTCTTTTCCAATCAACCTCGAGACTCACGTCTGGTGGTGCTTTCCACTCAATAATAGTGCTGTAGTTCATCTTTTTTTTTCGTGAATACGCAGCACTGTGATTGAACGGAAAGCAACATTGCTACCGCTGTGACGGCCTGTGTGGCCAAACGAGATCTACCACTAGGCTGAAATCAACTCCCAAACTAGAGAAAGTTAAATTGTCCCGGGACAAGCGAAAATTCAGAAAGTAAATACGAGTGCAAAGCATCGTTGTAGTTTACCTTCCAAATTATACACCTAATATTTAGCAACATCATTAATAGTATCAGGCGTTACTTTGCGGAAATCCATAATTAGTATTAACATTGAAAAATTACTTAGCTTTAGATTTCCGCTCAGTTACGCCGGCATAAGTACCCAACTACACTACCTGTGACCACCGACTATGTTAGAGAACAAGCACATGCAAAAAGCACCGCCCGCCCTCCCACAAATCGCATGCAAAACAGATAATGCAATAATTAGTACCAACACCGACGTGCAAAAAAAAACCTCAACGCGTTTCGCCGCGCGAAACGCGGCATCTTCAGGAGGAGATGTTGTCGCCTCGGCTGTGCTCCGACGACTAACCTGTGAACGCTGGTGAGCAGGCCTTTTATACTTTTCCCCCACTATTGTTGAACGTACACTATTGTTGAAAGTACGTCACAACAATAGTGGGGGAAAAGTATAAAAGGCCTGCTCACCAGCGTTCACAGGTTAGTCGTCGGAGCGCAGCCGAGGCGACAACATCTCCTCCTGAAGATGCCGCGTGAGTCGGCGAAACGCGTTGAGGTTTTCTTTTGCACGTCGGTGTTGGTACTAATTATTGCATTATCTGTTTTGCATGCGATTTGTGGGAGGGCGGGCGGTGCTTTTTGCATGTGCTTGTTCTCTAACATAGTCGGTGGTCACAGGTAGTGTAGTTGGGTACTTATGCCGGCGTAACTGAGCGGAAATCTAAAGCTAAGTAATTTTTCAATGTTAATACTATTTAGCAACATCAGCTATTATTACCCATGGCATAGAATTTTACATGGAACCCACCAATTCTACTGCAAATTCTGCTATTGTGCTCATGGCGGTGCGCACACATTTAGATATCAAACTACGCAACATGACAGCGGCCAGCTACGAGCCTTCACGAACCATTATACACTCGCTAAAATGTTCCGAGCAATCTAGAAATGGATACTAACGTTATTAGGTCCTGATGTAGAATGACGTTTGAACAGATCACAAAAGCTCTTGAGGTTGTAAGCTCCCACGAATTCGCAATAGAGCTTGTATCACTATATACGTAATTGGATGAAGCCTGTGCCCAGCATTGGGACTCTCGTCAGCCTATACACGTCCCACTGCTGGGCAGAGGCCTCACCTCAACTATGAGGTGGTCCGGGCCATAATCCACCACGCGGGCTCAGTGCGGATTGGTGGAGGGGTGTTCGTAAGTTAAGTAACCAACCTTACTGTCTGATGTTACTAAGCCGCCCGAGATACTCTGGCTAGGCTAAACGACTAATATCTATCGATATCAACCCGGACCATCAGCTTAACGTGCATTCCGAAGCACGGAGATGCTTGTAAATAGAGGTCACTTAAATGGTCAGAATGGTCAACTATCCCAAATATGACCGCGCCTTAGGTTGCTTAACTTTGGGTACCTATCACATCCAAAGCGCTGCAAGCACTGCGTCACAAGCACGTCCAGAACTCTACATAGCTGCAAACATAATATTAGAGACCCGAATTCTTGTTATTTCTTTTTTTTGACTGCTTTTCCATATATCACAAGCTCTAATAGCTTTCAAACCTTGTCGATGCTCCTCCAGAAAATCTCTTGGATGCAATCAACTGTAACCAGAAAATCTTTACCGAGAGAAACTTTTTATTTCTTATCTACTCTCTTAATAACTTAGAGTTAACTTAACTTATTATCGAAAGACTTGACTTTTTGTCTCTTCTTTCAGTAGAGGGCGAATGAGAAGTATCTCCAAATCCAAAAACCATACAATTCTGCCTTATTTTAACAATCCTAAAACCACACAAAAGGGTTATGTTCCTCTGAAAGTAACCGACCATTTCTACAATAACGTCAGAAACTGTTATTGTTACAACATAACCGTTATGAAATTAGGCGTGTTTTGTTGAGGGATGAACACAAAGGC
Source organism: Pyrausta despicata (assembly GCA_963921415.1). Classification (NCBI taxonomy): domain Eukaryota; kingdom Metazoa; phylum Arthropoda; class Insecta; order Lepidoptera; family Crambidae; genus Pyrausta; species Pyrausta despicata. The sequence goes on from OY992851.1 coordinate 1,560,402, forward strand.
GTGTGGTAATGAGAATTAACTATTACACAATGCACTAATGAACTATGAAGTCAGGCTTAATTTACAGAGCAACTGTTTGTCTCTTACAAACAACGAACCATGTTTTATCGTTTGCCAACAAAAGATTTATTCAATTTTTAACATAATGGCATTTTATTTGTTTGTTTTTACCCAATTAAACTTTTCATGAACCAAGAACCAATGTCAAAATGACATCAGACAAAGGCTGCGTTGAATGCAAGGAACTTTAATAAGTAAAGTAAGTAAATAACTTAGTTCCACAGAATATTAAATTTATTAGAGTTGAGCAACAGAGTTCGAGTAATCAAAGAATGTTCAACATACTATCCACGTTGTTTGAATAATTTCTACATCAAGCCATAGTTAGGTTGGAATCGCCCTTATCCCATCAAAAATCAACGTGCGGTCGAAACGACCACTCAATCAGATTGTGTGAAAACGGTAAAGGCAAATTAATAAAAGTCAGGTCTTTAATCAATTACACGCCCGTGTGCTCTCAAATTATCGCCCTCCCATTTAACTAGGCAACAGAAAAACGACGGGACAGTGATATAGGGATAAATAGAGACTCGATTTTAAAGCAAAGTGTAGAGTTGTGTGCATGTATGATATTAATGACAGTTAAAGCGATGGGAAATGAGCTGCTATGCTACGACAAAAGCGGGAAGTTTGACACGGTAACTTTGCTGAAGCTTACTGAAATAAACGGAAACGTAGCCGAGCTCTAGGCAAAAAGACTAGGACACCTCGAGCCTTGTACAACACTAGCTCAGAGGGACTGTTAAGTGTGAGTGCTGCTGTGAGGTGAAAACAGATCGGCATCTTATTCCAATCCCGTGCCCACTTCCGTAATAGTATCACATAATGTTTTGCTCATTTTTGCTTGTAGATTAGTGACAATTCGATAAAAAATGCATCAAAATATATTTTTGACATAAAACTACAAAGTTGTGACCACCAAAATGACCTTACATTGTATTCGTGTCTGCATAGTGACTACACCTGTATTGTGGTGTATTCTCGCAGTCTAGCGGAACGGGGTCGTGTGAATTAAACACGGTAAAAATGTAGGTCTGAAACTGCAGCGGCTGTGGAGATGGGACAGACAGACGCGATGTTCGACAAACAACGTTCACCACATTGTTTTTCCTATTTTTGATTTATTTTTAACTAGATTTGAGTTTTCCCATTACAAAAATGTCTACTCGCTCCTATTAGAGTTGGTTACTATATGATGAATATTTCTAAGAAAACCCGATGTATAACTGGAAAAAGTATCTATGGTACAAACAGACTCCTGTTTCAGCCTTTGCGCTTATCAGTTATGCAATCTTTTCAACTTAAACAAAGGTAGACCACTCAAATTAAATACTCAACTAGATCGAAATACAAATACAAATGAAACAGATAAACAATCACTTTACACACTCAATACAACTGTTACTATCATTCCCTATTAAACATAGCCCATCAAACTCTCCCAATAGCACTGTGGTAATCATACAAAATGATACGAAGCGGGCCTTATTAGGCCACAAATTGCCTTCATATTCGGCAGTTAAATCGGCCAGCCCATTGTCCGTTGAATCTACGTTTGATAAGCTTATTATGACCGCAAATGTCCATGAAATTAATTAGTCTGGGTCCCGCGGGTGGGCCTATGGAAGGTTGAGCCGATGGTGCAAGTAATACCCTTTTGAGGTGACAGCTATGCCATTCTATCACATCAATGTCAATTATTATGTCGTTTAAGCTTGAAATAAATGAATACTTATCTAGCTTTGTACGACGCGAGGTATTGCCCAAAGCAGTCAATGTTTATAAAAATAAAAATGATAAGGACGATACGCAGAAACGTCTTGCAGTCAATTGATAAATAATAATAACCAAATTTTTTACCGTGTTGGTAGCATATCAAACTTTTTCACTCAATAATTTGGCCAAATTGGATAGACCGTATTTCTTATTTAAAGACCTGGCAACCCTGTACAAAGAAGAAACACAGTATCGTTCCTCCTTCAGTACTCCTTCTGGTACAGGTGCTATGCACTTAAAAGATAGAGTCTACATCTAATATTGTTGTTACATTACTTTGCAACGAATAAAAGATTTTTCTTTTTCATTTTTTTATCGTTTAATAAATTTCACAGCCAATAAAACAAAGTAACACTAATGTCTGAAACCGCCAAGCTCTCAAATTGAGCCAACTCAAATATGATTGTATATCAGCTACGCAACGCAATTCAGCTCCGAAATCAATGGGCTGATAAAAAAATCGCCCTTATGCGCTCCCGACACGAAAGAGCCCTGTGTGTCGAGTAAAATATTTAAACGTGCACGACGCTTATTTTACATACACCAGCGTTGGTGACGTTTCTTTGAAAAAGCCCGCTAGTTTCAAATAAAATTTTAGCGAAAAAAAAAGTTCCCCATTCGTTTTGAAAACAAATATTAAAAAGCGCACTTAATTAAGCTAACGTTACGAGTGTTGAAAGTAAGCATTTTTGATTTTAACTTTGACGTCGAATCAAATTAATATTCGTTAACTAATAAGAGTTATAATGTGGTTACAAAGTCTATTAAATAACAATTCCGTAAGTGATATCAGAGGTACCATGTGAAAATTTTCACTATGATGAATAGTGGTGCTCTCAAGATTAGGCTACCCTGGACCGTCTATTTATTTAAAAAAAAAAGGTTTTAAAGTGAAATGACAATAGTCCCACAAAACTATTTACATAGTTTGTCTGTGAGATCACGAGTCTCTAAGATATTAAATCAAATCTCAAATACTAAGTTAAGTTAACTAGTTTTAACTTTTACAATCTTTAATGCTTCCAATTCCGTACAAAAGTAACAGGTTAAGTAACGATATTAAAGAAACCATGTGGCATAAGAGGACCTACTCTAAAGATGAATTTTCATTAACGTTCTCTCATTAAAACCATACATTTTGCCATACAACATGTTTAACATAAATTCCCATCATAGGTAATAACAACAAACAAGCTATCAAACCCGTAATTGTACAAACACAAATTATAATAACTGCCGTGCAAACCCGTATTACTAGGTTATTACATCTAATTACTGTAATTACCTAGTACCTGTTAGTGAGCTGCCCTATAGGCCAATAAAACAACGGCCGTTTGCATAACAAATAAGTTATTATTGTCACGCTACTTTCCTTGGTTTTGGGCAAGTTAATACAAAGGAGGCATGATCACCAGTTAAAAAGTATTTCGTTAAATTGAAATCCTTATTTATTCAAAGAACACAAACAGAGCACAACCCTTATAACATCACAATATTGTGAACTAAACATAAACTAGATTGTAATCCTAAAGTACTCATAGCGTGTTTTATATTATGATTTTTCAAGTAAATTACTTTACAATGCTGCAAATAAAATGTAGGTACCTTACATTTTAAGTTTATTTGACTGCAAATTATAAGTATATATGAAGTAGCAAAACACTTTCCTTATAAGAACAAATAAAAAATTATGAAATTACTAATATTTATTTATTTAATGACTCACTTCTTTTCTTGTAAACGGTCATGTATCTTAAACCTAACTAACGTTTGTTTTTTCCTTTATATGTAGTAACTAAACTATAAAGCAGACGACTCAGTGAAAAATAAACAAAGAAAAACACTGAATTTACATGCACTTAGCCTTGTCTGAAGAATTATTAGCCTCTAGGGGTTAATACTAGGAGACTACGATTTAAACAACTAGCTGTTTCTCGCGTCTTCGTGCAATTTCTTGTAAAAAAACTTTTATTACCTACTCAATTTACGCCTTGAAGTTTGGAAGCCACATATGATACAAAACCAAGAGCTTAAACTATGTTTTATTTATTTTAAATAAAATTTATTTAATTTTAATGATAAATTATAGTACAGTGAGGGCAGATTTTTCAACAATCCGTTAACAGTTGTCGAACTGTTAAATTTAAGCCAAACCAATTCAAGATGTCATTCGTATTGACTTTTTGCACATTTCAGTTTGACTTGTGAAAGCAGCCATTGGTATTAAAACAGACTTTTAGTAAGTAAGTAAGTAAGTAATTATTTATCTGACATACAATAATAAAACATACACAAAAAGTATAAAATTTAAAATATAGACGCGAACAAAAAAAATACAGAAAGTGTACCAAAAAGGTCCCCGCTCAGTGTACCTACGTCGTGACAGCAGTTGGCTAGCATGTCACGGCACTAATTTTCAGCGAGGACCAATGGGCACCGAAGGTATGATATAAACTCAATCAAAAAAAAGAAATAAAAAAATCAACACAGAAAAAAAACATTTCAAATACAAAATAGAATTAAATTACACACATAATAATATATGCGAAATATTAAAATTAAATATATTCAAAATTCAAGAATTATTAAATTAATATAAATTAACGTTATTTTTTTATTTATTATTTTAATTTTAATTAAGAATAATATTGAAAGAAAACAAAACGCGTTAAATCTAGGACAATAAATATAAATGTGAAATTAAAACACACTTGAAGAAAAATGGACTGACACATGCGGGCTACAACCAGTACCTCACGCAAGCCGGGCGATAGCTCTCACAATTGAGCTACCGTGACACTTACTCATATCGGTCCGAATTACTTTAAGTGCTCTTTAGGCTGCAGCCAGGCATGATTTGCGGTTCGAGACCTACAACATTCTAATGAAACACGTTTTCAGCTGTTCAATAATCGGTTAAGATGCCTGTGGCAGTCCATTTTTCTTTAAGTGTGTTTTAATTTCACATTGTAAAGAAATTTGCATTGTTAGTGCAAAAAAAAAAGTTACCTAAGAAATATATAAAAATTCAACATTGCATTCATTATATTAGCTGTTAGAGTTATCTGGCTACAAAGCGACAAAACCGACGCTTGTGTCGTAAAAAACACATTGACATTGCATCGAAAATGCTCGCATCGCCAGGACTAAATGTTCGATTGCAAACTTTTTGTACTACCCACACCATAGCTTTGACAGCAACAGCGACGACAGCGCCACATACGCCATAACGGATACACCAAGCGGCCGTTAACCAAACTAATTACGATCCACTGTCCCCATTACCAAGGAATGGAAGTAGGGGTTGTGCGGGGTTGCATCGTGACTCCTGACTATTAATTCAATTAAACCAATAAATAGCCGGAGTCAACGGTGTTCGGGTAATATACATTACAATAATCGTATATAATGTGATATACAATATTTTTAAACGCAAAACTGTCGTAGCTCAGCTAGATAAGGGTAAGCGCACACGGCACGCGTGCAAAAATGTAATTGATTTTTTAATGAAGATTTTGTAGAACGTTAACAAAGTGTTAATGCTTTTGTGGACGCAGTACACGCTATATTTTTAATCCTTGCTCGGGTGTTATCTTTATAAACATTCAAATGAGGTAGTTTAATGTTTTAATCCAAGGGGCAGAATGAATTTGAGAGGGGTCGGATAAGCCACCGTCGTCGGGGTTGATGGGAAAGTCGACTTGATAAGTCTTTATCAACGCACATTATATATTGGCTTTAGAAATCGTAGTAATAGTTAGGTACATTTATGAATTAACCCTCTTTGATTTGATTCCGTCTGTTATTTTTTTGTTCAAAATACAAGCTTACGGTCTTTACTTATTCTATATGCATGCCTCGTTGGTGTAGTGGCAAAGTTTCTGCCTTACATCCTAGAGGTCCTGGGTTCGAATTCCAGGTCGAGCCAAAATTGTTTCTGAGATTTACTGTCATGAATTTCTCAAAAACAGCTCGGAGTCGGGAGGTTGCCGGTCGTGTTGGGTCATGTCGGATTGCCGTCTCACCGAACTTTGAGAGTGATGGAACAGTGAGTGCACCTGTGTACTGCGCTCAGACATGTGCACTATAATATCTCCTACGCAGTTGGCTGATCTCTGTTGAGACTGGCCGCCATGGTCGAAATCGGCCAGGAGGACTATTATTATTATTAATTCAAAATGGTTTTGAGCCAATCATCCATACATCTGCCTATGTTTTATAACTACTGAAATATCAATTTATTTCTTAGCTGTAACCGTATCAAGTTCTAATTCTATTAATTGCCTTTACAAATCACAAGCCAAACACAATCATACAAACAGATATAGTACCGCTCCCGCATTCAAAACAGCATCGAACTCCTTTTAACCTATTGGCGTCCTACAAACCTCTACGAATTCGCTCTGAGCTGTCAATAAGAAGAGAGGGCAATTACTGCGCTTGGAATCGATAGGCCGGTTTGCGCTAGGGCTATGACGACTAACCGCGTAAGTCAGTATTTAAAGAATATGTGATCATGCAAAATGTAAAATTTGTTAAAAGCTAAACTCTCAATGCTTAAACCACAGAAGAGAGAAACTAATATTGCTACGTAAAAACGCATAAATGAGCGATGCCCGATTGATAATCATTGCGAACATGAGTTCAAACTTTTCGATATTAAGCATTTTAGTCAGTGACAGCAACTGTCGGAGACGTATTTGGCAAAAAAAATGAAAAAAATGCTTCATTGTAGCTATTGGTGTCTTGCAAACCTCTACAAATCCCACTTTGCTGTCAATAAGTAGAGAGGGCAATTACTGTGCCTGGAATCGATAGGCCCGTTTGCGTCAAGGCCAGGTCGAACAACCACGTAGATCAGTTTTTGAAGAATCTGTGAATGTGCGATAAGGAAAATTTGTCAAACTAATCTTTCAATGACCAACCTTTTGGCATTCTACAAACCTCTACATAACACACTTCCAGCTGTCTATAAAAAAGGTAAATTACTGCGCCTGGATTCGATAGATCCGTTTGCGCCACGTAAGTAAGTATTTGAAGAATCTGTGAATGTACGAAAAGTCAATTTTTTAAATAGCTGAGCCCTCAATGTCTAAGCTATTGGCGTCCTACAAACATCTGCAAATTCTGTTCCGAGCTGTCAATAACGCCATAAGTCAGTTTTTGAAGAATCTGTAAGTGTGCGAAAAATAAAATTTATTTTAAGCTGATCCTTCAATATTTGATTTTGTAAACAGGTTACAGATGTCTATATCTGTAGTAGTACATATACCAATAGACGTACCAATAGTACCAATAGATGTACAAATACAAACCTCAAAAAATCCCACTTCCGCTGTCCACAAAAAGAAAAGGCAATTTATTACTGCGTCTAGAATCGGCCTGCTTTCCACGGAGCCGAGACGAACCGTAAGTCCTTTGTTCGAAAAATTAAGATGATGAACAAAAAGTACTTGTAAATGCCATACCTTAATTCCGCCAACACAATTGTTAAAAAAAAGTAATTGTAAAGCACGACTTTAATAGTAAGATTATTAAAGTAGGTACCTGCTCATTTGCTATTTGATACAATTGTTCGCCACAGCTGGTGCGAGATTCAGTTAAAAAGCAGTTCAGTCAGTCACTTTTGTGACTTTAAAGTGCGGGGATCGAACCCGCGACCTCTTGGTTAATAGTTAACTTCTTGACCATTACACCAAAGTAGTCGTCTCATCATCATCTCAAAATGGATAGTACTTTAGGCTTTATTGAACATGAACAAAGCATTAATTTCAGTAGCACAAACTGTCATGAGAAGAATAGTAGGCTATTCCGAGCCGACGGTCGATGGCTGCAACGTTGGCCACTACGCATAACCGGATAAGTGCAATCTAAATGTTTTTGTAAAAACTGTAGTCCGATTTGCATGAAAGTGACACTCACGCCATTGTTGTATCAACACTTTTCGGTCTGGCGAATGTTGAAATAAAATGCTTTATTTTTTTGTGCAAAACAACACAAATATTTGTACAGATAGGCATATTGCACCCATTGAACCACAGTATCGAGATATGATGATGATATTTGGTGTCGAGTAAGAAATTTGCTTCCCTGATAACGTCCTCTTGTTCATCAAGAGCTCTAAAGAGGTAAGAACATCAAAAATACTCTCTTTTCCTAATGTATTCAACACAGCGTTCATTACATCGTAACCTTAATTTCATTAGGCGTCCAAGCGCAAAAGCAAACACTGTGCATTTCAAGCACGTGGCCCGAAACTGCAAAGAAAACAACGCCCTCTGGTGGCATTATTAGTTGCTGAAGTCCTGCTCTGCCCCCTACTCCTTTCCTTACCAAAGGCTTACCTTTGTCCGTAGTTTCGGATCTAACCATCCCCGTCACTCTTACAAGCTTCACGGTGCGAGCGAAAGCGCTGACTAGATCCGAAAATAATATTTCACTTTAAGCACGTACCGGGTCGCTAGTTTTTATCAAAAAGAATATTTCACCAAAACATGCGTCGTTTTCTATGTGAAGTTACAAATTAAGTGAACAACGCTTAACGATAACGACCGACAACTTTGACCGTTTAACTAATGTGTTATACAGCAAACAGTTTCTGAAGAAAACACATAACTTTTACCAGCTTGTGCACACACTGGGTTGTCATTAGGCAAGTTATGCGTAGACCAAGTGTGACAAGTTGCCCCATTTGCCCCGTTCGGCGACTTTTGGTCGCGAGATATCGTCAGTTCTGAATCGTCCCTCCTCGCATAAAGCAATGTAACGCGTGTGATTCTGACGGTACAATCATGCACTACATGCTTTAACTTTTACTGAAATCTTTGGTGAAATAAATTATAAATTAATGAATAATCTTTATTTAGTCTTGGATACAAAATATCACTTGTGCTCGCTTCGAGTTAAAACACAGTCAATTCCGAATGGATTATACATCGTTGTTACTAACTACAACAATCAGTGAAACAAATTATACCAATGAATGTAGTACACTTAGAAATAGTTAAATATACTATCTCAGTAGAAAATATTAATTTAAATGTCGATTTTGATAATATTCAAATAAAATGTCATTAATTATACTTTAAATTACATTGATTACATTATTACCTAGGAGTATATTTTGCATTGACTACGCCCCTCTTCTATATAAATAATTCTTTACATTTTATTTATTCTTTATTTGAATAAAATGTGTGTTCTAACAACCATCTACGCAATGAATCTTTTAACCGTTAAAGGGCAGATCCTTAAGGCGAGATGGTATTTTGTTGAATACACATCGCAAAACAGTTATTCGAATTTTTTTTCGTTTTAGGGACAGCGTCTATTGCAAGTGTATGTGAAACGTTTGATTAAACAGCTTTTCAACCAGTTAGCTGCGACATACACACGCAGATATAGGGGTCAAACTCATAACACCTTTTTTCGTCGCGGGTTGAAAAAAGTATTTATATCCACATCTGTATGCGACTGTACGCGGTGATGTGCGACAGGGCGCGTCAACACCGCGGCATCCACTTGATGGCGCGTCCTCGCCGCCTGTAAATCGTCCGTGAGTGACTGCCTTTATAACCCGCTACGGATTTTGTGGGCAGTAAGTTAAGCGTTTTGGAGAAGTGGTGAGAACTAGTTTAACTGAGTACGCGAGGCGTAATACTTAGGTTTAGTAAACTTAATTACTGCCTTTTACAGATATGTATGCTCTCCTATGGATAAAAACTAAAAATATGGTACGGTAACCTACTTATGATGTAGTCGTTGGCAATAGCGTTAAGTAAACATTTCAATTTTTTTATTTCTATATAAAGGCTTACATGATTTGCGTTATTTGGTACACATACTGATTAGGTACTAAAAATGTAATGTATGATTCAGGTATAAGAGGTTCAAGCTATCAATGGTTTAAATCATATTTAGAAAATAGGAAACAACAAGTACAAATAACAAACTACGATACTCAAAATAACCAAATAATTACTTCAAAATCAGACGAAAAAAAACTTACCTGTTCGATACCCCAAGGCAGTGTCCTGGGCTGTGTTCTCTTTCTTTTATATGTCAATGACCTCCCAAAAATACTACAAAACGAAACTACCTTACCCGTACTCTTCGCAGACGACATATCCATTTTGATAAAAGCTGAAAATTCTCATACTGCTAACGTAAGGCTAAAGGATACAATAGGCAAAATAATTAGTTGGCTCCGAGACCATAACCTTTTAATAAACTTTAAGAAGACTAAAATTATACAATTCCGAACTCATAAAAAACCCCCATTGATCATTAACAATACTTTCGCTGGCAACAAAATAGAATCAGTCGACACATTTAATCTCCTCGGTATAAATATAGACTCACACCTTAACTGGAAGAAACACATAGAGCATGTTAAATCAAAATTATCCAAATTCACCTACGCACTTCATGCATTAGTACAGAGCACCAGCATCGAAGCTTCTCTATCGGCATATTACGCGTTCGCATACTCACAACTTAAATATGGTATAATACTGTGGGGAAACAGTACAGATCTGAATGAACTCTTTATAATGCAAAAAAAATGCCTAAGAATTTTAGCAAAAATTGACAATTTTCAATCATGCAAACCTTATTTCATTAAATTTAATTTACTTACCTTACCTTCTATCTACATATACGATATATGCATATTCACTTATAAAAATAACAAAAACTTTATTAAAGTCAAAGATACTCATAACATCAACACTAGACATAAAAATAGACTCTTCTTACCCCCTTCAAGAATCAAACTTTTAAGCACTAGCCCATACTATATGGCAGTCAAAATTTTCAACAAATTGCCATCTCATATTCAAAAAGAGCCAAATGTTAAAGTTTTTTCAAAAATCCTACGTGCTCATCTTGTATCAAAATGTTATTATTCAGTAGATGAATACTTTAACAGTAAATAAGAAGTTCTGTCTGCTCTATACGTTTAGCAAATACCTACATTACTTATATTAATTTTGAAAATAATTGGTCTTATTTTTTATTTTTAAATTCATTAATTCTCAAACTTGCCACACCTTCTTGGTAACTAGGTCAATAAGTTCGTTTTTAAGCATTATAACTACCATCCATATAATGTAATACACCTAGTATGCAAATAAATAAATGAAATAAATGAAATAATAAACCTCTGCGTTCTAAACTAGGACTTTTGTCCTGTATCTTAGAATACAGCGAGTCCCACACACTAATGATACATATTAGAGATGTACTGTACGGGCCTTATGGAAAACATTCTGTATGAAAACCAGCTTACATTAAGTTAGTAATATCTTAATCTAACAATAAAATTAAGTTTGTGTGTGTGTGTGTGTGTGTGTGTGAGTGTGTGCACGTGTGTGTGTGTGTGTGTGTGTGTGTGTGTGTGTGTGTGTGTGTGTGTGAAAACTAAAAATATGGTACGGTAACCTACTTATGATGTAGTCGTTGGTAATAGCGTTAAGTAAACATTTGGCAATTGTGTGAATAGCAAATGGTGAGTGATGACTGCATAACATTCCCCACTAATTTTGAAAATTACGTCCATTCTTTCACGGCAATGCATCTTATATCTAACGACAGTTTGGCTCAGGCCACACCTGCGGCCATCCCAGGTCGAGACAAAAATTGTTTCTGATATTTTGTGTCATGAATTTCTCAGAAAAACAGCTCGGTGTCGGGAAGTTGGCGGTGTTACACTCCTGTGCCACGGAAAGCACGTTAAGCCATTGGTCCTGCGCCTGATCTCTCTGCGGTCATGTCGGATTGCCGTCTCACCGAACTTTGGGTGTCATGGAACAGTGAATGCACCTGTGTATTGCGCTCACACTTGTGCACTATAATATCTCCTGCGTAGATGGCTGATCTCTGTTAAGATTGGCCGCCGTGGTCGAAATCGGCCAGGAGGACTATTATATTACGAGTATATGTAATATACGAGTATATGTAATATATATCGCCGCGAATCGCAACCGTCAGCAATTATAGGCGCAGCGACTTGTTTACATGCTGTTTGAAGCGAGGCGCAGCGACAGAAAGTTGATGGTGCGGCCTGAGCCTTTTCATGATGGCAAAATATTACAAACTGTCAGAACGAACAGATACGAGCTCCAATCATCAACAACAATATTATGAAAAAGTTTGCGGGAAAGTTGACGAAACTTGCCTCTTTCGGAAATACAACAATGTCGAAAGTTGTTGCTGAAAAAAACGTGACAGGACTGACAGACGTAAGTTCGGGACCGAATTATTACGAGTAGATGCTTTCGTGACGAAGAAATACTCTTTCAGAGAAATTTGATAAAAGTGATTGATACAAATAACAGAAAATTTATATAATTGCCTATTGCACAACAAAACTTTCTACCAAAAAGTAAGTAAACTTTATAAAAAACTAAATATACAACAACATCACATACATTGATCTGACTCTGTGGTAAGTAGCTTAAGCACTTGTGTTACAGATATCAGAATCAATAGCGGTACCTATTACAAATAAGCTTAAATAAATACATATAACGCTCAGATCAATACAAACGGAATGTTCATGCACATAAATGTTTGTACAGTGCGGGGATGTAACTGAAATATGATGTAACTTGAATGTCTATCTATTTCTCACGTCAAATCACTACTCTCCTTAAAAATTTCATAATTTCTGTCTGTCTAACATTCCGGTGCTCCTTACTAAGAGATTGTAATCAATTATGTCACAAATCGCCAAGTGTCAAGATAGTAGATGATTTCAATAAAGAATGTAACGATTGTAAATTGTGAAAGTCTGGGACATTCTTGGTATTGTTTCTGCAGTGTTTCAATCATTGAAGTTCTAATAAAGACCAGTAACGCTCCGTTTTCATTCCAGAGTGCATTAATTATTGATGCTTGGTACAAAACTTACATTGCCTTTCAGCCGATTCATCGAAACAAAATCAATAAAGAAATACCTTGGCTATTTGAAAATGTTTCACCGAGAAATTATCGTGAAATTCGTTCGGGAATCAGAAAATTGAATTCCTGTAAAAGTATGGAGTTGAAACTGCATGGGAAAATTGCTAATATGCAATGTTGGTGTTCTGTACACTTTGCAGCGTGAAGGTTCAGCTGTACATGGGCAGATTTATAGATATTTTTCAACATTGCACCCGACACTACTCATTCACAATGTTAAAAAAAAAATTATAAAAATGTAAATGGGGACAACACGTACATTGCTCTGATCTGACGTACAAGTAAATAGCTAAAGCACTTGTGTTATGGCCGTTATGGGAATCAGAAACAACGAAAGTACCACGAACACTCAGACCCGTGGCAACTTTAAAAAATGGTTTCAAGTGTTATGTGTGTGGGTGTGGGTGTAGGTGTGTGTGTGTTTGCGATTTGCGATGTTTAAGATTGTCTCCGCCCGGTGATCGAAACTAGGACCTCATAGGTAGCGTAACCTTGAAACAACAAACTCAATTCAATTCTCAATGTATTACTCTTTTATTTACAGTTGAGTTACGAATAAGATAATGCTTTTTAATTAGGAACATATACATTGGCCAGTGAAAATTGAACTCAACTTCGTAACTTAGGCCAGATGCACACAGTTCAACAAAAAAGTTCTCCACTCAAGCCAAGCGTTTAACTAATAATCAAGTGTGCTCGCGGCATTCCAAAGTTGTGTAATTTGCGCTGGAGTATCCCCCCTGGTGGGATCCCCCTGCGGTGCTTAGTCACGAACGGCTACTTGACGGGTCGCGGTGACGCGGGAAACATTGACAGCTCCTGAAGAAAGTTTTGGCACTGCATTTAGTTCATTAGAAGAGACTTGAGATACCCAATGTTGTCAGTGTAACGGTCAACTCTGGATTGAACTGAAGCGGTAAACTCTACTCATATTTATCCAATTACTAGTGCCCTCCCAGGACTTGTTTTCACAATCGCGGTGTAACGGGATAAAAAGTATCCTATGTCCGTTTCCTGGTTCTAAGCTACCTCTCCACCAATTTTCAGCCAAATCGGTTCATCCGTTCTCGAGTTATAAATAAATGGTGTAACTAACACCACTTTCTTTTATATATACTCGTATAGATACTAGCTGACCCCGCAAACGTTCCTTTGCCATATAAATTATTGTGGACAACCCTTATCACTAAGGTATATAATGAAAAATAGATATTGGCCGATTCTCAGACCTACTCAATATGCTCACAAAATTTCATAAGAATCAGTCAAGCCGTTTCGGAGGAGTACGGGAACAAACATTGTGACACGAGAATTTTATATATATAGAGATGAGTGAACGCACCAGACTGCGATACTTGCGACCCTGACTTTTTTAATTGGGACCATTTTAAAAGCACACGCTTTCAAACCGAAAAAGAGTTTCCGAACTGATCCTCGAATCAGGAAGTCATCTCTTCGGTAACAAACATAACAAAATTACACTAATTTGACGTCCTCATTTATGAAAGTCGGTTGAAAAAAAAAACTAAGTCTCATCCAAATAGACTAACCATTACTTCTAACCAGTTTACCCAATATGAGCAATTTCCCAAAAAGTCTGTTGTACCTGAGGCACCCTCAGTCGGTAATGAGGCACTTACCTCCTCCCTGTTTTTGCCTTTTTCCACTTTCCAATTTCACTTTAAATAACGATCACCTTTTTCCGCTACTCCTTGTCGGCTGTCTAGAGAATACTGTGTACTTAAGATGCGGGAAGATTCGATTTTATAGCAAATCTATCAGGAACAATATTACTTTGCAGGGAATACCTATCTTCTGTAAGGAGTTTCATTGATGAACGTAAAAATGTAATGAGTTCTCCAGAAGATAACATGGAATGATGTGTAATTGAGAATTGATATATGTAGTACAATTTCAGAAGGTCATTGACATATATTTTTAGAAAAAAATACGTTGCTTGTTTTTTTTTAATAAACCTGCCTAATAACTTAAAATAATTTCATAAAATACGATAATCCCATAGAATACAAGGTACTCTTATTTACATAAGTACCTATCAAAATAAACTTGTTGCTTTCAAATTATTGAAATTTAACTTAAAACTTTGCACTCAATTTAACTGAAATACTGGTCCTATTCAACTTAACCCAGGGTGGGTTATTACTGTTTGGCATCAGTATTTCAGTTCTAGACAAAATTACACTGTACATTAGATAAATACTAAACGAGATGTCAAAACCTATGAGTTAGTACTCAGAGTTTATTTTCGTGAAAATACTTTTACTGTAGGTACCTACAATTTCATTCCGTTTTCATTCATCATACTAATATTCCAACGGCTCGGTGCAATTTGCCAATTCAATACGTTTTCCATGCTCAATTTGCGGCAAATCTCCAGATAATGGCGAGGAACTTTGTCGTCTGTTGGAACTTTTGGAATTAACGTAACTTCAATATCGTTTCATAGTTCTCTGCCCAGGGGATCTATGAATTGGCAGACGATATAACGTATGCTGGCATGTTGTTTGTTGTGACTCGTGACGTAACAAATTTTCGGTTCGTCGAATAACAGTTTAAATTTTGCGTTCTCCTGAACATTTTAAGTAAAAGATGGCTTATTTATACCTTTTTATAGTTATTAGATTTGTTTATATAATAAAGTATCACTTTTTGATTTTCACACAAAAGTGTAATCTTTAGGAAATACTTACTTTAACTTCTGAAGACATTCGCAACGTGCCAAATTGCCATTTTGATGGATCCCTTAAAACTTCAATAACCACGAAGTTACTTTTTCGTCGTGGTTTTGTTTGGAATTTAGAAACAAATAAGCGAAAGGTTTAATTTATCAATCAAGCCCTGCACTCGAAATAATAATATAGAAGAAACAGTAACAAATCATCTATCACGTCTACTTAAGTTTCATGCTAATAGTTCCGAATCGACAAACAGAAAAGAATCCGAGCCTTCTATAAACTATCTCGCACCTAAGATGCAAACATTCTCGCGCTAACAATGAAAGCAAACAATGTGTGCACCATTTCTCGGAAAGAACAAGTGTTAAAACAAATAATCTTTTCCGCGTCTAAATGGTGGACTGATTGAAAGCAAACATACTTACTTCAAACGGCTTAGTGTAACAAGAAATTAAGGAAGAAAAATAAATACAATTCTGGTACTTATGACTCAGAAGACACGTGGATTCCTTTGCTGCTAAGCTTTAATTTGTTGTTTGTTGGATAGTTTACTTTGAAACCACTCAAGGCACAGGCACTACTTTGAAACGTACTTGTTATGAAAAAAATGGGTCTGACCCATAAAACTAACCAAAAAAACTGGAAAAAAATATATAAAGATCGATAATGCAACCGAAGTGGAATAGCGTCAACGTTTTGTGTCGTTAAAATTAATATGACCAGAAATCTATTAATTTTAGGATACCCAGCTAATCATGCATTAATCCCACGTCATCAACGTGCCAAAGTGAGCAGATAATGATCAGCTAATCAGCAGATTAGATAGAGCTGGCGCAGTTCACCTGCAAAACTAATCCTTTTACGATAAGCCAATCATTTTCAGCGACACCGCATCCCGAAACAGTTAATACAGCCACACTTTTAACAGCTAGCCCAAAAACAAGTTTTTGATAAGCGTCAGGAGTAAAAAAATTAAAGACAGTTCTGTAGTCTTGCTTCGACTGCCTCGTTGGTGTAGTGGCAAAGTTTCTGCCTTACATCCGAGAGGTCCTGTATTCGAATCCCAGATCGAGCCAAAATTGTTTCTAAATTTTTCTGTCACGAATTTCTCAAAAAAAGCTCGGAGTTGGGAAGTTAGCGGTGTTGCACCCCCGTGCCTCGGAAAGCACATTAAGCCGTTGGTCCTGCGCCTGATCTCTCTCCGCTCATGCTCATGAATAGTGAGTACACCTGTGTATTGCGCTCACACTTGTGCACTATAATATCTCCTGCGTAGATTGCTGATCTCTGTTGAGATTGGGCGCCGTTGGCGAAATCGGCCGGGAGGACTATTATTAGGCTTGCTTGGTAAATTTGGATTTTGTCACCTCAAGATAGACGAGAAAAAAGATGTAAAAAAAAAATCTATACCCTAGCCAACGATGCCACAGGCATTCACCGCATTTAATTTTGTTTATCTTGACCAAACTTCACTCCGATTGTGCGATACTAGCAATGCTGTGGACGAACACGGATAAATTATGTGTTTTGTCGCCTGGCTGTTCTAGCCGGGCTATGTGTACACTACCCCAAAGTGCAGTAAGCCAGCGCAGTAACGTGTCAAAGTAGCCCCCGCCACGTAATCCAATTTGTGTAGTTGGTGCAACTTGCCCGAAGTTGTCAGGCTGTAGACTTAGTGATTTAAATTCACGAGTTTGTCTGAACGAGTCGGAACACTTGCAATTTTAACTAGGGCGAGTCGGAAACTGATTTTAGTTGATGTAGATAATGGAGCGAGATTATTGCTGGGTGCCTTATATCGCAGTAGTTAATAGGCTTGTTTCCACTATGAAAGAAATATTAAAAAACTGATTTTCTCTAAAATAATTCATAATTTCAGATGCCTTTACACTAATATTTTTCTGCAGTTCGTATTATTTGATTTTTAATTGGAATTCAAATGATAATTAGTCACTCAGTCGGCATTGCACGCGGTGACGTCAAAGTGTGTTATTCCCATACAAGCTCTATGAAGAAAAGCGTTTTGACAGTTGATAAAAAGTACGTCAACGCTTGGTGGTGTCAACTACCGTATTGTCTTTTAGCTTACATCTTAAGGGATTTTAATGTTCTTAAAAAAATGCTTGCTCTTTTCTGCTATATGGTATTGCAAGCTTTTAATGGTAAATTGTTACGACCCTCTTACAAGATAAAAACAAGAGTCCCAACTACTAAACTCGTGTCCATGTTTCCTTTTTGACTATTTTTGCGGTTACCGATTTGGCTTATTACACATTTTATTTGATCAATATTCATGTATTTCATTTGTAATTTGTTTTTAAAACATGTTCGTATCAAATAATCATTTTTAGAGTTCCGTAGTCCGACAAGGAACCCTTATAAGATCGTTCAGTCCGTCCTAGTCTGTCACAGCAGAATATCTTCTAAGTTTATGGACTGATTTGCAAGTAACTTGGTTCGAGGATACTTCACATTTACCTAGATCTCATTATTAAAAATACGAAAAATTAAAATTACCCCTTTTTAAGAGTGAATTATTTTTTTAAGTGCACCCCTTGTGTGGGGTATAGTTGAAAAGGACTATGAAAATGATGACATTGACAGCTAGGGAGATGATGATGATGCAAAACAGCGCGGTGCCAAAATTGACTACGGAACCCTATTATATACGTGGTCCGACACGCACTTGGCCGGTTTTTTTTCTCTTCCCTCAGTAGAGGGCGAATGAGAAGTATCTCCAAATCCAAAAACCATGCAATTTTGCCAATCCTAAAACCACACAAAAGGGTAATGATATACGAAATAATACAGGGCAAATGATGTAATGAAAAACCACCACCGTCGCGACGCGTCACGAATAACGACTTGCATAAAAGTCGCTGCTTGTGAAAGTATTAAAAATATGTCCCTTGACTTGTTTCTGGTTTTATAGGCCGTAAACCGTTGAGTGCTTCGAGTTACACCACCTTGTTAATAGCGTTATGGAATTGTTAAGTATTACGGTTCTAGGGTTCTGTAAAATAAATACATAAACCTATTTGACCTTTGACGACCACTTTGGTATAATGGTAAAAAAAATTGAACATGTCTGTTTGTACTGGTCTGGGTGTTATATGTATTTATTTAAGTTTATTTGTTATACTACTGTTGATTCTGATATCTGTAACACTAGTTCTTTAGCTACTTACCACGGTGTCAGATCAATGTATGTGATGTTGTTGTTTATTTATTTATTTACTTATATATTATTTAGTGGGATTTTGTCGCAACTAATACTACTAAAAAATGTCAAAGGAAAGTACCATAAACCGTTAAAATAATGTTATTAAGAATTTAAATAACTAGCCGACCTACATCAGACAAAATCCATGAAATTTTAAGTGCGTAATGACCTATTTACCTAGTTTTCTGTGATACATAAGATTCGTTATACAAACTCAAAAGGGAATAAAGATGATCCACTCAATAATAACTTTCGTAATACGATCCCATAATCCTGGCAGCAATGATGATAGATATTTGATTAATCTATCGTCCAGAGACGATCTAGGAATTCATCTCATTACAATTTTCTCGGATCCAATATCTTTCCTATTAGTGTTGGGGTAGTGGTGGGGAAATACGTCGATAGTTTTTTTTTAAATGATATTATGATAATAATCATTTATTTCGTTTTAAATGGACCACTGGTAAATTAATATAAGCTTCAAATAAGATGTATAGACCGAAGAGTTTATTTACCTGAACTTGGTTACAAACCTGTGTCATAGGCTAAAGAGAGCACGAATATTTTATTAAAGTATTAAAATAAACACTATCTTGAAACTTTTATACTAAAAACTTGAATATTATTGCTATGCATATTACTCACGAAAATAAAGTGACATGTTGTTATATATATGGTATGACTAGTAGAGAATGCCCTACGGCGTTAAGTCCACCTTTTGTACAAAGTTTTGTTGTGCAATAAAGCTTAAATCAATAAATAAATAAATAGCGCCATGAAACTGCGTTTGTTGCTCTGGTTCTTCTCAGCACTAGCCCAATTTTTTTAAAAAAAATTTTCACAATAATCACGCCAATTCTCTAGCCCCAAATTAAGATGAAAGGCTTGTGTTATGGGTACTAGACATCGGATAATAGTTATTTGTTATACAAGAGTGCAAAGTTGCTTTTTAACCGCGTGTTCAATTTTGATGACCGAGCAAGCGAAGGATTCTAAAATTTGAATCCAAAATTAGAATCCTGAGCGTTAGCGAGGGAATCAAAAGGGCACGAGGTGAAAAATTCTTTGCACTCGAGTGCAACACGTAACTTTTCATTCCACCTCAGCGAGGAAATGACTAAATGCAAATAAAACCGTTGACAATCACAAGATAGCTACTTTTCCAGTTCTTTTTTCAGTTTCTATTCCAGTTTAGGTATTAACTACTACATTATGAACGTTAAGTATTACAGAATAATCTTTAAATTATAACAAGATAATACTTAGGTATAATTAATAAAAATTTAAAGTAACGTTGCTACAGTTATTTAAATTGAGTGTAATATTTTTGTTGGGTACTGTAATATTGGTGTTAGTCACTTGTGTACTGTTTTTCGTGTGCTTGCTTTCTTGTTCTCGGATAATTCTATAAAATATGCCAGCAAAACGTTTTCTGAGAAAGTTTTGGCTCCTTTTGCTAGTCGCCACGTGTTGAACATAACGTACTGTTTTTGTTGAAGATCACCTTCATGCTTTCATATCCAAGAGCTGGCTAGCTGCAACCGCTATAATAGAATTGTCACGTATATTCAAAATATGTTTTTGAACGTAGCTTTGTTTTGCTATGCTGTGTCAATCTGTCTATATAATTCTCCTCGTGTACTTTTCTACTAATATATTTAATGTTACTAATACGCTTTATTGTGTTTACTCTGTAGCATCGTATTACCCAACAAATGGTTATGGGCAGCGTAGTAACAGTGTAAATAGTTTTCGTAAAAGTGATTGTCTGAAAGTACGTTCGTGAACAAAATGGCAAATGTACGGATTGAGTTACTAAATAAAGAAAACTATGATAGTTGGAAAGTGCAAGTTGAAGCGCTATTGATTAGAAATGATTTCTGGGAATACGTAAGTGGAGAAAAGTCAAAACCCACGGATGAGTCATTGTTAACGACATGGGAGATTGCTGATAGGAAGGCAAAATCTGAGTTAATTTTGGCATTAGATCCGAGTGTTGTTCATCATGTTAAAAGATTGAAAACGGCACGAGAGGTTTGGCAGAAACTAGAGAGTCTGTTCGTGTCACGTGGGCCTGCGAAAAAGGCAACTTTGATGAAAAGACTCATGTTACAGAAGATGAGTGAGGATCAGAACGTAACCGAACATCTTGATTCATTTTATGAAGCCGTCGACAAATTGGAAGAAATGGACATTGTTATTCATGATGATCTTCTAGCGATAATGTTGCTGTATAGTTTACCGGCAAGCTACGAGAACTTCAGATGTGCCATTGAATCTAGAGACTACCAAAGCCTGAACAACTTAGGGTGAAAATAATTGAAGAGTATAGTTCTAGAGGCAACGCCCAAGTTGAGAGGATAGAAGGGGCTATGTACATAAATAAACATCAGAAGAAAAAAGATGGGACTGGAGTGGAAACAAAATTTAAGTATAAATGTTTCAAATGCCATAATTTTGGACATAAGGCATCGGATTCTAAGAAAAAGAAGTCTTCTCAGACTTTTGAACGAAAGACTTCAGAATCTAATTGCGTAGAATTTGATGTGAATGTTAAACATGAAGCTTTAACCGTGTATCACGTTTCAGATAACTGTTCAGCTATTGAGGCTAAGCGTCCTCGTCAGGATTGGTTGTTTGACAGCGGTTGCAGCTCGCATATGTGTAACGACGCAAAAAGGTTTGATGAAGTATTGCCATGTAGTCAAAATTTGAAATTAGCCACTGATTTCTTAACAATCGCGCAAGGTAAGGGTACAGTTAAGATATTAGCATGCAACGATGATATTATGCGGAAAATCCAATTCGAAGATACGTTGTTAGTTCCTGATCTCCGTAATAACTTAATTTCAATTTCTAAATTGACCGAACGAGGTTGTGTAGTCACTTTCAAACGTGATGTAGCATATGCAACCAAGAATGGTGAAGTTAAGTTAACTGCTGATCGTAGAGGTAATTTATATTACTTGAGGGAGCAAGATGCTTCGGCATCTGTTGTATCAGGTAAGGATGTGGATTTGTATAGATGGCACGAGCGTATGGGACATTTAAATGCTAGAGATCTTATGAAAGTATTGAAAAAGTCGAATATAGACGTCACAAAGTCTGATATTGAGTTGCGTGATTGTGATGTGTGTGCTAAGGGAAAGATGGTTTCGTTGCCTTTTGTGAGGTCCAGTCACCCATGTAACGAAAAGTTAAAAATTATTTATTCTGATGTGGTAGGCCCGATGAGAGTTGAATCGAATGGCGGAAATAAATACTTTGTTACTTTTATCGACGACTGTACTCGTTGGTGTGAAGTATATATGTTAAAAAATAAAAGTGACGTGTTGTCAAAATTTAAAATTTTCAAATGTCAAGTTGAAAATTTGACAGGAAGAAAAATCAAATATTTTCATTCTGACAATGGAAAGGAATTTGTAAACAATGAGGTTATGGATATAAACAACATGTTGGACGCCCTCGTAAAATCTATAATATGGTTGAAGTAAGAGAAACAGAGAATAGTGACAGTGAGTCACAGGAAGAATATGGTGACTGTGGTGATTTTGCTGGAGCTATTGAGACTAATTTGAAGGAAGCCTTGGGAAGTGATGAAAAGGTCAAATGGGAGGAAGCAATTCTATCAGAAATAAGAAGTTTAGTGAAGAATGATACGTGGGAGATTGTAAAGAAACCACCTGATCGAAATGTCGTTGGATGTCGATATGTGTTAACATCGAAACTTAATGTTGATTTAACAGAAAAGAAAAAGGCCAGACTTGTCGCAAAAGGATACAGTCAACAACATGGCCTGGATTATTTCAAGACGTTCGCTCCAGTTGCGAGAATAGCAACAGTTCGGCTGTTAATTGCTTTAGCAGTTGAAATGGGCATGGACATAGATCAGATAGATATAAATACTGCTTACTTAAATGGAGATCTTGACGAGAGTATTTATATGAGAATCCCGGAGCTGCTGAAAGAAAGCTTAGAGAAATTGATAAGTTTGGATGGCAGAAAAAATGCAATAGGCAAAAGAGCTGCGAAAATGCTTGAGAATATGAAAGCAGGGGGTGACACCTGTCTTTTGAAGAAGTCTCTTTATGGTCTTAAGCAAGCTGGAAGACAGTGGAATATCAAGTTGGATATGAAACTCAAAGAAATGGGTTTAAGTCCGACAGTTAGTGAACCATGTTTGTATCATAAGCGTGACAGTAAGGGAATAGACCTTTTTGTCGTCGTTTATGTAGACGATATATTAATCGCGTCGCGCGATAGAGACACTATTAAAATGTTCAAGCAAGAACTGGCAAAGAGGTTTGAACTAAAGGACTTTGGCCAAGCTACCTTTTGTCTTGGAATTGATATCAAGAAAAATGGTAATGAATATCATTTGTCACAGGAAAGATATATAAATACCATTTTGAAAAGATTTGCCATGGAGAACTGTAATCCTGTTCAAACTCCAATGGAGATCGGAAAATTAGAGATAAGTAACAAGAAAAAGAATGAAGGGGAAAAATCATTTCCGTATAGAGAACTCATCGGAGCACTTATGTTCTTGAGCGTAGCGACTAGACCAGATATCGCGAACGCAACGGCAAAACTCGCACAATTTGCAGAGAATCCGCAGGAAACTCATTGGAGAGCTGCAAAGCGGATCCTTAGATACCTAAAGGGTACAATAACTCAAGGTTTAAGATTTAAATCGACGGGTAAATGCATTCAAGGTTATGCGGATGCAGATTGGGGTAACTGTGAATTAGATAGACGGTCTTTTACCGGCTATGTTTTCATTTTCGGTGGAGCAGCTATCTCATGGGCATCACAAAAGCAACGCATAGTTGCGACGTCGACTTG
The DNA here is from genome assembly GCA_963921415.1 of Pyrausta despicata. Taxonomy (NCBI): domain Eukaryota; kingdom Metazoa; phylum Arthropoda; class Insecta; order Lepidoptera; family Crambidae; genus Pyrausta; species Pyrausta despicata. The sequence continues at coordinate 1,583,967 of OY992851.1, forward strand.
TGAGGCTGAATTTGTAAGTTTGGCGGAAGCTATGAAAGAAGCAGTATATTTAAATTGTTTACTGAAGGAGCTTAGTCTTTATAGTTTGTGTAAAGTGAACATGCATGCTGATAACTTAGCTGCTATCTGCCTAGCTGAAGATCACGGTATCTATCACGCGAAAAGTAAGCACATTGACATTAGGCATTTCTTTATTAGAGATGTGCTGCGTGAGAACAAGTTTATAACCTTAAAACATTTGGCAACAGAAAATATGTTGGCGGATATTTTCACCAAACCTTTGCCTCGTATAAGGCACCAAGTGCTAAGAGAAGGGTTGGGGTTGCACTTGCTAAAGTGACTTTTATTAAGCATGAGTTGAGGGGGTGTGTTGAAGATCACCTTCATGCTTTCATATCCAAGAGCTGGCTAGCTGCAACCGCTATAATAGAATTGTCACGTATATTCAAAATATGATTTTGAACGTAGCTTTGTTTTGCTATGCTGTGTCAATCTGTCTACATAATTCTCCTCGTGTACTTTTCTACTAATATATTTAATGTTACTAATACGCTTTATTGTGTTTACTCTGTAGCATCGTATTACCCAACAGTTTTAAATACTTATCGCGTGATTGTTGAGGGAGAAAGATCATTTGCGCATTATTAACAGTTTCAGTCAATTCTGTTGGCGTCAAACAAACTTCCTCGTCGCTAGAATCACTCATTTTGGTTTTTTTACTTGTTTTCAAGTTTCTTGTTTTTAATATAAGGTTTAACAATGACATGAAAAAATGCCGCGTAAAGAACCGCCAACAAAGCAAATTGAAAAAAGAACACCAAGAAGGTTCCGAGTTTGAGTTTTTAACAAATTAAAAAAATGTTGTATGATATATTCGGCACCATAGAGGTAGCATTAAATAGGTTTAATGATTTTTTTAATTCACAAACTTGGTGCACACGATGTTCTAAATTCAAATTTACTTTAACCTCTAGTGAATAAAAACGGCTTTTCCACTCAGATATTGAAGAGCAAAATGACTCTTTCCGAGATGGTGGGATGAAAACATACTTAAATACTTTTTTTGGAAATAAATACATATTATACATAGAATAACTAGAATAAAATTGTTCTTAAGCAGTGGAAGGGTTAATTTACATGTTGGAACATTTAGAAGTGCTTTTTGTGGGTTTATTTATAGAAATAAATTTATTTTATTGATTTAGTTATTTTATTGATTCGAGAATAGAATAGCGCTTAATGCGAGTTTAAAATATTAAAGGTTGTTATTTTCTAAGTATAGATCAAAATTGACACTTAAGATTCTTTTACAACACCGATACTCCAAATGTCATCTAGACAACACTACCTTTCGGCTCGCTAGTTAAATGCTATCCGTACTATTTTTTACCCATTTTATGGCTACGGGTTAAGCTAGACCCCACGAATTTACTTCGCTACCCGGAATGGAACTGTGAATATTTTAAGGGTTGAATTGCGTCATTGGGAGAGATTTAATTATTTTATATTGAGAAAATTGCCGACCGTCACATTCCGTTCCTGGGGTTGGCTATTTTGGTTCAAATCTAATTTCTTTTGTTAACTTTAGGTTTTTGTATTTGTAAAACACCTGTAAATAACGAATTCAACATCCATATTAATATTATTAATGCGAAAGTAACTCTGTCTGTCTGTGTGTTACAGAATCACGCCTAAACTACTCAACCAATTTGCATGAAATTTGGTATGGAGATACTTTGTTACCCGAGAAAGGACATGGGCTACTTTTTACCGCAGGAAAATGACGTATTCCCATGGGAAAATTCTGGTGGGCCGATCGCTTTTTTTTTAAAATAAAAAGGATTGCTGTTCCTTAGATTGGATTAATTCGTTCTAAAATTGTGCAGTCTGTTTCATGTGAGAGCAAAGTTATTTGGGGTGAGAGAGATGAGACACAAATTAATTTGTATCATAGTTATTGTAACAGTAAACTTCGTCTTTTAGATTTTCCTAGTGAATTTGGCAGTTGTGGGGAAGGGATATGCCATAAATCTGATCATAATATTCTGCTAGACATTATGTATGACAATATAATCTGTATTATTAAAGAAAGCGCTGAGCAATGTTTTGTAAACAAAAAGTACAGTAAAGTTAGTAAAAATGTACCAGGTTGTAATATGCATGTTCGCGATGCTCATAAGGAGGCTAGACTGCACTATCAGAATTGGCTTTTATATGGTAAGCCTAGATCGGGATTTCTCTATGATAATATGTGTAGTTCGAGAAAACTTTTTAAGGATAAACTTAAACTTTGTCAAGCTAATCAACAGCAAATAGCAATGGACAGAATAGCTCAGTATCACTCAAAAAATCAATTTAATAAATTTTGGAAAGCCACTAACAAATTAAATCATAGGTCTTAGCTCCCGGTGAGTGTGGCTGGCCTGCATAACCCGACTGAAATTGCAAATGCGTTTCAGAAGCATTTTTCTGTTGAGCCACAGGAGGTGCCTTTACTGGAGGCACATGAGATGAAAGGCATTGGAGCCGTCGGTGCCGGGACTCCTCCGATCACTTTCACTGCCAACCAGGTTAAAAATGTAATTCGGAAAATGATGAGAGGCAAGTCTCCCGGCCACGACGGCTTGAGCGTCGAGCACCTACGGTTTGCAGGTGTGCACCTCCCGCGTGTGCTGGCAATGTTCTTTAGTCTTTGTCTAAGCCACCGATACTTACCTGAGGCTCTAACCAGGACTGTAGTTGTGCCAGTTATAAAAAACAAAACGGGAGACGCCTCTGATATTTTAAACTATAGACCAATATCTCTAGCCACGATTGTGTCTAAAGTACTGGACAGTCTGCTTGATAAGATAATGAGTAGCCACATTAAAATTCATGATAATCAATTTGGATTTAGACCTAGCCACTCAACCGAAAGTGCTATCTTGTGTCTCAAGCAGACTGTTCATTACTATACGAATAGGAAAACGCCTATATTCGCATGTTTTCTTGACTTGTCAAAAGCCTTTGACCTTGTAAATTATGAAATCCTATGGCGTAAGCTAAAATGTGAAACTACAGTGCCTGTAGAAATCATAGAATTATATCAACATTGGTATAGTAGACAAAGAAACATAGTTAGATGGTCGGGAGCCTACTCTAATGTATACGGATTGAAGTGCGGGGTGAGGCAGGGGGGGCTGAGCTCCCCCCGTCTGTTTAACTTGTATGTAAACCAGCTGATAGGTAGGCTCAACAGCACTGCCGTGGGATGTCACATCGACGGTGTCTGCACCAATAATATCAGCTACGCCGATGATATGGTGCTTTTGAGCCCATCTGTCAGTGGGATGAGGAAGCTCCTGGCGGTGTGTGAGTCCTATGCGGTGGCCCATGGACTTAGATATAACACCAGTAAGAGCGAATGGATGTTGTTCAAAGCAGGTTCCTTTAGTTACTCACACGTCCCACCTGTCTATCTATGTGGTTCGGTTCTAAAACGTGTATCAAGCTTCAAATACCTGGGCCACTGGGTTACGGAGGACTCCTTGGACAACCTCGATATAGAGAGGGAGCGTAGGTCGCTGGCTGTGCGCTGCAACATGCTGGCTCGTAGGTTTGCCCACTGTACCAGGCCAGTGAAACTTACACTTTTCAAGGCATTTTGCCAGTATTTTTATACATGCAGCCTATGGGTAAGGTACACGCAGCGGGCATACAGTGATCTGCGCGTACAGTATAATAATGCTCTCAGGGTGCTGTTGGGGTTGCCATGGAGATGCAGCGCTTCGGGCATGTTTGTGGAGGCGAGAATTGATGGCTTTGCTGCTATTATGAGAAAGCGGTGCGCCTCTGCCATGACGCGTCTTCGTGGCACCTCCAACAATATCCTGAAGGTCTTTGTGGATCGGTGGGAGTCACCGCTCATTCAAAAGTGGGTGGTCTCTCACACGCATCTTTAATTTATATTTCCATTTATCATTTGTTTGTTACTAACCTTAGTTATAAGTGAATTTATATACTAACATTATATGGGCTCTGCCTGAAATAAAATAAAATTGAATTGAATTAGTCTCACTAAAACTCGAGAACGGCTGAACCGGTTTCAATAATTTTAGCCTTGAAATATTTGTGGAGGTCCAGGGAAGGTGTAAACAATGAGAAAAATATTGGTAAATCGCGAAAACAGCGGGCAGGACCGCGTCTTTTTTAAATTTATTGTTTTTACAAAATTTACAGAAATTATACAACGTTTTCACATCTGCCAAACTGCACAGCAGTTTGCCTGCAGTTGTTCCCGCTTACATTATATATTCCGAAAAATAAAAACTACTAAGTAATAGGTTTACAGTTCTAATTAAACTTTTTCTTATAAGGCAATACAAATGTAGGCAGATATACTCGTATACGAACAGATATATGACAGCTGCTTCGCGGACATAGTCTGCCGGGGCTACTAGCTCATTTTAAATAAATAAACCATGTCATATCAAAATCATCTATCATACTAAGTAGCTTTGTAAGTTTAAACTTATACAACTAAGTCACCGTAGCACGAGGTAGGTTATCTAAGTTGATTACCAGTTTGTTACCGAGTTTCAGTATCTCTAGCTTCACCGTTTTGCATGCATAAATCTATCATATTTCATAGATGAAACACGTATCGAAAACACTGTAGTTCAGTAAACATTGTTCAAACTTTTGTGATCTTTCGAAGTTATAAAGCTTGTATTAGGGGTTTGCTTAAGATGTTTGGTATTTGTGATTTTAAGATGAATATAAATAAATGAATATACAACAACATCACATACATTGATCTGACTCCGTGGTTCATGCTTACAAATGTTTGTACAGTGCGGGGATCGAACCCGCGACCTCTTGGTTAATAGTCAACTTCTTGACCATTACACCAAAGTGGTAGTCATTAGTCGTGTTTCGACATATAAATTCTAAGTATGACTTCTATACATTGTATAATTATGTTGTACTGTACATATCTATACATAATGTTTAAAAAAAAAACATAACACGCATCTTAAACTTCATCATAAACTTTATCCCAGATCAAGACCAACCATAACTCTCCCACCCTCAAAATCAACACACAAATTCTACAGCCACTGACGCTACGCAGCGCGGTGTTTGGTTAAAATCTGCATTCCCCTTTGATAATTTTCACCTGTGCCTGGGGCGCCTCCAATTTATGCTCCGAGCACCATCTTCGTCGTAAGAATCCGGGGAAGCGTGTCAACGAGTTATTGTCTATGGAAATGGCATGGATAACGTAGGTGCAGACGTTGTTTGTTTATTTCGCCGATTGCACTTTTATCTTGGTTAAGATGCTACGTTTAGATTTTGGGCTTTAGTGATAAACCGATCTCGGTTTTAGGATTCTCAAGTAAGGCTACTTATTGACAGTTTTTTTGGCATAATTTCAGGTTTTTTTATAATATTGTAGTACATACGACGGCATTTAACGACGTACTTCAAATCATCTTTTTTTTGTTATTCAGATTAACATATAATCAAAAACATGGTCATGCTATATACATAGAAATTTCAATATAAATACAAATTTACAGTCAATAAATGAGAAATAATAATATAACAGTCAAATCAAAAAAAAAGTCAATATATAATCTAGCTAGTCAAATAGAAAAATAATTAAATACATCTAAGTCAAATTTTTGTTAATTTTAACGATTTAATAATAATTAATACATCCCAACTGTCAAAAAATAAGTCAATATCATCGTGCTGAGCGCGAAGATCGCCTATGAGGCGTTATTTCAGCAGCAAAAATTTTGCAATTGTAAAACATTACGGTTTGAACAACTAAATAATGCTAAATCCATTAACGTAATAAAACAATTGATGTGATTCGTATCTCAACCGCGTCTACATTTAAAGTAAACACACCAATATCACTTCCAGACCCTTGACGTCTAACAACATAAGAATAGGGGGTGAAAGTGTCGTTTACAATATTACGATGTTAACCACCGAGGACGATTTACATAATTCATTGAGGGGCTGAGGAACGTATGCTTTGATTTAATATAAACCAAACGGTAATTGGACTTGAGATGCTTTTCGGTGGATTAGTTTGGATAAACGTGGTTAAAAGAGGTTTTTTATTGAAAATCTTAAAAGAAATGCAATGTTACTCGTATTTTCTCAATAGAAGATAAGAGGATTGCTATTTTTTAATTGAACAACAAAATACCTAATATGTATACAGAAGTAAGTTAGTCTTCGCGATTAATTTAAGTTTTTAGACTATACAAAACAGTGCCTTTAATTGCGGGTAGGTACACATAGGCACATTATGTTTATTTTTTAATTAAATAAGAATAAAAATATGTTACAAAGATAGTTCAATATTTTTATGGAAGAACAGTAACTCCTAACACAAGCTTTATCAAGCTGAAAAAATACTGATTACATCTTGTTTAAGCTGATCTATGTAAAAGAAAATAAATATTTTGTATTTGAGCGGATAGGTGGTCTCCTTGTTAAATGCCTAGTTAATGCATTAGTCAATGACCACAGTAGAATACTATTTTATTTTATAACAATTAAATCATAACACAAATTAAAAACCAATCTGTTAATTTTGTTCATTTGCTCATACAAATCTTTTTGGGACACATTCCATTTCAGAGCGTTAAGGAAGAGGTTGCAAGACCGCAATAGGGAAAACTAAAAAAACTTGACATCCAAGAGTCACTTACTCACCCGGACAAATCCCAACGCAGCCGCACACCTGAAGGGAACCACCATTATTATTGCGAACAGTCACTTACGCCGCGCGTCTAACGACGAAGCACCATGCATTATTCATATACCACACTTAATCCTGCCCCCTCGGAGTAAAACTCAACTGAATCGTTTATAATAACAGTTTTTGTTTATGTCTGTGACGTAAGTGCAGTGTGTGTTTTCGGGAAATTAGCATAAGACGCGCGAAACGGAAATGGGTTTTGCCAAACTGAAGTTTAGTTTGTTGTATCTAAATGATAGTTCTGTAATGCAGACTTCGCTTAACAAATCATAAATAATATTTCACAACAATCACACCAATTCTCTAGTCCCAAATTAAGCAATGCGGCTTGTGTTATGGGTACTAGACAACGGATAAATATACTTAAATACATTTTTTTTGTAAATAAATACATATTATACATAGAAAACACCCAGACCAGTGCAAACACACAAGTTCATGCACACTTATGCTTGTACTGTGCGGGGATCGAACCCGCGACCCTTGGTTTTAGAAGTCCGACCTGTGGACTACTGCACCAAGCGGTCGTGGATTTAAGTAGATCAAGATATGTTCAGCCATGTTTTTTTTAATTGGGTGACTACTCGTAAACTGATATATATTTAACACCTTAAAACGCCAAAACAAAAAAGAAACACCCTGAGATAACAATTAACTTTTTTGAGATAACAATTTAAATTTCGAAGAAAAATTTAAAGCATCGTCGCGAATGTCATATCATCTCAAAACCTTGTAATTGTTATAACTACCAGCATCTTAACCTTTACAAACACCGGCTCAAATTATAAGTGACTTCTGCCATTGTCGTGACGTCACAATCTCACGAGATGAATGACAAACACCAGGAAGGAGAGCACAGGAGAAAAACAAATCTTGTTGTCAACAAACGAAATGGGCCGACAGCCTCCATCTTTTTTTCCGGCCGTCGTAAACAACGCAGAAAACTCATTTGCTTCGCGATAGGGATTTAAATTATCTCGTGGATATATCTCGCCGAGGTTTTCGGTGAAATTATTATGATGACGTACCTATTTCTGCGGTCGCTCCGTCAAAATGTCAAGACTTTTTGGGGATGTTGACGGCATTGCTTTATTGATAGATGTCACAATTTGCATAATAATGTTGTTATTCAGCTTTCGACTTGTGCGTGAAAATATGTGAAGGCTAAATATACTGCCAATACTAAATTAGTAATGAAGTTTCCACAAGAGTAAGTTGTAAAACAAAACAAAAGAGAAATGTTGAAACAAAACTTCCAGCAATTATTTGAAACGGCAATCAAAATGCAATTAAACTTTAACGGCAGGTGAAACTTCACCCATATTCAAGACCAACTGAACGCTACAGAGCGCAGGGAAATAAGTTCCGTGCCATATATTCGCGGTTTTACCTCCAGCCTCCAGCGCAGTCATCCTCGACTATTATCGGTTTTCGTCGGATATTTTCGCCGATATTTCGTTTTGGGGTGGTTTAAATTTTGCGGATTGGGCCGCGAGCGAGCAGCGATCATGACGGTGCGCGCGCGTTCGTGCATAAAATTACACGGTGTAATGAAACGTTCGAGCAATGAGATTAAAGTTAAGGAATTTCCGTAAAGAATTACTCGTTTTTGTCAAGGTATAATGAAGAGAGATTTTTCATCAGATCACCAGTCCTAGTATACCAGCTTTTTTGAAGTAAATTAAAATAATATATATTTTTCCTATATTATATTTGAAGATGGGATCCCTTTATTAATAAGAACTATTATCACTAGGACAAATAGTACCAAATAGGAACACGATTACACATAGATTTCCGTAGTGTAAATAAGAAAGCTAATTGTTTTGCTTTTTTTACTTTCCCAAGTGTAAATTATTTCTTCATAGAACCTATACTCGATGGATAATATATGCCTAAAATTAAACATTTTCCTCTTCAAGTATATTCGTTTTTTATGTTTTAATATCATCGATTACGATATCCGTTCTAGCATAAAATGAAAATGTGTAATGAAACGTGGTGTTAAGCTGATTTCCTTCAAAGAATTAAGTAGGAGCGTCATGAAAGAATGGGCCCGCTTTATAAATAGGTTCCGGGATCGACGGGGCTCATTTTAGGGAGCTTGCCCTACTAACATGGATTGTATGGTCTCGAAAAACCATTATGTAGATGTTGAACGGAATAACTATACGTAAATATGTCGTATTGAAATAGGATTTTTTTTTCTTGATTTTTAGAACATAAGAATTATATGTACAATATATACAATCCATATAAGCGCTGGTTAAATCGTCTCATATGCTACAATAAATATTTTATAATTTACAATTTTCACATACTTGGTAAAATTCGATAAAATTACTTCGATTAAATTAATTACAGAGTAACCTCCTTGTCGATCTTTTATAGTCTTTACTTCGGCGAGTGTGGTCATGAACTACACCAGCTCATTCCACCGGCCCCCTTTTACCATCGGACCACTAGACGTACGGCGGGATACCATCCGTACCGTGTCGATGTTCCACTGATACGAACCAAGCGCTTCTCATGTACATTCCTGATGCGCACTGCAAAAGAGTGGAACTTACTTCCTGCGTCAGTATTTCCCTGCAATAACAACCTAGAAATCTTCAAAGCTAGAATGAACAGGCTTCTTCTAGGTGAACTCGCTCCATCGTAGACTTAGTATTTGCCTTATTCGAGCTTAGTCTTGGGTCATGAGCAAACCTATCTCAAATAATAAAAAAATAAAAATTAAAACTATATTTATTTAAGAATACTCCATAATCATCACAGCCAGTAGCATAGTCTCAACAATGTTTTCTTTAATGCCTTTTTTCATCTTACAATGCCCTATTACTCAAGTATTGTTATTACAACGATCTTTAAAAAAAACCCTCTTAAAAATACGATATTCTTAAAAACTCCAATGAAAGGAGATCGTAAGATCTCGAATGGGCTAACAAATCGCTTGTCAACTTGGAAAAAGCGAAGTAACGACAACACTTTTCAGGAACACACCTTATCGCCTGAAAAGGCCAAGTCGCTGCCTGCCAATCAATCTGGGGATTGTAAAGATGTGGTCTTACCTTAAGCGATTATAATTTTATACGAAGCAAGTCAAACGCCACTGAGGATTTCTAACATTAAACTTTGGTACCATTTTGAAAAGTATACGAGTAGTATAAGCAATTTCAAGTCATTTAGATATCAATTATACAGGGTGGCGAGTGGCGACCATAATACGACAGTTGAATTTTTGTCAGTTACGCTTCCACGTCTAAAGTACTGAAAAGATTTGGATACATTTTGTTATATGTATTAATTTTCACAATCGAAATTTGTTCTGAAGTTTAGGCATGAAAGCGTATCAGACAGGAAGACAATTGTCGTATTGTGGTCGCCATCCTGTATATCTTCAATGGCCAGACTAGCCAGTAATATCAGTCATACAAAAAACCCAGTTTAGTACTTGAAATAAGCATACGCTCCTATTCGATAAGAATAGCTTAAACTATATGTATTATTATATCCCTTGTAGTAAAATAGAAGAATCAAGATTTTTCCCCCAAAATTTTTTTTCAAAGATTTCTTGCTGTTTTAGCAATGCCATTTAACGTAACATCGGCTCGCTCCATAAAAAGCCCCGTGTTTACGCCATAAAATATTCCCATGGAAAATTGATCGATTCTGACATTCTCGTTTTATCAGCTTGTCCCACAACTTGCACCTTGCTTGCCAACCCGTAAATATCTCGTAAAATACTGAAAACCCCGGGTGTAAACCGTAATGGTGTCAAGAGGACCATCCAGAAAATATGGTCGTCATGACATTCAGGACATTTTGTCTCGTCATGAACGTTTCGCGAAAGTATTCATAAACAAAGGCACTTACAACTCAGCTTCGAATGATGTAATAAACGTGATTGTGACGTCTTTATATTTAACTTTTTTTTTTCGGTAGGTACTCGAATTAATGTTATGTGCAGTTCTTTCTTCAGTTCTTCAGTTTTCTACCAATTTTATTTCAAAATTTACTCCTATTACAAGTGCACAAGATGCCGCAGTGATTACCATGACGTGCTCTCGACCCAACACATAATAAACTTTAAATCCGTAATCAATGTGTGTATAAATGTATCGGTTTAGAATTTGATTACTAATTAAGAGGTCGCGCCTAGCCCTCCTAGCCTAGTAGAGGAGCCCCTGCCTAGTTTTACTCTCGCAGACGTTTCGCCTCCACAGGCATGTAGACTGCCTACAGATACAACAAACAAAAGCACATCAAGACACACACAGCTGTGTCTTCCGCACTTGCAATAGGGTTAAATATCGCATCAAAACTACACAGTGTGATGTGCAGGCCGTACGACTACAGATTGTACGACCAGCACATCGAAGCTACCACAGGTGCATCTTCCGCCCATGCAATAGGGTCGATTTTCCAACAAACGTGTTACTAAACGTTGTATAGTCGCGGTCTGAAAGTGTTTACCAGTTTTTGAATTAGATTCTTTATAACACTTAATCTGTCACTTAAGTCCAAAATGCTTTAACTAGTTCCTTGTTGCCTTTCAAAATTTATTAATCAATATAACTCAGCGAAAATAAAAAGAAGGTTGATCACTTTTTGGTATTAGAACTATTTTCTTAATTCCTTGAAATTACAGTTATATATCTATATATAAGGGTGTATTAAGGGTTTTATACACCATTATTTGTCGGTCAGCGCTACTGTAATGAGCGCGACAGTCTGATATGTAAACCTCTACTACTCTCTACAGTTATGTAGTCAGTGTCAATCAACCTTGCAGAGGAATAATTGATTCTCGTTAAAAAATATAAATAATCTATAGCCAATCAAATTATTATGAAACCGACATTAAGAACTTGTCAATGAATATGTGTACAAGCAATTGTGATCCTCAAGGTGGAAAAGACATTCTGTTCGCGAGCGTACAGCTAGCGTGCTTGTATCGTCGCCGGTGCGTCAGTCAGGATTTTCGGCTTTGCCCATCAGGTCGGCTCGGCCCGTCTGGTCCACTGAGCAGCTGCAATCGGTCCGCACTGACAAATGCCTGGCCTGGCTGTGGTGAGGGGTGGGCATGAAAACGAGGGTCCAACAGAATGACTCGGTAGCCAAACTTTTGTAAACTCTACAAAACACAAGTCAAATATTATTTGTTGAGTTTTTTTTGCGTTCACAACGCTATTTTTAATTTCGAAAAGAATAACACGAAAAAAATGTTTGCGGCTCCGGTCATCGGGGAGGAATCGAACCCCCGACCTTTGGTAGTCCTGTCCAAGGTTCTCGGTAGCTCAGTGGTCAGAGCATAGGACCGGACTTCCGAAGGTCGGGGTTTCGATTCCTCCCCGATGACCGGAGCCGAAAAGATTTTTTTAAGTGTTATTTCTTTTCGAAGCAAGTCAAATAAAATTATTTACAAAATTCTCCGATACTCCATTGACATACAAGACTTGTTTGATGAACCAACACTGAGCAATCTTCTTCAAGATCGATTTTAGAGGTTTTCTTGACTCAATGAGGTATATTTTAGGTCTAAACCGATATAGGTGACGTTTTTCCAACATTTAGTTCACATAATTGCGTATTGATAAACTTGGCCTTTAAGATGAACTGTCAAAGTAAAACTTGCCTTTATTAATCCCCATCGACTTAATGAGACTGTATAAATGACAAATGGAGATTTTAACGGGTGATTATCTGATGAGCTTGGATGTAGCCTATAAATAATATATAAATAAAATTCATTTATTTCGGGTAATGAATATTTGAATGATAAAATTAAAATTACTACAATTTCATAAAATAAAAAAGGTTACAATTTGAATAATAAAATTAAAATTAATACATTGCATGATATAAAAATAAAAACAATACAATTTCAATTTGAATAGTAAAATTAAAATTAATACGATTCATAAAATAAAAATAAAACAGTACAATTAAAAATCCTATATAATAAGCAGTATTGTGTTTTTTAAAACTATCACCTCAACTCTGTAAGGCGGCATTGTACATATTATGTCAACCCATCCCATTCTCTAGCACGGTCAAGCTAACATGAGTGACAGGGACGGCTTAATTCGAGACTGCGGACATCGGTTTGCAGATAAGCCTCCCTGTATCTTCGAGGATGCCAGTCAGATGCTTTGGGTACCGACAACGGCATGTCAAGGATACACCGCGGTATCTTAGGAAGTTGTGATAAAGGCGATTTGGCAACAACAAATCGTTGCATAATGTGATGTCGTCTGTGCAGGATCATATTCCAATTCCAGAGCAAGTAGAACAATGGAACAGCGCTAATGCTTCCTAATCCCGGTACTGTCCCTCGGAGCGGGCGAGATTTATTTCAATTTAGTTGGATGAAATTAAATTATTGTTGCTAAATGTGTAGGTGCGTATGTCGTATAAAGTCAATAGGAATCGAGGAAAAGGCTGCTTTAGATTTTCAATTGCCTGCAAACTGATTTTATCTGAGAGTAAGACCATCCAGAGGTCATACCTACACTAGGCATTCCCTAATTTTTTTTATGAGAAAAGCCATTTCTGCTTAGATGATAGCTTTATCGTTGATTATCTTAGTTTATTTTCTTACCTCCCATACAAACTCACCATGAAATGTATGTAAACTATCACAATCCACCTGACATTAACGTAGAAATGGCGTTGCATATTGCCCCTTCAAAATTCATGACATGCGCCTAACATTAATCAGGCGGCAGAATTTAATATTTACAACAATAATTAGCATATCTCTATCCCCTCACATTAGCATTGATGACATTTTTGACGAAATAGAAATATTGTTTATTTGCGTTTGTATTGAAATATTTGTAAAAATATTTCTCTCAGGTGATTTGAGGGTGTCTCCCACAATCATTGATGAAACATACGCTGGCTCAAAGCGTTAAAAAGCACTTACAAAATTCAACGACTCCATTAAGGTTCTCGGTAGCTCAGTGGTCAGAGCATTGGGCCGGACTTCCAAAGGTCGGGGGTTCGATTCCTCCCCGATGACCGGAGCCGAAAAGATTTTTTTAAGTGTTGTCTTTGCGTTTGTATAGGGTATACAGAAGATGTCGGGGCTTAAAAAACGCACCGCTGACCGAGGTCCAGTTGCAAATCCATATATTTTTTATTTCACTTGTCAACTTTAAGTTTGATTTGACTCCAAAACCAGGTTCAAATCAAACACCGCCGGGTTTGTCGCACCCGCTTGCCGCCAGGCTGGCTTAGCGCTCATCCCGTCAGCGAATCAACCGCTCCATTGATTCCAAAAGCCTCCCTAATTGAATTCTGCAAGCATTTTTGACAGCCCCTTCAGTGGTTGTGGAGATAAAATTATTGCAGTCTCAAAGCCTTTGATAGGGTTGATGTGGTAATGCGAGGATCGAAACTTTTTAGATAAACTGTCACACAGAAATCACACTTTGTTTTGGCAGGGAGTTGTATGTAGGATTTGGCAGATGTTGAGGTTTGCCTTAACCTTATGATGGCTTTCATGCCATTATGCGCAAAAGAATCGGGTTCTTGACGCGCAGGGTGCGTGGGAGCGCCAATGCCATCCTGAACACCATTGCATTAAGGGAGGATAGTCCCATATTAAGGCACTGGGTGGCAGAGCATTTGTCTCCCACCAAATTTAATTATGTATAAATTTCTCTTAAAAAAAAATACTAACGTAGTTTTAAGTCATCTGTCACTAACACTATGGATTTATGGTCCGAAATAAAAGATTTTTAATTTAATTTAATTTAACCCTTATTACACTACCCTGGGTCAGCATAAACGCCAGTTAATCATTTGAGATTCGGTCATAAGCAGATAAATATACTAAAAAACACATTAACTAAAGTTATAAATAAATAAACAAATATACAACATCATCACACACATTGATCTGACTCCGTGGTAAGTAGCTTAAGCACTTGTGTTACAGATATCAGAATCAACAGTGGAAATTTTAGTGCAAGAGTCGAGTTGGACTCTTGCACTAAAATTTAAAGAGTTTTTTAGTCGATCACTTTCGTGTGATGGTCAAGAAGTTGACTATTAACGCGGGTTGGGTCTCCGCACTGTAGAAACATTTGCGTGCATGAACATGTCTGTTTGTACGTACTGTTGTATGTTTGCGGGGATCGAACCCGCGACCTCTTGGTTAATAGTCAACTTCTTGATAATTACACCAATGTGGTCGTCATCATCATTGTTATTTATCTAAGACCGAAACTTAGTACAGTGGGCAACACAATAGTAATCACTTTTCAAAATCACCTCTATACCAACTTCAAAAGGAATGAGAGAGAGTTTCTTGCACTATTGGTACACAAACCCTGAAAGCACATGAATATTCAGTGCACAAAGACACTTCACATATCACGGAGACGTAATTACCTAATTGAGTAATGGAATTTCTCAGTCTGTAATCAGCAAAGCTTCACACGTCCGATGTACGAATGTACACGAAATATAGACAATGCGAAGTATAGAGCTGACAATACTGTATGGACGAAAGCACGTGCGATGCATGCTAACAGCTCAAATTACATTAGATTTTGCGAATATAGAGTTACGGATATTCAGAGGTGCTGAAATGACTTATGTGCTGATACAACTAACTAAATAAATAAATAAATATTTCACAACAATCACACCAATCCTCTAGTACCAAATTAAGCTAAACGGCTTGTGTTATGGGTACTAGACAACGGATAAACATACTTAAATACTTAAAGAAGACAATATAACTTATATAACTATGTTAAAGATAAACCCTCTCTTCTACAAAAAATGGCCGTATATCTGACCTAATTTCAAACGTATGCCTCCTTTAGGTTGTGTCATTTGGGCTGCCATTCACCTTAAATAGGTCGGCTTTTTTATAGATAAGGGGTTATCACTATCAAGTTCTTTTGTAGTAAGGACGACAATGCTAACAAATAAAGCCGAATCCAAAATGGCAGGCTTGATCGCTTTTTCAAACAGCGTCAATAAGACCTAGAACGCCTTACTGAAGAATTGCCTACACTAAGATTCCAGCTTACTACCGTAATGCGAAACAATCAAAATTTAATCCCAGCTTATGTGCTCAGTCAGAATTGAATGACATCGTAAATCGGGCGCCTTACAATGACTTATCTTGTTGATTGTACTTACACATTCAAGACAGCAAATGTGTAATCAATTTGAAAGTAATTTTGGAGCCGCGTGTTGCGAAGTGTGCTACAGTCGGCGCCAAAACTTATCCACACTTTTGTCTGTGATAACTTGGTATTAAGGTTCTAAATAAGCTTAAAGTTTAAGTAGTTGAGTGTACAACTAATAGTGAACGCATGAACGCCCAGAAACTATTTGGCCAACTAACTCTGCACCCCAAGTAGCGGATTTGGAGCAAAAAACAATGAACAAATTAACAATGTTGTTTTCATAGTTTAGTTTTGTTCTTCATTTGGTGACGTCAAGAAGCGCAGTCAAAGAATGTGGAGTTCTATAAGTATAGAAAACAACTGCTTTTCTTGTAATCTGAGATTGTATATTATGACCACAATCACCTTAACAGATTTAATTGCAGAATTTCACTTTTGGGAGGTCCATTGGGTTTTGGTTTTATTTTGAGGGGGTTGCAATGTCTTCGGTGACTAAGAGTCCGATCCTGCACATCAGCACGACTTATCTCACCAATGAAATGAAAGTCAAGGGGAGGCACAGCACAGCGATGAAGCCTTTTTTTGGTGATAGTTTGAAGGCAATTATTATATCAAGACGCCACTCTGGCGAAAATTAGTATTTAATAAAAATTATTCAAATTCAAATTATTTATTTTTGGATCACTGTAGATCCATATTGTTCTTACGTCTAATATCAGTAAACATAATTAGGAAATAATAATAAATAAATTCAATTCAAAATTAATTAGCTAACACAATACCTACATTTGCTTCGACTTTGGGTTAGTTAGGGCATTGATACAGTACTTAGCTAAGTCACAATACCCATCTTACGGCTAAAACCTTTAAAATACTGTTGAGACTACCAAGTATTCTTTTTTGTATAGAAATAATGTTTTATTTTTGTTTTGTTTTTTTAAATTTTATTGTTACTAACAAACACATATGGACTATGTCTGAAATAAATTGATTTTATTTTATTTTATTTTACGCATTAAAGCATGAAAAAAGTCTACGTGTGCGACGGCAGATATGCCAGACACTTTCTAAATTGTCAATCTCCCTTGTTCCAGGTCAAAGTGATGCTCCGAGTAGGCGCGTCAGGCGAAGGACCATTCACCAGCGGCACCCAGACCTTTTCACTGGACAAGCGCAAGAAGCAAGTGAGCCTATGCGAGGCCGCGCCGGCCGCCAGCGCACCTGAAGACAGGCGGGTAGGCGTGGCCGCGCCCAAGATGTTCGCCTTCGACGCCATCTTCTCGCAGGACGACCCCCAGGTATGATACTTTAGTCATGGACGTGAAGGGTTAGCCGGCACCCATGCCACCTCCTAGACAGGGAAGATATACCGCAGGTTTTTGGTGGGTAGTCCCCTCTTCTGTTTTTCCCCGGAGCGGAGCCGCGTCCTTTTTAGGACGCTGGGAGTCCCACACAAGGCTGAGGCCCCCCGGCTTCGGTTATGTCTCTTAAAAGGGTTTTCCTGCGATAAAAAAAGGTATGATAGTTTAAAGAAAGTTTCTTATATCATCGCAGCAAAATTTAACGCTTCAAATGTCCCCAGCCAACAGTAGCGTTTGATTTTTATCTGGTTGCCTAAACCATGATCCAGACATTCCACATTTCTATTCAAAGCTGAAATGTCTAGCCCTGAAAAAAGTGTTGGTGCAAACATTGGCCCAAATCCTATTTGTCTAACCCAGAAACAACACGTTAAAGCCAACGCCGGCTCAAATGCTATTCGCTTATGCTTGGGATCCAGAAAATGTGTTGGCGACAGTAAACCAGGAAAAAGAAAAAAATTGCCCAGAATTGCATTAGGTTTCACATTAGACATAAAGGTACAACACAACGCATATAAACAGAAATATAAAACAACAAATCTAATGACGCGTTACAAAGTTTATTTAATAAAATTGTGTCATGCTAATTTCACTTCTGCTAGATGTAAGTCGAGAAAATTAATACCTCTTTTTTTAAATCTTACTAACATCTTACTTCTTACATTCTGCCACATTTAGTTCCTTATTTTCGCTGCATACCCTTTCCTCGTTCTAAGTAGAATTATACTTTTGACAAATTACGCCTGCATTCCCAAAATGAGGCTGGTTCATTGGATATTCCGTGCGCCGGTCCCGCCTGACGTTCCTCTGAAATAAGAAAATAGCTACTATTACATAAAACTTTTCACGAGACCGTTTGGTGCAATTTATAAGCGCGTTTCGAGTCGAATTATTTGTTTGTTAAATATTATTGTATATTCTTCGTTTTGTATTTACAGTAACATTTACAGTGCAAGTTAGTTAATGAAATTTACGTGGAAAATAAAAGGCCTTCTGTTCTGTGTACTGTACAATACTTGTAATAGTTTATGCTTACCTATTTTATAGAGTGCTTTAAAGTGATCGATACTATTTTAAAACCTTGCGAGATTTTACGATTTTTATAAAAAAAACTTTCAATAGAAAAAGTTAGCTGTTGGAAGCAGGTTCACGAACTTGGTTCCACCGGGTATGCGACCCGTCGACCTTATCATTAGTCTACGCGCTTGAAAGAAAATGAAAAATGTGTACAGGCCTTGGCGAAGAGGCTACGCACGCGCCGGATAGGTACGAGTACCCGATAAAAACAATACTTCCCATTAGTTGTTCTGTGTTGCTCCCCTCAGAGCATTCGCGTGTAATGTTACGTTTCATACTCTGAACATTACAGCAGTGAAATAGAAGAACCGAGTGTAACAAATCACACTTTGCAATGATACAAAATGTGTTTACATCAGAAAAGGAGGACAACTAAGCATTACCAATTTATTATTACCGAAGTAGTATTGTAATGTTCAAAATATATTTCAAATGATGTAATCAATTTAATATAAGGTAATACCTCTTTTATTTGACTTTTATCAAAATCGATATTTAAATTAATTTAAATTAGATGATTCATAATGTTGTTCAATTTGCATGCTGTTTGACATGGCTGAATAGGTTTAAGCACTATTGGGTAAAACTGTACATTAAGGGACGCGGGGTAGGGGGGAGGGGGGTGGGGGGAGGGGGAGGGGGGGAAGTGGGGTACTCCCTGATACCCTCCCCTCTTGAAGCAAGCTCTTGGTTTCTGAAATATTTATGATTGAAGTTTGAGGTTATGACTGTACTAAAAGGGTAAAACTGTACATTAAAGGACGCGAGGAAGGGGGGGAGGGGGTGAGGGGGAGGGGTGGGGGGAAGTGGGTTACCCCCCCTCTTGAAGCAAGCTCTTGGTTTCTGAAATATTTATGATTGAAGTTTGAGGTTATGACTGCAATAAAAAGTGTTAAAATTTAGTTTTAGATCATCTAATTAAGGGGTGGGGGGAAAGGGGGATAGAGAGGGGGAAGTTTTACCCCTTGGGGGGGGGGAGGGAAAAGTGGGTAGTGGAGAGTGAATACTTGCCTATTCCCTACAAAATTGCTTATCCCCTTTCAGGAGTATAATAAAGAGATTACTGTTGTCTGTTAAAAAAAAAAATAACCACGAAATTCAAGGCTCACGCTCCGCTGCGCTTCGCGCTCGCCTTAAATTTCTAACCTATCACAAGACCTACAGGACTTTGGCAAACTGGAGCCTTCCGACAAAATGGCGTCGTTGAGTTTCGTTCTTGCACAGTAGAAACACGATATTTCATTGAAAATTTAATTTAATTATTAATCTTTTCAATAAATTAGTTAATCTTACCCTTATTACGCAAATAAATATTTCTTATTCTCAAAGTTTAAACGAACATTACACGCGAACGCTCGTCGGTCATAGGTAGTATGTGATGTAATGCTCGGA
This sequence comes from Pyrausta despicata, assembly GCA_963921415.1. Taxonomy (NCBI): domain Eukaryota; kingdom Metazoa; phylum Arthropoda; class Insecta; order Lepidoptera; family Crambidae; genus Pyrausta; species Pyrausta despicata. The sequence continues at coordinate 1,603,715 of OY992851.1, forward strand.
AGACGAATCTACAACGTTATATATCACGCGAACTATACCAGTGAGGGGAGCACCTTTTCGCTCTTCGTAAAGTTCATCTTCTCGCCAAAGCCCTTCACTTGTGCCCAGGCTGCAAGCTGGCTGCATCTAGCGCCGAAACTCAAAAATGTCTCCGGAGCATTCGGGCTCTGTTTGAATTGTTAAACGATGCGTGCATCGACAAACGATTTTATAATGCTTTTATAAATATTTCAAATAGAGTGACATATCTTTCAGTGTTACTAGAATAATAAATGTCATAACTTTTTGCAGTTTTAGGGCACATGTTAGGACCGCTTTGATCTATTTATTGATTTGTTATTAGTTATAATTGTTGTATTTTTTCCCTAATTGGGATTGAAGCGCGCTTTTCACATAACACTGTTAAAATAATATATTTATGACTCACAAAACTGGAAGCCTGGAGGAAGTCAATGTGATCAAAAAGCAAAAGCCATAGCTTATAGTTCAGTGTATCGAGTTATTCAAACTTTTGGCAGGTTTTGTTTTTAAATCATGAGATAACTAGCTGTTTTACTACACAGCTAATTTCAGGCTGTACAAAAGTTCGACTAAAATACAACGAGTGGTACTTGCTAAGTGCTCTTTACTTCAAAAGTTGTCAATGTGGCATGACAACTTTTTATGTATTTTTCCTACGCACCAACACACAATCCCTACCAAAACACTGTGCAGTTTAATAACTAAATTAATTGACAATAACGATGTCGCACTTGACACGCGACAGCCATCAATAAACTTACACGTTTAACAGTCTATTCCGGTACGTATTGTCGATGTGTAATTAATACACGCAAATTAAGCTGGCGATCAGTAATGTTTGGGATGCCGACATAGGCAGAGGAAAACAGAAAGCACACGGGACTTTTAAGCTTATACATATAATAAAAAAAGGTTCGAAATGCTAGACACAATATAATCAATAGCACATCATACATTTTTAAATGCTTTTGATGATGTTAAAGTGGCAGATTTATTTTTGCAGTTGTTTCTCGAAATTGACAAAAAAAATATCTTATTAGCACCCAATAAAAACTCCAAAATAACTAAAGTATGTTAAGTGAGTATAGCCAAAAAGTGTACTGTGTGTGATGAAAGATAGGATGGTATGGAGGAGAAAGAAATAAAATGTGTTTCACTAAATGTACTCACTAATTATAAAAATAATTTTATGAATAAAAAAAATTCTATTCTATTCTAAATACTGCACCGACCCCGGATAACCTGGGCAAAGGGCAAATGAAAAAAGAATCTACAAAATATGTGTCTAAAAAAATCTCATTTGAACTGGCTGTTCACCCGAGCCTGTCCCATAGAACAGTAGATAATGGGGATTACAGCATATTAATGGGATTGGTGATCGGCGACAAATGCGGAGGCGCAGCGAACGGTACGGATCATCTTGATTTGTGGTGCGCGGTGATCATATACTTTAGCAGGGGGAGTGAAGTCAGTGTGTGCAATTGTGGTTTCGGTTTCGGTTGTATTGGGCAAAAGTTAAACCATAGTTTATGGCAGAAGACTGTCCGCCACTGCGATAGATCTAGACAGAATTTCTCTGGTTCTGAAAGCTTACTGCAGCGTTAGCGTATTTAGCGTTAGCGTATTTAGTGTAAGCGGATTTAGCGTTAGCGCGGAAGACATACATAACCAGTTGTTATCCTCTTGGTAGCAGTTTGAAAAAAGTTTGTTTATTTTCCTTGTTGCAATATTGCGATTTCTAATAACAGTGACTGGTTCTGGTTAAATTTGCATAAAATATATAAATAAATAAATATACCACAAATCACATACATTGATCTGACTCCGTTGTAAGTAGCTTAAGCACTTGTGTTCAAGATATCTAAATCAACAGTGGTATTACAATTAAATTTAAATAAATACATATAACTTCGCCGTGTAAGTTCCATGTTTTATTAAATATTTTATTTCTAAATTTAGCCGTAGTAAGCAAGTTGTTCGATCCTTATAACAACAATTATCTGGCGTTTACCTTATACTGTCTTCGCCTTTGCCTTGGTTTATTATTCAATGTATAGAAATCAAACATTATTTATTTATTATTCTTCCGCCAATAACATTTGTTTTTTATAACTTATGGAAAGCCTATTATTGGCCTTAATATTGGCAAAATTCTGTTTGTTAATATTTATGTAATCGCTGTTGGTTTTCATACAAATAAAAAATTAAAAAAATAAAAAAAAAACACCCAGACCAGTACAAACAGACATGTTCATGCACACAAATATTTCTACAGTGCGGGGATCGAACCCGCGACCTCTTGGTTAATAGTCAACTTCTTGACTATTCCACCAAAGTGGTCATCTATGTTATCCTACTACTGCATTGAGTAAAATTGGTCCTTGACTTGACTTTACCAGCTGATGTCATTGCTTACTATCTATAACAATACGAACTGATCAAAATGTCATTCATTGCTTGCTTGCGATACGAACTGATCAAAAATATGGTTGATTTTTTCCCAGCACTTGAAATGGAAAAGGCAAACGTTGCAAACTCACCAGTCACCACTTATGTACCTATCTATCATGCATAGATATGGAGAGCAATTTGCCCGGAGGGTACACTAATCCCGACATTCGGTCGATCTGAAATATGCACTCACTTTTACCAGGTATACCTTGACCCTTATTCCATTTAGATAAGGTTGCAATTGTCCAGACTGAACACATACTTTTTATGGCGACTGTCCAACAAATTATGTTGTCCGATCATCAACCACATTGTACACCGCAAAACCGGTCTGTTTATTAATTTAGACTGACCATATAAGTACGTTATTCAGTAATAACCACTTCCTGTCAATTACTGTGCCTTCGTATAAAAATAATGTAAACCATATTTGGTGGTGTAGCTCTATGTCTACGCTCCGCACACATGCATTGTATTGGCTCTATATCTATAACCGCAAGAAGATGTGTAGTATATTTATTTATTTACTATTGGCCCCCCGCAACTTCGTCCGCGTGGAATCCCTTAGTTTTCACAATCGCGGTCGAACGGGATAAAAAGTATCCTATGTCTGTTTCCTGGTTCTGAGCTAACTCTCCGTCAATTTTCAGCCAATCGGTTCATCCGTTCTTGAGTTATAAATAGTGTAACTAACACCACTTAATTATATATAATATATATATAATAAAGTATATATATATAGATTTCAGGCTACAATAGGCCCATGTTATTATAGTGGGGGCTGTGAACGAGTATTTATATTTAAAAAAAACGTTTTTTACTTATCTACTTAGTGTTACGTTCTAGGGGTGTGGGATCTAGATTGAAATGCACTTCTAAACCGATGAAGTAGAGTAGGATTTATTGTACACACTTTACGTTACAACACTTAGTACACAAACACTTATATCGCACTCCAAAATCTTCTTGTCGCAGTTTTCGCTTCGATGTTTACTCGTCGCTTTCCCAAATTAAACTCCAACTCGGTCGCATTCCCGGGCTCCTTATATACCGGCCGTCAAGGACTCCCGAATATTCGGCAGGTACCTACTACCCAGTACGAGACTGTTCGGGATCCTTCCAAATGCCGTCTTGCCTAGCCTAGACCTTTCTCGAATGTTCGTCATCATAGTGCTATCCTTGTCTTGTGCTGTCTCTGTCACACCTTTCTGGAATGTTCTTAGTATAGCTGTCTCTCTCTAATCGTGCTATCTCTTTCACTCCTACTGAAAATTACGTCATATACTGAAGTGGGCTTCAAAGGCCCATAAGGGGTCCTGAAACCGCCTGAAAACGGGTTTTCAGGTTATGGCGTCATCTGATAGAGGGTGGCCTGAAACGGACTGAAAACATGTTTCAGGCACCTGAAAACAACGGCAACTTGGGTGAAATTTCGATAAACTAGTATGTGTTAGAGCACTCTCTGAAACGGCCTGAAATGGTATTTCAGCCTGCTGAAAACGCCTCCAAGGCACGGAAAAACACGATCAAAGTTTTAGCACTAGCCCACCGGCGTAACACTACCCCCTCCTTAGACATGCTCGTCCCGAGCATCATTCGTTCCATGGTACTTGGCCAACCGATCAACATGAACAATCTTACAGGGGCTACGTGCGTTGCGCTGTATCCGATAAGTGACGTCGTTGATCCTTGTGACTACTTTGTACGGCCCTTCCCAACTCGGCGACAATTTCGGTGACTTTCCTTTTCGACGCATAGGGTTATGTAGCCACACGAATGATCCTTCCTCAAACCTCGTCTGGTTAGACTTCCGGTCGTATCTGGTCTTCACCGTTCGGTCCGAGTCCCGTTGCCTCCAAGATCTTTTTGGGCAGCCTGATTGTATGTGTCCTCTTTCCCCGCAGTTGTAGCATCGAGGCCCAGTTTCTCGAGGTGGAGCAATCGGCTCCCTGGCCGCAACTTCGCGCACCCTAAAGGATTTTGTTGAGTCTTGGCGTACAGCTTCCACCTCCAGGGCATGGGCGAGCGCATCCTTCAAGGTCCCATGGTGTCTCAGCCGTACAGCAGCCCTCACTTCAAAGTCCCGAATCCCATCTATGAATGCCTGTACTAGCGTTCCATCGATGAAAGTCGCTGCGGCACCTTGGTACGCCTTCCGGACGAGCTTCTCTATCTCAAGTGCCCACTTTTGTAACGACTCATTATGCCCCTGAGTCCTATTCTTCAGCTGAGCTCTGTAAACGTGCTCTAGATGGCTGTCACCGAAGCGTGCCTCTAAAGCTTCAAGAAGACGGTCGTATGTCTTCTCCTTTCCTAACGCTTCCAGAACAGTGAGAGCTTCGTCCCGCAGCGCCAAACTCAGTGCCGTTTTAGCATAGTCCTTGCTCCAGCCATTCGCTTCGGCAACCATCTCGAATTGGAGCTTGTATGCGGCCCACGAAGAGGTACCATCGAATGGAGGTACCTTTAACTTTTCTCCTCCTGTGGCAGGTGCACCTGATACACTGGTGGTGCCGTTGGCCACTTTGATCTCCAACTTCTGGAGGCGATTCTCCTGGTCCTTCACTTTTTCGTTCAGTCCATTGAGGCGCTTCTCGTGGTTTTCAACTTTAATTTCAACGCCCACAATTTTGTCTTGCACCTCAGCCATCTCCTTTTTCCATTCTGCAGCTACTTCGTGTACCTCACGGAGGACTTCTTTCAGGTCCCGTAGCTCTAGCTGCAAAATTTTGGCTTGTTCCTCCTGCCTTCTGGTCTGTTCCTCCTGCTGAACCCGTAGCTCTTGTTGCAGGATTTTGGCTTGTTCCTCCTGCCTTCTAGTCTGTTCCTCCTGCTGAACCCGTAGGTCTTGTTGCAGGATTTTGGCTTGTTCCTCCTGCTGAACCCGTAGCTCTTGTTGCAGGATTTTGGCTTGTTCCTCCTGCCTTCTAGCCTGTTCTTTCAGGAGGATCAGAATGGCGTTGACGTCTATCTCCGGCGTCCTTGAAGCTGGTACCGCTGTGTCTGACGTTCCGGCGGTGCCCGCAGAGTCTCTAGCAGCGGTGCGGCTTCGGGTCTGCATCCCCTCCTTCTCTTCTTCTCGCGGAGTAATCGGCATTTTCAATCCCACTTCTGACACCAAATGTTACGTTCTAGGGGTGTGGGATCTAGATTGAAATGCACTTCTAAACCGATGAAGTAGAGTAGGATTTATTGTACACACTTTACGTTACAACACTTAGTACACAAACACTTATATCGCACTCCAAAATCTTCTTGTCGCAGTTTTCGCTTCGATGTTTACTCGTCGCTTTCCCAAATTAAACTCCAACTCGGTCGCATTCCCGGGCTCCTTATATACCGGCCGTCAAGGACTCCCGAATATTCGGTAGGTACCTACTACCCAGTACGAGACTGTTCGGGATCCTTCCAAATGCCGTCTTGCCTAGCCTAGACCTTTCTCGAATGTTCGTCATCATAGTGCTATCCTTGTCTTGTGCTGTCTCTGTCACACCTTTCTGGAATGTTCTTAGTATAGCTGTCTCTCTCTAATCGTGCTATCTCTTTCACTCCTACTGAAAATTACGTCATATACTGAAGTGGGCTTCAAAGGCCCATAAGGGGTCCTGAAAACGCCTGAAAACGGGTTTTCAGGTTATGGCGTCATCTGATAGAGGGTGGCCTGAAACGGACTGAAAACATGTTTCAGGCGCCTGAAAACAACGGCAACTTGGGTGAAATTTCGATAAACTAGTATGTGTTAGAGCACTCTCTGAAACGGCCTGAAATGGTATTTCAGCCTGCTGAAAACGCCTCCAAGGCACGGAAAAACACGATCAAAGTTTTAGCACTAGCCCACCGGCGTAACATTAGAATAAGCGTAAGCAAAAGTATGCCTTTACCCCAGGAGATGTAGAAATGGGACTTTAAAACCAAAGTGATTGCCTTTGACCGATTTTAAATATAAAACAACAACAACACATACATTGATCTGACTCCGGGGTAGCTAAAGCACTTGTGTTACAAATATGTGGTATTACAAATAAACTTAAATAAATACATATAACACCCAGAGACAAACAGATATGTTCATACACAAAAATGTTTGTACAGTGCGGAATCGAACCCGCGACCTCTTGGTCAAAAGTCAACTTCTTAACCATTACACCAAAGCTTAAATCTCGCTCTACTTTCAATAACTCGGTGAATTTCATCTGTGTTAGTGAAACCAGTCTGGAATTTCGGTCAGACCTATCTTTCCCTCTGAAAGCGTGCTCAATCTGATATCCCTCGTCAAAGGGACGAGTCCGCCCGAAACATATCAGTGGACCAGTTCTGCCATGGTTTTTAAGTTTTGGCACATTTTAGAATGAATGGCCGACAGTAGTACTTAGTATCTACGATGCATCTTTGGGTAGTAACTTAGTTGTAGAGAATTTTGTCTGTATTTCAAACTTTAATTAAGAATGTGATTTTTGTCGTTTAAACATGGCATGTCTGTCTTAACCTGAATGGGTGACTTGAATTTCTGAATTTTAAATACTGAGATCAATTTGTCAGTCGGTCAGTCACTTTTGAGTTTCATATATTTAAATCTGTATGTATGTTAAATACTAATTTACTACCAGCATGTTTGACTATATGCCCTATGATTGTCTGGTAGATAATGCCTTCGGCATTAAGTTCACCATTGTACACATATTTGTGCAGAACTCAATAAATAATCAAATAAATGTTTTCTGGGACAGATCGATAGTACATAGTTACTTACTGCGATTACAAATACGTAATAAATGGTGGGCCGATATCTAAGCAAAGATGAATTACCAGTTCCAAAGCATTCTGCTACTCCCTTGGCTCTGAATGGGAATTAATCAAGCAGTCATTCCCATGTGGATTAATATTTTGTCCCAAAGGAGCTATAGCTAAAAGCCATCCAGATGGAATAAGTCCATTTCTATTATGTGACAGCAAAGACGTATGTTTATTTGCGCTGTTTGGACACGGACACATATAAGTAAAGAAATATAATAAGCTAAAATTAAATTACCAGAACGAATATGGATTCCGAGTGAATTTAACTATGACCTCTAAAATAGGTATACTAGTACATGATAATGATACGACGTCTCGTATTACACGACTTTTATTTTCGAGCACTATTGAGTTTTTGAATGTAATAAATGTCTTAAAATGATATTTTTATCTAATTAAATTATATCTTTTTTATATAAGATGGTGTGAGGATTTGACGAGTTTTCGAATAGATTGGGAATCCTTAGCCGCCAACAAAGAACAGTGGAGGAGTTTAGGGAAGACCTTAGCCCAGCAGTGGGATGATATAGGTATATAAAAAATAATAAAAATTGTATCTTGTTATAAAGATGCTCTGAAACCCTATATACTATATTCTCTTACTTTCCCTATCTCAGGGGAAGTAATTGAAACAATTAACAATAACAATCAAAAAATTAGAAGCGCGATGATAGAATTGATTAAGTGCCCCCTCCTTCGGCTAAGCGTGTTCAATTAGAGGAGGTCATTAAAATTTTCATTCAAAATATTTTCAAAATTCACCTGCCGAGTAAACGAAGATCCGGAATGGGGTGACCATGCAACGATTCAAAAGCAATGTTCTATTGTGTGTTATTTAAATACTAACTTAAATCATAAATAGGTTAGAATAGTTTGTAACTATTAAAACACAATATCTGTTTTGTATTTGATAAGGTGAAACTTTTTAATTTTTTCCGTAAAATATACTATGAAATCATAGTCATAATTTTTTTCAAACGCAAAATGTATGTTTAAAAAACCAATTATATAAATATAATATAAATATAAGCATCGCATGCATTGATCTGACTCTGTTGTGAGTAGCTTAAGCACTTGTGTTACCGAAATCAGAATCAACAGTGGGGACTAAACTTATATAAAAACACTAGCTGACCCGGCGAACGTTGTTTTGTCATATAAATTATTGTGAACAACCCTTATCATCGTATGAAAAATAAATGTTGGCCGATTCTTAGACCTACTCAATATGCTCACAAAATTTCATGAGAATCGGTCAAGTATGGACATTTCGGAGGAGTATGGAAACGAACATTGTGAGAATTTTGTATACATAGAGATATATCACCTAGACCAGAACAAACAGACAAGTTCATGCACACAAAATTGTAAACAAAAAAACGGGGATGGAACCCGCGACGTCTTGGTCTAATAGTCAACTGCTTATCATTACACTAAAATGGTCGTCATGATATTTTTGTAATTATTTAATGTATTGGTTTAACTGACGAGTTTACAGTTTATAATCATACATTCGTGATTCTGATTAAAGTAACAGTAATTGTAGGTATGAGTACAAATTTTATTTATTTATTTTAGGAAATCAGAAAACACAGGTCCATTTAGTTAGTAAAATAATCTTACAAGCAACGAGTATTTAGTAACAGAAAAAAAATAAGCAAATTCCTGAAAAATCCAAACAGTTTGTCACCATACAGAATGTAATCTCAGCGCGTTCTCTAAGTCCGTTTAATTATTTGCCGCGAAAGAAAACAGGCGCCTGCAACACCTTAAGTGCTGGATTACTCTGAATAAATAATTCCGGTGGCGCAGTTCAGTGCAATGCGGAAATTCGACCTCAGGTTTTGTGAAACAAAAAACAGGATACGAATCCGAGTTAATTATTTTTAACTTGAATGTTCTAATTATCCTCACCTTAAAATAAAATACGTTGCACACACCCATTACGGCATTACCTTGAAAAAACTTTAAGATGTTTTATTTAAATGGGTCAAAAGTTTTGCCATTACATACTAATAAAAACCGACCTTATATAGATCAAAGGATCACACTGGATGCAGACCGCTTGTGATCGGTCGATGTGGAAAACTGTGGGGAAGGTCTATGTTCAGCAGTGGACGTCCTGTGGCTGATAATGATGATGATGATACTAATATTAAACCTTAAATTTAATTCACAAATGATACCATCTGCTGCCGAACAAAAATAAAATCCTCTATTTAAACAAATAAAGTTGAAGCTCTATCTCATTTGACTTCAGAAACAGAGTCAGCCTGCATAACAACACAATATGGGGCTGATCATAATTCTGACATTTCAACTTGGATATCCAGTTTAAAAAAATATCTTTATAATACGAGTGCAATTCCTGATTACGCTTGCAATGCAGTAGCTAAGCAGCCGGGTTCGCTCGTGTTATTCCTGCTAATGGGGGCCAAGACAGGCTCCCGCAAACACCTGTAAGCCAGGGATTACACTGAATTATTCCGTAAGATGTTGCGCGGGTACGCGGTGTAGGGACTAGGGAAGTGTATGAAGGTGTCTGCTGATTTTGAATTTAATTAAGTTTGCTTAATTGTTTTGAGATTACTTGTTGATAATAACCTTCATATTCGGTAGGTGCTCCACATAAATACCTACCTGATTTTGACGTGACAACGTCTTATAAATTGGTTTGCCGGGTGACACTTCAAGAAACTGCGTTACGCTCCGCTCACGTTCCGCGCTCACAATGAGAGCGAGTGAGAGGCACGCGTCCCTTCGACTCGGGCATGCTTAGCCCGCCTAAGAGCGAGTGAGACAGACATAAAAAGTGAAAGGCACGCGTCCCTTCCACTCGAGCACAGTTAACCCGCCTAAGAGCGAGAGAGACAGAGCGAGAGAGAGAGAGTGAGAGAGATAGGCATACACACCGGTTCATGTTATACGAATGAATATTCACATTAAAATTATTTTACCACTCAAAGTCGTTGTCACGTAAAACTTTCGCCCGTATACCGACTTTACAGGCAACCAATTTTTATCCATTTATAGGAAGGCAAAAAGTTGTAGTGAACAGGATTTTGAAGCAACTTATGCTAGATTTATGATCACGTGCCAAAGAGTCACTGGTTAATTATTTTTGTGACGGAACTCTTACTTAACGCCCTTTTTCTTAGATGCATTTACTTAGTTCCTTGATCGATAACCCTGAAGGTTGCAGATTATACAAGATGCAATTGATCGAACTAGAAATCTATTTGGGAGGACCACGTTCAAAACTGAAGGCGTTGATGATGATGATGATTCATGACTGATGGATAATGTTTTGTTGCAGACGGAAATATGTTCGAGTGCGTTGACAGACGTCATACACGCCGTCATCAACGGGACGGACGGTTGCCTCTTCTGCTTTGGACACGCAGGACTTGGTAAGTTGACAAGGCATCATCTGCCAACTTCATACGTATTTTATTAACTCGTCCTAAATTAATTAAATAAATAAACGTTTATTGTTCCACTTCGATTAATAATAGTAGTACATAGAATTAGATCAACAATCAGCCATCCACCATCGAACCTGTATCTCGAGTGGTGGAGGGCATCATAGGCATTATCTCATTTGTTATACTCGTATATACATTTGTAAATTCCGTTCAGAAGTGGTAGGTAAATAAAACATTAGAAGATGATAACATTAATTCCCAAACTAGAAATCTGTATTAAGGGAATTCTACACCTGTCACTGAAAAACTCTCCAAGCACCTGATATTTAGTGTCCTTCTTGAATAAGACACGAGACATCAGCCATCAGTTTAGTTTATTTCGGTGATTGCGTTGTGTCGTCATCTTCTTGACCTCAATCGGGTAGTATCTACTAACCTACATTTTAACTGCTTAAAAGTTCCAAAATCCCATTAATCCAACAATTTTTAAAGACACTATAAAATAAATATAGCATCAAAAGCTCACCACTCATGATTAAAGCATTATGTGCTCCCGAGAACAATAAAAAACTCCATAGAACTTTAACGGCGCAATAACCCGAGATGTTCTTGTCTTAATGAGTTATCCAGACGCGCTAATGAAAATCCCGATAACCTAGCAAACAGTGCAAGTCAGGGCACTACTTAGCGGCCACTGTAAAATATGGAGAAACTTCCACCCTGTGGGAATTTGCATCGAAATGGGAAAGAGTCGGGAGTGGGAGCTCTTAATTGAAACTTTGATAAATAGAGGTGAGAGGTCCCGTAAACACGAGACTTAGTTTTCATTAGCATATGCAACTTTCCAGCTTTGGTACATGTGATTATAATATTGATACGTGGTTTTGTAGAGTTTCAAATGAGTTGCGCTAACTTGGAGGCTTTCCATGTGTTGACACAGATTTTCAGAAATCATGGCGAACTTTAAATATTATCTATTTCATCTTGAGCTATAGCATACAGAAGCCTAGTCTGCAGGAGGTTCTAGTCTGATAATAACTGTCTTAAAAAATCTCATTTAATTAAGTCCCTCTTTCGATTTGGGTTGGAACTTTTTATTTTGAACAATTCTAAAATTTTAATAACAATACTTACTAAATACCTGCTTTAGAATAAATTGTTATCTTGTATTCTTTCTTCCAAATAATGTGAATAAACCTAAAACATTGTACTTGGTTTTGTACCTTATATGAAATGAAACCAAAAACTTTGCTCTCACAAATACTAAAAGTGACTTGAGCTATGAATAAAATCTTTACTCAATTCAAAGTTGTCAGACGAGAGATAGTTTGTGTCAGATTAGGTATCGATTTGTGAGCTATTAATTCCTTGGTACCGGAGAGGCGGCAGCGCTGCCACCTATCTACGAGTATGACAACAAGTTGATCCTAGGGATTTGGGCTGTCGCGTCCACTGGCGTGATAGGCTTTGTACGTACTATCGCAGACTGCGTCGCTTGAACACCTTTAAGACGAAAATTATTTGCACATTGCACGCTTGCTAATTGCTCCGCGTGTGTCGAAGTGCATGCAAACGATTTGCGTTAGTAAGTGTTCACGCGGCGTTGACCGCCACCGTACATATCATACTTGTGTGGCTTTAAATGCGCCTGCACACCTGTCAAGGTGGGTAAAGAAACCCAATGTTCGCCGCACACGTATACCTTTATGTTAATTGCACTACTAACATTAGTTTTTAAGATACTGTGTAATACTTACAATTTATGGACATGGTCTGAAATAAAAATTTAATATTATTATGAATTAATAAATATACAACAACATCACACACATTGATCTGACTCCGTGGTAAGTAGCTTGAGCATTTGTGTTACAGATATCAGAATCAACAGTGGTATTACAAATAAAATTTATGTGCACCGCCTGAATTTTCTCTGCTTGGCCCTATGATTGACTGGTAGAGAATGCCTTCGGCATTAAGTCCACCATTGTACACATGTTTGTGCAGAACTTAAATAAATAAAAAAATAAGCTTAAAATAAATACATATGGGCGTTATATGTATTTACAACAGTACCAGTAAAAACAGACATGTTCATGCACACAAATGTTTGTACAGTGCAGGGATCGATCCCGCGACCTCTTGGTTATTATATAGGCACTAAATAAATTGAAATCTGAGACGCTTATAAAAAGAACTAAATAAAAGATGTAACTTGTAATAAAATGCAATTGAAGTCGGAGACCTATTTCTCTTTGCCTCGCGAAGAGTGTCATTCATTAGATAGCAAAGCTTAATATCCATTATAGGGATACTTGATAAAATGTTCCACACATATGATTCAAAGCGAAAGCATTTATCTTGTAAATACACTAAGTTACAAACGTAGCGAAGTAGATTACTTTATGTAGCATATTGACTTTATAAAATTTATTTAAATTTAGATACATTTTCAACAACATAAACGGAGAAAAATAAATGTACTCAATGGGAAAGTTAGCACCCATTTGAACGTTTCGGAACAAAATTACACTTAATAAATTGGAATATATTTCTACTTATCTTAGCCGACATAATACTTCCCGCCGACTTCGGGATTATGAGTTAAAATGCAAATTGAATGAAAGCCTCTCGCCTCGGATGAAACTTTGGATCGCGCCCGAAATCCCACTAAAACCAAGCTTAGTGGAACATCTTAGTTAGACAGGCGTCCACTTAAAGCGAAACATACAGATTTTACAGGCTACTTCAGCAAATTTTTATTTTTTATTTAAACAAAAACACAAACAGCATACAAACTTCACATTATTAAATAAGTCATAATCCAAATTATAAGTTCTAGATTGTATCCCAAAAAAGTGTTTCTAGCTTACATTTTATAGTCTGAGTAAATACAGTAACTTAGTGCATGGGAATAAAATAAAAAAAGAAATAGTGGTACATTGTTTTACAGTGAAAAAATAAATAAATATGAAAATATTACAATTCAGGAAGTGAATTACTCAAGTAAAAATTTATCTGTATGCTTTATCTAAATTTTTAACATCTTTTTGCACTAACAACCATCAAAGGCGGCTTGAAGGCTTTTCTTGAAGACATTCGGACGACTCGTAATAAATAAGTCGATATGTCGTGACAATTCGTTGTAACAGCGACACATCCGAACGATAGGATTATAAAATGATGTATTATTTTTATATACCTTTAGAGAAAATAATTTACTAAATGTATTACTTACTTAGCACTTGCCCCTAACATTACTTCCATAAAGTAACTTGCAACGGGTTTTTAATGTAATCAACTTGTTAAGTATTTTTTGCGTTCACAACCCTATTTTTATTTCGAAAAGACATAACACTTAAAATGCTTTTTGGCGCCGGTCATCGGGGAGGATGTGATTATCATCATCATCAGGGGAGGATCATGTCTTTTCGAAATGTAAACAACTAAACAAATAATAAGTAAGCGACAATCATAAATAACGTCTTATCTGTGACAATATAACTGCCTCTCTAATTTTTACAAACACAATTAATAATTACAAATATGTTGTGAAGCTAATAATATGTGCGGAGCAATCTAAAGATATCTATAAAATCGTTTTTAGTTTTTGGTTGTAATAAAAGAAACTAAATTTCATTCAGACTTTGTTTTCCTCTTTTTGCGGTATTCTATTTGATTTCTAAATCAAATTTGATGTAAATTTAATACTTGCTATTAGCTAAGCTTGCACTGGATAACAAGTTTTATAACTTCGTGGTTGAACCAAGCAACTGAATAATTTGAACCAAGTTTTAATTATTACTGGATCTTTAACAAGACACTAACTCGAGGTGTTTTAATTAATATTAGTAGGAAATAACTTTAAAATACGTCGATATGTTTCTGTTTTGAATTACATCATAATTTTTCATTGTGAATTTCTCATATAGCATCACTTTTAAATTGGCATGATGACACCTATCTTAAAAATTTTCAAGACCATGGCGTTTAAAAACATAAAACATTCACGTAACAAATTAAATTAAAAACAAATTAAATCAAACAACTAATTTAGGTACCTGCCAGACACGCCGGGCACATGAACGTGCGTGCGTGTCCAGTGCGTCAATAGGGGGCAGTCAGGCTTGTCGCTCAGGACATCCAGGAGAGAGTTAGAGAGGAGCCCCACCAGCATCCTGAACGCATTATTATATTGTATACGGAGAGCGTTGATGGCCCGCTGCGTGTAGTTGACCCACAGATTGCACGTGTATAGGGTCTGGCAAAAGGCCTTAAACAGAGTTATCTTAACTTCTACGCCGCAACGCGCAAATCTGCGTGCCAACATGTTACAGCGGACCGCCATCGCCCTCCTTTCCCTTTCAATGTCCCTGTCGTCTTTCTGATCCTCAGTGACCACATGACCGAGGTATTTAAATTCTGTTACCCTGCCCAGAGCGACGCCGTTGAGAAGCACACTTGGCACATTTTCCAAATCATGACCTCTAACTTTGAAGACAGCTCGCTTTTACTTACGTTGTACCGAGATGAGACGAGATGATGAGAGTTGAGACCGTGTGCAGCAGCATACCTCTCACATACACCTATCAGCCTTCTGAGAGCACTGATTGATGGGCTGAGCAGCACCATGTCATCAGCGTAACTAATACTGTTAATACAGTGACCATCGACCGAACAGCCGATCCCCGTGCCGCTCAGCTCCGCAATCAACCCATCAACGTACAAGTTAAACAGAGAAGGGGATGTTAACCCCCCCTGTCTCACTCCACAGTCCAACTGATACTCATCAGAAAGCTCACCAAGCCACCTGACCTGGTTCGACTGATGGCCATACCAATATTTAAAAATATTAATATACCCACCTGGCATACCAGTGCACTTAAGTTTTTGCCATAAGATGTCATATTTCACCAGGTCAAATGCCCTGGTGAGATCAAGAAAGGCCGCGTACACTGGCGTATTCCTATCCGTATAGTACCGAACAGTTTGCTTGAGAGACAAAATTGCGCATTCTGTGGAAAGGCCCGGTCTAAAGCCGAACTGGGCGTCATGAAGATGAAGGTATGCTTTAAGTTTTCTCTCAAGCAAGCCATCCAGCACCTTAGCTGAGGTTGTAGCCAATGATATCGGGCGATAGTTACACTTGCTGGCAGTATCTCCTGTTTTATTTTTAACTATAGTTACTACCACCGTCTTCATCAGCCCACCAGGCAGGTAGGAATGCCTAATGCACAGTGTAAATAGTAGTCCCAAGAGTCTTGGGAGGTGTTGTCCCGCATATCGAAAATGTCTATGCTAAGGCCATCATGACCGGGAGACTTCCCTCGGGTCATGCCATTTATTATGTGAGCTACTTGTTTGGCTGTGACACAGTCCAGCACTTTCGACACACCAAACTCCACCTCGACATCCTGCGCACCCTTAAGTGGGGATTCTACTAAAAAATGTTTCCTAAACATATTCGCTACGTCCTTTGGTTCGGTAATGCCCTCGACACTCATAGGAACAACTGTATTTGGAGCCCATACATACATACATAGCCCCAATGAAGTAAATACAACCAGTACATTTCCAAAAATCTGTAGAAACCAATTTTTAAACACACACAATTAAATAAATATTCGGTCAATTGACTTTGATTTCTGATACACTACCGTGACGTCGCGTTTTTGTATTCCCATACAAAATCTATGGAGGCAGACCGTTTTGATAGATAATTAAGAGTATGTCAACAATTGGTGATGTCATCTAATCTATTACGGCGGTGTCATCTAGTAATAGGCTAGAGAGAGCGGAACCAACTTGGCCTTATAGAGGCTATATTTTACACCGAAGATTCATAATTCAATTTAATATTCATTATGGATAAAGCGCTGACTTAGCTGCGGGCAGAAGTAAAACAATATGGCCGCTACAAAATAACCTACCAGTAAGGCTAAGCTGAATAAAATTTTTGACACTATTGATTAGTTACAATTATTTCTCCATCAGGTAAATCCTATACAATGTTGGGGCGACCGGACTCCACGGCATCCTTAGGCGCGATACCCTGCGCCATCTCCTGGCTGTTCCGGGGCATCGCAGAGCAAAGGCACAAGTGTGGCACAAGATTCTCCGTGAGGGTGTCAGCTGTTGAGCTGTGCACGAATACCAACCAGATCAGGGATTTGCTGGCGCCTTATCAGAATGGTGAGTAACTGTATATTTCATACTCAGTTGTTTTAGACCCTTGAACAATGAGCCTGAGAGATTCCTTATGCGAGGTATCGAAGAGCAGAGGCACAAGTGTGAACGACGATTCAGACGCGATTCTCATTGAGCGTTCATACCGTGCACTTAACCAACCAGACGAAAGTAAGGACGTTAACTTTGTCTTATCCCAGACTTGTCCCAAACCCTAAAGCTGTAAGCCTGAGATACTCTTTTGTCAGCAAATTGTAGCTTAGCCAGTGAAAATTGTTTTTTGTAACTATCACATTCTCTAAAGGTTGTCCAAATTATAAGATCAAATACAATGTACAATGCTTCTACTTTGATTCCTATCAAGTTTTGATTTTTCCAAAAAAACAGCTGATGATTTGAGTCAGCTGATGAGCTGATTATTGATGATTTGAGTATTGAATTTTCCAATAAAACAGCTACGATTCTACGCAGCACTCACAGTCACTTCTTTTTCCTTCAGACACAGAGCAGTCACCGGGGGTGTACCTCCGAGACGATCCTCTGTTCGGCACGCACCTCCAGAACCAGTCGGAACTCCGCGTACACAGCGCCGAGAAAGCTGCCTTCTACCTGGACGCGGCACTGGCCACGAGGGGGCAGCGGGAAGAGGGAAAGGACAGCCATCTACTGTACACTTTGCACGTGTACCAGTACAGCGTGGGAGGGAAGGGAGCAGGTTAGTGGCCTTTTCTTGGCTACTTTTGTTGAGCTAGCCACTTGCTTGGCTGATTCTTTTAAACTTGACGTAGTTATATCAGGCAACGGCAGGTTGTGAATCTTGTAAATAATAAGTAAATAGACTCAGCGTTGGCTGTGAAAGTTAATGCAAATGACCTGAAAACATAAAAAATTATAAACGTGGCATAACGTAAAAATTTCAAATACTTTTTTTTCACCTTTTTGACTGTCCCATTTAATACCCCAACGTCGACTCCCTATCTAAAGACACTGTCATACGTAATAGCCAATACAAATATTAGTCTTCTTCCCGTAGATTGGGGTAAACCAATTAACACCCATTTCTTTGTTTACAGTTGCTGGGGGGCGAAGCCGCTTGCATCTTATCGACTTAGGAAACTCGGAACGGGGAAAAACAAATGGAGGAATCCCCTTATCCGGCTTAGGAAATATATTATTAGCTATATTCAATGGTCAGAGACACTTGCCCTACAGAGACCACAATCTCACGCATGTATTAAAAGAATGTCTTGGTTCATTGACTTGTCACACAGCTATGATTGTCCACGTATCACCAAATGTACAAAATTACACAGACACTTTGACCACACTGCAATTAGCGTCACGAATACACAGGCTACGACGACGAAAAGTAAAGTATTCATCGAACAATAATGCAGGATCGGGAGGGAGCTCAGGAGAAGATGCGTCCAAACCAAGTAGCAGTGAACCAGATCCGTCTAGTAGTGACTTGTCAGCGGATACGGTCATCTACGTTGGCCCTATGGATGACGCCACCGATGGAGAACATCCACCAGTCTACATACCACACATCAACTCTGGTGACAACAGGTGTGTGCTAAGCAAAGCGTTGAGAGGCTCTGCTGCCGAACAAAGACATAAGTCATCCCTTTCAAAAGTAATAGAAGAGAAAAGTCCGGTACATAAACTACATGGATCACCTAAAGCATCGCCGTTAAAAACTGCAATGCCAAGTCACACGCCTAAATCATCCCCTGTGCACTCTGCCACGCCAAAATCAACGCCATTGAAGAAAGCATGTTCAAAACAGTTTTCCGAAGAAGGAAAAAGCACAAGTGATGAACAGTGGATTGATGGGCCTAGAATATCCAAATCTAAGTTAGTTGAAGCGCGACACATAATCAAAGAAACTCAAGGCAAAAAACGCGAAACATGGATTGATGGCCCAATGCAAGAGCCTAAAGGGCCGCCGCAATTTGAGCAACAACCAATGCAACCGAATCCATTGCCACTTCAAATTGGAGTCCTAGGAGCCCTTGGAAATGAGGCACTAGGCTATGGATATATGGATAACCATAAGAAAAACATGATCAGAAAATGGGTGGAAAATCAAACATCACAAATACATAAATCTAGGCATAACTCGCCGAGTCATAAAGCTCATAAAGATCCACGATTACCCGATGAGCCTGAAATACCACATAGACTAGAAACTGTGGTGAGAGACCCTGTAAAGCGTGCCCATGTAGAGGAGTCTACTATAAGAACAGGATTAAAGGCTGGATCAAAAGGGATGGCAATCGAGGAAGAAAATGTTGGGTCTCCTACTAATGATCCTAGAAGACCTAGTACTTCAAAACCTTCAAACAAAAACGAAGTAGACGAAGATGATGATAGCGAAGAGTCAGCAGAAATTCCACCAGCTCTACCATTAATGCAACCGAGTAGTTTAAGCAGCAGAGAGGTCTCAATGGAAAGCTTAGACAATAAATACAAAGAAAGGATGAGAATGGATGATGAACTACTCTCCAACCATAGTAGAGACTTAGATCGTCATGGTTTGAGCAGAGGCCCAGTAGACGAAGAAGATGAGATATTAGAAATAATTGAAGTTGAAGAACCATTAGAGCCTGTTCCTATGCAAGACAGTTGCCTTCAAGTTACAGAAGAGGACATCGCATTCTGTATGGGCTTGTCTGAAAATCCTTTGCCAGAAGTTGATCAAGAAGATGATGATCATCCACTAAGGATTCTTAGTCAAGAAAATTTAACGGTCGCCTCTACGTTTACTGATTCCCTCTCCTTGTACAGCGAAGTAGAACGGCAGATAAGAAACGAAGCATATCTTAGGCACACATTGGGGTTTTATGGAGAAAATTTTATGTGTGAGCCGATGGGAGATATTAACCCCCATCAAAGCTTACAATCGTCACGATCAAGAATCGATGAACTCATAGGCTTGACTGAACTGTATGGTTCTCGGCGAATGTTAGAAAATACTGATATGCCTGTACCACGGATAGCACCACAATTCCAATCATTATCTCTTTCAAATGTTCGTGACACAGAGGATTTTCATGCAGACGGTTCTGTTTATAGCGAACCAGCATACCGGCCTAGTGATAAAATATGTGATAGTTGTAGAAGAACCATGTCTAGACCAGGCAGCGCTGTAGGAGACTGTGATGCATATCATAATGTAGACGTTACTCATAACGATTGTTACGGCCCTTTTGAAAGATATCGAGGGAACGACATGACCGACGCGCGTATAGCGTCACTGAGGCACCCTGATGGGGCCTCGGATCCAAACCTTAGAGAAGAGAGGAGAATTCCTGGTAACGGAGCGCCTTCGGCGAATTCTTTTCGTGACCTAAAGTCGAATTTGCACTTAGAAGTGACAACTCCGGTGGTGACAACTGAGCCCCGTTTAGAAAAGAGTGAAAAGGGTGATAGAAGTGTAGCGAGAGTCGTGGCCAGCTCTAAGCCCGATGGCTACGATAGCGGACATGAGTCTACTCCTCGCACAGGTAAGCATAGTCCCGCGGGGACGTCCCGACGAGCTGAGTCAGGATACGACTCTGTTCCTAGAGATTCCGACGCATCATCCTTGGACTCTTACCCAACACGCAGAGCTGCCGTAGCAAGGGCTCACGCTAAGAAACATACGACAGCGAAGTATAAACAACATAGTGATAGGTCGTTTTGCTCTTGGCTAAGGAACCCTTTCACTTGCAAATACGCTGACACCGACCCCGAAATTAGTGACTTTTAATGTGAAAACCATCTTCACAATCTCTTTTGTAAATTGTAAAATTCTAAGTAATGTTTACGTATCATTAAGCTACGTTACCGAATTTAATCTGGAGACTGTTTTTGTACTCTAGATGTACTCGTATTTATAAAAGCTTTGGCACTAATCCAATGAGGTTACCATTGTATTTTTCTAAACTTAAAGAAGCTTCTAGTTTCTGTGCTCCGACTATTTAGTGTTACAGATAATACTAGATTAGCAGTTTTGTAATTACAGAAATGTTGTGCAACGAAAACCGCAATTTTGTTATACATCTTGCTCATTTTGTACTTTTATACTGTCACTTCTGAATGTTTCATTAATTTTTGTAAAACTTTGTAATTACAGTGAAGTTGTTATTGTAGCTTTTATATACAGAACTCCAAATTGAGATTAAGAGTCTTCCCCTGTCTTCCCCATCCCGACGTCGTCATATCGTGAAATAATCACTCTATTTTCTACGGAACTGTCTAAACTGAATCCAACCTCATTGACTTGAAGTTACCCGCTTCGCGTTCGATCGCTTTCTGAAATTTCATCACTTGAATATTTTTCCTAAAAAATACATTAAAAACTTTGTACATTATCTTTTAAATTTCGAAAGCGATTGGACTGTGAACGACTTATTATCGACTTGAACTCGTTTTAGTACTAAGTCTGTTGTCTCATTGGCCATGTTTTATATAGCTTTAATATTTTGATACTGTAACTATTAACGTTCACTCCCAGGCCGTTGTATGTACATAAGACTTACACTTGATTGCAATCATTATGGCTTTATCGAATGTTGGTGAATCGGTTATCGCTTTATATTGTCGATGTTCTGTTATTATACGATTAATATTATAAATCTATATCCTAAATTCTACTATGCGTTCGTATTAGTTCACAATAAATTGTTCAATTTTAAATGATGCTTTGTTTTATTTACACCCAGATTTTACCATTTTGAAGGGGGGTAAGTTTTTCGTTAATGTCTTTAACGAAATTTACAACGTAAACTTAAGTATGAATTCATTATTTTACGAAGAGAAAATCTTTACTTTACGAGACTAGAAAAACCAGCGCTCTTGTATACTTTCCACTTCAAAACAATGCTATTAAAGTTTAAATTCCCCGGAAGAATATAAACCGAGTATAACTAAGCGTTTACGGCTGAAACCATGAATAAATAAAACGAAACTTCAGCTTCCCTTCGCCCTAGGGGTTGAATCGCTGAATCTTCGGGGATATAAACTTTTTTCCCTCCAAGGAAACTGGAAAGACTGGAATAACTTTTAAGAGGGGCTCCTATTATCTTTCATTTCGCTTGTAATTTAGCATTCAACGTACGCCCCACGAAATCAAGCTATCAAATACGACATTACCCGGTTTTAGGGCGACAACTTTTTTTGTGAAAATCTTCTAATAACACTGGTCAACAAAGTTGAAACTTTATCGTGCCACACGATATTTAGCTTCTGGTTGTCTCTCTTAATAGCACAGCAGTCATCTGTTAATATATTGGGACTCCATTTTCCCTGGTACCGCTTTTCCATATTAGAAATGTCCTGAAGGAACTTCTCACCGCGCTCGTCTCTTACAGCCCTAAATTGTCAGGAAAAACCGTATACGTACCGTAATACGTGCGAATCTAAAAAAGTGACATGTCACAACCCAAAGCTTGATATGACAACAATAGCTCGCTAACCAACTCTCTGTAGCTATCACTCTTGGTGGTTACCCGAAAAATTTGCAACAACATTTTTTTAATGCAGACTTTTCTTAAATCTTCTAAAACAAAATATGCTATCAAAAAACATGTGGCAAAACTAGTGTTGAACAGCGTAATTTGATAAAGTGGCAGCTACTTAGCCCATAACGCTTATCGAGTGCTAAAACGATTTCTCTTTTATGTCGTTGCAAGGGGGAAATCGATGGGGTAAGGATCAGCATGCGATTAACGACCGCGTCCGCTGATTAAGTGGAAAAGCCTCTATTAAAGAGATACATTTTGAGAGAAGCAATTTAACTTTAAAGGAAACTGTTTCAGAGAGTAGATTAACGAGGTCATAAAATGCATAACGCTTTCACAATGCGTAAGTTTAGTATACCACTTTAAAAATTATAATGTTTTCAGTACCGCTAAAGGTAGCGCCTACTTAGTGGTCTTCTTACCGGCTTGATTAGAAACAAAACATTTTCAGATAAATATTTTTTTATTAATTTAGCATTTTGATACTATGCAAGAATACTTGATAGAGGCGTTATCGTTCAAGTAACGTGACATGCTTAATTCATTGTAAACTCATCGCGCCGGCTATGTGGCAAGCCTTAAAATTTCTATTAGGTCGCTAGAACAACATCAGGTCTAGTTAATCCACCACGCTGTGTGCCGTTTGCCTTAACAAACACATAAACAACAACTAAATGAGCGGACAGGCAACATTTAATAACGCGACACTGTCACATAATGCCGCCGCAATAAGTACAAAATGCGGATAAAAATAATGCCAGCCCGGAGTCGAACCCGGAACGTGACGTGAAGACGTAATGCCCGCGACGTATCGAACCAATACGGAACTGACAAACGAAAGTGGACCTTATGATTAGAACAAAAGGGCTGATTAAAAACCCCTGTTTTGTCTTTATGGTGTTATGTATGACCTACGTGAGACGCAAGTGAAACCAGCGGATAATAATAGCGACTGAACCGAAATACCATTTGTTTCGATGCTGTTTCATTTCTGTGACTCATAGGAAAGTTCAGACGAGAGAGATAACTCCGATGAAGTTGAAGATCAAAAGGAATTTTATGATTATACTTTTATAGCTCTCAGTCAGCTTCATAAAACTTTCAAGACTTTGTAAAACTCAAAAAGCTACAAGTTTACTTTCGGCTACAATTGTTCTGCAAGTAGGTTAGTAGGTATGTTAAGTGAGCTAAAATAAAAAGCTAATATTTATCTAGAAGCCGGTAAGTCAATTTTAACAAAAAAAAACTGTAGTAGCAGAAATTCTCATAAGAACTTGATGTCATATATAGATTCAAATCTTATCTGGCTCATCCGTAAAGAAAAAAAATTGAAGCAAAAGCCGATACTATTTTCCAAATCGAAATAACGGTATTTTTATTTTGTTATTTTATTATTTCATCTTGTTCTAACAACAGAGGTTACACAGAACTATAGCAATATTCCAACAAGCCTACTTAACGCAAAACGAAGACACTAACTTTACTAAGCTTCTTGCCAAACCGAAAACAAGACACTAACAGCGAGCCTCCAAAACACTACCGACCACTAAAAAGATTTATTCAGTTTCCACGTCGTTAAGAAGTGGAGGGGAACCGACGGGTCCCTGCCGAGTGCCATCGGAGCGGCTTAAGCCAAGACTCCCGAAAATAATAGAGGAAAATACAGTGAACCACACACGCAAACTGCATTCGAACTGGGACTTATAGGTTTGATTTTGGTTAGAGCACAGGGCTGGACTTGGAAAGTCCAAGTTGGATGAAGAATGTTTACCAACAAGGCCAGCAACCTACTCGACCAAATTAATTTTGTTTGAAGTTCCGTTTCAGCGACATTCATTTCTCACGGAGAGAACAGTGAATTGGTATTGTAATAAGTTGAGCGGATTAACAATGTAATGAAAATTATTTGAAAGTAGGTCAAATCATTTAAAAAACTCTGTTAGGTTAAAAAAATCGGCTATTGGTTTGCTGGTTAACATTCTTCATCCAATTTGATCGCAGTTATAGTCGGGCTCGTAAATAAAGGTCTCTATGGTGTGTTCTAACTGTACATCTTTGTGGTTTGATTTATTTAGTGCGTTATGTAAAATTAAAGTGTAGAAAACACCAGTCGAATGCCAGAGGCTATGAATCTATGTCTATAAAGAAGTTCTTAGAAAATGGATCTTGGAATATGAATGGAATGTTTGTAGCTAGGAAACAAGCAATGCAAAATTACGCCTGTTCCTTTGATTTAACCATTTTTGTGCTATTATTTAAAAAAACGCACTGTTTTAATCTAGCATCAATACATAGGTTAAGATAAGATTTTATCTATAATATTTATTTAATGTCATATTTTTACGTATTAAAATAGTTTGTAGACACAAATAATATACCTATATGTAAAGTCAAATGTAACGTGAAAGAAAACTTCTGAAATCCGACTCTGCCTTTATCGAAATCCAAGCTACGTTATGGCCGTTTTGTTTTTTTAAAAGGCCATCGGGTGGCATTACGGCACGCGCCGTGACGGGAATAACTAGGCCCGATTAAGCCGTGGGACCCGTAGGTCTCTGATATCGTATAAAATTAAGATGTTTTCGTTTTGTGTTCACGCAGGTGACGTTGAAAGAAATTCCTTATCGATCGAAACGATTTACTTTGATGGAATTATTCACATTTTAGTGGAGGTAACGTGAGGTACCTGAGTAATAAGAGAAACTCTAAGAATAACTAAGTCTATTTTGAGTACCGGGAGAAAATGGGACACGATACGTCACAATCCTTCTTTTCAAAGCATAATAAAATATTAGATTTTAAAATTATTGATTCCTTGAAATATCCTACTACGAAACCTATGATGGCAACCTTACTCAACTCAGTGATTCGCTCTCATTCCTTCAGCATCAGTCACGCTTAATTTAGGCACCCCACTAACACATTCGCCATTAGCCATATAGCATATTTAAATTATTTCGATAGCGAGATTCAAAATATTGTAGGAACTTAAGGTATAAAAGTTCAAATCGTTACCTAAAATCGTGTGAAAAATATGCAAATCTCAGTTTGGATCGCGAAAGTTTCCGTAATAAGCCGAGATGAACGACACGTCGGCGCATATAGCGCGCGTCGCAAATCGAATTTGTCTCTTCGGAGTTGAGCCGAATCAATCTGCGTTATCCGATTGCAAGGTTGGCCTGAGTGATGGAACTTGCAATGGTTAATTTTTTTATGAAAAGAGTATTTACTCGCATAGCTCGTCAGGCACTGAAGTAAGCATTACCTACAGGGTTTGATAATATCTGTGGTATTACACTTCATGAGTAGGTAGACATCCGTTGCAGAGCATACGTTAAATAAGTTACATAAAAAGTTATAGCTACTAGCTTAGGTACTTTCAAGACTTACTAGTTCCAAACTTTGCAAGCACAGGGATCCTAAACAAAATACATTACTAGTTAATGATAAAAATCTAGTTCCATGTATGGAAATTACATTTGCCTTTAACTCGTTACGTCACGATGATAGCGATGGTAACCGACCAAGCAATGTAAAACCAGGGTTCGTAATTGGAAAGCTCTCCACGATATAATTGACATTGCAAAGATTATCTTGCGACGCGCAAGAAATATAGTAAATATCAATGTACGCACATGTATTTCAGGTCGCCCACTTGTTCCATCCCAAAAAATGTGTTAAAAATAGAGCTGCACCATCATAGCAATGGAAATAGCGTCCTGCACTACACAACAGAGACACACATTGTACTATTTGTTTCTTCGCTACGTCCAATGCTACGTCACTTTTGACTTGTTCCATCCCAGAAAACGTGTTGAAAAGCGGCCAAAGCCTCCGCGATTTCTCAGGCTCGCGCGGTGAGGGCACGCACTCCCAATGTTTGCCGTCCTACCCTCCAGCCTCGAGCCGGGCTAAACCGCTTATATGCGCATCTGTCACGTGACAACAAGATGCAGACGACTCTCAACTTGACTGCCGAACTATCATAGCAATGGAACTACTTCCCTTTCATTGCCTTCTATCACCTAGAACAAAGTTTCTGCCCACATTTTCTATTTTTTAATCCTAGTTCTGAAATTAAGGTAAGGAATTTGTAACTTAAGCAAAATTATTCGGGATTATGTTAGACAATCTTGTTACAGGAACAAGGCGCAATCCAGTGTTGATAACACCTTCACATTTATTTTTTTGCTATGCTATTCAATTAATCAAAAATTAATTGGATACGTAATTATTACATTGAACATTTCGATTTCAAATGTAACCAAACCAAATGCATCCAATTACAAAGCAAACATTGAATTCCATTCCGGTTATGAGTACGTAAAATATTGCGAGAATACGGGAAAAATAAGCTTCTTTTTCATTACCGTGAGTACTTTTATAACGCCTACATTTATTGCCATAGCAACAAATCGCAGTAACTATGCAACGCTATTAATATCGTCAAGGCGTATTACTTTTTTTCCTTAGCAATTCGGTAAGCCTCGACATGGCTGTCGTTTCTTGGCGATTTCTCGGGATCCGTAGGCGTTGAACGCCTGTCGACAATTTATTCGGATCAAGGGATCAGGTCGAATTAGAGGACGATGTCGCGTGTCACCTCACCTGCGACTTTTCGCTCGAGTGATAAACGAGTGAGATTACGGACTTGCGGGCTCGATAAACCGGGGACGTTCTCTTAAGCCTGGTCCTATATCGAGAGACGCTGACGATATTTGTAAAAAAAAAAGATCTTAGGAAGTGCAACCTAGCATCGTAGCTGCAATCTGTAACAGCAACATCATATCTTGTGTAGGTACCTAGTATACCTCGCAGTTAATCTTATGATTTCCTTTATTAGTAACACAACTTAGTATGACAGTAGTCCATATGTTCACATTAAATGACTTATTTGTATTAAACTTTTCACCGGTAAGTGAGTTCTCATGGTAACAACAACATTCGTTTCAAATTCAAGTGAGTATCATTGAGCGCTTATTTTTCAAAATCTTTACTTTATTGGGATTACGGATGCTTTATTGAGCTGATCATATTATTACGCGGTCTTCGCTATGAGTAAAGCTGCATCTTTATGGGTGGTGATCTCATCCACAATAACATTACAGAAAGATTTGATTGTGTTTGTTTGAATTGAAAAGGCTCTGAAAATTCTGAAAATGTTTTACCATTAGAATCCTACATTATCTCTCAGGATAATAGGGTATGTGGAATCCCAGTGGAATTAAACCAGGATTTCTTGACAAGTTTTTTTTTTCTTCTTAACTCTTTACAATCTTACGTCAGCGTCTTTCTCTAAGATATAATACTAGAGGGCCGTCCCGGCTTCGCACTTTGTCCACCGCAAGTTCCCTACCAGAAGAGGAGGATGGATTAAGGCTAATCGAACCTACTCATCAAATGTCAGAATTCGTACTACCTTTGACGGAAAATCAATGAACTTGTACTGTGAGCTGTGTGTGTAAAGCTGTTATCTCCCGCGATGTGCCTCTATTCTTATAGTTATGTTTCAATCCGGCCGGTTTCGTTGCCCAAAAATGGTCTGAAATCTAAATACGATTCTAAACAATGTTGTGCCCATGTTTTCCTTAAATCGGTCCAAATAAACGTCCTTAGGTCGAGATTTAGCTGCATTGGGCCGTTCGCGGACCGGTGGCCGCGGGCCGCATCGATCGCCGCATAAAATATGTCCCGCGTTGAGTATGGTCACCACACGATAACACAAATTAGCCTGTTTTATAAAAAATATCTAAAGATCTTAAGCGATAGTTGATTATTAATTCACAACCTTCTCGCCAGCGGTTTCGGCCGCGTCGAATTCGGTTCTCCAATATATTATGTAAAATATAATAATAATTTATTTCAGATCCAAAGAATCCATACAATGTTGTTAGTAAAAAACCAATAAAACTTAAAATCTATGTTAGTTTACTTAATCTAATGCATACCTACACGACCCTTTTTTCTGCAACTCGGTCCAATGTCTAAAGATATGACAACAAGGCTTATCTCTAGTTACCCCTAGGATGCTATATATAGCCTATGTTCATCAGGGATAATAAAGAATTTTAATGGTAAAAGATTTTTTTCATCGGTCGTGTAGTGTCAGAGTCTATTCAATTTAAACAAACAATCAAATCATTCCTGTTTATAATATGCTGTCTGTGTGATTAATGAGGGTAGCATTTTACATTTCATTGAGGACGTCCAATGCATATGTATTTGTATACTTGCCTGTCGATAATGCCTGATATGCAAGAGGCCAGTTTTTTTAAAGCTAGTTGGTAATCATATCACAGAATAACGATGCTATTTGTTATATGCTATTTTTTAGTAAATTATCAAGTCAATACTAATTCTTGTGTAGGTACAAACGTATTTCCCTTCTTGTCTATTGAAGTAGCGGGCTACTCACACAACTGCAGCAGGGGCAATCTAGGGTGTAGAAGTGGGGAGGACCCTGAATTGCCACCTTAATTGAGATGTGTGTAGGCAAGCAGGGGCAATTTCCTAGATCGCCCCTGCAGCAGGGCGGCAGGGGCGCGAGACCATCCTTGCTTCCTAAATCGCCCCTGCCGCCCTGCTACGTTGCCTCGTGTGTAGCGCGATCGGGGCAATTTCTTGTTCAGTTGGTTGGCGACCGACAAGGAAACTAAACCAATCTTTAGATTTTTTGATAATACTGGTGCCATTATCAACACGTGCGCTCGCTCAAACTTACTTTCGAACACTGTACTGCAGGCAAGTGTGTAGAGATACTCCCGATATCGCTACGACCGCCATGCACCCTAGATTGCCCCTGCGGCAGTTGTGTGAGTAGCCCGCTTTAGCCTGCATGACGAAGACTTGATCAGGCCTCATGTAGCTGGATCATAATGGACCCCACATGTGAATGTGGCACAGTAAACCCTATTAGGATAGGTCTATCAGTTATTACTTAGTATTCATAGGAATTTATAGGAGCGCGGCCTACGCAGTAGCCAAATTTCAACAGGCTTTACCAATGGGTGGCCGAGTGGTATAGGCACACAAACTAGATTCCCATAGACGCGTGTTCGTTCCCCGCATCAGACAGTTGATTTTTTCAACTATAAAAAAAATAATCCTTACTATTTTATACTATAATAGGTACCTATCCGGTCATTAAAATGCAATCAGTCCCAAAAACACCGGATATCATGGCAACCAGAGCCCGCCGCGTTAACTGCGACAGGACAATGGGCATTTTGTTAGGTTATTGGGAATCAGTAACGAGCTAGTGCAAGTTGCTAGTTAATGCAACCATTGGATTGAACTAAACCAGACTAGCAACGGTTTAAGGATGGCGGATACTTTTGGTCGCTAATCAATCGCAGTAATTGTTCTGGTGACTTCTGATTGTAACTTGAAGTCTGTGTTTTTCAATGTTGCTATAAATTGAATGTGGGCTGTTTTGTATGGATAGTTAGCATTGAACGTCTGATAAAATTCCAGGATGGCCTTTGTAAAGAATCTTAACTGCAATAAAAGATGATGAATAAGTATGTTATGTTATTACTAGCCGACGCAGCAAACTTCGTTTTGCTATATAAATGTTAAATGTGGACAACACTCAACACTAATGGGGTATAAAAAATAGACTATTGGCTGATTCTCTGACCTACTCAATATGCTCACAAATACAAATTTCATGAAAATCGGTCAAGCCGTTTCGGAGGATAACGGGAACAAACATTGTGACACGAGAATTTTATGTATATAGAGATAAGAACAGTTCATATTTAACCGTTCGTTATCTTTTTCAGACATTTGGAAAAGTAAGCCCAGTGGATATGTATTAGTAATGTTTTTTATCATGCCCATCACTTATTTATATATATAGACTATGTTTTTTGTAACAAGAGGGCATCTTAAAATTTCTTGCAAACAAAAAGTCTAGTATTATAAGGTTATTATATTTATACAAGGTTAAAACATCTCAGTATATTAACATTCAAGTTTAGTATGTGCGTTTGTGGTGGCTGGCTCCGCTCGAAGTTGTACATCAAGGCTGATTTGTGGACTAGTGGTTGTCTCCGAGGACCTCAGCGTAGTGTACACTTTCTATGTACCATGTAACTAGTGGTCACATGGGTAAAGCAACATGATACAGCTGCATAATATCAGATGTAATATATTCATGCAAAAATATCACGTTTCCTTACCGTCGGTGCATTTAAATAAATAATAATAATAAATATATCATAACAATCACACCAATTCTCTAGTCCCAAATTAAGCTACGAGGCTTGTGTTATGGGTACTAGACAACGGATAAACATACGTAAATTCCTTTTTTTTGTAAATAAATACATACTATACATAGAAAACACCCAGACCAGTACAAACACACGTGTTCATGCACACTTGTGCTAGTACTTTTTTTTTATTTTTATTTATTTGGGTCATCAAACAATATCACAATAAGATAAAACTAGGTGAAAGTTATACATAAGATGTAGTTATTGTGAAATCAACTACGATAACCACAGATTAAAGTAGTTTTGAAGTTGAGAAGTGATAAGTATACACTATATTAAAAATAATAATTTGTTTGATATCGAAACAAGTTTAGAAACAAGTCAGTGTAAGTGTAACACACGTAAATTGCTTATAAACAAGATTCGCCAAAATCTAGGTAGGATATGGTAAAGTATATGTTAAACTACAAATAATTACAAAAATATTCAACGTGTTAAACAAATGTTTAAAGTAGGCACAGTCGACATCATGCCAGGCCAGAGACAGCGATATCATTGTAAATGCTATACGGCGGTTTTGCAACAAAAAAGGGGTAGCCTGACGTGCAATCGTCTGCACATACTTATTTATGATCAAATTACTTATGAATTTAGGAAAGCTTTTCTAAAACAAGTTTT
This sequence comes from Pyrausta despicata, assembly GCA_963921415.1. NCBI lineage: Eukaryota > Metazoa > Arthropoda > Insecta > Lepidoptera > Crambidae > Pyrausta > Pyrausta despicata. The sequence continues at coordinate 1,634,996 of OY992851.1, forward strand.
TTATACTTAGAAGAGGTAGAATTAAAATATCAATATCAATAAATAATTTATTATAGGTATCGGTCAGACGAAACATGGGAGAACGCTTGCCTGCGTTCGTACGACATCTTGTATTAGTAAAGAGATTGGCAACCCGGCAAGCGCGCACTCGTGGCCTGACCGGCACACTGTAGTTTATCTTATCTATTAAATCAATGCAGTCATACTTGTTGTGACAAAGATCGTAAAGCAACATTGCTTGCAATTGTAAACGTCTACTTTTAAGATTAATCAGTTTGTACTTATTAAGAGCAACATTATAAGAAATGCGGCTATGAAAGCATTTAAAGTGCAGATATCTTAAGAATTTCTTTTGAATTTTTTCAAGGTTGTCAGCATACTTTTCATAGAAAGGATCCCAAATAGAGACAGCATATTCCAGCTGGGAGCGGATTAAAGTTTTGTATAAATAGAGGAATGTGTCTGGTCGTTTAAAATCATTACTGGCTCTGGCGACTAAACCGTACATTTTGAACGCTTTATTACAAATTTTAGTTATGTGTTTATCAAGGGTCATTTTAGAGTCAAGCGTTACACCAAGGTCAGTGATTTCCTGCACTCTGGTCAGTTTTGAGTCACATAGTATGTAGTCATGACAAATAGGAGTTGACTTTCTAGTAAAGGTAATACATTTACATTTATCCAAACTAAGAGCTAGTTTATTATCGATGCAATATTTAGAAAGTCTATCAAGGTCTTCTTGGAATTTATGATGATCAGATTCGTCATTAATGCAGCGGTATAATTTGAGGTCATCTGCGTACAACAAGTATTTGCAATGTAGGAAGCATTCATTAATGTCATTAATAAAAATTATAAACAGTAGAGGACCCAAAACGGACCCCTGTGGGACTCCAGAAGTTACGTTTATTGTGCTTGATTCATATCCATTAATGACCACTTTTTGCGTTCGGTTCAAAATGTACGACCTGAACCATCTCCACAAATTACCACGAATACCATTAAATGCGATCTTTTCAAGTAGGATCTTGAGATCAACTCGGTCAAAAGCCTTCCTGAAATCAGTATACACACTGTCAGTCTGTCTATTAGAATCCAAATTTTCGAATAACTCAGTGACGTAAACCATGAGGTTAGTAATGGTAGAACGCTTTTGAACGAAGCCGTGCTGTTGAATCAAGATGGTGTTATGTAACAGTGGATAGAGAGTATGGTGTATGAGTTTTTCAAAAAGTTTAGCAAGGGTGGGTAAAATAGAGATGGGTCGATAATTCGAAACATCATTCCTTGAACCTCCCTTGTGCACACATTCCTTCACTTAAACACTTACTGTAGATTGTGTGCAAGGCCATATAAAGCGATAATGCAGTTTGTTTAAGAAAAATAGGTGGTATGTTGTCTATACCCTCACTCTTAGTGGCATCCAAAGATTCCAGTCCCTCGAGTACACTCTCAGGTGATATATAAATACTATTAATGATATTACTAGCACGAGGTCTAGAATCTAGGTTTTCAATGTCATCGATTTTAAACGACCCATCCAAACTACTTGGCTGAAAAACAGATTCAAAGAACGATGAAAATAACTCACAGGCTTCAGCAGTATTATTTGCTCTTGAGTTTAGATAACAGACACTGTCCGGAACATTTGTCTGTTTTCTGCGCTGTTTTAAGTAAGTCCAAAAGTATTTAACATTTTCTCTATTACTCTGCTCGGTTCTGTTTATATATTTATTGTAACATTTTTTTGCTTCTTTCCTGAATCTACTACGATACAACGAGAATGTTAGATAGTCAGATTGATTATTATACCTTTTCCACTTGATCCAGGCCTTATTCTTGTTTATAAAAATATGCTTCAAAGATGAATTAAACCATATCGGAAAATGCGAAGGGGTTACTGTTCTACTTGGTACTCGATTACGAACAATACCTAACAACGTTTCATAAAAAATTTCAAGACATGATTCGGCAGATTTATTAAGAAAGAGATCTTTCCAATCAGTATTTGTAAGATCACTATTGATAGTCTCATAGTTTGCACTCCTAAAACAATATTTAAAGTGTTTATTTTTAGTTACGTGTTTTTCGGCCAAGTCAGTGGGTATCAAAGTATAAAAAGGCGGATGGAGTACATCAGATGGTACTAGTGTATTTATAACTTTGAAGGACTTACTTTTCGAGACACTAGTGATAAATAAGTCAAGCAAACGATCATGATTATTTTTAAACATATTTAATTGCATACTGTACGGGGATCGAACCCGCGACCCTTGGTTTTAGAAGTCCGACCTGTGGACCACTGCACCAAGAGGTCGTCATTTCTTTAAAGATGAGGCAAAAAGATCCTAATCAAAATATTGTCAAAGTTACAAACGTATAAAAATCCACCAAATAGGTGCACAAATATTTTAGTTGATGCACTTGATACCAACATTAACGAGTTCTTTTCCGGAACGTTTAAATTCATCGTTAGCTACGTAAACAATCACCGGCCTGAATCCATACAAGTTTACTCTTTCTCCTTTAACCACTTCTTAGCTGGCAATTTTTTAGTCCTTCAAAAAGTTATTTTTATCACCAGAAAATTAACTGAAGTCATTTTATGACCTACTTCAAATCATTTTTCCTCACGCATTTTCAGCGTGTCAAACATTTTCCCATCAAAGCCTACCCTTATCGCATGTCTTTCATACCATACCATACATACAACGTGTACCGCATCATTATACCTCATAAATTTAAACAAACGCATCCTGGTTACGCGATTCGAGTTGATTTACCGGTTTTATCTCAGTTAAAAGGAGGCTGGGTAAATTTTATAGGCCGTTCTCTAAAAAATTTATTGGAGACAATAAGGAGGAGGCCATAAAGACGGAATGATGAGTTCAGAATAACGAAGTCTGGGTAACTGCCGTGAGTCGTAAAGGTTGAAGCGCCATCTGCGGTTGTTGAGTTATGTTTTAGTAGCTCAAGATTGAGGGTACACCTGTTTCGCCTAGATTCGAATTTAGAATCACATTTTAAATGGGTTGGGAAAAGAAAAAGTGAATTTTATTATCAGCCAGTAGCAAAAGTCGAATTCATTTTAAGCCTGTTAGTCATAACAGGCTTAAAATGAATTCGACTTTTGCTAAGTTACCTTAAGCTCTGTTGGCATGCGGACACTCTTAAAATATCGACAATGATATAACAAAAAGAACAATGCGTAAATCAGTGCTAACATTGGCTTTGCACCATTTCAGTTCGTAGTTTCTTTCTTTCCTGCTATTATAAGATAAGGCGGCACCTGTCACATACAAAATTAAATGCTTCCATACTCTTGTTTCATTTTTATTATCAAACCCCTGTAGTAGAGTAAGAGGTAATAAAAACTTGCAATTTATATGTATTCCCCACTTCCCACATCGGAGGAGGTGCATAATATTAGAAGACCACTTTTTACGGAGAAGCGGTACAATGTGATTGTGAAGGTTTTATTCTTCTGAATATTGAGTAGGTATAGGAAACAGTTTGCGTTCGTCTTCCTCCTCCGTGGAACAAGTGATCGACTTACAGCGAGATTGCAATAGGCTTGTTTCCACTATGAAAGAAATATTCAAAAACTGATTTTCTCTAAAATAATTCATAATTTCAGATGCCTTTACACTAATATTTTTCTGCAGTTCGTATTATTTGATTTTTAATTGGAATTCAAATGATAATTAGTCACTCAGTCGGCATTGCACGCGATGACGTCAAAGTGTGTTATTCCCATACAAACTCTATGAAGAAAAGCGTTTTGACAGTTGATAAAAAGTACGTCAACGATTGGTGGTGTCAACTACCGTATTATCTATGATTCAGCATTTTGTGTCCTCTTTACCAATCTGCACGGAGCCCGCGTGGTGGAATATAGCTCGTACCTAGTTCATATCTAGTTGAGGTGAGGTATGCAGCAGAGCAACTTATTGACTGATTGGCTGATGATGAAGAACATTTTATTTAGCTCTATTTTCGAATAACAAACGTGCGGCTCGCTTCCACGCGAGCGAGGTAGCGATAATGTAGATTGACGTGACTCTGGAGTGTATTTCAGTTGTTATACGAACACTGCACTCTAGTTGTTTAACTTCTTAGAAAAATGTTGATGGTTGTTAAGCACATAACTAATTACAAGCATCGTTACTAACGAGTTCTGCTACTGTTTGACAAGGCCTAGGATATCATTTCAGACATAGATCAACCCCTGTAAAAATGACAGTATAAAACCATTACACTTATTATATTTAAAAAAACAACTCTTATTATTATTACATTATTTTAATTTGATGTTCTAACATAGCTTATAAAATTTATTGTGACTAACAAACACTAGGTAGGTATATGGACTATTTCTGAAATAAATAGATTTTATTTTATTTATTGTGCTTGTTTTTATTGCTATTGAAAGTTCCTAGATATTTTTAATAATTTTAAAACGCTCTTGCATTTAGACCACAGCCGCGAAGGGAGGCACCAGATGCCGGGTGACAATAAATTTTATCGCCTCTCCGTGCGCTCCCTGCACTACAAACCGTAAGCGCGGATTTGATACATAAACGAAACCTACTTTATCTAAGCGCGTCCCTTCTGCCGCGAAGAGATTTACTCGCGTAGGCATATACCTAAGGCAAATGCGCCTTTTGTGCGTTGGATGGTCTTTGACTTTTTGGCCGGGTGTTTATGAAAACGTCTTTCTGCGTGATTTGGAATAAAATCAAAATCATTAAAACCAGTTTATTTTTTGTAAATAGAATCACAAGTAGCACTTTTACACGTCCCAACATAATAACCATACCATCATTTCGGGACAATTTGGGCCAGTGCTGAGTAGAAGCGGCGCAAGAAAAGCAGTCACTATTGTCATTGACTCTTTTCAAATTTGATTTACAATTGTAATTGTTTACATTCTGTAACTATGTAGCTAAAACATTCCAGCCTACAATAGGGGCAGATTGTAGGGCATCCGATTTAAGATTTGATGGAAATTGAGGTAGTCCTCTTTTGCTTTCTACGATGTTAAAATTGTTTACTATAGCACTCTTTAGTTATTATATACGACGTGTTCAAAGATTCAACGATTAGCGGTATACCGACTTATGACTACTAATGAAAAAATTGGGAATATACTATTTTATTTTTTTAATTATTGTTATATTGTTCGAAATTTGACACCCCTAATGATACTTGTAACTACTATGATCATAATGTTTTAAAAATTTCTATTTTTTGTATCGGTAATACTCGGATAGCAGTACTATTTAAGTACTGCTATCTATAGCAATTCTCAAAAATTCCTGATTGCCTGTAGATTTTACAATAGTCAATCAAATTTAATTTTTCTTAAAAAAATTAATAAAATTTATATTACCGGTCCATTTTGACCCTTGTGGTGTAAAATAAAATATGAAAACTAATGTGGCAAGTTTCTTCACATTGATTCAGTCAATTTGTATGAATTTTAAGATACATTGTGTTTTCACGTGATGGACAAGTCGATCTATTTATTTAAAACGTAAAACATTTTTTGACAATTTTTTTTTTATAACAAGATACCAAAATTCATAAAAGATTTACCCACAAATATGAACTGTCTCTCCTGTCTCAGTGACACTGTGTTCTTACCATGTGTACCATCCTTATAAAGTATACGTAACAATGTATGTCTATGAATTTTTATGTATTTTTATTTAATTTTATGTAAGTAATTAGTATGTATGTTTATAATTTTATTTTGTACTTAAATAACTTCAGTTAACTTTTTACTTTACTTTTTACTGCATGTGCACCGCCTGAATTTTCTCTGCTTGGCCCTATGGTTGACTGGTAGAGAATGCCTTCGGCATTAAGTCCACCATTGTACACATGTTTGTGCAGAACTTAAATAAATAAATAAAAAAACAAATAATTTTAAAATATTTGTATTTGTATATGTCATCTTCAGTGTACCTTATTCATGAGCAGATAATAATCAAATCTAACATTTAATTGCTAGAATACACAAAAGTATAAATTTCATTTATTTATGTAATTTTGATATGATAATAACTAAAGACAGAAGATCTTAAGTAAGGTTGAAAAAATCAACCGACTTGGTGTTACATGGATATCAAAACTTTTTACGGTAGAAAAACTGAGCTGCGAGAATTAGTTTTTTTACAGAAGTTTTTGTATGGTTTGTTATTTGCTCTATATAATAGAAAACCCACTTAAACCCCAACACCAGAATTTTGCTACGGAAAATAAATATTTACTTACAAGAACCCAACCAATTTTAATTTAGGTCAAACTCTCGCTTTGATAAAAAAACACCTCTTTTAATCAATTCAAATAAAAACATTCAACGTTGAAAAGTAAGCCTTGGTTGTGGAAGATAAGAGAATTTTAATTTATTTCAATACGGTTCCGCATATTAATTAAATATTAACACAGAGGCACCAAATAATGGAAACAAAAGAAACAGGAAAGTTTCGGTGCATTCTCCTTTATTTGCATAAATGTTAATATTAAAGTTTGTTTTTAAAAATATATTTACAATTTTCATTACTACGAGAATATTCAAGAAGGATATATTTACGGATGATAAGTAAGTACCGTTTCATAAAAATATGTAACACTTATGAAGAGCTATAACTAAGTTTTTTTCTGATGAGCTCATGTGGGTTTGCATATCGTGAAAGAGCCAAATGTAGAGTTTGAGAAATTAGGGTTTATCATAAAGTGATTGTTATAAAAGGTAACACTCACAGTAATTTGATAAATGCAAAATTTTCTTTGTTTGGATATTTGTCCGTCAATCACGCTAAAACTACTGAACGAATTTTGACCAAATTTGGTATACAGATAGGATATGAGTTGACTTGGGTGATAGGATACTCTTTATCCCGATTAAATTCTTATTAAATTCTTAGGACAAAACAGGAAGGAGGTTTCCAACGATTGCGCGGACAAAATCGCTAGTTTTACATAAAAATAAGTTTGTTGTGAGTGGTACAATTTTATCAACCGCTGACCCTGTTAACGTCTTCTCTTATTGCAGCGGGTGGAAGTATCTACTTGTAAGCAACAACATTCCTTCACAAACTCTTCATGTTCACGTAAACGTGAGCACAGTACAAATATATGGTAAGTTTAGCTCCTTTTATGTCTTATATAGGATTTGGAACCGTTTCCGTCGCATTCCGGACTACTTATATGAGTAATAATTCCGTGCCTCGGCGCGCACGTTAAGCTGTTGGTCATGCGCCTGATCTCTATCCGGTTATGTCGGATTGCCGTCTCCCCGAACTTTGAGAGTGATGGAACAGTGAGTGCACCTGTGTATTGCGCTCACACTTGTGCACTATAATATCTCCTGCCCAGTTGGCTGATCTCTGTTGAGATTGGTCGCACGCAGTGGTCGAAATCGGCCACGAAGACTATTATGAGTATATAATATTATACCTCTCTATAGAGGTATAATAGTATACTACCTCTATAGGTAGTATACTATTACTAACATGAGTATGAACTTTCACTTTCTTCATAATGTATCATTGTTTTTGTGGTCATATAAGCACTAACCTACATAATATGAATAGATACCTTAAATACAAGAAAAATATTTGCTTAGTTTAGGTACAATCACTAACATAATAGTAAACATTTATTTATTTTTTATAATTTTTTTTATGTTATTAGTCTAAGTTTTGATACAATTAATTTATCTTATCTTATGTTATTCATTAACTAGGCCACCCAAAACTAAAAATTAACCTTAGTTCTACCTACCTAACTCCACAGCCTTCAGTGAAACCCGGCCGGTACAGTCGTCCGCGACGCTTTCTTCCCCGCAATTAAAATTAAAGCTAATTAACTTTTTAACTCCGCCGCCCCGGGGAGTGATTAAACGAAAACAAAAGTCAACTTTACGTCCCCCTTAGGAGTCGACTATGCGTTTCCCTTTTTTAACGTCCAAACTTCGCGTCAGGTTTATGTTTAATTATTTTTTATTAGGCCGAATGTCATTAGGGATATTCATCAAGATGTAAAAAAAACGTTATTTGAAAACATTAAACTTGGAAATGAATCGTAGAGCACGTTTCATTTCCAAGTTTAATGTTTTTAATTTCATTTTATCATTTTTAAGATATTAGCGTGCAATATTTTTTTTTGCTTTCACAGTCGTTATCGTGCCAAGCATCAATGGCTACAAAAGATTATTTAGATACGTCATTCATTATTAATTAAAGCCGCTTAATCAAAATCCTATCAAGAAAACGTATTCATAATTCCATACAAGATATTATCATATATCCAAACTAAATTGTCGCCATAATAGACCCATAACAACCCAAAACAACTTAATTACTTCAAACTGGCACCCAACTAACCTGAACCGCGCTTATGAAATCACAGACCGGCAAACATAGAAAACAATAAGTGCCCCCATCTGTTTCCGGCCGAAATCTATCGGAACGCACTTATATTCCCCTAAGGACCGAAGGGACCCCTGAAATTACTTGAAGACGTGACCCGAAGTACAACTGCCCTTTATTTTAAAGGATGGACAGAGAGAGCATGGTGGACAGAACAGATGTGTTCCTGATGAATGCGGGAAAGTGTCTTAATTTTGTCCAATATGAAAAAATTACGTATTATTTTCTTTAATGTTTTATTCTCTTGAACTGCAATCGTATTTAGTTGATGCGACAGCACCTTATACGGTACAGGATTAATTCTATCAAAATTACATCACCAGATTGGTCAATTGGTAGGTACTTACTAGAAATTAGTAAACGTGATTTTTAATATTTAGTTTTTGCGTAAATAAGAGTTCTACCTATATAATGAAAGGAAAAGGAACCAATTTCATAATAAACTAATATATTATGTACTTCATGATAAACTATTACATCATAATGTTAGAATAGAAAGTTGGTAAGTTTTCAGCAAAACAATGGAAATATGTCTTGTCAGTTAAAAATATACTACTTACAACTAATTTACTTAGGCTAGGCTATAACTACAAAAAAAAAGTATTTAATGGCTTCATAAGACTTATTTTTCATAAGAAAAAAATAAACCATTTATGAATGACAACTCCTGAATTTATGTATTTGGAGCTTTGCGATCCCCGAAAATAAAATGATAAATACTTGCCCAGATTCATATATATAACTCCGTATAAAGATCCTCGGTAAAACTTTTACTATTCCTTTTAACACGCGGTCGCTTTTTATTGCTTTTGAAACGTACGAAATTACATAAGTACCGGTTCTGACTTCTGAAGTTGGTAAGTTCCTGGTTTCGAATCGTTCATTCTGTTTAAGTAGTTGTATATTGGTATAGTTTCCACCTTTTGCTTGACTATAATCACAGAGTATAACTTAAAGTTATCACTTGACTTTTAGTTTGTTTGAAATGGTGGGTAGCTAGACTTTTGGAGTCGATGTCTTGAAATAGCGTTGTAACAGTCAGCTACTAATGTCACGTCAAATGTCAAATATGAGTGCCCGAGGGATATTTAAAATGTTGTAAATAAATTAAACACCCAAGTTAACCGTATGGCTTCTATTCGAGCACTGATTTATTGTTACAATGCATACTGCAACATCCATGTAAAGTCACTGTCCGAAATGTAGGGCGCGATCAAAGTGCAATATCTCAATTGTGCATAATGATCAAAATTAACTTAAACCATATACGTACATCGTACATATTGCCACGACAAAACTTTTTTTTTTTTAACACCATATTGAAAGCTAAATGACATAATAGGACTTAAATAACAGGTAATTACTACTTAAATATCTCATGGAAAACATGTAATTTAAAAAAACTACGTTTAAAAAACTAAATAATTAACTACAGTTCCTATGGTTTCTAACGCACTATGCACATGTGTCACTATGTCTATCAGTGTCAAATTTCACTTTACTTGAGGGTACCACTTTCACTTTGTTCACACAACTGTACACTTCAGGTTTACGCCTTATTTCACTATACTCTTCCGGTGTTTCCTCTTGGAGCTCCACCTCCACAGAGTGTCCTTTTTGTTGTCCTTGATTGGTTGACGCTTTCAGCTTACTACTTCGCCTTCGCCAGCACCAAATGGAAGTTACGAACAGTGCAATGCTTATGGTTAGAACTAAAGGTAAAATAATGCATCGCGAACGGGTGCGCTGACGACACGTGTTCGGTAATATAATACCGAACATATATCATGGTATAATGATGCCAGTCATGTGAAGATAAGTTTTGTAGTGAGGACTGCTCTTTTATTATGGTTAATTCGTTCTTAATATTTTGTAGTTTATCTTCATGTGTTTCAATTTGCAGCGATGTATTTCTTAAGGAAGTATTTATTAAGTAATTGATAGGTGATATGGTAGGTATGTTCAGGTGTATCGGATCTTGTAGCATAACATTGTCAGCGTATTCTTGTGTTGCGTATAGCATAAATGTGTCACCTCGTAGGACACACCCCCGCTCAAGTGTCAGCAGTCCTGTGTTGGGCAATATCGAAAATTTTTGTACATTTGGTTGTCCACGCAAAATTCTGTTTTGTATCAAAAAATTGGTTTAGATTTTTTACTTGATTTTTGTAAATATATTTAGTTTAGGGCCTCTTTAATATTATATATTTTCTTCATGAACCTGGAAAAGTTATTCTACGTTTATTAATACGTTAAATTTTAAGATACTTAGTTTTTCCATACAAAATAAATTGTCCTCGAGTGGTCGCTGCGTAACAAAAAGATCGTCACTTTTTAATGGAATTGTCTTTCCTTTAAATTCATAAGAAACATTTAATTTATGATTGTTTTGCCATTTAATTTTTCATTAATAAAAAATATATATATTATAAAAAGAAAAAAACAAAGGTTTGAAAATACGTCTCTAATTTTGTTCATTTTCGTTATTCGTTTTTGTGATGGTCTAAAATAGTAGGTTTTAAAAGATTTAACTGGCAACACAACTTTTGCTGCGTACAGCCAATCATAGAGCATAGAAAGTAACAGTCGGCCATTTTGTTTGCGGAGTGAAATGTGTGTGCAGCGTTCTACTGTTTGTAAAGTTAATTTTCAACTTTAAAATTGTTCTTTTTGGTGTGTTATTATAATTTAAAACGGTTAGTGATTTCAAAATAGTTTTTCCACGTAGATATAGTATTATGGTTGACAGATTGAAATGAATTAACCGATTTCCAAAACAAGGCATCAGTCTCATCTCACAATTTTTTTAGGTTATGTTAACCTTAAAAATTTCTTCCTTTTCGTTACGATTTGTTATGTTTTTTTGTGACGTAACAAAAATGAGATAACAAAAAAGAAGTAAAGGTGATTTCATATTGTTGAAGAACTCTTGACTTTTTTTTAGAACAAAATTATTTATAATTTTTTTTAATCTCAAAAACTCTAAGGGATAAGAAGGGGGTGCTGAAATAAATATTATTACGGAAAACGAGAGTCAACTGCCGACATGTAAAAAATTCAATATGGCGGAAAACAAATGGCCGCTCTGAACAGGGTGATATTTTGAATGCAAAAGTTTTCGAGGTTAAAGTTCTATTGTTTTTTGAATTTTTTTCACATAATTTTCATAAATATTTTTAGAAGAATACTAAAAAGTTTAGTTAGTTTGGAAAACGTTTTCAATTTTAATAAAATATGTCACTCAATCACTAGTCTTTTTTTGTAGTTGTGAACAAGCTCTTACAATTCCTTTTTGTTTCCTTTTTTTGATATTTGTCTTTTTTGTTATGCAGTTCATTTTTGTTTCCTTTTGGTGATTGTACAAAAATTTTCGATATTGCCCTGTTACGTAGTGTCTCTGACATCATGCCAGTGGGACACATAATGTGAACTAAGCATACGTCACAGCAATAATAAAACCACGTGTTTTGCTTGTGCAACTTGATCCATTTGTCAAGGCATGTTGTACTTTCTGAATGGCAATATAGGTCGTGTTTCTCATTATTATGAATAAGTTGTACATCACATATAGATTCACCTCGGCTTCTGGTACTATATACAGGGTGTGATAGTTTACACATAAATTTTTGTTCATGCATGGTTTGACAATTGAGAATATCTGATTGTTCTAACGGTACAAACGTAAATTTATTTGCATTAAATGCAATAAATTCGGAGGTTGGAATAGTATTCACTACACGACTCGTATTAACCCGCTGAGGAATGCTTATCAATTTGTCAAGTTCATACGGCTCATCACTCAGTAACGGGACTCTTATCTCCATCATAAGATATTGATTTATAATGCGTGCGTGAATTCTAAACAACCTGTACATTTCTCTTACATTGTCTTGTGTGTCAGGTAGAGCAAGGTTATGTGGTAAATGACGTGTAATTTTATCTAATTCTGTTTGCAACTGATTGGGAGTTACCAGATGTATGTCAATATGGCCTTGGTACATATTTGTCAATGTATTGATGAGGGTTTGTTGAATATATTTAAGATTTTGAATCATAGTTTCCGCTGCTATAGCTGATGTAAAGACATAAAACGCATTCTGCGTGTCCTGGTTTTCTTGTTGTGTTACATTTTCTAGTGTCATCAGGTGTTCGTTAATAAGGTTAAAGTGTTTGGTCATTGTTTCCTCATTGCGTTGCAAAATATTATGCTCAGCTTCTAAAATGCTTGTTTGATTTTTTATTAATTGTAGTAGATGATTATCATTTTGTTGTAGGGTGGCAATATCCTTTTCGTATTTTTCGGCAAATCGTTCATCTAATACGCCAAACAAAGAGTTTGCTACATAGCCAACGCCGTCAATTAAACCTCTTCTGTATCTTTTTTGTGGCATGTTGTGTGTTTTTAACAAATTATTATAATAGTACAGTTCACGTAGATTTTGATCAAGTTGGTTGATTAAGACTTGGAATTGTATAGCCCAATTATCTCTCTCATATTGTTTGATGTGTGTCACAAATGTCTGTAATGCGTCTACGTTTTGCCAATAACTAGTCATGTTATAGTAGAAAATCAATTTCCATTCGTCCTTGATTTCATACGCTTCGGCAATTTTGTCAAAATATATTGTTTGGTTTCCTGTCAGCGGAGTTATGTTGATTTTGTCGGTGGATTGTTGCATTGAAGGTACAAATAAGGTCAATAGTAATAATATCGAAGAAAAGCATTTCAAATTCCAATTTCCTCCTCCTACTCTCCTACTATTTTTGTTTTCGCTGTCATTATTTTTTGTCATGTTTTGTTCGTCATCAATTAAAGTTAGTTTTCACACAAGCTTCCCATAACCCTCCTGCAGAAGGGTATCCTGGTGCGTTGAAGTGCCAGTTTATGCCCATTTCTCCTATTTTGTCTAAGAAGTAGGTGTCAATTGTTTGTAATATATTTTTGTATTGCTCTCGCAGGATACGATTGGTTGATGTAAAGTTGGTACCGTTGTCACTGTACATGTCCTTTGGAGTTCCACGTCGTGCACAAAAGCGTTTGAACGCAGCCAAAAATGCGTTACTACTGAGTTCTGTCACAAGTTCCAGATGAGCTGCTTTTGTAGCCAGACATACAAAAACCGCAATGTATGCCCACAATGTCTTAGCACCGCGTCCTTTACTAGCCTTTATTTCGATGTGCCCGGTAAAATCCACCCCTGTGTGTGTGAAAGGGCGCGATACCGTCACTCTAGGCTCTGGGAGGTCTGCCATGATTTGGTTTTGTTCTTTTGCGTTGAACCGCCGACATATGCTGCATCTGTGTAAGACTCGCTTAACCGCGCGTTGACCTCCTACAATCCAATATTTTCTTCGTAAATGTGTCAATGTCAGTTTAGGACCTCCATGTAATGTTTGATGATGAGCTTGTAAGATTATTAAGTCTGTCAATTTATTGTCATGTGGGAGTAGCATTGGATTCTTCGCGTCTTCGGATAAGTTAGAGTGTTTTAGTCTACCGCCGACACGAAGAAGATTTTCATTATCAACATATGGATTTAAGGGCAACAGGTTGCTTTTTGAGTAAATAGGTTGATTAGACTTAAGTTTCAAAATCTCCTTTTGGAATGTGTGTAATTGAATATTTTTTATTATTGTTCTTTCTGCTGATTTCAGTTCTGTACTTGTCAAATAATTTGTTTTTATTTTAGAATGCGACTTCAAATTATTGATGAATCGTTTTATCCATGCTACGACGCGTATTATGTGAGTCATTTCACTATGCCTGTCAATTAGTTCCGCGATGACTAAGGACGGCTCAGATTGTACAACACATGTTTGTTGTTTTTGTTTTGATTCCAGGTTTGTGGGAATGATTTCAGGTAGCTTAGTTGTTTTTATGTCAAAATTTTTCAACCATCCCGGACCTTGAAGCCATAGAGGATGATTAAGCAGTTGTGAACAGGTTACACCTCTAGTTGCGCAATCCGCCGCATTTTGTTCTGACTTCACATAGTTCCAGTGATCTTTTGGTATGACGTCAAGTATTTGCATTACTCTATTGCTCACGAACGTTTTCCACCTCATAATGTCACCATTCAACCAACTCAAAACAATCATAGAATCACTCCAAGCAAATGTGTTCATGTCAATGGTTTCCCACTTAAATGCTGTCAAAACTCTCTTCATAAGTTGTGTTAATAGAACCGCAGCACCTACTCGTAGTTCGAGCCGTGGTAACGTCAATTGTTTATTACTCGGCGCTAATCTTGATTTTGCAGCTATCAATCTCACTATGGGCTTATTTTTGTCGTTAACTGTGCGAATATAGATAACACAAGCGTACGCCTTTTCTGACGCATCGCAAAATCCATGTATTTGAAATGATTTTGTTATGTCACCGAGCCATCTGAGTATTTCAAATTTTTGTAAGTCATCTAGGTCACGTCTCAGTATCTTCCATTCCTCTTGAATATCGTCAGGTAAAATGTCATCCCAGTTATAATTCATTAACCAAATTTTCTGGAACATGAGTTTTGATTTAATAGTCAATGGTGTAAGGAATCCCACGGGATCGAATATTTTTGATATTTCAGATAACAGAGTTCTTTTTGTCAAATTGTCAGCATCTTTATTTATTTTACTCGTAAACGTAAAACAGTCAGTTTCGGGGTTCCATTGTAGTCCCAAAGCTTTAGTCACTCCTTCATTGGTAAAATGCATAGTATTTTGATTCAATTCCGAAGTCGATAAATTTTCAAGCAAAATTGGCTCATTACTATTCCATTTTCTCAAGGTTAAACCGGCGCCTTGTAACATTTTAATCAGCTGTTGTTGGATTTCTTGCGCTGTTTCAATACTGTTACTACCACTCAATACGTCATCGACGTACATTTCATTGGTTATGACGTCAGCGGCCAAGGGATACTTTTCAGCGTCGTCCATTGCCAGTTGTTTTAAAGTTCGTAACGCAAGAAACGGAGCCGCTTTTGTTCCATACGTCACAGTGCATAGCTGAAATTCTTTCAGTGGGGTATTGTCATTTTCTCTCCATAATATCTTTTGTAATTGTTGGTCATGTTCATTTACTAAAATCATTCGGTACATCTTTTCACAGTCAGCAGTAAATACGTATTTGTAAAGTCTCCAACCCAATAATAATTTCAATAAATCTTGATGAAGTTTCGGTCCACAATCCATCAAATCATTTAGGCTGAAGCCTGTACTCGTTTTCTGAGATGCATTAAACACCACTCTTAATTTAGTTGTCACTGAATCCTGTTTCAGCACTCCGTGATGAGGTAAGTAACAACACGGATTAATGTCAACGTTACTTTCCTTCATGTGGCCCATTTCTCAATACGTCATCGACGTACATTTCATTGGTTATGACGTCAGCGGCCAAGGGATACTTTTCAGCGTCGTCCATTGCCAGTTGTTTTAAAGTTCGTAACGCAAGAAACGGAGCCGCTTTTGTTCCATACGTCACAGTGCATAGCTGAAATTCTTTCAGTGGGGTATTGTCATTTTCTCTCCATAATATCTTTTGTAATTGTTGGTCATGTTCATTTACTAAAATCATTCGGTACATCTTTTCACAGTCAGCAGTAAATACGTATTTGTAAAGTCTCCAACCCAATAATAATTTCAATAAATCTTGATGAAGTTTCGGTCCACAATCCATCAAATCATTTAGGCTGAAGCCTGTACTCGTTTTCTGAGATGCATTAAACACCACTCTTAATTTAGTTGTCACTGAATCCTGTTTCAGCACTCCGTGATGAGGTAAGTAACAACACGGATTAATGTCAACGTTACTTTCCTTCATGTGGCCCATTTCTAGATATTCTTTCATGAAGTTAATGTAGTTAATTGAAAGTTGTTCATTCTTCTGTAATTTTTGTTCTAATTGCATGTATTGAGCAATGGCGCGAGGTTTCGATTTTCCAAGTTTTTCTTCAAAGTTTTCTTTCATAGGAAGTCGCACTTCGTACTTTCCATTTTCTAATCTCCTGGTGGTTTGCACAAAGAGCTCTTCACACCGCTGCTCCTCGGCTGTCAAATTATTTTTGTTTGTTTCCCCGTCGCCAACGTCCTCTACTTCCCAATATTTTGTTAAGTCTTCTATGTTATTCATGACCACATGGCAGTTATATGTTTTTACACTTCCCGATAAGATCCAACCCAACTGCGTCTGTTGAGCCATCGGTTGATTTCCTTCTCCCTTGATTAGACCACTCATCAAAATTTCAGAAAACACGTGTGCATCAAAAAGTATATCTATAGGCCTCGAAATATTGTACTGTGGATCGGCTAACGTAATATTTGTCACGTGCGGCCAAGGTTTCTTTGTAAAGGATACGTTTGGCAAATTGTTTACTATACGTGTCATTATTAATGCATCAGTAGTAAATTGAAAATCATTATGTAGCGATTTACACGTCAAACTAACTTTTCCCTTGCTTATATTTGAAATTGTACCTATTCCACTTATATTTGCATTTAATTGTTGTCTTTGTAACCCTAAGCGTTGCGCTGCATTTTCTGTCAATAAAGTGATCTGTGATCCTTGATCAACGAAACCACGTAGTGTTATATAATCTCCCTCAGAGTTTTGAACTTTAACTAAAACCGTCGCAAGTAATATCTCGTCATCGTTATTTGACACAAAGTTATTTTGCGCTATTGTATTTTGTGGCATCGGCGTCATTTTGTTTGCTGGCGCAAATTTTGTTGCAGGTTTGGCTGTTGTTAAGGGCGTTTGTACTGAAGCTCTGATAGCATAGTGTAATAAAGAATTATGTGGGTCATTGCACTCTTTGCATCGTTTCAGTGACGCACAATAACCTTTGCTATGCACGAACAAACAGTTTTTGCATATGTTGTATTTCGTAACATACTTCATTTTTTCGTCATCAGCCATGTCAGTGAACTTTTCGCATCGGTATAATCCGTGGTTACCTTTGCACATTGGGCAAGTTATTTTAGTAAATTGACCTACATTGTAAGCCTGAAAATTGCGAGAATTTGAATGAGGATTCTTTATTGGTGAATAAAAGGATGTTTTCTGGTTTTTGTTATGCTGATATGGTGAATTATTAAATTGAGTTCTCAGCGGAGGTCTTAAAGTAGGTTCCGCCCTTTTTCTCTGTAAGGGTTCAAGCGCAATAAATTTATTTTCCATGAAATCCATGAAATGGTCATAGGCTGGAATTTCACGAGGGTCTGGTCTAGACTGCATATATTCTGTGTATGTCTCAGAGTCAAGTTTCTCGCATAGAATATAGACTAGCATTGGATCCCATGACGAGGTATCAATGCCTAAATTATGAATCGCGTGTATGGATTCAGTGCTAATGTCATACAATCTCTTTAATTCAGACGCAGATTGTTTTTGTATGCTAGGCTGGCGCATAAAGGTTTGAAAGTTTTTGGTAAATAGAAGGTGTTTGTTATTATATCTATGGTTAAGCAACTCCCAGCAAGTATCGTAGTTTTCACTCGTTATGTGCAAATGTTGAACTAATTTTTCAGCTTCACCGCGCAATCTGCCTTTTAAGTGCTGCATTTTCTGGGCTTTGCTAATGGTTGGATTGGAATGGATAGCCTCAGAATATAGGTCAACAAAGGTAGGCCATTGTGTATAATTGCCGTTGAATGTAGGGATCTCAATTTTTGGCATTGCATGTTGTTGATGAGCTGAAGTATTAAGTTTTGTATTTAAGGATCGTTTAAGCTGTGCGTATTGCTTCTCATAATAATTATAAAATTCATAATATTCGTCATCATTGCCATTTAAAATACCGTCAATAGTCAAATGTAACTTATCAATAGCACTCCAACGTGACTCTAACATCTTCAATTTATCCTCTAACTCCCATTTTTCCTGAACATCGTCAATGCAAATAGTGTCCACTAACCTTTTCAATGCTCTAAAATTAGCATTTTGCAGCTGTTGCAACTCCATTGTCTTATCTTCATCTCGCGGGCTGTCAAAGTGTCTGCTGTCAAACCTGATGTCACCTTTAACCGTAGCTTTGGGCTGTTGGCCGGAGGAAGACGCTGAAGGTTCTCTCTCACAAGATGAAATTTCTTTGCGAGCGCCTTCATACCAGCCTTGTATGACCTCGAAGATGTTGTCAGTAAAGTATTGATGAGATTGGTTCTCCATTTTCAGCAACTGTTCATGATTTTGCCTACACTTTTTCCACGATCCGTCTAACCTTTCTAACCTAAGCGCCACATACTCCTCCGTTCTTCTACTGGGTCCATCCTTTTTAAAGTTGGAATGGACTTGTTTAATCTCCTGAAGGAGAGCCGCTTGCTGTTCAATTATCGCCTCCATTGTCAAGTCAAGTCAAAGCAAAAAGGAAAGATCTTACTTGTGATTCAGGAACCTCCCCTTTAATGCAGCTTACAGGATGTCACTCCAACAACCCAAGTTGCAGGCCGTGGCACACGCGTTAGATGTTGCACAATTCACACGCGGCGACACAGTTTCAAGTCACGTCACTGGTTATATCCCGGACCTCGGTACACAAATTACAATACGCGAAGTCCTGTTTTCGAAGGACCAAAAAGCTGTAACAGTCAGCTACTAATGTCACGTCAAATGTCAAATATGAGTGCCCGAGGGATATTTAAAATGTTGTAAATAAATTAAACACCCAAGTTAACCGTATGGCTTCTATTCGAGCACTGATTTATTGTTACAATGCATACTGCAACATCCATGTAAAGTCACTGTCCGAAATGTAGGGCGCGATCAAAGTGCAATATCTCAATTGTGCATAATGATCAAAATTAACTTAAACCATATACGTACATCGTACAAGCGTACCTAGTTTTTGGCCCGATATTTCAACAGATTACTTCAAATTCGACGACCGCTTGGTGCAGTGGTCCACATGTCGGACTTCTAAAACCAAAGGTCGCGGGTTCGATCCCCGCACAGTACCAAGCATAAGAGTGCATGAACATTAGTGTTTGTACTGGTCTGGGTGTTTTCTATGACCTCTATAATATGTATTTATTTACAAAAAAATATATTTAACTAAGTATGTTTATCCATTGTCTAGTACCCATAACACAAGCATCGTAGCTTAATTTGGGACTAGAGAATTGGTGTGATTGTTGTAAAATATTTTTTTAATTACTAGTTACTGTGCTGCTGCCACTGCGATCAATCTGCTTAGTACAATTACAATTGAATGGAATGAAAACAATGTTGGAAACCAATTTTCATGTTGTCACGGGTCTGGGTGTTTGTGCTACCTTCGTTGTTCTGATTTCCATAACACGTGCTTAAGCTAACTTACTTTGTGACGACCACTTTGGTGTAGTGTTCAGGAAGTTGTCTATTAACCAAGAGGTCCCGCACTGAACAAACATTTGTGTGCATGAACATGTACATCTGTTTGTACTTGTCTTGGTGTGATATGTATTTATTTAAGTTTATTTGTAATACCACTGTTGATTTTATATCTGTAACACAAGCACTTAAGCTACTTACCAAGGAGTCAGATCAATGTATGTGATGTTATTGTATATTTATTTATTTACTTTGGGAAAATGTATGTGATTTTGTCCCCATTTTAAAATTAATAACTCACTGGAGGATGCACTCATTAAGCAGTTTGCTTATTCAAAACAAATCGAATCCATTATCTTCTTACTTATAAGTACCCAAATTAAATATATCATTTGGCGATGGCGCAAAGATTAGTTTATTCGGAATTATCAAGCAATCATAGAGGTTACCATTTGCCCATTAGCAGTTTATGGTCAATGTATGGCGTTATCAGATCGCTTCCTCGCCCCAAGCGGGGATTTGTTTGCTTTATTGGACATTGGTTTAGTAAATGTGTATCCATTATTGTGTCACATTTGACGTAACTCGGTTACTGAAATGCAAGTTATATAACATAGTATGTGTAATTTTGCAAATATCAATCGTTAAAAGTAGATTCTTGGGTGTTAGTCTGCGTGTTATACGGTTAAATTATATACGCAAATTGTAGTTTAATACGTTTTATCACTTTTTTGTACCCTGAAAACAAAAATAGACAGCGTTTTTAGTACCATTTTATTAACATCAGATTTGTATCTGTAGATCTTGATAAGAATGGAACGCAACATAAAGTACTAGTAGTTACTGTAAACAGCTGAATCCCAAGAAAATATAAATGCTAAATCTATGAACGCATCGATAAGTTTCGCATTTTTGTCGCTGCGCTGTTTTTCCTCTTCCTCTCGAACCGCTTTGGCAAATACTACTTGTGAAACTAAATTACACGATTTTATTACATAATGCTTGCTTTTTTGCTACTAATCCTACAGATCAGCTAGATCATAACATAAGATATTGCTTAAGAATTGCCAGTATCCGTGCTTGGTCGAAATCAAAATTGAAATGGCCGCCATTTTGACATCGTTGGCACCAAAAAAAAAATTTTTTACGCCTTTTTGTTTATATTTATTTTTTATTTTTAGACTGTGACTATAGATAGGTTTTAGCATGAAACTGACACTTATCTAACTTTTAGTAAAAAAATATTAAAACGTACCGGCACCACCCTTCCTTAGACATATAATCTACTAAATCAATGCTATTCCTTACCAAAATGACAGCACCAGAAGGCTATTTATAGGTACCTAGTATTATGATAAATCTAGATCGTGCTACACGTCTAAATTTTTAAAAAAAATGTACAGTTTTCAAGAGTGTGTTTCTATCATATTCCTATTTTATTTATCTATATTTATTTCAGGCCACACAGCCCATATAAGAGTAGTTAGTAACAAAGTTCTTAGCCTAGGGTTAGGAACACAAAAATTATCTAAAATCTAAACAAAAACAAAAACTATAAGTGTGTTGTGATATTTTCTTGTAGCCTCCTCAAAAAACCTTTCCAAAAATAAACAAGACTCGTCCC
Source organism: Pyrausta despicata (assembly GCA_963921415.1). NCBI lineage: Eukaryota > Metazoa > Arthropoda > Insecta > Lepidoptera > Crambidae > Pyrausta > Pyrausta despicata. The sequence goes on from OY992851.1 coordinate 1,656,348, forward strand.
TCAGCATCCCATACGCAAATCAGCGATAGCGCCCCCCTCTTATACGTTCTACAAATCCAATTTCCGAGAATAGGCATCGATCGTCAAATCATCTGGCCGTGTGGACCCTGATCTTGCGATACAGGGAATATGATGAAGAAAAATAAGTTTCTAGTACCTATCGAAGGCCATGACTCACTTTCGGTCGCTGAGCCAGCGTAAGTAACTGGATGTAGAGTGAAACGAAAATGATATTTTTTTATAAACTAAAAAAACACGCTTTTATTGCTAACTAAAAAACAGAAAATAATTTCTGAGTACAAAGAATTTATATTACAGTAGAGTAAAAAGCGTGGGGTGCACTTTCGTTTCGTTTCGTTTTCATGGTTTTTCTTTATAGTTGCCAATAATAGAAAGATTTTGATATATACTATACAAAGCAGCCCTTTTTACTCTTCTGTAATGTAAATTATTTGTACTCTACTAGAAACTATTTTCTCTTTTATAGTTAGCAATAAAAGCGTGTTTTTTTAAAACTATTTTTTATTTTTATTTTTTAGTTAATGAGAATAATGGAAAACTTATCAAATTATTGCATCGTCGTCGGTGCCTACTTGATACGTGTGCAAAGTTTCAAATTAATCCAATTTCTGGAAGATAGTGAAAATTGAGCTCAAAGATTCCTTTACATACATACGTGTTATTAATACAACGACAAATCACTTGACTGTTTATCTTGCGTTAGCTTGACAATATTATCGTGTTTTTTTGGTTCCTGAGAAGTTGACCGACTCGGACTTAGCTGCCTTTGATTTTATAAGCCTCTGCACTATTAAAATAGATGATCATACCCACTACGTGTACGAAGGAGAATCTAACTTTATTAAATGTATATCGGAACCTCAGCATCATTTGCGTCATGTCAATTTAATAATACAGGGTGGCGAAGACAATACTACAATTGACTTTCTGTCTGTTAGGTTTTCACGTCTTAACTACTGAACAGATTTAGTCGTCAACATACTGTATGTGTATAAAATGTCATCCAAATCTATTCAGTAGTTTAGGCTCGAGAGTGTTACCGACAGAAATTCAAATGCCGTATTGTGGTCGCCACGGTGTATAACATAATTACAGTTATACCCGGCTTTATAAAGCAAAATGGATCGCTGACATCTATTATGAATAATTGTATTATTCATAATAGATGTCAGCATAACAAAGTCGTACGAATAATGATACAGAAAAGCTCTTTAAAACTCTTGAAAAACTTAGAATTTATAAACTAAAATTAAGTATATTATATACTCAGCAACAAACTGCACAATAAAATAAGAGGCCTCAAAATCTGTAGGGTCCATTCCACCGGTCGGCTAAAGTGTGCAGTTTCACGTTGAGCCGAGCGGGTTAACGTGAGCGAAGCGCCGCCCGCGTCAAATGGGAAAGAAAAGCGCTCGGAACACCATGAGTTCAGGGAAAGTCAGGACTTAAAAAGACTCTCTCTGTTCAGCCGTGGGCTTGTGGCAGTGAGCCTGTATTGTACTACGTAACGTAACGGTCAGACGTACTGCAGTTAATTGCGATGATGACAATATATAAAAATAACGTAATCACTGTGGCTAATAGGTTGAGATGGGAAAAACATTACTTTTGCGATCGTTATTCGTTAACACACAAATTTAATTGCCTTATATTTTCTCAAAAATTAATTTGATCTTTATCGATATCAGCCCTGATGTGTTTAGTGCGTGTTTATTCAACCATTTCCAAATTGCTAACATAATGGCATTTTCCTAAGTTACTGTGTCCTGCTGAGTTGTTAATTGAAGGTACTCTGCTGTGTGTTTGCGATAAATAAATGAATGTGAATATCGACATAGCTTAAAAGCACCAAGTTGTTTCTACACTCTTACTGTCACTGTGAAGTATTATGTTTAGTGGACAATCCTACTTCCACCGGAGTATTATGGTCACCCTGACTGCCTCGTTGGTGTAGTGGCAAAGTTTCTGCCTTACATCCGAGAGGTCCCGGGTTCGAATCACAGGTCGAGCTAAAATTGTTTCTGAGATTTTCTGTTATGAATATCTCAAAAACAGCTCGGAGTCGGGAAGTTGGCGGTGTTACACCCCCGTGCCTCGGAAAGCACGTTAAGCCGTTGGTCCTGCGCCTGATCTCTCTCCGGTCATGTCGGATTGCCGTCTCACCGAACTTTGAGGGTAATGGAACAGTGAGTGCACCTGTGTATTGCGCTCACACTTGTGCACTATAATATCTCCTGCGATTTCTGTTGAGATTGGCCGCCGTGGTCGAAATCGGCTAGGAGGGCTATTATGGTCACCCTTGTGCCCGACAGGCGTCCTATCCCGGATCTCTTATCGGGTCCGCTTCACTCCTCCGAAAGGTTTGATAATAATGCCCCCCTTATTATTTACGTCTGGACACGAATTGACTTTTGGACGTGGGCGTACTAGTTAGTTCTTTACGAGAGGAAGTTCTGCCCAGTCATTTATAAACTGGAAAAGAATCGATGGTGCTTGTGCAGTTTACACATTGTCATTTGCGCAAATATTTCTTGTCGTATGAAACATTTAAGGGTTAAGCTTAGTACACCATAAGTACCTATTTAATTGGCTGCAGGCACTAAACTATCTAGGCAATCATTTCTTGCAAACGGAGAATTGAATCAATTTTTGAAAACAATTGACGGTAATGACCGTAATGACCGACACTTGTTTTGGCACCGTACCAAAATACGTTGAATGATTTAGACAAATCGTCAGAAAATGTTGCAATTGCATGAATGGGATTACAAAGTTGCTAAACTATAAACCCCCTACACTACGGCCTAAGATACACCACATAGATACAATAGGACTCCGTACGTTATGTACCTAACGTATTGCGTTACATCCAATGTGTACCCATCTTAAGCACATAGCTGGCCACTTATGTCACGTGTCGGGATAGGGTGTAAGATACAGACGCTTGCGCATCGGACTATACATTTCTATTGAAGAATAGCCTCTATTACATGTGAATAAGATTTCCAAGGGTTCACTTTGATGTGTTGCTTGGGTAGCTATTTTTGAGATAGTTTACGAGCCATAAATTACGCCATAAGGACTTCTCGGATTTCAAGACGAGACGATGAATTTAGGGAATTCTTGGATATAGCGTCTGAGTATCTACTCAGTTACGTTCGTGGTGGATGGATGGGATTTCTATATTGTTTGTTTCGTTTGTTTCTAAACAAACCTATACGTAAGTTCGCTAAAGCGAACTTTCCTACAAACGTCTGAATCAAGGGTAAAGAAGGAGGAATGTACAGCCATTAGGTAGCTAAAATATTTGGATAGTGGAACTAAAGTATCATTTCAAATAATACATTGACTATTTAACTCAATCATTATTGAATTCAATTCAATCAAAACGAATAATGTTGTTTTCATGGCAACATGGTACTATAGTGCGCAAATATCTGAGCTAGTGACTGCTCCTCAAATATTAATAGCTAATAAGTAGTTCTTATAAATTAAATCATTTTTATAGGTTTTTTCATAATTGAACTTTGACAACAGTACGAGGGCGGTTTGATAAGTCCATGACTTTGAAAAGAAAAACATATATTTTGTGTACAAAAACATTTTATTTTTCTACATACTCTCCTTTCAACTCTACACTCTTTTTCCAGCGATGCTCCAATCTCTTCAACCCATCCAAAAAATACTTTTTGTCAAAGCCTGCAAAATAGGCCTCGGTTGCAGCTATCACCTCTTCATTGGATGAAAATCTTTGCCCAGCAAGCCATTTCTTCATGTTTGGGAAGAGAAAGAAGTCACAGGGGGCTAAATCTGGTGAATATGGAGGGTGCGGCAATAATTCGTATCCTAATTCGACAAGTTTTGAAGTCGCGACTGCAGACGAGTGGGCCGGAGCATTATCCTGATGAAATAGAACTTTTTTATTTGCTAGATGCGGTCGTTTCTTCATCAACTCTTCATTAAATCTTTCCAGCAATGCAGCATAGTAAGCACCGGTTATTGTCTTGCCTTTCTCCAAGAAATCGATGAAAATAACCCCTTGACTGTCCCAAAATACTGTTGCCATCACTTTACCAGTCGAACATACCGTTTTTGCCTTCTTTGGTGCACGTTCGCCGGTAGAGTCCACTGCTTTGACTGTTGTTTAGTCTCTGGCGTATAATGGTAGACCCACGTTTCATCCACGGTTACGTATCGACGCAAAAATTCACTTGGATTGCGATTATACATAGCCAGACATGCCTCAGAAGTAGTCACGCGTTTTCGCTTTTGGTCGACTGTCAGTAAGCGCGGCACCCATCTTGCAGAAAGTTTTTTCACTCCCAAAATATCGTGCAAAATATGAAAAACTCGTTCAGTTGAGATGTGCACAGCCTCAGCTAACTCGCGTATCTTTACTCGACGGTCAGCCAAAACAATATCGTGGATTTTGTTAACAATGTCCTCAGTGGTTACCTCAATCGGCCTTCCTGGGCGCTCGGCATCATTGGTTGTAATACGTCCACAACGAAACTCAGTAAACCATTTATGTACCATTCCATGAGACGGCGCTGAATCCCCGTAATATCTTTCAACTTGTCTTCGGTCTGCTTAATGGTTTTCCCGCGTAAAAAATAGTGTTTAATCAAGACTGGAAACTCGGATTTCTCCATTTTCGAAGAACACCTTCACAGCCGCCAAACTTCTTTTGTTATTAAATATTGTTTTCGCGCCATATTTGAAAATAGAATTATTTTAGGTTCGCAAAAATATTACTTTTAAGAAAATATCATTAAAAATAAAAAAAGTTTCTATTCAGCCTGAAAGTCATGGACTTATCAAACCGCCCTAGTACTCTGTGAATATTCTTCACAACATTAACGTTGACTACCTTAGGTATGACAATATAAATGTAAAATGTAAACACTTTTGACGTGACAACGTCTTATAAATTGGTTTGCCGGGTGACACTTCAAGAAACTGCGTTACGCTCCGCTCACGTTCCGCGCTCACAATGAGAGCGAGTGAGAGGCACGCGTCCCTTCGACTCGGGCATGGTTAGCCCGCCTAAGAGCGAGTGAGACAGACATAAAAAGTGAAAGGCACGCGTCCCTTCCACTCGAGCACAGTTAACCCGCCTAAGAGCGAGAGAGACAGAGCGAGAGAGAGAGAGTGAGAGAGATAGGCATACACACCGGTTCATAAATTATACGAATGAATATTCACATTAAAATTATTTTACCACTCAAAGTCGTTGTCACGTAAAACTTTCGCCCGTATACCGACTTTACAGGCAACCAATTTTTTTTTTTTAAATTTTATGATTAAAGTAAAATAATGCAATGCAGCCATTGTAAATCTAAAACTATATATTCGATAGCAAAAACAAAGTCACGGACCACAGTCTAGACCCGCTTCCTTTGCGAGTAAGCTTCGGGGTATTTTCTAACCCTCACAGATACCGATAACACTGAGTGCATTGTGCGGTCTGCGCCGAAGGGCGGGGGTTATTAAGTAAATAGCACAGATAGGCAAATGGACTGATAAAATAAGGTTATATCACATTCTTATGTGTGACACTAAAGCCCATCCACTTTATAAACAATACGCCTGAGATCGGAAAGACGCGGAGAGGACGCGGAATCGCAGCACGCAGTAAATTAAAGTTCGTCCCAGCCGAGTTCGACCATGGCGGCCAATCTCAACAGAGATCAGCCAACTACGAGGGTGATATTGTAGTGCACAAGTGTGAGCGCGACGCACAGGTGCACTCTCTGTTCCTTCACTCTCAAAGTTCGGTGAGACGGCATATCCGACATCAACGGTGAGAGATGAGGAACAGGACCAATTGCTCATCGTGCTTTCCCAGACACGGGGTTGTAACAACGCAAAGCTGTTTCTGAATGAAAATCCTAGAATCAACTTTTGGCTCGAATTCGAAAACAATTACAGATTCGATACCGGTCTTAGACAGTGAGACAGACTTGTTTGTGCTGCAGGTATAGGAACATAAAGAGGTTCCAAAGTGATAACTCATTAATTACTTAATAAAAAATCAGTGGAATTCCCAAAATAGACGGATAGGGATTAATCGCCATTCGCTATTACTTTCTAAGCCTTACTCATACGTATTTAGTCACGAAGATTCAATAGAAAGGATACTTACATGCTCAAAACAATGGGGCTAAGACAGTTTTTCATCAGACTGAAACGTAAGACTCAGTAAAAATGTTAGATACCTTATGTTATCAAATTAACGTTTTTTTAAGTACTACGGACCTGCGCTAACGCTTATCGAACAGTATTGTATACTAGTTTTGCTATATTAAATAATGAATTTCGCCAAATAAAAACATGCGAATCTCAGACGAAATTAAAATATGAATACTTAATTTATTTATTTATTTTTCTAAGCTTTACTGCACAACAAAACTATGTACAAAAGGTGGACTTAACTCCGTAGGGCATTTTCTACCAGTCATACCTTTGGACTAAGCAACTACTATCGACTAAACTATTAACGATTAAACGATCAAATAAACGTTTTTTTTTAACGTACACATGGGCTAACCTGAGCCAATCTGGGCCTTTAAGCCTTAACTTTATTAAATCGTTTACCATGTATTGACTTTCTTGCAAAGTATACTTTTTTTGCCAAAATCATATTTAGTATTCAATATTCCTATCTTTTTTCGGATCACTTACTCTGCTATAGTATCCAGTCAATCGAAGATTGACTCTTAACCCTACTCAAAGGGAAGAATGGGCCTTTATCAGAACATCTGATGCGGGAACGAAGATATGCTCTAAAGGACATTAAATGCACGGAGTCGATTTTGTACCAAAGTTTCTGTATAATTCATGAGCTAAATTTTTAAAAGTTTACGTACTGACGAGACAGACATTCATTACTCGGGTATCAAGGGGTCTAATTTCGTTAAACAATCGTTACAACATCGTAATTAAGTCGCCTGTTTTTGACAGTTCTAGTATGGACCAAACGTCAAAATCAGGCAATTTAATTACGATTTTGTTACGATTTGTTAGCGGAATCAGGCCCCTGAAATGTTGCCGTTATCCCTGTTGTTTTTTCTTAAGTATTGTGTTTTTAAAGTATTTTTTTTTCGAATCACCAAAATATACAATTGTTTTACCACCCTCACACCACCATACAAGTATGCAACACAACCATTACCTACGCGTAAATTAATAACAACTTCATTGCGCGGAGAGCGTTCCAAATAATTATGATGATGACGTAGCGTAGATGACTACCCTGAAGTCTTAGTAAAGCTCCACGCTCTGATTGTGAAGTGAGTAGCTTCAAAATTCAGGTATTGCACCAACCTTATCTCTTTTATTTTATGTCATACTATACTACAAGTAGCTAACATGTCATGAAATTCATAAGCAAACGGGCAAAAAAGATACTTTTTTTCTAAATTAAGTTTTAGTCCAAGACCCGAAGTGTGCAGTGAAGTGTATCTATGACAACTCAGCTCGGTTATCCCTTTCACCGCGCCGAAAGGTAGACTCCTGAATAAATTCTGCCGACTCCATTAAAGTGTCAGTCACTGGAGTCATTTCGAGGCTGTTACACTATGCGACGATAATATGTTACATTAGCCATGAAACTTGAAAATTAAATGACTCAGGTATCTACTTAATAATAAAAAATCGGCTGTCTGTAAAGTCGGTTTACTGACGATAGTTAAACGTGACAACGTCTTTGTCACGTTGCCTCTTTGTCGCTCATTCCGCGCTCTTGCTCGCACTTCAATCCTTGAATGGAACGCCTCAGAGCGAGGTAACGCCGCATGCGTCATGTTTTTTGGTGCGTGCAGCCGGCTCCATCGAATTATAAGACGTTGTCACGTCAAAAAGATGTATTTACCAGGAAAAGGTTCATGATCATTATCATTCATTCCTCGGATGACCAGGTGACTAGGGCATCCCGGAAAAACGCGGGTTTATTCGTGATATTGTGGGCTGGGCTTGAGCATGCCTGGGCTCGATGCACAACATTCCCATTTTAAACAAACTTGAGTAGTGTTCTGCCGGCCAAACTGCCTAATGTCTTTATTCTGCTTTTTGAAAACGCTTATTTATCAGTTAATTATTAAGTACCTACTGGACGTTATTATCATACCTTAAATAAATTGTACCCTGAAATAATGTTTCTTCGGGTAACAGTTTGTATCACACTAATCACGCCTTGATCACACGCGCTGAGTGCCGAGACAGTATTTAATCTGTTCACATGACGCGAGCACTTGGCCGAGTGCACTGTCTCGCCCATCTATTCTGCATGTGTGATCAGGGCATAACGACTGCGGCACGATTCAAATCGTAACCTGTAAAGGTGCTCAGACGAAGATATTAGGTACCTACCAGTTTTTATTTCGTGAAACTTTAACACAGTGATGGGCACTTTGGAACGCATTTGCGGGGTTAGTTTTATTTTAGTGAGGATGAGGGTCCGTTTTGGGAGATATCCTTTATTCTTTGACATCGGTCGTGAACATTGTTCCTTGAGTGGCATATATGTTTCCCAAAATTAAGTCTAAAGGGAAACTTTATTCCTAGTTTGTACTCGTATTTATTTCGGTCCTTATTAAAACAAATTAATTACAAACCAAACTCCATCCGAATAAAATATGTTCATCAAACAAACTAAGAAAGTAGAATTAGAAACCAAAAAGGGACAGACAGTGAACTTGTACAAAGGCCATGACTACTCTTATTTTCTTGATTAACAACACACTAACATCATCACTTATCTGTTGATTAAGACTTAATCCTTGAAATATTAATAAGTACGTCCATGTAATTGATAATAATCATAAGTTAAATAATAAACCTCATTTATTTCAGTTTACTATAGACCCATAATAGTGACCATACTAAATTATACAAAGTCACCAAATATGCATAATTAAATTGTATAAATAAATAATAGTGAATAATTTAAAAAAAACATAAGGAAAATTAATTTTAAAAATTACAATAAATTAAATTAATTTAAAATTTACTTAATCATTAAAACATTTACAATCAAAAGTAAAAAAACTATTACACAAAATAAAATAATATAATAATAAGAATAAAACATACCTAAAATAAAAAATAAAAAACTTCGCACGAAAGGTTGTACGGGAGCATGCCCTATGTAGGGGCAGTCGAGCCGATGAAAGTAGTTTTTTTAGATACGAACAACATTTATTTTGTTGTACCAATTGCTGTTGCTGTGGTGGCTGGCACACCAACTCCAAAGCAACATCAAATATTCTTAAGAAGACGCAGCTTAGATACTTGCTCGTCAATAGGTATCCATACATATTTTAATCAGTGTCGTCAAACATCAATTTCCCGATACTCTCTTTCGCGAGCAGCTGCAAGCCTACTCCGTATTAATTTCTGAACGTTGCGCCCGAGGAAACGAGGGAACTTGTGATTTACTTAAACTTTACCCACAGTGAACGTTGGAACAGTAAACTTACTCTAAGGGACATAATGTGCTTAAGACGTAATGTTAAAATGCGATTAGCCACGATTACAAACAATTACTTTTGGTTATTCGAAATCAAACCCATATTGTTCATTGATTCGACGACAACTTAACCAAGACAACTTGACCTTTGGGACAACTCGACCCCGACCAACTTGACCATGACAACTCGACCTTTGGGACAAATCGATCACTAAAACTCGATCACAACAACTCGACCACGACAATTCGACCACGATAACTCGACCACAATAAATAATTCGATCACGACAACTAGACCACGACAACTCGATCATGACAACTCGACCACGACTACTCGACCAGGACAACACGACCACGACTACTCGACCACGACAACTCAATTATCAAAAGATCCCGCCATCGGAGGGGGAACTGAAGCACTTGGAGATCAACCCTGACCACTCCATTGTTGAGACGCTCAGACAGAAGGCGGAGGCTGACAAGAATGACAAGGCTGTGAAGGATCTTGTTATATATGCTTACCAGTTTTTTTTATTTTCTTCCCTTTAGGTACAAATTATAGGCTACTTTCTGGTACCAGTAAAACTTTTATCAGAAATATTATATGCCTCGAGCCCCGATGGCTTTAATGTTTATCAGGAGTTTTAGCTACGTAATAATGTGTTACCGCCTTCACCCCGTGGAGGTACTCCCGGTATATGGATTCGTTTGTGTCATAATTGGCATTAATTACTAGAGAAATTTCAAAGCTAGAGTGAACAGGCATCTTATAGAAGAGCTCGCTCCATCATGAACTCAGTCTCTGCCTAGTTAGGCTTAGTCCTGTGTCAAAAGCAAACCTATTCCCAATCAAAGATCGAGAGAAATGGTCGAGTTGCCGGTGGTCAAGTTACCGGTGGTCGAGTTACCGGTGGGCAAGTTACCGGTGGTCGAGTTGCCGATGGTCAAGTTACCGGTGGTCGGGTTCTCGTCGGTCGATTTGTCCGTGGTCGAGTTGTCCGGGGTCGAACTGTCGTGATACCATGAACTAGACGACCATAGCATGCGACCATGAACAAGACTCGATGTCGCTAAACAATTTGTAGCTGCATATCTTCTGTGGAGTGAACTTACCGAGTTCGCGTACATTGTATCTGTGGGGACGATATTATTAAAGTTCTGGTTACCTTTAATTACTGATCGCTCTGATACCTTCAAGTTTTGCTAAGCAGTGCTGACAGGTGTGTGGAATTGCTGGGACGTCCCGTTCCGTTACATGCAACATGAATGAATTTAGTTCTCTTAAAACTGGCGCTTATTAAATGAAGTGTGTGGCTCACCTCACCCTGAAGTTAGTTATATGTAATATATATTAGCGCATGGGCGCACAATAAACTGAGCATTCAACGGAGATCTGTCTTTTCAATTACACGCGCCTTGTCCCACCACTGCAAAAAAAAACTTATAGCACGTGTTAGTTGATGCAAAAACAAAATGGTAGTGAATATTCTGAAGAACTTCTGCACGATCAAAAATTGCTGTAAATTACTTTATTTGTAATTTAATTTACTGAACCTCGACGATAAAGTTTATTTTCAGCTCGATTTTCAAATTCTAAAGTCTGTCCCATCTTTAACTTTGTCCCTATATGTGATTTATTACCCGAGCACGTCACAGCACTTTTCTAGCCGTAAAATTGCATCGTCGCTTCTCCTAACTATTTAATGAAAGCATGACCACTTTCATAGTATTTTAATATAAACTTTCAGGGCATGAATTTCCGCAAAATATTATATATTTTCCAAGAATTCTATTTCAAAACTTTTTTTGATTCAAACTTCATCGTGTCGCTACCTTCGGTGTTTTCATACTTTCAATTAATAATAATATGATATACCTACTCAACAACATTACATACATTTTACCTGACTCCGTAGTAAGTAGTTTAGCACGTGTGTTACAGAAACTTAACTTAAATAAATACATATAACACCAAGGCCAGTACAAACAAACGTGATGAACATGGCTGTCTGTCATGTGCACACAAATGTTTGTACAGCGCGGAGATGGAACCTGCGACCTCTAGGTCTAATAATCAACTTCTTAAACGTTACACCAAAGTGGTCGTGAATAATAAAATAATAATAATAAATATTTCACAACAATCACACCAGTTCTCTAGTCCCAAATTAAGCTACGAGGCTTGTGTTATGGGTACTAGACAACGGATAAACATACTTAAATACTTTTTTTTGTAAATAAATACATATTATACATAGAAAACACCCAGACCAGTACAAACACATATGTTCATACACACTTATGCTTGTACTGTGCGGGGATCGAACCCGCGACCCTTGGTTTAGAAGTCCGACCTGTGGACCACTGCACCAAGCGGTCGTCAATAAAATTACATGCTGTCCCTTAAGGGCTGATTCTTCAACCGACAGATAAATAGTTATTAGACTGTTAAATACAAACCGGCCTAATTTAAGAGACATTTACATTCGACTTTTTACTTAGGCAGTCATGACTTTTCAAATCAGCTGTCTTAGAATTTTAGTAGACTAACGTTAACCGACTATTGAAAAATCATATCTAAATTAAATTAAGTAAACAATAGCTAGCAGTGCGGTTACTCGTTGTGTTATCAAGACGCAAGTTATTATATTATAAAACCGCTAAGATGTCAATAAAACTCAACTCAACGTGTGGAAAACCTTTAAATTCGCAATTCTTTAATTATTTTTTATTCACCATTTATAAAGAAGTGCTATGATGTGAATGAAGCTATGTATATTTTAGTAAAACAGTAAGTTCCATTCTAAATTTTTACGTTAAGAGTAACAGACATCCAAACATCCATACTTACAAACTTTCGCGTTTATAGTATTAGTAAGATTTTAACTTGACGTAGTTCATACATGATATTATGAAGATTCACAAATAAAATCGGGGCGGGGGCGGCCTACATGGTACATTTGGAAGCGTTTTTACAAAGAGTCGTTAAGATCATACGCGTTTTCGATATTATCTAATTGGTCACTATTTTTATAAATGTAGAAATACAGTTTGTAGGTTTATAGAGTTAATGTTACTGTAAAATGAATATCCCGTTTTCAAGTTTACTTAGGCTTAGCGTATAATACCTGCTACGGTTTGTGTTAAAACTAATCTATACATATCTATATGTACATATATCATATAGATATATGTACATATAGATGACACATCAAAAAGTCTGTACTTGAAATATTTTTTTAAATAGCTAGTGATACTCAGAATCGACTAGAGAACACATTCCACAACTTTATAGATGTTATGCCTGTTTATCTGTTTCTCTGTGTCTTTGTTTGTCTGTTTATTTGTACGCGCATCACCTGAAAGTGGCTGAATGGACTTTAATGAAAACTTTACCAATGTATCGAGGAAATTCAATCATTCTTTTATGAGGTTTATTGACAATGACTGACGGGTTTTGACAGCTATGTGGAGGACCATCGCGCCAACGAAGTCTAGTATTAATCCATTTTTCCAATAGAGACGATTCAGTCTGTAGAGCGAAATATGGAAAAAATTGAAAAATTTACAGATGATCAGGAAGTTTTGGTGGAATAATAAATATGTTTTTAAATAACTGATAATCAATACATACATCTTTTAGCACAGAAATTAAAGAATCTGTTTACTTTAATGTGACACGAGGATAAATAAACTTTAAAGCTTGTTGTGATCTTTTTCAGGTGACTTTAGAATATCTTAACAGTCACTACCAAAATTGTGAAGCTTATAGCTTAGTCAAAATTTTAACAGGGTTCGTGTCATGCAGTTTCGTACATATGCCGCCAAACGCGTGGTCCGCACTAACAAATCTAATTTGCGCGTCCACCGGCGCGCGGGTTTTTGACAGCGTTATGAAGCACCATCGCGCCAACGAAGTTCACTCACTTAAAAACGCCCATCTGTTCCGGTCTAAAGCCACTTTTCCAATAGCGATGAGTCTGTGGAGCAAAACATGTGAAAAAACGAGGGGAAATTCACAGGTACTCGGGAAGTTTTCGTGGAATAAGGAAGATGTTTTTAACTAAAAAATAATCATTCAGAATGTGTCACAGCAGCAACAATCACTATAAACATATTTTAGCACAAAATTCAAACAAACTGGCTTATTTAATGTGACACGAAGATAAATAAACTTTAAGGATGGTTTTTAACTTTTTAGATGACTTTAGACATACATATACACGCACAAACACACACATACACACACACACACACGTGGTGTATCTTTTTTACTATTTAGGTTCTAAGATATTCTAAGATTTATTGTTAAACTTGTTGTAGGCGAGAATACTGCCAAGTTGAAGTGGGAGTGGGCTTGCCACGTGTGTAGAATGCATCCCGACAGGTGGGCCCGAATCGTTACACAGTGGGTGCCTTTGGACGGCTTTCGCCGAAGGGGAAGGCCTAGAAAGAGATGGTGGGACGATTTGGCACAATATGTAACGGATTGGCAAACTCTGGCCCTAGACAGGGATCGGTGGAGAGGTTTGGGGGAGGCCTTTGCCCAGCAGTAGGATGATGTAGGCTAACAAAAGAAAGTTAAAGTTATTTAAATCATGAATCATTAACTATATAATGTAACTTCTAAGTAGCTATTGAAGAGCAAATGTACCTATCACAGGCAAATCTTTGCTTAAAAGGTGTCTTTGGTTGTCGTTCTTTTAATTAATTTATTATTAATCATAATATATATTATAAACAGGCTTCGGGGACAGGTTCCCATCCCGTAATTTTTCGACCACATTTTCGTATCTATCCATCTCGTTCGCTTGTATGATCAAATACTATATCTATCCCAGTTGGTCGTATAGTTAGAGTCGAAACGAGGGTTATCGGCTTACAGGGTAGAATGTTAGTACCGAGCCAACTCCGTGGAAAATTAATGAGCTGACCTTATCAATTAAGGGAACAACACCTGGACCGTCGTGGGTCAACGAAAGTAGGTTTATCGGAAAATAATTAATTACTTGGCCCATATATTAGACTGAGGTCAAAAAATATCGCAAAGGAAACAGCTCTTCACTTGTTTTGCACAGCTTAATTAAATGTATTTTATTTTTATCTAAGAATGAACGCACGGATTACAAAAAAAATTACAAGACTACTTTGCAACACTTTAACTTATTATGTGACATTTTAAAGTTACACGTAAGTTCGTATATTTGACGGCGTTTATTTTTTAACAACTCGAGAGCTGCTCCCGTAATCTACCTTTTTGCCAGTCGTTAGGTTTAGGTTTAAAGAACTTTATCCTCATTAGAATATAACAATTCACTTAAAATGAGATGTAACAAATTATACATTAAATATAAATATTACTCGCCGGTACCCGCTTCAATGTGAAGCATAAGCTTCTTTTTGAAGGTATTAAAAGTTTTACAGTTGCGTATATTCAATGGTAATTCATTAAACAGCTTTGCTCCCTCATATAAAATAGTCTTACTTCCGTATTTCGTCCTCGGTGTAATTAGATTAAATGTCGTTTGTCTTGTCATCACAACCGAGTCCTAGCTAGGTACTTCCTACGCGCACACGACAAATATACCGCGGGAGCCTATGCACTTTATGACAAAAATGGGTAGCCTGAAGTAATCTCATCAGATGTCTACGCAGGCACCATGCATGCGTGATGCGGCCTCATCTGCGTGTGCGATGGAGCGAGTGACGCGCCGCGACGCACGTCAGCCCGCGCACCGCACGCCTTTCACGCATGACACTGCCTCTAGTAATACCTTGGTGACTGCGTCGTTGGTGTAGTGGCAAAGTTTCTGCCTTACATCCGAGAGGTCCTGGGTTCGAATCCCAGATCGAGACAAAATTGTTTCTGAGATTTTGTCATGAATTTCTTAATAACAACTCGGAATCGGGAAGTTGGCGGTGTTACACCCCCGTGCCTCGGAAAGCACGTTAAGCCTTTGGTCCTGCGCCTGATCTCTCTCCGGTCATGTCGGATTGCCGTCTCACCGAACTTTGAGAGTGATGGAACAGTGAGTGCATCTGTGTATTGCGCTCACACTTGTGCTCTATAATGTATCCTGTGCAGTAGGCTGATCTCTGTTGAGATTGGCCGCAGTGGTCGAAATCGGCCAGGAGGACTACTACTAATACCTTGGTTACATGTCTAATAGTGTAGGCAAGACAATGCTCTTAAACTTATTTTAAAGATCGGAAAACAATCAGGTACTAGTGGTTGTCTACGACTCTGTAAACGCAAAGTAAGTAGATATGTATCGAACACATGCTACTCATTAGGTCTCTTTAGAATGTGCACACTCTGATCTGCTATGGCCCTCACCTCATCCTGCTTTCTTCACGTCACATTATCTTAACAGATGATTGATTTAGTCATCTATCTACAATGTCCGCGGATTCCTGATTCTTCAAAAGCATTTCACCATCTGCGACATGACACTTTAATTTGACCGTGTTTTCGTTTTAATTGAATAAGCTTGATACTACGTTTTTGCCAATAAGGCATATACGAGTATGCTTTTACACGTTCGCGTTTGCATATATGCACTATGCATGCGTAATACGGCCTCATCTGCATGTGCGATGGAGCGGGTGACGCACCGCGACGCACGTCGGCCCGCGCGCCGCACGCCGTCATGTGCTCAGTGACCTGACTGACACTGCCTCTGGTAATGCCTCGGTTACATGTTAAATAGTGTAGGCGAGCAAGTCAGTGCTCTCGTTGACGCTCTAGGACCTGTTTTAGAGATCGGAAAACAGTTACTGGCCAGAAAGAGAGTGGCCGTCTACGACCGAATATGAAATCTGTAGCTGGACCACTAACATGCAATACTTGTTTAAATCCATGTGTTTGCAGTCTGATTGACTTATATCAATTTTTTTAAAGACCGGTAAGAGAAAATGTATGGCCTCTATGGCTTATGCAATCTAATTGGTGACTGGCCGTCACCTCATTGAATTTCCTTCATTTTCTCTCTTACAAGAAGACCTCACAAGTAACATGCCTTTGTACGCATGAACATGTAGTTTTTTGTATGCATGCACTTGTTCTTAGTAGCCTACCAAAAATTTGTAAATAATTGCTTACTTTCATAAGTATTTTATTACATGCAATCCTCCACACCACTATTTTTTAATTAGTACAAAATTTTCAAGGACTGATTCTACTGCTTAAACACAACAACTTGGATTGTATTGGACCAAAGTCAAAATCTCAAAAAAAGGCTTCTTCATACAAACTGGTCTCAGCAGATTGACACTTTTGTATGGGGAAGCCAATTTTTATTTTGAGATTTCGATGTTGGTCCCATAAAAAAAGTTATTGGGTATAAGCAGAAGAATCAGTCTTTAAAATGTTTGTACCAATTAAAAAAATGTGGTGTGTAGTAAGCACCAGTCAATCCGTTAGTATTTATAACCTCGCCACTGCAACCAGCGAGCAAACACAGCGGCGAGTATTCCGGCCCAGACCGGTATATTTAGCCGGGATCGATCCTGGCGCAGGACGACACGGGAATATTCCGATGATGCAGGATGCGTGGACACGTGGCATCATAGGGAAAAATTTTCAAACTAAAAAAGGTTTTTCCGAACTTACACTCACCGAATCTTTTACACTCAAATTGTGTGCGTAGGTATATACGCTACTATTGGACAGTCTCTTCTTGTATTTACTACATTGTATATTCTACACTACTTTATCAGGTATTTTTAAAGTAAATGTACAAGTATCTATGGTTTTAGAATGTAAGTTGAAAAAGATTTGTAGAATGCAGCCAGCAGTATCACTTGCAGGTTTAGCTATCTTCTCGAGTTTATAATTTCATGTAGAACCTTATCTTCATGATCATTTATTTTACCCGAAGGCAAGGCCACATGACATTGCACAAAATAGTTTTTTTTTAAGTGGGGACAACCTCACATACCTACATCGCTATTCGCTCTGATGCCTAAGTAGCCTAAGCTCTTGTTTATTAGGTTGATTTAAAAACACAGGATTTATAAGCTGTTTGCATACCGATTCCTATAAACTTTGTATCTAGTCTGTCCTCTGCTTGTTGGGGTTGATGCTTCGCATAAATAGGTACTGGACTAACGTAAGGTACTTCTTTATAGCAGCATATTGGCAACATCACCTACTGCCTCCGGAATAGTGTCGTCACACGGCGTGACTCGTCCGCGCGTCAATTAGCAAGTCAGCCGCTCCGTGACACTGAAGTATATCCGAACCGTGGCCACAGTTTATGAATTTCTTACAGTTTCGAAACTAGGCCTCTTTGTGAACATAAAACCTATGCGTCAATTGTTTATGAGAATGTGCCAAACGCGGCGCCCGAGACTCTCAATATAGCGGTTATCGCCGAAGCCTTGTGGAGACGTGCATCTCTGTGCATGTGTCAATTTGAGTATTTGTTCCTTGTTCCCTTACTATGTATATATATGTACTGTGTCACTATACCACTGCGCTATATCCGGACTGTGGGCTGGTCTACAATAGTTGGAATAGAATATACGAGTAGAAGTTTTAAAACCCGTCCCGCGTTGAAATATTTACAGCTGCCTCATTGTGCTGAGATATTTTGTTTTTTTTTAGTTATTTGTCAACGACCGCCGTTCAAAGCCAGCTAACCAAAAATCAAAATAACTACAATTAACGGCCGAGCTCAATAACCTACTAGAAGTTTAACTTGGATAGCCACTGGAGTTTCTTCGAAGCAGTTAATCTATCTGTTAACTTTGTTTCAATAACAAAAGTTAAGCTACGTTAGTCGAGGATTACTAACATAGTTAGGATAACTAACATATCCATCTAGGATATGTTAGTTATCCTTGGTTATAATATCCTTCCGAAACGTTTTGCTGTAACATCATAAAGCTGAAAAAGATGATCATTTTGCTTTAAATTTCCACTAAACGCCAGCGCAGGAACCAAAATACATCCAACTATAATCACCTGAAAAAGGTAGAGCTGGAAGTCGCAGGACTTACAATACCTACAACTCACAAATAGATCGAATCGACAGACTACGAGCGCTCGTAGTCTGTCGAAGCGACAACATCTCCTGAGGATGCCACGTGTAGCGGCGAAACGCGTCGAGTGTTTTGTTGGTGTCAGTGTTGTGATTCCAGCTGCATCTGGTGTGTCACGTTGTGAGTTGTATTGTATATATATATATGAATTGCATATGAACGTGGCGACCAAATCAAGAAATTCCGTAACGAAAAAAACCTTACACATCGTCTAACGTCGTTTCAGTTCGGCAGATTTCGGCACTGCGTTTTTGTGTACGCGCGTCTAGGCGTATGCGTGTAGTCTTGCAATAGCTTTACCGCGGCAGTCCCCCGAATGCCACACGTTTTTGAGGGATGTATAAGTCAAAATAATTAAATTTAGTGAAACTTATCCGTCTTTTATATGACTTACTTATCTCTAGTAAGCGGTTGGCCCTCCCAAAGGTAGATGAATACTGAAGATATAAAATTCGATCTATCTTACTTTATTGAAACGCAATATTGCAGTTAAAGCTACTAACGGTAGCTAATTTAACCAAAATTTGTAACATAATTTGAGTTGTTGTAGACATGTTTTATTAAAAAAAAATTGTCATAAACTACAGAACTGACAGTCTGGCAGAAAATTATTATAGCATTAAGTCCACCCTTTCTAAATTTCTTGTGCAATATAGTTTTAAATAAATAAATAAACTACACTGGTTATGCTATAATCTAAACTTATACGCAATTAGCATATTATTGTTATTTATCAATGAATTTAATACGAGTAGAACATAAGGCAATTTGACACCAAGCCATTTCCACTTATTCGTTGTAGATTCCATTGTTCTAATGCCATGTTACAAAACACATTTCATACAAATAACCATATATAACAATGTACCCGTATCTCTCAATAAATCAAGCAAGACACACCTCAGCGAAGTTTATTCCCATAGGGCTTTTCCAACCTCCTTCGCCCCATAGAGCAGTAAGATCATCGACGACAACAAGCAATGATTGTAAACATCATGCACATGTGAACGATGCGCCGCTGCGGCCGTAAAGCGAGCCCTGCCAGCCAACCTATGGCCTTTGGGAATCGAGAAGGAGTTTGTGGGGCAAGTGATAAGAGGCGGACAGGAAGAGATGGCTTATGTACCTACTGAGAGCTCAAGTAAAACCTACACTCATCAGCATCGAAAATAGTCAAATCTATGTAGTAAACATGGGAAAAACAAGCAATATGACGACCGCTTGGTGCAGTGGTCCAGAGGTCGGACTTCTAAAACCAAGGGTCGCGGGTTCGATCCCCGCATAGTACAAGCATAAGTGTGCATGAACATGTGTGTTTGTACTGGTCTGGGTGTTTTCTTAAATAATATGCATTTATTTACAAAAAAAGTAGGAATTAAAGTGTGTATGTAGTATGTTTATCCGATGTCTAGTACCCATAACACAAGCCTCGTAGCTTAATTTGGGACTAGATAATTGGTGTGATTGTTTTGAAATATTTATTTATTATTATTATTTATTATAGTAACCGATTGACAGTTAGAAGCAGTTTTGCCGTGGACATCACAGACACAAATTTTACCTATAGGATAATGCCTGATGCACTTTAGGTCAAATTGTCTGCAGTCTAAAACTTTTTCCCAGCGCCAATCAGTTTTAACAGGCTTTTATTAGCTGGGGATGTACCTATGTATGTATGTATGTAACATAATCTTTGAGCTCAATTTTCACCAACTTCCAGAAATCGGATTAATTTGAAACTTTGCTCACGTATCGATTACCGATGACAATGCAATAATTTGATAAGAGTTTTCCATTATCCCTATTACCTAAAAAAAATAGTTCAAAACTTATAAAAACACGATTGTCAAATATTTGTAAAAATATTTCTCTCGGGTGATTTGAGGGTGTCTCCCACAATCATTGATGAATACGCTGGCTCAAAGCGTTAAAAAGAACTTACAAGATTCAACGACTCTAAAGCTGTAAAAGAGAATTATTTCGCTTTAAATTTACACTTATCAAAGCCAGCGCAGGAACCCAAATACACCCAACTGTAACCACTTGAAAAAACTAGAGCTTGAAGTCGCAGGACTTAGAATACAACTCACAACGTGACACAGAAGATGCACCTGGAAACGCAACACTGACATCAACAAAACACTCGACGCGTTTCGCCACTACAAGTGGCATCCTCAAGAGATGTTGTCGCTTCGACAGACTACTAGCGACTTAATAAGTCAAGCAAAATAATTCTCTTTTTCAGCTTTAACAAGTACCTGTATGTGAGTGAAAATAATACTTGCACCAAACGAAAATTTGCATTCTGTATCTACAATGATGGTTGCCCCTTGTAGGGTTGAGCTTTGGCCAAATGTCGCCCTACCTGGATTTGGGCAAGTACCATTCTAACCAAACCCATCAAAACATGAATAGTGTCGATGATTTTTAGGAAAACTTTAGATCCCCAGGCTCTAGGTAAACTGGTTATTTGATAGGTAAATCATAATCTTAGGTTGCTGATGCGTAGGGCTGCCTCGTAAGCGATTTTTGGTCCCCGCTACAGGGATTTGAGTTGGGTTATTGTAGAATAATATTTTGCTGAGTGTTTTTGCACCACTAACTTTAATAATATTACAAACATTTATTTATAGAGACTAGACGGAATAATTGACTAGGGGCTCTAGAATGGTAAGGGTTACATTAAAATTCTAAAGTTTCTTTATATTTTAGCATTAACAATGCAAATGTGAAATTAAAATATACAATAGTGCTGAATCAAATAAGGAGCACTTAAAGAAATTCGGACCTATGAGTAAGTGTCACGGTATCTCAATTGGGAGAGCAATCGCCCGGTTTTCGAGTGGTGCGAGTTCGAGTACCACATGTGGCAGTCCATTTTTGTTTATGCAGGTTTTAGTTTTACATTCTCTCAGCAAAAATAATAAAGGTTTAATCCTCAAATATTGATTCGTCGTACCCCAAAAAAAATTTCAATCACACCAACAAAAGGTAGAAACAGTAGCACAATAGCACAAAATATTATTCAGTCTAAAAAGTATTTATTCAGATACTAAGATATTATGAATTATGCAATACCGAAAACTTACAAATATTCTGGGCCTGTATTGCTACGGCTATGTAACTAAACTAACTATATCCGACTTAGGTAACTGTTCTGGGAGTTCACTACTCCATTTCGAAATATGTTTCGTCCAATCACAATTCATCGATGACAATAAGTCGATTATTATTTGTTTGAACGATGCGTTATAGACCCTAAAGACGTTACATCGATGGTTCATTTCATCGAATGTCTTATAGCATTCGATGAAATGAACCATGGATGTGGAGTATTTCAAATTCTAATTCTTTATTTCGCACAACAAGATCCATGGGTTAGTTACAATGGAAGCTAAGAACAATGTTAGTAACAAACATTTTATGGTTGACAGCTGGGTATGTTTAAGGTGTCATGATCCTAAGAGGCACTTCCTGCGAACTAGATTCGATTTCGTTCGTCGTTTGCATGAAGTCCCTCAATATAAGCGCATGCGGATCATCTGCCACCATCCTCAAGATGCTGTTGCCACTCTCCCGCACCCGCACCCACACCAGTGACGCTATTTCAAAATGGAGTAGTGAACCCGGTTACTGGTGCACTAGAGTGAACTTTAGTAATCCAGTGGCAGAGTATGTGTCACGAAATCGATTCATCAAGACACTAGCTCGGTACAACGCGATACCAAAGGAAACTTTGACTAGATTAATGTTTGGTTCAAGTCTAGTTGTGTATGACAAGCAAGTTTACATCTATGTTCGTGAAGAACATATTATTATCTTTTGTAATAAAATAAAGATTGCAGTTTTAATAAGCGAAAATGTTATTTATTTGAGAAGACCCCATGACAGTTATACTCTTATATAGAAGAGGTGACTGGGTGACCAACACTAAGAATTAAATTAAAGTAAAATTACATTGCCATATTCTCAACATTATCAATACCATAAACTGAACAAATTCTGCTGAACAACAACAAAACAAAATAATAACAGGAAAGATAAACCGGGAAAAATGTACTCCCAATTGTTTTTTATTATCATTTTAACGGAAGCGTGTATCTCTGTATTATTCAGACATCTTCGCTAATGCAAAACAAGAGGATCTAATTAAACGAACGTCAAATAATAACACACAGAACAATTCACATAAAGAAACGAGAGGCCGAGGATTTATTTTTCAAGACAAAGCTTTACAGAATAATAACGCAGATGGGTCACTATAGTGACCATTTTAATCACCAATCAATATACGTACAAAATTCACAGTCTGAAATTAATTTCGCCGAAAGATCGCTGTTAACAATAAGTAATGCATAGTTATCGTACATGGAATACTCTTACTATACTAACCTCAGTAAACGTTGCTTTAAATAAGTTATACTATTTAAAACTTTTTAAATTCGCCATTATTTTAGACATTTTTATACCATGACATGTAGCAACACCTATAAAAAAGGATGCAATGTTTTAAGTTTTTACTGCAACTTTTAGGAGTTTTGTCGTTTTCACCACTTAATTCAGTTAGCATATCATCATATCATCGTTTATATTGAATGTCTGTGCATCAGAGGGCAATTTGGCCTATACCTAAGAAGCATCTGTCATTAGTTCAAGCTCTAGAACCTCCCTTGACCCGGTAGGCATAAACCACACACACACAGATGTCATATCTGCATTATTATTTTATATCCGGGCATTAGACGGCGCATATTGCCTTGGGCAATTTACGGGCGTCGCGGGGCGTCTTATCTGCAATATTAAAGATTTCATTAAATCATGCCGACGGCAATAAAACAGTTTGAGGCCGCAGTTACTGCTCGGGTGACCGGCGTAATGACCACACTTGACCTGGTCGTGCAAGATGTGTAGTGGTGGTCGGTTTTATGGCAGGGCACAAGAAAGTTCTTACTGTATCGTAGTTGGAGGCACAAACCTACACCTAACTATACTTACGGCTCTTGATCAAACAAAATATTCTTTGTCAGTACAAAAATATTCTAAATAAAAGTATATATAATTATCTCACAAATAAATTACACATACATATTATATCAGCGACTAATATTGAAAGTGTTTTTCATTTATTAATTTGTTTTGTATCACCCTAGGGCAGATAGTTGATCTTTGAATGTTTGTTTTTTAATTGTTTCATTTTAAATTAAGTAAAATGACATGTTTTACGCGAGTCCATAAACCAAGGGTCCAGAGCCTATCGGTCATCATTGTACTGACCATTTCGAAAATGACATTTAAGTTCCATTTGGAATTTCTTCAACCTTAGGGGTTTTGAGCAATATACACTATGGATGCACTGACCTCTATTTACACTGGACTGGCTGCTGTCACAATATTTTTGTGCTTATTTGAGTGTCGCCATTTTGGCGCTGTAGGCAGATACGAGTGTCCATGGAACTAAAATTAGTGACGTTTTACTCCCTTTTCTGTAGCGAGTTTTACAAAACACACATTTCCTCATGATTATTTAGCTTAACTTTCACTATATGATATGAAAGACCACGAAATAAAATTAAAATACTTAAAAACCTCAACGCTGTTGCAATCTTCTACGGTGGCCATTTGCAATAAACGTCAAAATTAGTTCTCGGGACACTTGCAGTGGCGCTTCAAATTAGCACACAAAATTAGCTGTCATTTGTATGGAACAGCCTGTCCAGTGTGTAGTAATAGAGGTCAGTGTATGGATGCGTTATTGAAGTTATTTTCACTGTTAATTCTCAACAAAGTGTAACTAAAATTCGAATAGGAATTCGGATATCCCCTATAGGCCCATCAGGCGTCAGACTGATACCGATAGCGTCATGTTGTCAAAAGGAATAAAAATGCAGTTTATAATGTTTTGTCCAACCACACACCTACATTTATTACGAACGACATTTCAAAGATTTCACGTGCTTTTAACCTATCTCAAAAGCTTAAGTTACATTTTCACTAAATCGAGTAGATTTCACGATTTACCCCCACGGTAACCCCTCATAATAAGGTTGAAATTCCAACTCGAACTTAAATGTCATTTTAGGAATGGTCAGTTTAATGATGACCGATGGGATCTGGACCCTTGGTTTATGGACTCGCGTAAAACGTGTCATTTTACTTAGAAACTGGGAGACCCCATCAAATCTTAATGGGTGTAGAGCAAGCTATTAATTTATCGTAAACCCGAATTGAAGTTTCCAAATTTCATGACGTGTCAGGGAATGTGTGTTTGAGTTTGATAATGAACTTGAGTCATTTGTACTTGCTTAAATACGAAATGATTTGATCGAAGCTATACTTGCATGCATGCATTAAGTATGTTTCTCAAACGTAAGGGAAAGTAAATTGCTCTCAAAATTTCTTTACATTTTAAACTTTGATGAAATGCATATGGGTTTTTCATATTCTATAGTAAATAATTATTTACTATAGAAATAAAAATACAATTGTATTTTTATTGTCTTTTGGACTTATATTGCTACCTCGTCAAGCGTCGATCTAATGTAAGTAAGTGATGCAAGAAGTTAGCTCTATGGGATCATATCCCAAGTCAGCACAAGCTGAGCCACTTCCAATTGCTTTGCTATGTGCTATGTTTGTTTCATTGAATGTTTGTTATGTAAGCACTAAAGATTTCATTATTATCATTACAATTATAAGTTATTGTAGCATATTAAATAGCAATTTGATTTGGCCATGTCATCACATGATACTTCGACATTAGCTGCCTTAAAGTCCGCTTATAATTATCCACAGAAAACGTTCTAAAGTCTAATTCAAAAATGTATTAATAATGTGAAATGTAGATATCCTTAGTTAGCCTATTGAGGTTGACTCTTATATTGAATTGACTCTTATATTCTTGCCAACATACTGCTAATTAAAAGCCTTAACAAAACAAACATATGGGACACAATATAATGTGTAGAGATAATCAATATCCCCACACAAACAGCTCATTCCCACTCACCGAGCATATAGATCATAAACTAGGAGTCTCATCAAAACAAATAAGTGTGAGTGTCGGCGGGTCACGTCGGGTACTCGCAACATTAATTAATATGGGCATGGTCCCGCGGCCCCTGCGGACGCGGCTCAAGACGGGACTCGAACCCGGCACCGAGTAATCATTATCAATGTGTCTCCAGGGGGGGACCTTACCCCGTGGACAGGGATGTCGTATCTGAGAAAAAAATAACCATAAAGAATTAAATTTTATAAGATGCGCGTCTGGCTGGATTGTTTGTTTCAGAGATCTCAGGAAGAGAGTGAATGATAAAGAACAATTGAACTTCCGAGTTGGTCACTTGGTTTTTATCTAGTCGAGGGCATTAGATAGAAAAACAACAAACTAATTTGCAGTCGCCTATTTATGAAAACGAAACAATCAACAGCGATTCAACTTCACAGTTTCAAATCGGCTGACTGGTGCGTTTTTTCATAAAATCCAGGATTATAGTTATGTGTATTTATTTGATTTAAAATCACATTAATCAAAATTATGTTAATGATAAAAAAAACGAACGATTCGTAGCTAGATCGTAACAAAAGCCACCCGTAGCCCGTAGCATTAAACCTACAAATAAAATATTGTTTCATGAGACTAACGACCAGACAAATGTAGTGCTTGTATGATCCTATCAGCAAACCCTCAGTTTTATACGTGTATCTCCTATGAAGAAAAATTGATCGTAGCCCTTTTTTCTTTTTCCCTGATTTCCTTTTTAAATAATACTCATAACTGCGAGTTTTATTGCAATCAAAAGATTTTATCACGCATCGCGTGATCGCCAGCCCTATCTCCAGCGGCGGTATGGTCCCACCTTTTCTATTTGCATTTTATAACGGCGGACCTTGTGAAGTTCGCGATTTAATTCCTTGAAAAGGGTGCGAACCGACCATTAACGTGTGTGAATTCCATGCGATAGACCAAACTTTCACATATCGTTCTGCCGGCGAAACTTTGTTTGAAATGATATGCGAATAATGTTTGATGCGGGTTTAACTCTGCCGAAAATGGTCGCTTATTTTAGGTTGGATATTACAGTTTTGTGCAAAGCGTAGTTTAGTGACTGATGAAATAACATCCATAAAAGTATTATGTACATTATACAGTTTTAACAAAACGACAACAAACCTTTTTCTGTATCGTTAGAGTTTCAATTTTAGATGTTGAAACGACAATTCTGTAAAATGAAACCAGAATACCCATTGTTGTAAACAATCAGAAAGATATTTCCCTATCACTAGCGGGCCATTACAAAAACATTCTCCAATACAATTTCAATTAACCGAACAAAATACCGTCGAGCGAATCTGATTAAAATCATACAAAAGGATACACCAGCTCTATTACGACCAATGGAGGTATTTCCAATTACTCTCAAATCCTCCCGTTTTCGTATTGCGAGAAATTTGAAGTGGCGTCTCGCTCTCTGTGGGTATTTAAATTATTTGTCGGATAGGGACAGAGTATGTTTAAGGATTTGAAGCATCTCATGAGGCTGGGTTAATTTCCATGCGCCTCGGGCGGTGTCGTGCCTTTTCCATTCATAGTCAAATTGAAAGGTAAGTCCAACTATTTGAGATGAGATGGTGCAATTTATAACGCGAGATTGTTCCCGTGAATGTGGTCTGGGAATGTGTGGCTGATGAAATTGCCGCGCCATTTTTATCGCTTCTAATATTTATCCAAGTGAAATGAATAATAAGCCTTGAAAATTGACATGTTATCACCATGATCGTTAAAGCGATATGTGATTGAAGATTACAGCTACGAATAATTGAGTAGTGTGCCGTAGTCACAGCTACGAGTTGCTACAAATATGCTACGAAAAATTAAGGATTCAGTGCTACGAGCATAAATCAGGACTGTCTTGTAACATTTTACATCGTACAGTAACGTTACGTTTTCACCGTCTATTACTATTTACGTCTATTATATTTACTTTAAATCAGCGTTCTTTGGTTTACTGATTAAGACATAATCAGCCGATAAGAATCAGCATCACTTGTCTTGGGTAAGTAAATAACACTAACTGTTGTTAATGACGTTCCATGGGTTGTTTAGTTAGACTGTGTGTTATTTGCTGTAGTCAGGAGTAGAAACACAGTGATTTTTTAAAAAGCATTGATGTTTTTTTCTTACTTCGAGGTCATGTTGAGCTCGTAGTCAAACGAAACCAAATCAGAAACCTGACTCTAGCTCATTTATTATTTTGATAATAAATAACCGACATGTTAAAGATAAAGGGTTCCCACACGGACGAAGTCGCGGGCGGCCACTAGTATGTAATTACTTTTTTTTTAAACAATTTGATCAACTAGGAGCAAATCTTACAATGCAACAGTTGACAATTCTCTTAAAAGGACCCAATCCGACGATGTCAACAAAGTCGGTGAAACGACTTTGTAACAGTGAAATCGGTATTTCTAGTGCCTGCCGCCGACACGAAGGCTGACTGATAGATTAGAAGTGCTGGAGGAATGTGACTTGGTTATTGTGACAGATTAACCAGAGGACTTAGCGTGAGATCACATTTAGCATCACTAGCTAGAGTGAACAGGCATCTTCCAGGGGAGCTCGCTCCATCGTTGACTCAGTCTTTGCCTCGTTCGGGCTTAGTCTTGGGTCAAGAGCAAACCTATCCCAAATAAAAATAAAAAAAAACATTATCAACATCACATACATTGATCTGACTCCGTGGTAAGTAGTTTAAGCACTTGTGTTACAGATATCAGAATCAATAGTGGTATTACAAATAAACTTAAATAAATACGTATAACACCTAGACATCTTCATGCACACAAATGTTTGTATAGTGCGGGGATTGAATCGCAACCTCTTGGTTAATGGTCAACCGTCTTGACCAATACACCAAAGTGTTCGTCTAAATGTCAGAGATTTGTGGTGTCATCATTTCTATCGTGTACAATCTTTTTACAAGAATCTTTGGTTATGATCTGAATCAAATAAAATGATATACCTCATCGTAATGTTAGTTTGTTCGTACCAAAATTGTCTCGTTCTTTATACAGGGTGTAAAAAAAACCTTACCGAAGACGTCAACCACGCGCTCTGTCCATCAAACCAAATCGTATGAAAAAGAAATTTTGGCTGGGAAACAACTTTTATTTTTTGACATCAAAAAAACAATTTAATTCTAGCCCGCACTGAAGTGACCGCGGGGCGTGTTGATATACGCCGCCGCGACGCGGTTCGGTTCGAGTGTGCGCAGTTCATTGCGGAGTGTGCCATTAAAAAGCTTTTTATGAAAGAACTAGTTAAAATTTGTATCATGTTTCTTTGGAAAAAAGTTAAGATGTAACGGGCAGAAGACATTTCTGTAAAAATCATAATTTTTTTTTCAAACTTTAACCATCAATACCTCAGTAACCGTTAACTTCCCAGGTATGGTGTACAGGAAAAAAATGATCGTAACAATTGGTAGAGTATGTGATATTCGGCTTCTGTTATCACATATTCTACCTAGCCTCGGTTTTTTTTGCACCCTGTTTTGGTGTATAATCCTTATCGTATCTCATGGTGTACTTTACCAAAGCTTGCCTTTCACTTGGAGTATTTTGTGAAATGTTTTGAGCTGAACTGTAGAACAATAGCTTTGTTTAACTCGAAGTAAGGCGCTTTCAAAGTGGAGTACCTACTGAGGGATCTGAAACACCGCATCAAATGAGTTAGTTAACATCAACTCGTTGACATACATTGTAGAAAATGTAAACCTTTAGTGCTATTTAGTAGAAGTACTAGTGGTTTTATGGTGCAACATGTTAGCAATTTGCTGTCAAGTGTTAGTAAGATCAATTAAAGTTAAAAGCTTTCAAAATATCAACCAAATTGAATGCGCAGTGGTTTATTATTGTTTTTCAATGTATTACATCTTAATTTTAATTGTATTCATTTGCAAAATACATAGTTAACTTAAAAATAAAATCTACATATTAACACCCTCTAGGGTATAGCGAATAATTAACAGTTAACATAGAGGTATATCGTGAGGTGCTTGTGGCGCAGTAGTTGCAGCGCTTTGGTAATGATACCAAAAGGTAACCTACGGCGCGGTCATGTTTGGGATGGGTGACCATTCTGACCATAAAAGTGACGTCTATTTACAAGCATCTCCGTGCTTCGGAAGGCACGTTAAGCTGTTGGTCTCGGTTAATATCGATAGATATTAATCGTTAAGTCTGGTCTGAGGCCCTCGGGCGGCTTAATAACATCTGACAGTAAGGGTGGTCACTTACCTTAACCACACCCCGCACTGCACCGCACTGAGCCCGCGTGGTGGAGTATGGCTCGCACCACCTCATAGTTGAGGTGAGGCCCGTGCCCAGCAGTGGGACGTATATAGGCTGATAATGATTGATGATATATATCGTGTTAAAGTTGTTTTGGGACCAAGATAACCCAAATAAATGTTTTACAAATTTCAATAAATTATGACGAGTTGTAAGTCTCGCAATACAGAGTCATGAATTCCAAAAGCAAAAATACTGAAACGAGTAGATGTTAATCATAATTACCTACGCGAGTAATTAACACAGATGACAGCTGACGAAGGTGCCTGACAGGGCTCGACCCTTATTATGTCCGTGTCTGAGGTCACCCGGATAGTTCTCTTCTAATATAATTTTTGATTAACTCAGGAGGTGGAATCCGAATTGTTGAAAGTCAAAATACGGGGTGCAGCTCCATTTTCTGATCCATAAATAATTAAGTTTCGTTAAGCACATTTTTCAATATCTAAAATAAATAGATCTAAAAATTTCTCGTTGCACTATTAATAGTTCAAGTGAAACTGAACGGTGGGTTTCCATCAATAAAAATAATATAAGTGCTAAACACCGATTTGCCCGTTTAATGTATTTTATTAATACATGTTTCAACTACGTAATACAAATAATTAAATTTAAATTATTTTTAATTGTTGAAGATCACCTTCATGCTTTCATATCCAAGAGCTGGCTAGCTGCAACCGCTATAATAGAATTGTCACGTATATTCAAAATATGATTTTGAACGTAGCTTTGTTTTGCTATGCTGTGTCAATCTGTCTACATAATTCTCCTCGTGTACTTTTCTACTAATACATTTAAATGTCCCATACGCTCGTGCCATCTATACAAATCCACATCCTTACCTGATATTGTTCATCATGTTAAAAGATTGAAAACGGCACGAGAGGTTTGGCAGAAACTAGAGAGTCTGTTCGTGTCACGTGGGCCTGCGAAAAAGGCAACTTTGATGAAAAGACTCATGTTACAGAAGATGAGTGAGGATCAGAACGTAACCGAACATCTTGATTCATTTTATGAAGCCGTCGACAAATTGGAAGAAATGGACATTGTTATTCATGATGATCTTCTAGCGATAATGTTGCTGTATAGTTTACCGGCAAGCTACGAGAACTTCAGATGTGCCATTGAATCTAGAGACGAGCTACCAAAGCCTGAACAACTTAGGGTGAAAATAATTGAAGAGTATAGTTCTAGAGGCAACGCCCAAGTTGAGAGGATAGAAGGGGCTATGTACATAAATAAACATCAGAAGAAAAAAGATGGGACTGGAGTGGAAACAAAATTTAAGTATAAATGTTTCAAATGCCATAATTTTGGACATAAGGCATCGGATTGTAAGAAAAAGAAGTCTTCTCAGACTTTTGAACGAAAGACTTCAGAATCTAATTGCGTAGAATTTGATGTGAATGTTAAACATGAAGCTTTAACCGTGTATCACGTTTCAGATAACTGTTCAGCTATTGAGGCTAAGCGTCCTCGTCAGGATTGGTTGTTTGACAGCGGTTGCAGCTCGCATATGTGTAACGACGCAAAAAGGTTTGATGAAGTATTGCCATGTAGTCAAAATTTGAAATTAGCCACTGATTCCTTAACAACCGCGCAAGGTAAGGGTACAGTTAAGATATTAGCATGCAACGATGATATTATGCGGAAAATCCAATTCGAAGATACGTTGTTAGTTCCTGATCTCCGTAATAACTTAATTTCAATTTCTAAATTGACCGAACGAGGTTGTGTAGTCACTTTCAAACGTGATGTAGCATATGCAACCAAGAATGGTGAAGTTAAGTTAACTGCTGATCGTAGAGGTAATTTATATTACTTGAGGGAGCAAGATGCTTCGGCATCTGTTGTATCAGGTAAGGATGTGGATTTGTATAGATGGCACGAGCGTATGGGACATTTAAATGCTAGAGATCTTATGAAAGTATTGAAAAAGTCGAATATAGACGTCACAAAGTCTGATATTGAGTTGCGTGATTATGATGTGTGTGCTAAGGGAAAGATGGTTTCGTTGCCTTTTGTGAGGTCACCCATGTAACGAAAAGTTAAAAATTATTTATTCTGATGTGGTAGGCCCGATGAGAGTTGAATCGAATGGCGGAAATAAATACTTTGTTACTTTTATCGACGACTGTACTCGTTGGTGTGAAGTATATATGTTAAAAAATAAAAGTGACGTGTTGTCAAAATTTAAAATTTTCAAATGTCAAGTTGAAAATTTGACAGGAAGAAAAATCAAATATTTTCATTCTGACAATGGAAAGGAATTTGTAAACAATGATTTTTCGAAGTTTTTACAATGTGAAGGAGTAAAGAGAAGGTTGACTGCGCCGTATTCGCCGCAGAGTAATGGAATTGCAGAACGGATGAACCGCACTTTACTGGAGAAGGCAAGATGTATGTTGTTATCCTCTGGTTTACCAGCAAGTTTTTGGGCGGAAGCTATTGCATCCGCGTGTTATTTGCGTAACAGATGTCCGACTAGCAGCCTGAATGGTGAAATTCCTTATGAGAAATGGTTCGACAAACCTGTAAATATTGAGTATTTTAGAACATTCGGTGCAAAAGTTCATATTTTGGAAAAAGAACCAGGGAAGGATAAGTTTGCAGCACGAAGTTCTCCCGGAATTTTTGTGGGCTACCCAGCTGAATCTAGTGGCTATAGGGTGTGGATATCTGAGAAAAGAAAAATAGTGGTTTCAAGAGACGTCAAGTTTCAGGAAGAGAAACAGACTGAAAGTGGTGTTTCAAACAAATCATCTATTGAGCTGCAATATGAACAAGATAATGTTAATAAAAGAAAGACTATCGAAGTTGAATTGTCAAGCAGACAAAATAGTTTACATCCTAGTGTTCAACATTCGAATATTCAAACAACAATTGTTGGATCCTCACATATACCTATCGAAAACGAACTAAACGCAGAAAGTACTGAAACCAGTGATAGAAGTGAGACATTGGACGAGATTATCACTTTGAAGAGAGGCCCTGGAAGACCTAGGATTGAGAGAGGACATGTTGGACGCCCTCGGAAAATCTATAATATGGTTGAAGTAAGAGAAACAGAGAATAGTGACAGTGAGTCACAGGAAGAATATGGTGACTGTGGTGATTTTGCTGGAACTATTGAGACTAATTTGAAGGAAGCCTTGGGAAGTGATGAAAAGGTCAAATGGGAGGAAGCAATTCTATCAGAAATAAGAAGTTTAGTGAAGAATGATACGTGGGAGATTGTAAAGAAACCACCTGATCGAAATGTCGTTGGATGTCGATATGTGTTAACATCGAAACTTAATGTTGATTTAACAGAAAAGAAAAAGGCCAGACTTGTCGCAAAAGGATACAGTCAACAACATGGCCTGGATTATTTCAAGACGTTCGCTCCAGTTGCGAGAATAGCAACAGTTCGGCTGTTAATTGCTTTAGCAGTTGAAATGGGCATGGACATAGATCAGATAGATATAAATACTGCTTACTTAAATGGAGATCTTGACGAGAGTATTTATATGAGAATCCCGGAGCTGCTGAAAGAAAGCTTAGAGAAATTGATAAGTTTGGATGGCAGAAAAAATGCAATAGGCAAAAGAGCTGCGAAAATGCTTGAGAATATGAAAGCAGGGGGTGACACCTGTCTTTTGAAGAAGTCTCTTTATGGTCTTAAGCAAGCTGGAAGACAGTGGAATATCAAGTTGGATATGAAACTCAAAGAAATGGGTTTAAGTCCGACAGTTAGTGAACCATGTTTGTATCATAAGCGTGACAGTAAGGGAATAGACCTTTTTGTCGTCGTTTATGTAGACGATATATTAATCGCGTCGCGCGATAGAGACACTATTAAAATGTTCAAGCAAGAACTGGCAAAGAGGTTTGAACTAAAGGACTTTGGCCAAGCTACCTTTTGTCTTGGAATTGATATCAAGAAAAATGGTAATGAATATCATTTGTCACAGGAAAGATATATAAATACCATTTTGAAAAGATTTGCCATGGAGAACTGTAATCCTGTTCAAACTCCAATGGAGATCGGAAAATTAGAGATAAGTAACAAGAAAAAGAATGAAGGGGAAAAATCATTTCCGTATAGAGAACTCATCGGAGCACTTATGTTCTTGAGCGTAGCGACTAGACCAGATATCGCGAACGCAACGGCAAAACTCGCACAATTTGCAGAGAATCCGCAGGAAACTCATTGGAGAGCTGCAAAGCGGATCCTTAGATACCTAAAGGGTACAATAACTCAAGGTTTAAGATTTAAATCGACGGGTAAATGCATTCAAGGTTATGCGGATGCAGATTGGGGTAACTGTGAATTAGATAGACGGTCTTTTACCGGCTATGTTTTCATTTTCGGTGGAGCAGTTATCTCATGGGCATCACAAAAGCAACGCATAGTTGCGACGTCGACTTGTGAGGCTGAATTTGTAAGTTTGGCGGAAGCTATGAAAGAAGCAGTATATTTAAATTGTTTACTGAAGGAGCTTAGTCTTTATAGTTTGTGTAAAGTGAACATGCATGCTGATAACTTAGCTGCTATCTGCCTAGCTGAAGATCACGGTATCTATCACGCGAAAAGTAAGCACATTGACATTAGGCATTTCTTTATTAGAGATGTGCTGCGTGAGAACAAGTTTATAACCTTAAAACATTTGGCAACAGAAAATATGTTGGCGGATATTTTCACCAAACCTTTGCCTCGTATAAGGCACCAAGTGCTAAGAGAAGGGTTGGGGTTGCACTTGCTAAAGTGACTTTTATTAAGCATGAGTTGAGGGGGTGTGTTGAAGATCACCTTCATGCTTTCATATCCAAGAGCTGGCTAGCTGCAACCGCTATAATAGAATTGTCACGTATATTCAAAATATGATTTTGAACGTAGCTTTGTTTTGCTATGCTGTGTCAATCTGTCTACATAATTCTCCTCGTGTACTTTTCTACTAATATATTTAATGTTACTAATACGCTTTATTGTGTTTACTCTGTAGCATCGTATTACCCAACATTAATAAAGCGCATTTTAAAAATGGTGATCGGTGTTGTGCTTTTAGGTATGCAGGTATTAGGCACAGCAGTAGGTAGAAATCCCATACTATTTATTGTTGCGAAAAAGCCGTTACTAGTTAACTGTTTCGAAACAAGATAACGCAGTGTTTGACTTGATTCAATGTCGTAAGTTCTAGCTAACCAAGTAGTTAGTCTGCATACTGCTCTCCTAAAACAATACAACATAATGTTCAGTCCACTTAAGAGGCAAGCTCATCGTCATTACCGTTAGGAGTAGCCTCCCCTGAAGACTGACCGGTGCTCAAACTTAATGTGGTGGCCTGGGCCTTTTCAATTAAGTAGGCCTTAGCGAGCGCTAAAGGGGTTACGAAAATAGCCATTCGGTTCTACCACTTGGAAAATCTATTGGTGTATTGTAGTTGGAAGTTGAAAAATTTGTTTACTGTAGCACCTACGCATAGATAACGGTTTCAGGATATGGCACGTGTTATAGTAAACGAGCCTAATAGGTTCGTAAGGAAAATATGACGAGGCTCACGTAAATTCTTAACGTGACGTCACACTCAGCTGTGTCGCCAGCTCTGTACTACTGCAGTTTAGTCTCGAATAAATAATCGTTACAGAACGACGCTGCGTATTATTTATCAATAGGTAAGGAAAAATTAGTTAAAATTGTGAACGTTACCCGCGTCTTCCACACCCTGTGCGAATGCCCAATCCTCCTGGAATCATTAACATTAACGGACTTCATAAGTAATTCGGACAACGTTTATTTTTAATCCCCGACAAGACACGAGTTCCGGTTTCTGTGTGATTGTATGTATATTTCTGTGGCATTTCTCCCGCGAACAGCATCGAAGACCGATTTAAGTGTTGTTTTTTTCATCCGAAAGATAATTTAATCATGGTGGTTCTTTGCTATAACTGGTCAAACTCCGGCCATCCGTTGAAGCTAACCAGCGGTTTTCCTGCTTTTAACTGGAAGGAACTAGAAGGAGGTTTTCCCTATTTACCCACAAAACTCATATAAGGTTCAAACGTTTAACTAAACCAAAATTCTGACACAACGTTGCCTTTCAACTCAAATTAAGGAATGGTAATTATTTTTCAATCAAATGGAGCCAATTTCGATTGAAAATGAACATTAATTCCGGGAACCAATTATGAGATAGCGAGCTTCGGTTGATGACCGACAAGTGATGTTTTATTGCCAATTTTCGAGAAGTCAAAATGAAAGCTGAAATGATGTGACCATTCTTATTAACATCATTCATTGATGTTTCTGAGTAAAATCGTTATAAAACGAGGTGTACTTTAGGTAATATCATATATCATGTCGTCCAAAAATGTAGCAAGCTGAAGTGGCAGTGGGCTGGCCATGTCTGTCGCAGAACCGACGAGAGGTGGAGCAGGAAGGTTCTTGAATGTAGACCACGCTTAGGTAAACGTAGTGTGGGACGCCCCCCGGCTAGATGGACAGACGACTTGAAAAAGGCAGCTGGTAGTGACTGGATGCAAAGGGCAGGAGATCGTGCGCTGTGGCGCTCCTTGGGGGAGGCTTATGTCCAGCAGTGGACTGTAACAGGCTGATATGATGATGATATATCATATCATGTCGTTCCCACCGTATCCGGTGACGGCGACTCCTGCAAATTTTCCAGGTTCAATCTTTATTGAGATGCTGTGACTGGAAAAACCAAACTTTGTCTTAAAGACTTGGTTACAAGGTGCACAGTAATACAGTTGGCTAGTTGAGTTGTATGTGTACATGTATGAGATTTTTGGCCTAGTCTTCCGTTTAGCATCAAGGAGTTCAACTCGCCTAGTCTCAAAACTATCCACACTCCTGTGAATAGTTTGTCGCTATATGTATAGGTAATACCCAGCGCACAAACGGCAAATGTCGCATCCGTAAATCGCTGTAAGCTGCGAATCGCGGCAATAGGCTGCATTTGGCTCGCCCTTACTGATCATTTTGCGATGGACGTGTTAGAAACTTAAAAATATTATCGCAAAGAGTACCTAAGGTCTTTTTCCAACCTTTAAAAACAGTTGCATTTCAAAACATCATCGACCCTTACGATGGGGCTGACATGTGTTATATCAAAAAGCCCCAAAATAAATACAGATTTAAAAAATCATATTCATAACACATTAGGTAATCTTATAACGACTACTTATGTTAGGACCTGAATAAAAAATAATACTCATAAATATACAACAACATCACATACATTGATATTACTCTGTGGTAAGTAGCTTAAGCACTTGTGTTACAGATATCAGAATCAACAGTAACTAATTAACTTAAACACATATAACACCCAGACCAGTACAAACTTTCATGTTTATGCACACAAATGTTTGTACAGTGCGGGGATCGAACCCGCGACCACTTGGTTAATAGTCAACTTCTTGTCCATTACACCAAAGTGGTCGTCAATAAAGAGATAATTTCAACGGCAAAAATAAGATCCGCAAGTACTTAGTTAACTGAAGACCTGAACAAAGGCTTCATAAGTGGGGTGTTCAGTGGAGTATCCACATCTCAGCAGCCTTTGTTGAACTGCCAACATTAGGGATGGAACACGATAGCTTACTACTTGCCGAATACGAAAGCCTTGAGTTTAAACAATGCTTCTGTTGAGACTGTGACTCACTTGGAAACTTAACGGAGTTTAATTTTGGCTTTATGTCAACAACACGGTGGAAGAAAATCGGAGAATCTTGTAACTACTTGACAGCTGAAAAAGTTTGTTCCGACAACCATCTAGGTTGTCGGAACAAACTTTTTATTCAATTGAAGAATTGTGCTATACTACGAGTAAATTAATAATAATAGTCCTCCTGGCCGATTTCGACCACGGCGGCCAATCTCAATAGAGATCAGCCAACTGCGCAGGAGATATTATAGTGCACAAGTGTGAGCGCAATACACAGGTGCACTCACTGTTCCATCACTCTCAAAGTTCGGTGAGACGGCAATCCGACATGACCGGAGAGAGATCAGGCGCAGGACCAACGGCTTAACGTGCTTTCCGAGGCACGGGGGTTTAACACCGCCAACTTCCCGACTCCGAGCTGTTTTTGAGAAATTCATGACAGAAAATCTCAGAAACAATTTTGGCTCGACCTGGGATTCGAACCCAGGACCTCTCGGGTGTAAGGCAGAAACTTTGCCACTACACCAACGAGGCAGTCAGTAAATTAAATAGAAAAAAGAAGTGGGGCGTAGTCAATGCATAATATGAGTTTTTGTTAGACTTTTATTATATAATATTTATAAATTTGCATGCTGTTTGACACGGCTAAATAGGTTTAAGCACTATTGTAAGATGACCAACAAATCAAATGTTAATCTTACCCTATTTACGCAAATAAATATTTATATTTGATCGAGTATTTTAAATTAGCCAGCGGGATATCTAAGGCATTGTCCTATGTGAGTGACGCGACGCTACAAGTGTGAAGTTACGCGACGCGACCAAGACTTCAAACGCCATGTGTCAATGTCAATTGGCTAGACGACACCACCAATCGTTGACATACTTTTTATTATCTGTCAAAACGGTCTGCCTTCATAGATTTCGTATGGTAATAAATGATTGTGACGTCACGGTCATGTGTCAGAAATCGGAATCAATTGACCGAATATTTATTGCGTTTTGTGTGTTTAAAAATTGGTTTCTACAGCTTTTTTGAAATATATTGGTTGTATTAACTTCATAGGGGCTATGTTTTTTAAACACCATGTTCTTGACAATATTTAAGATAGGTGTCATCATCCCAATTGAGTCTCGCCCCTTGTCGCGTTTGTCGCACTTGTCACGTTGCGTTGATCAGTGCTCACGTAAAACAACGGGTAATAATATTTATTATTAGATAAGTTTGCATTACGTAAATCAAACTACGAGTATATACTACCAAAGTAAGACATTTAAGTTGCATTGCAATGGAGGTCCAATACGCCTAACGTGTACGAAAGAAAAATTTATACAAATTTGCAAAAAAATTAACAACATTAGATTTTTTGCAAATGTTGCAAAACAATTATACCGTAAGGCCTGTTTTCACTTTGATTAGTGCGAGTGCAGGTGATTACTAAAGGGAGATGTCAAGTTAGTATCCAATTATTGTTAAGTAGTTCTGTTTAGAGTTAGTTAGAAGTGTGTGAGAAGATTCAGTTGTTGTGTAACTGTCGACCAACAAGTACGGACGAATATAAAGAAGTGCGTTTGCAATTTGACGAAGTTCCGAAAGAAGTATTAAACTAACTAACTTTTAAAGATGAATTAAAAATAATGGATTCGAATATGGATAAAAGTAGAACCATTCATGGCGCAAGCTACCAACTTTTGAAGGAAATGGCTGCGAAAGGTACGAAGGAATATTTCTTGGCTCTCAGGCTGACCGAAAAGTCGTTTAATTCATTTCTGAACCTTGTGGCACCCGTCATACAAAAAATCAAAGTGAGGTGAGGGGGAGCGCGCGAGACGTGGCTACTCACAGTTTACTCGCAAAAAGATAGTACACGCTTTTATCAAGTACTAGCGGACCCCGCAGACGTGGTTCTGCTCTGCTTTTTTTTAAATATTTTCTATAAGTAACATCCCCGTACTGTAAGGAATAGCATAAAAATGAATCGGCCAAATTGGTCCAGGCGTTCTTGAGTTATGCGCTTACCATCACATTTTGCAAATCATTTTTATATTATAAGACTAGCTGTGCCCGCGACTTCGTCCGCGTGGAATATTTATTTTGGGCATCATTTTCTTTTTGCAAATTTATTTTTTTGGTTGTTATTTTAACAATTTATTTTTTAAGTTAATTAGCTTAAAGTACTTCTCCGTTAATTATTTTTCTAGTTTTATTTTCTTGTGTCAGAAGAACATATCAGTTTTGTCCGCAACGCGTTTGTAGGTCTGATCTTAACAACGCGACATATGTGTGAAAAGCAGTCTTGACGTTAATTAATTCCTATTTGTTCAAATGTTTGCCTCTGTGATTTATTAATTGTAACGGTGAAAGATAGCATAAAAGGAAATAGAATTCTTTTAAAATTAAAAGGTAAATAATTTGGAATCATTGAGGTGCGAGGTATAAGCACTGTTTGACCAACTGCTAAACCAGTCTAAACTATTGCTACCATCACGTTACATATTGCGAAGAAATTAAATTTGAAGTCGGATCCCGGTGGTTTAAGATTTCTAAGTGAAATTATTGGTGCACCTATTTTTAACTTGAGGGAATAATGGGGGAAGGCCACTTGTTTTCAAATAATTATTTTTTAATTTCGTCTACGCTACAGTTTCTCACTCCCAATATTGCACTTTGACACATCCATTGATGATCTTTTTTTTCTATTTTGCTTATTTCAGGGTGAACTCTCGATATAAAGTCCTTAATGTTACTCACTCTTAATCCTTAATCTCGTTCAATTGCAATTTTATTTTCAAAGTGAAGTACTTTCCCGTCTCCTATTAAAAGTAACTTTGAAGGAAAAGTTATACAACCTCCCTACGACTGCCTCGTTGGTGTAGTGGCAAAGTTTCTGCCTAACATCCAAGAGATCCTGGGTTCGAATCCCAGGT
Organism: Pyrausta despicata; assembly: GCA_963921415.1. Lineage (NCBI taxonomy): Eukaryota > Metazoa > Arthropoda > Insecta > Lepidoptera > Crambidae > Pyrausta > Pyrausta despicata. The sequence goes on from OY992851.1 coordinate 1,696,830, forward strand.
CGAGCCAAAATTGTTTCTGAGATTTTCTGTCATGAATCTCTCAAAAACAGCTCGGAGTCGAGAAGTTGGCGGTGTTACACCCCCGTGCCTCGGTTCGCACGTTAAGCCGTTGGTCATGCGTCTGATCTCTCTCCGGTCAGGAACATGGAACAGTGCAGTTTGAGATTGCACTTGTGTATTGTGCTCACACTTGTGCCTATCTCCTGCGTAGTTGGCTGATTTCTGTTGAGATTGGCCGCCGTGGTATATAATCGGCCTGGAGGATTATTTCTACCTCCCCCCAAATGTGCTCTCATATTTGTTGTTAATTTTAAGATGTTTACAAACTTCCATATTGGGGTATTTTTAAGGCAAGACTTTACAATGTCTGCCCTTGTTCCCCTTACTATTACTGGTACAGTTTTTCGAAAGTCCCCCGCAAACATAACAGTAATTTTATGATGATGATTTTATCACAGCTTCTTATATCTCTAAGAGTCCTATCTAGACCCTCTACATGAGCTCTATGGATCATGGAACATTCGTCCCAGATTATGAAACGCGGTCACCTGGTCATTCATCCACTGCTGGACATAGGCCTTCCCCAAGGACCGCCACAGCGCCCGATCTCCCGCTCTTTGCATCCAGTCACTACCATGTAAGGTTGGGTGCTCGGGAGATGAAATAATAGAGTCCAATGCGTGTACAATACTGGTTTATTAATAAAGAAACAATCCAATATATAGTGTAAGTAGATCTCTCATACGTCATACTCTACACCTTCCCCGAAAGGAAAAAATAAAATAATGTCAGTTTATTTTATTTTACATAACAGTAGATTTGATAGTATTACAGTTGGTTTGTAAACAAATGTTATATGATATTACATGTTATCCAATAAGTACCAGTATCCAGTATAAACATTATTTTTAGTAGGTACATTATTATTTCACTATATCGTATTAAAATTAAGTCTTATACAATTTGGTTCTATTTTTATGTACAATATCCAATTTACCATTTTTCATAATTTCAACATTCGGTGATATATCTCTAATAACAATATAAGGGCCTAAGTAAATGCTGTCGAGCTTATTGCCGGTTTCATTTTTCACGAGTATCATATCGTTTGGCTTATAAGTAACAGGGTTCAACACTTGATCGTACTTAGATTTCCTATTTAATTTACTTTTAACTAAATTATTGTATGCTTCCTTTTGAGAAGTCTGGATTCTATACCGTAACTCAGCGGGGTATGAATCATAATTGTATAGCGGGTCAACTGTTTGATTACATAAGTTACTAGGCAAAATACACCTTTTACCATAAACTAATTCGAACGGTGTAAATTGAGTTTCGGAATGCACCGAGGTGTTAAAAGAAAAACACAAATAGGTTAACCACTTACTCCAAGCATCTGGGTGATTATCTGTCTGGATCCTCAGATAAGCGCCTAAATGCTTGTGGGAATTTTCCAATGCTCCGATGCTTTGATGGTGGTAAGCTGTGGAGTTTAATTGGTCTATATGCAATAACTTACATACCTCTTGGAATGTTGAGGATAGGAATTCGGTTCCCCGGTCTGTGGCTACTTCCTGGGGCACGCCGTATCTAAGTATAAAATTATTTACAAAACATTGTGCTATTTCTAAAGAACTTTTAGTAACTAAGGGATAAGCTTCGACGTACTTACTAAGTTCACATTGTATCGTGAGTATATAACTATAATTATTTATATCCCTATCTAAAGGTCCTACCGTATCTAAAAATATTTTCTGGAACGCAGAACCTGTGGTTGTCGTGACTGACATGGGTTCTTTCGTGTGAACAGAATGCTTTTGTTTTTGGCATTTTTCACAATTTTTTATAAAGTTTTTAACGTCGGTATCTAAACCGGGCCAAAAATAATATCTTTTAATAGTTTTGGCCATTCGTCTAATGCCCGCGTGGCCACTCGTGGGCAAGAGATGAAAATCATTGAGTATAACTTTACGATCGTCTATATTATCTATTCTCTTAATATCTTTCAATACACATAGTCGAGGACCGGTCCATGTTTTATCACTTTTTATTTCACTAGCTAGCTTTTTCACAAAAATATCATTATTATTATTCATTACGAAATATATTTCGTCGACGTTCATTGATTTACAAAAATCTCCGAGCTCTCTCGCAAATGCGCCTGGCGTCAGTTGCGATCGAGAAGCTGGATTAATAAATATAGTATTTTTAGATAACACATAACTAAAAGTTTTAGTTTCTTTCGATATTTCTTTATTCTCTCGTAATTTCTTCAGGTCAGTTTCAGTTATAAATCGTAATTCCATGGACTCTTTCGGTTTAATATGAGTATCTACGACCATCGGTTGATCAGGCCGAGAGTCAGAAGGTACCATATTTACCGGAAGATTCGTGTCTAGTTGTCGTGTCTGTTTTCTAGTCATGACATTCACAATATGCTCATTCATCTCTTTCAAATCATTCAAACTTATAACCATTCGTGACAATGCATCTGCAGCTGCGTTGTCAGAACCTTTCACATACTCTACGTCAAAGTCGTATTCCTCTAAAATTAGGCGGAACTTTAGTAATCTACTCGCTGGGTCCTTCATATTAAATAAATAAATCAGAGGCTTGTGGTCAGTCCGAATTTTAAACGTTCGTCCATACAAATACGGTCTAAAGTGTTTTACAGCCCACACAATAGCGAGCAATTCTTTTTCGATCGTGGGATATCGTTTCTCTGCCTTATTTAGGCTTCGGCTAGCGTAAGCTACGGGCTTGCCATCTTTGTTGGATAAGACCGCACCGATCGCATATCCAGATGCGTCAGTTTGAACTACAAAAGTGTTTTGGTCTGAAAAATCTGGGTACTGAAGTACAGGTGGTGATATAAGACTGTCCTTTATTTTTGACATAGTTGATCCCATTCGTAAGGTACATTTTTGCGACATAAATTATTGAGGGGGTGAGCCTTTTCGGCGAAATTGGGGATAAACTTTCGATAATAGTTAGCGAAGGCCACAAAGCGTTTCACTTCATCGACATTATTTGGAATTGGATAATTTTCTAAAACTTTAGATTTTTCAGGATCGGGTAATACTCCGTTTCCCGAAACGATATGGCCTAAATAAAGTAATTCTTTCTTTAGGAAGTCGCATTTTTCAGGGTTAAGTTTCAAGTTACATTTTCTTAAACGAGAAAACACGTCTAAAAGGTTTTTATTATGAGAATATAAATTTTTCCCAAAAACTATTAAGTCGTCTAAATAAATTAAACATTTTTCTTGAGTTAGACCGGACATAGCTATATTCATCATCCTGGAAAATGCGCTCGGACTTGTTTTGAGACCCATAGGCATTCTGGTCATTTGATATTGTCCTGAATTAAATGCTGTGTATTTTCTACTATTGGGGTCTAAATTGACTTGATAAAAACCTGAATACAAATCGAGGTGACTGAAGTATACTGAACCAGATAAAGAATCGATAATCTCAGTTATATTAGGTAGTGGATATTTTTCGTTTTGAATGGCATTATTTAATTTTCTATAATCCACAACTAATCTCCACTTTTTCTCAGAGTTATTATCCGATTTTTTAGGAACGAGTAAAATTGGACTTGACCACTCGCTTTTAGATGGTTCAATTATACCCTCTCTTAACATTTTATCTAATTGCTTTTGAATCTCTCCTTTTTGTGAGTAGGGAAGCCTATATGGTTTAATATAGACAGGTTCCGAGTAAGGTTTTAAGTTAATTGTTTGCTCAAAGACACTTGTAGTCGTTAATTTGTCGCCTGATAAATAAAAGATATCGGGAAATTTAGCACACAAATTCTCAATAGATATCTGTCCCTCTTCGTTTAGATGTTTTAACTGTAATAACGAAAATATTTTCTTAACTCTATCTGAATCTATATTGTTTTTACTAAATGCACATATGTCATAATCACTCAACTTGTGCAAGGTTGGAACAATATTACTTAAGGCGACGTCCTTTTCAGTCGTATTTAATATTTGTACCGGAATTTTTCCATTGATAGGAGTAACGATGGAACTTGCCAAAAACACACCTTCGCATAATTCTTTAGTGCAAACTACCATATCTTCTGATAATGAAGTTGGTATGTAGTGAATTGACTCTGAACGTGATGGTATAATAAAACTGTTATGATTACTATAAATAGGTAAGCAAATCCGGTTATTATTTGCATTTCGTAATGACAAAGTATTTGATTCGTAACATATCTGCGCCGAGAACGTTCTAAAAAAGTCATCACCCAAGATACCGTTTGCCGTACAAGGTAATGAATCGAAAACATAGAACTTATGATTCAGGGACGTGTCATTATACACTCCCAATTTAAGGTACACGTGTCCGATTGTTTCAATACTACCACCTATTCCATTTATAATAATCCTCTCCTTAATTATTCGCGCCGTATTTGGAACATGCGCTCTCTTTATGGCCGAGATCGATGCACCGGTATCAAGTAAAAATAATAATGAGTTACTTGTACTTTCTAAGCTAAATTGTACTAGAAGTGATTTATTATTACAAGATAAAATTGAATGAGTCAATTTTATCTTGTAATAATAAATCACTTCTAAATTCACGAAAAAACTTGTTTTCGGGTTCTTGTTTTTCTGGAACAGGGTTAGAGGTCTTTGTTAAAAGTTGCAAGTTTTCGTTGCGCGAGGGATACGAAACATAGCCGCGATTATGATAATAATTGGACCTACCTCTGTTAAGGTTTCGCTGCCCCGGGTTTCCTCTTCGATAGTTGTTTTGACGGCGTCCACGATCAGTGGACCGGAACGCGCCAGGGCCTTCATAGCCGCCACGGCCACGGCCTTGCTGCTGGAAGAACTTACCTCCTCTGCCGTGAAAACTGCGATTCCTGTAGGAATAGCCTCTCCTGAAATTGTTTTTGTTATTAGAGCGGATCATGGTCATCATATCGTTAGAAGATGACGGTACTGAAAGCTCTTCATCCACCGCTGCTTGTATAGCATCAGTTAAATTTTCAAAATTGCGAGCGGCGATGATGGTGCTTAACCTTCGATTACGCAATCCATCGGCAAAGCGTTTTATCGCCTGCTTCTCGTTAATAGGCTTAACGACTGAAAATTTTGAATTGTCACCGTCGGCTTGCGCAATCGTGAGGTCAATAAATAATTCTGACAGTTGTTTACCAAAATCATTCACTGACATATCATTTTGTCTAGCTCGTTGCATTTGATTTTGAATTGAAACTGCGGATTTTTTAGGCAATAATACCCGTTTTAAATCATTAATTAAAGAATCTACATTAGAATAATCAGATGACAGCCTTAATTTAGCTGACTGAGAAAGTCTATTTTTAAGAACAAATGAAATCAATTTGGGCTTGGATGCTGTATCAAGGACGGAATTATAGTATTCTATACCGTCTATGAGCTGCTTCGTAACCGACACACTATCGTCTAAAACTGGCAATAAACTCAACGCGACCTTAAGGTCAAACGACTCCATTTTGGATGAATAACTTGTGTCACTAACAACAGGAGAATAGGTCAAATTCACAATTTCCTTATACAACTTATTAAACTTAGTACACAATGCCTCTATTAAATCATTTTCTTCAACATCTTTTAATGGTCGTACTCGACTTATTTCATCTAGGAACAAATTATATTGATCTCGTATTACGTTTGCCTCCTCAAGTTTCCTTACTAAAATACTACCTTCGCGTCTACTAGGGCCTATTTTGATTAGATAAGTCCTTATTTTATGTAATTCCTCATATAATTGTTCCACATACTTAGCCATAACATGTCCTAAAAATCATTGAAAATAACTTCGCCTTAATAACATAGTTAAATTACATACCTTTTTGGGATTGAATATCATAGGATAATACTTATCGGATCACTAAAACATAATTATTTTAAAGTCTCTAATAGTGTTCATTTAAACAACACGGGTTAAACGTAAAAGTTATTTTTATCGCGTACTTTCACTTATGCAATTAAAGTTGACGTTTAAGATTAACTTTATTTTGATAACACTCGCGCACTTCACTGGACACAACACATGGGTAGGGGGGACTAAACAGGGGGCTGCTCGGATGATTCGATCTTCTTAAGTCTGAAGGCGTTGGCTCGTGCTCTTCTCTCTATTCTCTTGTTCAGGCATCTGTTTGCATATCTGATGACGAGGACAATGAGCACCACAACCACGATGATAATAATCACGTACATGTACCAGGAAATCTGTCCTATGTGTTCCACGATTTTGCCGTTATTTCTTTGGGACTCATTGTGTTTCTCAATTTGCGCCAATATTTCTTGAGGGTTGTTGGGCTTGCTGTATGATTTCCCCATAATTACTGGTTTTTTCACTCAATACTTTTAAAGACGATTTACTGCGTGACTATCGAATATGTAACGCAAGCCGCTGTGTCGCAGAGCCGTCCACAATCCGAACAAGGCAGGGTCGCCATGTAAGGTTGGGTGCTCGGGAGATGAAATAATAGAGTCCAATGCGTGTACAATACTGGTTTATTAATAAAGAAACAATCCAATATATAGTGTAAGTAGATCTCTCATACGTCATACTCTACAACCAGCTGCCTTCTTCAGGTCGTCTGTCCATCTAGCCGGGGGGCGTCCCACACTACGTTAACCTAAGAGTGCTCTCCATTCAAGAACCTTCCTGCTCCACCTCTCGTCGGTTCTGCGACAGACATGGCCAGCGCACTGCCACTTTAGCTTGCTACATTTTTGGACAACATATGTTACCTTAGTCTTATGTCGTATGACCTCGTTCCGGATCTTATCCCTTAATGAGATCCCCAACCTAGACCATTCCATAGCACGCTGAGTGACGTGTAGTCGGTGAGCCAGCTTGACTATCATGTTCCACGTTTCGGCTCCGTGGGTTAACTCGTAGAGCTAAACCCTCCTCTCCGCGTCGCTCGCAGTAACGCCTCTCTTCCTTGCAGCGTCATGTTTTGCATATCATGCGGCGCGGGTGAATTTTATATTGGTGTTATTTTAAAATTGTTATATCTTCTAAGATATTCATTGAAATTATGTGATGTCAAATACAATTTTATTCACAATTAAATACTCTTAATCATCAACACATTTATTTGGATAAAGATTATTATTATTACGTTGATACAACTCTTAAGAAATAATGCATTAATTTTGGCCAAATTTGATTACCACAAAAACGGTTCTAGTGATTTGATCTTAAAAGATAGACATATACTGTCGCAGACATTTTTTTAGATCATTCTAAGAGGAATAATTATTTCATACAAATATTTTTGGTATCTTGAACCGTTTTCGCAGCGTTCGCAACGGAAGCCCTCAAGGATGAAAATTTTCCCCGTTTTTTCCACATTTTCCATGATTTCTTCGCTCCTAATAGTTGCAGCGTGATGTTATATAGCCTATAGCCTTTCTCGATAAATGGTCTATTCAACACAAAAATATTTTTTTCAATTTGAACCAGCAGTTCATGAGATTAGCGCGTTAAAACAAACAAACAAAAAAACAAACTCTTCAGCTTTATAATATTAGTGTAGATAATCAACAACACATTTATTTGGATAAAGATTAATATTATTACGTTGATACAACTCTTAACAAATAATGCATTAATTTTGGCCAAATTTGATTACCACAAAAACGGTTCTAGTGACTTGATCTTAAAAGATAGACATATACTGTCGCAGACATTTTTTTAGATCATTTTAAAAGGAATAATTCTTTCATACAAATACTTTTGGTATCTTGAACCGTTTTCGCAGCGTTTGCAACGGAAGCCCTCAAGGATGAATAATCTTCCCCGTTTTTTCCACATTTTCCATGATTTCTTCGCTCCTAGTAGTTGCAGCGTGATGTTATATAGCCTTTAGCCTTCCTCGATAAATGGTCTATTCAACACAAAAAGAATTTTTCAATTCGAACCAGCAGTTCCTGAGATTAGCGCGTTCAAACAAACAAACAAACTCTTCCGCTTTATAATATTAGTGTAGATATAAGCGTGTCCTATTTTTTTGCGCTTCTTAAAGTGTTAGAAGCTACAAAAGGCATCTTAATAAGCAGACACAGGTTTTTTTTTATCTTAGCATCCCTGGCTCTTGTTTTCCTCCTCACTGTCTCGATAACCCTTAACAAAAACAATACTCCAAAAAAAAATATTATATCAGAATCTAGCCTTTCTTACTTCGCCTCGGCCAGATTGGGAAAATAAATTCAAATTCTTTGATTAGTTATCGAGCTAGCCGATACTTGAACAATTTGGAACCTTACCGTTAAACAATTGACGAACATCAACTTATTCAAGTATAGGCTTTGTAGACGATCTTAAATGCACGATATTTTACCAGTGAGGTTGCTTCATTACATCATCGTAACCTGGTATCCTCAAAACGTCCGGAACTGACAATTTCTCAGACAAATTGTCATGATCACGAATAGTAAGTAACGAACACGCTAAGTATTTGTTGAAGTATTAAAGTTAAATATAAAAAGTATTGTCAATCTAGACAAGCAAAGCTCTAGACGCCGACTCCGATCCGGCTAACGGAATCATTTTCTCTCTTTCCGAATATTTGCCCCTCCCCCTTTCCCCTTTCCTGATGAGATTGATGAATTCCCGTCCTAAACAAACAGAAACAAAAACAAAAACGTGTGTACAAATAGGAAAAACGACGGCCAAGCACGAAACGATGCTGCAGAAGATTCCATATGTTGTTTAAACATTTATCGATGACGAAAACAAGAGGTGTCGAAAATCTCAAACCTATTGATAAAAGACAGAATTAGTCTACACATCGCTTTTCTTTATATTATAGGTACATTACTTTCAGTATAGTGTTAGAATTTACGTACTTTACTCATACTCCAACGTGTAAAATATATGTATATCTACATCACAAATTGTGGATTGTTAATTTTCAAAGACATTTTTCTATAAAATTTTGCTCCAAAAGTATTGAATGCTACCACATAAGAACAATACCAACAATATATATTTTAATTATCAAGTGCTAAAGTCAAAACAATATTATTTACTCGACAAACTGTCCAATCGTTTAATTGATTAAGTTTTAAAGTGACGGAACCCTAAAAAATCGTAAGCAAAGAGGAACAAAGGCTCACCTGAGCGGCTCGGGGTTTATTACATTCCCTCCTCAAAGGCTTTGCAAGAGTTCCGTGGCGAAGGGCCGGAGTAATGATAAAGCCATGATTATCAATTTCAGGCTGAGTTGCCATGTTACACACACGTGTTTTATACAAAAATCGGCAGCGCTAGCCTCAATAATACTCCTGAAAATCACCTGTATGCAACTCTACTGTAACCTACTGTGGTTTTGACCAAACAGGTAATTTACACGAGTTGAACTAGACGTTAGAAAGTTGGTGTCGGTACAGATGGTGTCGGTACACTTATTCTTGAAAAAAAACTTGTGTGCCTACTTAATGAAGTAAAGAGTAAATACAACTCGGTCAACTACCTCTAGGTATCCAAAAAGTTAATGATACAAGTACGTACTACAAGTCTCGTGTATTTCACGATGGTTATCACGGTGTCTTTGACCTTGTTTTGAGTTTGAGCGCGAGTTTTAGCCTCATATCACATTTCGTCAGTTCAACGGCTGCCACCCGAACTCTGCTATCGGTGGGGTTCATCAATCGGTACATACACTATCGGGATGATTCAAGTATTTTACATCAATGGAATATGAAATTGCTCGAATCAAAAATCGAAAGCTGGTTTAAATATAAGTACGAAAGTGTAAACACTGTATTCTCGCTAGCTGACATAAGATTTTTTTCTTTATTTAGGATAGCAAACAACTACGTACTTTATCGTGGTACAATTATTTAAGCTTGTGTTATCTCTATATATATAAAATTATCGTGTCACAATGTTCGTCCCCGTACTCCTCTGCAACGGCTTGACTGATTCTTATGAAATTTTGTGAGCATGAGTAGGTCTCAGAATCAGCCGACATCTATTTTTCATATCCCTTAGTGATAAGGGTTGTCCATTGTGGACTGATTTTTATGGCAAAACAACGTTTGCCGAGTCATCTAGTACTTATTAATATGCAGTCAACATACTATCCTCATATTAACATATACAAATTAAAAATAACTAATCGGACGCATGCGAATAACAGCCAACAAAAGTGGTAAGGTAACATGTCTTATTTGAACATGTAAACAGTATTGATTTAAACGGTTGCAAGCAGATTTGCTTTTGTTTTTATTAATGAGAGTTTTATAGGCTACCGACTTAATTTGCTGATCACAGATCTGTTGTACGTCCGTCCTAACCTAAGAGATGTACGAAAATAACTACCATTCTTGGTAACTAACTAGAACATTACCTCTTTCTACAAGTGGTATGAAAATACATATATTCTTGCCGCAGCTCGCAAGAGATTTCGATTTGTGGATGCTAGAACTTTATGACTTACAAGAATAGCTGGGAGTGAACGTTTAATGTACCCTGAAGAAAGGGGACAATGGAAGAAAGACAAACAAGGGTTTTACTTTGACATTAATATTATTATACAATACAAGAGTATGATAATATGAAAAACAAAATTAAAAAGGAGTAATTATTGCGTTCAAAATCAATCGAAATTCTTAAAAAATATCAGTTCAATAAAAATAATTGTTTTTTGTTTCCGCAGCTTGAATGATGTAATTAAAAATACCGTGCCATGTCATAGCTCAATTATCCATGCGATCTGGGAATCCCGCTTGCTTACAAAAATGGTTTGGAAAATTACGAGTATCACTCCGGAGTGATAAGTAAGTAGGTATATTTGTTCATTTTAATAAAACCCACATTACTTTCATCTCGTATAAGGCAGCAGGAGCTATTGATCGTTGTGAATCAAAATCGGATCAGCAATATCGACGGAAAAACTGATGGATGGACAGACTTTGGGGTGCTAGGTATAGTAGTAGTATGTGAAAATCATCCTATTATTGGCAACTATAATAAAAGAAGTATGAAAACGTCATAAAGTGCAACCCACGCTTTTTACTCTACTGTATAAAAAAATAAATACTGTATAAAATTACGTGTACTCAGAAATTATTTTCTCTTTTTTAGTTAGCAATAAAAGTGTTATTCTTAGTTTTTTAAACTATTATTTCTCGTTTGGACGTCTACTAAGGCGCACGGGTGTGTCTTCATAAAAATAGTGACCAAAAGGGCTGCCGCCTAATTTACGCTTCGTAATCAGCGAGCGACATTCTTCGGTCGCGTTACGTCGTCGGAGCTCGTAAAACAAATCGCATTAGCAAAGGGTTGGGCAACAACGCTGTAGCGTTTGACGCGCCACTGTTGTGACGTTGCGTGCGGCTCAAGCGACAGACGCTGGCGATATAAGTTCAGCTTGCAACAAACCGCGTTAGCCAAGGGTCGCGTGCGGCTCAAGCGACAGACGTTGGCGACATAGCGCTAACCTGCAACAAATTGCATTAGCAAAGGTTTGGGCAACAACGCTGAGGCGTTTGACGCGCCACTATTGCGATGTCGCGTGCGGCTTTAGCGACAGACGCTGGCGACATAGCGCTAGCCTGCAAGAAATCGCATAAGCAAAAGTTTGGGCAAGAACGCTGAGGCGTTTGACGCGCCACTGTTGCCATGTCGCGTGCGGCTCAAGCGACAGACGCTGGCGACATAGCGCTAGCCTGCAACAAATTACATAAACAAAGGGTTAGGCAACAACGCTGTGGCGTTTGACGCGCCACTGTTGCCATGTCGCGTGCGGCTCAAGCGACAGACGCTAGCGACATAGGACTAGCCTGCAACAAATCGCATTAGCAAAGGGTTGGGCAACAACGCTGAGGCGTTTGACGCTCTACTGTTGCGACGTCACGTACGGCTCAAGCGACAGACGCTGGCGACATAGGACTAGCCTGCAACAAATCGCATTAGCAAAGGGTTGGGCCACAACGCTGTAGTGTTTGACGCACTACTGTTGCAATGTCGCGTGCTGCTCAAGCGACAGACGCTGGCGACATTAGTCCAGCTCGCAACAAACCGCATTAGCAAAGGGTTGGGCAACAACGCTGTGGCGTTTGACGCGCCACTGTTGCGATGTCGCGTGCGGCGCAAGAGACAGACGTTGGCGACATAGCTCTAGCCTGCAAAAAAAGCGCATTAGCAAAGGGTTGGGCAACAACGCTGAGGCGTTTGACGCTCCACTGTTGTGATGTCGCGTGCTGCTCAAGCGACAGACACTGGCGACATACCTCTAGCCTGCAACAAATCACAAATCGCATTAGCAAGAGGTTGGGCAACAACGCTGAGGCGTTTGACGCGCCACTGTTGCGACGTCGCGTGCTGCTCAAGCGACAGACACTGGCGACATACCTCTAGCCTGCAACAAATCACAAATCGCATTAGCAAGAGGTTGGGCAACAACGCTGAGGCGTTTGACGCGCCACTGTTGCGACGTCGCGTATGGCTCTAGCCACAGCGACAGACGCTGGCGACAAAGCTCTAGCCTGCAACAAACTGCATTAGCAAAGGTTTGGGCAACAACGCTGTAGTGTTTGACGCACCACTGTTGCAATGTCGCGTGCTGCTCAAGCGACAGACGCTGGCGACATAGCTCTAGCCTGAAACAAATCGCAATAGCAAAGGGTTGGGCAACAACGCTGAGGCATTTGACGCGCCACTGTGCTGCATGCGGCACATGGAAAGACGCCGGCGACATAAGTCCAGCTCGCAACATTGGGCAACAAACCCGTGACCCGCTACAACTATCGCCAATTTCCCTAAACCTGTGGCACGCACTAAGTGGTCGCCCGTAAACGTTTTACGACGAGCCGCGAGCGGTCGAGATTAAAATCATGCATTATTTTATTCGTCATTATTCCGAACTGCAGGAGAGCACAATGACTGTCGCAATTTTGACACCCGTTTATGGCCGATAAAAGCGCCCTCGATAAGTCTCCGTCGGCCTAATGTATGGAATCTTTATACCGTGATTGTAGTGGCAAAAAGACTGCTTTATCCATTAACTGTGCTCAAAAATGCCATAAAACGTCTTAGGTGCATAGAATAACTAAATATGCGAAAGAGGTGACAAACTATACAGTATGAAAATTACAAAAATTCCGACTTACCACTTTTAAAATAAGGCTTTTAAAATTAGGCTATAGCGCAGTTTTAAAGGTATATATATAGGTTTATTTTTTATTTTTTTTACAGTTGAAGATTCCATTATTTTCTGATCATTCAATTTTTTTCGATATTAATGCTTTTACGAGTATTGTATTTTGTATAAATGTTAGGGAGGAGATTATTTTGCTTATAAAACAACAATTAATAAACATTGTAATGCAAACAATGTTTGGAAAAATCATCCAAAAGATGAAGTTGTAAAGCCGGCCAATATAAAATCGAAAAATTCAGGAAAATAGTTTATAACTTAAAAACTACAAAAATTCGCGAAACATACATGGGGGTTTAATCGATATGTATAGTAACACCTCGTACCACGTGACAACTTAAAAGAAACGCCTTGTATATGACATTTATAAATAAATAAATATACAACAACATCACATACATTGATCTGATTCCGTGGTAAGTAGCTTAAGCACTTGTGTTACAGATATCAGAACCAACAGTGGTATTACAAATAAACCTAAATAAATACATATAACACCCAGACCAATACAAACAGACATGTTCACGCACACAAATGTTTATACAGTGCGGGGATCGAACCCGCGACCTCTTGGTTAATAGTCAAATTCTGACCATTACACCAAAGTGGTCGTCAAACATTCATTCAGTCAAACTTCAACATTGCCTTCTTGGATTATGAAACTTTCTGCTGACGAAATAATTTTCAAATTTGCTTTTTTCGGGGAGATTAGCTATTCCGATAATATAAAATGACAACGCATGCTACCGTCGAAAAGATTATTTTGTAGTTTTTCAAGAAAACTAAATTCGGAGTTGATTATTGCAATGCCTAAATAGGCAACAAAAATCAGTACTTATAATGTGATCTTGTTTCTAAAGAAAATACCTTTCATAAAATAAATGGTAGGTGGTTCCTTTGTGGGAAAATGGTTCAGACAGAAAGCAATCGAGGCAATAATAAGGAAGATATGAAAAAGGCCAGTGAGCAGGAATATAATTTTCTTCTTACGTGACTGGACGCGCCTTGTACTCCCGAGGGAGCATCGCTACAAATTACTTTTATAAGTAATGATTAATACGATAAAATTGTACTTTATCGTTAATATTAAAATAATATACGAGTATTATATATTTTGTATGTATATGAATTTGGACAAAACAAAGGTAATGTTCAACGATCATGTCATCCCAGAACCAATTTCCGTCGAGGGCACTACGCTCGAGGTTGTCCAAGAGTACCTTGGGCAAGTACTACAGCTCGGTAGCTTCGAGCGAGAAATCGCCAGAAGAGTGCAGCTTGGCTGGGCAGCATTTGGGAAATTGCGTCATATCTTCACGTCGACCCTGCCGCAGTGCCTAAAAAGCCGGGTGTTTAACCAATGCGTCTTACCAGTCTTAACCTACTGAGCCGAAACGTGGAACATGACTGTCAAGCTGGCTCACCGACTACACGTCACTCAGCGTGCTATGGAAAGGTCTATGTTGGGGATCTCATTAAGGAATAAGATCCGGAACGAGGTCATACGACATAAGACTAAGGTAACTGAAGTTGTCCAAAAATGTAGCAAGCTGAAATGGCAGTGGGCTGGCCATGTCTGTCGCACAACCGACGAGAGGTGGAGCAGGAAAGTTCTTGAATGAAGACCACGCTTAGGTAAACGGAGTGTGGGACGCCCCCCGGCTAGATGGACAGACGACCTGAAGAAGGCAGCTGGTAGTGACTGGATGCAAAGGGCCGGAGATCGTGCGCTGTGGCGCTCCTTGCGGAAGGCCTATGTCCAGCAGTGGACTGCAACAGGCTGATATGATGAATACACTCTTATTTTTATACATGCTTTAAATTTTGCGGCCTGTGAGAAAGTTAGTATGTTTGGTATTGATAATGGCATCAACATGATTTAAAACTGAAAACCTTAGACAAATTATACGAGTAACCTTGCTTTGACGCATTCGCACTTTCTATGGTAAATTTGAGCTGCAATTAAACCCTTTTATGATTATGAATTTAGTTTCAATGGTTGCAGAGTATTCTTTTTTAATAGTTTATTTTATTATTATTTACACGCTTTTATTACTAACTAAAAAATATATTAATTTCTGAGTACAGCATGGGGTGCACTTTATGTCGTTTTCATGGTTCTTTTTATAGTTGCCAATAATAGAATGATTTTAATATATACTAAACTAAGCACCTCACGCTTTTTCTCTACTGTAATATAAAGTACCTACTCAGAAATTATTTTCATATTTTAGTCAATAAGGATAATGGAAAACTCTTATCAAATTATTGCATTGTCATCGGTAATTGATACGTGTGCAAAGTTTCAAATTAATTTGAGCTCAAAGATTCCATTACATACATACAGCCCAAGCTAATAAAAGCGTGACTAAAATCAACTTCTAAAGGTCATAGCTAGCTAGCTAGCACACTCTAGCGGTATCGCTACAACACGTCTTCAATGTGTCTTACGATCTTTGTGCTCGGCAAGGCAAGAGCGCGCTGTGTATGTGTGTTATGTCCTTTTTTCAGCCAGCCAGTAATATTGTTAAAATGCAAGAAAACAAAAAAGGCATTTTGCAGTAGACGCAATAAATAAGGGTGTCCGCAGACCGACCAAGGTAGCGTATCGTTTCGTCGCCGGAAGGGACAAATCATTCACCGCGCGGGGTCTGCGGTAAAAACTTTGTATGATAAATCGAATTCTTCTTGCTAAAACGACGGTTACAAAATAAAATTCTAACTACTTTCACCGTTTATTACGAACACTAGACACATTGAAGTCCTAATACACTTTTTACGGATTCTTTCGCTTTTCATCTACATTTCTTTCAACCCGACAACAACTATGATTACAGAGTTCTCACTAAGACGTATTAACTAGGTCACTTACATGAGAACAATGCTTTCAAAACATTTTAATGCATTCACCGTCGAGATAACACAATATCGTAAGAAACTGTAAAATAAGATTTTTTTCGGTACACACACACGCACACATTCATACACAATAAATAATCATCGTTTTGGCATTATTTACCTTCATTACTTACCCAGACTGTAAATTAAGTTCGCAATTGGAAATAGACTAACATAGCATGGCTTTTATAACGACCACTAATCATTCATTACTCCAAATATTCCGCGAAGAATTAAAATCGCTTTGCAAAGAACTTTTCCTCAGGCACAATAAATAAGGGTGGGCGCAGACTGCCCCAAAGGTAGGTAAAAATACTTATCGCCGTTCGTTACTACCGTCGCCACGACCGGAAGTGCGGAATCATTGACGGCGACCGGAAACGGCGGAGACGCCGCGCCGAAACTACCCGCGAAAATTAATTGCATTGCGAAAAAAAATTGGACATTATATAATAACTAGCGAAAGCGAGCTAAGGAAAAATGAGACAAGTTGTAACTCCAATGCATGCCTAAGATTGAAGATCCGCTTTGCATTTTTTCTTAAGTAGGTATGATGGATTCAATGGTGATCATAATATACTATCACCAAACATTTCTTTATCCAAACCAAATGTTTTTTTTTAAATCCTATATCATCCCACTGCTGGGCAAAGGTCAAACCAAATGTTTAAAATTGACAAAACCTGATTTCAAACTTTTGCAGACCTTGAAATCTAACACAAAATAAATCTTTTTTAAGATAAGGCGCAATTAGATTATTTTTGAAATACTTTGTTGCAAATTGTAACCTTGGCCGTTTAGCTACCATGCCCTTTTTCAGACAGAAAACCGTCTGAGTAATAATGAAAGGTTATTGTCTCTCAAAATTCGGAGGTCTCGATTGTTCGAGCCTACCCTGAAGCCTACGATATTTGAGCTTAATTAATTGTAAACGAACTCCTGAAAAGATCTCCATTATGATAAGAAAAATTACTGCTTGAAAATACACGTCCTCAGTTCATTTCAAACAAAAGGAAAAATATATTTCTAGCAAACGAAAGGTCACATTGAAAGGCTGTAGTCTGGAAAAGATGGTGTTTGCTTTAAAAGTAGACATTAAATACCTAGTAAGTTATGATATTATGTCATGGACCTAAATTATGTAGTTGGTAGTCTTTTGCTAAATTTAACTAAGACCTAATTATTCAATTGTTTTCTACAAAATATTGATAGGTAGTAAAGATTTACTTGATTTAAAAATAGGCTAGGCGGACTTAAACAATTAAACATTCCCAGATTACGAAATGCATGTAAGAACCTTCAAAAAGGCTTCTTAAACTCTTATTAAAATACTCACTACTCCTTGCCCATGTATCATTAAGGCTAGCATTAAACCCTAGATGAATGATGGTCGTTTCTTTTATCTTTCATTCCACGAAGATCGTTTTCCGCGACTCGCCTTCAGATTTAGATCTCTGGACCGAGCTCTGTCACGGGAGCATTAATTTCATCACAACATCCGCTACTACTGTTCCCAGTTTATTATTTGGTACCTATAAAATTGCCGTTTGTACTTTTTTGTAACTTAGAACTTGATTTCTTTGGATTGGCTGGGAGATGAAAATTCAAATTAGTCTAAGTGTTTTTTCGTTAAACTTGGTTAAGCTGGTAATGGGCTACAACCGCAGCATGAGAATTTTAAAAAATGTTTTTTTTTTAATTTATTCCACTGTGTAGATATGTAGTTGTACTGATACGGTTCGAGGTGTTCTGAACATCTTTGCTTCGCTTTCAATGGCATAGTTTTTTGATTATTAATTTTTAGGTTTTTATAAAATAATGTAAAATAAAATTAATTTGTTTCAGGTAACTAAGACCCATAAAATTAAAACTAAATTATATAAATAACATTGAAGAATTTAAAAAAAAACCTTTTACCACACCTTGTATTTGAGTTGTCTGGTATATCAAAATAGGTAATTTAAGACACTAGGAATTCAATGTTTTATCAATGGATACCATGTTTTGAAAAAACGTATCTTTATATGCATCAAAGTTTCGAACTTCTCCATACAAAAAGCAACTCCATAAAAAAATGACTACTGTTCGCGTAAACCGAAGAAACAAATCCATAAAAAAATCCGAAATTTAAAACTAAAAAAAATAAACAAAAAACCGTGCAATGGGTAGCCGTGCCTTACTTAAAAAGGTTGTAGCAATACTGATACAGTGAAACAATATTTTTTTTCTTAGTTTTCCATGCTTGTCTTAAGCTTGACTTGGCTTAGGCCTAGCCCAATCCTGGCTTAACCAAATAATTTGAAATACATATTTTTAAACAAAAGAACTACTATCTTTAATTTAAGACTAATTTGAATTGTTAAATCCCACTCAGCCTAAAAATATTTAAGTGCAAAATAAAAAAGGTAAAAATAAAGCAATTGCATAAGTAAAATTCTTTTTTTTGTAAGAAGGAATAGGGTCACATGACTTCACATAGTAAATTATCAGGAAAAGCCGGTAGCGTCCCTTTAAGAACGGGTTACCTTGCATTTCCTTAACAAATGCCCTTTTTCTTTTTAACTGACTTCAAAAGAAAGGAAGAGGCTATCAATACGAACTTTTTTTTAATTTATTTTGATTATCTTCAAAAAATATGATATCACCGTACCAACTACTAACCAGCAGTAGGGGCCACGCCAGCGCTGCACATTTTTCATCATTAACTGTGAAGTAAGCGGTTTACTGCGTTTCTCATCGCTGCACTATACATTTCTTCTAATAGTTTATAAGACAATTTAGACCCACTTCTTGCCTTATTTTTCTATCGATACAGTATATTATTGCAATAAATAACAGGTTTCACCAAACGTGTCAGCTATTTTCAACTTTTATAGAGCTTTCCGAGCTTTTATGTATAATTACTAAACAAGCTATTAACGTCGCTTCAAAAAGCTAAAAGATGCTTTTACGATACTTCCAGACATCGTTAATGGACTTATTTTCAATTAAGATTTTCTGTAAAGCAGAAAATATTTTACCTTTCGTGTTTGAACTCTTAATTTTTTACAAGTTTGGGGTAGGTATACCTATCGCCTGACCACTTTAAAATTGCGTCATTTGTTTGGTCACATTTTGTCATACATCATTACAAAAGAAGCATAAATTTATTTGTAACATAATAATCTATCGCTTTAAATGTTATACAAACACAATATTAACGGAGACAATCTGTGTGTGACACATTTGCAATACGAAAAACAATTTTTAAAAATACCCGCTGCACCGAATTCTATTTCGAAACGTCAAAGAATTTTCCGGATTTAACTCCATTATGATGATCGCGGCAGAGTGCCAGCTATCATGTGCATTCTCCGAGATGCTCTACAAATTCTGGATCCTATGATGTCAACAAACACTCATCGGGTTAAATTGACTTAGGTCAATGACCTGTGTAACGTTTAATTGGTTCGTTTGTTTCTCGGAAAGCCGTTTAACTATGAGTACTTTTTAACACGCTTTTTTTATTATTAGATCGGGGTGTATGTTATGTATGAATGTATGTAACGGAATTTTTGAGCTCACTTTTCACCAACTTCCAGAAATCGGATTAATTTGAAACTTTGCACACGTATTAAGTACCGATGACAATGTAATAATTTGATTAGAGTTTTCCATTATCCTTATTAACAAAAAAATAAAATAAAAAATAGTTCAAAACACTAAAAAAACACGTTTTTATTGCTAACTAAAAAAGAGAAAAAAAAATTCTGAGTACACGGATTTTATATTACAGTAGAGTAAAAAGCGTGGGGTGCTTGGTATATTAGTATGTGAAAATCATCCTATTATTGGCAACTATAAAAAGAGAAGTATGAAAACGTCATAAAATGCACCCCACGCTTTTTACTCTACTGTAATATAAATTCCGTGTATTCAGAAATTATTTTCTTTTTTTTAGTTAGCAATAAAAGCTTGTTTTTTTTAGTTTTAAACTATTATTTTTAATGAAATGGCTTGCACTTTTTAAAACTGCAAATTATGCATATCGTATTTTCTTACAAATCGGCTTCGCGTCAGTGGAAACGGTCATCAATTTCTTTCCTTAGCTTACACATCTTCACTGAGTATCTTACGAGAACATCAAGATAAACATCAAATTACGTGATTGACATCTAAATACTAATTACTGACAAGAACAAATAAATGATTAACTATTGTGCACACTGGTGACGTTGTAACCTAAATTACTTATCAGTTATTTGAATTCATAGCAGCTGTTTGTTATGGACGGGGGTGGATTATAATTTTATATAATTTTAAGCGTTTCTACGTCATCACTACAAAATAAAATTTTAAAAACTTCCGGTTTGTGCCCGGAACAGCTAGTGCTTCAACGGCTGGCCAGACCAGCCATATCAAAGAACCGCTCTGAAATCGGCCCATTTGTTGGGGATTCGCACAAAACGCACAAAACAGAATCAAATTGATAACACCCACGTTTTCGTCGGAGGTTATAATCATTAAATCTAATCTAATCTAAAAAATTAATTAAATTTAAATCGTTAAATTCATCGGATAACTGTTCATCCACTCAAATACCCCACTTTTTTATCACAAGTAGTCTCAAATAACAGCCCAATTTATGAGCAAACGATGTAGTGACAACCGTAAAATAGGTAATCTAATTATACGAAGCGAAATGTTGTTACGGCTTCTTTTGATACTAAGTAGGGTTTTAGGCCAAAGTAAATGCATATAGCAACTGATACTTTTATTACAATACTAGCTAATTCGGCAAACGTTGTTTTGCCTTATAAATGTGAAGGGTGGAGTACCCTTATCACTAAGGGGTATGATGTTGGCCGAATCTCAGACCTACTCACACATTATACATGCACACTCATGAGAACTGATCAAGCCGTTTCGGAGGAGTACGGGAAAGAACTTTGTGACACGATAATTTTATATGTATATAGAGAAGATGTAGGTATGCTATTTCGCCGATATCAACAGCTAGGTGAAATTTCGTGATGACATAGTTGACCAATGTAACATCTTTGTAGAAACATTTATCATCTGGGCTGATAAGAACATTCCCGCGCCTATTGTCCATTTAAGAATAGAATGCGGCCGTTTTAATGACGTATTCTTAGCGTAATTAGTAAGTAGACTATATTAATTGGACTCGTTAAATCTACAAATATTAAGTAAGACTGAACAAAATAAAATCATTAAACATATAGTTTTCGATAACTTTATTTTTGTTTATGTAAGCATGTGTACTTTTTTATGTAGGTATATGTATGTGTACTCGAATAGAGGTTTGTAGTAGTTAAACGATGCCCTCTTAAATTATTCTTAATACATTTATGATACAACTTATACTAACTTATTATGATTGTCGTCTAGCTAATTTTGACTCGTAACTACAACCAAACATACGAAACCATCCAATCACTCGAGCTATCATTACCAATAACTTACTCCTAATTTTGACTTCAATTCAATCAACGTACTTACGTATACCACGTTTTACGCACTACTTTAATTTTGAACTTCCCTAATAAGTAAGTAATCGAAATTAATTTGGAACTTAGAATATTTAACGCAAACAAAACAAGGAACGCTTTTATCGTAACTCACGCCAGTGTCGCGACTCCCAACTCAGAATGAGGACGTGCGCGGGAGTTCTCGCTCTGTTGACGTGTGTGACAGCTATCACCCGTGATCAGTTCTACCCTTACGGGCATGGGGTGGACCAGAGACTACCCAGGGGCAGCCAGGTCGCATCCCCTGAAATACCGCTGAATGTACCAGTCTTGTTTTACGGGGAAGTCTACGAGTCGATTTTTGTGAGTAGTGCTTTTGTTTTTTGTGGAGCTAGGATTGACAGATGCACAGTAAAAGCTCGATAGGCGACAGACCTGTCGCGCTATCTTTAAATATGTAGCACATTGCTTTTATTGGAAGGATGCTTATCCAGGTGTCTGCGAATTTGCGAAATCAATTTGATAGCAACAACTAATATATTGTTTGGTGGAACTATCATTTACTTAGTCGTCGAATTATGTATTAGTGATTTAAGTAGAGAACGGCTAGCGAAATGACGCAGGATTGAATCTCACCCGTGACAGTCGAATTTGAAAGTGTGAAAATGTTAAGTATCCGTAGTACGAAGGGTTTTCTGCAAGGCCGCCTAAAACAGATTTGCTTTTTCATGTGTTTTATCCTTATAGCTGGATGTCGTGGTTTAGGAATTGTTTGATGTATTGTTCATTAACTGCGTCTGGGTTTCATTTTGAAAATGTTTAATTTAAAACCAACCAGGAATTAAATTCAATGATTTAAAAAAAATCAAATTAAAAAATAACTATTCATCTGATTCGTTAATATAATTCATCGCATTGTAAATAGCTTGTCCCTTAAGCTCGTACAACTTTCGCTTCTGTCTCTCTGCTTTCCACTTTCAAGTTTTGAGAAAATATACCTAGCCGAATATACAAAGTAATGTAAGCTTAACGCATTTATATACTCCTATATCAAATCAACTCAAAACTTTACTTACAAAACTAGTGTCCGGATTACCTAAGTAGAGTCGAAGACCGTTTGGTGTGATGGACGTAGTGTCAAATAACTTTTCGGATACCCCGTAGCGCCGAATGCCCGTGAAGTATAAAGCCCTTGGGATCGAAAACTTAATTTAGACAAAGGCTAGATTTACATTGATGACATTAAGGTTTAACATATGACAATAAGATTAGTCACTTACCTTACAAACAACCTCTCCACCAATACGCACTAAGCCCGCGTGGTGGAGTAGGTATAGCTCGTACTACCGCGTAGTTGTGGTGATGAGATGATGATGATAAGAATCTACGCCTTAAGATAAGGTTGTAGGCACCAGTTTGGTCACATATAGTACCTATAGTATATGGTTGAATTGAAAAAGATTCACAGATAATTCGTAGAAGTTTACCTACTACGATTATAGATAGTAGGTAAACCTTGAAACTTTTATTTTCACATCCATTATTCACATATAAAACTTTCCGGAAATCACAAAGTTTTGCACAATTAATAAGCTAAATTAGGCATTGTAATTGAATTTAATTATGCAACCCTGAAACCGATAGGCATATGGAAGACAATAGGGATTTGTTTAACATATTAATTTGTATTGTTTTAGTGACCTACATTGCCACATTTATTGTAATGTGTTCAATTTTAATTACAAATTTACAATTAATTGAACTTTGTACTGAGAATTAGATGACTATTAGGTAAACAAAATAAAATCAAGTTTCAAAGTTATGTAAGTAGGTAAGTTACCTTTTGGCTTATGATACATGCTGGTAAAAGTGGACGTAGTTAGATTTGACTAATTAAAGTTTAGATTGAAGATCGTAAGAAGAACCGGTTTTACTGTCTTCAAAAGACAACTGGACCAAAAAATATGTTCACATATGTACCGTTAGCACATATCTGAGGTGAACGATTCGCATTGTCTCCGGAGCTGATAATAACCTATATTTTTGTCCCAAAAGCTGCACAATATTCGCAAGCGATAGCGCAGCGGAAGCGAACGCAGTGGGCGCGGGATACTGCGGTCAGTGCACCACCGTGCGTAGTGCATAATGTGGCAGTATTCTGGATTTATCACTAAATTGGTTGTGAATTATTCCACTCAAAAATATTGTGTAAACTAAGTGTATTTCAGTAATGAATGATTGGCACTGAGTGACTCTCAGTGAGCCTCGATGGCTTGGTGGGATTTAAATAAAATAGGATGAGATAGGTTTTTATTTTGTTAACTTTAGTTTTCGAACGCAAACATCACAAAAATATTCCTTAAAGACACAAATTGGGATTTTTTAACAACGTAATAAGCTAACAATTTTTTTTAACTTTAGCCATATGCCAAGTGTTTGTAAATACATAGTTACCTATTTAATGACATGGTAGTTTGTGCATCGTTTTTAGCGTAACCTTTATCTTTATCAAGTAGAAATACTGACCCGATAGTTTTTGTATTGTGCCCTGCACTTCAGCTGAAGTCCTCTGAATGTGGAACGTCGCTCGTTAACATGACATTCTGTTTGCAAAATTATGGCTTTACCTCGTACATGATCATAAACCGCATTACAGGAAGACCCAACCGCCCCAGTTAGCCCATTCGCAAGCAAGCAAATACTCATTTCAGAAGTTCTTTATCATTGAAATGTTAAAATTACAGTGCATAACTTAGAAATATACAGTCATACAGTTAACAGATGGTTAAACAACTTTGTCAGGCTAGGTTTAGGCGCCTTTTAAAGTTTAATAACATAATATATCGTTCTCATTAAAACATGTTATTTTACTTTTGAATTTTAAGTACATACTTGATACAATAAGTAAAATTTTTGTACCACTTTATGCTTTATTCATAATGGTGGGTAAAAAGAAACAAGTTTGCACCAATACAAAATGGGGATGCCGTACTTAGTGGTGCAAACATTAGACGGGTCGCACCGGTTGAAAGCAAATACTCTTATCTTATCTCTATATATATAAAATTCTCGTGTCACAATGTTTGTTCCCGTACTCCTCCGAAACGGCTTGACCGATTCTAATGAAATTTTCTGAGCATGTTCAGTAGGTCTGAGAATCGGCTAACATCTATTTTTCATACCCCTTAGTGATAAGGGTTGTCTACCCTTAACATTTGAATGGCAAAACAACGTTTGCCGGGTCAACTAGTAAATATATAAATAATACTTGGTAGTCTAAATATGCCCTTAAGTATGTCCTTCTAAATAACAGGAGTCCCGTACCCTTACTTAGTAGGTACTGGTTGATCATATCTATGTCAATTATGTATTTTTCCTGTTATGTAGTTGACTTTAAATCGTCCGCGAAACGAAATTAAAATCAAACGGCCTCTTGAGAAATTTAGAACGTTATCACTTTATCTCATAGTTTTAAGCAAGAGTCGAGACCTTTTCGTACACAAAGTATGTACTATCATGGTCGGGTCACACGCAAGTTTATATAACTTAATTACGCTGATAGGGTACAATGAGGACTATTGTTTAGAATATGTACATAGCAAGACCGTCAACCGCAGATTAAACAACATTTATTGTAAAAGAACGTCGTTACTAAGGAAAACATAGGTAACTATTTGACGCAGTATAAAATATTTTGGTACAACAAATGATTTATACTAACGGCCGCCGGCGATTTCGTTCGCGTTCAAGTTCAAACAAATGTTAGAGTTTTGGCCCAGTCTACTCGCCTAGATCTTTAAAACTGTAGGTATTTAAGGCCCTAGCACCGCGACACAGGCTGGTAGGAAAAGAATGCTCTTACGCAAATAATATATAGCGATACCTTTTTTCTACACCTTAGTTTTACTAAGTTATACCCATGTGAAAGAAACGTCATACTTACCTAACCATAAGTATTGGTATTTTTTGCAGGTTAACAATTTCGGTGTCCTCTCCTTCAGAGCAGACATACCTCAGTTCTTGAATTCTGAGTTTCCGCTTCCATACCCCTCAATCGCCGCCTTCTACACTAACGTAGACACCACCGACTCCGGGGCAGTTTACTACAGAGAGACGAATGAAACCTACGTCCTCATCAAGGCAGAAGAAAGCGTACAGAACAACTTCCATGACTACTTCGACTTTAAGCCGACCAGCGTTTTCATAGCTACATGGGTGGATGTCACTTACAGCCCTCAAAACCACAACCGCAGGAACACCTTCCAAGTGGCAATCATAAGCAACGGAACAGAGAGTTTCGTGGAACTATTGTACCCTGAAAGAGAAATACAGTGGATTCAACGAGAGACGCAAGCGTCGAGTCTGCCCGATGCGAAAGCGCAAGCTGGCTTCATTGCAGAAGATGGACGGGTTTTCACACTTCGAGGGTCTGGCAGTCACCAAATTCGGAATATTATCACGTAAGTTCATCCCTTTTTGTCATACATTCCACATTCAAAGCCTGTTGTGGACCATATTTTAAAATGTTAATGATTTTCTTCAACCGTTGTTTCAGATGGTCGAATGTCCACGAGCCAGGCAAATATGTGTTCCGCGTTGGAGACATACCCTATGAAGGCAACATCGCAGTACCCGATCAATACGACCAAAACGAGTTAGAATTCGAGGAAGAATCGAAGACATGCGCACAGAGCGGGCCCAGCGTATGCCATATTCAGGCGAGGTGTGTCGACTACCAAGCCGGAATTTGCTGCAAGTGTATCGACGGTTTCTATGGCAATGGGAAGTCCTGCATCAAAGACGATGTACCTCTCAGAGTGCACGGCAAGATTAACGGCATCATCAATTCCATCAACATCAACGACGTCGACATCCAATCGTACGTCGTCGTGTCAGACGGCAGATCCTACACGGCGCTCTCACTCGCTCCCCCTAACCTAGGCAGCAGTTTGCAGCTACTAAACGTCCTTGGAGGCGTCATCGGCTGGCTCTTTGCAAAACCTTCAGGCAACGCTAAAAATGGCTATCAACTAACAGGATCAGTGTTCAATCACACCGCAGATATATACTTCCCAGAAACAAGAGACCGAGTTGTGATAAACCAAGAATTTTTGGGGCACGATGTCTTCGATCAAATCGCATTAGACTCTGACATTAGGGGCACAATCCCATTCATAGTATCGGGAACGAAACTCGATCTAGCGGAATACCAAGAGACCTTTTCCTTTGTAGAGACCGGCGTGATCCGATCAGAATCGACCCGCACATTTGTCAATAAGGCTACTGGTGAAAGATATGAACAGGTAGTAACACAAACGTTCACATTTAATCCTTGCCGGTCTGCACCAGCGAACGATGAAGACGTTGCTCCGATAACATTGAAAGTTTCAAAGAACTACCTAGGATATGAGGTCAGAGATAATATTGTACGATACGGGTCGAGTAATAAAATAGCGCCTCTGGGACAAGAAGATCCTTGTGTAGCGGGCCGGAACTCGTGCGGCCCTCACAGCACGTGTGTGGTTGAGGGAAGTTCATTCTCCTGCATCTGTCAAACCGGTTTCACTAGCATCTACCACAATGAGGCTTCAGTGTGTGTTGACATCGACGAGTGCGCAGCCGGGACTCACAACTGCGACAACAACGCCGAATGCTACAACCACGACGGTGGATTCCAGTGCAGATGCCGTCAGGGCTTTGAAGGAAACGGAGTAAGTTGTCGTACGGTTTCACAATGCAGAAGCGACACTTGCGACCCTAACGCACAATGTATAGAATCATCCGCCCGAGAAGAACCGACATGCATCTGCAACCCAGGTTTCGCTGGTGACGGAAAGCAATGCGTGGCCGACTACACCAGAGAAGAAGATAAATACAAGAGATGCGGGTCTTGTTCTCCTTACTCGTCTTGTACATTTTCATCGAGAGTGAACGATTACGTGTGTGAATGTTTGACGGGCTACGTCGGTGATGGTTATCAGTGTGTTCCGGAAACTCATGCTACGGAAAGACTAAGCAATCAGGAGTCTTTGTCGGGTCCCAGACCGTCTTATTATCCTCCTCCAGTAACAAATACTCTTCCCCCATACACCCCACCGGTGACTCCCACCGTTTACAGTCCACCTACCACCTCAGAAAGTACAACTATCGAAGCGGAATACAACGAAACATACGTTCTGCCGCAATGCGACGCCTACAGCTGCACCTGCCCGCAGGGTTACTCAAGCTTCAGAGACGAAAGAAACAACGATTTGTGCCGACTCGACAATTATGCACCGGTGCAGAACCCTGAGCAGGAAACTAACGACACTTCAAGTAAGTTAAATAAATATTGTTTTCAAAGTTATCTATATATTTCATTGAAAATATATTTTAGCGCACGTTATAATAAATATTTTTATTTTCAGTCAGATGTTACAGCGACGCCGACTGCCCACCCAATGCTATCTGCACTTACGGGCCTCCAGATGCGTATGAAAGAAGTCAATACGGAAACTGCGTTTGTCCTGAGGGTTATGAGGGAGATGCTTACGAATGCATCGAACGCACAGGACTCGAATGCTCCTGCGGGCCTAACGCACACTGCATTGACACGGCTGCAAACGAGGTCATCTGCGTCTGCGACTCAGGATACCACGGCGATGGCTACGTGTGCCGACCAAACTTCAGCTGCACCAACAACTCAGATTGCGAATACAATGCTGAATGTCGGCTCGACGTTGGCAGCAACGAGTATGTCTGCCAATGCGTAGAAGGCTACATCAAAGACGAAAACGACGCTTGCATTCCTGATGGCCAGCTCTGCAACGGAGCAGTGTGTGCCGAACACGCTTCATGTCTTTACGACGAGACCGTGCAAGTCAGCTACTGCCAGTGTGACCCCAATTTCGAAGGTGACGGAATATTGCAGTGCGTTCCTCAGGGGCACACGTGTGATGTGACTAATGACTGCAGCGCTGACGCCGTGTGCCAACTGTACGATAATGCTTATCAGTGCATTTGCAAGGAAGGGTTCACGGGTGACGGGTACGCTTGCACACCAGAGGCCAGTTGCAAAACTAACCCGTACATGTGTGACGCACACGCTTCCTGTCTGAAGCGAAGTGATGGATATGTGTGCGAGTGTAACACTGGCTACAACGGCAATGGAAGCTACTGCGAGCTGAACCCTCGAAGAGCTGGCAACTTCTTAGTGGCTAGTGATGGAGCATCAGTATACCGAGTCCCATTCAGATCGAGTCCGTGGGAGTTCGCTACTCCATTCAACAGTGCTATTTACCAGATCGCAGTTGGAATTGATGTGGACTGTCTCACAGGAAGGATATACTGGGGAGATGTCGTCGGAAATGCTATAAAGAGGGCAGCTTATGACGGATCCGCCTTTGAACAGTTCTTATCAAATGGTCAGTACCTATCAGCTAAAAATTTGAATCCAGTTAGAATATATATTTTACCTAATTGACAATACTTTTTTCAGATGTCAAATCACCAGAGGGTCTAGCAGTGGACTGGGCAGGAAGAAACGTGTTTTGGACGGATTCAAAGAAGTATACGATCGAAGTTGCCAACATCGACACGAAAGTCAGAAAAGTGTTGTTCCAAGGCAACGGAATAAATAACCCTAGGGGTATCGCCGTGCACCCACAAAGAGGGTAAGTGTCCTCTAATGCATCAGTGCATTTTGAGATACGAACACCTTTACTGATAAATTGGAAATCCATCGTCAGCTGATCAAGACAAAGCACTTTGAAACCCGTGCCTTATGTTTAAACAAATCCATTTCAGGAAAATCTTCTGGTCTGACTGGAACCGCAACGGTCCAAAGGTGGAATGGGCGAACATGGACGGTTCCCAACGAGGCGTTTTCCTGGACAGTTCTGACGTGCAGTTGCCAAACTCTTTAGCCATCGACTGGGTCCGCGACCGCCTGTGCTACGCCGACGCTGGCTCGCACAGCATTAAGTGCGTCAGCATAGATACAAGAGAGAAGGAGACCATTGCAGCCAACTGCTCTCATCCCTTCGGTCTCGCTATTAACGGAGACAAGTTCTATTGGTCGGATTGGAAAACGTAAGTTTACTCAACGGAACTTAAATTTAAACTTCGAGATGATTCCATCACGATTATAAAAAATCTTTTTGGTTCTTTTAATTTATGTAAAAATATTGCTCTTTTGAATCTCTTAGCAGCCGTACTTTATCTTTTTACACGAATAGAGCATTTTTTTTAAATCTTCAAGCCTTATCTTGTTCTTCCTCTATTGTTTCTTTCTTCATACAGTAATGCAATTCTCTTATTATGACAACTGTTCGCACGTTCTTCCTCCATTTCTGTCACAGTTTTATGCAGCACTAGCTGTGCCCGCGACTTCGTCCGCGTGGAATAGTTATTTGGGCATATGGATATACTGTCGCAGACATTTTTTTAGATCATTTTAAGAGTAATAATTCTTTCATACTTTTTTACATTATTGTTGGTATCTTGAAGCGTTTTTTTAAATGAATAATTTTCCCCGTTTTTGTCACTTTCCCCATTATTTCTTCGCTCCTAACAGTTGTAGCGGGATGTTATTTAGCCTTAAACGTTCCTCAATAAATGGTCTATTCAACACAAAAATATTTTTTCAATTTGCTGAGTCAAATAAAAAAAGTCCCATTAAAATCGGCCCAGTAGTTTCCGAGATTCAATTTTCTGCCTACCCCCTTAGTCTATTGGCGTGATTATTTCTATCCTTCTTTACCTTCCAAGTAATGTTGAGTCAAATAAAAAAAAGTCCCATTAAAATCGGTTTAGTAGATTCTGAGATTCAATTTCCTGCCTGCCCCCTAAGTTCATCGGCGTGATTATTTATATCCCAGTTTACTCTCCAGGTGATACTGAGTCAAATAAAAAAAGTCCCGTGAAAATCGGTCCAGTAGATTCTGAGATTAGCCCGGACAAACAGACAGACAGACAGACAGACAAAAATTTTAAAAATTGTTGTTTTGGCTTCTATTACGGTAATTAAGACCCCCTGTAACAATTTTTCATAAAAATCTTCAATGTACAGAAATCGATCTTTTACAGTCTTATTATATGTATAGATTATATGTATAGATATATGTATAGATTTCATAACATCTCATTCACAATCCAATGCTATAGCACCTCTTCACTTCTCAGGCTGAAGATCGAGTTCATCGACACAGTGACCAAGCAGCAAGGCCAGGTGCCAGTCTCGACTGCCTCTCGGCGGCTGTACGGCGTCACAGTCGCGCCGGAGGGCTGCCCAGCTCTGAACAACATTTGCGAGTATCGGAACGGGAACTGCGAAGCGACGCAGCTGTGCTTACCCGACGGACGAGGCGGAAGAACTTGTGTGGAGGGCAGCACGGGCTACTGAGACGCTTAGAGCGAGAAGCACACTTTTCTCACATAACGTGTCGGAAAGGAGTACGATAGTTTAATTGTGTATAGTTTGCAAGTCTCCTAACTTGGCGCTTCCACTTTCCGACACGTCCAGTGAGAAAATTTTGTGAAACTCGGTCGTCAGCACTCTAGATAGGTTAAGATTTCGTTTGTTTGGCTGGTGGTGGGACAAACAGCCTTTAAACACTGTTGATTTTTAAATTAACTTTGTTAATGGCCGAGATACCAGGAGATCAACTTTTCAAGCCAGGACAATAGTTTGTATATTATAAAGGCACTTGCTTTTACAACCCAACAGGTGCAGATATTTTCGACTGAATCTAGCTTCATAATATACCGACTGTAGTTATTACTTAGGTAATTATGTTAAGTTATTCTAAACATTTGATTTATTTTGTGTAAGTCACTCAAAGCAAATATCCAAAGACACTGTACTGCAATCAATGTAATTTATTGATACCAAAATAATAAAGTTATTTATTACTAAATTGTTAATTTTACTTCCTCTCGATTAAACAATAGGGTTAAATTATGATTTGCTTATCTAGAGAATACTAAAGAGCGAAATTTAAAAAATTGGTTGCCTGTAAAGTCGGTATACGCGCGAAAGTTTTACGTGACAACGACTCTGAGTGGTAAAATAATTTTAATGTGAATATTCATTCGTATAACATGAACCGGTGTGTATGCCTATCTCTCTCTCTCTCTCTCTCTCGCTCTGTCTCTCTCGCGCGAAACGTGAGCGGAGCAGCGTAACGCAGTTTCTTGAGGTGTCACCCGGCAAACCAATTTATAAGACGTTGTCACGTCAATAAATCATTTCTATACAAATTTCACATGTACTAATAGCACTTTGAAAATTAAATATCTCAGTGTGTTATATGAGTATGTATGAGACTAATATAATACTATGGCTTAAAAAATAGCAAACATCAGCATATTACAAACAAACAAAAATTAATTAATGCATTCTGGAAATAATGTTTTTAAATAGTGCTTGTTAAACTTACATGTAATCAGGAGCATTTCAGAGCAGTGAATGATTTTGTAACTTTTTCTAGTTGGGCAAACCAAAAAATTATCTATAAATCTCATATTATCTAAATCAATATCTTTTCACATTTAAAAAGAATATAAAGATTGTATATAATGAATTATTAATACATAGTGTGTAAGTGTTGTTATTGTGACCGATTAAACCTAACATTTCCTAACAAAGATGAAGCTATTTCGAATGATTAACCCCACAGGTCCTCTGTGCGGGCAAACTTGAAGATCAACGAACCGGCAAAGATAAGAGCATTCTGCAGGAAAAGACACACTCCTGGCCACGTCTCATTGTCTCCTTTAGCTGAAAAAGAAGCAAAATCAATCATTAATGAGAGTGATTACATAAAGTCAATTGTAATGGACATAAGAGATAAAAAGTAGAGATGGGCCGAGTACTCGGTTATAGTACTAGGTACTCGGCGTACTCGGTGTTTTTTTAATACTCGTACTCGGCCGAATAACTCGGTTTAAGTGACGAGTACGAGACTTGGTTATGTATATTTAATAAACAGCATGTCAAGTTTGCTAGTGGCCAACTGGAGGAATTAAAGTATGACCACAAACTTAAGTCAATGAACAAACGCCTAATCTAAATCCTTTATCAATTCCTATTGAAATAGAAAGAGAAATAGAAATATTCTATTCTATTCTATTTCTATTGGTTAATTATAGGACAGCTAGGCCACTGCGGATTGAACAACTGTATGTAGTTCAAGGGATATAATGTTGCTAGCAGTGTGTTGCGGTCATGTTTGATCTTCTTTTAGGACCTCAAATTAAATTTAAATTAAATTAATAAGTAAGCTTTAAACCAAGTAATACTCGGTACCCGGTACTAGGTAAAACACTACTCGGCCCATCTCTAATGAAAAGCATTCTAATTGCACATGGTGGTTCTTTAAATACATTCTACCTGAATATTTGATTTTGATAATATGAATGTAACATTCATGAACATGATTTCAAAATGGAAGGATTATTTTGGATAAGCTATTAAAACTGTCCTGTTTATTTCTGGGCACGCTGTATTATCTTTATAAGACATTTTTAATGTATTATTGCAATCATCAAAAAAATTTAATCAATAAAATCAATTTATTTTTTAGAAATAGACTAACCAATAGCTCTTTTACACATCCCAACATATAAATTAACCCTACCACCACTTCGGGACAATTTGGGCCAGTGCTGAGAAGAAGCGGCGCAAGAAAATCAGTCACTATTGTCATTGCCTCTTTTCAAATTTGATTTACAATAATTGTAATTGTTTACATTCAAACATTTCCATCTAACTCACCATTGACATAGTTTGCAAACAGGATCCAGCATGATGCAATGAGAGAGCCAAACCCAATGACAAATCCAAAGAAAAGCCAGAGGCGGGCTCCACGGGGACCCATGCAGCCACCAGTGTAGGTCTCACCTCGGACCTGGAAGTTTATGAATATTAGCAAACACATGCATTCTGTGACAGTCTGAAATCCCTAGGACTGACTTATTAACAAGAGGTATAACATTTTGTGTCTGATCAAACAAAATCTTAACATAGGCCCATGTCATGATGAAAAATATTTTTTAGCATTCTAGCACATCTACTTAATACATACAGATAAGAATTTCTGTTAAGAAAGTATGTTACTGTAGGTTTAAATCTATGGGGAGAAAAGACATTGAATACTTTTTCAAAATAAATTTTGTATTACCTGTGCATTTGAAACCGAGTTGATCATAATGAGTGATAAAGTGGCCATCACGCCGCAGACATGAGCAGCCTTGAGGTGGTTGGGTCTCGTCACTTCTGCATCTATCATGAACCACCATCCTGCAAAGAACTGTAAAAACAAATTTTACAAGTTGAAGTAGGTACTAAAGGAAACAAAACAAAGTTCTTAACATTGACGACCGTTTGGTGCAGTGGTCTACATGTCGGACTTCTAAAACCAAGGGTTGCGGATTCCATCCCCCCACAGTACCTACAAGCATATGTGTGCATGAACATGGGTTTGTACTGGTCTGGGTGTTTTATATGTATAATATGTATTATTTACAAAAAAAAAGTATTTAAGTATGTTTATCCATTGTCTAGTACCCATAACACTAGCATTGTAGCTTAATTTGGGACTAGAGAATTGGTGTGATTGTTGTGAAATATTTATTTATGTATTTATATTGAGATATAAACAAATTTTTATTGAGAAGCGCTACAATGGTATTGCACACACCTCAGTAACACAAATATGTAGTAAGATAACAAACAACAAAGAAAGTATTGTGTTGTAACACCTACATAGGGGATTTAGTGCATAGAAATATGCTGTAACTGGTAACATAGTTGCCTCAGGGTTCATATGGTAATTGTTTCAATCACAACACATATGCGAAAATGTTATAGAAAAGAAAAAATAGAGATTTAGAAGCGTAAATAGTGAATCATCTAGTACTTACCAGTAAGCCAGCGAATATGGATGCGATGATGTTTTGCTTTTCTCCGCTTTCAAACCACACGCAACTGGGCATCGTTATGTTTTGACAGCAATTCATTTTTGCTTACTGTAATTAAGTTGAATAAAATCTGAGAATTTTGAAAGAAATAATGGAATTTTACAATAGAAAGTATTATTTATTTTACGATTGACATAGGTAGTCATTCACTTCACACACAAATAAAACGAAACGTCAACAAAACGAAACGTCAACGTCAGACGTCAATCCGTCAAAACAGACCACAGACTAGCCATTTAAAGCGAGGCAGGCTCCTGTCCGGTTATGTATTATGTCATGGATGGTGGGGATCCAGCTCGGATGAGAACGGCTACATACCCGTATACTAAAAACCCAGCGTAGACAATACCTACCCTCTTCGGTTTGAATAGGCCTCACATGTAAATTTAAAATATGCATGTCTTTTAATTTCGTCCTACCCATTGGGGATCTGTAGAATTAAGGTCTTACAATTACAAGACCGCACTACGATGCCTGGGCGCAAAACCAACTTAATTTGCTTTCGCAGTAAGCCGATTTGCAATGACAGTCACCTTAGGGCTGTGCGATTTCGTATTTAAGTGAAAGTTCATCCGTCGTGACATATCGTATTTTTTAATAATTTTGTTATTTTTTTAACGGTCGCTATTTTTAATGTTACATCTAAGGCCTTCACAAACTGTACTCCAGAAGTTTTTGTGGATTCTGAGTTTTTGGGCGAAAGTAGTGATGAAATGAAGCAGAAGCCCAAGTAATTTAATAAATATCAACATCATATAAATTGATCTGACTCCGTGGTAAGTAGGTTAAGCACTTGTGTAATATTTTCTTAGCTTCTGAAGCACAAGAAATCAACAGTTGATTTCGGAAATTCATTGCATTCATCTATTCGCTAACGCGTGTGATTTGTGTTTTTGTTGTTGATTTGTGTAATATTTAACTTAAATGTTATTTCTATGTATGTTAGTATGTAAGGTATTTATAAAATGGGCCTGTATTTTTATAATCTGTTGCCTGTTTAATTATTATTATTGCAGTGTCCGTACGATCGGCAACCAGAAAAAATGCCAAAAACGGGCCTAACACTGGGTTCTAAATATTTTTTAGCCCAGTTGCATAACATTTTATTTTCATATAGCAAGGGGATGTAATAAAACGAAGAAAAAGACGATTAAAAAAAAGTTTATTGAAACCATGATGTATAATCTAAACGTGATAAAATTTAGTAGGCACTTATTTTAACAACTTAATAACCTATCTAAGTGTGCATTGATTTGACAATTACGAACCTATCTAGCTTAACTTATTCAATCACAGTGAATACCTAGTTGTTGACAAATATCACTTTCTTTGCTTTCACGCTAAAGTCACCCATTCTTATAATTACTTATATCGCAAATAGTAGTTTCGTCTAAAAAATGCATGCTGGAAGAGTTTTATGAGACAAATTAAAAATAGAAACATCTTTTTTTTATTCATATGTCAAGTGCCACACCACACCTCCAGTAAACTTGTTTTGAGCTGATAAACTTTTACACATCGCTCGCTCAGACTGCAGATAAGTTAAAAGTTCACTTTATTTGGATTATCAATAGGTAGGCACTATTCTCATACTACATGAAACGTTACTTATTTTTTGATGATAAGCATTATTATTGGAATCGACGTTTCCATATTTTATCTAACCAAGAGAGAATCATATCTTTAAAGTTTTTTAAGATTATCAATCCCACACTAAGATTTAGGCTCGGAAACTTTATTCAGACCATATAAAGATAATTAATACACAAAACAAATCTTAGTTATAGTGTGCTAGGCGAATGATGACGAGTCAGAGACTTGTTTCGTAGTGTAATTACTAGTAGCAGTATCCTTCGTTTTGGTAGCACCATTCGGGTTCGATGGACTCGGCTTGGATGCCCATTTTGACTAAACGCTCCCTGTAACCAAAAAAAAGTTATAATTTTTGTATTAATTTTAAAAATAACTCATGTTGCTTACTAGTAACTAATCACGATATCCCAGTTACTTATTCTACGAACCTAGTGTGGAGCATCCTGTATTCAGCGTCTTGCCACGTGGTCGCAGGCTCGGCCCAAAGGCGTTCAGCCATCGCGGCGGCACGCGGCCACAAGCGTCCGTCCAAGGTCGCCGTGTCGGACTGCTCAGACCACAGGGCGGCCTCGCCACCTAACGGGAAAATAAGTGTTACCAATATTAAAAAAAAGTACTGTCACATAAAAAATTAAAAAAAAAGTATTTTTGGCGCTACATTGTAAAAAGTTATTATTATGTTACCTTGTTGTAAAAAAACTTTTTGATTTTACTCACCTAAAACTTGATCCCTGCGTTCAAGAGCAAGCACTGCTGGACTGTTGTCGTAAACCTTTTGCCAGCCGATGTAAGGAGAGCACCAGTTGTTTCCTGATTACAGAAATTAAAGATTGATTCAAAGAGATTGATAGATGGGTAGGTAACTGTTGCACAGGAACACCACAGAAAACAAAGTTACAGACAGATTACATAAAACGTACAATAAGGTGGTCTTATTGATTGGAGGAGAGTGCCTTCCTTACAAACATAGGGAACAGGAACATTGAAGATTTGGCATAAAAAATAGTTAGTTAGTTAGTCCCTGCCAATTTCGACCACGGCGGCCAATCTCAACAGAGATCAGCCAACTACGCAGGAGATATTATAGTGCACAAGTGTGAGCGCAATACACAGGTGCACTCACTGTTCCATCACTCTCAAAGTTCGGTGAGACGGCAATTCGACATAACCGGAGGGAGATCAGGCGCAGGACCATCGGCTTAACGTGCGCACCGAGGCACGGGGGTGTAACACCGCCAACTTCCCGACTCCGAGCTGTTTTTAAGAGATTCTGGTGTTAATTATAAAGTTTTATTACATACCAGCCCCGACCCATGCTCCATAGCCGCAGTCGAAGTAGAGAGCGTCGTAGTTGGACATGATCAGCCGGTAGCCTTTGTCCAGGAGACCTTTGATCTGAGGGTCGAAGCCGGTGGTCCACACCTGCAAAAAAATGCTCTTATCAGCTGTCCCTCATTTTGTTGCGACCACGTAAATGCCCCACTTTTTATACGAATTTTATGAACCTTACGGACTTTACTTTATGTGCTTAGATCTTTACTCAACGGATTTTGATGCAGTTTTTTTGTTAATAGATAAAGTGGTTCAAGGGGAATTTAAGTGGAAGTTATAATAACACAGCGGGCAGAACAACATGTACTGGGTTCACAAGTTTTATATATTTAAATACTGGTTAAGCATATACAGACATTGGATGCGCCTGCACATATGTAAATGCAGCCAATGTGCGCCGCACATGTTTACTTTTTTATGTTTATTGCACTACTAACATTCGTTTTTAAGATAATATGTAATTTGACTGATTTTAATTTAACTGAAAATTTATGGACATGGTCTGAAATAAATGATTATTATTATTATAATTAAAAATGTAACATCCCGAAATATAACGCGCACTATTGGAGAAACTTACTTGAATAATGTAATCGTCCTTGCTTAGGAACTCGTCGATGTGCTTGTAGTTGGTCAAAGTGCTCGTCCACAAGATCAGTGGCAGTTTCTTTCCGAAAGCCTGAAACGAAATTTTTTTTGAATGCTAAGAGTTTGTTTGGAGGAAGCTGAAGAGAACGTAGTGCCTTTAACCAGGCAGTGTGTGAATCTTGAGACTGAGAGATCACAACGGGCTCCACAGTGGTGTGCTTTTAGAAAATGAGCATTATTCTATTTAAGTAAAAAAATAATTACGAAAAGCGCTGCAAATGAGCGGAAACCAACACCGTCTTTGCAACAAGTGCAACAATTTGAAAGCTTTTATATTTAAGGCTAAGGCTACACCTGCGAATTTCTGTCGCCGCAACTCGCGTTTATCAGCGTGTCTGCACGTGCACACGCGTGAATGAGTCAACCAATCACTGCGCCTCAATCGCTGACAATCGCGAGTCGTGTGCTATACGCTACGTCTGCTATACGCTGTACCTATACGCTATTTAGTATATAAGTCTGTGTATGCATGTATTTGGGGCAATAATATATATATGTATATGCTTTCTAAGTCTCGATCCGCACCGTACAGTCGCCGCGACAGTATGCTGCAGGCTAGGACAGAAGGCCTAGTATGAGAAACTTATCCGTCAAAAGTAAACGATAACGTGTACAGACGAGAGAACATCATGCTACGAATTCCACCGCCTTTACTACTCGCAAGATGTCACAGTTTTTACCTTGATGTGCTGTCATATGTACATATGTCATAAAACAATTTGACGGATTTCTTTTTTCGTAGTTTCTCTGGTTTCCCTTCATAACGTATCTTTATTTTTTCGTAGTTAGGTCTCTGAGTTTCCTATATACATATACAAAGTACTCCGTGCCTCTAAACCTAATAAATGTTGCTTACCTTGTAAGCCTTATCCTGCGCCTTCTGCTGGAAGTAGTTCCAGAGCTTCAAGAAGCTTTCCTTGTTGAGGTCCCAGCGGTTCTGCACCATGAAGTTCTGGATGGACTCCGAGGAGTTCCAGCAGCTCTCGCTCACCTCATCACCTCCCATGTGGAACATGTCCGCGTTGAATACCTCTGGAACGTGATATGGTGGAATTAAGGTAACGTTGAATACGTTGTTGTTGACGTTGTCGTACGTCACATACATTGCTCTGATACCAAAGGAAGTAGCTTAAGCACCTGTGTGATCAGAAACAACGTAAGTACCACGAACGCCCAGACCAGAAAATTGGCTTCCGGCATTGACTCCGTCCGGGGATCGAACCCGGGACCTCATAGACGGCGGCACCTTGAAACCGGTGCTCAACCAATTTTTTTTTTTTTTTTTTTTTTTATTTGGGTTTATCAAACAACATCACAGTACTTATACAGTTAATGACTTAAAAAAACTTAATAATACTAACTGTGACGTCAACCACGATAACCACGACTTACTTATAAAGTTGAGAGATAGTAAAAACAACTACTCGTATTATATATGAAAGTACATACATGTTAATGCTAATCGATGAGACAGCTATAAATATATGAAACAGAAAGATAACAATTAACAGTATTACAGTATTAAAGTATTAAAGTGAGTGCTAATTGCATGTATCAAGCAGCTTGTTCAAAACAATTTTTTTAAATGAATATGGACTAAGTGCAAAAATATCTATATCATTAAAATGATTGTTGTAGGCGTCAGTCAGACGGAACATAGGCGAACGCTTACCAGCGTTGGTGCGGGCAATCGATTTAAGAAAAAGTTTAAAATTGCGACAAGTACGCCTGCTCGGCCTAACCGGCACACTAAAGCTTAACTTATTAATTAAGTCTGTACAGTCATATTTGTTATGACAAAGGTCGTATAGAAACATAGCTTGCAGCTGTAGACGTCTTTTTTTTAAGTTAGTCAACTTATATCTGTCAAGGGCAGCAGCATATGAGATACGGCTGTGATAGCACCTGTAGTGCATGCTTTTAAGGAATTTCTTTTGTACCCTTTCGAGGCTGTCAACGTATTTCCCATAAAGCGGGTCCCAGATAGTCACCGCATACTCAAGCTGAGAGCGTACCAAGGACTTAAATAAGTAAAGAAATGTAGATGGGCGTTTAAAGTCATTACTAGCGCGCATAACGAGGCCGAACATTTTGAAAGCTTTGTTACAAATGTTTGCAACATGATTATTTAGGGTTAATTTCATGTCAAGGGTTACCCCAAGATCCTTGATAGTCTGTACTCTTGTTAAGTTGGAGCCACATAAGAAGTAATCGTGAAAACTGGGAGTTAATTTTCTAGTAAATGTTATACAGTTGCATTTTTCTAGGCTAAGTGCTAATTTATTATTTATGCAGTATTCAGAAAATCTTGTCAAATCCTCTTGAAACTTGATATGATCGGAACAATTAGTAATAGTGCGATATAATTTGAGGTCGTCAGCATAAAGTAAAAATTTACAGTGGTGGAAGCATTCATCGATATCGTTGATAAATAAAATAAACAGTAATGGCCCAAGGATAGACCCTTGTGGTACCCCAGAAGGAATTAGTATTAAATTAGACTGGTGTCCATTGATCACTACTTTTTGTGTTCGGTTTGTTATGTATGATTTAAACCACCTCCACAGGCTTCCTCGGATGCCATTAAATGCAATCTTTTCTAGCAGTATTTTATGGTCTACCCTATCAAAAGCTTTTCTAAAGTCCGTATACACACTGTCAGTCTGTAAGTTAGAGTCTATATTAGCGTAAAGCTCTGTAACGTAAACGATAAGGTTAGTCAAGGTAGAACGTTTTCGAACAAAACCGTGCTGTTGAGGCAGTATAGAGTTATGTAGTTGTGGGTACAGGCAGTTATGTAGGAGCCGTTCGAAAAGCTTTGCTAAGGCTGGAAGGATCGATATTGGTCGATAATTTTTAACCTCTCTTTTTGATCCCCCTTTATGAACTGGGGTGATTCTGGCAGACTTCCAGATGGCAGGAAAGGTACCTTCAGTTAAACATTTATTAAATATTACATGAAGTGGAACAAAAATAGAATTAGCAGTGCGTTTAAAGAAAAATGGTGGAATATTATCAGTACCAGCGCTCTTAGTTGCGTCTAAGGCTTCAAGACCCTTGAGTACACAATCTGGGGTTATGCTGATGTTGCTAATTAAATTACTAGTGCGTGTCCTTATATCAAGGTCTTTGATGTCGCAAATTTCGTAAGATTCATCTAAATCACTCGGCCGAAAGACAGATTCAAAAAAATTTGAGAATAGGTTACATATATCACTAGGGTTATTTGCAACCTGATCCAGATAAACAACACTATCTGGTATATCTGATTGGTTTTTACGATGCTTCATATAGGTCCAGAAGTACTTGATATTATTCTGAATACTATCTTCAATACGGTTAATGTAAGCTTTGTAACATTTACTACACTCTTTCTTAAACCTATCTCGATACATTGAAAATATTAAATAGTCCGATTGATTTTTATATTTTTTCCAATTCATCCAGGCTTTATTTTTATTTTTGAATATGTGAATCAGTGGAGTACTAAACCAAATAGGGAATCGAGTGCTAGATTTTGTTAATTTACATGGTATACGATTTCGAATGACCTGAAATAAAGTCTCATAAAAGATGTCAAGGCAGACCTCAACATTCCTATTCGAAAACAGGATGTTCCAATCAATACTCTCAAGGTCTTTGTTAATAAGTTAATAGTCGGCTTCTCTAAAGCAATATTTATTAACGGGTTTTTTACATATGAATTTGCCCGTAGTAACTATGGGTGATAAGACAAAAAATGAAGGGTGTACTACATTCGCCGGGACAAGTGAGATCGGTGCGGAATATGCCATGCTATTAGGTATACTAGTTATAAAGAGGTCCAAGTATCGATTGCAAGCATTGTAACCAATTACACCACGGAGGTTGTTGAAGAAACAAGTTAGTCATCAATTTAAACTTTACCTTACTTTTACGGGAAACGGTTTTAAATGTCTTAAAAGTCATTTAAAAAAAACTTCCATTGGATACACACGAAACTGTAGAACTCCTGCCCCGAAAACTTTCTCATTCATCCAGGACCACGTTACCGACCAAAGGTTAGATTAGATTATAGATAATCTTTAATGAACACCAAAAAAATACGAAGTTGTACATAGATATGATATAGTGTGACTTTAGCTAAAGGTTAGCTCGGCAAGTTGATCATAGAAGTTTTAATCGCAAGTGAAAATGCTATTCACTAATTTGCGCGTTAGATTCAGGTAATCAAAGAGCTTATCGTTAATACCTATGCCGTACAGGGTATAAATAAGGTACGGAGTATGATATTTATTTGGAAGATTTACTGATTCAAAATCAAACATCACTAGGTACTTGCAAACAATTTACAGGCAACTAGCCTAGGTACTATGGCTATGGATGGCCTAGCTATGGCAGGTTGTCCTACCCACAGTAAAATAAACTTGTACAGTCAAAATAAAATAAAAAAACAGTACTCCTTGAATTCGAGCAAAGTAAAGTGTAGTATGTTAAGAGTAGGTAGTAATCGAATCTGACCCCCAAACTCCCTAAGCCGTTGTCCGTTGTTTCGGATATACCCATCCCTGTCACTCTTACAAGCTCGACAATACGAACGAAACGTTAGACAGTCTCGCCTCTGTCCTACACGCTTACCGGCCATGTCGGAATATATGTCCTCTAAGTACTCGTAGAGTTCCTCTTTGGTCGGGTTGAGCTGGCCACAAGGAGGCTCCACGCAGTACGACTTCCATGGCTCAGCCTGAGAAATTAATTAACTTTAATTTAGGTAGGTAGCGGACAAAAATTATGTAAAAAGAAAAAAAAACAAGTGTCCTTCTTAGAGGTTCCGGAAAAAAGTAAGTTTTCGCTTTGAAGCAAAGATGATCATCAAAGATGGTCATGATGTGGGACAATGGCGATTTTGTAAAAAAAATAAACATTTCAAGATGATAGAATCAGGCGTTACTTTACGGAAATCCATGACTAAAGCTGAAAAAGATAATTATTTTGCTTTAAATTTCAACTTTTCACAATTTCGGTCCATTACGTCCGAGTGGACCGAATTCCCATGGACAATGGGAACGTAAAATTTTTAGACGGTTATTTTTTTATACTGCAAAATATTATCTTTAGTTTGCAACGTCGATGCTTATTACGATTAATCATAAAACCAATGCTTTTAATTTTATTTATTTAGTTTTACTTAATTTAGAAGCATTTTCTGCCAGTCAACCTCAAGCGGTCAAGTGGAATGATGGCAATGAATGCTAAATAAATAAATATTTCACAACAATCACACCAATTCTCTAGTCCCAAATTAAGCTACGAGGCTTGTGTTATGGGTACTAGACAACGGATATAAAATAAATAAATACTTTTTTTTGTAAATAAATACATATTATACATAGAAAACACCCAGACCAGTACAAACACACATGTTCATGCACACACACACACACCTATGTTTGTACTGTGCGGGGATCGAACCCGCGACCCTGGTTTTAGAAGTCCGACCTGTGGACCACTGCACCAAGCGGTCGTCAAAGCTATAAACTATACCTTGAAGCACACAGTGAGGTCGGTGTCCTGCCAGCCCTCGCCGACGTGCGCAGGCGCATCGAACTCGGGCAGCACGCGCACGCCGCGCTCCAAGCCAAACTTCACCACCTCACGGATGGCGTCTTTGCTGTACACCTGGGGAATGACAGGTTTTCCAAATTATTACGTTTTCAATGACTAACGCAATTTATTTGGGCAAGCGTTGCTGCGCACGGGTGGACAATTATTCAACCCGTGGGTAGCCGGGACAGGCCGCTAGTATTAAATATAGCCTATGTTCATCAGGGATAATGTTAGATTCTAACGGTAAAAGTCTTTTTTAAATCGGTCCAGTAGTTTCGGAGCCTACATTTGAAACAAAATCAAAACTTTACTCTTTATACAGGGTAACGACCACAATACGACAATTGAGTTTGTCTGTTACGCTTTCACGTCTTAACTACTGAACAGATTTGGATGAAATTTGGTACACATACATGGTCGTCAACATTATATATGTGTATTAAATTTCATCCCAATCTGTTTAGT
Source organism: Pyrausta despicata (assembly GCA_963921415.1). NCBI lineage: Eukaryota > Metazoa > Arthropoda > Insecta > Lepidoptera > Crambidae > Pyrausta > Pyrausta despicata. Next base: position 1,740,968 of record OY992851.1, read on the forward strand.
AGTTTAGGCGTGAGAGCGTAATATAAATTCAATCGTCGTATTGTGGTCGCCACCCTGTATAATATTAGTTTAGATGACTTGTAAAGACTATAAACGTAGACACGCTAGAGTAACAAGTTCTAGCCAGACCATCAATAAAACTGTTAATATAGCCTTGGGGGAGAGATAACTATGAGAAAGTCGGTTCCTAGCGACCGGCACGTCACGCGACCCAGTTTTCAAAAGTGACACACATAAAAAATGAGTCGCCTCGCCTGACGTCACCAGTCGCGGTCTAGGATCCAACTGCCACCTTTACAAGTCTTTATAAGTCAATAATATGACTGAAAAAGCTGAACCCCAATGTCGAACCTACCACCTAAATGTACCATGTATGTGTGTAATGTATTTTTTCCTACGCAAATAAATTTCATTCATTCATTCATTCATATCACCGCTATCACCTTGTGATAGCGGTGATAGAAGACTATAGACTAGTCTTACCTTCCGCGGGCTAAGTGCGCCGATTTTGTACAGGTTGGGCCTCTTGGTTGTCATGAAAGGGAAGCTCTGGCTGTCGGTGATGTGCCAGTGGAACGTGTTCAGCTTGACAGCAGCCATCGCCTCTGGAAATGAGCATTTCATGTGAATATTTCATCAGAGGCATCTTTCAGAGCATTGACTAGAGGCTAGCTGTTTAGGTATCTTAAACAGCACGCATAGGTAGGCTAATTGAATACTCTTTGGTACAGTTTCAAGATGTGACAGTGACCCCATACTCTGACAGTTTGGCACTTACCATTCTTTTCCCTTAATTTACACTAATATTATAAAGCTGAAGAGTTTGTTTGTTTGTTTGAACGCGCTAATCTCAGGAACTACTGGTTCGAATTGAAAAATTCTTTTTGTGTTGAATAGACCATTTATTGAGGAAGGCTATAGGCTATAAAACATCACGCTGTAACTATTAGAAGCGAAGAAATCATGGAAAATGTGGAAAAAACGGGGAAAATTATTCATCCTTGAGGGCTTCCGTTGCGTACGCTGCAAAAACGGTTCAAGATACCAAAATATTTGTATGAACGAATTATTCCTCTTAAAATGATCTAAAAAAATGTCTGCGACAGTATATGTCTATCTTTTAAGATCAAGTCACTAGAACCGTTTTTGTGGTAATCAAATTTGGCCGAAATTAATGCATTATTTGTTAAGAGTTGTATCAACGTAATAATATTAATCTTTATCCAAATAAATGTGTTGTTGATTAAGAGTATTTAATTGTGAACAAAATTGTCTTTGACATCACTTAATTTCAATGAATATCTTAGAAGATATGACAATTTTAAAATAACACCAATATTAAATTCACCCGCGCCGCAGATGTGCAAAACATGACGCTGCAAGGAAGAGAGGCGTTACTTGCGAGCGACGCGGAGAGGGGGGTTGAGCTCTACGAGTTACCATGAAGAACCAAAATAAGATTTAATTAATGACCAGTTACGGAGCCGAAACGTGGAACATGACAGTCAAGCTGGCTCACCAACTACACGTCACTCAGCGTGCTATGGAAAGGTCAATGTTGGGGATCTCATTAAGGGATAAGATCTGGAACGAGGTCATACGACATAAGACTAAGGTAACTGATGTTGTCAAAAAAATGTAGCAAGCTAAAGTGGCAGTGGGCTGGCCATGTCTGTCGCAGAACCGACGAGAGGTGGAGCAGGAAGGTTCTTGAATGGAGACCACTCTTAGGTAAACGTAGTGTGGGACGCCCCCCGGCTAGATGGACAGACGACTTGAAGAAGGCAGCTGGTAGTGACTGGATGCAAAGAGCGGGAGATCGTGCGCTGTGGCGGTCCTTGGGGAAGGCCTTTGTCCAGCAGTGGACTGTAACAGGCTGATACGATGAATGACCAGGTAACCGCGTATAATAATCTGGGACGAATGTTCCATGATCCATAGAGCTCATGTAGAGGGTCTAGATAGGACTCTTAGAGATATAAGAAGCTGTGATAAAATCATCATCATAAAATGACTGTTATGTTTACGGGGACTTTCGACAAACTATACCAGCAATAGTAAGGGGAACAAGGGCAGACATTGTAAAGTCTTGCCTTAAAAATACCCCAATATGGAAGTTTGTGAACATCTTAAAATTAACTACAAATATGAGAGCACATTTGGGGGGAGGTTGAAATAGTCCTCCAGGCCGGTATCGACCACGGCGGCCACTCTCAACAGAGATCAGCCAACTACGCAGGAGATATTATAGTGCACAAGTGTGAGCACAATAAACAAGTGCACTCTCAAACTGCACTGTTCCATCACTCTCAAAGTTCGGTGAGACGGCAATCGGACATGACCGGGGAAAGATCAGGCGCATGACCAACGGCTTAACGTGCGAACCGAGGCACGGGGGTGTAACACCGCCAACTTCTCGACTCCGAGCCGTTTTTGAGAGATTCATGACAGAAAATTTCAGAAACAATTTTGGCTCGACCTGGGATTCGAACCCAGGACCTCTTGGATGTTAGGCAGAAACTTTGCCACTACACCAACGAAGCAGTGGTAGGGAGGTAGTATAACTTTTCCTTCAAAATTACTTTTAATAGGAGACGGGAAAGTACCTCACTTTGAAAATAAAATTGCAATTGAACGAGATTAAGGATTAAGAGTGAGTAACATTGAGGACTTTATATCAAAAGTTCACCCTGAAATAAGCGAAATATAAAAAAAAGATCATCAATCGATGTGTCAAAGTGCAATATTGGAAGTGAGAAACTGTAGCGTAGACGAAATTAATAAAATAATTATTTGAACACAAGTGGCCTTCAGTCAGGTCCACCAAAACATGACCCAGGTTAGACAAGGACATAGACACAATAAACGAAGAAAATGTTACATACCGATCGTCCTCTTAATGGACTCGATTGTGTAGAAATTGCGGGCGGTGTCAAGCAGGATACCTCTGTAGGGATAAACTGGTTTGTCGCTGATGTTCACGTCACGAACCAGCTGTAAGGAATACCATTATTATTTTTTAATGTGTTATTTACTCGTACGTTGCTTCACTTTGAGCTTTAGAGCCAAGCGATATTTATATAAGTACCATCTAACTAAAGTCAGCTGACGACAGCTTTGGTCCAGTGGTCTGAGGTCCAGACTACAAAAAAGGCTGTCGCGGGTTCGAATCCTGCTACGGGCAAATGTTTGTGTGATGAGCACGAGCATTTGTACCTGAGTCATGATGGGTGTTGTATTTAAGTATCCCTATCCGTTATTCTAGTCACCATAGCACAAGCTAACGCTTAGTTTGGGGCTAGGTAATTGGTCGGTTCGTTGAAAAAAAAAAGTGATATCAATATGTTGCCAGAATGAAAACAGGCGTTTTTAATCAAATGAGCGAGTTATTCGGAGGGTATCTCACCTAGAAGGTAGGGATATCTATTTGGCAACCAATTTCTGACGGGTGCCGAACTTAGACAAAAATAAGAAAGAGGCAGATACGGTATGAGCTAGTCGCGTGTGGTCCTACTATACCGAGTCTAATGGACCTGCTCCGCTTCTAGCCATCGTCAGTACTAAGGGTTGTTTAAATGACGTGCGTGCGTGTGTTTTAGTGGCTTATTTTTAAGTTGACGATTTTATGGACCGGACGTACCGATTTTTCCCTTTTTTTGATTTGATATAAAGTACCAAACAACTTCTGATGACAAAAACATTCTAAAATTGTATAGAATAGAATAGTTTATTTGCTTTAGAATGTAACTTAAAGATGATGATGGAAATCGAACCCAAGAATCTTATGGATGTAAAATTGAATTATTCCCGACTTACTTACTCGAGTCCTTATATTATTGTACCTATTTAGGTTTTAACTAGTATTGTCGTGTTGCTTGTCAATCAATTGGCAAAACGGCAGTACAGCCTTTCACCTTTCGATTGCAAGTTCGCATAATAGTTATTTCAACGTTATTGTTCCGCCCACCTGATGTAGAAATACAATTTCGCGATCACATAGACACTTGTACATCATTTCAGATAGTGGGACAAGATTTAATCAGACATGACGACTGTCTATTGTTATGATGATTTTCAAGTGGTTGACTTCTTTCTAACCGGTCTGAGGCTGACGACCTTACGGGTCTCGAAAATTTGCATGCGAAACATCTAAATCGATTGAAACCCACCTAATTTACATAAAAACATTTGAATTTATCTTGTACTCAGCTCGGGTCAAAAACCATTTGGTACTTTAAAAAGGACCTGATTGCATATTCAATGACCATAAAATGATATTGCAGTCACATTTTATGTGAAGATCCTAAACATATTCTTTACAAAACTGACCGAAGTAAATTTGTTTATGCCTTAACTTATTTATTTTAGGTACAAACTACACAACAATATTAACGGCAACATTGGACGTGGAATATTTAAAATAACCATGGCTTATACAGTTCCAAAACCACACACTCACACGCTCTTAAAATAAACATCTCTTACGATTACAATAGCGCCATAAGAGCTTTATACCACGCAAAAGAGTTTTTCTCTCTTGATCGTTATTTAAAAAAGCAAGAAAAAGCAGACAAAATGGCCTTTTATAGCTGTCGTCTCAATAACTCCAATTACCACTCCTACCAATTACCCGCCCATCAGCAGATGACCACTTCTGTGAACGCTGTCTTATCAAAAGCTCCTGTGCTCGAGGTGATGACGAACTCTTAGTAACTTCAAAAACCGCGGGAAAGCAAACAGACTGGCTCTCACTCTCAACTCACCAGAAGATGATCCCTGATGTCATCGTAAACGAACAGCTGGGACAGCGTTTCCAGCCCGTGACGGACTCCTAAGAAGGTTGTAGTCAATAGGCCATTATTAAAAATTATTAAATAAACAGCGGGATAAAGTAAACAAAATAGCCGATAATTTCTGATGTCATCGTATACAAACAGCTGGGACAGCGTCTCCGTCCCGCGGCGGACTCCGAAGAAGGCTGTGGCGAATAGGCCGTAATTAAAATAAACACCGGGGTAAAGTTAACAAAATGGCCGCTCACCAACAGATGATCCCTGATGTCGTCGTAAACGAACAGCTGGGATAGCGTCTCCAGCCCGTGACGGACTCCGAAGAAGCTATTGGCCGTGATGGTGGCGTTCACACGGTCCGACGCGGACGGTGCCACTCGCAGGCCGTAGCTCTCATCCATCTCTAGAGAGAATGCTGTGGAAGAGCCAAAGGGTGATCAATATGATAAGGAAGCGTACAATTCCTATCTTGGACCAGGAAGAGTCCAATCCGAAGGGATTGGACAAGATAGGAATTCAATTTAATTCAGTTCGTAGGCCGTAAGGCAGGTGGAACCATGACTTGGTGAAGACCAAGTCATGGTTCTACCTGCCTTACGGCCTACAAACTGAATCTACCGGAAAGCGAGTGGACTCTTTTCCCCTACGGTGCTATACAAACTTCCAGGAAGAGTACAGGGGGGTCCCATCTCGCATTGTAAACACGCGGTGAAACATAAATCCGCTGTTACACTTTTCAGATAATAACGACATCTTTTAAGGCCTACGGATGGCTCCCATAAGGCCATAACATTTGCCGTGAACACGACGACAAGTTATTCATTGTTTACTAGGACCAGATTGTGAGTAGGTACCTAAACTAATTTTATGATAATCAATTCGGGTAGTGTTACCTGTTTTTGTCCTCCTATATGAAAAACCCAATCCATATAAATAAATAGTCGGGCACATAATAAGGCCCTGTATGAGTTGTTTAAAAATAAAATCCAAACTCGGCCGATTTGTTTGGACAGCAAACATAAACATCTCGAAAATACTGGTTTTCAAGTTTTCGAGGGTAATGAACTGTACCTACTAAAATTTCATATTCCAAGACGATTTTATAATTAATGGTAATATCACCTTTGTAGGTAACCTATTTAAATGTAGGAATATTTGTATAAACATGGTACATTTTTGGTTCTTATATTTAGGTATCGTGCACATGTTTAATCAATCTATCGATATACAAATGTTATGATATCGTCATGCGTAACTACTTAACTTAAACGTTAATAAAGTTAATGATTGAAGTTAGTACATTTATGATAATTTTAATTCAATTTAATTACAACTTAATTACAATTTTAATTCAATTACAATTCAATTCCAAGTCTATTATGCAAAACAAAATGTCAGTTCATTAAACAAAAAAATAAATCAACAAATGTCCGTCCATTATACATAAATAGGGAATCAGTCAAATGCATCAATCCTTAATCTGCGGTCAAATTTTAACAAAGTCACAAAGCATTAATGTCAATTTCTTGGGAAGAAGTTATTATATAATTTTTTTGAGGCCACCATTACTACAAAATTGCATAAATTCATCGACGCTATAAAAACATTTCTCAGCTAAGATTCTGAACATAATTCTTTTAAAAACGACAAATGGCAGAGTTTGGATTCGATCCGGAAGTAAGTTAAACAACCTGACACACATGCTGTAACTATTTTTGCTAAAACAGGTTGTACTTGCTGATGGGATTGTTAATTTGTTTGGGTACCTTGTATTAAAATTGCAGTCCTCTCGTTTTTTTGTAAAAAGTTTGATGTTCTTCTTTGCAAACAATAGAGTTTCGAAGATATATAAGGATGGTAGCGCGAGTATATTCATTTGCTTAAAGAGAGGTCTGCATGATTCCACCTGTCCGACGCCACAAATAGATCTTATACACTTCTTCTGCAAAATGAAGACCCGATTAATGTTTGTTGAATTACCCCACAGAATCAGTCCGTACCTCAACAGAGAACCCACATATCCATGATATGCCATCAGCGCTGTGTTTTGATTCGCCAATTGTGATAGGCGGTATAGAGCATATACAAATCTAATCATCTTCTGGCATATCATGTCAATATGGTGATGCCAAGTCAGCCCCGAATCCATTACTATACCAAGGAAAGTCGTAGACGCGGTTTCTGCTATGACATCATTCCGATGGTGCACGGATAGTTGCTGTGGTTTAGCGTTTTTGTTGAAAAATTGAATGAAATTTGTTTTTTTCGTGTTTATAATTAAATTGTTTTGTCTCAGCCAATTACCTATTTTATATATCTCACTGTTAATTTCATTGTTGTAATTTTTTCTTGAAAACTTGTTTACCTAGATTGATACGCGCTTCTTTAACATAAAGGAGGTTTTGAGGAAAAAGCTTATTTGTAAAGAGGAGCAATAACCCACAATTCAAGAAACAACCTTAGCAATATCATTGAACTTGACCTAAAAATAGCCTGCTACAGTCTTAAGTTTATCGATTTCTTTATTGTTTTGTTTATTAAATAATCCTCTTAGTACCTTACTCGGCATACTGAATTCGTATATTAAATCAGTTTTATCTGTACTTATTATTGATAGATACGATTAAACCGAATGTTATAGGTACTGTACGAATGATTCATTTAGTTATTTATACATTAGTGTGTTACATTATTTGACTTAATGCTAAACTGCCAAACTGCTGAGCAGTTTGTCGGCATACGTTCTCGTGCTAATCTTTTGATTTATTGTAACATTATTTCTAACATAGACAGGTGTACTTATAGTTAATTGTCCCATAAATGCCATAGTGTTATGTAGCCAGTATTACATCTTGCAAAGGTTCTTATCTAATCCGCTGATCTTATAAATGTAGGTACATCAATGTATAATTTTCATAAATTACTTCTATTTTATTTAGTTAAATGTGTGTCACTTACAGCGAGCATCAGGGTTTTCGTTGACGAGGAAGACGTCAACCGCTTTCCCTGTCAGTTTGGGGTTGAGCCCCTTCGGCACGGCGAGAGCCACTTGCTCTTTGAACCTCTGGCAAAAAAAAACAGATCATCATTCATCTCATCTCATCTGCCTATAAACCTCCCATTGCTGAACACAGGCCTCACCTCAACTATGAGGTAGTCAGAGTCATATTCCACCACGCTGGCTCAGTGCGGATTGGTGGAGGGGTGTTTGTAAGGTAAGTGAACTACCTTACTGTGAGATGTTATTAAGCCACCGAGACCCTCTGACCAGGCGTAACGACTAATATCTACTCGTATTGATATTAACCGGGATCAACAGCTTAACGTGCCTTCCGAAGCACGGAGATGCTAGTAAATAGACGTCACTTAAATGGTCAGAATGGTCACCCATCCCAAACATGACCGCGCCTTAGGTTGCTTAACATAGAATTAGAAGGCCTACTACGAGAAAACGACATCCGTCGAAACGATAACGGTTACAAACGACAGGATTAAACGCTAAGAATTTCATCGACTTTATTAAATGCGCATAAGAAGCCACAGATTTTTACCTTGACGTGTTGTCATGTTGTACTTGTGTTATAAAACGATTATTATTTTGAAGGGATTTCGATTTTCGTAGTAACCGCTCTGTTTAGTTCGTAGTGAGCTTTCAAAACGTTGGTAAAAACAAATTAAGAAATTGAAATTAATTGAGGTTGACTGGCGGAAAATGCTTTTAGCATTAAGTCCACCCTTTGTACATTTCTTGTGCAATAAAATTTTTAAATAAATAAATAAGAAAGAAAAATAAAGTTTGAAATCAAGACAAAAATATTGTTCGGACGATCAAAATTTAATGACACTCGCGATCGATAAATTGTACATAAAAACTCGCATGTGCATTATGCCCGCTCGTTAAGATTGTTTTAGCCTTATTAATATTCTGCTTTTATTCTATTGTTTCCAATCTGGGGGCACGGTAGTGCCCCCGCCAAGACGAGCCAAGCGAAGCGCACGGGCACTAGGCCTACCTTTTCTCGAAGCGCTTCGTCGTTTTTTTGAACCCTCATAACTTGGGTTTGGATTATGCTAGATCAACAAAATTTTCGGGATATATTGTCAATAGCGGACTTATTGAACATATTAAGTTTTAATTACATTAGCTTTTATACTTCAGATTTTATTTATATCCAAAAAACGCTGATTTCGTCACTGACTCACTGATGATCATCAAAATTATTAAGGTATTTCCTAATGTCCTAGAAAGCTGAAACTTTGTATGTAAGCTAGTATTAGCACACAAACAACAAAAAAATTATAAAACTTGTAACTTTCATCCCCCAACCCCTTAAACTAGGGGATGGGAGTTTGTATGAGACCAGGGGGCTGAGACAAAGAATCAATTTAAAAACAAAAAAGGCAAAGATAGAGAGTGGGCTATAAAAAAAGGCGTCTCTGATGTGCAAGAAATACACCCCAAAAAAAGAATAAAAAAAAATTTATTACAAACAACTTACAAAAAGAAATGAAATCCCACCAAAAACATTTTCATGTAAAATGTTGCCAAGACGAGCCCATATGACTCGCACTGTCAAAAAGTTATCAGATCTCATGTAGAGCCAAGCTTCTAACACTACACGCCCTAACTCTACAAGGCCTAACTTCACAAACTCTACACCTTTGTCAAAATATGTGGCTTGGCCGTTCGTTACTACAAGAACTATTGTATAACACAAAAGTAATGAACAGTGAATTGATTTTTCACCTTACGCTGATGTGAATGTAACGAAATGGCCAAGCCACATATTTTGACTAAGGTGTAGAGTTTGTGAAGTTAGGCCTTGTAGAGTTAGGGCGTGTAGTGTTAGAAGCTTGGCTCTACATGAGATCTGGATAACTTTTTGACAGTGCGAGTCATATGGGCTCGTCTTGGCAACATTTTACATGAAAATGTTTTTGGTGGTTCATACTGACAGCAAAGATATCCATTATCTTTGCTGACAGGAACGTGTTTATTTGTAGAAATATTAGAGGCTATCTCTATACCGTAGATGTTTTAAATATTTTGTTGTTTCACTTTATTGTATACTAGTTAAAATAACCCAAAAGAGAGGAATATAAGCTCTTTTTAGCCTGAGATACATGAGATACATGTACCTAATTCAGGCAAAGAAAGTCTTTTATACCGGTGTGATTTCAAGCTGTAATGAGTTAATTTTTCATTGAAACTGAATCATTAAATCAATTTAAATTATCATTATTGATTTATTATACCTTCACAGCAGCCTCCATGAGGTCATCGGTTGCGCCTTTCTTCAGGACTTGCACATCGATGCTGTCCAGGTTGATTTTGGACAAAAAGTTCCCTAGGTCTGTCTCCCCAGTGGGCCGGGGCCATAGCAGTCCTGAAACAAACATTTTCATTACCTTCCATTAGGAATACATAAGTGACATTACGAAAACATGCTACTGAACCGTTAGGTGCCAAAGAATCAGCTTTTTTACGGGTTTTATGCATGCATTTAATGCTCATCAGCCAACTACGAAGAAATATTATAGTGCACAAGTGTGCACTATAATATCTCCAACTTACTTGCTTTCCGAGGCACGGGGGTGTAACTTCGCCAACATCCCGACTTCAAAAAACTCATGACAGAAAATCTTAGAAACAATTTTGGCTCGACCTGGGATTCGAACCCAGGACCACTCGGATGTAAGGCAGAAACTTTGCCGCTACACCAACGAGGCAGTCAATTCAAATACCTACTGTTAATTCTACCTACTGTTAATTTCTTAGTTTCTATCATATACCTTAAGTTCTCCTAACATTTGTTGGCGTATTTTCTTAAAAACTTGGGTAAAGGTGTGGTATTCAATTTGAAATTCAAGGAGTGGTATGTACATACCACTCCTACATACTCTTCAAATGAAACTAGATCGCATTTGCGAATATGAAACATCGTTTCGCTGTTGCACACTTCGAAAATGAAAAGACAATAGCACACAACAGTTAATTACTAACTGTTGTTTCCTTGCTTTCATAAAAACAGTTCAGCCGCGAAAAGCGATCGTTTCACTTCGTCAGTGTGTTTGCTAAACAAAATTGAAATAAGCAGGTAGCTCAAGCTATGTAAATTAATATAAGTAAGCATAAGTCCAACTTTATGAATAACGAAAACCGCATTTTTAAAGAGACTGGGCAAAAATACATCGTGACGACAAGTTCTTCATCTTTTACTAGGACTAGGTAATTGAATTGTTAGTAGGCAAACTAATTTTACGATACTTATTTCGGGTAAAATTTCCTGATTTCTGTCCTCGTCCATGAAAATCCCAATTCAAAAATAAGAAGGTTTATAGAATAACACTAAAACTCATAACTTTCTGAGTAGGTGAAAATTTAGCATAGCCAGTAGGCTATGTAGAGAAAACAAAACAAAACAAAACAACATCCAATGAAAAGTGAAAACTAACTCCTATACGTAAGTATAGGGGTATTACTACAACCAAAGAAAGTTAGCTAACAGTTCTAAAGAGAAATCAGAATGAAGTATTGCGCAAATCATAGGTACACTTTAGAATTAGATCCTATCAATTGTTTTGAATTTAATGTGGGCGATACAGGATAACCCAGTTTACTGTCGGAACGTTGTTATCAACGAATAGTGATTACAAACCGACTTTGGCATGCCTAACACTAACATGCATTCTTTGATCGAAGGAGAAACACGATTTTTGTGGCGATGGGACTACTTAATAAGAATTTACCTAGTAATACTTATGGCAGAACAGATACGCATATTCAGTTCGAATACCTATAAGTATCAATGGTACCTTACATATCTTAATCTCATATTGGTGTCGATAAACAAATTTTGTAAAGAAAGCATTTTTAGAAAAAGCAACAATAGATAGATAAGTAGGTAAGGTATTTTTCGACGTCACGTGGAGCAGTACAGCGCTTTTGGTGCTGACTGATACCAAAGTTAACAAACTAAGGCGCGGTTGTGTTTGGGTTAAGTGACCACTCCGACAGTTTAAGTGACGTCTATTTACAAGCATCTCCGTGCTTCGGAAGGCACGTTTAGCCGTTAATCCCGGATAATATCGAAAAGATATTAGTCCTTAAGCCTGGTCAAAAGGCCCTTAGGGCGGCTTAATAATATCTTATTAACAACCCCTCTACGAAAACCCGTACTGAGCCCGTAAGAGCCATACTCTACCGAGTATGGCTCGTACCACCTCCTAGTTGAGGCCTGTGCCCAGCGGTGAGACGTATAAAAATAAATCTATATTAACTACTTACCTTATTTGTTGGAGAGCATCTTGAAGCTGATCGTCGGCTAGGGTCGTTGCGCGTTTTGACACACATGCCCCGTCGCAGGATCACCCCCACACAACATCCTCAGCTGTGATGCTGGGAACATTTGCTATGCTAGACGGTGCATCAATTGGTACCCACCATATTCATTGCAGAACATCTTGCAGGCCTCCAAGCTAAGCGCCGGCTCGGAGCTGCGCGGGTCGTTGCGCGTTTTGACGCACTTTCCCCCGTCGCAGGACCACCGCCACACCACATCCTCGGCTGTGATGCTGAGAACATTGGCTGTGTTAGCATGACGTGATAAAGTTTGCGATCATTCATTGTCGCCTTCGTCATAACATAATCAGTAGCAGATCGACAGCGAGTGGAAGAGAGCTGGAGTTCTTCATTTAAAAATTAACCGGTTGCTAGTTGCAGCCATTATACGTTTACAAAATCATCAAAGGTCAGCAATTTACCCACCAGTTTTATAGGTAAGCTTTAAGTGCCCAAGCTTCTTAGTTTGCAGGACTCTACTATAGAGTATACACGGGGAGCACGAACAACTATAGCAACGTATTCGTAGCGTTTACTTTTTGTTCACTTGTCAATTTGTGTTCTAACGTTTTGACGATACGAAAACGTAACGATAATGGTCGTGGTTACCTCACTGATAGTGACATAACGTGAAGCGTCAAATAAACTGTACCTGATTTACCACCTTAATCTGTAAAAAGGTTCATTTACTTATTTTACTTTTCTATACAAAGCTCGCACTGTCTAGCTAGAGGTAATTAAATTATCATAATCCTAGTTGAAGCCCACTGCTGTCGTGCATTTGAAACTACAGTTGTGTGCATATAGGTAATCTTAACACCCCTTACTGTAGCTAGAGAAGTTAGATTATTGCATAGTGTAACCAAAAATACAGTAAATTAAAGCTTCGTTAGAAACATTATTTGTTAACAAGTATCTTGCCCATCTGCTTTCCATTGTAAATAGAAGACATGCAATAATATGTTCTACTAGGTACGCTGTTATCGTTAATCTTTGGATCCAGTCCGCGAATAATCTAGGAAAACAAGGATTCCTACAATTAAATGCCAAATGAATGGTGCCACAATTGTCTATTAAAAAATCTGTGTTGTATAAAGGTCGGTAACATTTGGTGAGAGTTGGCTCCTATCCTAATTCCTAGGTGGATGCCGACCTTTCTAGACCGCTTACGCGTAGGTCGATAAAAGGTTATTAGACCTGACTATTGCTCGCACGTAGGTACATATGGTTTCATTAGGTATGTAGTAAAGAAAGATAAATTAAAGAGTTAGAAGTTTAAAAATATATTTAGCAAAAGACCTGCTTGTAATTTTTCGACATTAAACTAAGTGAGCAAATAAATGAAATTAAACTTGAAATGGAATTCCTTTTTCAAGTACTTCATAAATACTACGTTATTTTAATGGTGTTTAATTACAGCATGTACAGAAAACATGAAATACGCTGTAATGGTTTCAAAAAAGGATTACGGCAGTTTTTACCTTGCGCTCGACAAGGCGGGGGCACTGCCGTGCTCCCAGGTTAATAATTGCATGGAGGGCAGACGCCTTTCAAGACGTACAGAAGCGTAGAATTTAAAGATACGCTACGAGACTACGAAAATGGGAACTGCTACGAGATTTGCTACGGCCACGGCTGACTTCGTAATTTTAAAATATTAGTCAAACTTTTTCGTAGCAGTCATCACGAAAAGGCTTTCATCGAATGTGATGATGATAGTAAGTGAGTTTACCTTCATCTTTATGTAGCCTACGGTAGAACGTCAAACAAGTAATCATTAATCAATTATTTCTTCATAAATGTATTAATATTAAACTTTTGCATGCTATTTTATATGGCTAAATAGGTCAAAGCTCTATTTTATGTATTTACGACCACATTTTTATGTTATGTACCCTATTTAAAAGCAAATAAAGAAATTTGAATTTGAATCGATACGAAAATTGCCTTCATGTACTTAAGAGCCCTGCCAGTAATGATACCTATTAACGAAACGAGTTTTAATTGCAGATCATGATTAAATGATTACACTCTTTACGTAAGTGATAGCGTACCTGCGTACCTTTTACTAACAAACATGCTAAATGCTAAGAATCTTGTGTTGTGTCTGGAAAAGAAAAGATTATGACCACGCATCGTGATATCTTGGTCACTTGGGAGTATTTTTTGCCCGGTTAGAAAAGGGTTGCGTACTCTAACAAACCGTGCATTTCAAAGTTCTTACCTTTGTATCAAAAATAGAACGCTAAAAATAAAGGCCGGAATCCTGAGGGACGTCATTGTACCTGAAACCAACGGACAATCGTTATTTTTTAGTTATTAACACTTTTTTTTTACAAAACAAATTAATGTTTAATAACGTTTATTTAAGAATTATAAAAGCTTTGAATAAAGATAGACGTAGAGCGTTGGCGGTGAAATGTAACATGCCGGTGCGCAGGTTTGCACGGTGTGGTCGAGTAGTGAATATCACTCTTTTCAAATTATATTGCCAAGCCAATGCTCTGTGTGTCCAATATAATAATGGCTTCAGAATGCTGTTGGGGCTGCCCCGATTTTGCAGTGCCTTGGGGATGTTTGCTGAGGCACGCACTGACTATTTCTACGCTATCATGCGTAAAAAGCAGCGTCATTGCTCTGCAGGATACGAGCCAGCTCCAACTAAATTATTAAGACCATTGCGGGAAGATATAAATTCCCTATAACTCGCCACCTTGCCAGGGTGTTAGTCAAAAGAAATACCGATTGACCCGCCGCGGCTATGTGTGGTATCTCGCTGTTATGTATTGATTTTTCTGTTACTAATATAGCTTGTAAGATTATTTTACTAGCAAAATGTACCTGCGGTGTCTGATCTCGATTAAAATAAAATTAATTTAATTTAAAAAAAGGATCACGCACTTTATATGGTGACGACGCGACGGTCAATGAAGTAAACCTGATACTAAAACTTCTTCAAGAATAGGGTAGTTGACACAACCAATCGTTGACGAACTTTTTATAATGGAATAACACACTTTGACGTCATCGAGTGACAACTTATCGTTAAAATTTCAATTAAAATCAAATTTCATGAACTGCAGAATAATATTAATGAGAGGGGATCTGAAATTATTAATTATTTTATAATAAATCAGTTTTTGAATATTTCTTTCGTAGTGTAAACTAGCTAATGCAGTGGACGACGTGACGATGGACTTACAAAAGGTATACGATCCATTTTATTTCATTCAACAACATTGTTGGTTGACTGTACAGCTTCTCTGTGTAACAACTTTTTGTGCTAGGTGTCAACTGGGGACAAACGCATCTGCCTCGATATATATAGTTTCACAGACACTTGACCGGTAAAACCGCCTTTATTTATTCATGGCCACAGGTGCCTAGGAGGACAATAGCAAAGAATAATATTTTCAAAGTAGACGCCGACACATTTTGTTTCTATTTTAAAAACATAATTTTATTAATTTATTTAAAAAACTTTATTGCAAATTTTTTTTTTCAAATGATGTATAAGTACTTAGTAAATATTAACGATATTTTTACACGTGAAGTTTTAATTCGATTGTGTGTTTGATATTGCTTGCGTTATTTGAATTTAATTGCATCCTTACTCTTAAATTAATTAACAGCTAGCACACCGTTGCTTCAATTTTGTTGGTACAAAATTAGGTAATATATGATGTCTTTTAGTTAAGTAAACAAATGGAATCGTTTAGAATGTCTTTGCCCAGCTGTGATACGGTTATGGTTGGGTGAAAAAGTAACCACATTTTCAGAAGTGGAACAGGATGAAGTTAGAACAGGGAGTGAAAGAAGTGTCAGCCTAGAAGGCTGACATTGAATATTGAATAGGCATAGCATCTGGTTATTTTGTTTAGCAATCGTCAGTCCTGTAAGGGTTTGGGTGGGTACCTACAATTAAATACGAGTATCTACCTGAAAATCACTGCTTAAGAAACTGGTTAACATACACGATAACGACAAGACACAACACAGTAACACCTTAGGTATTATTTGCTCTTTGAATTTATTATTCAAAGAGTCCATTAATGTGATTAGAAAATACAAATGAATCGATCAGGTTACTAAATACGAAAGATTACTTATTTATTAATCGATTAGTTGTTTGTAGGTAAACAAATTTGCTTCTAGGTCTGGCTCTACTAGATGGTTGGTAAAACGAATCAAGGGTTAGATATCTTATCAATCGATAATCAATAGTGGTCGTTGAGTGTGTAATACATTGATAAAAAAAACTTATCATACCCGGCACGTCCAGCGCGTTCAACTGAGGTCACAACAATGAGTCCGTGAGGCTGAGGAGTGAGGACGAGTCGCGTCAGAACTTAGCGACAAAACTTGTTTCTGTTATTCGCCTCCTGACATCTCATTGGCACTTTATGATAATGTCATTTACATCGCCGATAACCGATCGTTATCGATATTTTAGCTAACGGGACATTAAACCCGCCTTTCTAGAATATATTTTTTTAGTTAAACTACATCTGGACTGATTTAGATGTAAGCTATTTGAAGCGTTGAAGTAACGTTAATATTTAGCTATACCTTCTTAAGTTAAGTACCTACTTCTTAATATTTCTGGTTATTTTTGATATTGTCAAGTGGCCTGCTACTGTCAGGAATTTAAGTAAGTACTTAGGTACTTATTGATGGATACGGAGCTAAGGTAGTAACACCAAATGACGAAATAATCCGTTAAAAAGTGTATCATATCAATAATGGAAGCAAGTCAAACGCCACAATTGCAAATTTTAGATGACATTTCCATATACCTACAAATAGTGTGAGGTTAGCGAGATGGAGATGAGTTTGACCTGAATCTGATATCTGATCATCTGACCGAGTCCTTTCTACCTGCGTGCGTGAAATGTTCATCCAGTTATTAACCCCTAGTACATACATTCAGAAAACGATGTAAATTAAGGGAGAGGAGGGCACCTCCGAACACTCTTTACACTTTCCGTTTTAAATAACTTAAGATTATATTATTTAAATATTTCTACTGTTTCACAATGCTTAGTCTAACTATTAGTCTAAAAAATCGTAATCATGTGACGAAGAAAACGCAAATTATAGCTGCAAAAGCCATTTAAGAAAAAGAAGTCAAACAACACATGAGGCAGATTTGAAATATCAACAACTTCTCACACTTTACATTAACAACATTATTAGTCTCAACTCATTCATTTTTGACTTTATAGTTGTATTTGGGTTCCCGCGCTGGCGTTGTTTAGTGGAAATTTAAAGTATAACGCCTGATACCATCAACGGATTATAAATAGCGTTTTTAACATTGTAGCATCGTGAGGTCAAAAACGGTTCCTCCTACAATGATGACTACAAAAACAAGAATTCCATTGTACTGGTTATTTATCGAGACCACTTAGTTTTCGCTTCCTTTCTAGATAGATAATATAATACCCCTCCCTCGATTAGCACAAACAATACACCAGCAAAACTATTCATACATATTTCCTTTCCTCTTTTAAGTCTCTTAAAACTCTACAAAAAAGTACTACGTAAAACATTTCACTAAAGTACAGGTATGTACCTATGATGGCATGCATGGATGCACCCAAGGGTTGCCACCCGTACTTTATAATAATGTATTGTACGTTTTTTCAGGCAATAATTGTACTCTGTACTTTATGAGAACAATAAAGTAAAAAGACTTTATTTCGCATGATTTGGTTTCTTTGCGATATTGAAGTTGAAGTTTATTCGTAAGTAATAATAATTAGAAGTATAATTATTAGTTGAATTTGTTTTTAAATATAATAATAAAGAATATTAAAGTATACTTTATTTTGAAACTATGTATTTTTTCGTACCTATATTTACCAATGTACTTTATTTGCAAATGAAAAAATTGGTTGCCTGTAAAGTCGGTATACGCGCGAAAGTTTTACGTGACAACGACTCTGAGTGGTAAAATAATTTTAATGTGAATATTCATTGTATTGTATTGTATTGTATAAACTCTTTATTGCAATAAGAAAATACATTTAAACATAACAGAAATACATTGATGAGCAAGGGCGAGCTTATCCCTGGCGAGATCTCTTCCAGCTAACCCAGAAAGGGCATGCAGAGGAGTTACATTGGGCAGGGTTCATACAATATTCTACATATTCATTAACTAAAAGAACTAGGTATACTATAACATAATATATATATTCATTCGTATAACATGAACCGGTGTGTATGCCTATCTCTCTCTCTCTCTCTCTCTCGCTCTGTCTCTCTCGCGCGAAACGTGAGCGGAGCAGCGTAACGCAGTTTCTTGAGGTGTCACCCGGCAAACCAATTTATAAGACGTTGTCACGTCAAAAGGTGGCAACCCTAATGCACCCCTGTAGTAAGTGGATTGTTGATACAGTTAGTGTACAATGAATGTACCACGCTTGCTAAACTGCGGAAAGTCCGTTACAAAATTAACACAACATAGAAATACAGTGATAAACAAGAGATTAACAAATGGAATCAATAATCGTATCAAAAAACCGCTTTGTAATCGGTCCATCCGTTCGGAAGCTACAATGCCACAGACAGACAGGCACACACAAAAACATAAACAAACAAAGGGGTCAAACTTAAAACACCCGTCTTTATCGTCGGGGTCTAAACATTAAAAAGAGCATCGACCTCACCGTATTCATAAGTTAAGCTAAAAATTATTGAGAAAATAGAAACTCTATGCTTGAAATAGAGGCATGTTAGAGTTTCTAAAGAAACTTATGATAAAAATATGGCTGAATACAAGTACATTCCTTTGCTACAACCAATATTAAGCAAACATACGTCACTAATGTCAAAATCGATAACTGTCACCAGTCAGTGTCAAATTATTCATCAATTTGTAATTGCTTGAAAGGAAGTGAGGGGACTATGAATTAAATTAAAATACTTATCTAACACTGTATTGTAAATAATACTTACTTTTCATAGGGCAATAGTTTGTAAGTTGTTGACAAAAAATGGACCCAGCTCTGCTGCGGGAACGGGAGGCGTTTAAGAAAAAGGCACTTGCGACACCGAGGTACGATACTACATCGTTCTATCACCACGGTAACACTGTTCTGTTCGCTCGCGACTCGCCCTGCGCGCCTTCCTGCTTAGTTGTGGGGCCCGGCCACTCACTTTCTCTCACTCTAAAACACGACCGTAGCAAGGATCAAGTTACCAGTAAATTTTACCAACAATGCTGAATATTCAGACCAACAAAAATATTACTCAAATATTTTGAGAATGTTGTTGTTTACCTATTAGCTTTTGATAACAAACATTTTTTGTTAGGTTCTTTAGTAAATTAATTGAAAGTGACTTGCACATAAAATTACAATTTTCTCCTTCATCCTTCAATAAAAGTAAGCATGTAATTAATTCAATATTTTAAATTGATGGATAGTTTCTGTAATTATTAATTTGGGTTAGGGTGTTGCAAAGGGCCACACAAAGGCCTTTAATTTTTTTTATAGGGGACTTAAAAAAATTTCAAGTAATTTTGTATGGCGCTGGAACATCAAAAATGTTTGGGTTTTGAATCCAAGGTCCAAGGAACTTTCAAGGAAATTTTGAACCACATTTTCTATGGCACCAGGAGTTGTAAATTTTATCAAAAATTTTTACTGGACTGATTTGGATGAAATTTGGTTCCGGAGACTTTTTTGACAAATGATTACGTAATGTTGAAAATAAAAAATCCAAGATGGCGGCTAACTTTTAGTTTATTGACCGATTTCAATGAAAAAGAGAAACTGAAATAGTTATTTGTTATACAAGAGTGCAAAGTTGCTTTTTAACCGCGTGTTCAATTTTGATGACCGAGCAAGCGAAGGATTCTAAAATTGAATCACGAGCGCAGCGAGTGATTCAAAATTAGAATCCTGAGCGTTAGCGAGGGAATCAAAAGAGCACGAGGTGAAAAAAATGTTTGCACTCGAGTGCAACACGTAACTTTTCATTCCACCTCAGCGAGGAAATGACTTAATGCAAATAAAACCGTTGACAATCACAAGATAGCTACTTTTATTTCAGTTTAGGTATTAACTACTACATTATGACAGGTAAGTATTACAGAATACTCTTTAAATTGTAACAAAATAATACTTAGGTATAATTAATAAAAATTTAAAGTAACGTTGCTACAGTTATTTAAATTGAGTGTAATATTTTTGTTGGGTACTGTAATATTGGTGTTAATCACTTGTGTACTGTTTTTCGAGTGCTTGCTTTCTTGTTCTCGGATAATTCTATAAAATATGCCAGTAAAATGTTTTCTGAGAAAGTTTTGGCTCCTTTTGCTACCTTTTGTCGCCACGTGTTGAACATAACGTACTGTTTTAAATACTTCTCGCGTGATTGTTGAGGGAGAAAGATCATTTGCGCATTAATAACAGTTTCAGTCAATTCTGTTGGCGTCAAACAAACTTCCTCGTCGCTAGAATCACTCATTTTAGTTTTTTCACTTGTTTTCAAGTTTCTTGTTTTTAATATAAGGTTTAACAATGACGTGAAAAAATGCCGCGTAAAGAACCGCCAACAAAGCAAATTGAAAAAAGAACACCAAGAAGGTTCCGAGTTTGAGTTTTTAACAAATTAAAAAATATTGTATGATATATTCGGCACCATAGAGGTAGCAATAAATAGGTTTAATGATTTTTTTAATTCACAAACTTGGTGCACACGATGTTCTAAATTCAAATTTACTTTAACCTCTAGTGAATAAAAACGGCTTTTCCACTCAGATATTGAAGAGCAAAATGACTCTTTCCGAGATGGTGGGATGAAAAAAATATTACTGAGCCCCCTCTGTGACAATCACCAATCAACCAATCTTAAAATCTGGGTATTCCTTTTTCAGCATTGAAAAAAAGAAAAAAGATGACTCTCAATTCAAAGATGATAGTAAAAAGAAGTCCAAATCATCCTCCAGCTCAGCAAGTACTGGGCCAAAATTGGATGCAAACAAGTGAGTACAATAATCATGTTACTTGTGATTTTAAATCTAGGCTAAGTTTTTTTTTTAAATCTCATGTTTGATTCTTAACCCTTTCTCCTCAGTTATAAGACTATGGCTGGTAGTTCATCGTACCGGTTTGGAGTGCTTGCCCGGATAGTCAGACACATGAGATCAAGGCATCAAGAAGGTGATGACCACCCCTTATCATTGGATGATATCTTGGACGAAACAAATCAACTGGATGTTGGCAATAAAGTCAAACAGGTAATGTTGCCATTTAATTATTAATTATTTTAAGCTAAGTGAAGTTTGTTTTTTATTGTGGCTTAAGTACAACCTACAAAGATTTTTCTCTTTTCAGTGGCTCCAAACAGAAGCTTTGCAGAATAATCCCAAAATAGAATGCACTCCCGATGGAAAGTATAACTTCAAGCCTGTTTACAAAATAAAGGACAAAAAATCATTACTTAGGTATTTGTTATTAATTACAAAACCAAGCCGTGGCCTTTAATAAGAATATTTCACAAAGTATTGCAAAAGATCTCAAAATTTACTGCATTACGCATATTTTTCAGGTTGCTCAAACAGCAAGATCTGAAAGGACTTGGGGGCATATTGTTGGAAGATGTCCAGGAGTCCCTCCCTCATTGCGAGAGAGCCCTTAAAAGCTTGGCACAAGAGATACTGTACATCACCAGGCCCACAGACAAGAAGAAGATACTATTCTACAATGACAAGACTGCCACATTAGATGTGGGTACACAGAAATAACCAGCAATACCTCAAATAGAAAACAGTGTTTGAGCCCTGTCTACATAGTCAATGTACAATCAATGACATAACTTGAGTTTGATCTCAGTCAAATACAAATTTCAAATATTTTGCACAATTTTTAGACAAGTTTTTAACACTGTCCTACATATTATGTGTATGGTGTATGTTTACAATACAATACAATACATTTAGCAATTAACTGTGGGCCCCACACTAGGAAATTCCTGTGTCATGGGCACCCGGTGGTTCTTACAGGATTGCGACGGATGCAAGTTACTATGTGTTATGATATGAATGAAGTGTGTAAATAAGAATAACACTAACTAGGCTTTGAGGTGATCTCCTTAATTTTGTTAATTTACTTCGGATTCTTATCAAGCATTCATTATTTTAGGTTGATGAAGAATTCGTAAAACTCTGGCGTGCTACGGCCGTGGACGCTATGGATGACGCTAAAATAGAAGAGTATCTCGAGAAGCAAGGCATCAAGAGCATGCAGGACCATGGCCCTCGGAAACCCGTTGTTCCGAAAAGGAAAAAAGCCTCGCAAAAAAGACGCCAGTTCAAGAAACCCAGAGACAATGAACATCTGGCTGATGTGCTTGAAACATACGAAGATAATACATTAACACAGAAAGGTGTTGTAGTTAATAATAAATAAGTATTTTTGAAATATTTTTTGTTAATTATTTCCGTATGCTGAAAACTCTCTCAGTTTTCATCTATGAAAAACTATAGGATCGACGGAATCTCATGGAAATCAGGGTAATTGACATTTTTGTATGGCAGCACTGCGGAAATTGGCATAAATGAATGACTGATACTTTGAATTATTAAGAGGCTAAGAAGTCTGATAGAATGTTTTCAGGAAAAGTAGTTTCCATGATCGTCTAGGCTTATATGACTTGTCTTTATAAGGTTTTGTACAATAATATCTGCGTTTAATACAAACATTTGCCAAAAATATATAACCATGTGTAAAAAAATAAAAGTACTTAACCATAAGAAAAACATTAATTTATATATACATAATATGGACTTTGGTTAATCTGATAAAACATTTGCTTTTATTAATATTTTCGTTATAATTCCAGAATATTTTGAAGTAAATGCATAGGCATTATCGTGTTGTGTTCTCCCTATTTGATGTTACCAAACAATTTTGAACTTGACAAAAAAAGTGGTGCATGAGATTTTAGTACTTTATTTAGGGTAACCGGAATTTCATGGAAATCAGGGTAATTTGAATTTTTGTATGATAGGACAGGGGAAATTGGAATAAATAACTTTGTTTGATACTTTGAATTATTAACGGGGTAAGAAGCACTGACCTCTATTATTTATTTTACAATAGAGTTCAGTGGTGAGAAGACTGATAGAATATTTTAGGAAAAGTAGTTTCCCTGCTTGCCTAGGCTTATTTTTGTCATGTATGTTTTGTATCAATATTTGCAAAAATAATTAACCTTATGTACATGTGTAAAAAATGAAGTACTCAAATAGGAAAACACATTTATTTATTTCCATTCATCATAAGATAAATTTTGTCATTTTATTCGAAATGTTTATTGTATGCTATCCTGTCTCTTCATGCAAGTCTTACACTTAAGGAGTTAAAAAAACACCTTAATTCTACAATTTATAAAAAGTTTCGTCAATCTGATGAAACATTTGCTTTAAAAGTTTGATTCCTCCTCTTTAGAAAATGTTTTTCTGCCGTTAGCGATCTATCATCCAAGAAGCTTAAAATCATTTCGTTTCTATTGTCTATGAATAACGCTTTTAGCGATTCTTTTCACTTTTGTGCTGTGAGCTATAACTAGTATAAGGGTGAACCAAACGCTTCCCTGATTCACCCCGGTGCAATGTAATTGAACATTCAATTGGTTTATTGTTTACTTGACCACACTTTTAAAAAAAAAAGTAAAATGTCAATCTTAATAAATGACGTTTAATTAATTTGAGAACAAACGTAAAAAAAGCCCAGCAACACTTGGTTTACAGTTTTAATTTTATTGTCGTTAATTCTGACCAAAATATAAACCTGCATCTTCTGTGCATCTGTGTATATTTCATCCAATGTATCTAAATAAACGTCTAGTACAAAGACGAGAGTAATGAATATCAAAATGGCTCAGTCACAGTTTTCTCTGACTTGGGATGAATACAGGAGAAGTATTTGCAATGGACTGAGTTCTCTTCAGCAGGTACCCAAATTTTTTGTTATTTATTCATTTAAATTTCTACTGCAAGTTTGTGATTTAGGTCACCCAGTATTTTATTTATGAATGAGAATGAAGAATGAGAGTCAAACATTCATTCATTTATTCTAGAATGGTGAGTTTGTAGACATGACCCTGGCCGCAGATGGACACCTAGTTAAGGTTCACCAGGTTATTGTGGCACTTGCAAGTCCGTACCTAAAAGAACTTATAGGATCCATACCGAGTTCTCACCCAGTTGTGTTTTTGAATGTAAGTACCTGCTCTAGTCTAATCAAGCAATTGTTTTTCAAATTAGTAAGTTGTATTGTTGAATGTAAAATAATTGGCCATAAGATAAATTTACCTACCTGTTTTTGATTTTTGTGTCTGTGTAACTCTTTATACTTCTTTCTATTAAATTGACTTATTGAAATAAATTATATTAATATTATTTGTAAAATAACTGTCATGGATTAAATAAAATCAATATGATCACCAAATTGACAGTGGAAAGGGGAAAAGGCTATAGCGCCAAAATAGTACTTGTGGTTTAAAGTTAAAACTTTAGATCTCTTTTTCCATGAGTACGGTTTTGGCTGTTTTCCCATTCCACCGACGTATGAGTTTTTATGTAAAATTTAGCCTGTGTAGTTAAATCATCTTACGTTGGATTCTCCACTCACTGTTGATATTGTATGTTCCAGAAAATATCTTACAATACCTTGTGCTCTGTGCTGGAATACATTTACACAGGAGAGGTCCTAGTGTCCATGGACCATCTGAATGAGTTCATAGATGCAGGAAGGGAACTACACATAAGAGGCTTGGAGGACATGGTATTGTATTTTTTAAATTGCTATTTTCTTCTACTTTCACTACCTATTCTATTGAATATTTTACTGTATGTATTTAAAAAATATTATGTATTTGTAAGAGTGGCTCTATTCAACTCTTTGCATCATACCACCATAGAGAAATATAATGTATAGGAAAAAGAGAGCCCTCTCGTGGTTCCTTTAGGCAAACCAGTTTGACACTGCCATCTATAATTTCGCCCCGAGAACTAAACACTACCTATAGGTAGCTATAGTGCTATAGCTATAAACTTTAACACTACGATTTTTAAGTAGGTACATCTAAAAATAAAATGGGAGTTTCAGTAGACGATAAATAAAAATAGTAGCGTCTATTAAAACTCACATTTTATTATTAGATGTACCTACTTAAAAATCGTCGTGTTTACATGTACTGCTTTTGGGCTGTTGTATGAACCATTTTGTTCTAGTATATTTTTTTGTGTAACTAAAATTTGATTTGGCATAAATCAATATAAATAAATGAAAATTTTAAGTTCTCAAAAACATGCTAGAACATTCTGGCGAGTAAAATGAAATAAAACATCAAGAGTAGGTACAATTGTAACTATTATTGTACTTGGAACAATTTATACAAATATTATTATAACTAAGAAAGACCTGTCGCGGAATGGTTTGGTAGCATGAAATCGCACAAACAATGCAAAGCACTCAAAATAAACATGGAGAAACACAAAGCTCAAATCAACATTATTACTCGATGGAAGAACACTTAAACACACAAAACAAAACGAATTCAAAAATAAAACCGCGTACGCAACAAGAAATCTCCATTTTGTAATTTTGACATTGGCAGTTTGCACTGTGTAATCTTTGAACGTCACAACTTGCCAGTACTCAAAAATTTTAATTAAGTAAAGTTTATAATGACAAAGCTTAAAATATTTATATTGTATTTTTAAGATGTGGAAACAAAGCGCACATAAATTATTATATAATTTATTTAATTTCAGTCGATGGTTTTTGAGCACACGAAATAAAATTTGCACAAAATGATTTATTTTTTTAATTCTAGCAACTCAGAGAAACAACTTCAAAAACAGTTTCGGGGCGAAAACACAGATAGCTGTACTTTCTTTCCCTAAATGTCATTTGTATGGATGTGTCCCCCCCCTGCATACCACCAACACACAAGTACCAATAAACAGGTTGAAACAATAAAATATCTATTGTGTCTATGGTGAATGGGCGTCACAGTATAAAATTTGCCAATCTCTAATTATATGTGTAAGAGCATTCCTTTCTACCAGTCTGTGGTGTGTATCATAGTGCTAGGGCCTAAAAATATGATTTTAAAGATCTTGGCTAGTAGACTGGGCCAAAATTATAACATTCGTTTGAACTTGAATGCGGACGAAGTCGCTGGCAGCTACTAGTTTTATTAACTTTCTTAATATTTTAGAAACTGCAGCAGCAGGTATCAAAATCACCGCCACGACAGTACCAACATTCCCAAACAAGCACTAGCAATAAGATGGAAGAAATGGATGAGATGTACTATTTTGAAATATCTAACCCAAGAGGTGCAGATGAACAATCTCAGTTAGAAGAAATGCCCAACCACATGTGAGTATAACTTTAAGTATAACCTTTCTTGACTGTTTAAGGCAAGCACTACCTGCATCAGTATTTCCCTGCAATTACAACCTAGGAATCTTCAAATCTAGAGTTAACAGGCATCTTCTAGGTGAGCTTGCTCCATCGTGGACTCAGTCTTTGCCTCGTTGGGCTTAGTCTTGGGTCAAGAGCAAACCTATCCCAAATAAAAAAAAAGCATGCATAGGTCGGTATAGTACGCATCGCACGTAACAAATTAATTTTTCAGTGCGTCCACTGTATCGGCAGCGATCGGATTGCCGACGCGAGTATCAGGAATCGAATTGCCGATGACACTTTCTTTCGAATTTTTGTAGATCGGCATTCCGTATGACGTCATCGGTACGCATCGCATGTAGGCATTGCTGATGTACAATCCGTACGGTGCGGATCAGTGGACACTGTTGTATGAGTTTTTAAACAAGGCAAATTAAAATCCGTTGCGGCTGGCCTGTGGACGCTTGCCTTTAGACTGTACCCTAAACATATACCTTGGCAAAAAAAAGCAACTAAAAATTTAATCACTGCTCAGGGCCCAGGCCTCACCTCAATTGGGAGTCATACTCCACCACATGCATCTCAGTGCAGATGAGTGGAAAAGGGTTGTTTACCTTATATTGGCCGAAAAAAAAATTTTTTTTCACATTTAATACTTTTTATTTGCTAACAAGAATTGACTACCTTGTAAAGATTGCTTAATTAAACCTGATTTAGGCAACTTGTAGACCTGTAAGCCTATAAGGGGGCAAATTTTCAGCTTGCATGTCTTGCTGATGATTAACTCTCTGTATGCAACTTAGTCAAAGTATGATTTAACATTTCAGTCTACCCGAGGATATAGTTTACGACTCAAATATAAAAGACAGCGACGACAGAGATAATAAAAGTATACTGTCTAGCAATATCTACGACGATAATGGCATGATCGAAGAAGAGGTGAACCCTGACAGCCCATTGACACATAACAGCGTCTCAACACATAAAGGAAAAAGTAAGTGAAAAGTTACAAATTTAACATTGCAATTCCATTCGGAAATTTGTCACCAATTAGACAGAAAATGTAGAATGAATTCAAGATTTTATTTGATATATTACAGACATGAAAACTATGTCATATCCTGAGTAACTAATTCGAAAGTATTTGCTATTCACATTTAATACCCACTTTTTTTAAAGTGCATAGTATCATTTGATAATTATTATTTTGTATATTTGGATTATATAAATATGAATTGCTGTTCGTTAATCTGGCTAAACCTCGAGAACAGCTGAACCGCTGGAAGTTCAGGGAAGGTTCAAAGGGTCCGCTAGTAAAAAATAAATAAATTGTGTAAATACACCAACTACCTAGCCCTAAATATCAAGCTATTCTTTTCGTTGCAAAATTACACTTATTACGTAAGCGCCTACTAATAACTCGTGCTCATCACACAAACATTTCCCCCTGGCAGGATTCGAACCCCCGGTAACGGAACAGCTGGTTTGGCAGTCTGTACCTCAGACAACTAGACCAAAGCTGTGTTGTCGACCAAAGTAGTTTCCTAAGTAATTAAATATTTATCGCAACAATTTTTTTTAGAAGTAGGCATATTGCAGTACACGGTATCGAACCAAGGCTCACTACAGATGATCCTCAACCGTTTCGTGTACTACCTAAAGCACACCAACGCGAACGGATCACGGCAGTGGCGGTGCGTCGACTACGTTAGCCATGTTAAATGTCCCGCACACGTCGTCACTAAAGGAGACGTGGTTTTACAAAGGTAAGTTTATCTTCAACTTGTTTATTATGTACTACCTGAAGTACATAAATAAGAACTTTTGTTGTATGAGGCACGCTACAAGTCTGTCTGCTATATCAAGCACATTAGTTTACTTAGCAAATGTCTTATCTCGTATGACCTTTCTATAGTACTCTTATGTAGACTTCGTCAGCCACGTCAAGTGTGTCTTATCAGTGAACTCTTAGCTTATTTATTTTGTTCTTACTAAAGTACACTTGACAGCACACCGAGACTTGGTGTGTTATGGCACAGAGGCATCTTATGGCTTTTAGGTCTTTTTGCGTGTCATAAATCTTATTTCACACTAGCTGACCCGGCGAACTTCGTACCGCCTTAGCGTTGCAATTTTTCAATATTCCTGAGAGATTTTCTTAATATTTTTTTCCGTAAGAACCTTCTCCTAATAATAACAAATACAACAAAAAAAGAATTAGTGAAATCGGTCCAGCCATTCACGCGTGATGCCGTGACCAAGGAAAACGGGTTTCATTTTTATGTATATAAGATAACATTTTAATCGTAAAGTACGGTCTAGATCCTCTATGTATAGGCGTGTATTTGATCAACTCAAAATCAAGTGACTAACTGAAAATATTTTTTGTTCCAGAATAAATGAGCACACGCACCCGTTTCACGATAAGAAGATATTGAAAAAAGTAAGAGCTGGCTCCATATTCACCGCCATCCAAGAAGCGGAACACGAGGGCAGCGTCATAAGAAAAAAGCCGAATCCCCCTCCGATACGAATGTAGACATAGAATAAATTGACATAATTTTATCACGTTTGTTTTAATAATAAATATTTCACAACAATCACACCAATTCTCTCGTTCAAAATTAAGCTACGAGGCTTGTGTTATGGGTACTAGACAACGGATAAACATACTTAAATACTTTTTTTTTGTAAATAAATACATATTATACATAGAAAACACCCAGACCAGTACAAACATACATGTTCATGCACATTTATGCTTGTACTGTGCGGGGATCGAACCCGCGACCCTTGGTTTTAGAAGTCCGACATGTGTACCACTGCACCAAGCGGTCGTCGTAATGTTTGTCCTTGAAGGTTTCTATAAATGTGCAGACAAAGCACATTCGTGTCACTTCTATTCATGCACTAATGCTCGTTCGTTGACCAGTGCAGCGTCAGCTAATAATAGCCTAGTCTTGACATTGGGTTTAGTTAACAGTTAAACCACACGCGCTGGTCATTGCATACGTGTTTGCGGTCCAAGTGCACTATTATTATGATCTATTGGCCTCTACTAATAATATGTGCATGGTCGTGTGCCGGTTACAATATCCTTACCCTGCTCCCTTATCCGGGAAAAAGTCATCACATGGTGTTCGAACCGCTTCTACGGGAGTTGACGAATCGAGGGCATAATCTCACAGTTGTGTCTTTCTTCCCCTCAAAGGATATTCAGGCGAATAGACGCGATGTGAGCCTAGTCGGATTGGCGCCGATAAATGTTGAAGTTGTAAATGTGTCTGATCTCGACAAATCTTACTTAGCTAGGCCGCACACCAGGCATACAATTGTTTCTCTACAACTGTCGCGCCACATTTGAAATGCGACACATTTAACGCCCCCATATATTCCTACGTGAGCACGCACACCGAGGACACATTTGTAGCGGGCGCACTTTGTGGCGAGACGTCATCCGCGCTACAATAATTCAAGATCGAACCTGTTTGTTTTTTGTGTCGCGTTGTGGTTTGAAAAAATGAAAGACAACATTGAATTTTACGTTGAATTTATTGCAGAGGTCGAAAAAAACCCTATATTATACAATCATACACTCAATGATTAAATCATACATACCTTAAAGTGATGAGTAAACGCTCTTCAGCCGAAATACACTCTCTGAAATGGGTATTTTGTTTTGTTAAACTTGATTTTACTAAATTTAATAACAGGTTGTATGTGTTTTCAGACATTCGATAATATAAGTGGAACTTTTCTTCGTGAGATTTTAATTTTTGTGAAATTTTGTAATTCCCGTAATTTGTGCAATCTTGATTAAACGGATGAACCCAATAACGTCTTTTTTTCTCATGAATCGCCACATCAAGAAATCGTCGTCATCAGAAGATGACATCGACATGTTGAAAGCAGTGCCACGCTACAACTGTGCTTCCGATGTGCGTATATACAATACATTTGTAGTAAGCTGAATTGTAGCGCAACGATTGTGGCGACGTAAATGTTCGATACGTGTAGCATGTGGCGCTGGTGTGCGGCCTGGCTTAGGAATGGCTAGGTATATCGAGCATATCCCGCTTGCGACCAAATTGGCTAAAATGAACCTCGAACTGTGTGAGAAGCTGTTGGATGCAGACGTTTTCCAGGAGTTCGTGAACGCTAAAGGCGAATATGATGTGATACTGGTAGAACATTTCAACAGCGACTGCATGCTTGGGCTGGTCCATAAATATGGGGTTCCTTCTGTGGGTTTGATGTCGTGCGCAATGATGCCATTCACGCCGCTCAGGGTTGGGGGTCCGGACAACCCAGCTTACGTTCCCGGAATGGTCTTACCACTAACAGATACTATGACATTTCTGGAGCGACTTGAAAACACGATCATGCTGTACTTTTACGAGGTTTGGTACGAAGTCGCAATTCGATGGAATGAGCAAAGAATTTTGGAGAAGAAACTCGGGCGAAGTTTGCCGCCTCTGTTTGAGATTGCTAAAAATGCGAGTATTGTTCTAGTGCATACTCACCACAGTTTGAACGGAGTGAGGGTAGTTCCGCCTTCAGTGGTTGAAGTTGGTGGAATGCATCTACATAACCGAGCTGTGCATCTTTTGCCTCAGGTAGGTTTATAAGCAAAAGCTACTGTAGTGGCAAAGTTACTGCCTTACATCCGAAAGGTCCTAGGTTCGAATCCCAGGTCGAGCCAAAATTGTTTCTCAGATTTTCTGTCATGAATTCTCTCACTGTCATGAAGTCTCAAACACAGCTCGGAGTCGGGAAGTTGGCGGTGTTAACCCCCGTGCCTCGGAAAGCACGTTAAGACGTTGGTCCTGCGCCTGATCTCTCTCCGGTCATGTCGGATTGCCATCTCATCGAACTTTGAGAGTGATGGAACAGTGAGTGCACCTGTGTATTGCGCTCACACTTGTGCACT
Organism: Pyrausta despicata; assembly: GCA_963921415.1. Classification (NCBI taxonomy): domain Eukaryota; kingdom Metazoa; phylum Arthropoda; class Insecta; order Lepidoptera; family Crambidae; genus Pyrausta; species Pyrausta despicata. The sequence continues at coordinate 1,772,462 of OY992851.1, forward strand.
ATAATATCTCCTGCATAGTTGGCTGATCTCTGTTGAGATTGGCCGCCGTGGTCGAAATCGGCCAGGAAGACTTTTAAGCATAAGCAGCTGGCGTTTTTCTCAACGCGTATCATCCGCCCGTTTTTAGCGCCTCTTTATTTATAGTTCGCTCTCAAACTGACCACTAAATGATAACTAGGCTGCAGCCCGTTCATACCTAACTACTTAGAGTACTTACCCTTTTTTTTAGGATTTAGACCGGTGGGTATCCGAGGCAGAAAATGGTTTTATCGTGTTCAGCTTCGGCTCGCTCATAAAAGGGCACACGCTGCCACCGCGTCGCCTGCGCACGATCCTGAGCGGCTTCGCGAGAATCCCTCACCGAGTGGTTTGGAAGTGGGAGGCCGAGGGTTCGGATGTGAAGGTGCCGAATAATGTGCGACTAATGCGGTGGCTGCCGCAGTTTGAGTTGTTGAGTGAGTTTTGAAATATTTTGATTTCGTTGATTGCGAAATTTTTAAGGAGGAGTTTGTCGATTATTTAATATTAAAGTAGGTATATATAGCACATAATCAGAATGACCAAGTTAAAACCAAACAATTATTGCCTAATCCGTATTTGCAAATTTATATGCCATTCCAAACTTCGAGATCGTTTGGTGCGGTCAAAACAAAAAACAAACTTCTGGTTTGGTACCTACGTTGGTAGATATTTTATTGGTTTGTTAAAGTCTATCTACATGTTGCTGCCTTGTACCTACTTGTCTCTGAATTATCCCAAGTTTAACCCACATCGTATCCCTTTAACCGGTTAAAAACTTCGTGTTCTCAAATCGTTTCCAGAAGCTATGATCACATTTTCGCATGGAAAGAATCGAGTAGGTATATAATCTTTTGATGAATCTGAAACTCTTTTAATTTTTTAATGATTAATTAAGAACTTCCTCATATTTTCCTCCAATTTCCAGGCCATCCAAACTGCGTAGCCTTCATCAGCCACGCGGGCGGGCTCGGGCTGACGGAAGCGGTGTCCGCGGGCGTGCCTCTCCTGGCTATCCCGCTTCTAGGCGACCAGTTCGGCAACGCGGCGCACGCGGTGCGGGCTGGCGTAGCTGTGATACTGCCTCTAAGAGAGCTTGAGGAGAGGACATTTGATGACGCGTTGAAGAGTGTTCTGAGTAGCAGGTACATACCCAATCTACCTATCAGCTATGTGGGTGGGTTCTGGCTACCCGAAGCGATGGGCGCGGGCGTGCCTCTCCTGGCTATCCCGCTTCTAGGCGACCAGTTCGGCAACGCGGCGCACGCGGTGCGGGCTGGCGTAGCTGTGATACTGCCTCTAAGAGAGCTTGAGGAGAGGACATTTGATGACGCGTTGAAGAGTGTTCTGAGTAGCAGGTACCTACCTACCCAATCTACCTATCAGCTATGCGGGTGGGTTCTGGCTACCCGAAGCGATGGGCGCGGGCGTGCCACTTCTGGCTATCCCGCTTCTAGGCGACCAGTTCGGCAACGCGGCGCACGCGGTGCGAGCTGGCGTAGCTGTGATGCTGCCTCTAAGGGAGCTTGAGGAGAAGACATTTAATGACGCGTTGAAGAGAGTTCTGAGTAGCAGGTACCTACCAGCAATCTACCTTTCAGCCATACGGGTGGGTTCGGGCTACCCGAAGCGGTGTCCGCGGGCGTGCCTCTGCTGGCTATCCCGCTTCTAGGCGACCAGTTCGGCAACGCGGCGCACGCGGAGCGCGGGCTGGCGTAGCTGTGATGCTGCCTCTAAGGGAGCTCGAGGAGAAGACATTTGATGACGCGTTGAAGAGAGTTCTGAGTAGCAGATGCCTATCCGCATTCTACCTATCAGCCATGCGGGCGGGCTCGGGCTTCCCGAAGCGGTGGGCGCGGGTGTGCCTCTCCTGGCTATCCCGCTTCTAGGCGACCAGTTCAGCAACGCGGCGCACGCGGCGAGAGCTGGCGTGGCTGTGATGCTGCCGTTGCGGGATTTGCGGGAGGAAACGTTTGGGGAAGCACTGAGAAGCGTGTTGACCAGGTAAAACATTTAAGTGTTACCGCTAAGGAAGTTGGAAGTAGGGACGTTTAAGGACTCTGATGATCTGCAATAGATATGGTAGTGGTTGGAAGTCATTAGGTTAGTACTAAACGTCTTACCCGCGTTCCACCTAAATTGGTGTAGGTAGACTCACGTATTTTCTTGTTTGAGGCTAAATATAACTAGCCTATTCCGTGTTGAACGACAGGTAAAAAAACAAAACACACCTGATCCCTGATACCTACTGTGATTTATCGTGATATTGTTAAATGCAGGAATTTCGTCCGTAGTCTTAAGCTCCTTGTTCTAGCGAAGTAGGTATAGTAGGAAGCTAGATAATAAGCTTTGAAGTTGAAGGAATGCCTTTAGTTTGATTGGATAAATGATTGCATTTTAATGTTATTAAAATTATCAAACCTTGTTTCAGAATGCGAAAACAAGCTAAACGTCTTAGCGCTATATGGAAGGACAGACTCATGGAGCCCATGGACAGAGCAGTTTACTACGTAGAGAAGACGGCACGGCATGGCGGCTTAAACTTGTCTTCGGACGCTCGACGCCTAAACAGATTTCAGTTGGCGTTGCTTGATGTAGCTGCTTTCGTATTTGCTATAGTTGTGGTACTGTGCACATTTATATTTTGGGTATGCAGAAAATGTTGTAAAAAGTTGTAAAATTATATTTAGAAATTAGACAGATTTTTTGTAGAAGTATGAATGAGATAAAATCGTTAGTTTTAATTCTGTTGGTGCCTTCGTGACGCTTCGTTGACCCTCGGCTATCGTGGTGTGCACCGGCTGGTTCGGATACATTCGTAGCTGAGCTGCTCGCCCCATTACCCTTCCGATCTTCAGCGGCTCCGGATACGTATTAATTAACTCCCTATTAAGCGCGCTAAAGAGTCAGTAATATACCTATTTTACAGTCCGCACCTTATTTTATTTATACACCAAAGTCTAGGACCCTAACAGTTCTTATGAAGTTTTATTGCTATGCTACCAAGCTTAGTATTTATGTATTTTTTATGTATTTTCATTCTTCAATTAATATACATCGATATAGACCGGTACCAACAGCTTAACGTGCTTTCCGAAGCACGGAATGCTTGTAAATAGACGTCACTTAAACTGTCAGAATGGTCATCCATCCCAAACATGACCGTGCCAGGTTGCTTATTTTTGTATAACTACCATAGCGCTGCAACCATTGCGTCACAAGTATAACTCAGGCTATAACGTCAAATAATTCTTTTTTTGTGTAAAATATATTTATTGCCGTTGATTAACATCAATAAAAAACATACAAAAACATTGTACAAAAATAAAAATGATCTCTTTCAGTGAGCAATTATAGCAGCCTATTCATAAAAATAATTCGTATTAATATGACTTTAGCGTTTATATTTGTGTCATAAAAATATTAAGAGATCTTAAATATATTGAGCATAAATATGGAATGTTATGCTTGGACATAATTTAATAGATTGGAATGATAATAAGGCACTTTTATAAATGTAACAATATGAGAGTATTATATATCATATAAAACTAATACATTATAATATTTTAACACTTAAAACTAATTTGTAACATACAACAAAAATATCATGCAAACAAATGTTTTATTATTTTTATTACTGCCTATTTGGAAAAGAGATTCTTATGATTTAAAGATACAAATAAAAAATAATATATTTATTTTTTACTGAAATAGTTTCAGTCATATTTGTAAATATGCATACATTGTTATATTAATAAGGCACTATTAGGTATATCAAAAGCATTCTTAATCATTTAACTTAAACTATTATAATGTCGAGACAGTCAGTTTAAATAAATGCACATTAAGTACACATTTAATTTGGAGTACTAAAACATTCACTCAAGTTCATACTTCACACGCGTGGGAAGCACAAAGGCCGCTTTATGAATATCGCTGTTGTAGTATCTCAAATTCATTGCCTTCTCATCCTCGCGCGATAGCACTAGCTGAGGCGTGTCAAACTTGATGTCTTTGTCTAGAGAGCCTATGACGAAACCTATCTGCCCAGACGGATACGATGGTACCGACGTGAACGCGTAAGTGGCAGCTGCGAACTGATTTTTACAATACCTGAGCGTGTTTTTGACGAGTTCCAGGTCATACCACATGGTGCCGGCCTGCGAGCAAACGATGCCGTTGGGTTTTATCGCCGCCTTCATTAGCGAGAAGTAGTTCTCTTCGAACAGGCTGACGGCTGGCCCCACGGGGTCGCTGCTGTCGGTGATGATGACGTCAAACTCCTGTTTGTGGTTTTTGAGGAACGCGAACCCGTCGCCCACGTGTAAGGTCAGCTTTGGACTGTCGAAGCCCACGGCCATGAAGGGGAGGTACTTTTTTGACACCTCGATTACTTTCTCGTCGATTTCCACCTGAGAGCGAGTTGAAAAGAAGTTATTCTCCATGTAGCTCAGTTAGGGTTGCCAGATGGTCGGGAATTAGCGGGATTCTCCCGAATTTAGTATGTCCTCCCGACTCCCAACAAAGCAAATAATCTCCCGAAAAACAAGGTCGATAAAATTTTATGTTCACATTTTTTAAAGTTTTTTTTTTTCTTACATCTACAGTGCAATGCATAAATATGTTTGTCTACATTATGTATGACTAATATTATTAATTTGTTTTTTCCCGATAACAGGAAGAATCAATCTGGCAACCCTTAGCTCAGTATAATATTTCAAAAGGACATTTGCACTAATAAAATGTAAACAGTTGTTTGACCACTTATGTGTCTGATTGGGTTGCTTGGTTGTATGTTCAAAATAATACACATTCAACTCCAAAATCTTGTGGCAGATAGGGGCCTTAAAATTATTTAATCGATCGCATTGTTTTAACATAATATAAAATCCATAACTTCAATCATAGCAACTCATTTTAAAACATCAATTTGTTAGATAATGTTCAAATAATACTAATAGCAACATGATAAAGAATACCAGTCAAGTTTGCCCAATGCCAAAGGTTAAAAGGAACTAAATCTTCCAATCAACTGTATCATCACTGTGTGCCTTGTCTGAATTTCTTAAATAGACTCAATTCTCAAATGTATGCTGCAGTTCTGTATTAATACACTAGATGAGCCCTCCATTACCACCTGCATAGATCCCGTTTCAACATATCCCACAGGAACCGTCAAGTTTTACGAGATTAAAAGTATCCTTTGTGTCATTCCAGATTATAATCTACCTATGTTCTAAATTTCAGCCAAATCAGTCCAGTCGTTTTGGCGGGAAATACATACATACTTACAAACTTTCTTGTGTGTGATATGAGTAGGATGATTGTGATTTCATGCATATATCTCAATATATGTAGTATCAGTCTCTAATTTCTCTAATATTTTTAATAAATGTGTTGTATGTATTTTGTAATGACATAGTGAGTTAATTTACCTGCACTATTTCTTTAACTTTGGGGTGTTTGGCCACTTCTCTGGCAACCCCGCCATCACCTCCCCCCACAATCAGGACCTTCTCAGGGTTCTTGTGGCAGCAAAGAGGTAAAAATGATATCATCTCCTGGAAAATAAAATAAAAACCTTTTTAGCAGAAGAAATCACAAAAGATTACAGTCAATATCTCTAATATGCTTATTAATGTTGAAAATTCTGTGACTGTCTATTCAAAAGCCAAGATTAATATAATTTTGGGAAAATTCATAAAAGCTCATGTTTTAAAATAACAAGAAATTAAACTACTTTGTATTGCAATTAGAGATAGATTCCCGGTATTTACCCAGAATCTACCCAAAGTGGGTAAAAATGAAGCAATATTCTGGGTAAATACCCAAATGGTAGGAAAATTGAAATGTATTAGTTCATGGAATGAAAATGTTACATTCTATAAAGATTTGGTCTCTGGGCTAATTATTTGACAAAAAACAACCAACTGGCCAGTTGAAACACTCCAAATCGAAGACAGCGACCAATTTTTTCGACTAAATACTGGTCTCTATGAAACTGGGTTTTTGGGACTATTTTAAAAAGAAAAAAACTATGGAATGATGAAATACTATAAGATCCAATCATCCAAGATGGCCACTAACTTTTTAGTGTGTAGGCCGTAGGTAAACTTCCTTTCTGGTACTATTTTGTCAACAAAACAATTTTTTTCTAAAAACAACAATTTTATTTTCCCATGCAAAAGTGATACAAAGTTCACTGGGTCAGTTTTTCCTGTTAATATTTTAAGACCGAACCAAGATAGGTTATGATAGTATGGGATATTAGGCGTTAGATATAGCACACTACATGAAATCAAAATAATTTAGACAATACAGTGTGAGTCTTTATAAAGTGTACATATTTAAATATGCCATTCTATGCTTAACTTTATCGACGGAAAACATCTTAAAAAAATCTATAAAAAAACACAGTTTCTTAAAGTTTTTGAGCACCTGATGCATTAATAAGTTTATTTAAGTAAATAAATAATTTTAATTTAATTATTTGGTTTCATTTAATAATACCTACAATAAATCATCCTTAAAACAATAATAAATGGCGCGATTCGGGTCGCTTGCCAGTTGAAGGATAAACAGTTGATTTGAAATGTTTTAATTAAGTTATAAGCAAGATATTTTTACCACTAGATAGCTAATACGATGTAGAATAATTTAAAATTATAAAAAATGCATGCAGGATTTAGTAAGAAACTTTGCAATGACTGAAAATAATGATTAAAAAATTTTTTTTTCCCGAAATTACATTTTATTTCAGTATCGTGGGCAGTTTTTTCATAGATTCAAATTTTATAAGGATGCCTGATCATCTCCGATCATAGTTAAGTTTAATTCACTGTTATAAACCAACTAGTTTAGAAAAAACATGGTTTTATGTACACGAAGGTCACAGTAAGGAACAAAAGCTTTAAAAATCCATTAAAAAAACAGTGTTTTTTTAAAAAAAAATAATGATGTTTTCCGTCGATAAAATTAAGCATAGAATGCCATATTTTAATATGTGCACTTTATGAAGACTCACACTGTATATTTTGAACTAGCTCTTCCAGGACTCTATGTAATGTTAGACAACCCACTTAAAGGGCTTAATCAACTTGATATGAGAACTTACAAGTGTGAGGATACTAACCTGATAAGAGAATTCATCTTTCTGTGTGCACTGTATGATTCCATCCAAAACCAGAACTCTTCCAAGGCTTTTGGTATCAAATACTTGGACCTTTTGGAACTGGGACTGCTCCTCGTGGAGAACCTCTGTCACTTCAAACGAGAAGGTGGCGCCAGGCCACATCTCACACGACTCCGAAAACCAGTTGTTCTTCAGTTTATTCATTGTGTTGGTTTGGTTTCTATCTAAATGAACAAAGAATTAAAGTATTTTTACAACTATTTTTGTGTACGACTATATCTATTACTGTAAAGTACTAAAGAGAACAGATTCTCTTGTCAATGACTACCTATTCGGTCAATACCAAATGGTTACTAATAGTAGTTTGAACTTTGTCGGAAGTGCTATAACACTGTGCCTACTGATATGAAATACTTCTTACATGAATGGAAGTAACCACAAAAAGATAACTACTGTATTCCGCGGTCGTAGGGCAAGTGATAACAAAGATAAACAGCACTTAATAAGTGATAATTAAAATGGTTCACCACTTACCAAGACAACCTTTAAAAGTGTGACAAATGCACGCGTTGTATTGTATTTAGCTACGCAAACAAAAGGGCGTTATCAGTCTTTCTCGTTAGTTAATGAACACTACGTTATTATTTTCCAACTAAATGCTGAGTAAAGTAATATTTTACATAAATAACAATTGGTCACAAACTACAGAGGAATACTCAATTGGTTGACTGTTAATTGCTTTGCTCAAGATTTGATGTCACTGTCAAAAAATATATTTACGTATTCCTCCGATTGTCACTGACGAATAAGTCCCGACTTTCTTTCTTTTGACGTTGTCATTTAAATGTCAGTTAGTGTCGGACTGAATGACAGCGTTTCCAGAAGGTTACTTTTGTTACCTTTTAGGTGATTTTTAGCCTCTTGTAGGTTACTTTTTAGTTACACGACATTAAAGGTTTTTCACGGATACAAATTTCGGGGAAAAAACTTGACACCCAACAACAAAATCAAAAAAAATTAGGGCTTCAGACGGTGATATGCATTTTGCTAGTTCCTTACTAGCTACCAGTAGATAAAGTTTTCACTTCAATGATTCTAAAACCAGTCTGTGGAGCCAGCAATCTTAATATTTTTTATTGTTTGTGAATTTGTATTTTGATTGTTTATGGGTTTTTTTTCTCATAAAATAATCAGTAAAAGTAAACTTTTGGTTACTTTAGCCCCGAAAACGATACTTTTTGTTTTCCTGAGGTCACTTTGGACAGCACTTCTCCGGCAACACTGCCGGTCAGGACAACAATAAAAAAATATAGTCAGCTGGTTTGCTGGTTACCGCACCGATTGTTGTTTGTATTTTGTTTTGAGCTGAGAAAATATATAAATCAAAACATTTGATTAACTAGGCCAATTAAAGCTGCTGGAGTATCAGAAAACAAAATGCTCCAAGGTTCATTAAATCCAATAGATGATTTCGTAGTTGCAGCCACAAATTTCTACGAAATATCAAACAAGATTGGTGATGGTTGGAAACTCGTAAAAAACGCCGAAGAACCGCACAAGACCTATCTTATGAAACAAACATTTCTTCAGATAAAGACAAATAGTGGATCATCTTTGCTAAAAACAGAACTTCTTATATTTTACAACTTGAGCTATGGTGTTCCATCATTTAGCTTCAACATTTGGAATTCGTCTGGAGTATTACTGACCCTGGAAGAAATTCGGCAAATGTCTTTTGTAAGGTGAGTGATTTATTTATAAAGTACTTACTATGAATATTTCTGCAGAAGCACAATTGGTAATATTTTTTCCTATTTTAATTTCAGGATAAATCAAAAAGACTTCTACTCTGTGATCACACAACAGGAGCATCCTTTGTTTCTTCGTCCATACTTTATTGTACACCCTTGTCACACAGAAGAGTTATTAGCGATGACAAGAGAAGGTTCTAAGAACATCATTGTCACATTTTTAGGCTTAGTTACACCCCTGCTGGACCTCAATCTGTCAATGGAATATGGACTATAAATTAAAAGAAAAAGATTTCAAAGCTATGTCAAGGTTAGAATTGTAGCATATTGTATCTTTAACACATTCGCGGACAGTCTGCCAGACACAATAGAAGTTTTATTGTTATAACGTCTTTAGGCATACTGTGTCCGTAAATGTGTTAATTAGGTCTGTTTCCTATTAATTGTAAATACAAACTCTCAAATAACTCCAAAGGCATTTGGATGTTACCTGAACAATGTTTTTGCATTTTGATTTGAACTGTTAGTCTTAAATTAATGAATTAATAAATAAAAAACATTTCTTATTCAGTTAACAAGATCCAGAGTGTTAGTAACAATAGCTTATCTCCTATGTTAGTACAATATAGAAAATACAGTAAGTTGCAATAGATTTAAAGCTAATGTAATATAATCAAAATTAGGTATGAATGCTGCATGCTGATAGAGAAAATAAAACTATATTTTACCAGATAATAATTAAATTTATCTTTCTACAGGCTAAGGTGAAACTACATGTTAGCATGGATGGGCAATGTCTGAAAGCTGGAGAATAAAAGGCTCATGTAAGTATATTATTTATTTATTATTATCTTACACTAAAGCTGTAAAAAGGAAGTGTTACTAATGATACACTTAAACCACTCAGTCTTATTTTTTTTAAATAAAGGAACATCCACCCATTCTGTTTATCATTTCTATAGCTATCACAAGCATAATAATAACACTGTTTGTTCAAAGGAAACTATGTATTGAAGAGATTAAGAACTTATATGACTTGCAAGAGCACAATTTTTTATGTTATTGGTCTAAAATTTCATGGTGCAGACCATGATAGTTTTTAGATCTTACTCCACACCACACTGGTGTTTGTTTCTTTGCAAGTGTGCAGATTTCTACATAAACAGTGTAATGACTGTTGTTACACTCCATGCTGGTGTTACTAAAGTTTAATAGAATTCAAATATGTTTATAGCCATTACAAAATGTTTAAGTTTCAATATCCATTGACTAGAACATACAAGGAAATAAAATTCGACATTGGAGAACCTATATCTGTAATTTTTCTTGTCTTCTAGTTTTTCATTAAAACTGTTTGAATATTTTTAAAGTCGTCATTGTATTCAACTGTCGTAGATACGAATACATTGGCGCGCGATTATGAATATTCAATTAGCAATCACAAAAAGTCGAGCTCACTTTTCAAACTTGTATTTAGATTTGTGGATATTTCTACGAAATCGCCTGTCGATTTCTGATAACGCGCTAAGGTCTAGGGCCGACGTCACGACGTTCTTTTATTGATACCATATTGAGCGCTGATAAGATAGTATTTGCTATCAACATGCCGTACCGACATTGTGGCTGTAGTCAAGTTTGCGGGGTCACGTATATTATTTTTGTGAAATGTTTCCGTGAGTGTTGAGGTGCGTGTGAGTGCGTACGATGCGGCAGTGCGGGAATGTCATTCTCGACTGCACCCAGGGCCTGTGCCGGGGCATCCAGTGGCTGTTCAATCTCCTATTCTGCTGGTGCACCGTGAGTCTTCATTTTATAAAATGATTTGTCGAATCCACTTTATTATTTATGAACTCTTTGTGAACGTGTGCACATTGCGACTTGTGTTATGTGACATATCTAATTGCTGGTTATACGACACTTTTATTTACTATGTAAGCAAGTACAAAGCAACTATTTTGAGTAAACCAACGATATACCTTGGTAGGTAACAAAATGAGTAATTTTTCATTGTGTATATTGATGGCAAATGTGTGAGTAATTTATTCGTCGACGTTATAAAGCTATATCCACTCACTATCTACTGATAGTCTTGCCTGATATACCTAGCCTGATATGGTAGTTAGTTCTTTTTTTGTGAAATGGGGAAATCCTTTCTTCTTGCTTCCTAATTAACTGAATGTGATCACCACATCACTTTCATGTAAGACGCTCTCTGAGCGAAAACCTTTGCCTGATGAAATCTGTGAGGCAATTTCACTACGTTTTTCATGCAAAATAACTATTATGTTATCTTTTGTGAAAGTTATTGTCGCAAATGTTTAAAACACAAAAGTAAAAACAGTCCACATAAAATACAAACCTTGGTCTTGGAAGAATTAAAAATATTAATAGAGATAGACGTCCTCACTCTGTTCAGTCATTAAAATGCTATTAGAATTATAACGATAAAACACTTATTTACCTCTTTTACGTATACCAAAGATTTGCTTTGCAACAAAATATATGTATTCCAATCAGTAGAAAATGTTAAGGGCTAAACTTTGCTGCTATTTCCTGTGGCGTCGTAATGAAAGATACCCCAGACGTTTTAGCAGTTAAAACAAGTCGTTAAAGAGTCACAGAATCATAGAAGAAAACAAGAAAGAAATACTACTATGTGCGAGACTCTAGAACTTGTTTTTAACCTAGGGTATTAACTTTTTACCTGACAATTTCTTCATCATCCTCTTTCGAAATTGCTTAGAAATATAAGAACATATATTGACCGCCTCTTAAGTCTGCCCTCTGCTCTTCTAAAATGCCTACTACCTGCTTTTGAAAAGTTTGTTTTACAGGACAAAGCCAGATCTAACAAAATAGCCATTTTTCTATTTTCTTGCATGGCGTGTTAATAGAGTACAGCAATTTCGTGGACCTTAAAATATTTACGAGGTTTTTTTTATAAACCACGAGTTTCATCTTACTAATTTGAAAAACACATCAAGGTTTAGGCATCTAAAATACCTACCAGCTCAAACACGAACACAGTCGCAAATTCCTGAATATAAAAACCGACCAAGTTCGAATAGGACTCGAACAAGAAGGATTCCGTACCATCAAGAAAGTAAGACTTTTAAGTGGAATGTAGTATACCTAAGTACCTACTAACAATCGTTTTTTTCTACTTTAACATCAAATAACTACTTAACATTTTTATGTTGAGAACTCGATGAATGACGGCTATTAAAATATTGCCCTTTTTTAATCTGTTAATTTGAGCACGAAACCGTAATTTTTTTGTTGCCTTCAAGAATATTTTGTTTGCTTACGCACGCAAATCACTGTCAAGTTTAACTTTACATGCATTGAAAAACATTGCCTGAATACTGCCGTTTACGCACACATACTTGAAGTATCGTTGTTTCAAGAACTGAAAGAGAAATTAGGATCAAAGTAACAGTTATCTCACTTACAGTCAAATGTAAGTAGATAGAATGTGTCTGAAATGTGTAAAGTCATGTTAAATAATGATACAGATAGTCTGATCATACGTAACTGTTGTCGTTACTATCAGGGTAACATCCTCGCTATCTCTAGATTAAGTAATTATAGCCACCATAAAAACGTTTAGTTCTTTTGAATCATTGGACTCGCTTAGATCTGAGTGTCAACAAAAAACCATTTTATCCCAATATCTACTGAAGAACTGTTCATCAAATAGAAGGTTATTTGATGTACGAGCGTTGTGTGTGTGTAAAGATTTGTTTGATCTAGGAGTCTCTGGTAAAATGTCGAGAAAATAAATTTAAAGTTTAAAAAAGAGAAACCTTTACTCGGTACTCAGCAGTGGGTTCAGTTAAAAAAAACATTCAAACACAAGTTAAAAAATTCAAGTTAAAAAATTCAAGTGTGACAGGCACGTGTTAAATGTAGCCACGTGCTATCGCAGTCTTAAGTTTCTTATTGCCCTGTTGTTAATACAAGGAAAACTTTTCATCTCTATTTCACCGGCAAACTTTTTTGTTATATCAAAACTCCTTGGATGAAAAGACAAACTAAGCTTTATGGGTTCCTAGTGTAAGTGACTACTGGAAGTGAACCCTAAAAATAGCAATCTATAATTTCCTTCACATTGACAGACAGCGCAGCTAAGCTAACGGTCGCAATAATTACTCGCTTGAGGACATAGATATATTAATATATAAAAAAGGTGATAATAAAACGTGATACATAAAACATGTTGATTGTTTTATTCAACTCCGTAAATTAAATGCATTACTAACCTCCAAAATAGGTAAGTACCTCGAGTATTATATCAAGTTGACCGTCTGCAGTTGTTTTTAATCTACAGTCATCAGGCGGTTTAACACTGTTCACTATTACAAAGTTCTATGTTAGAATTTTATGAATGCGACAAGGTTCTATACGTCATTAGTAACCTACATACATAGAACTTTGTATCATTCATAAAATTGTAACATAAAACCTTGAACAAACGAGATATATCGGACGACACTAGCTGTTTCTTTCGCTCATATTGTTATTATAATAGATTGTCTCTTTTACACAATCGGCAATGTAGGTGAATAAAAGCAAAGTAAGAATTCAGAATTTAAACGTGTGTGTGCGCGAGTGGCACATTTTTTTCATTACTTTTCCATAGAGGTAACATGTCTATATATAATATGTCATTGCTTGAGGACCAAATACCTACATTAATGAACTTCTGTAAGTATTGACTACTTTATTGCAATTATTGCAACTCGATCCACGTGGAAAAAGAAAGTTATTTTTTTAATTTTTATTATATTAATCTAAAGTACAAAACCCAACTTGAATGCGAGAAAGGCATATAAGGATGAAATATAAGCGTAGGCTTGGAATGGCTCTTACCACAGATCTACTTAGTAATAATAATGATAAAACACCCATTATTTGATGGAAAAAAGGTTTTCTTTAAAAATTAAAATAAATAATAAATAATTTATTCCAAGAATTCAACTCAAACATACACAAATACAAAGAGATATACAGATACAAAAACACAAAAAAATTTCAAAGTCATAAGTTCATAAAATAATAAATTCACATGCATATAAATAAGTAGTTATTAAGATTAGATTTAAATGCTAATAATGCCTACTTAAATAATTAACCGGGTCCTGACTTACACTTCTCAAAAAAACCTCTGTAATACTTCGTGTAAACTACTCAGTTTTCTACTTAGGAACTTCGTTTTATGCGTATTGACAAAAGCGCGTGTTTACATAGTTCAAGCAAGTTATGCGTTTTCATTTTTAATGGGAATTTCTAATAGATAACAAGTATTTGCTCTTGTCGTGTAATCGTAAATCGTTTGTAATGTATACCAACGCATCAGATAAGGCAGGCGCTAAGACATATAGATCTGAAGATTTGTACATCTATATACTTTTTTTTAACCTGACGCTTCGCGAGTTAGCATAGTTTTGAAAAAAGTTTAAACTACCATCGTTAAAAATATTAAGTTACGTTCCTATCTACACAAAGAGAGCTAACAGTATCTTGAGATCTTACATCTACTTTTATCATAAATTAACTCTACTCACTAAGTAGAGTTACCTATATCTTAAGCAGTTCAATGATAATTTATATATCAATCGTTCGGTTCCCTATGCTATTTATCCCTAACTTTTGTTTAAAACATGTTGAAAAGCTACTTAAATCAAACGCACTGTCTTTTCGAGCCTTTCTGTCATAATATATGCCTTCACCTGATATTTATGTCCATATTAGTAGGTAAATGGACAAATAAACTCTTTCAGACTGTTTATTGTGAAAGATCATCAATTAGGCACACGGACCTAAAAAAGCTCTAAATTTTTCCTGCGACTGACCTTACGGATCAAGTGATCTTTGTCAAATGTTTTATTTTGCTACAAAACTCAAACTTGTCTCAAAATTGCAAATGAGCGAAATAATGCCAGCACAAGCACGGTTGCCCGCTCCATTAGGGGTGATAGCATAATTTGCAAGCGCCAAGTGTTGCCCTTCCCACGATTCCCACGGCTGTGGCAGTGGACACGTGGGCCCCGCCAGCGTCGCCCAGACAGACAGTCACCGCCGACAGCCCGTGACAATGACGCCACATAACTACGAAATGTATCGCACACTCTACTGAGCCACATGAGGGTAATTTTAATAAAAGTTTTTGATTGTTTTGAAATACGTTTGTGAAGGTCAAGCGGTCGAACTGTAACACACAATGCACACATCTTATATCATCGTTTCGTGTGTATGTAGATGATTTGCTACTGCAAATCAGTTTCGGATGCACGCAGTCACGCACTTCTTTTATTGGATAAATTGCACGAATTGTTGCAACTATTCTATGCTCATCCTTACTTCTTCTGTCGGTAAATAGTTTTTCATACAAAACAAAGTACAATGTGAATAGTTAATTGAAGGTAGAGTATGTCATAAACAAAGCGTTAAATATTATACGTCCCTCGCACCTTTCGCAAGCGGGGCGATCGCTCTCCCAATTGAGCTACTGTGACATTTACTAATCGGTCCGAATTTCTCAATTGGGAGTGCAATCGCCCGGCTCGCGAGAGGTGCGGGTTCGAGTCCCGCCTGTGGCAGTCCATTTTTTTAAGTGAGTTTTAATATTGTAAAGCCATTTGCATTGTTAATGCTTGAAAATAAAGTAACATAATGATTACCTAATGTTCAGCTTTGCTGGCGAAAGATAAAGATCGGTTGGGATGTTTTGGAGGAGACCTTTGCAGCTTTGCTCAGCTGTGGTATAATATAGGTTTCAAAAAAAATAAAAGTAATGGGGGTTAATAGGGATATTTATGGGTATTTTCAATCCATTCAACTGTCGAAGCTCGACCTCTATTTTAACGAAACTTCACTAATTAAATACTGTGTAGAATTCCATGACGTGAACATTAAGTGGTGGTGGACCGGGCATTATTGAGCGTAGGTATTGCGTTTTGCGAGCTTTCATTGATTGCTCCTTCGATATCGATTCGATACATCGCAGAAAATGAAAGCCTTGACATCAACATCGACGCGAACCCGTAAACGTGTCGTCGCCTTTAAACTATAGGTTTCGAAGAGTTTAATAAAATCGGTTTCTTGGAACAATAAAATAATACACAGTTGTGTGGAATGCAATTTAATATGGGTGGTATTTAACTGACCATTTACTAACCAAGTGATTTTTTACATTTAAAAAAAATCCATTTTACTTAAAAGCTCGGGGATCCCTTTTAAAACCTTTTATAAGCTCGGTATGTATGATGTAACGGAATCTTTGAGCCCAATTTCCACCAACTTTCAGAAATCGGATTAATTTGAATCTTTGCACACGTATCAAGTACCTATGACAATGAAATATTTGATATTTTTTTTCTATTATACTTATTAACTAAAAAAAAGAATGCTAACTAAAAAAGAGAAAATAATTTCTGAGAAAAAAAAAACACTTGAGTAAAAAGCTAGAGCGCTTGGTATAGTAGCTGTGCCCGCGACTTCGTCCGCGTGGAATATTTATTTTGGGCATCATTTTATTTTTGCTTTTAAGTTTTTAAAAGACAAAATAAGCCTAAAGTACTTCTGCGTTAACTATTTTTCTAGTTTTATTTTCTTGTGTCAGGAAAACATATTGGTTTTGTCTGCAACGCGTTTGTAGGTCTGATGTTGACAAAGCGACATATGTGTGAAAAGCAGTCTTGACGTTAATTAATTCCTATGTGTTTAAATGTTTGCCCCTGTGATTTATAAATTGTAACTGTGAAAGATAGCATAACAGGAAATAGAATTCTTTTAAAATTAAAAGGTAAAAATTTGGAATCATTGAGGTGCGAGGTATAAGCACTGTTTGACCAACTGCTAAACCAGTCTAAACTATTGCAACCATCACGTTACATATTGCGAAGAAATTAGATTTGAAGTCGGGTCCCGGTGGTTTAAGATTTCTAAGTAAAAATTATTAACACTTCGTTGGTGTAGTGGCAAAGTTTCTGCCTTACATCCGAGAGGACCTGGGTTCGAATCCCAGGTCGAGCCAAAATACAAATACAGCTCGGAGTCGGGAAGTTGGCGGTGTTATACCCCCGTGCCTCGGAAAGCACGTTAAGCCGTTGGTCCTGCGCCTGATCTCTCTCCGGTCATGTCGGATTGCTGTTTCACCGAACTTTGAGAGTGATGGAACAGTGAATGCACCTGTGTATTACGCTCACACTTGTGCACTATAATATCTCCTGCGTAGTTGGCTGATCTCTGTTGAGATTGGCCGCCGTGGTCGAAATCGGCCAGGAGGACTATTATTGGGGCACCTATTTTTAATTTGAGGGAATATGGGAGAAGGCCACTTGTGTTCAAATAATTATTTTATTAATTTCGTCTACGCTACAGTTTCTCACTCCCAATATTGCACTTTGACACATCCATTGATGATCTTTATTTTCTATTTCGCTTATTTCAGGGTGAACTTTCGATATAAAGTCCTCAGCGAGTAACACTCTTATTCCCTAATCTCGTTCAATTGCAATTTAATTTTCAAAATGAGGTACTTTCCCGTCTCCTATTAAAAGTAACTTTGAAGGAAAAGTTATAGTTAGTTTCTCTCCGGTCATGTCGGTTTGCCGTCTCACCGAACTTTGAGAGTGATTGAACAGTGCAGTTTGAGAGTGCACTTGTGTATTGTGCTCACACTTGTGCACTATAATATCTCCCGCGTAGTTAGCTGATCTCTGTTGAGATTGGCCGCCGTGGTCGAAATCGGCCAGGAGGACAATTACTACCTCCCCTCAAATGTGCTCTCATATTTGTAGTTAATTTTAAGATGTTCAAAAACTTCCATATTGGGGTATTTTTAAGGCAACACTTTACAATGTCTGCCCTAGTTCCCCTTACAATTACTGGTATAATTTGTTGAAAGTCCCCCACAAACTTAACAGTAATTTTATGATGATGATTTTATCACAGCTTCTTATATCTCTAAGAGTCCTATCTAGAGCATCTACATGAGCTCTATCGATCATGGAACATTCGTCCCAGATTATTATACGCGACCACCTGGTCATTCATCGTATCAGCCTGTTACAGTCCACTGCTGGACATAGACCTCCCCCAAGGACGGCCACAGCGCACGATCTCCCGCTCTTTGCATCCAGTCACTACCAGCTGCCTTCTTCAGGTCGTCTGTCCATCTAGCCGGGGGGCGTCCCACACTACGTTTACCTAAGAGTGGTCTCGATTCAAGAACCTTCCTGTTCCACCTCTCGTCGGTTCTGCGACAGACATGGCCAGCCCACTGCCACTTTAGCTTGCTACATTTTTGGATAACATCAGTTACCTTAGTCTCATGTCGTATGACCTCGTTCCGGATCTTATCCCTTAATAAGATCCCCAACATAGATTTTTCCATAGCACGCTGAGTGACGGGTAGTCGGTGAGCCAGCTTGACTGTCATGTTCCACGTTTCGGCTCCGTAGTTTAAGACTGGTAAGATGTATTGGTTAAACAACCGGCTTTTTAGGCACTGCGGCAGGGTCGACGTGAAGATTTGACGCAACTGGTCATTAATTAAATCTAATTTTGGTTCATTATGGTACCTTGTAGAGCTACACCCCCCTCTCCGCGTCGCTCGCAAGCATTATATAAATAATTCTTTCATACAAATATTTTTGGTATCTTGAACCGTTTTCGCAGCGTACGCAACGGGAGACCTCAAGGATGAATAATTTTCCCCGTTTTTTTCACATTTTCCATGATTTCTTCGCTCCTAATAGTTGCAGCGTGATGTTATATAGCCTATAGCCTTCCTCGATAAATGGTCTATTCAACACCAAAAGAATTTTTCAATTCGAATCAGCAGTTCCTGAGATTAGCGCGTTCAAACAAACAAACAAACAAACTCTTCAGCTTTATAATATTAGTGTAGATATTAAAATTATTATATTATTGGCAACTATAAAAAGAAAACTATGAAAACGACACAAAGTGCACTCCACACTTTTACTCTACTGTAATATAAATTCTTTGTACCCAGAAATTGTTTTCTTTTTTTTAGTTAGCAATAAAAGCGTGTTTTTTTAGTTTTTTTTAAATATTATTCAATCAAAAAAATTTAGGAATTGAATTTAACGGTTTATATTGCTCGCTCGCGCGTTCAAATTTGTAATATTTATTAATATTGTTTAATTTATATTCTTATGTAAGTGAAAAATATGTTTTCTTATGAGAGTAAATCATCTTTAAACCTAACCTAAAATACTGATTGTTCATCAAAATTGGCAACTCAAACTAATTTGATGGCAACAATTTAAGTACATAAGTACATAATGCACAAAAACATTACATCGTTATAATATAACTTATAATTTTATATAATAATAATAAAAACGAATGAACGAAAACGAAAAACGGAACGCTCGGCAACTGCTAACTAAGTTTTAGTGTCTGACCGTAAGTGGTTTTAAAATAACTAATATGATGAGCTCGCGGCTGGACGCTACTGGCTGCTGCACGCACGCTCGCGCCTCCAGTTCGTGTGTGGTCACCATACTCACCTAACATAACCTTGTGTTTGCCCCTAAGGCAGCGCCCAAGTTTGCGCAGCAACGGCGCGTCAAATGGTGCATTAAAATCTTACTTATTATAATATTTTCAGTCAAACAAAGTATCAGCGTCGTCGGAGACGCGTCGCATAGAAGTGGGTGTGGTCGACGAGCCCAGCAAGAAGAAACACAACAGGATCAAAACCTCCAAGTACACGCTGCTGACCTTCGTGCCCAAGAACCTGGCGGGGCAGTTCCGACGTGTTGCGAATTTTTACTTCCTCGTCGTCACCTTCATCTCCATCGTGATAGGTGAGATGGCATGCTTTGTTTTATAACACACTGAATAGCGTGTTGGTAGAGCCAACCATTGTTAGTACCTCCTACAGCTTCGTACAATTGCTGGAACCTGCATCCAGCAATTTAGACTCCACAATCCAGGTCTGGATTCAGCGATCTCAATTCGCAAACGTAACAGGATTAAAATTTTATTCCACCAAATTTAGAAACAAAATTAACTGGACGAAACTGCTAGGTGCCGGCAAATCCAAAAAAATAAAACGCGCTTGAGTAAAAATAGCAAAAATTGTCTTTATGTAAATAAATCATACTATTGTTTGATTGATATGTAATTGTTAAATTTTAAAGAAGTTTATGGTAAAAAACTGTCTCGATAATTAATTCAATAAACGACCTATTTGGGAAAGTAACTGAGTGTGTCCAGTTGGCGAAAGCAAACATGTTATTTTATTTCAGTTTCACTATGTGGACACGCGTAAAAATATTGCCGTGTCCAGATGACGAAATAAAAAGTGATAATAATTTTAAGTTTCACCAACTGTCTACACGTGTGTCCACTCTCTTGTGTCCAAAACATACAGACAAACGACAAACGTGAAAAAAACCTTTCCTTTTTCACGTTTGTCGTATGTCGTTTCGGCCAACGGGTCAGATAAATTTTCTCGTGTTTCGTCACGTAAAAATACTAATACAGCGGCTCTAATAAAATTTCAGGTACATGGCATTGTCATTGATAAGAAGTGATAAGGCAGATGATCGATTTCCATGATTCGGATTCGAAATGGCCTTCATCTTATCGAAAACTAGTTCGCTTGATAAACACTTAAAACGACCATCTCTTCATTTTAACCCAATTACTTACACGAATTCAAGACGTAGGTACTGAATTTCTAATTCCTTGTTCTATATCAATCTAAGCAGTACCAACTTATAACTTATAAAATCAGAAAAAAAATTACAGTTAAAATAAGTAGCCAGTGGCTCCTTAAATGCGTTTAAATTTAAAAGTATTATAATGGGCTTGGACAAACGGTTTGAATTTTTAAAATTTAATTGTAGCACCTACTTGTGTATTTTTTATAATCACTATTCCAGCTTTAATTACAACTAGTCAATACTCCTCCATTACCACGGTGACCGTGACCCGTCGACACTTTTGAAAGAAAGTCATTTACTGGCCTGGCCCGCTTTTAAAGTGTAATAAGGATCATAAAATTTTTCCTCCCACAAAATTTACCCGATGTCAAAAGTGAAATCTATCTTATAGACGCACTTGCACGTACGTTTCGATGTGAACACATGAATGTCACTTTATATGTTTGAAATTTTACGCCCGCACAGCGCCCGCGAGCGCGGTCGCGAGTCCTATGTGAACAAGCGCTAATTGTTAGCGGGCTAATCCAAAGTGTTCTTGCAAGTTTCCTATCTTGTGACATCTCAAGCACTAGCTTGTAAAATAAGTATATTTAGTCATATAATTTAATCAATTTATTAAATTAAGTCGTTCAAAATAGTACCTACATTAATACTAGTTACGTAATTTGTACCGTTATGGAAGAGCGTGGCCTCCTGACTCAGGCATTCTGATGCGTAATAGGAGACTACATCATCTTGTTATTCTTAAGATTGTATTTGATTAGGTAAATAATGTTTTTTTTTATTTATTTATTATTATTATGTCTAATAAGACGAGGCCACACTACTTAGTTTCGTAGTAGGTAAATAGCTCAACATGATCAATCTCGAAATAGTAACTTTCCACAAAGATAGCTGATAGAGACTACCGAAGTAATTTGGTAGGCAATTATTTTCCTGAAAGTTCTTGATATCCAATGCATAGTAATTCATAGTATTGTGTGGACATATGGAAATAAACGACTAGGATTGTTGATGGCCAGTAATCAATACATAATTAACACCTGTCATTTGCCACGTCTTTCACCACACGCTGACATTCGTTTAAACATATTTTTTTCGAGAAAATTGGTATTAACATTCTTTAGGTCACAGAATAGTTGATTTGTTTAGAATGGAAAGATGATTCTTAATCTTGATTTTAAACAAAAACTCCACTGCGAAGGTGCTACTAATATAAACCTAAAGTGGGATATAGGTTTATATTAGTAGCACCTTCACAGTACACGTACCACATACGCGTACTTGTAATTTAATGCATTTAGTTTGTGTTGCACCTTGCTTAAACCTAGTCCATACAGCTCTGTCAATATATTTTCACCGGTTCATTCATCAGTCGTGCACGGTGAAGCTAAGTCAAGGTGCCTTTCATAGAAACCAGGGGGCATCGTCTTACAGAGCAGAGCCTAGGGATACTTTAGTGCTTCTTCACGTATGAATGGGGCGCGGCCCCGAGTTGGCTACTTAGACCGCAGGTGCGTTTTTAACACGCTTTTATTAAATTGGGTTGTATGTAACGGAATTATTGACCTCAATTTTCACCAACTTCCAGAAATCGGATTAATTTGAAACATTGCACACGTATTAAGTACCGATGACAATGCAATAATTTGATAAGATTTTTCCATTATCCTTATTAACTAAAAAAAACCGGTCAAGTGCGAGTTGGACTCGCGCACCGAGGGTTCCGTACAAACCTTTAGATAAGGAGTAGTAACTTTGAAATTTTCAAAATTTCAAAAATATTTTTCAAAAATATTTTTTTATATGATGAAACTGAAAATTTACAGTTTTCGTAATTTTTCCTATATCTGTACTATAAGACGTGACTACGTACTAAATTTCAAGATTTTAAGTTTACGGGAAGTACCCTGTAGGTTTTGATTCCCGTGCGAGTTTCGAGAATTTGCGGAAATTTGCGGCCTAAATGGCTGTATCTTTTGATTGCGTTGGCTTAGAAGGTTGATTTTTCTACAGCTTCCAGGGACAGTATACCTACGTATCATATAGAAATTTCAGTTTGATACCTCCACGCGTTCCTGAGAAAAACGGTCTTGACAGACGGACGGACGGACGGACAGACGGACAACAAAGTGATCTTATAAGGGTTCCGTTTTTTTCTTTTGAGGTACGGAACCCTAAAAATAAAAAAATAATAGTTTAAAAATCAAAAAAACACGCTTTTATTGCTAACTAAAAAAGAGAAAATAATTTCTGAGTACACGGAATTTATATTACAGTAGAGTAAAAAGCGTGGGGTGCTTGGTATAGTAGTATGTGAAAATCATCCTATTATTGGCAACTATATAAAGAGAAGTATGAAAACGTCATAAAGTGCACCCCACGCTTTTTACTCTACTTTAATATAAATTCCGTGTACTCAGAAATTATTTTCTCTTTTTTAGTTAGCAATAAAAGCGTGTTTTTTGATTTTTAAATACGTGAACACTTGGATATAACTTCATTCGTTTGATTACTGCGCTCGCAAGTCTACGTGAACAAGCACTTAAATAAAAATACAAAAACATCACATTCATACATTGATCTGGCTCCGTGGTAAGTAGCTAAAAACTTGTGTTACAGATATCAGAATCACCTGCAGCACTAACAGTTGTCAGTGTATGTATGAAGGAAAATTGTATTTAGTTTGATTGCTTACACTGTTTTCTGTTTTCAGATAGCCCAGTATCGCCATTCACGAGCATAGCGCCGCTCAGTTTTATGGTGCTGGTGACCGCCGCCAAGCAGGGGTACGAGGACTGGCTACGACATAAGGAGGACAATAAAGTTAACAATCAAGTTGGTGAGTTTTTGGTTTTTTAATCTTTAATCTATGAACATGAGCTTTGAGCAGTGCGAATATAAAATGGATGACCAGAATCTACCCTAATTCGTGGAATTTCCGCAACACAATAGGTTAGATGACACCACATATCGTTGATTACACTCTTTATCATCTGTGAAAATGATCTGCTCATACAGATTTTGTATAGGAATACTCTAACGTGACGTCACGTCGGGTACGCTTAACATGAAATTGGAGTCAATTGACTCAATATTAATTGAATTTTGTGTAATTAAAAATTGGTTTCTACAGCTATTTGGATATAAATTGGTTTTATTAACCTCATTATTATACATATATGTTTTTAGACACATGTCTTGAAAATATTATCTATAGGTGTCATCATATCTATTCGACTTTCATATTAATCTCAATATCAATTGAGATTATTCGGAACTATGAGCAAACGACGGATAAGCAGACTTTAATTCAAACATTATCAATCATCTAATTTCCCTCTAGGGCTGAAAAAAAAATTATTTTGCTTTAAATTTCCACTAAACGACGCCAGCGCAGGAACCCAAATACATCAAACTGCAAGCCCTTGAAAAAACTAGAGCGGGAAGTCGCAGGACTTACAACTCACAACGTGACACAGAAGATGCACCTGAAATTACAATACTGACACCAACAAAACACTCGATGCGTTTCGTTACTACACGTGGCATCCTCAGGAGATGTTATCGCTTCGACAGACTATGAGCGACTAGACGTTCTAGACGAGACGTTCCCTCTAGGGTTAAACTCCTCCATCGGTATGTTATTCGCGTCGCCAACGAACAGGAATCATGACAATGCATGTACTTAGATTATATCATCCTCATTTCATTTGAAATTCCAATTTTATTTATAGTTCTTTGTGTGAGTGTGTTAAGGGGGTAAAGTGGAATTTTATCAGTGTTAGTCAATATACTTCATAGATTACATCTAGCTATGCGTTGAATTATGTCATTACCCGCAATCGTTAATTTATCGTTGCACTTAAAAGAGTATTGGCTGCAGCGTAATATACCTATTAAGTGTTAATTTTCACGTAACGCCCTACATCATAACCACAGTTAGTCACATTTGCACTACTCTAGGTAAATGTAACCCAGAAATTTGATAAAGCGTCAACTTCATCAGCGTCACTGTCAAGTACGTTCACGCTGATGGCGACAAAATGTTTCTTTGACTCTTCAGTTCAGCTAACCCTGGTTTGTGCAAGTCATCGTAAGCCTGGTAATAAACAACTCCCAAATTTAAGTGAATTGGAAGCTTATTCTAGTGGCATAAGTAATCGGGGCTATTGACGCATGCAAAATTAACTCTTGCTGTAAGGATCCTCAATCATAGTTTTAATTGCAAAATGGCTTTGAAATGAAGCAATTACAACATGACGTTGGATGCAGCTATATTAATTGCTCATTAATAATGCTGACTGTCCTTCGAATTGTGCTAACACAAGTGCGAATAATACTTTTCAATGGCATATGGTTCTACCCGTGTGAACTTGGGATTGGCAAAAGCTAGCACAATAGAAGCCAGATGCAGTAAAATTATATTTATTGAAATTAATTTCATTCTTTACCTTTATAAAAAAAAAAATGTTCCAATCGAGCGAAAAATTTGACTACGCACTGAAAAAGTGTAAACCTTTGTGTGGTTCTAAAAGTGACAAACGATAAACAGTACGGTTTTTACTGGATTTTTAGTAGAGAGATGAATCATGAGATGATCTGCGACGCCATTAACACTTACGACTTATCTTATCTACATAAGGATGTGCCTAATCATGCTTAGTCTTTGTATATCATTTTAGCTTTACACCCTCCCTTTGAATTGTAGTTAAGTGATTTTTTTCTTGGATAAAACTAAATTGGTTTACATGCAGTTGTCCATGCTATCCATAGATTAAGGTTATCTCCGTCCATAATTTTCATTTGATTATTTTTTTGCAGTGGAAATAGTCCACAAGGGCGTCATTAAGCAAGTCCGAAACTGCCTCATCGCACCGGGCACCCTCGTGAGAGTGAAAAGGGGAAAAGAGGTGCCAGCGGACCTGGTGCTCCTATGCTCTGCACAAGAGAAGGGAAAATGCTACGTCACTACGGCCAACCTGGATGGGGAAACCAATCTAAAGACGCTGAGGGTGCCGCCACCGCTCGTCGGGTTTACTCCAGGTACGTTTCTGCGAAGTCACAACTTGATCAGTATTGAAAGCGTGACGTGAGGGAAGGAAGTTCCAGCTGGCCTGGTGCTGCTATGCTCTGCACAAGAGAAGGGAAAATGCTACGTCACCACAGCCAACTAAGACGAGGAGACCAATCCTAGAGGCTCCCCCAGTAGTGGGATTTACACCAAGTAAGACCCTAGTTCTACGTAGCTGCGCCTGCCATTTTTAGAGTGAAGCTAAAGAAAAGATGTGCTTCGCCCAGGGGATGTGGATGATGCTACGTCTGTACGGAAGACCAATCTAAGACGCTGTCACCTTTTGATGGATTAGTGGTCAGTGACACTTTTAGCCGTTTTTAATATTCTATCGTTCTTACTGAAAGATAGATAACTGCCAGTTTCATACTAATGGCCGATTTTAACGTTCGGTCATTAGTATGAAATAATCGTCGTAATACTGACAGCTACCTTTGACAACAAGGTAGCTGTCAGTATTACGGTACGCTTATCGCATTGTCAAAACTGAATTAAAATTCATAAACTGTGTATTCATCGAATCACCACACAGACGTTCAAAGAGAATAGCTAATGCACTACATATTGATACGTTTTGTAAGTAATTCTCAACATTTACCTGCCTAGATTATCAATTTTAGATATCACCGATAGTCGATAATGTCAGCAATTTCATTAATAAGCTTATAGTATTGTGTTATCAATTCCGTGAAAGTACTGTTTTAACCAAAAGTTTTTTTAAATAGTTCAATCTGGAACACCTACAAACGACAAAAGATAAATGGATAATTCTCTGCCTACTGGGCCACCTTTACTAACCAAACGACCTCCGTGGGGTAGTGGCGTGCGCACCGGTTTAAGGGAGCCGCTATCTATGAGGTCCCGAGGATTCGACGCCCAAACTGAGAAAATTTTGGAAACCAATTTTCTGTGGTGTCACGGTTCTGGGAGTTTGTAGTCCCTTCTTTGTTTCTGATTCTCATAACACAAGTGCTTAAGCTACTTACATAGAGATCAGAGCAATATTATGTAATTTTTTTCTTAGGTATTTTATTCATTCTTTTCTATTATTTCCCAGACATACTACCTCAAGGCATGCGTATCGAAATACCCGACAATGTGGCGGACCTTTACACATTTTACGGGAGGTTGGACATACCGGGACTGGACAGCATCCCGCTAGGAACAGATAACCTCATGTTGCGAGGATCCAGGGTCAAGAATACCGAGTGGGCCATCGGCTGTGCGGTGTACACAGGTACTTAGGTCTTTGGAATATGGTCGCATACACAGGTATTGTTTTGTCATTGCAGTTAGGTATGAGATAGAATAAACAATTTTTTGTGAACTTGTTTGTTTCACATCTTACGTGCCTACACTATTGTCTTAGCAGAATGCCTAGATCTTTTTGATGGTATTTACCTTACATATTTAAAACTGACTCCAGGTAATTGTACAGGTTGGGTTATTAGTTTTATTTATCTTAGTGCGTAAATAACTTGAGTTGCATTGTTTGTTTTTCCCCTTTACTTTATGTTCACCGACTGAGTTTGATCTTCTTGGCCCTATGGCTGGTAGAGAATGCCTTCGGCATTAAGTCCACCATTGTACACATGTTTGTGCAGAACTTTAATAAAATAAAAATAAAATAAATTTATAACACAAGATCGCACGGCTCTTTGAAATATTCACACGTATTAAGGTACCACATTTCATAAAACTCGTGTGGCCGTTTGAACGTCATTTGCCTCTTTATTTTATAACAGCACTCCTGAAAAAAATAAAGAACATCCAACACTTACAACTTTTTTTTTTTACCAGGAGAAGAAACCAAACTCGCTCTCAACTCCAAATACACCGGCAACAAATTCTCATCATGCGAGCTGGCGACTAACACTTTCCTGGCATTCTTCATACTACTCTTAATCCTTGAGATCACTGGATCGACCATAGCCAAGATCATCATAGAGAATAGGAATAGGGGAATGGAGAAGTACTTGGGACCATTGCCGGCGTTCCCGCCGCCTATAGGCAGTTTGATTCAAGACATCTGCTCGTTTCTGCTACTGTACTACTATATCATTCCGATGTCGCTGTATGTGACTGTTGAGCTCAACAAGTTTATAGGTAAGTCTTGGTTCGCTATATCGACCCGTTACTTTACAATCTTTAATTTTATTACGTGATTGACATATCAACATATTTTAATTTTGCCATTCTATTAAAATTATACTGTTAGAAAATACGCTATACATTTACTCGTACTAAGCTCAAAAATTTTATTTCAAAGATAATCCACCACCAATTTTTTGTTTGCATTGGTGAAAAAGTTTTTTTTTGTTAGTATATTATTTTTTGCCTTTGTTTGTTACTGGCCAAATGGAAATCTAAATTAGTGTTGTCGCACACGAAATATACGTTATCTATTAATTAATTAATTGGCTTTTTACATTTGCAGTAGATAAAAAAGGGATTACAAAATTTTAGTCCAAGGGCTTGATGAACTTTCAATAGCCTATTTTTAAAAAAGATATTTATTTAAGCTTTTTTGCACAACTAAACTATGTACAAAAGGTGGACTTAACGCCGTAGGGCATTCTCTACCAGTCATACCTTTACCTTACAATTTTATTTTTATTATGATATGTAATGATTTACGAAAAAATACGGGTCCTTTAGAAAACAGGGCATTTGAAAGTTTTTCAAGACATTATTTTCTGTTTCTTATGTTAGTATTGTCATGGAAATAATTACACCTTTGCCAGGTCCTGACTCAAAACAGCTGAGTTCACTCGTGTTCACGTGTTCAATTTGTTTATATCTTGTATTCTAAGTGTTCAAGACTTTGTCTGATTACTCCTTTTATTATCTAAGAGATTAGGTAACATCGCACATGGCGCGTAGCGTGCACATGGCGCGTAGCGTGACCGGTAATGCAAGCCCATCATGTTAATGCACTTACCTCAAGCATTCTAGATAGCCTCTCATAATCAATTTATCTGCCTACTTTTTTGTAAAAAAAAAACATATTTTGGCTATTCAGACATTCAAACCCAAAAGTCATAAACAAAAAAAAAACTTTTTGTTGTATTTCGATTTAATACACAGTCTAATTAAAATATTAGCCATCACTCTATCACAGCGAGTAAAATAATCTATCAAGCTTTGTTTATCATGCTAGGATTATCGCGTCCTGGATTAGGAACTATCCATCGTCACATTTTTGCAAATAGGCATTGCAGTGGTAATAGTACATTATGATATAAGTGCGG
Organism: Pyrausta despicata; assembly: GCA_963921415.1. Classification (NCBI taxonomy): domain Eukaryota; kingdom Metazoa; phylum Arthropoda; class Insecta; order Lepidoptera; family Crambidae; genus Pyrausta; species Pyrausta despicata. The sequence goes on from OY992851.1 coordinate 1,801,399, forward strand.
TAACTTAAAAATTACAACCGAGGCGATATTGCAAGCCGCAGGCGAGATCTATAAAGAAGCAGAGTAAACATTTAATTAATATCAACAATATAGTACAACAAACACACAAAAATCAACAAACAATAACACAAAAATATTAATTTACTTTATTAGTAATACTGGCTGTGGCTGTTTTTACACCTTTGCCTAAAAAAAGTTGATGCGCGCGCATCGCTAATTTGTGCCTGTGGACAAGTAAAAATTATTTCGCGCGCTTTTTCTTTTCGCTGTATTGTTACGTCGTATGACATACGTGCGCTTTGAAAATTACAACCTCTGCTTCCTTATAGCCCTCGCCTGCGGCTCGGGCTTGCAATATCGCCCCCGTTGTAATTTTCAACTTACCGCACTTATACCATAATGTACTATTAAAACACTATTCATAAAAACTTTCAAATATATTGCAAGAAAAATTTCAGGCTTTATGTTGCCTACTGTACCAATGGGCATCCATTAATAGATAGAAAAATGAATTAGCGAACACAGCTGAACCGATATCGATTTAGTATAATGTACGACCTTATGGTTAAATAAAAAAATTAAAAAGAAATTCAAAATCATTTATTTTGGAGCCAGATTAATCCATATTATGTGTTAGTAACAAAGGAAACTTATAAAATGAGTGTTAGTGAAACATAAAAATTTTATTAGCATGCGGACAAACTATTAAAATCGGAGAATAATGATTCTCCGCTGTTCTTTGAATGCTGTTGTGACTATCTCTCATCATCATACGGTTGTAGAAGTGAAGAAAATAGCGGTTGATATTAAGACAAATTATTCCATTCCTACAGGTACGTACTTCATTGGATGGGACGAAGAACTCCGTTGCGAAGAAACTGGAAGACCAGCCCTGGCCAACACTTCAGACTTGAATGAGGATCTAGGACAGGTGGAGGTGTTATTCTCCGACAAAACTGGCACTCTTACCAAGAACCTGATGGTCTTCAAAGCTTGCACTATAAGGGGCCACGTGTATGAGGAGAGAGATAACAGGCTGTATGATACGGAGCGGTTTGAGGATCCGGTGACATGCAATAATGTAAGTTATAGTCTAAATCAACATGCTTTGCCAATGTCTGGGTGGCCGAGTGGTATAGGCACACGTGCTAGATTCCCATGGACGCTGGTTCGAGTCCCGCCTCAGACAGTTGATTTATTCTACTGCAAAAATATTATCTTTAGTTTGCAGCGTGAATGCTTATCACTAAAAATCATAAAAATATAAAAAAAAACAAGCTTCATCTTTACTGACAGTTAAATATTTACAATAATATTTGTGTCAGAGGTTTAGGATGTAATTCCAAACTGTGTAAAAGTAAAAGTGCTAGTTGTTAGCCTACTTACAGAAATAAATGGATTTTATTGGATTTTATTTTATTGTGATGAAGTGAACAAGCCGCGTTCACTTCACGTTAAAAAAACAGTAGCAAATTTTTAACAGGCTTTGCCAATGTCTGGGTTTAAATTTAAATCAAATAAAATCAATTATTTTTCCATAAACATAGATGTATACAGTTCTTTTAAACTGTTAATTAAATCATTTTAGCTCTTTTAACAAATACGATATGAGTTAGTAAACGACCAACAAGTTTATTTGACCGGGTTCGAAACTGGATCCGATGTTTTTTTTTATTAAGTGCTCCATCTACGGCACATTCAACTATAGATTTATGAAAGTGAGTAAATCGCTTACAAACTTGCCAAACCTATTTTTTGAAATAAACTGTCCACGACATGAGTAAAAGACTTCACCATCTTCAAGTCGTAGATTAACTCACCCCATTTATGGAGCCGAAGTGTCCTTGACTTAATATTCCTCAGAAGCACCTTGGTTTGAAGAGAATCAAAGTGTCATATTCACAATCTAGTTCTGACGATGCAAATTGTTCCAGATTGACATAAAATTCTTCTTCACGATACTAGCTATCTGCCACACGGTGCAGACGTCGAGTGAAGATATGAAACGGCTGAGCGCCCGTCTCTCTCTCACCTCAGACAGTCCCCTAAAGTTTATGAGACGGAAAAAGTCCAGCAAAATGCCCAATGGGACCGGTGTGGCTGTGGATAACATTACTTGGAATGCTCTGCTGGGTGAAAACTTGGGGAAAATGGAGTACCAAGGTAGCAGCCCTGATGAGAAAGCACTGGTGGAAGCAGCTGACAGAATTGGCGTATCTTTTTTAGGAGAAGATGGCAATAACCTGTTAGTAAAGATCGGTGATCACACGGAAATGTACGAGAGACTCCAACTGATAGAGTTCACTTCGGAACGCAAAAGGATGTCGGTTATCGTACGCGATAAAGATGGAAAGGTGGGTCGTAGATTTGTATTATCGTTTCCCTTTTGTATCTATCTTTGTTTGATCGTGCGGTTTTAATTTTAACACAAACTTTTATGTTTACCTAATGTAGAAAGCAAAAGTGTCCGCGTTTTCCGTTGAGCTAAAAATAAATATTCGTGTACCTTTATTGACATTCAAATGCCTCGTTCATTTTTTATTTTGCTTTCGATGACTTTTCAATTTTTTTCCTTAATGACTTAGATAATTTAGACCAATCAATTTAAATTTTATTTTAAATTATAACGACTAGTTATCTTTTTATTTATTGGAAATGGCAGCATATAAAGTAGCAAACTGGGTAATCTTGGAATTTTATTATTATCATAATCCGCGGATCAATTATAGTATCACAAAGCTAAATGCGTCACAATCATTCACTAATAATGTTGTGTTTATGTTTTTATCATTTATTACTGATTTGATACGAATGTTATTGGCTGATATTCAGCGAATCTATACACTTACTGAAAAACTGGTTAAGCGACCCAAAGTGAATCTTGGCATCTACTGCTCCCTGTCTTGTACAGTTTTTTGAAGGTTGACAGGGCCCAACAGCTCGTAGAGGTCCTTGACTGTGTTCCACCAGCGGTAGTTAAGGTTCCCGACCGGCCTTCACCCACTGCGCACTCCCGTGCACGCGCGCTTCACGGCACGATCCTCTCCACGAGTTCTACGTGATACATTCACATAATGGGAGAGTTTGTGTGCCTTCGCCTGCCCCATTCTTAGGCTGCGCCACAAGTTCTTCAAATTCGTAGTTATTGCGGATTCTTCAGCTGCTAACTTCACTTTTCTTTGGGCCCAAAATCTACACACAACAGTTCATAAAATGATATACGGGTTCATGTTGATGATAAACCTTATTTACATGCTTAATAATTTATAAGATAAATTAATGGCCTTATAATGAAACGTCAAAATATCGAAAAAAGAGAAAGTAAATAGATACCATTTTTCCCGCTAAATACAGAGCTATTCAATTAATTTTATTTATTTATTAAAAACACGTGCAAGCTTACAGATCAAGTCCAAAACGCTTACAGGTCAATTATAAAATAAGAAATCAATAAATAACAAGTCAAAAAATATAAAACAAATATTCGTTGTAAGTACACACAAATTAGGTTAAAAAAATGTCAAAGATAATAATTATATGTCAAAATATAAATAGGTCGATAATCAAGTTCATTTAACTAGGTACTTATGTAATTAAAGAGCACACAGAATTGGTCAAACAGATGAAATAGAAATAGTTTATTTGCTCTACTCACTACCCCTGGATCTCAAAAGATCAGACTCGAAGCTTTCATTCAAGAAAAAAGTTCGAAATTTTCTAAATGAATAAATTGCATGTATATTATATTTAATATATTTTTAGTATCCATATTAATTATATTTTGTATGAAATATATAATATATTATATTATTTATTTTTAGCATAATTATAATATAATTTTTAATTTTAATTTTATTATCTATATATTATGTTTATTAATTTTTGCGTTTTTTTTATTTACCACAATTTAACCTTTCTCATTTAATTTTCACTGCACCCATTGCATTGTTTCTGCATGACCTTGAGGTTGACTGGCAGAAAATGCTTTTAGCATTAAGTCCACCCTTTGTACATTTCTTGTGCAATAAAGTTTTAAAATTAATAAATAAATTTGCAAGAATACAAAGGTCTTAGAAATAAAAGTCTTGTGTATTCAACCTGCGTACTGCTATGCCCGATATGGTCATAAAAAATATATATGTCATTGTGCCGAGCGAGCAAGTCCCCAATGCCGCCGAGCACGGACAGTGGGCGCGTTAGCGGCGCGCTGCCTGCGCGTCACGGGGCGCGCCAGCAAGCGAGGCATGCGGCGAGGCGCAGTTTGCACACCTGACTCACCACGACGTATGTTCCTAGGGACTTGGAGCTGAAGCTTCTCCAGGATAGATGGACTCTCGATGACATTCCTTAAAATAAGTAGGTGGTGCTTTATGAGAAACATAAGTCGCCTATGCCATATCGACCATGACGCTGACAAACATTGCGAACTACACGAACTAACCTTGAACCATTTTTATATTTTTTACTCAACTAAATGATGGTTAATGTTGAACAGATAACTCACAAATTTCAACATGATTAATTCAATTATATAAGTAGTAGCAAACATGTTGCACTTTACGGTAATTAATCAGATAACCATATTACGAAATGTTAATCTTATTTTCAGATCTGGCTCTTCTGCAAAGGGGCAGAGAGCTCAGTCTTCCCCATTTGCAAGGACTCGGCACTGATAGAGGAGACTAACAGAGATATAAACATGTTTGCCAACAAGGGCCTGAGAACGCTGGCGATCGCTTACAGGGAGATACTGGACGAGGAGTACAATAAGATATCGGAAAGTACGGAAGTTCTTTTTATTATTTTTAGCTTTGTATAAAACATGAGCAAAAAGTTTTTAAATATTTGCATAATACGGGGCATTGAAACAGGCTTGATTCTAAAATCTAGCAGCTATCAATGATAGCCTATCATCTTTATTTCATCATCCTTACTCATCTTTATTTTCTTACTCATAATCATTCTTGATTTTGAGTAAGAAAAATGTAATTACCAAAATTACAACTTGGATCAACTCAGAGAAACCATAAAAGTAAAAAATATATTGAAAAACGAAGAAATCGATTGATGGCATTTCCTCTCTTTGCAGTTATACAAAAGATAGACACATCGAAAGCAGAGTCCCTACAGCAAATAACGCAGCAATATAGGATATTAGAGCGACAGCTGACACTAGTAGGTGCAACTGCGGTAGAAGACTGTCTGCAGGACGACGTGGCCGACACGCTCGCCGCGCTGCGACGCGCTGCCCTCAAGATATGGGTGCTTACAGGGGACAAGGTAACGTAGCAGACTTACATAAATCATACACATACATATGATATTACAAGTAATACAAAATCTACTGAAAAGCAGACACGCGATTTATTTCAAATGCTTCCATTTAAAATGCAAATACAAAATACCTATTTTTGTTTTTGCATTTAAATGTCTTTTAGTTAAAAACATTTGAAATTTTATTTGAAATACCTTTCGAGATGTATTTTGCATTTTTAATATTCTTTTCAAAATTCAAAATGCTTTTTGACTTAGTTTAGACAATATTACCAGTCAAACAAAATGAAATGAACGCATGATGCTTATAATGCCGCCGAGGGTGCGTTCGGCTGTTCGCGTCATCAACAAACGTTATTCCACTACAGTCCCTTGAGATAGAGTCTGGTACATCGACGCCATATTTTGTCAAGTCCATCTTCTCGATGAGAACGAGAGATACATTTGGCAAGTTATGGCGAGAGATATCTCTCTCTTGCCAATGTATTTTAAATGCTGAAAGCAATCAGTCATTCAGACGCGTCACAACATGCTCCGAGCGCTCTGTGTGACGTAAAGATGTTTTGACTGTTTAATCTTCCTTTTCGTTTCGTTAGTCTTTTTACATAATTTTAAGTGAGTATTAGTATTATTAATAACAACAGAATTTATTGATACGCATTCTGATAAATATAACCAAAATGACACGCATGAAGTGCTTTTGGCTTGGCATTGTATCTCAATTCCATTTCTCATGATAAAACAAATAAAAATATTATTCAATTTGGTCAAAAGTTATTTTATTTTGAAAAAGTACTTTGAAAATACCTATTTTGCATTTAGCATTTGAAATAAAAAACCTAAAGAAAAAGTACTTTGAAAATACCTATTTGGCATTTAGTATTTGAAATACGAAACCTAAAACAATTTGGTGTTTTGAATTTGAAATAGGAAATCTGAAAAGTATTTTGCATCTTGTATTTAAATACTTTTTTAAAACTATTTGGTACAACTCTGCTGAAAAGGCTGGAACAAGCTACAAAATTCAATAACTAAGCAACATCACATATAGCATGCAATTTACTACGTGCAATAGTAACAGCTATCATGTTTTTTTTAACGTAGGTCATGTTATCACATCTAAGAACACTTGTACTACTAAGAAAAATCTGCCGATACCTCAACCATGTAAATTCGTTTAGCGTTTCCAGAGATCAGGTCATATATAATATTACATACATATATACAAGATATGTGCGAAAAACATAAGCCTTCCTTGGCAGACGGGAAAAATAAAAGAAGAAAGAAATTCCTTGACATTAGATATATTTCACTCGTAATAAATAAGAAGTATATTTAAATGGAATCGTGTTTTCGATCATTGCTATTGATAAACAACTTGATTGACACAAGCTGTCTCCTCGCATGTATTGTTTTATTGTATGTTATTTAGCCGTATGAACAAAGAAGTACAGTACCATTTCGTGTGACTAAACGTGATAACGCTTTTATGACTTATACCTATTATGAGTAAGGGGCCTCCCCCTTACTCATAATAGGACACCATTGATTTCCTTATATGGGGCATATGAGTACTTCGTTTAAGATTAATAGCGAGTTTAATCACACATTTCAGGAAATTTCACATGATAAAAAAAATAGCTAAAAAAAAATAGCTGGAAAATTTCGTTTTATTATTATACTAGCTGTGCCCGCGACTTCGTCCGCGTGGAATAATTATTTTGGGCATCATTTTCTTTTAACAATTTATTTTTTTGTTATTATTTTAGACAATTTATTTTTTAAAAGAACATAATTAGCTTACAATACTTCTGGATTAATTATTTTTCTAGTTTTATTTTCTTGTATCAGAAGAACATATCAGTTTTGTCCGCAACGCGTTTGTAGGTCTGATCTTAACAACGCGACATATGTGTGAAAAGCAGTCTTGACGTTAAGTAATTAATTCCTATGTGTTTAAATGTTTGCCTCTGTGATTTATTAATTGTAACGGTGAAAGATAGCATAAAAGGAAATAGAATTCTTTTAAAATTAAAAGATAAATAATTTGGAATCATTGAGGTGCGAGGTATAAGCACTGTTTGACCAACTGCTAAACCAGTCTAAACTATTGCAACCATCACGTTACATATTGCGAAGAAATTAGATTTGAAGTCGGGTCCCGGTGGTTTAAGATTTCTAAGTAAAATTATTGGTGCACTTTTTTTTAACTTGAGGGAATAATGGGGGAAGGCCACTTGTGTTCAAATAATTATTTTTTAATTTCGTCTACGCTACAGTTTCTCACTCCCAATATTGAACTTTGACACATCCATTGATGATCTTTTTTTTCTATTTTGCTTATTTCAGGGTGAACTCTCGATATAAAGTCCATAATGTTACGGACTCACTCTTAATCCTTAATCTCGTTCAATTGCAATTTTATTTTCAAAGTGAGGTACTTTCCCGTCTCCTATTAAAAGTAACTTTGAAGGAAAAGTTATACAACCTCCCTACCACTGCCTCGTTGGTGTAGTGGCAAAGTTTCTGCCTAACATCCAAGAGGTCCTGGGTTCGAATCCCAGGTCGAGCCAAAATTGTTTCTGAGATTTTCTGTCATGAATCTCTCAAAAACAGCTCGGAGTCGAGAAGTTGGCGGTGTTACACCCCCGTGCCTCTGTTCGCACGTTAAGCCGTTGGTCATGCGTCTGATCTCTCACCGGTCATGTCGGATTGCCGTCTCACCGAACTTTGAGAGTGATGGAACAGTGTAGTTTGAGAATGCACTTGTGTATTGTGCTCACACTTGTGCACTATAATATCTCCTGCGTAGTTGGCTGATTTCTGTTGAGATTGGCCTCCGTGGTATATAATCGGCCTGGAGGATTATTTCTACCTCCCCCCAAATGTGCTCTCAAATTTGTAGTTAATTTTAAGATGTTCACAAACTTCCATATTGGGGTATTTTTAAGGCAAGACTTTACAATGTGTGCCCTTGTTCCCCTTACTATTACTGGTACAGTTTTTCGAAAGTCCCCCGCAAACATAACAGTAATTTTATGATGATGATTTTATAAGAGAATATCTCTAAGAGTCCTATCTAGACCCTCTACATGAGCTCTATGGATCATGGAACATTCGTCCCAGATTATTAAACGCGGTCACCTGTTCATTCATTGTATCAGCCTGTTACAGTCCACTGCTGGACATAGGCCTTCCCCAAGGACCACCACAGCGCCCGATCTCCCGCTCTTTGCATCCAGTCACTACCAGCTGCCTTCTTCAGGTCGTCTGTCCATCTAGCTGGGGGGCGTCCCACACTACGTTAACCTAAGAGCGGTCTCCATTCAAGAACCTTCCTGCTCCACCTCTCGTCGGTTCTGCGACAGACATGGCCAGCGCACTGCCACTTTAGCTTGCTACATTTTTGGACAACATATGTTACCTTAATCTTATGTCGTATGACCTCGTTCCGGATCTTATCCCTTAATGTGATCCCCAACCTAGACCATTCCATAGCACGCTGAGTGACGTGTAGTCGGTGAGCCAGCTTGACTGTCATGTTCCACGTTTCGGCTCCGTGGGTTAAGACAGTTAAGACGCATTGGTTAAACAACCGGCTTTTTAGGCACTGCGGCAGGGTAGACGTGAAGATATGACGCAACTGGTCATTAATTAAATCTTATTTTGGTTCATCATGGTAACTCGTAGAGCTACACCCCCCTCTCCGCGTCGCTCGCAGTAACGCCTCTCTTCCTTGCAGCGTCATGTTTTGCATATCATGCGGCGCGTGTGAATTTTATATTGGTGTTATTTTAAAATTGTAATATCTTCTAAGATATTCATTGAAATTATGTGATGTCACATACAATTTTGTTTACATTTAAATACTCTTAATCAACAACACATTTATTTGGATAAAGATTAATATTATTACGTTGATACAACTCTTAAGAAATAATGCATTAATTTTGGCCAAATTTGATTACCATAAAAACGGTTCTAGTGACTTGATCTTAAAAGATAGACATATACTGTCGAAGACATTTTTTTAGATCATTTTAAGAGGAATAATTATTTTATACAAATATTTTTTGTATCTTGAACCGTTTTCGCAACGTTCGCAACGGAAGCCCTCAAGGATGATAATTTTCCCCGTTTTTTCCACATTTTCCATGATTTCTTCGCTAGTAATAGTTGCAGCGTGATGTTATATAGCCTATAGCCTTCCTCTATAAATGGTCTATTCAACACAAAAAGATTTTTTTCAATTCGAACCAGCAGTTTCTGAGATTAGCGCGTTAAAACAAACAAACAAAAAAACAAACTTCAGCTTTATAATATTAGTGTAGATAATCAACAACACATTTATTTGGATAAAGATTAATATTATTACGTTGATACAACTCTTAAGAAATAATGCATTAATTTTGGCCAAATTTGATTGCCACAAAACGGTTCTAGTGACTTGATCTTAAAAGATAGACATATACTGTCGCAGACATTTTTTTAGCTCATTTTAAGAGGAATAATTCTTTCATACAAATACTTTTGGTATCTTGAACCGTTTTCACAGCGTTCGCAACGGAAGCCCTCAAGGATGAAAATTTTCCCCGTTTTTTCCACATTTTCCATGATTTCTTCGCTCCTAGTAGTTGCAGCGTTATGTTATATAGCCTATAGCCTTCCTCGATAAATGGTCTATACAACACAAAAAGAATTTTTCAATTCGAACCAGCAGTTCCTGAGATTAGCGCGTTCAAACAAACAAACAAACAAACAAACAAACAAACTCTTCCGCTTTATAATATTAGTGTAATATTGGTGTTATTTTAAAATTGTAATATCTTCTAAGATATTCATTGAAATTATGTGATGTCACATACAATTTTGTTTACATTTAAATACTCTTAATCAACAACACATTTATTTGGATAAAGATTAATATTATTACGTTGATACAACTCTTAAGAAATAATGCATTAATTTTGGCCAAATTTGATTACCATAAAAACGGTTCTAGTGACTTGATCTTAAAAGATAGACATATACTGTCGAAGACATTTTTTTAGATCATTTTAAGAGGAATAATTATTTCATACAAATATTTTTTGTATCTTGAACCGTTTTCGCAACGTTCGCAACGCAAGCCCTCAAGGATGAAAATTTTCCCCGTTTTTTCCACATTTTCCATGATTTCTTCGCTAGTAATAGTTGCAGCGTGATGTTATATAGCCTATAGCCTTCCTCTATAAATGGTCTATTCAACACAAAAAGATTTTTTTCAATTCGAACCAGCAGTTTCTGAGATTAGCGCGTTAAAACAAACAAACAAAAAAACAAACTTCAGCTTTATAATATTAGTGTAGATAATCAACAACACATTTATTTGGATAAAGATTAATATTATTACGTTGATACAACTCTTAAGAAATAATGCATTAATTTTGGCCAAATTTGATTGCCACAAAAACGGTTCTAGTGACTTGATCTTAAAAGATAGACATATACTGTCGCAGACATTTTTTTAGCTCATTTTAAGAGGAATAATTCTTTCATACAAATACTTTTGGTATCTTGAACCGTTTTCACAGCGTTCGCAACGGAAGCCCTCAAGGATGAAAATTTTCCCCGTTTTTTCCACATTTTCCATGATTTCTTCGCTCCTAGTAGTTGCAGCGTTATGTTATATAGCCTATAGCCTTCCTCGATAAATGGTCTATTCAACACAAAAAGAATTTTTCAATTCGAACCAGCAGTTCCTGAGATTAGCGCGTTCAAACAAACAAACAAACAAACAAACAAACAAACAAACTCTTCCGCTTTATAATATTAGTGTAGATTTGCGTATTATTCCTTGAATGCAATCGATTTTATATAAATACAATAGTAGGTGCTAACTATCCATTTGAATGTTCATGTCCTTCCTAGAAGTAGAACTTCATCATAAGTTGAATATAGACACAATCAAGGTTTCAGTGTAAAAATCATCTCTTCTTTTAAAATCAACGGAACTTACCCTACGCAGTTTACAGAACACCGTCTTTGCAACTCCATTTAATCCACAATCTGTAGATTAGCTTGCATGAAAACCTTATCGAGTGAGGACTAAAATGTTTTGCGAAACCCTCAACTGTTTTATGAATGCAACGAAATTATTTAGAAATTAAATAAAAAAAGGTTCAATGCATCGTTTCGACGTCCCTCCCTGTCTCTTCAGTTCACAGTGCAAGATAGCGACCTTAAACAGACCTTAAAATGCAACAAGAAAAAATATGTTCATAATTATTATTTTTTATTTATTTATTGTTTTTCCAAAATATACAGAAATTATGCATTGTTTTCACATCTGCCAAACTGCACAGCAGTTTGTCGGCAGTTGTTCTCACTTACATTATATATTCCGGAAATAAAAACTACTTAGTAACAGGTAGGTGCTTACAGTTTTAATTAAACTTTATTTTATAAGGCAATACAAAAAGTAGGCAGATAAATACAACATCAAATACAAACAGAAATATGACAGCTGCTTCGCAGACATAGTCAGTAGCCGCAGTCTGATGCAGTGAAATCCCTGTACATATCATGTATATCTCACAAATACAAAGCTTGTGAGGATTGAAGTATGGATGTTTGTTACTCTTTCACGCAAGAAACTACTGAAAGGATTTTGATGAAACCTACAACAGTATAGCTAATATATTGAATTATCTTATCACGCAGGCTATTAATAATTATATTTTTGTGAGAACTACTAATTTATAAATAGAAAAAATAATAAAAATATAATTTATTTTGTTCGAAAACAAGTTTTAAATTAGATAACGAAAACACTAATATTCTGCAGTCCCTCTTTCAATTACTATTTACATTTCTAACAACAACCCCTTGTCCTTAGGTAGAAACAGCGATCAACGTCGCCCAGTCCTGCGCCCACATCTCGGAAAACGATCGTCGGATGTTTCTCATAGGCGTCGAGGACGATGTCGCTCTCCAAGCACACATCGACGAGTGTACAAGAATCCTGTCTGAACCTAGCTTCAGAGATCTGACGCTGATCGTCGATGGAACGAGCATGGCGCAGATATTGGACACTAGTTACGCGAAAGCGTTTGTCGATATATCGATGCAGTGCCATGCGGTGCTGTGCTGTAGGCTGTCGCCTATACAGAAGGCTAAAGTGAGTAATATTTTTGTTTTTGTCTCCTTATTGATAATTATTCAATTCATCAGCGACAAAATTCAGTTGGAAATTACGTTTAATATCCCTTTTAATCTGGACATGATCTTTCTCACTATGCCATTGACTACTGAGGAGTCTAGACTGAGCTTAAATAACCAGTTGGTGGTTAAAAATACTAATTACGTCTTTCGAAACCAAAATAAAGGATATACAAATGTTATCATAATATTAAGCTATCAAGTATAATGCAAAATCATTTTGATGCGTTATCTGTTGCGGGTTTTGCTTATCTATTCCCAAATTAAAAGATATCGAACACGAAATTTTGTAAGGTCTGCTTTTTTGACAGAGATTTTTTTGCGGAATAATTGGAGACAGTTAATTTCGATATACAGGGTTACTGGGTATTCCTTAAAAAGAGATAAAGAAGAAGTAATCAGCAACAAAAAGGGTTTCATCGACTAGGGGTTAGAAGCAATATATTTTTAAGATACTTGCTTTTAAAATTGCGAAATTTCTTGTTAAAGGTGCTTGAAGTGCAATATTTTGTAATTTTTCGACCCCTACCCTACCCTTCGTTACTGGGACCTTTTTGTAGGAAATCATCTTTACTATAAACTCGTTTGAAGGAATGCGTCGAGTTACCAGTAACCCTGTATATTAATTAGTCGTTAAGCCTGGTCAGAAGCCCTGGGGTGGCTTAACCTTAGAATACAATCCCTCCACCAATCCGCACTGAGCCCGCGCGGTGGAGAATACCTCATAGTTGAGGTGAGGCCTTTGTCCAGCAGTATAACGTATAAAGGCTGATGAGAGACGAAAAGTGCGTACTGATCTTAACCGACATTCTTAGTATTATCGTCGAGTGTTACATAATTAAACGATAGGCTTGTTTCCACTATGAAAGAAATATTCAAAAACTGATTTTCTCTAAAATAATTCATAATTTCAGATGCCTTTACACTAATATTTTTCTGCAGTTCGTATTATTTGATTTTTAATTGGAATTCAAATGATAATTAGTCACTCAGTCGGCATTGCACGCGATGACGTCAAAGTGTGTTATTCCCATACAAGCTCTATGAAGAAAAGCGTTTTGACAGTTGATAAAAAGTACGTCAACGATTGGTGGTGTCAACTACCGTATTGTCTCGCATATAACCTGTTTACTTCTCATTATAAACAGGGTTCCATGTGTGATTAGTACAAAGATATGAACGGGTAGAACAAACTGAGAAGAATCAAATACAAATAAATCACGCGGGGCGCGTCGCGCCCGTGTGGAGACTCCCGACGGTAGGGGAACGCGTGCGTGCGTTCTGTGCGCTCGACCGAGAGGGACTGACATTATTATTAGTCCTCCTGGCCGATTTCAACCACAGCGGCCAATCTCAACAGAGATCAGCCAACTACGAAGGAAATATTATAGTGCACAAGTGTGAGCACAATACACAGGTGCACTCACTGTTCCATCACTCTCAAAGTTCGGTAAGACGGCAATCCGACATGACCGGAGAGAGGCACGGGGGTGTAACACCGCCAACTTCCCGACTCCGAGCTGTTTTTGAGAAATTCATGACAGAAAATCTCAGAAACAATTTTGGCTCGACCCGGGATTCGAACCCAGGACCTCTCGGATGTAAGGCAGAAACATTGCCACTACACCAACGAGGCAGTCTGACATACTACGGGTGCGGCAGGTCGCGCACGCCGTTGCTACTCCAGCGCGGGTCGGAGCGCTTTCTGATTCTAACAAGCGTACAGGGACGCGACGTTGCCTGCGATTGCGAGGAGTGGCAACCTCGCGCAATGACGCCCGTGCTAAAGTATACTATTTATTCTTGTACACAGATAGTAAAACTAATAAAGAACAGCAAAGACCGGCCGGTGACGGCGGCGATCGGCGACGGCGCCAACGACATCTCCATGATCCAGGAGGCGCACGTCGGCTTCGGCATCTTCGGCCGCGAGGGGCACCAGGCTGCCAGGTAAATCAAATAATTAAAAAAAAAACTTGGCCCTAAGTGAAGTGGAGTTCGCAGTCAGTCATTTCTCAAGCTGCTGAGGAAATCAACTCTCGAGGATATGCCCGGCTCACTCATGGCCAACATGTTTAGTATCCATCTCTGTCATCATTTTGCCGTAAAATTAAGATCCTGTCATGAGTTTGTGCAAATCAAAAATTATTTTAACAGAGTAAAATTGGTTAGCAAAAATCGGGTAACATGAGGTTTTTATTTTTTACTAGTTTTTTTTAGTATGAAACTAACAAGTATTGTACCATTTTAGATTCCTGATTAAATGCGCCAACTTTTAATGGCACTTGCCAAGGCACTCTAGTACATTTTTTTTAAAGGAGGGCCTTCCAAAGTCGACAAATGTGAAAATTTTAAATTCATAGTTTAACAAATCAGTCTTATTTCTAGGAAACTTGGGGCAACTGTGTCATCATTTTTGACTGTCATTCTGAAATGCTATTTAGGGTTATGGTTCCAAAGTATAAATGAACAAAAATAAAAAAAATAACCATAATAACCGAAAAATTGTTACAGTTTGACTAAATTTCTAGGTTTTTCTTAAAATGCACATAATTTTCAAACTGCATGGGATAGAATTTTTTTTATATTTTTGTCATGATGCTTACGATCAATCCTGTCACCCCGTTTCGGTTTGACGTTGAGTTCTGGGACACCCTGTATATATAAAAATGAAACCCGTTTTCCTTGGTCATGGCATCACGCGTGAATGGCTGGACCGATTTCACTAATTCTTTTTTTGTTGTACGAGTATTTGTTGTTATTAGGAGAAGGTTCTTACGAAAAAAATATTAAGAAATATTGAAAAATATACATTTAATTTTGAATATTTTAAAAAACGCGCGTAACTAATCATTGCAACGCTAAGGCGGTACGAAGTTCGCCGGGTGACCGGGTCAGCTAGTTTAGTACACACACACACACACACACACAGAGAGACATGCACACACACACGTTTCTATGCTAATTGTTTATGATTTGTGGACAATAATTAAGTACTTCATTTAAATTTTTATTTTCTTTTATAAAAACATTGTAAACTTTATAGTTAGTGTTTATTTAGCATTTACAACGCTATTTAATTTTGATATTTATGCAAGAGCGGAATCTCCTGGCACAAGCATTGTATGCTTAAAAGGAGTTTCCAATCCCTATCTTGTTTATGTAACCTTAGAAATGAAATAAACATTTATTATTATTATTACACACACACACAGACTTTCACTTTTCTGTAATTTTAACGACAATTGTATGGAGAGTGGGGTTTTCAAACACAAGTATCTATTTACTTAAATGAAATCTCTTTCAAAAACAGAAATGTAAAAAACTTGGCACTTATAAAGAATTTGAATTTGACTTCCAACGTGGTCGCTCAAATGAATTGACAAACCGCGTCGGAATTGTAAGTCTATATGAACAAGCACTAAGAGTGACAACCTTGATTGGGTAAAACCGCAAATCACTTATAACATAATTATGTTTGTTTCAGGTCGGCCGATTTTGCGTTTACAAAGTTCTCAATGATAAAGAAAGTACTTTTAGTTATAGGCCACTGGTATTACCAAAGATTAGCTACGTTAATACATTACTTTTTCTACAAGAATCTAGTCCTCGGGAATATTATGGTAAGTACGGTTTTTCTCCTTTAAGTCCTATATTCAAGTGGAAAGAATTTACCTAGCCAGTACAATATTATATCACTTTCTCCCGACTGCCGAAGAAGGGTTATATTTTTCGCGCGTATCTTGTATGTGTGTATGTAATATTCGTTATGACTTGGATTTCTGAAATCGCTTAACGGATTTATATGATTAAGGTATCGGCAGATTTGTCTTAATAGCTCAAGTGTTCTTAACATGGATCACGTTTAAAAAAAAAACATGGCCATTGTCCGAAGTGAAAATAAATAAATGTTTGAATCCTACAATATAGGTATCAAATTAGGTTCAGCACAAGGATTTTCAAATGGTATATCATTACGTAATTTGTCTAAATAAAAAGCCATGAATAAAATTATTATAATTTAAAAAAACAAAAATCCGCCTGCTTAAAAAACCAGTAATACAAAATCTACTGAAAAGGCTGGAACAAAATACAAAAATCAATAACTAAGCAACATTATTATTAAATTTTGTATTTTGTTCCAGCCTTTCAGTCGATTTTGTATTACTAGTTTTTTAAGCAGGCTGGTTTTTGTTTTTTTAAATTATATTTTTTTTCATCGTTTCTATTTCCCCCTGCTATATCCGATTGTATCTCTGCTTCCCAACTTGGGCTAAAGACATTGGCGGACATTAGACGTCATAGTTTCCGTGAAAGTGTTAAGACTTCTTTCACTGACTAACTTCGTCAAGTGACGGAATCTGAGGTCGTACACCGTTACGTGTCGTTTGTAATTTTGTCTCACCAATGCGTTCGCTCTTACTGTCAAGTTTGTAATGCTAGCCACACACCATACTTACTATCCTATTTGCATGACATTCGCAACTGTCATGCGAATCCACGCCTACCCACGATAACTTCAGCCTGATCCAATCGGTTGCGTCATGTCAATTGAACGATAGGAAGTATGGTATGTAGTCAGCATTAGACAGATGACTGAACAGATATGGCTACATCCAAATCTACAGACATCGGCTTAGAGAGTAGGGGCACTGATCTATGCATACCATTTCTAAAAAAAAAACCAGTGGAGCTTACATCTTACGTTGCGCTACCTAAAAGATTGTCGCCAATGACATCCTAATACAACCTAACCTCTCGTTTGCAGTTATTCTTTCAATTCCAAACGTCGTTCTCGACGCAGTCGGTGTACGACTCGCTGTTCCTGACGATATACAACCTGGTGCTGACGTCGGTTCCGGTGCTGGTGCTCTCCATCACGGAGCAGCGGTGGCCGGCTAACTTGCTGCTCAAGTATGTATAACAAGGCCGGATTAGACGTACGGTGACGGTCCGCGCCGCGTGAACACTTCATAACGGAAATTGCTTGCATGCACTTCGTCACACGCGGAGCAATCAGCAAGCGGGATCGCGCGCGATGAGCAAATAATTTTCGCCTTAAAGATGATCATGCGGCGCTGACCGCGATAGTACCTCTCGCCTTAGGCCAACCAAGCGACAACCACTTTGGTGTAATGGTCAAGAAGTTGACTATTAACCAAGAGGTCGCGGTTTCGATCCCAGCACTGTACAAACATTTGTGTGCATGAACATGTCTGGTTGTACTGGTCTGGGTGTTTAATGTATTCATTTAAGTTTATTTGTAATACCACTGTTAATTCTGATATCTGTACCACAAGTGGTTAAACTACTTACCACGGAGTCAGATCAATGTTTGTGATGTTGTTGTATATTTATTTATATTAAATAAAAAATTAAAAAATGCTTTATGCAACAGTTATGTGACACACGTTATATATATATGTGAAAACGTTATAAATCAGTCGGTTAATAAATAATATCTTCGTGCTTCGAATGGCACGTTAATCTGTTGGTCCCGGTCAATATCTATAGATATAAGTCTTTAAGCCTAGTCAGAGGCCCTCGGCTAGCTTAAAAACATCTGACAGTAAGGTTAGTTAGTCACTTACCTTACAAACACCCCTCCACCAATCCGCACTGAGCCCGCGTGGTGGAGAATGGCTCGGACCACCTCATAGTTGAAGTGATGCCTGTGCCCAGCAGTGGGACTTATATAGGCTGATGAGATGAACCCGTTTTTGAACTGACTTTTTATATTTCAGGAACCCCACACTCTATAGGGAAATAACACGCAATCGTCTAATGTCGTGGGGCTACTTCGGCGCTTGGTCCCTTGCGGCGGTGTACCACTCGGTGGTGATCTACCTCACCGCCTACTTTATATTCCGGCTGCCCGTCATCAACGACGACGCCAAGACCGTCGACCTGTGGTGAGTGAGTAGTAGGTAGCTGATGTCAACAAACTAGATGATTTTGTAATGAGGCACTTTTGAGATGACGGATTTTTTTGCGATTTTATTTACATTTTGTTTTAACCTGACGTTTTGGACGGCTGGTGGACTGCCTGATACAAAATGTAAATAAATTGCGAAATAATCTGTAAAAAGTGTCTCAATTCAATGTCTGCTGTCCGCGTAAACCGAAGGAACAAACTAGAGGATGCTATTACTCACGTGAGAATTTAGGTGAGACTATATCTTTTGAACGGTTGCGTGCTAATTATTGACTACCTCGTTGGTGTAGTGGCAAAGTTTCTGCTTTACATCTGAGAGGTCCTCGGTTCGAATCCCAGGTCGAACCAAAATTGTTTCTGAGATTTTTTGTTATGAATTTCTCAAAAACAGCTCGGAGTCGGGAAGTTGGCGATGTTACACCCCCGTGCCTCGGAAAGCACGTTAAGCCGTTGGTCCTGCGCCTGATCTCTCTCCGGTCATGTCGGATTGCCGTCTCACCGAAATTTGATGGTGATGGAACAGTGAGTGCACCTGTGTACTGCGCTCACACTTGTGAACTATAATATCTCCTGCGTAGTTGGCAGATCTCTGTTCAGATTGGCCGCCGTGGTCGAAATCGGCCAGGAGGACTATTATTATTATTGTCTCAGAAATTCATCATTCCTCATCAGTCACTTGCCCTTTTCCCAGGTTCTCTGGGGTCGGCGCAATATGTTTTCTTTTCCATACCATCCTATCTTTTTTTCTGAATCATCCACTCCTTTCACACTCATATCTTTCTTCACACACAGTCCATCCCTTTCTTCTTAGGTCGGCCTCTCCCTCTCCATCCTTCATCTCGAAAATTAATAGAAATTATTTTTATTATAAGAAATTATTCATGAAAAAGGTTATACAAGGTGTAAAAAAACCTTACCGAAGCCGAATACCACATATTCTACCAATTGTTACGATCATAATTTTTCCTTTACATTATACCTGGGAAGTTAACGGTTACTGAGGTATTGATGGTTAAAGTTTGAAAAAAAAATTGATCATTTTTACAGAAATGTCTTCTGTTCGTTATAACTTTACTTTTTTCCAAAGAAACATGATACAAATTTATTTATTTATTTATTGACATTTGCATACTAGGTGTGTTACATTATATGTATGGTAGATAATGCTTAAAAACGAACTTATTGACCTAGTTACCAAGAAGGTGTGGCAAGTTTGAGAATTAATGAATTTTAAAATAAAAAAATAAGACCAATTATTATTCAAAATTATTGTAAGTAAAGTAGGTATTTGCTAAACGTATAGAGCAGACAGAATTTCTTATTAACCGTCAAAGTATTCATCTATTGAATAATAACATTTTGATACGAGATGAGATCGTAGGGTTTTTGAAAAATCTTTTACATTTGGCTCTTTTTAAATATGAGATGGCAATTTGTTGAAAATTTTGACTGCCATATAGTATGGGCTAGTATTTATCAGTTTGATTCTTGAAGGGGGTAAGAAGAGTCTATTTTTATGTCTAGTGTTTATGTTATGAGTATCTTTGACTTTGATAAAGTTTTTGTTATTTTTATAAGTGAATATGCATATATCGTATATGTAGATAGAAGGTAAGTAAATTGAATTTAAGGAAATAAGGTTTGCATGATTGAAAATTGTCAATCTTTGCTAAAATTCTTAGGCATTTTTTTGCATTATAAAGAGTCCATTCAGGTCTGTACTGTTTCCCCATAGTATTTTACCATATTTAAGTTAAATTTTCACATGGCACACTCAGCAATGAACAGGGCAAACTCGAACCGAACCGCGTAACGGCGGCGTATAGCAACACGCCACGTGGTCACTTCCCCGCGTGCGTACTTTGTGTTTTTTTACGTGATTTTCCGTGGAATGGCAGACCGTATAAAATAGTTTTGGATAGTAAAGCGAGGAAGCTCACCGTATACTTAATAGCACAACCTCGTCTCTTTACCGTTGCCGTTAAGAAGGTTACTTACGATAAAATTTTACGATATTTGACGACCGCTTGGTGCAGTGGTCCACATGTCGGACTTCTAAAATCAAGGGTCGCGGGTTCGATCCCCGCACAGTACAAGCATAAGTGTGCATAAAAATGTGTGTTTGTACTGGTCTGGGTGTTTTATATGTACCTATAATATTTATTTATTTACAAAAAAAAGTATTTAAGTATGTTTATTTATCCGTTGTCTAGTATCCATAACACAAGCCTCGTAGCTTAATTTGTGACTAATGATGGGCAAAGCACCGGGTTTATACCCGGTGTTTTGGTAAACACCCAGTAAACACCCGTAAACACCTTTAAGCACCCAAAAAATTGGGTGTTTACTTAATTTTTAAAAATACTCAAATAATGTCAAAAACATGTTGTTATAAGTATTATCTTTATTAATTTAAGTAGTAAAAATCGATTAGTTTTCGGTATCCTCTTCATGATGTAGTTGACCTACATGACTGAATTTCGCTTCTCTTAGATATTTTAAAATTTGTTCGAAACACTTTGTTTTCACACACGACCGTATATATTTAAACTCTTCAGTCAGTAATAGTCCGAAATATTCATTTCTTTTATCCTCTTGTTTATAAAATGTTGCACATTCAAAACAAACTTTTGTTACATTTTCTTGGCTTTTTTCCTTTGTGGCGGCGGCGGCGGCGGTGCCGGTGCTGACGCCGGCGCCAGCGGCATTGTTGGCAACCCCTGGTAAATCCTCTGGCAACTGAGTCTCACTCTCGCCAAATATATTTGGGGAGCGACTTCGGCTACGACTTGACAGAGTTTCAGAGCCCACGAATCAGCTTGCATTTTTCCAGGTCGAAAATTATCATATTTTCTCGAATTTAAGTAAAAAAACGTAAACACCCAAAAATTTGGGTGTATCGGGTTTAAACCCAATAACACCCATAACGCCCGATAATACCCGGTTTTTACCCACCTGGGTTTAAACCCGGGTGGGTGGATTGCCCATCTGTATTTGTGACTAGAGCATTGGTGTGATTGTCGTGAAATATTTATTTATTTTATTCTATCCAGGACGTTCGGCGCCCTCATATTCCACCTGAACGTGGTGGTGGTGACGCTGAAGCTGTGGCTGCAGGCGCGCTACCACACGCTCGCCTTCGTGGCGTCTGCGCTGCTGTCCGTCGCCGTGCACGTCGCCATCAGCGCCATCTACTCGCTCTTCGACTCGTGAGTTGCATTTCTTTAAATCACTAGGAAATATATATATGTATATATATATACTGACACTGATATTTTTCACAATAGTAAAAGAGTTTACACACACACGCACACACACACACACACACACAGGTAGTTATATCGTGTGAGAGATAAACCCACTTAATAATTAAAGATTATATTATTAATATGATTGTCGTAGATTATAAAAATTGTAAATTAAAATGTAGATTCGTTATTGGCTGTAAGTTTAGTTATTAAGTTGAAACATAAATGCTATATTAGAGCTGTGAATCTTGTAATAAAATAAAATAAAATAATATAAAAAATATATGTAACCCCAATCTAAGATTAGATATTATTTGGTTAGGTAATTCCAATTTTGGCGTGTCAATCTGACTCACAATTGGACGGATTTAGGTTTTATTTAAGGACCAAGAGTGCAAGAGGATGCACTAAAAGCTGTAATTCAGCATGCAACTAAATTAAACTACAAAATCGCTCCTTGTATATAACAAGTTGTTTATATATAACAAGGAACGATTTTGTAAGAAAAGTAGGGAGCCTAATAGGCTTGTTTCCACCATGAAATAAATATTCAATAACTGTTTTTCTATAAAATAATTAATTATAATTAAAGATCACCTTTCATCAATATTTTTCTGCATGTCGTATTATTTGATTTTTAATTGAAATTTAATCGATAAATAGTCACTCAGTCGGCATTGCACGCGATGACGTCAAAGTGTGTTATTCCCATACAAGCTCCTCGGAGAAAAGCGTTTTGACAATTGTAAGCGTTTTGACACAAAAGTATGTCAACGATTGGTGGTGTCAACTAGTCAAGTTTATGTTCCTACTTTGATTGAACGAGCGTACCCTTACACATCTAACACTTTAATTTCTCAATACTCAGGCAATACGACGGCGACGTACTGGGCACGTTCACCCGCCTGCTCGGCTCGCTGCCGTTCTGGCTCGCCAACGTGGTGGTGGTGGTGGCCACGCTGGCGCCCGACCTCGCCATGCGGCTCATCTCCGACCGCTGGGGGCGCCGCGCCGTCGAGCCCCCGCCCGGCCCGCAGAGCGCGTTCATCACGCGACTTTAAACACTGTGACCTTTAACTTTGAAGGTTCAGATTTATACGACTACTCGGAGCGTCAGATGACGTCGTCCGCTCGTCTTTGAACATAACGACTAATTTAAAGGTTCAGCTTGAATAAAGTCGAAATGAGTGACTGGTCTTTGAGAGATGGATAACGATCGCCGGCTCAGACCATAGATCGTTGTTATTGCTCACCTTGAAACTTGAATGGAAACGTACAGGGTTGATTTCAATCGCCTACCTGGCGACTCGAATCCGTCCGAACGGGAAGATGGCGGAAGAGCGCGGGTAAAACTTTAACTGTTCATGTGTTGTGGCATATCAGACTGAAACTAGTATTGGTAAGAATAGTCACACACACACAGTCACAGGGGCCGTATTAACCTCTCCATGTACGACTTTCTAGGTGGTAAACAGATATGAAAACTATGAATGCCTGTCGGGACTGGAGGGGTTAAGATATTGCTTTCAGGTAGCTGGCAGCGTTGTTATTTAAAAAAAAATGAACAAAATTACGCTTAACAGCGCTATCGCTGAGCTTCTGTTGAGCCTAAAAAAGATCAAAATAGGGCCCCAGCTATTTCATTACATGACTGATAAACACTAAAGTGATAGCTTGAAGTTGAAACTACTACAAGTCAATTTCTTGACTCAGTGAGTAAAGATGATGATTTAGATAGGTACGAGATACATTTTAGTTGTTGTATTGTATATAATATGGTTACCTATACGGTGTTAAATTAATATTTTTAATTTAATTTGTAAACTTATAAACAAAGATATTATTTCTGAAATATGTAGATAAAAATGCTAGTTGAATATGTATATAAAAAATAAACAGGGTGAATAGTGAGGGGCCAATAAATAAAACTAGTGATAAAATACAATAATAGTTTTAAGGCAGTCAATCTGTATATTGGAATAATATAAAACTAGTCATAGATAGTTAGTTTGATTATCGTGAGAAGTTTTATATTTATCTATAGCGCGTTTAAGACACAAGGTCCATACATATGAAAACCCCCAGGATCATCTTTTGGGTCGTATATTATCATGTCTGTGAAACATTCTAACATCATGGACCTGCTCCGAGATGATAATAGAATGTAACATGTTTTAAATAGATTGAGTATATACATTAACTAACATAATATAAAAAGGGATTGCTAAAAAATCCTGGACAGACTATTTTAATATCATTCTTTTATCAGTTCGGTGAAGGTCGATTTAAGTTCGTATCTTCTACCATTAGTCTCTTTACTTTGTATTTAGTATCAAATTAGTTAATAGAATACCGCAGTAAAAGTGAGGTTTATTCTTACGAACGTACTAAAGCTGTACATATGATTTCCGAAAATACGATTTTTTTTTCTAAACAACCCTTTTTAAAGAATCTTGATTTAAGTTTAGAATTATAATGTTCCGTTTCACTCTAGCAAGAAGGCAACAGGTGGAATAAAAATCTTATTAATATTATAAATGTGAAAGTATATTTGTTTGGATGTTTGGATGTTTGTCCGTCAATCACGCTAAAACTACTGAATGGATTTTGATGAAATTTGGTATACAAGCAGGGTATAGGCTAACTTGGGTGATAGGGTACTTTTTATCCCGATTAAACTCTCCCATGGGATAAAGCAGGAATCTTGATAATCCTCAATCACGCCGCAAGTATTGAATGGATTTTGATGAAATTTGGTATACAGGCAGGGTATAGGCTAATTTAGGTGTTCCTTTTATCCCGATTAAACTCTCCCGTAGGATAAAGCAGGAATCTTGATAATCCTCAATCACGCCGAAAGTACTGAACGGATTTTAATAAAATTTGGTTTACAGACAGTGTATTAGCTGATATAGATTAATTAATAGTTTTTAATTCAAGTTAATGAATCAACTACAATGCAATACATTTTCTTCATCCCTAGACAGTGTTGAGCAGTGTATAACCTGAATTAGATTGTAGGATATACTTTTTATTGTAATTATATGCTCCCGTGGGATAAAAGAGGATTCTACTTACATGTTCCCATACAATACAGCAGGAAATAGCAACTTTCATTCTACGTAGCGTAGTCTCAGTATAGTTTATTGAGGCGCCAATAGATGGCGTTGCCTGTATTTTAAATCGCGATAATGAATTATCACAGCTACTTGGATATTAATGACTGTGACTTTGAGGTGAAATTAGGAATTTTCTTCTTTATAGGTTAATTCTGTGTCGTTTCAGTTCTGCGTTGTCAATTGGTTTTTCGAATAATTTGTCGATTTGGCTTTTCTAACGGACTTGATTTTCTTTGCGATTGTGGATTTGGTTGATTGTTATTTTGTGTATTTTTCACAAGTATTCTTTCAAACAACTTAGATAGGTACGGAATGATTAAAATTAAACTTTTTATATGCAAAAAAATACAGTCACTAAGTCATTTGTAAATGTCCTCATTCTACGCGGGCAAAGCCGCGGGTAAAAGCTAGTGATCAATAAATGTTTCTTTCTTTATAATAAGGCTTATTATGAGGGACGTAAAGAATGTCTCTTTACGACAGGCGAATGGTCGATTAAAGACACAATTGAAATCTTGTTACTTGATTTTATTTGTGTTATTTGTTGTGAAGCACTTGTGTTGTAGAAAATAAGTTAACTTAAGTTTATGTACTTATTTTTTCTAAGTTTTTAGTATAAGTAAGCAGTTAATAGACGTTATTAAGTCACGAAGTTTGAAAATATACGTAATGTAAATAAGATGACAAATAAACGAATTTATTTTTAATAGTATGATTGTTTTTTCTATTCCTTACTGTTTAATAATAATTATGATGGATTATATAATAATACCAGTATTTACAAGATGGATTAGACAGTTCTACACGAATTTTCATAGAAAAATATTATTATTATATTCACTTTATTTAAACTTTGTCTTAGAGATGGTTTTTACAATAAAATTATAAAAATTATACTAATATTAAAAATATAACAAAAACCTAAGCCTAGCAAGCTGCCAGCAGCGGGGCAGGGCTCAAGCTAATGACAGTTAAGGCTACAGAAAGAGAAACCTCCGGACGATGCGCGTGTCCAGAAGTATTGCCTTCTGCATCTGGCTCTTGACCCAACCATCCAGCGAGAGCTTCTTAAAGTGTGATTGAGGCTCTTCGCTATTAAACCGTTCACAGTCACGACTATCAGGACAGTGATCGTCAAATCCCACGTGGCGGTCACTTCGTGGGCCAAGTAAAGATAGGTACTTTCTAAGCTTGTCCTTCTCGGCCTCCACGAGGTTTCGTGATGTGGAATGTTGTTATCGACGAGCGTCGCTTGGTGTGTTGATCGATCTATTACCACGATATCAGGCTTATTGGCAACAAATAGTCCTGTCCGTGATAATAGATCGATCTCAATAGAGCGTGGCATTACTATCTTCGAGGACTGGCACAGGCATGTACTTATAGTAAGGTACCTCAAAATCCACAAGACCATATCGAGTAGCAAGTTGCTGGTGGATAATCCTGGCTACAAGGATTTGTCTGTGCAAATATTCACCGTTAGCCAGATGAGAACAACCAGAGGTATGTCTGAGTGGCTCTCCGGAGCGGCAGCATACTCGACAGATGTCGACCGTTTCGTCCCTCAAGGTATATTTCCTATAGTTATTCGTCATCATGACCCCATCAGCAATTTTTTAAAAAAAACTTCGGTTTCCCTAAAGAGGTCTTCGAATTGTAGCCAGTTTACTGACAGATCTAAATCGGGCCCTGTTTATGGCTCTGTTAAACCGCCCGCGAAGCTCCTTGCTTGCTCTTCCATACTTTCTTTCAATCCCCTGTACTCAGTGCTATAGGTCTGCGCCAGTTTTCGTTAGCCATGGAGATTATTATTATTATTTTGTAATAATTCTACAATCATCCCTGAGGCTTTAATCAGATTTTTTGGTGTTTGTCAGAACTTTGCAGAGCACATCCAGTGATGTGTCAATGTAATTAAACAGATGACCTTCATAATTCTTCCTTAATCATTGGGATTCCCAGGTATTCGCGTACTCCTGTGTTGCATTTCATACAATTTTTAGATCTTTGTTCTGAGAGTGTTGGAGAATTTCCACATTGGAGTGACTCGTTGTTCTCACATATTAGGATAATTTATTAGCATTAACCTAAGGAGCACTTACAGAAATTCGGATCGATGAGTAAGTGTCACAGTAACTTAATTGGAAGAGCTTAGAGCAATCGCCCGGGACGCCCGGCTTGCGAGAGATGCGGGTTCAAGTCCCGCCTGTGGCTGTCCATTTTTTAGTAAAATAGAAAATAGTCACTGGATTGGAGACCTTTCGACCAAAAGCGCAGAGTAGGACGTCCACCGACAAGATGGACAGACGACCTTGTGAAGATCGCAGGATCGCACTGGATGCAGACCGCTTGTGATCGGTCTATGTGGAAAACTGTGGGGAAGGCCTATGTTCAGCAGTGGACGTCCCTTTGCTGATAATGATAAATAAGTAAGAATTAATTTCACAGTTTTACATACATTACATGTCATAAAATGCCATTGAATCACCATCTTTAGTTTTAGAACTCAATTAAATGTCTTTGCATAGCCATAGAATTTAAGAAAAAAGTGTATCAGCTGTTTGAGTGAAAGACAGTGACAGATGTTGTCCTTGTCAAATGAAAAATGTCAACAACATGTGAAATTATGGTCAGCAGAATCCAAAATATTTAAAATTAAGATAAAATATTTGTTTTTGCCATTAAACCGACTGTGCAAAAGTTAAATAAACAAAATTTCACGTGGCAGTGCAAAATAAATAAGGCGGCATGGCTCTCATGCGATCAGCAGAAGTTCCCAAAGATGCGGTGGTTTTGGATGAAATGGAAGCAACAACTTATGCTTGGGATTTTGTGAGCGATTGGGAGACGCCTTCAGATACGTAAGTCTGTAAAATTGCACGCCTTCAATACATCATAAGTTCTAGGTGCTTATTAATAGGTTTTCGTGTTACAAATTGAGGTTATGTCGCCAGCCTAAGCTCTATATTAAGTACTAACTTCCTGTCTGTTTTGAAAATACATTATAAATTATCTCTCAATGTTTTTCAGCGTGCCGTACCTATTGAATACTAATCTAGCCTTTTTGTAACAATGAATCAGTTACCATTACTTCAATTACATTCATAGAATTTCATTTCCCAATAAATTGCAGATGGGCTCTACGGTATGGGCCAGGGATCCTGGGAGGTATCAATGGCTTGTCTGGACTCATAATCAACAGACATTACAGAACCAAACTCAAACTGGGGCCATATGGTTTGTTTGCTTCAGCAATACCCATCTCTGTAATGCCTGGAATATTAACACCTCTGTTTCATAGGCATGTACGTCAAAGTTGATTAGTAACATTAGTTGGTATTTAAGTATTTAACATAATATTTATTACTGCATTGTTTTATTTTACAGTTGATTTCAACAAGAATGCTATTGATGAAAGATGAAACTTGTCCCATATGTTATGAAGTCCGTTCATTAGCCATTCAATGTGGGCTTGGACTTGCATATCCTATGGTGCTGGGGCCACTGGCATCTTTGATGGTAAATATCTGAACAACAGAAATAGTCCTTTTTTGACACCAGTACAGAATACATAAAATCAGAATACCCACTTACAACCCTTATTGCAAGTGCATATGATGCCAGTCATATAAGCAGCCTTAGCCATTATTTGTGTTTTCCTGTGTGTATACATGACCTTACAAACTTTGCCCTGTGGGGTGAGCACAAACATTATCTTAACATATTTGTGTCATCAAATGTCACCAATTGACAGTTCATACTTAGTTAGACAAGTTAGCGATAGGTAAACGCTACGAATATGTTACAATAGCTGTTCATGCTCACCCTGCTGTTGCTTGTAAGCATGGCAAAAATTGTTACAGTTATTTATTGTTATATTTGGCAAATACTTCATTATATATTTTATCTATTTCAGTTTGCCCATAGATATGGAACAGCAAGAATACCAGATCTTCTGCAGGGCCCTAAGGTTGTATTTCAGTTTATTAGGAAATTGACGAAGCCATTCACAGGCACCCTGGCAGCCATCACATTAGTGCAAGTGGTAGCCTCTTCACTAGTTACTTATTTTGAAATGAAAAACCATATCACACTAAAGATCAAAGTAGCAGATATTGAAAGGAAACTCGAAGAAGAGATAGCACAAAAACAATAACCACACAAATGACTGTAGTTTAAACTGTAAATAGATGTTAATAAATAAATTATCAAAATTAAACAAGTTTTTCTTTCTGAATCCATTCAAATAAAAAGCAAGATTGTATTTTTAAAGTAACCTATATTAGTTAATTATAATTACGAATTACAAAAAACGGACAACAAACTTTACACACAACTGTTACCAGAAAAGTACACTTTCTAAGTTTGAACACATGCATAACTGTGCTTTTCTTGCAACTGTAGACTCTTCCTGTTTTTACAAATTAAAGTTATTTGTGTTATTCATGTGCATACAAATTTGAAATGATTTTCATAGATTATATATTCATGTTACACAATTTTGGTATCTTGAAACTGATAGTCATGTACCTAAATAATAAAACAGGAACCATATTGATATATAACAAATAATATTAAGACCAAATGAAGCAGAAAGTTCTACAGTGTGCTATTAAAAGTCATCTTTATATTGTACCACAACTGTCTCATTATCACTCACACTGAGATGCAGTTTAGTCACATTTTTTTGTAAAGTATGTTTGATCTATGTAAATAAATCACGTAAACATTAACATTGAAAGACCAATTTTTTTATTTTACAAAAATAGCTCTTTAGACAGCAAATGTGTGGTTCCAAGCGGATCCGAGTCCCAAGGCTGATGATTATTTCTAACATTTGCACCCTACAGATATAGATTATATTTAATTCATGTCTGGCACCCTATATGAAGTACAATATAATCGGCTCTTATTGCTACGAACTATCATAATACATAATTAAGTTATGATGACCATGGACATTTCGAGTCAAAACTAGGCTACAGCCCAAGACAATTGCACTTTGAGAAATCAGCGATAATAGAAATTACTCTTATTCTACAAAAATATTTCAAAATCAAACACTCATTAAGTGCGTAACAATGGAAGATAAATGTGTCCAATGGCATAATCTTGCATTAATGTTTTTTTAATTAAAATCTGAAGAAAAGACCAATCACAATAACTGATTGATGCAAAAAACGGGTTTATTAGAGCCTGTGCGTAAGCAAATGAAGCGGTATATCGTGCGGGAGTGCTAATGCCCGAACATTATGAGGCTTGTTTTTCAAGCTAGGATTTCTTGCTAGTAAGAAAGACCTGGCTACCGTACTAGCCAGTCTATCCTTCGTGTATGCAGAACTGGCTTCTTTTTTACAAGCTGGCTGTTGGACTGACCTCGTGTGTCTCGAGCATAACACTAACGCTGGGACCACACTAATAGCGATCATGTTAACACTAACATTACACTTTTCAATCTTAGTACCGTTCCTGATGAAGTAATGACAAACAATAAGATAGAAAACATTATCAACATATCGATAATATCTAGCTGGCTGAAACATACGTGCATTCCATTTTCTTTCATTGACAACCCTGAATTGCAGTTTAATCTATACATGAGATATTATAAACAAATAAGAGGATAAAACATAACTGATGAAAATAGCAAGAAATGTCGCAACGTCAGCAGCCTCATAACAACAACCATAATCGTATTTATAATATAAGCAATCAATAAAACCATTATTATGGACCACACTTATTTTACTATAACAAATTACTCACTTTCCTGGATCTTGAAATGACACTTAGAGAGATAATCTCTCTCCAATAAACTTCATTTCAAGGTTGGACTAATATTTTTTTTTGTATCATTTACATCATTATATTCTTTTTTTAGAATTTTCATTTCATAACTTGAGAATTTATTCAAAACTCCGACATTACAATGTTATTCCTTAAAAATAGAACGGGAACTGCATCTAGCTCGAATATACTACCTTATTTTGTAAGTACCTACACTAAACTAGTAAGGAAGAAGATATGGAAAGCGCCCGATGATCCGCAATTTATGTTGAATTAAAATTATAAAGATGTAGTGATACTTAACTCTTGCATTTTAAAGTTTGGTTTGGTGTTATCTTTTGTGGGTTTGTACTATTCAAAGCACTTTGTATCTTCTTTCTTCTAGCGCGTTCCTCATGCCTTTCGCATTGCCTCATTCAAGTGATATTTGACATTCTCTTTTTCAAGACATTTTCTATACCGAAAAAAGATTATCACTGTTTATGTTAAAAAACTTACAGTAGCGTGGGGCAATACCAATGCTGGTGTATAGCATGCGTCACGATATTGTAGACATCTTTCACCCGATACAAATAACTATGGATAACTGAACTTAACTGGAGACCTACACGGCTTTCATAGACGAACAACAGTGATTGAATTAGATAACGTTAGTCACTAATATACAAATTTATGCCAGCCGAATAGTCCCGTAAAGAGTGCTAAAAATGTCACGGTCAAAACTCTGATCGGAGTGATCTATAATTGAACATTAGGTTATTGATAGTCACACAAACATTCGAAACCTGCGATCTGATTAAACGGTAATTCATAAGCATTATTCATTGTATAAACGATGGCACCTCGTAGTCGTCATCCTCTAGGAATGTGGGTGGCAGTGTTTAGTCGAGCGGAACGTCGAAAAAGGCCCGCGAGGTCGCGTCGCTCGGAGCAAAGTTTTGACCGCTTGTACTCGCGTAGTATCTTAGATCGTCTGAATATGTATATACAGGGGGTTCCCACTCACATCGGCGGTGTTCCCGGGTGCACTTAGAGGCTAGGGGGTGCGGGGGGCGCGGGGCGCGCGGCGGGCGCGGGGCGGGGTGCTAGCAGCGCTGGCTGACGTAGTCGTTGTAGGTGGCCGACACCTCCTCGGACTGGTAGCGCGTCAGCTTGATGCTGCGCCGCAGGTCCGCCGTGATGGCCGCCTTGTACCCGCCCTTCCGGAGAAGAGAGTCAATCGTTTGGATTTGGTCCCATCCTGGAACGCGACATTTTTAGATTATCTAGTGTTGTTGACCTATTTTAATCAATATCAGGACGTGTTTTACTAATGATTAATAAACAGCCCCAAAATAAAAATACAACACGTTAATAACGTGCTAGTAAGTTAGTATGCTTCAAAAACCGTAAAATATGTAGCAAATCATAAATTGAAATCCATTGGATAGGCGGAAAAGAAATACTGGTACATATTGTGTTTTATTGTTTGAATAAAAAGTGTAGCAATAAACAATACACTTTCTATTCTAACCACTGGCTGACTCATATCTTTCTTGCAAAAAAAATATACATATATACATATTATATATAAAAAAATTGAATGGATTTTTAAAAGTCATGAAAGTTTATCCAAATTATATTGTTTCATTATTATCTTCCAGACATCAATCTAACTTACAATAACAATAAGATCTTCAAAACCTGTATTCTTGCAAATAAACGAATTTAATTTCATTTAGATTGTAAGCCTATCCGTATGAACCATTTCCTCTATTCTTCTGCTACTAAGGAATAGAGCAAACCATTCTAGCCTCCAGTCCTTTACCTTGCTCCGTGGCGACTTGAGGTAAGTAGGTTGCAGTGCGCTTATTGCCGCGCTCGCTTATAAACTCGATCCTGATCCCGTGCTTGCCCAGCTTCCAGTCCAAGTAGTGTTCAGCCTCTTCAAAGTGCTGAAGGATGGACACGGAGACGGTGAGCCGCGGCACCTCCTCGCGCGTGATCGGAGTGAACCGCGAGTCTTTCAGTGCGCTCGTGATGGCGTACTCCCGGAGGCCTGGGGACGAACGCTGGTACAGAATATTTCGACTGGCTATGTGTTTTGAAATCTCGTTATGTTTGCTGGGCGACTGGTATATTTTAAGAGTACAAACGACTCCACATCAAGCTACTGATTTTCGTTGCAAAATGACTCTTATTACGTAAGCATAGGATGCCGCAGTGACTACCTTGACGTGTAGCCATCCATATCATAATAAGAAACAACATTATGTGAAGTTAATAGTTTAAAACATACAGGGTGTCCCAGAACTCAACGTCAAACCGAAACGGGGTGACAGGATTGATCGTAAGCATCATGACAAAAATCAGAAAAAAATTCTATCCCATGCAGTTTGAAAATTATGGGCATTTTAAGAAAAACCTAGAAATTTAGTCAAACTGTAACAATTTTTCGGTTATTATGATTTTTTTTTTATTTTTGTTCATTTATACTTTGGAACCATAACCCTAAATAGCATTTCAGAATGACAGTCAAAAATGATGACACAGTTGCCCCAAGTTTCCTAGAAATAAGACTGATTTGTTAAACTATGAATTTAAAATTTTCACAATTTGTGACTTTGGAAGGCCCTCCTTTAAAAAAAATTACTAGAGTGCCTTGGCAAGTGCCATTAAAAGTTGGCGCATTTAATCAGGAATCTAAAATGGTACAATACTTGTTAGTTTCATACTAAAAAAAAACGAGTAAAAAATAAAAACCTCATGTTACCCGATTTTTGCTAACCAATTTTACTCTGTTAAAATAATTTTTGATTCGCACAAACTCATGACAGGATCTTAATTTTACGGCAAAATGATGACAGAGATGGATACTGGACATGTTGGCCATGAGTGAGCGAGACAGATAGTGACGCCACTTTTACAAAAGTTAACAAAAGTAAGTAAAATTAATAAAATAATGAAAAATCTTGACCTAGTTTAGTTCAATTTTATTGGAATAAAAGTCAGATAGGGAAATAACATTGTTTATTACAATAAATGTTCAAATTGTTTTCCATCAGCCTCAATACAGGCCCTACATCTTCTTAAAAATGATCTACTTATTAGCCGGGCATATCCTCGAGAGTTTTTTTTTTGGGGCGTTCTCAAAGAAAAAGCCGAGCTGCGTGAACGAATTTCTCAAGCTGCTGAGGAATTTTTAAGAAGATGTAGGGCCTGTATTGAGGCTGATGGAAAACAATTTGAACATTTATTGTAATAAACAATGTTATTTCCCTATCTGACTTTTATTCCAATAAAATTGAACTAAAGTAGGTCAAGATTTTTCATTATTTTATTAATTTTACTTACTTTTGTTAACTTTTGTAAAAGTGGCGTCACTATCTGTCTCGCTCACTCATGGCCAACATGTCCAGTATCCATCTCTGTCATCATTTTGCCGTAAAATTAAGATCCTGTCATGAGTTTGTGCGAATCAAAAATTATTTTAACAGAGTAAAATTGGTTAGCAAAAATCGGGTAACATGAGGTTTTAATTTTTTACTCGTTTTTTTTAGTATGAAACTAACAAGTATTATACCATTTTAGATTCCTGATTAAATGCGCCAACTTTTAATGGCACTTGCCAAGGCACTCTAGTACATTTTTTTTAAAGGAGGGCCTTCCAAAGTCGACAAATTGTGAAAATTTTAAATTCATAGTTTAACAAATCAGTCTTATTTCTAGGAAACTTGGGGCAACTGTGTCATCATTTTTGACTGTCATTCTGAAATGCTATTTAGGGTTATGGTTCCAAAGTATAAATGAACAAAAATAAAAAAAAATCATAATAACCGAAAAATTGTTACAGTTTGACTAAATTTCTAGGTTTTTCTTAAAATGCCCATAATTTTCAAACTGCATGGGATAGAATTTTTTTCTGATTTTTGTCATGATGCTTACGATCAATCCTGTCACTCCGTTTCGGTTTGACGTTGAGTTCTGGGACACCCTGTATATTTATATAATTAATAGTACACTTTGAACAGCATTTTCAATCATTCTGTATATTACTGAAAATTTAATTTTTAACAGACTTCTGATATTAAGAAAATTCATTCATAAGATATTTATTTAACTGCATTACTGAGCTCACCAAATATATATTTATTAAATCTGTATTTTTTATATGAATCTTGTTTAGAAGAATATTTCATATTATTAATGAAATAATACTAAATTGATAATTAAAGAATCCCTGCCTGTGTCATCAAATGTTAGAAGTCCATGATAACATACAGCATATTGAGTGTTGCAAGCCTGGCCCTGTCATTCAGATCTGCATCAGCCATAAAACTTGATCCTCAATACTTACCACTGTCATTTTATCTTCTCCTTTTTGTGTAAAAGAAACATAATATTATCAAAGAACACATTGTTATAACTTATTTTCAACGATTTGCAAGAAATGTACTTAATTACAAAAAAAATAATTGCAGACAGGATTTCATTAAAAAAGTTTACTATGCAAATAAATGTTCAAACAATGTTATGAGCATGTTGCCACTGTCGCCAGTGTGACTATAGCCTATTTTATATTGGTACTAATAGACCCGGCAGACGTTGTTCTGCCCGCTTTTCTCATCTCCACAAATATTTCAAGACTAAAATTAGTCAAATCGGTTCAGCTGTTCTCAAGTTTTAGGAAGACTAATAAACAACAATGCATTTTTATATATTGATGTTAATTTTACATTACAAGAGTTTTGTTGTGCTATACCAAACAAAACTCTTAATTTAATAAGTACATTTGCTATTTTGTCTACACTATTCTCACCTGAATGCAAATGCATTGCATTGAAGGTCCCGATGCACCCTCTGAGACGGTGCTCCTTCCCAATCTTCCATGTCACAAATAATGGACTGGAAAATTTCAATAGTATAATAATTTAAGTCTATAATTAAAGCTCCTAGAAAAAGTTCTGTTTTAAGGCTTTTGCAATAAACAAACTACCTAGAAGACAGTATGGATTTTTATAATAGCTTTGTCTTAAAATATGTAAGAAATTAAAAAGTTTTGTTCTTAGCCGATCTATTTTATGGGTCTTAAAAATATTGATAGACAAAACTTATGTATCAAACACAGGCAAATTTTGCTTAAATGGGGGCTCCAATGTACTAGTTTTAAGGCAACTTTATAACGAAATAAAAAACTTATTATTATTATTATGTATGTGTACTAATTTAAATAATAATAAAATCATAGTATTAAAAGTTTTAAAGAGGGACTTACAAGCAATAATAATTGATATCAAAACTCACTCATAAAAACATAAAACTGTATGTTAATTCAGTGAAAGTATGTATTTAAATTGATAACCAACTTTGTTGTCAGCGTTGTAACCAATTGTAAACTAAAATAAAACATTAAGTATATGACATTAAGATTCGTTTTCACTTGCAGGGCTGACCTTATTTTGAGACAAAAGAACTGATGGTAGATTCACAAAGAGAGAGAGAATGATGGAGGCCATTCCAACATAACTGTAAGAGCTTGAAACATACTTACTAAGCTTCGTTCGTGAAATTTGGCGTCTGTGGAGGATCCATGCTGTGCAGCTGACAATACAAAACATCGAAACAAAAGTAACACATATCAGGAATAGCTACAGTCTCTTGGTAACCATTCAAAGGTCGTTCTAAATTATTGCTGTACGCGTTATTCAGCTTCTGTTTTTTAATTCCATAACAAACTGAAGACATGTTGGGTGATTTTAGATTGTGTTCTCCGTGTTTAGATAAAAAGCAATGGCTAATTTTATTTTACAAAACTAAACGAAACCAAACACACTCGAGTTCAATTGGTTTTTTTTTCATCCTTTGACAGCACTTAGTGGTGCGACATGTATTGTTTGTTAAATGTATGCATGGGGTGAATCACCAAATCGAATCATTGTTAACGCTAAACGTTTGCAATTGAACAATCACTATGTTCAATTGCGTGTACGTCCCCATGTTGATGAAACAAAATTATAAAAAATAAAAGATAGTCTATGTCACAGATGGCTGTCATTGAGTTTTTGTAAAAATAAAAAGAAGCTTTTTGTGTGAATAAAATGATATTTTCGTGAATCATGTACATGTTTTACAATTTTCCACTAGATATAAGTTAAATAATCAGTTAGTAATAGTGAAAATACTACAACAATGAAAGGTGTAATAGCAAACTAAAGTTCCGACGATGGCGTCCGATGGAGAAATTTCGTGTACGAATGATCCTAATTTCGCTGTTATTTATTCGTTTCTGAAAGTATTCGGGAATCTGTACGGTTTAGAAGTGCCCACAATAGCTAAACTACAGGAATATATCGAGGATACCCAAGAAGGTACAGTTAGAACCATGATTTGTCACGTCGAATGATAAACAAACATCTTATTAGTTTTTTATTGTTATAGTTTTAGAACCGTTGAAAGAATTGCACCTACGGCTGTTGCGTCGCGCTCTAAAATCAGTGCCGAGTAATCGATGGGAGCGGTGTCTCATAAAATTCTGTCATCAGCAAGGCTCACACCAAGAGGCCTGGGAAATAGAACGCTTTTCGTACAAGAAAGCTAGCACGCCCGTAAAACTGAAAGTTCTGAAGGTAATTACGTACCAACTACGTGGTTTGCTTACTCTTTAATAATTTATTACGAAAATCAGTCTGTATGGATCACTTTCAACTATTTAAATTGAGTTAGTAGCACTTGACAGTAGCTATGCATGTATATTGATGTTCTATCTGAAAAAATAATCTATTCAGGTGGCTGTTGTGTAAAGATTGGCCTAATTTTTGTCTATGTATTGATTTGTACACAAAACAGCACATTAACATAAACACAGTGACATTGTTTAACCAATTTTTGTAACAATTAAAATACGGGTGGTGCTTTTTATTACCTGAACACAAAAGATTATTACACTTACTTCAGATACCATAAAAATAAATATATGTAGGTATTAAAAAATGATAACTTTATTTAAAAGTAGCATTCTATAAATCCTAAAATCAGTTAGTAGTTTAAGCTATAACTTATTGTTTTATTTTCCAGTTATTATAGTTCCTATGAAATTTATTTTCCAGTTATTATTAGAGTATCAATTCACATGTCACCAAAAGTTTAAGTCCGCTGTGAATACTATAACATGTGCCGACTTGAGACTGGACCCCATCGGGCGGGACAAGAATGGTTGTGTTTACTGGTATCAAGTAGATCATGATGCCAACTTGTGTTTGTACAAAGAAGACCAGGATGAGGAGACTTGGCAGCTTGTGGCTAGGTAAGATGAAATAGTCAAATGGAATTGTTTATTTTTTTTACATATAGAAATAAGTGCAAAAATCATTGATGAAACTTACCTAAACAGATCATACCTACTACCATAGTTTAAAGAACATCTACAACTTTACATAATAATGTGCAGTTCTTAAACTTTAGATCACACCATTACAGAAATACTTATCCCCTAACTAAGCAATGTAGTAAATCAGGACATTCATATCTAGTAGGTCATTTAATATAACTCAGTATAAAGTAAAAGTCTTAAACATCTCTAATCTCTATCATTTAGGACAAGAGAAGAATTTGTCAAAGTAATATCACAGTTGAAAAATGGTGAAGAAGTTGGTCCCCTCATCCCTAACAGTGCTCAGGATGAGTCAAGCAGCACAGAGGCCCCACAGCAAGCAGAACTACAAGACCAGCCACTGGAACAGGAGAAAGCTGCTGAAGAGGTATGCATAGTATTGTGCAATTAAAACACACTCAAAGAGAAAATCATGGTAATATAATAATGTTTAATCAGTAGTGCGAAACTGCTGATGATGATGCTTTATCTTACACAAGAATTGCAAAAGAAAACATTATGACAAGACCATTAGGTCAGTGAAGTTGAGCAAGGTAGCTTGACTGCCACTAAAGTAGAAAAGCCCCATTTCCTTGCTGTATTCTTATTTTTAGGGTAACGTACCTCAAAAGAAAAAAACGTAACCCTTATAAGATCACTTTGTTGTTCGTCCGTCCGTCTGTCAAGACCGTTTTTCTCAGGAACGCGTGGAGGTATCAAACTGAAATTTCTATATGATACTTAGGTCTACTGTCCCTGGAAGCTGTAGAAAAATCAACCTTCTAAGCCAACACAATCAAAAGATACAGCCATTTAGGCCGCAAATTTCCGCAAATTTTCGAAACTCGCACGGGAATCAAAACCTACAGGGTACTTCCCGTAAGCTTAGAATCTTGAAATTTAGTACGAAGTCACGTCTTATAGTACAGATATAGGAAAAATTACGAAAACCGTAAATTTTCAGTTTTATCATATAAAAAAAATATTTTTGACAATTTTGAAAATTTCAAAGTTACTACTCCTTATCTACAGGTTTGTACGGAACCCTCGGTGCGCGAGTCCAACTCGCACTTGACCGGTTTTAATTTATTTATTTATAACTCCCGCACATACTTGTGTACCATGGAGGACTTAATGCCGAAAGTATTATCTACCAGTCAACTATAGGTCTATGCAGAAAAAAAAACAACTAATGCTCATAAGATACAAAAATAAGACCATTCCCTTGTTTGACACAGACAGTAGCCAGACTAGCTCTGTTAGTTTATTAGCATTTTTCTGCAAATAAATAAATAATTTATTAAGATCAGTAATTAAAAAATGGTTGTTAAGTAAATAAATAAATCAAATAAAATAAATCACCATCCTTTGTTTTAACCATCTTTTGTTTTAGCCAAAAAAGCCAGAAGCTGATGACGAAAATGAGGAAGAGTTTCTCAGTCCCGAATCCGAATCAGAGCATGAAGAGCAAAGTGATGATAAGAAGGAGACTGCTCCTGAAAATGAAGAAACTAAGGAAGTTAAAAGTATAACACCACCACCAGAGTCGATAGAAGAAACTGAACCAAGTAAAGAAGATACAACCAATTCAATAGAAGGGAAAGAATCAAGTATAGAAGTGCCACCTGAAGAAAAACCTACGGAGCCTGTAGATGACACACAAGAACAGAAACTAGAAGTAAAAGATGAGAAGTTAGAGTCACCT
The DNA here is from genome assembly GCA_963921415.1 of Pyrausta despicata. Taxonomy (NCBI): domain Eukaryota; kingdom Metazoa; phylum Arthropoda; class Insecta; order Lepidoptera; family Crambidae; genus Pyrausta; species Pyrausta despicata. Next base: position 1,841,015 of record OY992851.1, read on the forward strand.
AAAAAAGAAGAGTCTCCTAAAATGGTTGAGTCCCCTACAAAAGTTGAGTCTCCAGAAAAAATAGAGTCTCCTAAAAAAGAAGAGTCTCCAAAAAAAGAAGAGTCTCCTCAAAATAAAATTGATAAAGAAGAGGTTAGTGAAGCAATAGAAGAACCAGTAATGGTGGTGACTGGGGAAGGCAATGGTGCAGATTGTGAGAGTTCCTACATCATTGGTGAAGAAATTATTGAAGAAGTTATGTTTTTTTATGGTGAAGGCAGTGGTTATGACAATGACACTGGCAACCCTGAAGCAATAGAACAAACAAATAGTGCTGAAGAACACACAGACGCAGAAAACGGTGATGAAGAGTGCATAAATGGTGAAAATACAAATCAACTCACAAACTCAACTAGTAAAAACAAATTAGTAAAAAGTGTTAAGTTAAAAAGTAGGGTACCAACAGTAACCAAACGTGCTTTGAAGAAGCAATCGAATGACACCACAGAAGTATTAAAATCGGACCCCAAGAAACATTGTATCAGAAATCTTAGAAAATCTGATGGCTCTAATCCTAATACGACAGAAAATGACAGCAGTCTTAATGATAAACATGCAGAGAGCGGCAGTCCTTGGAAAAATAGAATAAAAAAGGGCAGAAATACAGTTAAAAAGAAAATTGAAGTTGCACGGTTGGACTCTACAAGTGACAGTAAAGAAGTTATCAATTCTGTATCAGAAAATGACAATGGTCATGACAATAAATCTAGTATCATTGAAAAGCGAAAAAGTAGTGTCTCTTCTGTAGAACAGGACGACGGAGAAAATGGTGAGAATGAGAAGGAAAAAAGCCCAGACAAGGAGCTCAAAGCAGAAGATCCTCTCCCGCCTAAGAAGTTAAGACTAGAAACCACTCCAGAAAGTGATATTAATCAGTCACATTCCAAGGAACCTGTAGAAAGTGTAAATAACAGTGAAAATAAAAGCGAATCTGCTGAGGAAAAAGACAAGCCCAATGTTGAAAATGACGCTATATCAAAAAGAAAAAAGATCAAAGCAATCAAAGGAAAATTTAAAAGAAAAAGATTTGTAAACAATAATTCTGACAATGATAATAGTGTTGTAAATAAAAGTACTGATAGGGACGCTTCTAGTGTTAAGGATAAGAAAAATAAATCGCTTAAGAGGTCGCTGTTGGACGCTACGACGAGTGATAAAAACAAATCTGAATCTCATAGCGAGAGCGAACCTGACGAGCCTATATCTAGCGGAAAACGGTTAAAAACTAGGCCTAAGAAAATAATTACATCATCTAGGTAAGTTTGAAGAAAAAAAACTAATACAATATCTGCATTTTATGGTATTTTATTAAGTGGACGATTTACTATTATTATCTGTCTCTTTGTTGCAGGAAAAAAATTGAAGCTAAATTATTAGAAAAACACTCAACTGATGAATCTGAAGAAGAAACACTTTATAGTATAGGTAAAATTATGATTTTTCTTCAAGTCTAATTTGTTTACTTTCACTTTTTTATCACACGAATTCCCACGTATTTAAACAACCGAAAATAACGAATCATTGGTAGGGCCTAAAAATAAGGAGACTAGTTCATGCCTGTTAAAATGTAATTTTGGGTAGTTGCCACCATGAAGCAAAAACAAAGAGGAGTCGTAACAGTTAAATTTCTTTATGAAACGACGCGTGATATTTTGCGGGGTGCGGGGGTGTTCAGCTATGCCCGTGGCTCCGCCCACTTCGCAATATTTAATCTATCGGCTAATAGCAAAACTACTAGTTTAGGTTATGTACTGTTTTAAACTTTCCTGTTGCATTATTACAATAGACACAGATTTTTTCACGGGTTTTACGCAACACAAACACTTTTAAAAGGTTAGAACTTGGTATTTACCTTCCCGACGTTTCGGTCTGGTTGCACAGATCATGGTCGCGGGCGAACTGGAGGCTGGCGGCGTCGTCTACTCGGGCGCGTCGAGTTTTCTTCTTCCACCCGCATTTGTTGGATATTTATATCTGCAGTACAGTCAGTCCGACAAACTACACTAACAATGTCCGGGTTTCTTTGTTTGTGTTGCGTAAAACCCGTGAAAAAATCTGTGTCTACTAGTTTAGGTGTATGTTGATGTTACTACTAGTTCAGCTATCTCACATTCAAAAAGGCCGGAATAGTCATCACTATATTGTTGCCTGATTCCTTTTGGTACTATATTCTTTAGTATTCTTACTTGAAGATCGTATATTTTATTTAAGTATGTATTATAGGTGCGTCCATAGCTGCATAAACCGTATTGGATGTACGATGATGCTAGAGAATTATACAGCATCATCCTCACCTTGTACAGGATCCGGTTATTAAGAATGTTTGCCAAAACCTATCTCAACTTATTACACACATATTCAATATGATTGTACCAGTTAAATTTATTGTCAATCTGTAGACCTAAACATGTTTACTACTATGTTTACGGGAGAACACATACAATTAAGCGAAACAGATGAGTGAAGGTATTTATGGTCATGAGCCCTTTAAGGGAACGCTTTGAATATAAGGTGATTTGATCGGCAGTAATTTTGTTTTTGAAGCGTTGACAACTAGTCCTACATCGTGACACCACATCAAAAGAGCGTTAAAGTCCGATTGCAGCATAGCACATGCTTCATTAGGGCCACTATGGGCAGCCACTAGGCAGGTGTCATCAGCAAACTGATAGCATTTACTATTTTTATTGTAATTGTTCATGTCGTTGACATATGAAAGAAAGTGTTGGGGCCCTAAGACCGATCCTTGGGCCTAAATAAGAGATGGTTTGACATTTTGACCGAGTAAACTTAATTTTAAAATATTTAGAGCAGATTTAAAAATAATAGACAAAATTTTATTCCAAACATAACTTTGTTTAAAAAATCAATTACCAGTAAAAATAATACTTAGTTTTGGTTAATTGTTGTCGGTTAGTTGCCCGTTCGTTTTGTACTGTTGCAAAGTGCTTAAAACGAATATCAATATATTTTTCTGCAATCGATTTCATCAGAAGTACAATATGATTAGCTGTAGGTGATTGGTCAAACATATGATTGGCCGATTGTTTGAAACAATCTTGTCCAATAAGAGATTGTAATGTACACGATACAATGGTATGTTTACGAAAGTTAGGAGTATTCAAAGATCATTTAACAGAACGAATACTGCATTCGGTCCGAATACATATTTTTATGACATCTCTAGATGGGAAAGTAAGACCACCCTTATTTTTTGTATTTATCAAATCCAGGTCACTATCATTATAATTATCAGCATATAACTCTTTGCCTTCATTTACCTCATTTACCTTCTTTTTCAAGCGCTTAACTTTCATTTGTAGTCTTCTGATTTTTAATCCAGCCCTTTTTTCCTTAGATCGAAGTTGTCCTATTTCTTGCTTTAGCTTCTTTTTTCTAGGCGAATCATTTAGTATCAGAAATTCATTTAAATCACTTTTAGTAGGGTCTACAGATGATTTTACAGGCTCTGGTAATTTTCTTTTAAGCTGTAATATAAAAAAATAATATTAACTAGTTATTTTTTCAAAATAAATAAAACTCGCTCACGCAAATAATATTTAAACAAACCGATAAATCCAGTTTTAAAGTAGGCAAAATGCCCCTTTTCAATTTTTTAAGGCCCTTTTTTGTCACTATGAAATCCGCGTCATTGAAATGGCCAGAACAAATCTTTGTATATTTTGTTGGTGTCCAATCCGGTCTATTAAGTTTTGAAATCCATTGCTGTTTTAAATTTTGGTCAGATGGAAATCTGAAACGAACATATAAAAATAAATATTTTTTCACAGGATCATTTAATTCTTAATACAGCCCTGTATATTTGTTATATTTAAAATAGTTATTCTAGATGACGACAGATAGCGGCCCGTTAGTAATATAATAATAAAAGCAATAAAAGTACTGTTTTAGCTACTAAAAGGTATTTAATACTAAGTTTATAACAGTTTTCAGTTTAAACGCATGAGTATTACAATATACTACTGCAAAATTATACGTAAACTTATGTTTTTACTTCCCAAAACTGTCGCCATCTAGTGTCAAATAGAATAATTTAAACTGAACTGAAGCTGAAAGCTGAGAATGTTATAGACCTTTTATTTTTAATTTACGATTAAAATTACTTACAAATGAAATGTGATGCCATTCATATTATCAGAACGTCTGTCTGAGTAACTTTGACATTGTAAAACACAACACTTCATCCTTTTTTTTGTTAAAACGCAAAAAACACACTTACAATGCGAGTCTCGTAACGTGTGCATCTGACGAACGCTGACAACATACTAAGTTAGGCCCCGCTTACAATGATGACGTCAGGACCTAGTTGAAAATCACAGTGCACAATCGCTTAGGCCAGCTCCTTTTTGTTTTTGCTTCATGGTTGCCACTCAACTCCTAAGCATGCCAATATTGCCAATGAATATTAATTCCTAATCCCATTAAATCTTCTAGCGGGCAAGAAATCGGCTAAAAAGCTACTCAAGAAGAAATCCAAAGGCAAAGAGAAACAAAAAGCCAAGAGCAAAGGCGACAAGTCACAATCGGACTCGGACATAGCGCCGGTGCGCCAGTCGCGGCGGATCGCGCAGCTCAAGATCAAGGAGGAGGCTGAGCGGAGACATTTGGAGGAAGTCGCCCTGAGGGAGTTGAAGATGATACACAAGAAGAAGGTAAGTTGATTGTGCGGCGGACTGTTTGTGTGCTAATGCACTATATATACTCCTAAGCCGATTTCGGCTACGGTGACTGCTTTCTACTTCCTTATTCCGTTCTTTAAGATGGGATAAGTTTGGCTGCCATATGCACTTTTATGACTACAGTTATCCGACAGGTCTTGGGTTCGAATCTTAGGTGGTGCCAAAAAATTGTTCTGAGATTTTCTGTCATGAATTTCGCTAAAACAGCTCGGAGTCGGGAAGTTGGCGGTGTTAAACCCCCGTGACTCGGACCGGTCATGTCTGATTGCAGTGTAACCGAACTTAGAGAGTGATGGAATAGTTGAGTGCACCTGTGTATTGCGCTCACACTTGTGCACTATAATATCTCCTGCGTAGTTGGCTGATCTCTGTTGAGATTGGCCGCCGTGGTCGAAATCGGCCAGGAGGACTATTACTATTATTAGGACTAAAGTAGCCAATTTTATTTGAGAACGTGCGTGAACATTGGCCACACGTTAAGGCACCGTTTACATAATTATAAAATACAGCCGCTGGAGGTCTAGCTAATGCACTATTGTGTGTTTGACAGTTTCTTTGCGGCTGTGCGGCTTACGCTAGTGCTGCCCTCTGGCGGCTACACATTGGAGTATCATTTACCTACTACTGTAGTAATACTAAGCTTGGTGTTTAATTTATGATCAAGCTTGACAGTCATCACTGATTTTTACCTACTAGACGCATCAACTATAAATATTATGTCACTTGACAGTAAGAAGAAATGTCTGGCGATATTCCTCGATCTAGCTAAGGCTTTCGACACGGTCTCTATCCCTCGCCTTATTCACAAACTTGAGAAAGTTGGAGTGAGGGGTCTTCCTTTGCAGTTCCTTGAAGACTATCTCTGTAACAGGATACAAAGAGTAAAAATAGACCAATGGATGAGCCGGGAGGAGAAGGTGACGTGTGGCGTGCCTCAAGGCAGTATAATCGGTCCTACCTTATTCCTGGTATATATTATTGACCTCTGCCAGCTACAGCTACATAAAGGTTCGGTGTTTACGTTTGCTGATGACACTGCCCTTCTGTTCAATGGAGACTCATGGGACGAAGTTTTTGCTAACGCCCAGAACGGTTTTAACACGGTCAACAATTGGCTTAAGCGTAACGTCTTGACTCTAAACGTTGCCAAAACCAAATATGTCCCATTCGCTATGAGAACGAGTTACTTACCGCCTCCGACACTTAGCATCATTGCCCATGGCTGTGGTACTCAAGTACTATCTGACCGCTGCCTATGTCCCGCGGTACAACGCACTGACTGTATTAAGTATCTGGGAGTCCTAATTGGTCAAACCCTTCGTTTTAAGTCGCATATTAATTTGCTCTCTGCACGACTTCGCAAGCTTATCTATATTTTCAAAGCGCTTAAGAACGTGGCAAATCGCCAGATTATTAAATCAGTCTACTATGCCTTGAGTCATTCCCTTCTGGAGTACTGTATCTTGGCCTGGGGAGGTTCTGACAAAACGCATTACATGAATGTGGAGCGGTCCCAGCGTGTTCTACTCAAAGTGGCGGCAGGACTTCCCTTGCGCCATCCTACCGATGATCTTTATGAAGATTGGGGAATTCTCTCCGTTAGAAAATCCTTCATATTAAAAGCAATCTTAAAAAAACACTCCCAGTTGGGTTACGACCCCGAGCTGTTAAAAGGTAAAAGACGAACTGGCCCTGTGTGTCCTAAACTTTCTTTCAAAACTTTACTAACAATTTTTTCTGTTTTCTTGGTCCGTTTCTCTACAACAAAATTAATGAAAAACTCAATATCTATCCTCTCCTAAATGTAAAAAAATTGTCACAGAATATTTAAAGTCCCTAAATTATAATGAGACGGAAAGGTTGTTATGTCTATTGATTTAATTTTATTAAAAGATACATTTTAATTTTAGATTTAATTTAATTTTATTTGTTTACACACAGCTTCACATCACATAATTTCCCCAATGTTACTCACGCTTTTACACATACTCATGCTTATACACAGCTCAAACACACACACACACACACACACACACACACACACACATCATCATCATCATCATCATCATCATCATCACCACAACACTAACACATGATGTTACATGCATGAAGGTGGCCTGGTGACCTGTAGAACAGGTTTGTTTGAACCTATTTCAGGCACAAGTCTTTCACAATCTAGTAATATTACAATGCATGTTCCTTAATTGTAAGGCTTTTTGTGAAAGAAAATAAATACAATTTATTAATAATTTATTATTATTATTATTATTTCTAATGCTAGCTTGCTCTTTTCAATAATGTACAAGTTTGGGATATGGGATCGTCTTTTGTACAGATGACAGCCCGTCAAGATAACGCAGTGCTTATCTTTGTTAGTAGTGTATTTTATGTGTTTGTAATACGGGTGGTATTGCAATAAATATGGGTAGCCTGTTGTGCTGGACACTGTACTTTTCTTGCCATAAAGTTTGTTTTCATCGTCGCTGGGCACAGGCCTCACCTCAACTATGAGATGGTCCTAGCCATTCTCCACCACGCGGGCTCAGTGCGGATTGGTGGAGGGGTGTAAGGTAAGCTAACTAATCTTACTGTCAGATGTTATTAAGCCGCCCGAGGGCCTCTGACTACACTAATATATATCGATATTAACCGGGACCAACATCTTAACGTGCCTTCCGACGCACGGAGATGCTTGTAAATAGACGTCACTTAAATGGTCAGAATGGTCACCCATCCCAAACAGGACCGCGCCTTAGGTTGCTTAGCTTTTGGTATCACTACCAAAGCGCTGCAACCACTGCGTCACAAACACCTCCTACCTCCCACCTAAAGTATTGCAAAATGTAACAACTGTCGGTGTCCGCGCACAGTCGAGCAAAGACGAGGAGGAGTGGCAGGCGAGCGGCAGCAGCTCGTCGGGCTCGGCGCGTCGGAGGCCGGCGCCGCGGGCGGGCTGGCGCGCCGCGGACTCCACCGACGCGGACTCCGACTCCGACGAGCCGCTGTTCGAGATACAGCACGAGGAGCCCGACCGTGAGTCTATGTTGTAATCTATAATATAAACATTTTTTTAGTATAAAAAATCAACTGTCTGATGCGGGAATGGAACCCGCGTCCATGGGAATCTAGCCCGTGTGCCTATTGACATTACGTACACATACTGGGACGCTGAGGGGTATAAGGCCACAGGCTAGATTCTCATTCCCGCGGATTGGATTCACGCCTCGACAGTTAATTTTTTCTACTGAAAACATATTATCATTACCTCGTGTGTGCATAAGTTTTGAGACGAAATAAAAGTTGCATAACTTTTTTTTATAATTAACATATATGTCTAAAATTTTCAGTAAACAATTAGTAGTACTAATAAACAAAAAAATATTATTATTATTCAAAATGACCACCCTTGTTTTTAATACAGGCACTTAGACGCTTTGGCCAGTCATCAATGACGGCACGAATCTTTTCCAGCGGGATTCGCTTTGCTTCTCGGACAAGAGCTCGCTTCAGTGACTCCAAGTTTGGGTGGGACTTTCGGCAGGCCCTGAGCTCTAGCTCAGCCTATAAAGCATAATCCAGCAGGTTGAGGTCGGGGCTGGAAGAGGGCCATTCGTGCGCCGCGATGAAGGCCGGCACATTTTACCTCAACCACGCTTGGGTGGTTTTTGCTTTATGGGATGGCGCTGATCCTGTTGGAAAACCCAATCCTTGTTGTGAAACAAAGTAAGGGACAGGGGTTTCACAACAGGCCCTAAGATGTCAGTTTGATAGTTCTTGGCTTTCACCTTGACGCCTTGTTGACAGAAATGGAGCGGAGTGACACCTTCATACGAAACTCCCCACCATTACATCACTAGCCGGATGATGAGTACGCGAGACATTGCGTGCTGAAGCTGGGACGTCCTTGCTACTTTTTGCATACACTTTATTGTTTTTTCGGTTGAACATTTCTTCGACAGTAAAGATTTTCTCATTGGTGAAGGGTATTTTCCTCGCATCGTGTCTCTTAAGCAGTATTGGACAACGTTCGCGTCGCAATTTACGAAGGCGATCGTTTAAAAAATGAACTTTTCTACGGCTATACGCCTTCACCTTAAGATCATATTTCAGTATTCTGTTGACTGAAACCTGCGAAATATTAGTCTGCAGAGCTAGTTTTTTCTGAGTTCGACATGGATTTCGGCGAAGTCGCTCTCGGATGATTTTGATGTTCGCAGGCGTCCTTACAGAGCGCGGCCGACCACTCCTTTGGCGATCTTGCAAAGAACTTGTCTCCTTGTATCGTTTAATAGTGTAATACACGAAGTTACGGCTCACACCTAAAGTTTTCACCTCACGGAAAATCTCCATTGTTTTTTTCCCGCCTTAAATAGCGAAATCACGGTCGCACGCAATTCTTTTGTGCTCTTCATCACGAGAAAATTGAAAGAAATAAATTTGAAAATCATAGGAATTAAAAGTTAACATTCGAAATTCAAAATTAGAAAAAGAAATAAATCGCAGCCAGTAATTTTTTATTCAGTATTTTTTTTAGCACAAAGTTTGTCTCAAAACTTATGAACACACGAGGTAGTTTGCAACGTGAATGCTTATCACCTAGCCTAGACAATTTGATCAATTCTTTTTTATAATGTTCCTTAAAGTAAGGGGATGGTTCTTATGATGAAAAAATTATAAAAATAACAACGGGCAAGACAACGTCTGCTAGTAAATAATAAAAAAAGAGTATACTTTTAGTTAGTTAACGGAATTCTGACAATCACATCAATATCAATTTGTTGTCAGTTGATAGGTGAGGACGGTGCTCATATATTTTTGATCATGATCTTTTCCTGACAGATCCAGGGCCCTATTCCGATGTTGCCCTGGCGCGCGTCTATTCATTATGTTCTTCTATATTCTGAGAATTGAAAAGCGATTGCGAAGGCCCTAGTTTTTTCCTATGACTTTTATGTAGTATGTGTTTTGTCCATTATAATCAGTGATCGGATAATCGGATGCATATTTACCTAAAGATCATCTTTGGCTAAGATATTATGGAAGTGGCTTCTACCTAACTTTAAACATTGCTTTTTTATTTAAATCCCGGGAAAAAAGGATTTTGTAAAAAAAAGGATTTATACATACACCCGAATAGATTCTATAATAAAGACACTAAATTTGACGATTCTGAAATCCCGAGAATTGATAAATATGTGCATTCCATTATTATTATGGTATACAAGCCAACACCTTAAAATGAGTAATTATATCCACATCAGATTGGTTTTTTAGTAAAAGAACTAAATTACCTTTTTTCGATTCAAAAGCGCATTCCACATTAGCCAACACCTCAACTATAGGTAAATATGCATCTGATTATCCGATCACTGATTATAATATATAACACTTTTATGTATATTTTTTTTTATCTAAATAGCCATTAATTCTCTGCACTGTCCTTTACCTCTTGAAACTTCCCGTCTGTCCTATATTTTATGGTGATGATCAGATTTCAAAACTATCATAAGCTGAAAACTTATGTAACGTTTTTTTTATAGTTGAATTCAACAAGTCTGACCACGAGTTTTCGCCTGAGTCTGACTTGGAAACCGGCGAACCTGCGGAGCCGCTGAAGAGAGCGCGGACATTGCAAGAAGGTAACTGATTATGAAACCATAAACTACTTGACTCATTTTTGAAGTTGGTTGACAGCATTTTTTTTTTGGGAAACATACAGTTATAAGTTATAACATAACAAAGTAGGTAATTAATATAACACATAAACCAATTAAGTTTATGTTTTAGCGTTTTCAAATCTATTTAAAAATATTATAACGTTTTTCTACAACTGGATTTTTAAATTTAACTTGCTGTTTTATTAATTAAAATCGATGTAATGTGTGTCTCTAAGTCAAATATGTACTGTACAAAATAATCATTTCTTGCATGAAATTACAAATATACATTTACATTAGCTTCAATGGAAACCTATCATGTGCAACATGTCTTGCCAAAAAAATGAATGATGAAATGTTTAGGAAATAAAGCCTTATAGGAATTTATTTGCCAAACAGCCTGCACAGATTTGCCACATGATTTTTCATATTTTTTTAAAATAAATTATAGAAAAAGACGACGGTTTCTGTAAGCGATGCGGCAGCGCTGAACAACCCGAATGGATCCTGCTGTGCGACAAGTGCGACGCCGGCTACCACGCGAGCTGCCTCAAGCCGGTGCTGCTCCTCGTGCCCACCGGCGACTGGTTCTGCCCGCCCTGCAACCACGTGAGTGCCATGCCCACTGCTGGGCATGTCGTCTCAGTAGCAATCCGCCTCTTGCTGATGCTGTTCTTGGTTCCCACTGGCGACTGATTCTGTTTTCCCTGCAACGGGTGCCCTAGCAGTGGGCGTGAGAATAGCATAGTCTCACGCCCACTGCTGAGCATGCGATTCTAGGGCTTAACCTATAGTCTGTACTCCAAGCTTCCTCCCCTAGCCCTACAGCCAGCCAGACAAGATTTTTTTTTGTTAGTTCATGGAATTGAAAATTCTTGCAAAACTGAAGCCTTATGATGTTTTGTCACTTATACTGAATATAATTCAATCGAATGCAAATGCACTTTTTTGAGTGTATATATTGTCCATATTTTAAGTATTGACGCGTTGCGGCGCTAGTTGTAAGTACACATTTCGCGTTGTTAAACTTAAAATTTGTCTGATTGGGGGATTTTGTCAATTACATCCGTCACTGATTACTCGTTATTTATAACTTTTGATTTAACCTTCCCAGAATATGTTGATATCGTCCTTGGAGGCAGAGCTGTCGAAGTACGACGAGCTGGTGACGCAAGTGGAGGCGGAACGCGCCCGGCGCAAGGAGCTCGAGCCCGAAGCGCCCGAAGTCAAGCCCGAGAAGAAAAAGGACGAGGAGGGGCATTCTGGTGAGTTGGTAGCTGGAACTAGCTGGTGTCCACCTTCAGTCGACTGCATAACATGCTGGTATTGTCACTGGAGGCAGAACTGATAAAGTACGACGAGCTGGTGACATTAGTAGAGGTGTAGCGCGCCCGGCGCAAGGAGCTCGAGCTCGAAGCGCCCCAAGACAATATCGAGAAGAAGCGGGACGAGGAGGGGCATTCTGGTGAATTGATAGCTGGAAAGTGGTAGTGTCCACCTTTAGTCGACTTCAGGACATGCTGGTATCGTCTCTGGAGGCAGAGCTGACAAAGTACGAGCTGGTGACGCAAGTGGAGACTGAACGCGCCCGGCGCAAGGAACTCGATCCCGTGAAGAAGAATGACGAGGAGGGTCATTTTGGTTAGAAACTAGCTAGATAAAGCTACGTGGCGTACGCGCCGTGCGGAGACTAGGGGTGTTCATTTAAAAAATACATCGATATTTTTTGCGATGCATCAATCAGAAAGGATGCATCGATGTTATTCGATATATCGGATTGAAACATCGATGTTTTTGATGCATCGCTTAAAATATAAAGGAACAATAATATTGAGTACGGATTCAGATGTAACAGTGTCCCTCGATTTATCAAAATTTATATGAGAATCTGTCAACATTCATAGTAATTTTGACAGCTCTAAGTACACATTTCAAAAATCGCTAGTACTAGTACAATCAAAATAATATCCTGTAACAGTGCAATCCAAGTATTCACACGAAAGTTAAATTTCGAAACAAAAACAAACACATACGCAGTCGGCTGTACAGATTATTTAACTAAAGTCACACGTTACACCAAGATATTTTGACGTGCGAGTGATGGCGCTAGTATATTGGACGTTTTTGTTTGGAGTGACAGGACGTCTTTATAGAAAAGGCGTTAGTCACATTTTCCACCACACGGCTAAATATCTTGGTCAATCTATACTTATATTTTGTTTCACATTTTACATTGTCTGGCAAGCAAAGGAATAAAGTCATATACAGCCTTATTCTAAACTAGCTGTGCCCGCGACTTCGTCCGCGTGGAATATTTATTTTGGGCATCATTTTCTTTTTGCAAATTTATTTTTTTGTTATTATTTTAGACAATTTATTTTTTATAAGTACATTTTTAGCTTAAAGTACTTCTGCGTTAATTATTTTTCTAGTTTTATTTTCTTGTGTCAGAAGAACATATCAGTTTTGTCCGCAACGCGTTTGTAGGTCTGATCTTAACAACGCGACATATGTGTGAAAAGCAGTCTTGACGTTAATTAATTCCTATGTGTTTAAATGTTTGCCTCTGTGATTTATTTATTGTAACGGTGAAAGATAGCTTAACAGGAAATTGAATTCTTTTAAAATTAAAAGGTAAATAACTTGGAATCATTGAGGTGCGAGGTATAAGCACTGTTTGACCAACTGCTAAACCAGTCTAAACTATTGCAACCATCACGTTACATATTGCGAAGAAATTAGATTTGAAGGTGGTTTAAGATTTCTAAGTAAAATGATTGGTGCACGTAGTGGTGTTATTTTTAACTTGAGGGAATAATGGGGGAAGGCCACTTGTGTTCAAATAATTATTTTTTAATTTCGTCTACGCCACAGTTTCTCACTCCCAATATTGCACTTTGACACATCCATTGATGATCTTTTTTTTCTATTTTGCTTATTTCAGGGTGAACTCTCGATATAAAGTCCTTAATGTTACTCACTCTTAATCCTTAATCTCGTTCAATTGCAATTTTATTTTCAAAGTGAGGTACTTTCCCGTCTCCTATTAAAAGTAACTTTGAAGGAAAAGTTATACAACCTCCCTACCACTGCCTCGTTGGTGTAGTGGCAAAGTTTCTGCCGAACATCCAAGAGGTCCTGGGTTCGAATCCCAGGTCGAGCCAAAATTGTTTCTAAGGTTTTCTGTCATGAATCTCTCAAAAACAGCTCGGAGTGGAGAAGTTGGCGGTGTTACACCCCCGTGCCTCGGTTCGCACGTTAAGCCGTTGGTCATGCGTCTGATCTCTCTCCGGTCATGTCGGATTGCCGTCTCACCGAACTTTGAGAGTGATGGAACAGTGCAGTTTTAGAGTGCACTTGTGTATTGTGCTCACACTTGTGCACTATAATATCTCTTGCGTAGTTGGCTGATTTCTGTTGAGATTGGCCGCCGTGGTATATAATCGGCCTGGAGGATTATTTCTACCTCCCCCCAAATGTGCTCTCAAATTTGTAGTTAATTTTAAGATATTCACAAACTTCCATATTGGGGTATTTTTAAGGCAATACTTTACAATGTCTGCCCTTGTTCCCCTTACTATTACTGGTACAGTTTTTCGAAAGTCCCCCGCAAACATAACAGTAATTTTATGATGATGATTTTATAAGAGAATATCTCTAAGAGTCCTATCTAGACCCTCTACATGAGCTCTATGGATCATGGAACATTCGTCCCAGATTATTAAACGCGGTCACCTGTTCATTCATCGTATCAGCCTGTTACAGTCCACTGCTGGACATAGGCCTTCCCCAAGGACCGCCACAGCGCCCGATCTCCCGCTCTTTGCATCCAGTCACTACCAGCTGCCTTCTTCAGGTCGTCTGTCCATCTAGCCGGGGGCGTCCCACACTACGTTTTCCTAAGAGTGGTCTCCATTCAAGAACCTTCCTGCTCCACCTCTCATCGGTTCTGCGACAGAGCTTGCTACATTTTTGGACAACATATGTTACCTTAGTCTTATGTCGTATGACCTCGTTCCGGATCTTATCCCTTAATGAGATCCCCAACCTAGACCATTCCATAGCACGCTGAGTGACGTGTAGTCGGTGAGCCAGCTTGACTGTCATGTTCCACGTTTCGGCTCCGTGGGTTAAGACAGTTGAGACGCATTGGTTAAACAACGGGCTTTTTAGGCACTGCGGCAGTGTTGACGTGAAGATATGACGCAACTGGTCATTAATTAAATCTTATTTTGGTTCATCATGGTAACTCGTAGAGCTACACCCTCTCCGCGTCGCTCGCAGTAACGCCTCTCTTCCTTGCAGCGTCATGTTTTGCATATCATGCGGCGCGGGTGAATTTTATATTGGTGTTATTTTAAAATTGTAATATCTTCTAAGATATTCATTGAAATTATGTGATGTCAAATACAATTTTGTTCACAATTAAATACTCTTAATCAACAACACATTTATTTGGATAAAGAATAATATTATTACGTTGATACAACTCTTAACAAATAATGCAATAATTTTGGCCAAATTTGATTACCACAAAAACGGTTCTAGTGACTTGATCTTAAAAGATAGACATATACTGTCGCAGACATTTTTATAGATCATTTTAAGAGGAATAATTCTTTCATACAAATACTTTTGGTATCTTGAACCGTTTTCGCAGCGTTCGCAACGGAAGCCCTCAAGGATGAAAATTTCTCCCCGTTTTTTCCACATTTTCCATGATTTCTTCGCTCCTAGTAGTTGCAGCGTGATGTTATATAGCCTATAGCCTTCCTCGATAAATGTTCTATTCAACACAAAAATAATTTTTCAATTCGAACCAGCAGTTCCTGAGATTAGCGCGTTCAAACAAACAAACAAACAAACTCTTCCGCTTTATAATATTAGTGTAGATAATAAAAATTCAATTGTCAATGACTTCGATGTATTGAATTAAATACATCGATGCATCGTAAAACATCGAATATTATCGATGTATCGAATGGATCTGATGTATCAAATGGTAAATATCGATGTTTTCGATGCATCGCTGTATATCGAGCATCGCTAGCGCAGACCCCCTACCAGGTGGACGGACGATCTGGTGCGCGATCGCGGTGCGCCGCTGGACGCGTGCGCGCAGGACCGCACGCGGTGGAGATCCGCGGGGGTGGCTGGCGCCCAGCAGTGAGCGTCGAACGGCATATATGATGATGACTTGCCATATATGATGTGGTTCCAGATTGAATTAAGCTTGGAGAGGGCTGGGGAATGATATTTCAGTGAGTTAATGAAGCAAACACCTAAAAAATAAGAAGGTAAGTCGAATCGGCGTTACAAGCCAGAGAAGAAGAGTCAAGAAAGGTGCTATTTTCAGTTGACTGATTTGAACAGATTAGCTTTTTGACACACGTTATGATACATTTTGTGACCTGACTAAACAGACGCCAAAAGTGACCTCGGAGGTGTCCAGTTTGTGTGCGATACATGCTGGTCCATGTAAAAATGAATCATTTGTAGGATTGATGATACTTAGTCGGCATTCGTGCGCCGTACGTTCACTCGCAGCGAGCGAGTGGGATAGCGACTACTACAATGCGCAAACTCCTCCCATCCAGCACTTTTTTATCTGGCGCGACTTGTAGTTCAATTATTTAATTGAATTGTTATTAGTTCCTTTTTACTATATTACTAATAAAACTAATAATAGTTGATAGACTATATGTGTATTTTTAAGTTTTAACCCTCTAACATTTCATTTAACCTAGAACAAACTGTGCTTACATGTTTAGAATTTCAGTGTAGCTCTTTATACTGCTTTACTTTTCGTTATTCACTGACTGTTGCTTGTTTTGTGAGCCATGAATAAAAAAAAAACTGAAAAACTGTGTAATATTGTACAATTCTTCTGCAGATTCGGGCAGTAGCTCGTGGTCGTCGTCGTCGGAGTCGGGCGGCGTGTACCGGCTGCGCGCGCGCCGGCAGCTGCCCGTGAGCTACCGCGCGCAGGAGTACGACCGGCTCATCAGCTCCGCCATCAAGGTGACTGCCTGCACTACACAGATAGCACGATTGCTACAGCAAGTGATAAAACTATAAACGATTTTACTATCTAAACTACTTAGTCATCATCATCATCATTATCAGACAAAGGACGTCCACTGCTGAACATTGGCCTTCCCCACAGTTTTCCACATCGACCGAACACAAGCGGTCTGCATCCAGTGTGAAACTACTTAGTGCCTACCACAAAACTGTACCTGGTAACTCCTCTAACTCAGTCGATGCAGTCCGTATTTTTAACCCCCATCAAAAAGAAGGGGTGTTATAAGTTTGAGGCCTATGTCTGTTTGTGCATGTATCTGTGTTTGTGCGTCTGTTTGTGGCATCGTATCTCTCGTACGGATGAAACGATTTCAAAGCTATTTATTTATTCGAAAGATAATTGGCTAGACGACACCACCAATCGTTGACATACTTTTTATTATCTGTCAAAACGGTCTGCTTCCATAGATTTTGTATGGGAATACATGAACGTGACGTCACGGTCATATATCAGAAATCGGAGTCAATTGAGCGAATATTTATTGAGTTTTGTGTGTTTAAAAATTGGTTTCGACAGCTTTTTGGAAATAAACTGATTATATTAACTTCATAGGGGCTATGTTTTTTAAACGCCATGATCTTGAAAATATTTAAGATAGCTGTCATCATGCCAATTTAATCACGGTGGTTCTTAGCTATAGTTGGTCGAAATCGGTCCAGCCGTTGAAGCTCGGCAGCTGTTTTCCTGGCTCATGTCGGGGGTTTTTAGATTTTAAATTTAATTGGCTCTAGTCTTCGATCTGCACTTGTAGTGCGTGCATAAACAACAAGCTCGTGCGTGCCTCTTGTCTCGAGATCACTTGAACGAAAGGATAGGATCATGAGATCAGATTTTATATCCGAGCGCGAAATAATTTAATTTAATATCTATTCACTTCTGGACAAGCGAACCCCTGCTGTAACATTACATTTAGTTTGTTTAATGATACCGTAAACTAACTGTGCGTTTCGTTCTGTGTTTTTTTAAGTTAAAAAAAAAAACATTTTAATTTTCATTTAAATTTAAGTTGAGACGATAAGCCCATAACAGCTGACATGCTCAAATTCTATTCAAACTCTTACAACGATTGAATAGGAACTTTATTTTTACTCAATACTTTCACGAAACTAACAACAGAAGTTAATCTGGCCACACATGATCGTATGTGGGCGTGGATTCGCATGATAAGTTTAACTGTCATAGGAATCCATGCCCACATACGATACACGCCCAATATTAGTTGCGTCATGCCAATTGGACGATCGGAAGTATGGTGTGTGGCCAGCAGTATCTACAAAAAGATATGTTTCCTTAGGAGGAGTACGTTGAGCCGACGACGTCGGCGGGCAACCAGGGCCGCGGCAAGGACATCTCCACCATCATCGAGGCCGCAGAGGAGGAGAAGGCTAAACAGGAGCAGGAGGCGAGGGAACAGGTAAAAATAACAAAGATCGTGACGACCACTTCGGTGTAATGGTTAAGAAGTTGACTATTAACCAAGAAGTCGCAGGCTCGATTACCGCACTGTACAAAAATTTGTGTGCATGGACATGTATGTTTGTTTATATTGGACGCGAAAATGTGCCGGAGCTGTCCAGCCGAGCTGAATTCGAGGAGCTCTTATACCCACTAAAAGTGCAGGAGTCCGTCTAATAAATATACTTACTTACATAAAAACCAGACGGTGCCCTCCGGCGCCATCAGTGGGACCGGACCATGAGTGAGTGCGGTTGACCCGAGTGGGTGGGCCGGTTGCATGCGACCACGGGCCCGGCCCTGGATGTGCATCACCCGGGTTCGCGGAGAATGTCGTCACTTGCCTATCAATTTCGCGTCAGTTGTGATGTAGAAAAAAGCCCCCAGTCCGTACCTATAAGATATGTTTTTGGATATGCACACATTGTTTGTGAAATATATCTCTATATAAAATTATCGTGTCTCAATGTTCCCGTACTCTTCCGAAACGTCTTAACCGATTCTCCAGAAATTTTGTGAGCTTATTGAGTAGGTCTGAGAATCGGCCAACATCTATTTTTCATACCCCGTGGTGATAAGAAAAATAATTTATATAGCAAAACAACGTTTGCCGGGTCAGTTAGTATATTTATTGTCATCGGCACGGCAGGGCAAGCCGGTGGAGCACAAGAAGCTGCGCAAGAAGACGCGGCGGAAGCCGCGCAAGCTCAACTCGCTCGACGTGCCCTCCGAGGACGACGACGAGACCGACGAGGACTTCAAGGACACCGGGTGAGTCACGGAGTACCCGGCTACTGAAGCAGTGGATATGTCACCGGAAGATAGCAAGATCCGCAAGTTTATAAATTTCCTAGGAAATTTATAAACTTTCGTAGGATTCTAAACGGGAGAATTTTTTTATTAGATTACGCCGACATTTTCGGAAATTTATCAATTTGCGACATATCGTGGTAAATTTATAAACTAACGGATACGTAAGATTTTAAACGGTTTGACCAACCACAGAAGAGTTTTTAATTTTACGCTTTTTCAAAACACGGCAAATAACACACTGCTCTCTGATTGGTTCGATGTTGACAGTCGCAATGCTTGAGTCCATAGACTTTAGTACAATCAGACATGCCAAGCTATTTTATCAGTTTAGGTTCGACTATAAGGTAAGAAGTACCTTACAGTATCTTTAATTTAAGGCTAGATAATTTCCTAGGAAATTTATAAACTTGCGGATCTTGTTATCTTCCGATGACAGATATAAATACAAAGAGCCAGCGCAGTAACAAATAGTTGTTATTTATTTTTTCGTAACAAACGAACAGAGTTTTTGCTTATGCTGTGAGTTTGGCAGTAAGACAGCTCCAAAACGCTTGAGTCTTCGCACCTGACCCCGTAGGGGTCGGGGGCGAACCGTTCGGGGCAACGGCCCCTTTCGGTGGTTTCGTGTCGCTGTCCGTGAAGACGGACAGGTCCTTGGGTTGGGTGCAGGAGTAATCTCACTGCTGTGGTGGTGGTGACACTGGCGAGCTTTGCAGCTGCGAGCCAGCGTCATGGGTAGTGGTGATGTTGGGTTGGTGGGTGTCAGGTCCGGTGGTGGAGGATTCGTCGCTGCTGGAGACGAGGTCGCGTGGGAACGCTCGGTATCGAGCTGAGCCGTGGTCTGGGGGACGCGAGTGATACGGGGCGATGCTCCTCAAGTGCGGGTGCCGGGATCCGTCCGCTTTTCGGAGCATTCGCTTCGCGAGGTGTCGGACGAAGTCCTCCACGGTCTCAGTCTTGAGGTCCCTGCGCAGAACGTCATTTCTGACGTAGCGGGGGGCAGCAACGATAGTCCTCAGTGTCAGCGACTGCTGGGCTTCTATACGCCTTCGTAGGCTCCGGCTGGTGAGCGCAAACCACGCTGGTGCAGCGTAGGTCAGGCGGGTTCTAATGTAGGCCTTATAGACGCCCAGCTTCGCTCTCGTGGGGAGGTTGGACGACAAAATGGGTCTCAGCTTGGCTCTCGCTACCCTCGTGGTGTTTACGAGAGCCTTGACGTGCGGTGTCATCTTCAGCTTCCGGTCAATGGTCACTCCAAGGTATTTCACCGTGGTGGACCATGAGACAGGCTCATCTCGGAGCTTGAGTGGTGGCGGCATGTTCCTCGCGCTGCTCACGAGAATGGCTTGGGTCTTCCTCGGGTTTGCTGAGAGCTTCCAGTCGTCCAACCACTGCGGGAGTAGGTCCAGGGTGCGCTGGATCTTCCTCGCAGCGTGGTGAGGGTTCATCGAGGATGCCACATAGGCCGCGTCGTCTGCGTACAGCGCGAGCGTGGCTCCTTCCCCTACAGGGATGTCGTCCGTGTACTTGGAGTAGCACACGGGCGAGAGGCAGCTACCCTGTGGGACTCCTGCTAGGATCGGCCGTTCAGTAGAGGTGGCGTCTTCCACTGCCACATGGAAGCGCCGGTTCTGGAGGAACGACCGAACCAGCCTCACGATTCGTCGGGGCGCAGAGGAATTTGCAATCTTGAACAGCAGTCCTTCATGCCAGACGCGGTCGAAAGCCTTCTCCATATCTAGGAACACACCTACTGAGTGCTCCTTTCGGTTCTGGGCTGCCGCTAGTTGGTGAAGGACGCGGGCAAGCTGTTGGGTAGTGGAGTGTTCGGCTCTAAAGCCGTATTGCTCTTCTCTGGGCTCAATATGTGGTAGGAGATGAGGAAGCAGCAACTTCTCTAGCACCTTTGAGATTGTGGGCAGCAGCGTGATGGGCCGGTAACTGTCGGCTCGCAGCACATCTTTCCCCGGCTTGGGGATCATGATGACCCGACCCAGTTTCCAGCTCAGCGGGAAGTGTCCAAACCTCAGGATTCCGTTGAAAAACAGAAAACTGTCCTGTTCGAGCGCGCGACCAAGTCGCACGCGCACCCACCCGTCAGCGCGCCGAACAAAATTTTTTCAGTTTTGTCAAGGTACCCTCAAAAATTTTTATTTTTTGTCTGGCATCTCCCAGAGATGCCAGCGCAACCCCCGGGCGGGGTCCGCCGCAAGAAGCCGCGGATCTTCAACCGCCGCCGTGAATTCCCAATCCCGGCCAGCAGTTTCCTTAAAGTCTTGGAAACGAGCCGCGGGGCAACAAACCCGGGTCCCACCATGCGTGACCCGACGTCAACAGCCGCCCCGCCTCCGACCACCAGGGCAGCCGCAACCCTCCAACCTCCACTGACCGCAGCGCGCATCACCCCGCCGCGTACTTACGCGGCCACTGCCGCTACCAGTGGGCCCCCCGCGCGCACTGCAACCGCGCCGCGTACCACGCTGAGCGCGATCGCACCGCGCCCCGGCGCGCCTTTGCGTTCCGCGCAGCCCGTGCGAGCTGCGCCGTCCGCAACCGCAGCCGCCTCTGCCACCGCCACAGCCGCTGCCAGAAACGCCAAGGCAACCGCCAGACCATCCCTGCCCACGTCTACGTCTACGGCTCGAGCCCCATCGAGAGAGCTCGCCGTACCGACCGCGACCGCCGCCCGTGCGGCCGCGCGCGCACCACCTGCCGCGCCGCTGCCGCAGCGCCACCCGCGCGACCCGCGCGTCCGTCCCGCGCCCGCGCCTGCCCCGCCGCGTCCGACCGCGACGTTCGTGCCTCCGGCTGAACAAGCCCCTTGCAGCGCACGCGTTATTTCGCCGTCGCGCTTCTCTCCGCCGACCAACCTACCGCCCCCGTTTTCGCCCACTGCGGAAAAGCGCGTCCGTGACCCTGCCTCACCGGACATGCGCCCACCACCTTCCATGCCGCGACTCAGCCTTTCGCCTATGGACACCTCAAACGCCATAGGCGACAGTGTCATCAGTGCCGCCACCGCTCCAACACCCGCCCCCCGCTCGCCCACCAAACCAGCGCCTAATCAGCAGAAGAGGTACCCTCCTCTGATTGTTGAAAGGCTGCCGGACTGGGCGACCCACTTTAGGGAGCTGAAAAAGCTGCTGAAGCGACCACCCAACGCGAGGCCCTTTGGGAGAGGAATCCGTTTCCTCCCCAAGGATGAGGATGAGTACCGCGTGGTGCAGCGATACCTTACGCAGCTTACCAACCAAGACAGCAGCATCTCCTGGTTCTGCTACTCACTGCCAGCAGAGCAGAGCCTCAAGGTGGCCATACGAGGCCTCCCTGAGAACACGGAACCAGGAGACATCGAGGACGCACTCCGAGAACAGGATTTCGACCCCGAATACGTGCGGAAGATCAGCGCACGTAAAGGCAGACCGGGGTGCCTGTTCTTCGCCCAGCTGCGCCGCACACCGGAACTGACACCTGCAATTTATGAAGTCTCGGAGCTCCTGTGCATGCCAGGAGTCCGTATCGAGGCCTGGAGGGGCAGGAAGGGCCCATCACAGTGCCACCGCTGCCAGACTTTCAGGCACTCGTCACATAACTGCCATCGCCCCCTGGCATGCGTGCGTTGCGGCGAGGAGCACACCGCCAGGGATTGCCCGCGGCCGGTGGAAGAACCGCCGACCTGCGCAAACTGTGGTGCAGCGCATACAGCCAACAACACCCGGTGCCCGGTGTTCCTCAGGGAACTGAAGAACCAGAGGGCCAGTACTGTTGCGCGCACCACCAGTTCGAAGCCAGCGCAGAACACCGTGGCCGAAACGGAGAACGCACCATCCTCTCTGATGGCCGCGGCAAATCCCCCTGCAACCACAGGCAGGAGCACCCGACGACGACGACGGCGTGGGGAAAAGAAGGAGGAGGACCAGCCATCCGTTGCTGCGCCGGCACCAGCCTTAGCCACCGCCCCCGTAGGGGCGAAGGCGAAGCTGGATGGAACAGCAAAACGGACAGAGCAACCAAACAAGGACCAGAGTAACACCATCGCAAACTGCGTGAAAATACTTCACGCAGTATTAGAGGCCATAGAGGCCGGGAACAACCCCGTGCCCATCATCCTAAGAGGGTTGGCTGATCTCTACAGCGATGTGTAGTCCCCTCCTTAGAGTGATGTCCTGGAATGCCGACGGGCTTTCCAGCACTAAGCAAGAACTCCTTAAGGCGGTACTTAAAGAACAGGAGATAGACATCGCTCTCCTACAAGAAACCCGCCTGAGCAGCAGGAAGAAATGTGGCTTTGCGGGCTACGCCACATACAGAGCTGATGAGACATCCCCACTAGGACATGCCTACAGAGGACTAGCTGTCCTAGTGCGTAGAAATATAGTGCATCAGATCCTCCCACAGAACGCCCTTCAGTCATCCACAGCATTTGGAATCGAGATATTTCTTGAGTCGGAACCATGCCGAGTGTTTTCTTTTTATAAGCCGCCCAACGCACGCCTTGACACCGAGGATATTCATAATATCCTCGGCACAACACCTGTCATCATTGCGGGCGACTTTAATTGCAAGCACTCGTCATGGAATTCGACTAGGAACTGTCTCGACGGGAACCGGCTGTTCAATGACGCAGAAAGAAGTGGCTACCAAGTAATAGGCCCAGAGACGCCTACGCACTACCCATACCAAGACGGTTTTCTACCAGATGTCATAGACCTGGTTGTGACCCAGAGACTGACCAACACCATGACGGTAGAGGTCCTGGATTACCATCTGATCTCAGATCATCAGCCGCTGCTCATCACGTATGCCCTTGACCCGATCAAGGCCACCCCACCCGTCCGTAGGAGATACAACTGGAGTGCTTTCGCCGCGCATATGGCAGAACACTCACCACCCTTCCCCGTGACCAGAGCGGAGGAAGTTGACATCCTCGCAGAGCAGTTCACCACCTGCGCGGCGAACGCACTCGCTGCAGCAGAGGAAGCAGCTAGAGGCAGAGCGAACACCGCGAACATCCCATTCCCTATCAAGAAGATGATAGAGGAAAAAAGGAGGCTCAGAAGAGCATGGATGAGATCCCGCTGTCCAACCCTGAAGTCTCGCCTCAACCGCATAGCCGAGAAGGTGTCCGCACTCCTGGCAACAGAGACGGAGAACACCTGGCTGCGTGAGGTCGACGACGCCAGCGCGGACTTTAACAAAGTCCACAGGCTTTGTCGCAGGTTTACGGGCGCTCGCCCCCCCGTACGACCCCTCAAAGACCAACATGGGACCAAGAAGTTCGCGGCCATAGAGAGAGCCGAGATATTCGCAGACCATCTAGAGACCCAGTTCCAACCGAACCCCACAGCCAATAGCAGCCATGAGCAAGCAGTGGTAGACTTCCTGCAGGACTACTTTGGACACGATGTCCCCAACCAGGAAGATCCTATCGTCCTCACACCTGGACAGATCAGGAAGGCACTGCTGCGAACCCCGCTAAGGAAAGCTTCAGGCCCAGACCGCATCCCCAACGAAGCCCTACGTCACCTTCCCCCGCGCTCCTTGCGACAGCTCCAACTGAGCTTGCAGGGTTTAAATGGCGTTACCCCCACTACCGCAGGCATGCGGTAGTTGGGGTGGTGGCATGGCTTTGCTATGATTGGCTGGCGTGGTTGGCGCGCTGTGATTGGCTGCGGCGGTGTAACGTAACACTACAAATTTAAGCACTCAAAAACTACTTACCGTTTTTAAGCGGACTTTCAGTTTTCTGCGTTTTTAAATTACGGGAATAGATCATTTGAATACCAGCCTTTGTTAATAAGCCAATGCATTAAATACGGTATTGTACTCTACACCCTAGCACTTCCTTCTTTACTTCACATAATCCAAAATCATTTTAACACGCTTTTATTAGCTCGGGCTGTATGTATGTATGTATGTAACGGAATCTCTGAGCTCAATTTTCACCAACTTACAGAAATGGTAATAATTTGAAACTTTGCACACGTATCAAGTACCGATGACAATGCAATAATTTGATAAGCTATTATCCTATCTATTATCCTTATTAACTAAAAAAAATAAAAAATAGTTTAAAAAACTAAAAAAAAACATGCTTTTATTGCTAACTAAAGAAGAGAAAATAATTACTGAGTACAAAGAATTTATATTACAGTAGATTAAAAAACGTGGGGTGCTTAGTAAAGTGTATATTACAATCATTCTATTATTGGCAACTATAAAAAGAGAACTATGAAAACGACATAAGTGCACCCCACGCTTTTTACTATACTGTAATATAAATTCTTTGCACGCAGTAATTATTTTCTCCTTTTTAGTTGGCAATAAAAGCACTTTTTTTTTAGTTTTATTAAACTACTAGTGCCCCCCCCCCCCCCCGCGACTTCGTCTCGTTCTCGTTTTCACAATCGCGGTCGAACGGGATAAAAATCCTATGTCCGTTTCCTGGTTCTAAGCTACCTTTCCACCAATTTTAAGCCAAACCTGTTCATCCGTTCTTGAGTTATAAATAGTGTAACTAACTCCACTTTCTTTTATACATATATAGATTATTTTATGAATATGCCTCTAGAATGGAGTCGTCGTCCGAAGAGATATCGGATTCGGCGGAGCGCGGTAGCGACAGCGACTCGCGATCGTCCGACTCGCTGCCCATCGCGCGACGAACTGGACGCACCGACAAGAAAGGTACGTCACGACACTGTAGACGAATCATCATCATATCAGCCTGTTGCAGTCCACTGCTGGACGTGGGCCTCCCCCAAGGAACGCCACAGCGCACGATCTCGCGCCCTCTGCATCCAGACACTACAGGCTGCCTTTTACAGGTTTGAATATCTAGAATTTAAATTATAAATATTTATTTTCCATCTTGAATGTTGCACGAAGGTGTGCTTATCCATTCTACATTTCAAATTAGTGATTCTATACATAAGAAAATATACTCAATTGTAGTAGGTGTGGTAGCAAAAAAGAAAAGGAAAGACATACAACACCCAGGAATGAGATGAATAAGTTTGATATTCTGTATCTGTAAGTATACACAGTATCATGCCATCCTAATCGGACGCTGACTATAACAATAATGAATATACAATGTTTTTGCTTTTGTCTCACAAATTTTTTTTTTTTTTTTTTTTTAATTTATTTGGGTTTATCAAACAACATCACAGTACTTATACAGTTAATGACTTAAAAAAAACTTAATAATACTAACTGTGACGTCAACCACGATAACCACGACTTACTTATAAAGTTGAGAGATAGTAAAAACAACTACTCGTATTATATATGAAAGTACATACATGTTAATGCTAATCGATGAGACAGCTATAAATATATGAAACAGAAAGATAACAATTAACAGTATTACAGTATTAAAGTATTAAAGTGAGTGCTAATTGCATGTATCAAGCAGCTTGTTCAAAACAATTTTTTTAAATGAATATGGACTAAGTGCAAAAATATCTATATCATTAAAATGATTGTTGTAGGTGTCAGTCAGACGGAACATAGGCGAACGCTTACCAGCGTTGGTGCGGGCAATCGAGTTAAGAAAAAGTTTAAAATTGCGACAAGTACGCCTGCTCGGCCTAACCGGCACACTAAAACTTAACTTATTAATTAAGTCTATACAGTCATATTTTTTATGACAAAGGTCGTATAGAAACATAGCTTGCAGCTGTAGACGTCTTTTTTTTAAGTTAGTCAACTTATATCTGTCAAGGGCAGCAGCATATGAGATACGGCTGTGATAGCACCTATAGTGCATGCTTTTAAGGAATTTCTTTTGTACCCTTTCGAGGCTGTCAACGTATTTCCCATAAAGCGGGTCCCAGATAGTCACCGCATACTCAAGCTGAGAGCGTACCAAGGACTTAAATAAGTAAAGAAATGTAGATGGGCGTTTAAAGTCATTACTAGCGCGCATAACGAGGCCGAACATTTTGAAAGCTTTGTTACAAATGTTTGCAACATGATTATTTAGGGTTAATTTCATGTCAAGGGTTACCCCAAGATCCTTGATAGTCTGTACTCTTGTTAAGTTGGAGCCACATAAGAAGTAATCGTGAAAACTGGGAGTTAATTTTCTAGTAAATGTTATACAGTTGCATTTTTCTAGGCTAAGTGCTAATTTATTATTTATGCAGTATTCAGAAAATCTTGTCAAATCCTCTTGAAACTTGATATGATCGGAACAATTAGTAATAGTGCGATATAATTTTACAAATTATCACAATTGTTCCCTTAACGTTCGATTATTAGTCTAAATAGCTCGTCTATCAGTGTTTTTAAACGCTATAAAATGTATAAATAATTATAATTAAATTTTATTTCTTTCAGATCGCCCAAAAATGAGGGAGTCCTCGCCCGAAGTGAAGAAGAAAAAGAAGGGAGTTCTGAACGACACATCCAGCGAGTCCGGCGGGACGAAGGAGTGGTCTAATAAAAAATCTAAGTGAGTATACGCCAACTTCAAAAGGTCCAGGTTCCACATAAAATTAAACATCAACCCCACAGTCAACCCCAGGTGTTGAAAATCAATTCTAAGCGCGAAGGCAAGCGCGTGAATAGCCGATATATGCAACTTATCTCGGACGCCATACGGCTTGACGCGTCTCTGCGTCCACGACTACGCATTCAGTACGGCTCAGGCTAGGTATTATGTCGGTTAGTAGTGTAGGTTTATTATGTCGACTTTTGTGGTGTTTGAATGAAAAATGCCTGCATTTGTTTAAACTTTTATGCACCGATAGGGATACATTTGGCGGTCTTAATGCCAAAAGGCATTTTCTACCACTCAATCGCGTGGGAATGCAGATAGATAATTGGTGGCGGGAACAAAACAAAAAAAAAGGAAAAGTAGAAATCAATCAATCAAACTTTAGGGTTTTCACTGTTAAAAACGAAATATGATCTAACTTCAAACTCAGATACATATTTTGGGTTGTTATCTAGCGCATACGTTCACTTGACTCATCATATTTAATTACCTAACCTGATTGTAACCTGTTTTGTGTCCATATAATAACGGAGAGTAACAAATATTTGCCATATTTCAGAAAATCCCGTCCGCCGAAGCAGCGTCACGGCCACGGGCACGGGCACGGGCACGACAAACCCAAGAAGTCGCGCAAGCGGTCCGGCCTCACGCAGTACGACGCGGCCGGGAACGTGGTCCGCGCGCGCGTCACGTACGGCGGCCTCAGCGACTCGCCCGACAACGACTGGTCGCCCAAGCACCGCACACGGCAGAAGAAGATCAACTACACGGAGATGCCCAACACCGAGTCCGAGGACGTAAGTGTCTGTGTCTTCGGCCATAGTTAACGACCGCTTGGTGCAGTAGTCCACATGTCGGTCTTCTAAAATCAAGGGTCGCGGGTTCGATCCCCGCACTGTACAAGCATATGTGTGTTTGTACTGGTCTGGATGTTTTCTATGTTTAATATGTATCTATTTACAAAAAAAAAGTATTAAAGTGTGATTATCCGTTGTCTAGGACCCATAACACAAGCCTTGTAGCTTAATTTGGGACTAGAGAATTGGTGTGATTGTTGTGAAATATTTATTTATTTATAGTTGATGGAATCAGGCGCTACTTTGCGGAAATCCATGACTAAAACTGAAAAAGAGAAGAAGACACGCTTTCGTTATGACATGTGGTATGATTGGACAAAAGTCGTGCGTTTTGTATCGCTAGAGATTTCGGCAAAATCTTGCGAATTGGACCCTTTTTTACATGGTCAGGGTCAAAAAAAACCTCTTCATAGTGCTGATATTTATCTATGCTAACTTCTGTATCTTCAAGCCGCAATACTTTTGAAAATAGTTTTTGACCTCACAAACAGTTTGCCGATAGCAGAGCACATAAACATGTAGCCACTGTTGTTATATTTTCTGTGGTTCATTAAATTAAAAGAAAATCGTAAGCTGACTGCAAGGTACGATCATTTTGTTTGAGATAATTATTTCATAAGATGCCGTACTCATTCGTTAGTTAACCAAGTAATAAATAATAATAGCCCTCCTGGCCGATTTCGACCACGGCGGCCCATCTCAACAGAGATCAGCCAACTACGCAGGAGATATTATAGTGCACAAGTGTGAGCGCAATACACAGGTGCACTCACTGTTCCATCACTCTCAAAGTTCGGTGAGACGGCAATCCGACATGACCGGAGAGAGATCAGGCGCAGGACCAACGGCTTAACGTGCTTTCCGAGGCACGGGGGTGTAACACCGCCAACTTCCCGATTCCGAGCTGTTTTTGAGAAATTTATGACAGAAAATCTCAGAAACAATTTTGGCTCGACCTAAAATTCGGACCTCTCGGATGTAAGGCAGAAACTTTGCGACTACACCAACGAGGCAGTTAACCAAGTACCATTCCTCCCCACCAGGAGATGCACAAGTCGAGCGGCAAGCACATGCCGGACAGCTCGGACGAGTTCAAGATCGACGACTCGGAGCTGTCGTCGGACTCGGGAGGCGAGCGCGCCAAGAAGCGCCGCGAGGAGCTCGCGGGGGCCGCACTCGCCGACATCATCAAGAAGAACCTGGTCGTGCCGCTGGAGAAGCTGCCCGAAGATGTCACCAAGGCCAAGAC
Source organism: Pyrausta despicata (assembly GCA_963921415.1). NCBI lineage: Eukaryota > Metazoa > Arthropoda > Insecta > Lepidoptera > Crambidae > Pyrausta > Pyrausta despicata. The sequence continues at coordinate 1,870,373 of OY992851.1, forward strand.
TGAGGAGCTGCACGCACATTTGAGTGAGTGGTTATTTATATCTAGCTTAACTAGCTGTGCTCTGTGGTTTCGCCCGCATAGATCCCGTTTTCTACGTTTAATAACCTGGAATAACACATTGGGTACGATAAAAGTAACCAATGTGTTATTCCAGATTAATAATAATAAAATTTATTTAGTTTCAAAAAGGTAAAGTTACAATTAATTTGGGCTTAGGATCAAACTTACAGGCTAATTACTTTCTTTACCTGAACTAGGTTAAATATAAACCTGTATCTCAGGCTAAAGAGTGCACACATTATTATTACACTCTCTACTTATTTATTGATTGCACTCTACCTATGTTCTACATCGGTCCAACGGTTTTGGGGTGAAAGAGTAACTAATCCATACCGACGAACGTTCGCATTTATAATATTAGTAGGACTATCAAATTACGCTTAAACTAAAATAAAAATATGTTTCTATTCATATTTCTTGCATTAATTCTGTTTACGAGTCATATACCGTCTGCTACTTTAGTTTTTCGATTTATTTTCTAGTTTTGACATATCGAACTAATTAAAAGACCACCGCTCTAATCAGTTACATTTAATTTGGGCTATCTGAATCAGCCACTCTCAACAACTCTGATTGTTCTGTACTTTGGTAGCAGAGTTTTCAGTTATACTCTTTGCATATGTTTTTTTTTTAAATCGTCAATTGGGAGAACATTTGTCTTCTCGAAAGGTTGTGGATTCGATACCTTATTAAATTAATAATAATAATATACAACAATATCACACACATTGATCTGACTCTGTGGTAAGTAGCTTAAGCACTTGTGTTACACAAATCCGAATCAACAGTGGTTTACAAATAAACTTAAATAAATACATACCACACCCAGACAACAGACATGTTCATGAACACAAATGTTTGTTCAGTGCGGGGATTAAACCCGCGACCTCTTGGTTACCAGTCAACTTCTTAACCATTACACCAAAGTGGTCGTCATTGTGGATGTGACTTAACACTTATTGGATGCATGAAAGTCTTTTACCGTGTTATCTAAAATAGAATTGTATGTAGTTCTCAGTGAACTCGTTGAGAGAACTGCCATCGTACTGCTTGAGAAATTATCAGATGAAGTCACAAGATCTAAGACAGAAGAGTTACAAGCGCATTGGAGCAAGTGTTTCTAAAATTATTTTGTAGTTTAGTTTATATTGAATCGTTCCCACATTGTTTTTTTTTCTTGATTTCCAGTTTTGAAACTTGATCGAAGAATCAAATCTATCAAATAAGATAGATAGAAGCTATAAGAAACAATAAAGTTTTATTGAAATGATACACTTTTTTACGAATTATTTCGCTTGGGATCCTGTTTTAGCCAAGACTCAAGCTCGACCCCGCACTGCAAGACCTCAAGATACTGTTAGCTTATTTTGTGTAGATAGGAATGTAAGTTAATATTTTTGAACGATGGTTTACAGTTATTATTTTTTCAAAACTATGTAATGACAACTAACACCTTAGTCTACCTGTGACCACGGACGCTGTAAAGGGTCCGAAACGTCAGGTTAAAATAAAATGTAAATAAATCGCGAAATAATCCGTAAAAAAGCGTATCATTTCAATGTCTTTTGTTTGCGTAAACCGAAGAAACAAATAAATAAAGTTTTAATAAAATAAGAATTTAAACAAATGTGGGTCTAGTTGGAGATTAGTTTATTTTATGTTGGTATAATTTTAGTTTAAATTGTATTTATTAGTCTAAATTGTATGTATTGGTTAATTATTTTAGGTATTTGGGGGTGTTGAAAGGATTTCATTGTATTTGTTTTTATTCATTTAGTAAAATAACAGGGAACTGTAAAGTAGCAATTTTTATAACAAATACTTTGTGAAAAACTGACCGGCTTTGGAGCGTCGCGGGCATAAGATGGTTTTATCAATACACTAGTGGATCCAACAGACGCTGTCCTGCCCGCTAAAAAAATGCATCAAACTCCGTTGAGTAGCTCTAAAGATCTAAGCACATACAAACATATGCATAAGCATATACATACATACAGACGTAGCGACAGGTGCGGGAAATGACTTTGCTTTATAATATGTGTTGATGTGTGTGTGATGTTCGGTACGATAGAAACTTCAGTAGAAGAGAGGGGGTTTTTGGTGTAGTTGTTACATATTAAAGGTCGCGGTGCGCCACTGGATGCGGGCGTGCTACACTGGATGATCCTTGTATGAGGCCTATACCACAGATTACTAAATAGTTACTACGTAACAGATAAAGCACTCCATAGAAAAAATTCGATACCTACAGCGTTAATAGACTACTTTTTCTGCCGCGTACAAAAATGCACCTACAGCTCTGAGTATAAAGTCACTATTGCTTCGCAGCTGCGCGAGACCACGTGACGTGAGACCGAGCGACAATCGAACTAGGGTTGACACTTTCGGTAAAAATATTTCAATCACATTTTTCTAAAATGGTATTTGATTGACTGTTCTTGAAATAATATAATATTATTGAATAACAAATGTAAAATAAGAAATTCAGCCTGTATTAAGTATAACAAGTGAATTATGAGCTGCTTACTTGTGACTCTTACTATCTTTTTCCAAAACGAAATTTTGTACGGTGAGAGTATGGCGCTACGAGCATGTGACGTCACTGACTGGTAGCGGTCTCCATGTCTAATCAGAAAGTTTGATGCTGTATATCGCTGAAATTAAGGTAATTAAAAATAAGTACCTACCTATGTTGTGTTGCTATAAACATTTTAAGCCAATAAAAAAAATCCGTCAAATACCCTATTGTGTATTAGGAGGGTGCAGTAGCATGTCAAGCCAGGCCTCTCTCACTCGATGTACTTGCGCGCGGTAATAGCCTACTCTCGCCCGCACCGACGTCGGTGCGAATTCAGTGGGCTGCCAACAACCGTCGGACGCGCTCACGACGCACTATAATTATTCGTGTTACGCTTACGATCAATTTGGTTTTCATACGAACCAAATAAGTAATCTGTGCTTGTAAAACGTTAGCTTTATTTAAGAAAAATGATTTCTGGTGGTGGAAATTTATGTGCTGTTGATGGGTGTAGGTCGAATACTAAGAGAAATGAAACGCTTTCTTTTTTTAGTCTACCAGCTTATGCAGAAAATGTAATTATTACCCGGTAAGTTAGTAATTTATTTACAAAGTATAAAAATAAACAAATTAGTAGGTGGTACCTACGTAGGTAAATTGGATAAATTCAGGTTAATTGTCTTATAATCTACAAACGACAGATTCCACAAATGACAGATTCCTTTTAGAAAGAGATAGCAAGAGTCACAATTAAGTAGCTCATAATTCGCTCGTTATACCTTATACAGGCTGAATTTCTTATTTCACATTTGTTATTTAATAATGTTATATTATTTCAACAACAGTCAATCAAATACCATTTTAGAAAAATGTGATTGAAATATTTTTACCGAAATTGTCAACCCTAGTTCGATTGTCACTCGGTCTCACGTCACGTGGTCTCGCGCAGCTGCAAAGTAATAGTGACTTTATACGAGGGTGAATCAAAAAATTCTTGGAATCAATATCAAAAAATGCAAAGATTTAAATAATAATATTTTATTTTTCTACATCATCTCCCTCCAATGCAATGCATTTAGAATAACGCGTTTCTAACTTCCTTATTCCTTGTGAAAAAAACTTATTTTCTTGACTCTCGAAAAAGTCCTCTACGGCAGCTATAACCGCGTCATTATCGTGAAATTTTGTTCCACGAATTTCCTCTTTTAATTTTGGAAATAAGTGAAAATCACTTGGGGCTAAGTCCGGAGAATATGGTGGGTGGTCAAGGAGATTGAAGCCAGCACAGCGGATTGCGTTGAGCGCAACTTCCGATCGATGAGCAGGAGCGTTATCTTGAAGGAACAACACGCCCCACGACAGTTTTCCTCGACGTTTTTCTTTAATCGCTTCACGCACTTTCGGGATTAAATTTGCATAATAGGGTCCAGTAATCGTCTGGCCTTTTGGCATGTAATCAATAAAAAGGATTCCTTCACTATCCCAGAACACAGAGGCCATAACTTTGCCAGCGGTAGGAGCAACTCGAAATTTCTTAATGGATGGAGAGGATGGTCGTTTCCAAGACATGCTTTGTCTTTTAGTTTCAGGATCAAAATGGTGGACCCTCGTTTCATCCATGGTGACAAGACGACGGCAAAAATTATCCGAATCACGCTGGAACATTTCGAGATTACGCTTGGAAATTTCCAAACGTCGCTTTTTGTTTTCGTCGGTTAACATTCGTGGCACCCATCTTGCAGACACTTTTTTGAACCCCAGTGAATCAATTAAAATGGATTGAACGCTACCAAAAGATATCTTTAGGATCTCAGCTATATGTTTTATAGTCATTCTTCTGTCTTCCAAAACCAGATTCTCAACCTTTTTGACATTTTCTTCTGTAACGGAGGTTGAAGGCCGCCCAGAACGCGGGTCATCTTTACAGCTTGATCTACCTCTTTTAAATTCAGCCACCCAGTACGCAACCGTAGAATAGGGTACAGCATCACCCCCTTATGTCTGCTGAATGTCCAAAAAAATTTCCTTCGTAGACATTTTTTTCAAACTGAGATATTTTATCACCGCACGTAACTCACTTTTATCCATAATTTTGACTTTTTAGCAACTCGTTGCACAAAAAAATTTAAACTGACAAAAACAAGTGACAGTCTGCATAAATATAGTGTGATAGACACTCTTTAATTTGACTATCGAACTTGATCCAAAAAGGTTTCATATATATGCACTTCTAAGAACTTTTTGATTCACCCTCGTACTAAGAGCTGCAGGTGCATTATTGTACGCGGCAGAAAAAGTAGTCTATTAACGCTGTAGGTATCGAAATTTTTCTATGGAGTGATTTATCTGTTACGTAGTAACTATTTAGTAATCTGTGGTCAAGCCAAGATCCAGCTAACAGAACTGGCGAGCAGCACCGTGTGTTATATTACACGAACCATTTGGAGCCACTTTTGAATTTCTCATTCATTTCATAACTCAAAAACTATTTCACATAAACAAGTCAAATTTATTTAGATATTAACAAACAAACGATTATTTAGATATTAACGTCCAAAATAGTAATTTTTATCACTGACTGACCTCTAACACAGTTCCAGAATGACCTAGAAAGTTCAAATTTGGAATCCAGATAATTGTAGATGCATACAAAGAAATAAATCAGAACCTAGTAAACTTTTATCATTTTATTATAATTTTTCAATTAATTAATTCTATTAAAAATACTTAAGTACTTATAGTGCCTGTAATCTAAGAATCAGCAATTAAAATTAAATAAAGCTAACGTTTAACAAGCACAGATTACTTATTTGGTTCGTATGAAAACTAAATTGACCGTAAGCGTAACACGAATAATTTTATTATAGTGCGTCGTGAGCGCGTCCGACGGTTGTTGGCAGTCCACTGAATTCGCACCGCCGGCGGTGCGGGCGAGAGTAGGCTATTACCGCGCGCAAGTACATCGAGTGAGAGACGCCTGCCTTTACTCAGCAGTGGGCGTTGAACGGCTAATATGATGATGAGTTACATATCATGCCCTTCAACATATCAGCAACTTGTTCCTCCCTCGTGCAGGCGCTGCGGCAGCGGCGACGGCAGCGGCGGCGGGCAGCAGCCGCGGTCGAGGGCGCGGGGGGCGCGGGGGCCGCGGCTCGCGGGGCCCGCGCGGGGCCAAACGCTCGTCGGGGCTCGGCGCCCCGCCCGACCCGGACGATGCGCTCGCCAAGCTTGTTGGGGTTAAGATCAAAGGTATATTTTAACATCATTTTAAAGTTCTTTGTCATGTATTTGCTGCAAACATACGTTACATTTTTCATAACACCTCTATTGTTGATATAATTGGTGTATTAGCTCTGCAATTCAGTGTACCCTACAAGACTCTCGATTGTAGGATACGATTTAACTAACGCAGGTCTCTGCTAATCATTTCAGTTTGGCTTCTATAACAATGTTGTACGGACGGATTCTGGTCAGTGGAAGTGATATTAAATTATTTGTTTACAGATCTAAAAGCTGACGGATCATTGCGACCTAATCAAGTGAGTATTCAATATTCATGACTCAAAATTTTTGGCATTTGTAGTCCTATTTGAAAAAATATTTTTGCATTCAAAAGAGTTGCCTACATGCACTTATATAATATTCTCCCTAACGAAATTGTCATATTTTTTCCGATCAGCTATCCCGAAATACCTTATTCTGCTCTGCTTCTAATTTTAATGCGTCTCCACTATTTTTATTGACGTCATTTTTGTTGGATACAGATTGGGTCTTACGAGAACAGAAAATTCATGTAAAACATCTTATTTTTTTCAAGAGATTTAATAAAGTTTTGTATTTTAGGTCGAACGCGAGAAGAAACGACAAGAGCGCGAGGCGAAACAAGCGGAAAAAGAAGCGCGGCGCATGGAGCGGCTGCAGAAGAAAGAAGAAAAGGAAAAACTTAAGGAGCAGAAGGCCAAGGAGCGAGAGGAGAAGCGACAGGCGCGGTTAGCTTTACAGGTAAATCTTATGAATAAGTGATACATTTAGTATTTCTACGCAGGAGATATTATAGTGCACAAGTGTTAGGTTTAACACAGGTACACTCACTGTTCCGTTACTCTCAAAGTTCGGTGAGACGGCAATCCGTCATGACCAGAGAGAGATCAGGCGTAGGACCAATACGGCTTAACGTGCTTTCACACCTTTGATAAGTACTCTTAGGCATATGCATAAGTGAACGAAAGGTATTAAAGGTTATGTTAAGAATATTTAGTGGTCAATTAATTAAAACAAAGTAACGACTCTCTATTTATTTTTAAGTTTTCCGTAGTGTGGGAAGTGTCCATCCATATAATATATTATGTCGTATTTTAAGACCTTTAATGAAATTATGTTACTATAACCACAACAGGAGAGCAAACGCATTAAGAAGGAGAAGTCGGAGTTCGGCATGGGCAGCGGCATGGGGTTCAACATCCCGATCCGCGGCGCGCCCCCCGGCCCCCCCGGGCCCCCCGGGCCCCCCGCCATGTTCCCGGGCGGGCCCCAGCCGATGCGTCACCCCGCCGACATGCACGAACACCAGAGGTTCCCCAACCCGCCGAGACTGCAGGTAATATTTATTTTATTTTACGAGATCAGACCGCCAAGATCCATTTTGTTAGTAAAATAATATTATAAGCGAGATACCACACTTAGCCGCAGCGGGTCAATCGGTATTTCTTTTGACTAACACCCTGGCAAGGTGGTGCGTTGTAAGGGAGTCAATCTCCCCGCAATAGTGCTCGGTTTTATTTTTACCAAAGGAAACTAGAAACACATCACATCATATCATTGATCTCTCTCTCTCTCTCTCGCTCTCTGTTCCCAAAGAAAATTGCTTAAGCACAACAGATAAGATTTTTACTTGATAATGGCTAAAAAAAACAGATTAGATAACTCTTTATCGAACACGTAACAAAAAAATACAAACAGAGCAATTTCACATAGACAGATGACAATGTTGGCGGCCTCTTTCTAGGCTAACTATGCTTTGTGCCGCTACGTAAACTAAAGATGTAAACTATTTCTTAATTCAACATTGTTTTGAACTATCCCAGGTCCGTGCAGAGCTCCGCGGTGTACTAACAGGCGAAGATCGCCGCGATGGATCTCAAGCGCTACGGGAAGGTAAAAATATACATTTTCTTAATAATTTAATGTTTTGTTTTGATTGGAAAAAATATTTATAACACTATATTTAGCACACCACAAAAACAACAGACAAAAAAAGATCAATAGACTATCTTATCGTATAGTGCGATTCATTTTCTAATGGAACGCAATCAAATACCTTGCAGAAGTTACAGCTTAAGTGATAAATCTGAGACCACACTAAAAATGTTTTGTAATTTTTAATTTTTTTTATTCCTATATTTTATGACTAATCATTGAAAGATACCTACATACAATCCCAAATTATCAGTCTTCAGACTAGCATAAAATGGGGGTCTTAAATAAACCAACGGACTCGAAAACGTCTATGGGGTCCGCTAGTGTATAACATTTAGTATCAGACCGAACTCTCGGTTTCGGGCAATTTTGGCCAAACAATTAAGTTTCGGCGGCAGTCAAAAATTGACCGAAACTATTGCCGAAACAGAAACTAATTTCGTAAACGATCGTCCGCGCTTGTCTAACGTCGTTTCTCGCAACAACGCTCTGGCTAACCCTGGAGGCCATATTCCAGAATTATTGTGTCGGATAGCTCTGTAGCAACACAATTTAGTAAGTGCGTTATCGTTCAACGTAAACATTCTTTAAAGGTTATGTTTTGATAAAAGTCATTACATGTTAGATTTTGTTTCGTTTCTGTAGATACTTCAATGATTTAATTAGTTGAATATTGAGTTAGTCCCTTAGTTTTGTCATCATAAATGTTGTGTAGGTACAGTTGTTGTTGGTATATATAAAAAAAATAAGGTAAAAAAATGTATTAGCTAAATGATGACTGAAATTTGCGGGTTTATCCCATTTTTCTGCATTAATGAGGCATATAAAATGGAAACACTGAAAAATTATTTTGTTCTAATCATTTAAAACATCAACAATAGTGTGTATTGTGAGGTATATAAAATAATGCAGAATAATAGGATAAACCCGCAAATTTATTTTATACCGAGTTTCTGTTTCGGCTGAAACTGAAGCTACGGCCGAACATTCGGTTTCGGTTTCTTTTTCGGCTGTGAAACCAGTTTTGGTCGGACTCTAACAACATTTCATTTGTTAATATTTCACCTGCCTTTTTGTTGAAGGCACGTTATCAGTCGCCGGCTCGCCGCAGCCGTTTAAGCCCGTGTCGGAGGAGCCCAGCATCATCACCCGGATGCCGCACATGATCAACCAGCAATACAGGTAATTTCTACTAAAGTAGTGACCCCGCAGTAAGTGGGCGGGGCGCGAGTAAGGCCAACTGCGCTCTCGAAGACGCACCTGATGATCGTATGTGCATTGAGAGCGTGACGGCAACGTGTAGAGATATTGGCAGTGTGTGATGGCAAACTCAATATTTGGATGCACTGGTTCTTGTTGAAATCAGCAATCATGCTAGGATGTTCCTTTTCCTGTGATTGGTCTGGTACTGGTTGATGTTGAGGAGCAAAAAGCTACTGTCAAGTTACTTTATTTTTTTGCATTAACAAAATTTCTAAACAATGTGAAATTAAGACACACTTAAAGAAAAATGGACTGCTACCGAACCTTTTGCAACTGGTAAAAATGTAGGAAATTATAAAATATGTAACTTTCCTCTTTCTATGAATATAAAATGTATTTATGGAAGCAGTTTTATACAAAACTAATTATTGAAATAATAAAAACTCACCCGAGAATTGAAAAACAACATTTAACGCCATTAATTCGGCTTCGTTATTGAAATAAATCAAATAAATTATTTATTATCTAATCCATAGTACAATAATCCTCTGACATTGACATATTCATAAGACTATGTCAAATTCAAAATCAAAGAAAAATTAAACCACGAAATGATGTTTTCTTTGATGTCCTCACAAAAAAAAACTTTTTTCTCAAATGTTTTCCGACTTAACCTATCTACAAGTATTTCGATTTACATTATCTTAAACCTTTAGGTATTGGAACAATTTTTGTAATATGAAACAAGTTTGATACTAGTTTTTTAGGTATATCCTGTATCAACTAACTTAAAAAGTATGTACTACTAACTCTCCAAATTTCATCGGCCGAAGGCAAATCACGAGTTGTTCCACCGTGACGAGCTTGCGCTTATGACCAGATGCTAGTAAACCATTTCCCGATAGAATATTAAGAGAAACTTAGCTTATCAATCAAACGCTAACATTGTTATCTCTTTTCAGAGGGCACATGCTCTACCCGAACAACTCCCCGTACGGTCCGCGCGGGCCGCAGAACCACCCCATGTACCCGCTGCACCACCCCGGCCTGGCGCACGCCGCGCCGCGCCACCAGTACCCGCAGGTAGCAAGCACAGCTAATAGGCTAGATGACACCACCTAATCTTTGACGTACTTTTTATTATCTGTCAAAACGGTCTGCCTCCATAGATTTTGTATGGGTATACATGATCGTGACGTCACAGTCATGTATCAGTAATCGGAGTCAATTATTGAGTTTTGTGTGTTTAAAAATTGGTTTCTACAGCTTTTTGGAAAATATATTGATTGGTTGTATAAACTTCATAGGGGCTATGTTTTTTAAACGCCATGGTCTTGAAAATATTTAAGATTGGTGTCATCATGCCAATTATCCGCGCAAGTTACGGTCAGTCACGTATTACGTTACGATCTTGCTTTCCATTCCCTGGCAGCGTTCTTGTTTTAAAATTTTTGAATTAAATGATTATTTTTAGCAGCGCTTCTGCAACGAGATCGTAATACGCCCCCAGATACTTAGATGACGTAATTTACGATATGTCGGTAAAATTATCGGCGATTTGCGTAATTCTCAATGCGGATTTGTTTTAAATTCTGAGCGTGTCTTGTTACATAATCATGCGACATCTTGCTACAGATGGAGAGGAAGATTTCCGTTGGAGCAATACCATAGTTGAAAAAAAAAACCTTACACACTCGAATCATTGCTCGTGTAAATTACGACCGGTCTTGGTAATTTTACGTTACTTTGCAACCCTACCCGCAGGGCTACTACCAGCACCTGCGCCCACCCCCACCCGGGTACCGGCCGTCAACTGCCCCGCCGCATCAAATGCATCCCGGTCATCCGGGCATGAGGCCGAGGACGCCGCCGCCGCACCAGATGCACCCCGGCACCCCACCCGCGGGGCCGGGGCCGCACGCCCCGCCACAACACCAGATGCACCCTGGCACGCCACCAGCAGGGCCGGGCTCGCACGCCCAGGGGGCCCAGCCACAGCACCAGATGCACCCCGGCACGCCACCCGCGGGGCCGGGCCTGCACGCCCAGGGAGCCCCGCCACAGCACCAGATGCACCCGGGCGCGCCGCCGAGGACGCCCCCGCACACGCAGGGGGCCCCGCCGCCTGGAGCCCCGCTTGGGTCCCACCCACCGGGGGCCCCGCTCGGTTTACATCCACTTGGCGCCTCACAAGCTCAGGCAGGGGGTGAACCCCCGATTAAAATCAAGGTAAGTTTAAGTCCATAAAAAAGTGTTTTTCATCCCACCATCTCGGAAAGAGTCATTTTGCTCTTCAATATCTGAGTGGAAAAGCCTGTGCATCAGGTTAAAGTAAATTTGAATTTAGAACATCGTGTGCACCAAGTTTGTGAATTAAAAAAATCATTAAACCTATTTATTGCTACCTCTATGGTGCCAAATATATCATACAACATTTTTTTAATTTGTTAAAAACTCAAACTCGGAACCTTCTTGGTGTTCTTTTTTCAATTTGCTTTGTTGGCGGTTCTTTACGCGGCATTTTTTCACGTAATTGTTAAACCTTATATTAAAAACAAGAAACTTGAAAACAAGTGAAAAAACTAAAATGAGTGATTCTAGCGACGAGGAAGTTTGTTTGACGCCAACAGAATTGACTGAAACTGTTAATAATGCGCAAATGATCTTTCTCCCTCAACAATCATTTCCTCGCTGAGGTGGAATGAAAAGTTACGTGTTGCACTCGAGTGCAAAAGATTTTTCACCTCGTGCTCTTTTGATTCCCTCGCTAACGCTCAGGATTCTAATTTTGAATCACTTGCTGCGCTCGTGATTCAATTTTAGAATCCTTCGCTTGCTCGGTCATCAACATTGAACACGCGGTTTATGGAGTGTGGAATGCAATCAAAAACACAACTCACATATAAATTATTTATATTTAAAGTTATTTACACAACAGAGCAAAAGGAAAGCAAGCACTAAGCACAGTATGTGGAAGAGGAAGTATGAAAGAAGATGATAGACAAAGATTGAGAGCGAGAAGTGAATTTGGGGATAGAAAAATAGATCGCGTAAGCAGTTTGTTAGCGAGCTGGCGGAGCGCGGCACAGGTCTGTCGTGGAACGCGTTTTGACGGCCACTGTCGCAGGCGCCGGCCGACTGGGAGCAGGTTCCGGTGACTCGCCCCGCGCCGCAGGCCCCTCAGGTCTGTGGCAGTAGTGATGGGCGCGCGCACTAGTGACGCGCCGCCACAGGTTAAAAGGCAAGCAACAACAAGAGTGCACTCTTGTATAACAAATAACTATTTTCACTCATACCGTAATGGATGGTCCCTATAATCAACGTTGCAAAAACATTAACCCTTTAACTGGTAAGGTCTGATTCATCACACATATATTTTCGTGCTCGATTACGTGGGTCTTCTTTGGCGAGTTCTTAGAATTTAAAACTCGGAAATATGGTGGAATGTGGATTTACTTGGTAATTTACAAAATACACTAAAAATGGTGTGACACACTCCGAGCCTTACAGCGCATGGGTTAGTCGAATAAATCTTGCTATGTCGTTCGGGCGCCTCGCGTACGCCGAGCTACTCAAGATACTGTTAGCTCGTTTTGTTTAGATAGGAACGTAACTTAATATTTTTGAGTGATGGTAGTTCAATTTTTTCCAAAACTATGTAATGCCAACTAGCACCTTAGTCTACCTGTGACCACGGACGCTGTAAAGGGTCCGAAACGTCAGGTTAAAATAAAATGTAAATAAATCGCGGAATAATCCGTAAAAAATCGTATTGTTACAATTTCTACTGTTCGCGTACACCGAAGAAACAAATACTTTTTTTCGAGGTTTTCGAGGCTAAAATATATTTTTTTCGAGGTGCTTGTGGCGCAGTGGTTGCAGCGCTTTGGTAATGATACCAAAAGTTAAGCAACCTACGGCGCGGTCATGTTTGGGATGGGTGACCATTCTGACCATAAAAGTGACGTCTATTTACAAGCATCTCCGTGCTTCGGAAGGCACGTTAAGCTGTTGGTCTGAGGCCTTCGGGCGGCTTAATAACATCTGACGGTAAGGTTGGTCACTTACCTTACACACCCATCAATCCGCACTGAGCCCGCGTGGGAGTATGGCTCGCACGACCTCATAGTTGAGGTGAGACCTGTGCCCAGCAGTGGGACGTATATAGGCTGATGATGAAAATAAATTTTGGCGGTGAATTTAAAAAAAAGATTGTTGCACTTTCATCTCATCTGTTGGATTTAATTTAATATGTATCTTTCGCCTCATTATCCCAGGCGGAAGTGAAAACGGAGCCGGAGTACCGGTCGCCGGCCACGTCGCCGCGCGCGCCCTCGCCCGGCGTGCGCGACGAGCCGCCCCGCCATCCCAAGATAAAACACACGGAAAACAAGGTTAATATTGCTTGGTTATGTGTTGACTGTTATTCATTGTCACTACATAAGCAAATAAGCCGGATGTCACGTTAAATAACAGTTTCCGGTTTAATTAGATGCTCAAGTGGTTTTGAATATAACTTTTTAATATTGCTTGGTTATGTGTTGACTGTTATTCATTGTCACTACATAAGCAAATAAGCCGGATGTCACGTTAAATAACATTTTCCGGTTTAATTAGATGCTCAAGTGGTTTTGAATATAACTTTTTTTAACTTTAACATCACTAGACAATAAATCTGCATGCAATCTTTGGAAGTCTTGAGAGATTAATTTGGTGAAATACTGTTTCATTATTTATTATCTCTCTCGTGAATAACTCTCATATTGTGTGACAACTTCAGAATTTGTATTGTTTAACACTGTTTTCATGTAGAAGAGTTTATGACGCATTCTACTCGTAATCGCGCTTGATCGTATAGTTTCAGGATAAGTAAGTTCCGGCCTCGTATTAATTCCGTGCCATTAAAACGTGCAGAAAAGGTTATATATACAGGTGGGGACCTGTACCAAAAATGCCCAAACTTTACGACACGTATTGCTTATCGTACAAAATAGCGATAATACCGACTTTTCACTGATTTCATAAAACTAAGGCCTGCTTGAAAACGACACAACTCTAAAACATCAAAATTTGAGTATGATTATGGTCATATAAGTTTTTTTTTAAACGCCATATTATCTATCTATTTAGGACCGTCGTCCGCGGTACCCGCTAGGCCCGTACGCGCCGGCGTACGCGGCGTACGGCGGGTACGCGGGCGAGGCGCACCTGCGGCCCTACCTCGACCCGCGCGCGCCCTACCTGCCGCCGCACATGCGCCCGCCGCAGCCGCCTGGTAAGTGCTCGTCTTAGCGCTCGTCCACATAGGACGTGCGTCCGCGGGCGAGGCGCACCTGCGGCCCTACCTCGACCCGCGCGCGCCCTACCTGCCGCCGCACATGCGCCCGCCGCAGCCGCCTGGTAAGTGCTCGTCTTAGCGCTCGTCCACATAGGACGTGCGTCCGCGGGCGAGGCGCACCTGCGGCCCTACCTCGACCCGCGCGCGCCCTACCTGCCGCCGCACATGCGCCCGCCGCAGCCGCCTGGTAAGTGCTCGTCTTAGCGCTCGTCCACATAGGACGTGCGTCCGCGGGCGAGGCGCACCTGCGGCCCTACCTCGACCCGCGCGCGCCCTACCTGCCGCCGCACATGCGCCCGCCGCAGCCGCCTGGTAAGTGCTCGTCTTAGCGCTCGTCCACATAGGACGTGCGTCCGCGGGCGAGGCGCACCTGCGGCCCTACCTCGACCCGCGCGCGCCCTACCTGCCGCCGCACATGCGCCCGCCGCAGCCGCCTGGTAAGTGCTCGTCTTAGCGCTCGTCCACATAGGACGTGCGTCCGCGGGCGAGGCGCACCTGCGGCCCTACCTCGACCCGCGCGCGCCCTACCTGCCGCCGCACATGCGCCCGCCGCAGCCGCCTGGTAAGTGCTCGTCTTAGCGCTCGTCCACATAGGACGTGCGTCCGCGGGCGAGGCGCACCTGCGGCCCTACCTCGACCCGCGCGCGCCCTACCTGCCGCCGCACATGCGCCCGCCGCAGCCGCCTGGTAAGTGCTCGTCTTAGCGCTCGTCCACATAGGACGTGCGTCCGCGGGCGAGGCGCACCTGCGGCCCTACCTCGACCCGCGCGCGCCCTACCTGCCGCCGCACATGCGCCCGCCGCAGCCGCCTGGTAAGTGCTCGTCTTAGCGCTCGTCCACATAGGACGTGCGTCCGCGGGCGAGGCGCACCTGCGGCCCTACCTCGACCCGCGCGCGCCCTACCTGCCGCCGCACATGCGCCCGCCGCAGCCGCCTGGTAAGTGCTCGTCTTAGCGCTCGTCCACATAGGACGTGCGTCCGCGGGCGAGGCGCACCTGCGGCCCTACCTCGACCCGCGCGCGCCCTACCTGCCGCCGCACATGCGCCCGCCGCAGCCGCCTGGTAAGTGCTCGTCTTAGCGCTCGTCCACATAGGACGTGCGTCCGCGGGCGAGGCGCACCTGCGGCCCTACCTCGACCCGCGCGCGCCCTACCTGCCGCCGCACATGCGCCCGCCGCAGCCGCCTGGTAAGTGCTCGTCTTAGCGCTCGTCCACATAGGACGTGCGTCCGCGGGCGAGGCGCACCTGCGGCCCTACCTCGACCCGCGCGCGCCCTACCTGCCGCCGCACATGCGCCCGCCGCAGCCGCCTGGTAAGTGCTCGTCTTAGCGCTCGTCCACATAGGACGTGCGTCCGCGGGCGAGGCGCACCTGCGGCCCTACCTCGACCCGCGCGCGCCCTACCTGCCGCCGCACATGCGCCCGCCGCAGCCGCCTGGTAAGTGCTCGTCTTAGCGCTCGTCCACATAGGACGTGCGTCCGCGGGCGAGGCGCACCTGCGGCCCTACCTCGACCCGCGCGCGCCCTACCTGCCGCCGCACATGCGCCCGCCGCAGCCGCCTGGTAAGTGCTCGTCTTAGCGCTCGTCCACATAGGACGTGCGTCCGCGGGCGAGGCGCACCTGCGGCCCTACCTCGACCCGCGCGCGCCCTACCTGCCGCCGCACATGCGCCCGCCGCAGCCGCCTGGTAAGTGCTCGTCTTAGCGCTCGTTCACATTGAATGAGAGGGAAGAGAATTACAAACATATGAAGTAACATACAAGTGTTTACGCACGAAACGTGCGTGTGGTCATAGTGGTGAGCTCGTGCCCGCGCCCGCGCGTTTCTGTATGAACTATTATAGCACTTTGGTGAGCGACACAACGTGAAAAGTTGCAACGCGACGTAATGCGACAATAATCCTTACGTCTCATGTCATGTATCGGTCGTCTTTCGTTGCAGACTGACAAACTCAACAACGAAGGACACTATCTTAAACTACGGCAGTTTAATATGTTAGCGTCGCGCCGCATTTACCTAGGACAGTAAGTCCAGTGTGTGCTCGCCTCATCCCTCCTAGATTCTATTGCGATAATGCTTTACAGTAAAGTTGCTTGGGTTACCAATAATACTTTTGAGAGGCAAACGACCCCTGTTATCATCAATATTCGTTATAACAAGGAAGTAATCAAAACTACAGCATAATAATTTAAAACAGGTATTCAAGTTCTTTTTTTTCCGCAGGTCACGGCCAACCTCAATCGATGCCACGTCCGGGCCCGGCCCGCGCCAGCCCGCCTTTCCCGTACGGCGACCCACGCGGCCTCCCCGCTTCTGGTTTACCCCCCGGCCACCCCGGACACCAGCCGCACCCCTCCCACTCCCCTGGCCCCCCCGGACACCCCATGTCACACCCCAGCCACTCGCCGATGGCGCATTTAGCCGCGATGACTCACCCTCGACAGTCCCCTGGACCTCACCCACAGGGAATGGGACACCATCCCGGTCCGGGACAGTCGCCTTCGCCTGGGAACGGCCACCCGCCCGGAATGAACCACCCGCCCGGACATCCGCTCGGCGCGAGTCACCCGCCGGGCTCGGGTCATCCCGGACACCACCCGGGACCTGGTCATCCACCCGGTATGGGACACCAGCAGAGACCGGGACATCCTCCAGGATCAGGACACCCGGGTTTGACCCACCCGCAGGGCCCGGGACACCCGGCGGGACTGGGACATCCCCCGGGCCCCGGCCATCCCGGCCAGGGACATCCCCTAGGTCCGGGACACCCGCAGGGGCCGGGTCATCCGATGGGACCGGGGCCCAATCATCATTTACTCGGTCTGAGTCGACCTCCCGGCCCCGCCCACCATCCCCCGGGCTCGGGGCACCCGCTATCGATGGGCCACCCGTCGGGGCCGGGTCACCACCCGGGCCTCGGACCCAGACAATCCCCTGGACCGAGTCACCTACGACCGAGTCCGAGTCGGTCCCCGGCCCCGACCCATCCGTCCGGACCGAGTCATTTACTCGGTTCCGGACATCCGGCCGGACCGGGCCACCCGCCCGGTCCGGGGCAGTCGTCCGGGCCGGCACATCCGTCTGGCGAAAGAGAGCCACCCGGAGCCGGTATACGCCCGCCTGGTCTAGGCCTTCCACCCGGGTTAAGCCATCCTTCTGTTGGAGGCGAGTCATCCGGACCTATCCATCGACCGCCGGGTCTTGGAAATCCGCCTGGTGCGAATCACCCTCCTCCCGGAGAGCCCTCTGGACCCATACATCGACCGCCAGGAATAGGACACGCACCCGGCTTGGGTCATCCTCTTTCCGAGGGAGAGCCAGCCGGCCCCATACATCGACCGCCTGGTCTAGAACTTCCATCTGCTTTGAGACATCCTGTCGAAGGAGAGCCATCGGCACCTTTACATCGACCGCCAGGCATGAGACTCGTACCTGGTGTAAGTCATCCTCCCGCTGGACGAGAGCCAGCTGAGCCCGTTCACCGGCCGCCTGGTCTTGCGATCCCACCCGGTCCGGGACATCCACAAGGGCCTGGGATCCCTCACCCGGCCGGCCCGGAACATCCTCCAGGGCCACTACCATCTCACCCGCCTGGGGCTCCCGGGCCCCTGTCTCTGCCCGCACGAGCGGGGCAACTCGTACCCACAACTGAAGAAGAAAGCCCGCGTAATAGTAGGGAGCGATCCGCCAGCCGGGAGTCTGAGGGTAGCGCGCCCTCGGGAGACGAACGCGAACCGCAGCCCCCGACGCGGCCGCAACCGCAACCGATTCCGTTGGAGGTTCAGGTAAATAAATCAAGGACTTAATCTTTTTGTCTTCACAGCAACTTTAGTAGATAGATAGCTTTAGTAGGAAAAAAGACTTGGAAACATGAGATTCGTGCCTAATGTGTCATTATCATTATTGAATACTCAAGAAAATTCAGTTATAAAAGCCGCGTGCGTTGTCAATATGCTGAAAAAAAATCATTGTGAATGCCGATTTGTTCCGGCGCACAACGCCTTCACAGTAATTTATAGCAAGTCTACACTCTCTCTCAGGATTGCGGCTTTGTTGCCTTAAAGAACTATAGAATGCTTGCATTGTCTCGTTCATTATTCATTCCGATTCGTACTTTCGCCATGTAAAGATCATTTTTTCTATTACATATACCAATTCAAATTTGGGCGTTTTTATTCAATGGCTCTAAGCTGTATACCTAGATATACACGACTGTTTTTTTCTTTCAATTTTTGAGACCTTTTGTGTCCGTTATCGTGGCGTAAGATATAAAATAATGTGAGCGTTTTCGTCAAAACTACTTCGCTACATATTTCATCCATTTTATTTCCAGCCACCGCCACCCTCGCAGGCGGCGATGTTCGACCGCCCCCCGCGCGTCAAGTGCGAGCCGGGGGAGGGGGAGGGGGAGGGCGGCAGCGTGTTCGGCGGACTCGTCAGCTACTTCTCCAGCCAGCAGGACGACGACCTCGACGCGTAATGTCACACGAACCTCATATAACTCGGTATCCACTGCGCTGAAGGTGACGCGAATTGGATGTGGTCTCTGATATGACGTCACGATATCCTGCGTGCTGAATCCAATGGCGACGGCCGTTCGAAGTTCTTATTGTGAATGTATGCTGTTCGAATGTGATGCGTAGTTCTTTTGAAAGAAGAAATCTTCGACAGTTTAGTTTTTGTAGAAGAACTTCAGGAAAATTAGCGCATCGCAACTAACTCTAACGATATAAGCCTGAATGATGATTAATTACCAGGATCAAGGTGTAACGACTTGTATATGGAACTAGAGATTGCAATCCGGATAATTCGAAATCCGAAAACGACTGAAAAATCCGGATTTTCAGTCAATTTTTAAATCCGGATTTCCAAGACTCAAAACCGGTTTATTCGAATATAATTTCATATTCAATCTTGTATTATCATAAATGTAAATAGAACGATGCAAATGTAGGCTCGTATTTGTGTAATGCAAAAATACTATGATATTTTATATTAAAGAAAACCACAACCACTACCAGCAAATCAAGATGTAGAAAGCTGCTACGGCACTGACACTGACACTAACGAAGAATTTGAAGACAAAGACAGCTTTAATGATCAGCATGCAAGAGAACACGGTCTGCTGAATGATGAGTTTATAAAAGTTATAAAAAAGTATGGACAGTAGGGAAAATCTTTTAACGTTCACTGACAAAAAACGAAATGACGCTGCAAAAACACGTTAACAGTGAATTTGGAAAAGAGTTGGAGCTGCTGCTGGACTGCAAAACTCGTTAGAGTAGTCTATACACAATGTTGGAATATTTTACAAAAATAAAGACTTGCATACAAAAGGCCTTGATTGACATCAAGTCGGGTCAATTTACACACATGCTTAGACATGGTCAGAACAACAGTAGACGTACTCTGTCGTAGAGATGCTACACTTCTAATGGCTGATACAGCATTAATTTTTTTTTTTGCAAAATCATTAGAAAGCCAAGACACATTAACTGCCATGAATTTGACTAATTCTTTGAAAACAAGGATCAAAGAGAGACGACTCCGTGCAGTTGTCGGAGCTTTGGAATACTAACGCAATCCTAACCATATTTTTAATGAAAATGAGACTGATGAAGATACGTTTATAAAGTCTAGTTATCAAGATATTATTAATTTAATCTATTGAACTGCTGATTTAACATCTCTCAGTAAAGATTGCCCTACAACATCAATGGATTTGGACTCCTCTACATCAGCAACATTTTGTGAACCTTATTCAGAATCGTCGCCACTTAGTTTTAAAGAACAACTCAATCGCCAACTTTCTGTAGCAAGTGTTGCCAGAAAGCGCTGTGATCATCATAATCAATCTTTGGGTTCAAAAAGACTGGATTTGCCTTTGCTAATTCACGTCGAAATGGCGTTATTCGAGAATGGTGGAAGTCGCGGTGAACTTCTTAAGCGGGTTTGCTATTAATAAACTAAAATAAACTGTGTTTTATGACACTTTTTAAAGAAAGATTGGTTTGTTGCGAAAAATCCGGATAATTCGAATTATTCGGATTTAACTCTAATGCTGAAACTAAAATCCGGATTTTCAGAAAATCCGGATTTTGCAATCTCTATATGGAACGTATAATATTTGCAGCGAGCATACATCTAACGTAAACTATTGGGTGATCCGATCTGTACACAAAAAGGTAAAAAACAATGTTATTTTTATAGAAATTGAAATCTGTATATTGTAAAATGATATAATAATGAGTGCACATAAATAATTATCATTGTATTTTATGAAATTGCATAATCACACTTAGAAAAATATTTTTTTGTTCGATTCAAAGCTGTTTACCTACTTCTTCGTGAAAAGAAATCGGAATGTATTGTAAGATTTTAGTTGTGGGAATCGCGGTATGGTGTAATCATGTATTGCGATGAGTGTTTCCTGCGACTCGTAAACTATCGTAAGGATAGACCGCTTATAATATTGTGCTCTCTATGGCACTCGTACGACTTGTAAATAACTCGCGATAGATGAATTTTATTTATACGACGTGTCGGTGGCGTCTGCCGCCGCTTAGAGTAATATACGCTATGTATTATAGTTGTGTAAAAGTTAAGAATAATATTTAGAGTCTTTTTGGTCTCGAATAAACGATGTATTATTATTTTGGTTCTGTTAAGTGAGATTTATTTATATACAGATGATAAGTACTTACTGTATACTCTAGATATGAATTTGTTTAAAATTCGATAATATGATTTCTTTTTGCAGAATAAATGTTTTCTTCTACATATTTTTGTATCATTTGATATTCCTTGTCTCTTGCCGAATTAATGAAAAAAATAGGGTAGAGTTATAAAGATCTTTATTATTTCCGCGGTCGCCCGGCGACTTTTTTGCTGCCCGCCGCCTGTTTGTTCTTGCCGCCGAAAGACAGGGGTTGTTCTGGAAGTAAATAAATTGTTTTAATTTTGTTAAATAATGACAGAATAAAATTAACTTAACAGGTGACTGAATTTATTAGAAGGCAAAAAGATAATATCTCTGCATTTAGTCAGGTTTATTATGTCAAGAAGACTTATTGACATCATAAAAAGGTATGTCGGTTTAAAGAATCTTTATTTCCATTTGACAATTCATGTCACTTACATGGCAACTTAAAACTAAGTAAATTAGGTAGGTAACATTATTACAATTAGCAGGATCGTCGCCGCGTCACTGCTGAAGATAAAGTTATTTAGCCGTTTAGATGGTTAAAGGCTAATATATGTCGGTTGTGCTTTTGTTGAGTATCTCTCTATTATGTATAATTATAAGAACCAATTATCTTTAACATATCGTGCCAATTTATTTTTAAATGTTACAAGAGAATCAAAATTTTTAATGTAAGTGGGTAAGTTGTTGTATAACTGCACTCCTCCGTAGGTAATCATATTTTTGCCGTATGTGAGTGTGCGAATCTTCGGTATCACTATGAAACTGGCTCGACGAGATGACCGTGCAGTGGTATGTATGTGTGTAATGTCTAGAACCGGTAAAGTTTGAAAATAACCTGGGGCGAGTTTGAGCGAGATGTCGTACGTCTTGCACTTGCGCTTGGCGGCCGGTTCTAGCTTCTCTGGCGTCTCCGTCGGCGTCGCCGGTTCCTGCGTCGCCGCCCACCCGTCCTGGACCAAAAGGGAATAGTACCAAAGGGTCAGATCATGCTACTAGCACACTCAGTTAACATCTGTTGACTGTATAAGTCAACGTCCGTCAACAGAAACTCCTGAAGTTGGAATTATATTAATAGTGTTATAAAAATAGGGGATAAGACCACCTTTGTCAATTAACGAATAATCTTTTTGTTAGCTATTTGGAAAAAGGTTAGCAAACAAATTCGAGAATTAAAAAGTATGAGAATAGGCTAGATGACACCACCAATCGTTGACATACTTTTTATTATCGGTCAAAACGGTCTGACTCCATAGATTTTGTATGGGAATACATGAACGTGACGTCACGGTCATGTATCAGAAATCGGAGTCAATTGACCGAATATTTATTGAGTTTTGTGTATTAAAAATTGGATTCTACAGATTTTTGGAAATAAACTGGTTGTATTAACTTGATAGGGGCTATGTTTTTCAAACATCATGGTCTTGAAAATATTTAAGATAGGTGTCATCATGCCAATTCCAGCCCCAGTAGTGCATGAAGTTTGGTCCATATTCCTAAGCAGCTTGATAGCCATGTTACTAAATTTAAAACTGGTTAAATTTTGCGTCTTATTTATGTACGGAAATGTTAGGACTATCATCTAATGCGTTAAAATAATTGACACATCCCCTGCGGCTAGTTTCAAGTATGAACAGATCATGTACCTCCGGGTCCTCGATCTCGGGCGCGATGGGCAGGAACGAGAGCACGTTCTCGTCCTCGCCCTCCTCGTCCGAGCTGCAGAACGCCGCGACGGGCTCGCACGTTGTCACATCCACCTAAACACGATAAACAACTTTATTTACCTAACGGAATACCGTAAATTACGGTAGGATGGTCATAATTATACAAACTTGTCGGATTACGACCGGACAACATATAATGGCTGGAAAAATGTTTGTTTGAATCGAATCCTAGGGAGACCACAAATAACCAAGAATCCAAGGACAATGACAGCTAGGATGACAAAATATGTAAATGTCCTCGACGTCGAACTACTTACGTCGACTTCCTCGTCGTCGTGCGTCTCGCCGGCCTGGTCGACGGAGCGGGCCTCGTCGTCGACGTCGAACTACTTACGTCGACTTCCTCGTCGTCGTGCGTCTCGCCGGCCTGGTCGACGGAGCGGTCCTCGTCGTCGACGTCGAACTACTTACGTCGACTTCCTCGTCGTCGTGCGTCTCGCCGGCCTGGTCGACGGAGCGGTCCTCGTCGTCGACGTCGAACTACTTACGTCGACTTCCTCGTCGTCGTGCGTCTCGCCGGCCTGGTCGACGGAGCGGTCCTCGTCGTCGACGTCGAACTACTTACGTCGACTTCCTCGTCGTCGTGCGTCTCGCCGGCCTGGTCGACGGAGCGGTCCTCGTCGTCGACGTCGAACTACTTACGTCGACTTCCTCGTCGTCGTGCGTCTCGCCGGCCTGGTCGACGGAGCGGTCCTCGTCGTCGACGTCGAACTACTTACGTCGACTTCCTCGTCGTCGTGCGTCTCGCCGGCCTGGTCGACGGAGCGGTCCTCGTCGTCGACGTCGAACTACTTACGTCGAACTACTTACGTCGACTTTCTCGTCGTCGTGCGTCTCGCCGGCCTGGTCGATGGAGCGGTCCTCGTCGTCGACGTCGAACTACTTACGTCGACTTCCTCGTCGTCGTGCGTCTCGCCGGCCTGGTCGACGGAGCGGTCCTCGTCGTCGACGTCGAACTACTTACGTCGACTTCCTCGTCGTCGTGCGTCTCGCCGGCCTGGTCGACGGAGCGGTCCTCGTCGTCGACGTCGAACTACTTACGTCGACTTCCTCGTCGTCGTGCGTCTCGCCGGCCTGGTCGACGGAGCGGTCCTCGTCGTCGACGTCGAACTACTTACGTCGACTTCCTCGTCGTCGTGCGTCTCGCCGGCCTGGTCGACGGAGCGGTCCTCGTCGTCGACGTCGAACTACTTACGTCGACTTCCTCGTCGTCGTGCGTCTCGCCGGCCTGGTCGACGGAGCGGTCCTCGTCGTCGACGTCGAACTACTTACGTCGAACTACTTACGTCGACTTTCTCGTCGTCGTGCGTCTCGCCGGCCTGGTCGATGGAGCGGTCCTCGTCGTCGACGTCGAACTACTTACGTCGACTTCCTCGTCGTCGTGCGTCTCGCCGGCCTGGTCGACGGAGCGGTCCTCGTCGTCGACGTCGAACTACTTACGTCGACTTCCTCGTCGTCGTGCGTCTCGCCGGCCTGGTCGACGGAGCGGTCCTCGTCGTCGACGTCGAACTACTTACGTCGACTTCCTCGTCGTCGTGCGTCTCGCCGGCCTGGTCGACGGAGCGGTCCTCGTCGTCGACGTCGAACTACTTACGTCGACTTCCTCGTCGTCGTGCGTCTCGCCGGCCTGGTCGACGGAGCGGTCCTCGTCGTCGACGTCGAACTACTTACGTCGACTTCCTCGTCGTCGTGCGTCTCGCCGGCCTGGTCGACGGAGCGGTCCTCGTCGTCGACGTCGAACTACTTACGTCGACTTCCTCGTCGTCGTGCGTCTCGCCGGCCTGGTCGACGGAGCGGTCCTCGTCGTCGACGTCGAACTACTTACGTCGACTTCCTCGTCGTCGTGCGTCTCGCCGGCCTGGTCGACGGAGCGGTCCTCGTCGTCGACGTCGAACTACTTACGTCGACTTCTTCGTCGTCGTGCGTCTCGCCGGCCTGGTCGACGGAGCGGTCCTCGTCGTCGACGTCGACCTACTTACGTCGACTTCCTCGTCGTCGTGCGTCTCGCCGGCCTGGTCGACGGAGCGGTCCTCGTCGTCGACGTCGAACTACTTACGTCGACTTCCTCGTCGTCGTGCGTCTCGCCGGCCTGGTCGACGGAGCGGTCCTCGTCGTCGACGTCGAACTACTTACGTCGACTTCCTCGTCGTCGTGCGTCTCGCCGGCCTGGTCGACGGAGCGGTCCTCGTCGTCGACGTCGAACTACTTACGTCGACTTCCTCGTCGTCGTGCGTCTCGCCGGCCTGGTCGACGGAGCGGTCCTCGTCGTCGACGTCGAACTACTTACGTCGACTTCCTCGTCGTCGTGCGTCTCGCCGGCCTGGTCGACGGAGCGGTCCTCGTCGTCGACGTCGAACTACTTACGTCGACTTCCTCGTCGTCGTGCGTCTCGCCGGCCTGGTCGACGGAGCGGTCCTCGTCGTCGACGTCGAACTACTTACGTCGACTTCCTCGTCGTCGTGCGTCTCGCCGGCCTGGTCGACGGAGCGGTCCTCGTCGTCGACGTCGAACTACTTACGTCGACTTCCTCGTCGTCGTGCGTCTCGCCGGCCTGGTCGACGGAGCGGTCCTCGTCGTCGACGTCGAACTACTTACGTCGACTTCCTCGTCGTCGTGCGTCTCGCCGGCCTGGTCGACGGAGCGGTCCTCGTCGTCGACGTCGAACTCGCTCTCGCGCTCCTCGTACTCGACGTTCTCGTCGAGCTCCTTGAAGTCGGGCGCGAACGCGGACCAGTTCTCCACTTGGTTCTGCGCCCAGATCGACACCACGCCTGTGGGTGGGAGGAATTGTATTAATTGATAAAATCAGTGCAGTCTCCTTTCCTGCGTGAATACTAGCGATTACCAGCCTAATCTAGCGATGATCGGTCTAATAGGATACCACACGACGTCCAATAGCAGGTCTCCTTTCGTCCCGTGCATCATAACGATAATCTCTATTTTATTCTCCCTAATAGTTAAAGAGCAGTATAAACAAAGAGCGGCTAATCCATCACTCTAACGAACTTGCTCGCCAACTCACCATGGATCACTATGTGAGACGACTAAAACGTCACCGTATCCTAGAGCTAGAAGACCATCAGTAGCTCAGGGCAGCAGATAAGTTGATGCATCTAATGGGAAGCAGCTTAGCAAGCCACCACCCATCACAGAACAGATTCGCTCATCGTCTAAAGACTGAATGCAAATAAACACAAAAAAACTACCAAATGACGAGAGTATGCTTATACCACTGTAACTTATTATTTGTCTCCTCACCTGCACTTATACTGGCGATGATCGGCCTGATGGGATGCCACACGACGTCCAAAAGCAGTTCCCCTTTCGTCCCGTGGAGGATTTTCACAATGTTCCCTATGGATTTCTCCCAAATGTACAGCGCGTGCTGTCGCGCCGAGCCCGCGCAGATGTACTCGCCGTCGCCGGAAAAGCAGCACTTCTTCCATGTTGTTCTGGAATGGGATGGAATATTAGTAATAGTAGTTATGAATCTCGTGGTGTTTGCACCATTGTGCCTCGGTGCGCATGTTGATCCGTTGGTCCAGCGCCTGATCTCTCTCCTGTCATGTCGGATTACCGTCTCACTGAACATTGATATTAAAGGAACAGAGAGTGCACACTTGTGCAAGTGCTGTCTCCCGCGAGGTGGGCTAATCTCTGTTGAGATTGGCAGCCGTGGTCGAAATCGGCTAGGTGGATCTTTAGTTACGAAAATTAGTATGGTTCACTAGGACCACCACTATAGGTTATTTTAATTTTGACTTATGGTAAATCATGGCAAGTCTGGCAATAGCAGCGAATTCATTCTATGATGGACAGTACATGACGAACAGCAATCAATATGACTGACTGTCTTTTTATAGGTGCTAAGAACTCAGGAGCTTCAGAGGAAAATTCAATAAAAAATAATGATTATAGATACTGAGTGAGTAGGTGTGCTCTATGAACGTCAAAATGGTTGATTACTTTTCTATATGATAATTATAACGACGGATTCATCAAATTCACCAAGTTCTCATTGCATAAGAAAGTCCAATCCAAAGTTTTGCAGCATAACAGCAGCGATGGTTCAGCATGAAAGCTTTAGCCCATAAAAGTATGGTAGATTTCACTTACTTATTGACAAGATCCTGAAGTTTTTGAATAGGCTCAGGTTCCCCATTCATTCCACATTTCAGCACTGTTTTTGTGTCATACACTCTAATGACTCTGTCAGATGTGTTCACCAAGAAACAACTGCAAATAAATAGTAAAATTGATGTATAAAGTATTAAAATAGTAGAGAAGTTTGCGAGAGATGCAGGTTCGAGTCCTCCCTGTGGCAGTCTATTTTCCTTTAAGTGTGTTTTAATTTCACGTTGTAAATCGGAATATTTCATGTTGTAATTTACAGTCAATGCAGACGGACTTGATTGCGACGCATAGCATTAAAACAGTCGCGATATAGCATGGATGAAGACGCAACAATGTCGCTTTGCAGGATCGAAACCGTATCGCTTTAGCATTGCCACTGTATTGATGCTAAAAGTAGTGAGTGTTAGTTTGTACAGGTGGACCATTTGCAACTGTCACAGTGTGTAAAGGGTTTAAGTTGGGGAATGATGTATTTATTAAATAAATACATCATTCATACCACTTTGGTGTAATTGTCAAGAAGTTGACTATTAACCAAGAGGTTGCGGGTTCGATCCCTGCACTGTACAAACATTTATGTGCATGACCATGTCTGTTTGTACTGGCCTGAGTGTTATATGTATTAATTTAAGTTTATTTGTAATACCACTGTTGATTCTGATATCTGTAACACAAGTGCTTAAGCTGCTTACCAAGGAGTCGGATCAATGTATGTGATGTTGTTGTATTTTATGTATTTAAAAAAAAATATGAATATGATAGGCAATACTTACTCTCCTCTTCTAGCAAACTCTATACTCTTTATACTGGTGGTGCTAGAAGTGCCCACTGTTATTTTGAAACTGGCCTTAACAGCTAAAGTTTGTGTGTCTAATATTAGAATCTTTCCTTTTGCATTGCCTGTGTAAACATGGTCTCCTCTCCGGTCAAAGGATGCTATTACATTTATATCACCCTGGAACAACAATTTAATTTATACACTGTTTATAAATATTCATTCCATAAAAGTTGCTTGTGGTGCAGTGGTGGCAGCGCTTTGGTAGTGATACCAAAAGTTAAGCAACCTAAGGAGCGGTCATGTTATGCATGGGTGACTATTCTGGTGGCTAGACCATACATGGTGTCTTTAAATAAGCAAGTAAAACTTGATAACAATATTGGATTCAAAAACAACCAATACTACCACTATTCATATGGACATGGCAGTCCCTGGAAGAGTTTATTTTTAATATACCAACTTAAATGGCTTATTATTATTATGTCCATTAAAAAAAGGACTTACATCTTCATCAATGGGCAGAATTTTGTGTTCTCCTTCAGTGTCCACCAGCAAAGCAGCGTGCCTCATGGGACACACCAGAAACCGTTTATCATTCCTCGGGTCAAACTGTACCCTAAGGATGGCCGTAGGAAATCTGTACCTCTGTTCACACTCCCCTGACAGGATGTCCCAAATACACACATTGTGATCTGTGGATGCTGACAGAAGCTAAAACAAAATGGAATATGAAAAGAAACCTTTTTGAAATTTTTTTATTTTTTTTATATGTTGCACTTAAGGTAAACCAAAACACATGAAGGCAAGCAATTATTTGCAGAATTAAAGTAATAAGTGCGAACCTTTTTGCAGTTTCGCGACCAACTGAGGCTACAGACAGGGTACACATGAGCCGAAATGGACTTGGCTATGCCCCTGGTGAGGAAGTCCCAGATGAATATCCTGCCGTCATTGCAGCCCACGGCCAGCAGCGTGCCGCGCCGGTTGAACGCGCACGTCGCGGCCAATGATATGGAGTCCAAAGAACCATCGAACTCCTGAAATTATGTTTCGTTTTGATAATACTCATACAGATCGGAAGTTTTCGTATAAGGCGATGATGTAGTCGATTGCCGTCCAATTTAACTAGACAAAGGTTCACTACTATTCAATTCGAACTCACCTCGGGGTAGTTTTGACCAAAAGACTCTGAAAACACACAAAATAACAAAAAGTAAATAAACAAACTACAGCATCCAAGTCGGTTTCATTGGAAAACAAACATTTCTAAAATTACTTACCAAGTAATTCTATATTCATGTTTAAATACTAAATTACTCCTTAAACTAAATATTTTCCTACGACGAATGCTAACTATTCATTAAAATTGCATGTAGAACAGGGAACTCAAGAGAAATAAAACGCGCTGCAATTTTTTATCCCTGTAAAATGACGGTAAGTGAGAGAGACAGAGAGAGAGAGAGAAATGAACTGAAGTTAAATGTCAATTGTCAACGTCAAACGATTTATTTTTAAATAAAAGCTTAACGGCCTTGGACATTGGTTTTACTACGGATACATTCGTAATCATGCTTCATCTGAATCATCTTGGGCCTACAGACCTATCAGACGACGTTTATTTATTCACTAGCTGTGCCCGCGACTTCGTCTGCGTGGAATATTTATTTTGGGCATCATTTTATTTTTGCAAATTTATTTTTAAGGTTCCGTACCTCAAAAGAAAAAAACGGAACCCTTATAAGATCACTTTGTTGTCCGTCCGTCCGTCCGTCAATACCGTTTTTCTCAGGAACGCATGGAGGTATCAAACTGAAATTTCTAGATGATACTTAGGTCTACTGTCCCTGGAAGCTGTAGAAAAATCAACCTTCTAAGCCAACGCAATCAAAAGATACAGCCATTTAGGCCGCAAATTTCCGCAAATTTTCGAAACTCGCACGGGAATCAAAACCGACAGGGTACTTCCCGTAAACTTAGAACCTTGAAATTTAGTACGAAGTCACGTCTTATAGTACAGATGTAGGAAAAATTACGAAAACCGTAAATTTTCAGTTTCATCATTTAAAAAAAATATTTTTGACAATTTTGAAAATTTCAAAGTTACTACTCCTTATCTCACGAACGCATTGAGATATTAAATTAAAATTTATATTAAATACTTAAGTCTATAATACCCGTGATGGGTGAACTTTTACACTTACATAACTACAGGTTTGTACAGAACCCTCGGTGCGCGAGTTCAACTCGCACTTGACCGGTTTTTTTGTTATTATTTTAGACAATTTATTTTTTAAGTTTTTAAAAGAACATAATTAGCTTAAAGTACTTCTGCGTTAATTATTTTTCTAGTTTTATTTTCTTCAGTCAGTTCAGTCAGAAGAACATATTAGTTTTGTCCGCAACGCGTTTGTAGGTCTGATTTTGACAACGCGACATATTACATAATATGTGTGAAAAGCAGTCTTGACGTTAATTAATTCCTATGTGTTTAAATGTTTGCCCCTGTGATTTATTACTTGTAACGGTGAAAGATAGCTTAACAGGAAATTGAATACTTTTAAAATTAAAAGGTAAACAATTTGAAATCATTGAGGGGCGAGGTATAAGCACTGTTTGACCAACTGCTAAACCAGCCTAAACTATTGCAACCATCACGTTACATATTGCGAAGAAATAATAAAAAATAGATTTGAAGTCGGGTCCCGGTGGTTTGAGATTTCTAAAATAAATAAAATTATAATTTTACTTAGAAATCTTAAACCACCGGTGCCCCAATAATTATTGGGGCACCTATTTTGAACTTGAGGGAATATGGGGGAAGGCCACTTGTGTTCAAATAATTATTTTATTAATTTCGTCTACGCTACAGTTTCTCACTTTGACACATCCATTGATGATCTTTTTTTTATATTTCGCTTCGCGTTCAGGGTGAACTTTTGATATAAAGTCCTCAATGTTACTCACTCTTAATCCTTAATCTCGTTCAATTGCAATTTTATTTTCAAAGTGAGGTACTTTCCCGTCTCCTATTAAAAGTAATTTTGAAGGAAAAGTTATACTACCTCCCTACCACTGCCTCGTTGGTGTAGTGGCAAAGTTTCTGCCTAACATCCCTGAGGTCCTGGGTTCGAATCCCAGGTCGAGCCAAAATTGTTTCTGAAATTTTCTGTCATGAATCTCTCAAAAACAGCTCGGAGTCGAGAAGTTGGCGGTGTTACACCCCCGTGCCTCGGAGAGCACGTTAAGCCGTTGGTCATGCGCCTGATCTTTCCCCGGTCATGTCCGATTGCCGTCTCACCGAACTTTGAGAGTGATGGAACAGTGCAGTTTGAGAGTGCACTTGTTTATTGTGCTCACACTTGTGCACTATAATATCTCCTGCGTAGTTGGCTGATCTCTGTTGAGAGTGGCCGCCGTGGTCGATACCGGCCTGGAGGACTATTTCAACCTCCCCCCAAATGTGCTCTCATATTTGTAGTTAATTTTAAGATGTTCACAAACTTCCATATTGGGGTATTTTTAAGGCAAGACTTTACAATGTCTGCCCTTGTTCCGCTTACTATTGCTGGTATAGTTTGTCAAAAGTCCCCGCAAACATAACAGTCATTTTATGATGATGATTTTATCACAGCGTCTTATATCTCTAAGAGTCCTATCTAGACCCTCTACATGAGCTCTATGGATCATGGAACATTCGTCCCAGATTATTATACGCGGTTACCTGGTCATTCATCGTATCAGCCTGTTACAGTCCACTGCTGGACAAAGGCCTTCCCCAAGGACCGCCACAGCGCACGATCTCCCGCTCTTTGCATCCAGTCACTACCAGCTGCCTTCTTCAAGTCGTCTGTCCATCTAGCCGGGGGGCGTCCCACACTACGTTTACCTAAGAGTGGTCTCCATTCAAGAACCTTCCTGCTCCACCTCTCGTCGGTTCTGCGACAGACATGGCCAGCCCACTGCCACTTTAGCTTGCTACATTTTTTTGACAACATCAGTTACCTTAGTCTTATGTCGTATGACCTCGTTCCAGATCTTATCCCTTAATGAGATCCCCAACATTGACATTTCCATAGCACGCTGGGTGACGTGTAGTCGGTGAGCCAGCTTGACTGTCATGTTCCACGTTTCGGCTCCGTAGGTTAATAAGACTGGTAAGACGCATTGGTTAAACAACCGGCTTTTTAGGCACTGCGGTAGGGTCGACGTGAGGGTATGCCGCAACTGGTCATTAATTAAATCTAATTTTGGTTCTTCATGGTAACTCGTAGAGCTACACCCTCCTCTCCGCGTCGCTCGCAAGTAACGCCTCTCTTCCTTGCAGCGTCATGTTTTGCACATCTGCGGCGCGGGTGAATTTAATATTGGTGTTATTTTAAAATTGTCATATCTTCTAAGATATTCATTGAAATTAAGTGATGTCAAAGACAATTTTGTTCACAATTAAATACTCTTAATCAACAACACATTTATTTGGATAAAGATTAATATTATTACGTTGATACAACTCTTAACAAATAATGCATTAATTTCGGCCAAATTTGATTACTTACCACAAAAACGGTTCTAGTGACTTGATCTTAAAAGATAGACATATACTGTCGCAGACATTTTTTTAGATCATTTTAAGAGGAATAATTCGTTCATACAAATATTTTTGGTATCTTGAACCGTTTTTGCAGCGTACGCAACGGAAGCCCTCAAGGATGAATAATTTTCCCCGTTTTTTTCACATTTTCCATGATTTCTTCGCTCCTAATAGTTGCAGCGTGATGTTTTATAGCCTATAGCCTTCCTCAATAAATGGTCTATTCAACACAAAAATAATTTTTCAATTCGAACCAGTAGTTCCTGAGATTAGCGCGTTCAAACAAACAAACAAAAAAACTCTTCAGCTTTATAATATTAGTGTAGATTCAATCAAATATATCAGGAGTTTTATACGGGAAATGGAGCCCTACCTAACTCATTGAAATGCGAGGATGGTACACAATACACATTTCAATGCTCAAGATATGGAGTTTTACGCGGTTATATATCGGTCGGATCAGTACAGCGCACCTTACTCTCTATCTTTCTTACATTTAATCCATTGTTTTCCTTCAGTAATACATCATGATGATAATTTCACCTAACCATCACAATAATACGCCACGAAAAATCATTTAAGAAAATTAAGAAACAGAGCCCATCTTACTCCTTTCGTTTCCCGCGTTAAACTACAATGTTCCTATTAAAACTTATCTTAGGTCAGACTTGTCTAAATTGATTTTTCGATTCGTATTATAGTGAGGTGGAATTATCATCTTAATATAGTATTATTTAAATTACTCAAGTCCAGACTGAATGGCCTTTGCGTTTTCCACATAAGCAAGTGGAAAAAAGCACACCAAAAAAAAACATCATATGTCAATGTCAGACATTTATTGAAATCACAATAAAAATTTAATTCTTGATTTCAAGCTAATTTTAATTTCTATATTTTCGATTTGTACATTGTGAATAATTTTTACATCACAGGTAGTTCTGCTTCTTCATGATTTATGTTTTTTCGTTAAGAGTTATCCGCGTTGTAAAAAAATGTATGTGTAAACAGTGATGGTGTTGAACTGTTGAGGTTACATTTACGTAAATTGAATCGATAATCTATGTTTCGTTATCTTTGCACTTTGCAGTCGTAAACAGGCGGCTGCTTACTACAACAATGGGTTCAGATGACTGCGTAAGTTGGCGAGGGGTGCCTATATCTGAGATATATGGGTCTCAGAGTCCTTGGGGCGCTCCTGAGTTCCCACTGGTCGTGCCGGCCCACAACCATGCAGTGCTCTACCACATTCCAAATACAGGGCGAACCACAGACGATGTTCTGCCAAAGCCGAAGACAGGCACTGATGTATGGAACCATGACTTCGTCAGAATGCCTTGTTCGTCACAAAGTTTATATCCTGTTGAAGATGTAAGTGAAATGACTTTCATACTTTGAATAAATGAATTTTATTATTATTATTATTAAAGATTCTAATACAGACATTAAAATGCTAATTAAAATGTATTTTGTGTGATGTTATGTTCAATTCGGTTTTTTAAGGCCTATGAGAAAGCAATTTTTTTTTATTAAGCTTGTTTTCTAGCTAATTTTCATGAAGCATGTAAGATATCTCAAGTAAGATAGCAGCTAAACTTGAGCTTTAGAGTTCTATCATTGAGATTACAGTTAACATGCAACAAATCTATAAGCAATATATCACTTGTTTTTCAGAGAAACGGTGAAACACACTTGAGGAAAAGATGGGAAATAATAGAAGCTGCTCTTTCAAAACCTATCCGCAACAGCCAAGAGCTGGCAGACGCCATACTCTCTTACAATACTAAGTTTAAAACTGTTTGGAAGTTCAAAGCTCTACATAAGCTCTTTGACCATGTTAGTACTTGACATCTACCTTTCATTTTGTTTGCAAAGGTTTTTTCTTAGTTCATGCCAATAGATTTTCTTTAAGTAAATAATTTGTGCCTGGTTAGAGTCATGTAGAAAATCTGGGTAAATGTTGGAGTTATTTCTATCCAAATCCTACCGTTTCTACATTCCTGAGGATGACTTTGAAACAGCAATACTGGTTTACTTTAGCAGTTTCATACAAGCTCGTAGTATCATGTCATACGGCATATTCTATGGGGCTCGGGCTCGGCTGAGATATAGAAGCAATATTTGTACTGCAGAAACTATGCTAGTGGCAGCCAACATTTAATTTCATTTCATTTTCAACATTTTTAGATTTAAAACAGTTGTAAAAATATTATTAATGATGAAAGGACATTATTAAATTGATGATTTTATAAATTACAAAGATCTATAGAATTTTTTGAGTGTAGACAATTAGTGTTAATTAAATTTGAAAGTGGCAATGACAATAGTGAGTGAGTTTGTTGCGCCACTTCTTCTTAATACTAGCCCAAATTGTCCCAAAGCGGGGGGTAGGGTATATGTAAAAGTGCTTTGTGTACGCCCATTCACAGAAATAAATTGGCTTTATTGGCTTAGATTTATTGATGTGAAGTACACTTTATGATATCATTATTATTTACAGTACCTTGAAGAAGAAGAATCACAGTATTTCTTTGATGTGACATTACCAGAAATTGTTAAATTGACACTAGCCCTGCCTAAAATGGTTCAAGCTCCTATACCTTTGTTAAAGTGAGTGAAGCCATAATTACATTAGTTGTCGATCAAATGTTATTCTTATTATGTTATGTTATTTTGGTTGGTTATTTACTTTTTATTACAGGCAACACAAAAACAGGTCTGTGTCACTGTCACAGCAGCAAATAGCCAGTTTACTGGCCAATGCATTCTTCTGTACATTTCCTCGACGGAATACTACCAAAAAGACCTCAGAATATGCTTCATATCCTTTCATAAACTTTAACAGGTGAATAAAAAAAAAATATATTAAAAGTTTTAAATAAAATATTTGGTTGTGATAATCTGTTACATGTTTTTTTTTCAGATTATTCAATGCATCACCATCAGATTCTGTAATGGAAAAGCTAAAGTGCATCTGCCATTATTTTAGAAGAGTCAGCACAAAAGGTGACCTTAAGCAATCTATTTATCTTTTAGCTTTAGTATCACTGGCTGTATTTTTTATTTAAATTTAGAATGAATTAAAATTTAAAAAAAAATTAAACAATTTGACATTAGTCCATAGTATGTTCGTGTTATGGATCATGATTTAAGCGGGTATTATGAATAATGCCTAAAATACCAAAATGAATAACTAGCTCTACTGGGCCAAGTGACAGTTTTCTATCTCTACTCCATTTTACACAAAGATCAAAATTAAAATCATTGTTTCATGTAAAAGTCTTATATCACACAAATAAGTACTGCATAGTCAAACTCATACCTCAAAATTATTTGTTGTTGCGTTATTTAATACATATAATTAATTATACACACACATAATTTTAATCTAGAACTGTGTCTTGCGTCTGTAATTTTAATACAGACTGTACTCTACACAAGCTATTTCGTTGCAGTACAGTGCCATCCGGCGTGGTGACGTTCTCGCGTCGTACCGTTCGCCCCGACAGCTTCCCAAAGTGGCACGCATCTGATAGACATATCTCCTCGCTACCGCTGCATGTGGATTCCAAGACTACTATAGAAGACGCCAGGGGGCTGATACAAGTGGACTTCGCTAACAAGTACGTAAAATCGGAAGTTCAAAGTTTTGCTATGACCTATGATGGGTCGCATTGATCCCTTTATTGTCCCTGTAGACGTTGATAAAAATTAAAAAAAAAAAACCCGACATGTGCCAGGAAAGCAGATGGTGACCTTGGACGGATTTTGACTAGCCACAGTTAATAGCCATCGTAATTAATTTATCTTTTGGAAAAAAAAACGCACCTAAAGCTACTATGCCATAAACAGACACACATAAAAAAACATACACAAACAGAATAGGGTTTAATCTCATAACACCTTGTCGTCATTCTTTGTTAAAAATAATAAAAGTATATTGTTATGTCATAGCATTGAACCAGTTTCTACGAAGTCTGATAAATATTAGTATTACTATTGCATAATAAGAATAATTTTTAAATAAAAGACGATTACATATAATTAAAGTTTATTTGTTTCAGATTTTTGGGAGGTGGAGTGTTAAACTTCGGCTGTGTACAGGAAGAAATCCGATTCGTTATATGCCCTGAGTTGATGCTTTCTATGCTGTTCACAGAAATGCTGAAACCTAACGAAGCTCTGATGATAATAGGTGGGTTGGAATAATTGTATAGTATGTGTCTTAATAGCATACACACATAACATTACACAAAACTTAGCTCAGAAAGCCTTTTTAATGGAACCATTTGAGGTATATACAATTTAACCAATTTCCTGATCATTTTATGTAGTAGTCGTTTCCAATTGGCCTTAGTTTTTTTTGACGGAAGAACATGAGTTTAACATCACACCCTAGTTTTAGTTATTTGTTAATAGAAATAGAAATAGAAATACATTTATTTGCACAAAACATGGAATTTTAAAGTTGTTACTAGCAGGGTGTACACATGTTTTACCTTATTATTAGGCATGCAAATATAATTAATTGGTTAGGTACCTACTATTTATTATTATTATTAAATAACAATATGTAAATAAACCTAGTATCTACGTCAAGAGATTTTTAAATGTCATACAATAAAAATTTCATCAAATAAAAATGTCACTAACTTTATAAAAATTATTATCTTTGAGCCATTTTACAAGCTTCTTCTTAAAGCATAATATTGGTAGCTGTTTTATGTCGTTTGGAATAGCATTGTATATCTTCACACACATAGCATCACATTGGTTTTGGTAATGTTGTAGCTTCGGTAAACAATTGTACACTAATTTGCTACGGTCTCTGAGATTTATGGAATGAATGTCACTTCTTTTCCGAAACAGATCCTGATTACATTTCACAAATACTGCCACTTCAAGTATGTACATGCAAGGTAAGGGCAATATATTTAAATTTCTGAAAAGCGGCTCTTAAGCACTTTTTTTGTGCTTTAAACAGCAAATCAAAGTCCGTAGAATTTCCCCAAACTAGAAGTCCATACTTGAGTATTGCGCCAATGTAGCCATGATACGCAGCTAGAGTTGTCTGCAGGGAAGACGTGTTGCGCAGACTTCTCAGAACAAACACGTAACGAATTATTTTAACCTTTACTGCTTCTATTTGTAGTTTCCAATCACAGTTTTTATCTACAACTATTCCTAGAAATTTAGTGTTGTCTACTTCATTAATATTTGTGTCGTTATATTTTATATTAAGTTTAAGTTTTGTTTGACGATTTGTACCAAACTGTATATAGTTAGTTTTATTTAAATTTACTGTCAGGTTATTGTCTTTAAGCCATCTTATTATTTTGTCAATTGTGTCGTTAATGTCAGATTCATAGATTTCAAGGCTTTTTCTAAACGGAACTACTACCGAGACATCATCTGCAAACAGTATACATTTATGGTTAGTTATCTCCGGTAGGTCATTTATGTAGAGCAGGAAGAGCAAGGGACCTAGTACACTCCCCTGCGGAACACCGCATGAATTTGTAACAAAAGTTGACCTTTTCTGCATAACGTTGGAGCTTTCATCTATGCTTGTGATTTCAACAGCCTGTTTCCTATTTCTCAAGTAAGATTCTAGCCAGTCATAAGCCAGACCCCTTACACCCATGTTCTCCAATTTAAGAAGCAGCAAGTCATGCGAAACAAAATCAAAAGCGCGGGTCATATCAAAAAAGACAGTTGTTACATATTTTTTTGCATTTATGTGATTATTTATTTCCCGCATTAAGTGGAACATAGCAAGAGTTGTTGACTTCTTAGGTTGAAAACCAAACTGCTCCTTTTTGATGATGTCAAATTTCAAAACAAATTTTAGAAGTCTGTCTTTCATCGCCTTCTCAAAAATTTTTGACAAAACTGGCACCAAGGTAATAGGTCGATAGTTTTCAAGCAATAACTTATCGCCTTTTTTGTGTAGTGGCTTTATAATAGATAACTTCAACGAATCAGGGAAGCAGCCGGTCTCAAAAGATAAATTTATTAAGTATGTTAGTGGTTTGATTAGCGCTTCGGTACAGTGTTTTATGACTTGAGTGGATATTCCATCGTAACCAGTTGCTTTTGTATTGTTTAGTGATCGTATTATCGTATTTACCTCCTTTTCAGTGTATGGCTCTAAAAATATACTATTGCCTAAACGTAATTTATTTGTATTTGTATATATAGTTTTTTTATTCGTTAAGTTTATAAGGTAATTGTTAAACTCTTCAGCTATAACAAGAGGATTATTTACTATTTTATTATCAATTAATATTTCGTCAATTATTCTTTCGCTGTCAAAGTCTTTTATCTCGTTTTTAATAATTTTCCACGTCGTCTTGCATTTGTTTTTTGCGTTTGCTACTAATTTTTGATTATATAATTTTTTTGACCTAATAAAGCATTTACGAAGTAACTTCGAATATATTTTATAGTGTTTTCTCTTAGCAGAAGATTTTGCTCTGTAGTATTCATATCTTAATCTTCTTTTTGTTTGACAGCTTTTTATCAGTCCCTTAGTCATCCAACGTGGTTTTTTATATTTGCCGGATATTTTAGTTTTTTTTTATGGGAAAACATAATTCATACATAGTCGTCAAGATATCGTATAAAGACGTCATTGCCTTATTAACGTCCATTTCGTTTAAAATTTCGGAGAAGGACAGACATTGTAATTGATCTCGAAATGTGTTTAAATTGTTTAGGCAATAGTCTCTTTGATAAATATAGTATGTAACCGGTTTTTCACTTATTTTTTCGACTGGTATATGCAACATTTGTGACGTATTATGGTCAGATAGATAAAAGTTATGTAGTTCAGCAGTTGCGTCGTCAATGTTACTAATTATGTGGTCAATGCAAGTCATTTGTCTAGTTGGTTCATGTATGTGAAATGTCAGATTATAATTATTTACTATATTAGATAGATATTCAGAACCATTTGATAACTTAAGTGTATCTATATTTATGTCTCCTGCAAGAATTAAATGTAATTTAGAATTTTTTAAATATTCGTGAGTTATTTCGTCTAAGCAATTAAGAAACAGATTTACTTTAGAATCAGGTGTTCTGTAAAGACAAATCAAGATTATATTGTATCCTTTTAGTTTAATTCCACAACATTCGAACGTCTTGTCCTGACCGAATTCTTTTATTTCAGGTATTTCGATGAATTTAAGCCCTTTTCTAATTAAAATGCACACTCCACCTCTTTTTTTACCATTTCTTCTACAGTACGTCGATGCAGTTTCATAACCTTTAAGATTTAAAAAACATTCACTTCCGATCCTTACAAACGTTTCAGATAGGCAGATTATATCGGGTTTCTTACCCGTTTGATGTAATTCAGTAAGAACAACTTCCAACGCATCTTTCTTAGAACAGAAACCAGCAATGTTTTGATGCATTAATCTTAAGGTATCGCTTTTAGGCACGAAAAAACTCGTCCGAGTTCTCTCCACTGCATTTGGACGGACTTTTTTTTTGGCGTATATGAAAATAGTCTAGAATTGTTTTTTGGCAATGTTTAGTGTTTTGATTTTTTGTTCCATTCACAGGACAACTCGACTTTTTAAAGGACAATTTATTTGACATTTTGCGCGCCGCGCGTATATGATTTTTAATAAAATTTAAGTTAAGGAATTTATGGTCATAGTCAAGGGAGTCTATAAGCCCATTAATGCATGTACAGATATTTCGTAAATAGTTTCCGATATAGTTCTGTTCTAAGAAGTGACAATTCTGAAATTTATTACACAATATTTTTAAATCAGTATTTAACATTTTGCTATTCAAGTGCTTACAATTATTAACTTTTAATACTATGACATGTCCATTTTGATTTTTAAACATTTCTAAAACATTATACAATTCATGACAAGTTGTCCTAGGATCACAATCATTTTCACCAATGCACAAAACTAGTTTATCAGAGTTTTTTAATGTTAGATTTTTACATGATTTAAGGATCTCCGTCGTGGGTGCGTTAGGTTTAATAAACGATGTTGTTTTATAGATTTCATACTCGGACTTCTCCCTACTCTTTATCAATGCTGCAGCAAGCCCCGAGCACTGTTGTGTTCCAATAACGGTTATCCTTCGTTCTGTTGTTAGAATGTAAGATGGTGAAGCGGGATTTTTGGTGTCTTGAAAGTTTTTTTCTTGAAGATCATCAATTTTTTTGTTAAGAACATCTATTTCTTTCATTGCTATTGATAACTGTTTTTGTAGAATATTTATCTTTTCTTGCAAAGTTGATGTCACTTGGTCCGAAACCTTATAAGGAGTTGTGTCCAATGATCTAGAATTTGGAGACGAGCATGTCATTCGTTTATTCTTGTTTGGTCGTATTGGCGTCATCTTATAGCTTGCGTCGAGAACGTGTGACACTGGCATAGGTGTAGATTCTTGGCAGATGTTTTTCAAGACTTGGTTTTCACTATTTAGTTTACTCAATTGTCTTTTTAAATCGTTATTTTCAATTATAGTGTTTTCTAATTCACATTGTGTAGTCAAAAGACTTATTTTGAGTTCGGCAACTTCTTCTTTAAGTGTCCCTATGTTGCATAGGTCCAAGACAGAGTAATCTTCGCTTCTCGAAAGGCGTTCTGTTGCAGACGTTACCGATTCCTCCGTCCCGCCATCACTTAGATCCAAAGTGTCGTACCTACAGTTTTGGGTTTGATTGTGACGTGTCTTGCGTTTTCAGTATTTGCATTGTAAGCTGATTGCTTGTCGAAGGTATTGCATGTTGTGTATTTTTGTGGCTTTTAGGTAAATGTTTTATTTTCCTTAAAGTTACATTGCTTGGTGATTTATTAGAAGACAGTGATGATTTATGATATTTTATTTTCTGATCACATGATTTGCACTGCCAACTTTTCTTTGCTTCGGTAGTTTTTAGTTGATGCAACTTTTCGGAGTAGCCTATGCAATCAAATTCGTAGTGTTTTTTACATATTGAGCATGCAACAGTATTAATGTTGTCTACTGTTCGTTTACATTTGCTACATGTAACCCGTATTGTCCTCTTGCGGGAATCACAGGTACTAATTTGCTGAGTTTTCGACATGTTCATTACTTTAGTTCAATATTTCTATGAGTTTCAGGTTAATCCGCTAGATGTCTAACGCGGCAGGTAAAGTTGTAAACAATGATTGGTCAAATAAGCATATAGCCTCTGGTGTCCGATAGCCGAACTAGCAAACTCCAATAGAAATGAGGGTAATACAGGGTGTAAAAAAAACCTTAACGAAGCCGAACACCACATATTCTACCAATTGTTACGATCATTTTTTTCCTTTACACCATACCTGGGAAGTTAACGGTTACTTAGATATTGATGGTTAAAGTTTGAAAAAAAAATTGATGATTTTTACAGAAATGACTTCTGTCCGTTAAAACTGAACTTTTTTCCAAAGGAACATGATTCAAATTTTCACTAGTTCTTTCATAAAAAGCCTCTAAATGGCACACTCCGCAATGAACAGCGCACACTCGAACCGAACCGCGTCGCGGCGGCGTAAAGCAACACGCCCCGCGGTGACTTTTCCGCGTGCGCGCTGTACATTGCGGGTTAGAATTAAATTTTTTTTTGATGTGAAAAAATAAAAGTTGTTTCCCATCCAAAATTTCTTTTTTATACGATTTGGTTTGATGTACTGAACGCGTGGTTGACGGCTTCGTTAAGGTTTTTTTTACACCCTGTATATTTGCTTATTAATATTATTATTATTTTCTCCTAACCGCCGTAGCACATGGAGATTTTAGTTTACTTACACTATGGAACCTGTTTTCTGAAATAAATTATTTGATTTTTTGTTTGCTGAACATTGTACACATGTTTTGCTTCGACTTTCGCGCTGTGTCCCATTAATTAGTACCTTACCTTGTGTGGCCACGCTGTTGTATTTCCACATTTTGGCCATGTCCTACACATTTCATAACTTTATTACAGGCTGTGAAAGGTACAGTTACTATTCGGGCTACGGTGGTTCGTTCCATTGGACGGGCGACTTTCGAGACGACACGCCGTTCGATTCGTCTGGAAGACGACGATGTGCCGTACTAGCGATAGACGCCTTGCCGTACGCCAGTATAAAGCACGAGCATACGAGGGAAATGATCACTAGGGAACTGAATAAGGTATTTATATTAAAACGGGGAAGAAGCAAAACCGGCAGATTATTGATAATCCAGAGTAGGAATTATAATAAAGTTTTGTATAGTAGAGAAGTTTAAGAAAAAAAAACATCTACGGTCTTACTACAGAAAAAATAAACACAGGTCGGTCTGCACACTGTTTATCCAGTGACTCAACATTCTACCACAGAAGCATGTTTAGCACTAAACACCCTGTTTTATACACTGTTTAAGTTAGACAAGCTGGACCCCT
Organism: Pyrausta despicata; assembly: GCA_963921415.1. Taxonomy (NCBI): domain Eukaryota; kingdom Metazoa; phylum Arthropoda; class Insecta; order Lepidoptera; family Crambidae; genus Pyrausta; species Pyrausta despicata. Next base: position 1,913,026 of record OY992851.1, read on the forward strand.
ATTTTATTTAAGAGTTTAACATCAGAAATTATATCGATTTGACGAAATATGTTCGATCAAGCATTTTAATATGATAGGTATTTTTTATTTCTTTACATATGAAGGATTTTACAAATATTTATTACAGTGTTATGCTGAAAAGGAATAAATTAATTTCTTACTATTATCGTACTCTCATGTCCGCGATTTAACATATGTCCACGTTCCGTTTCATTAACTTATTTAGATTCGAATTATTCGAAGATTTAAAAAAAATCCACCTGCTTAGAACGATTTTTCTATGAATTGAATGAATGGTGAGTGAATGACTGCAGTTAGAACGTGGTTAACTAGTCACTGTCGTCAAAATCGTTCTGTAGTTGGAAATGCTAAATCCTGGTCCAGGGCCCTGCCTAATATTTTAGACAGCGATTATAAAAACACGGTGTAGACCATTAATTTTCTATTCTTCTGTAGTAAGACGGCTTGTAAAAACAAAACAAGTTGTGCTTCAAGGGATTGCGATTTATGATAATGTAGTCTAAGTAGCATAATTTTCTTAACTTTTAGAATTTCGTCTTCATTGCGCTATGACTTAAAACAATAAGTTTTCTCCCAGCGTTTATGTATATGTGTAAGGAATAGATAAAAAACCATATGGATTATTTATATTTAGCATCAAATATAATCTACCAGAATCTGCTAGTAACCAATCACATGATTAATAATAACTCTATTTCATAAATCCAGGCATGGATCGGAGTGTCGTACGCTATAGACGAGCAATCTGAAAGCCTTCAGTACCCCGGCGTGGCCACCGGCAACTGGGGCTGCGGGGCCTTCGGCGGGACTCCGCGACTGAAGTCGCTCGTACAAGTCATGGCCTGCGCACAGGCCAGGAGGCCCATGGCGTATTATACGTTCAGCGATGTGGAGCTGAGAGATGACATTATCGGAGTTTATAACTTGCTGGCGAGGCATAATGTTACTGTTGGTAAGTGTTTTATCGACTACTGGACTTCTTTTTATTATATAAAGTAGTTCTTAATTATTGTTATTTAAAATTTACGCATTCCGAAAACTACAACAGGATTTTTCTCATCCTTATGCACTTGTTCTAGCACTGAGTTGTTTTCGAACGTCAATAACGTGTTTGTATTGTGTAGGAAAGTAATGGGCACTTGTGATGACTTTTTGGCACTTTTTGATGAGGCTATTTAACGTAGACTATTTGTTTTTTCAGGGCAACTATACAAATACATAATGAGGTTTACAACAACAGACGTACGCCTCAACCAGTTGCCTGCCTTTCTGCAACAAGTACTATTGGACGACGGGCCTAAAACATCGAACGCGGGAGCTCTGTCGTCAAAAATTAACTCAACGACACCTGATGCTTCTAGTAAAATGGACACGGTAAGTTTGCTTATTAGTCGATGTTATTTTTAGAAGTATGATTTTTTTGATGAAGTAAAATAAGGGTGTTATAAGTTTGACCTATTTTCGGTTCGTGTGTGTCTGTCTGTGGCATCTCCTGAAGAAATGGAGCGGTACCAGAGCAGTTTTCTTATCTATGGCTGATCAAATTCCGTCCAGCCCTTGAAGCACCAGCTATTTATTCCGGCTAATGTCGGTTTTTTTTTAAATCTACGATTTAGTTTTCCTACGATCGTTTATTATTACATAGTGTGTATTGGTGTTAAATTTTAACTTTTTTACGTTTCTAGAGCGATCTCGAAATAGTGGAACAAGAACTATCCGGATCAGTTTTAAAGGAATTCCTCTGTGATTCACCCGATCTATTTTCACAAAGTGATTACGATCAAAGCATTAGTGAAATAAAAATAGATATGCCTGAACCTATGGACGAGGCAGACGATAGAGAATTAAATAAAACTGGAAAAGAATTAGATTCTGATCGTAAATCTGTTAAGGACCGACATGCCACGCTCTTTGATATGATGCAAAAGGTTGACAATGAAAATGGTGAGATGACACTATCAAAACCAAATAAATCTTCTTTGAAAAAGACTGATGACCAAAGCCTCAGTGAAGTGGGACGTACAAGACTTTTCGACGAAATGAACAAATTCGACGAGGAAAATGGTAAACTGAATCTGTCTCTACCGAACACATCTCCTCTTAAAAGAAATGCCGAAACTAGGCTGAACCAAAGTGTTATCGCTACTGATAGCGAAGACAAAATCAAATTGGACGTTACCACAGAGGCGAAGAAGAAAATGGGTAAGAAAATCACAGATTACTTTAGTAAGAAGTCCATTTGATGATTCTTCAAGTGCTTGTGCGTGATCAAGTTTTGTGGTCTCATCGCGATATTGGGATTCAGAATGTATTTGAAGCTCTGTCTTTTGACGTTGACAAGCCCCGATTGATCTCTGATAGGCAACTACAGGTAAAACTCAATATTTTGAAGTAGCGTAAAATAATTAATTACTTAAAAATTAAGACCACTTGTCAAACATCTTAGCGAATATTTTAATTCTGTATGAATTAATTACTTTAAATGTGAACATGGTCTTTTATTTTTTTTAATTTGTATGTATTTTTAGGAAATGATTTAGAGGGAATTTATTTATGTATGTACATATAGTGTATTAAACTGTAGACAATTTTTATAATAATAATAAATCATTTCAAATGTATTTATCAAATATTTTGATTATAAGAAAAATAAAACACCCTCCTAATATAATTAAAATTATTTATTATCCTTCATCATATTTCTAGCATACTAAACGTAATAAGTGTATAATAATAAATAATTGAATAGTAATTTAGTTTTGAAATATTTCAGCAATATACATATTGATAACTCGATAATAGGTTTAAACGTCATTAACTAAATTAGACATGCAAAGTAGGCGAATTATTATTGTATTAGTTCCATAATAATGTTCAACACGCATGCCATTCGACAAAGTGCATCTGATTAGTCTAAAACTATAGATAAATTAATAAATGTATTTATAATAATAAATTAAAGAGAACAATTAACTAGCGACGCTCCAAAAAAGTGATCATAACACTCTAATTTTACAATCTTTGGCGAACTGTAACAATATACGAGAATAAACATTTCAATAGCTAGCTATCAAACGCCTGATCGAATGGTCGCCCAAGGAGGCAACTTACGTGTAAAAGAAACGCTGCTCATTCGTTTTGTATCTTCGTCCGGCGGCTACCAGAAGATTTTTGGACTAATCTTTGGTAAGTAGTAAGTTGGTAGTCGCAGAAGATACAATTCGAACGAAGAATGAAGGACAGACTTGCTTTAACTCCCGTGAGGAATAAGTAGTTTTGAGATAGTGACATGATATTTATGTCAATGCCAATTAAATATTTTTTCCAATCCCTTTTTATATTTACAATTGGGGATTTAAGGCCTCTAGTACACCGACGCATACGCATGCGAATTCGAAACAACGTTTCGCATATGCTTTGTCTAACTCTAATATTTGCGAGATATTAATATTGTTGTGAAATATTTAAATTTAAAAATACATTTCGTGTCATACCGACAGGAACGCAACCATTTCATCTCGCTAATATTAGAGTAGGATATAACATACGAGTATACCGTACAACTGACAGTATTTTCATTGTTTCGGATTCGTGTGCGAATGCGTCGGTGTGCTGAAGGCCTGACACCACCAAGCGTTGACGTACTTTGTTTGAATAGGCTTGTTTCCACTATGAAAGAAATATTCAAAAACTGATTTTCTCTAAAATAATTCATAATTTCAGATGCCTTTACACTAATATTTTTCTGCAGTTCGTATTATTTGATTTTTAATTGGAATTCAAATGATAATTAGTCACTCAGTCGGCATTGCACGCGATGACGTCAAAGTGTGTTATTCCCATACAAACTCTATGAAGAAAAGCGTTTTGACAGTTGATAAAAAGTACGTCAACGATTGGTGGTGTCAACTACCGTATTGTTAAATTGTCAATCTCCCATAGATTTTGTTATGCGATGCTAGCTTGTGACGTCACCATTTAAACTCTTCAACCGGTGTACTTTTTAAGATTTTTTGATCAATTAACAATCAAATATTGCGAATAACAAGAAATGATCACTCAGTTAAAGTGTTAAATTACATGTTAATTATGAGAAAAATGCTTTTTTTATTGGTGTCAAATACCCAGTTTGCTTTCCTCTGAAAAGTTCAGGATCAAATTGTTACATGTCATGTCCATACCAGGCGCATATCGGTGACATTAATAAATTTACCAAAAAAACCCCAACACTTTAATAGAAATAAGCAATAGGATTTTGAACGTAAGTAGTCAAATTGCACAGATCATTCCGGTCACTAGTCTAGGCATCGTGAGGTATCGTTTGTTGTTGGTATGAAGAGCACTTTGATGAAGGTGCATATACCGAGAGGCGCACGCAAGTCTGTCCCTCATAATTCACACGATGTACGGACTAGAAACACACATCTGATTCAATTTTCATTGAGACCAAGAATATCAACAAAGCGAACAATGAAAAATAAACACGGTTTTTAATGTAAAAATAATGCGTAGGGATTGATCACATTTTGTATTTTTTTAACAGTGGCAACACCACAGTTACACGATCAAATCAAATGTAAATTTTGTTACATTGTTACGCAACTTTGTTAACATTTTTGATCACAATTCTGCGTTTGTTCGATTTATCAATCCATACGAACTATAAAGTCAAGTAACTATTTTGTTTACATTAATTAATTTTAATTCAATCACGCCGGCTACTAAGAGGGCGAATCTGTTTATTCATACCATGATATTAAACTGTTCTAAACGACAATCAAACTTGGTTCGCGTAACTTATTTATCATAGAAATCGACAGAATTTGAAAGTGGGTATAAGTCATTCTTATTTTTATCCGCTAAAATTAGTACTAATTTGTCATCAACGACTGATAGCCACTTTGCTATAAATGACTCTCGATTAATGTATAATTCCTGTTTTACATTCAAAATTAACAGTTACATATATCGTTCAGTCCATATGTGCTCGGAACGAAAGAGTTAGGAGTGCCTCGATTTATAAATAGGTTCAATGGACGATCGTTACAAGCGTATATCACAGGCGCTGGCGCCGCTAAGCTACCGCGGACAGCTAGTCTGTCGCCCGCCGCGAGCTTCCCAACGCAAACCCCACAAGTATATTTCTAATTCAACGTCATATTCCTTTTCTAATTCCGTTTCAACTATTTGTCCATATATACAGCTACGGCGCTATGTTCAATTTCCTAACTACACTTCAGAGGTAAAAGGTCGGGGGCCCGGTCCGAATAGTTCGCGGCGGAGGTGCCTGTACTCTGTGTACTCTTAAACTATTCCAATATAAGTTATCCAGAACAATGCTTGGGACATAGTTTACGAGCGTTCGACTCTGGTCGCGATACGGGACTCGGGCGACTCGTTACAATTTCAGTTAACTTACATATTACAATTTTATCAACTGAATATTGTTTATTAGTGTTACACAACTGAGTTGATCTAAATATAGTGTCTGTCGAGTCGCCCGTGTAATATAATGTAGTCTTATCCAATAAAGAATTCGCCTTGGACCGATCTAGATCGGTGAATGATTATGATTTCACTTAGCATTAACACAGCGACACCCTGTCACCCGCCCGAGAGCTCGGGGCAAAAGGCTAGTAAGCTCCTAAAGATATGACATATGTATGTACAAGTTCAATTATTGTGGAACTAATATACACTTGTCTGCTTGGTACGTGGCGCGTGGCGCGTGCCGCGTGGCGCGTGTCGCGTGTCACGCGGCACGGCCCGCGCGGCCGAGCGTCGACTACGGAGCTCGATAGCGGATACAGTAATGTACAGTTTCGGACGGCGCGTTTTGTGAGTCGGCGCTGGCGACCAGCGCAACAGACAGCAGAACTATGACAGTTACATCGTCCACTTAAATCATTATACTTTCCCCTTACTAAGTTATCTTTAAAATCCTAGCTTAACCAAACGGTTATACCATTCATAACTCGTGATCTACTGCTCTATACCGATAAATTATATCAATTAATCTTAATTTTAAAAGTATTATCTAAAGGTAAAACATGGATTAAATTAGTTATGTATCTATAAGGTGATACAGTATTCTGGATAACTTATCAAAAATTGATATTAATAATATATTTTTTTCATATTTTGTAATATTAGCCGGTGTCTATGAGACATCATAGTGATTCATATCGGTGAATCGAGCTGGTAACATAACGTTTGCATCCAGAAGTAATCGCCTTAGTGACAAATCAACACTAGAATACGTTCGCGCTGCGATACAATAAAACTGTGCTCCAAGCTAAACTATGCTAAGCGATAGAAAAAATAAATAACAGAAGAGGATATGACTAGATCGTTTTGTTTCATTCCTAGGTCCTACAATTCATAAAAGCACTATGCGCCTCTCTCCATATTTTAATATATAAATAGTTATTATAGTATGATTAATTATATCGAATTCTAATGTTTGTTTTTTTCTGATTAAAATATTGGCATTCATCTTACTAACTAGCTTCGAACGGTGTTCCGTTACTATGAGCGGGTCGCACCACCCGGCGCTGCGGCGCTCGGGCCCGGGGCTTCGGCTGACTCTGTTTTGCGATCTAGTCATGTGTCATAGGACCTTAGTACCGAGCTGTCATGAAGACAGGGAGTTCAACAGTAAGTCCTCAGCAACGAGGCCGCGGGCCGCGCGCAGTCCGGCGCTACGCCCGAGTGCATCACGTCCTCCACGCGAGCGCTCCTTGCGAACGATATAAATACTTTATAAAATTTTAGGAGTTAAATAGTTAAGAAATTCGATTTCGTAATACTAACAATGTTGAATCGAACGGTTTTGGCGAGTGACGAATCGCGGGCGCCGAATTACACGGCGGTGGTCTGGCTTCGTCCGAGCGCTTCGCTATCTAAAGCTCGTTTGCAAAACTCGAGTTGTAGTGTATCTACATAGTAGTTTCGGCTTCGACCTGTGTGTCTACTATCCGCGGCGATCGGACGGCGCCGCCCGCGCATGACAAGTGAATGAGGATACTCAGTAACTCAAGGCGACTGGGGATGAGGTGGGCCGGTAGTCCGGGTCTAGAAACCAAGGGGCAAAGCGTAAGAGTCGCAATAGACACTGGATGAGGATGAGGTCGGTTACACTACGATAGTTTCGTTACGAGAAGTATAAAAAGTCGCGACAGACTAATCAGTGGACCCGAGAGTGAGACGCCGGGCTGGCCGATGAACGACGCATCGTAGTCTAAGTCAGAGAGTCGGCAAAACCTGCCTACACGAAAAACATTTAGATACATTTAAATAATTGCAAAGCATACCCTGTATCCTAGAATCACTTTAATGGGCGATTGTTTTTATACATTCAGAGAGGATTCATTAATCTATTACAAACGTTCGCGTCACCGCAATATATCTTTAGGGAATTTTAATTTTAATCAGTATAAAGATATAAGTACACAATATTATTAAACGCCCGAGCGGCGTGCCCGGGCTATTACTCCTACATTACCCACGAGGTGATATAATCGATAGTTGATATACTAAGTACCTATACGTGTTCCGGTTTGGCATCGATTTATCTGTTACCTAACAGCGCGCGGCGCGCCCGCCCGCCCGCACTCGCGCCCCGCCCTATTTCATTTCCGCTGACAAATGAAGGCACCATAAACAAGTCAATAGTCCCATAAGCCAAATACTTTTTGACTTATGAGACTTTGAGAGAAGAGTTTTTGCTTTTTTAATATTTTGCTCATGTGCGATTTAAAAGACAACCATGATTGCTTTGTGCGTTGTTTGTAACACATTTTGTGCGTTAGTTTTTTGTGTTCCTTAAAATGTAGTGATTTGCTAACTGTCAACTTTATGCTTATTTAATAAACCATAACATGGTCACAATTTCAACTTATTTGCAATGATAGTTAATTTATTGTGCTCTTATTTGAATACAGGGTTCCTACTTTTTCTTAAATTTTCACTAACTTGGCCTTGATTTGTCAGTGGCTAAAGGGGCGCGCTCGGGGCGGGCGGGCGCCGCCCCCCGCGTCCGCGCCTGCACTCATCACACTCGGCTGTGCGCAGCAACCCATAGTACATAGCGATCACCCGCTCCATCAAATTATTTTATCTAACACCGATCTCCTTGTCACGCATACAACCGCGAAAAGTTCAATTTTATTCCACCACATAAATTGGCGTACAATTTTTAAGATCAAAAGCGTTATTCAATGCCAATTTATGTCACGAAATAAAACCATTCTAATACATAACTACACACTAGGAATTATAACCAGCGTGTTTCCTTTTTGCGGTTGTAATAGCGACAGAAACCCGGGAAGTTTAAACACTGCCCATAGGGCGACGCGGCTCCAAGGCCGCGCCAATAATCTAAAATGGTAACACAATTCAAATGAACAAAACGGCCGAACATAAACGACGCAAAAACAATATCAAAAAGCGTAACAAACTAACAACGTATTGCACAATCGTGACGAAAAGAACTAGACTTAAAACGACTTGTCGTTTTATACACTCGGCTTACAAGTAAATCATAGTCGCCTAAAACTAGAATACTATATGAATATAATATAATTATTTGTGTAAATATAAAATTCTATGTCTTGTGTTGAGTGTAATATTTGACTAGAGGCGGGGGGCTGGGCTAGCGGCGCGCTCGCGGCCGGCGGGCCTCCCCGGGCCGGCCGATGTGGGCTGAGGCAGCGCGTGCGCACGAGTCTCAAGCTAGGCAGGCCATGGGTAATAGTTCACCGCTTATGAGAGGCGACGCTCAAGCGCAGTGTAACTATACGGATGGACTCAATTCGTGCGCTCAGGGTATGCGTTAATGAAAATTTAGGGAACTCACAAGTTTTGCGCTAAAAGCAAAGCGTTCACAAATAAGAAATATGCTTGTAAAGCTAAGCTTGGATTTGAAGTGTTCAAGTCGAGACCAGGGTGCAACGGTATGGCACATAACTATTTAATACCTAAATCGCAACAATAAATATCATAAATTGCATCAACTTTTAACAAACACGCAATGAACACTTGTAACATTAAAGCTATACATGAGATCTAACGAAACTGAAGAAATTTGACCCTTAAGGCGGACTTAAGGCCCGGAGTAGGCCGCCTCACTAGCCCGCGTGCTCGGGCCCGCCCGCGCGCACACAATATATCTAAGGTATCTCCGTATTATTTAATATTTATATTGGTACTTTTTTGATTATGAATCTATTTTTGTTTTTTTTTATCTGTATAGAAATTACGCTAGGTTTGTAATCTGTTCGCGATCCTCCCACTGTTGGCTCCCTGGCGCGGTCACAATTATTGTATTAACTCCTTAACACGTATAGTTATATGTATATGTATAGACACACACGATGCACGAAACAAAGTTGGGGAAGCGCGCTCTTGTGAATTGACGTCGCTTTCGCTTATTCGCCGCTCGCACGCACGCGGCGTTCGACTAAGACGTGCTATGACGTCATCAACGTTGCGATCTTATCACGCGACTAGGGATGTAATAGAGAATTTCGTAGAGTTGGAAAAGTTAGCCGCGACCTGAAATGTTCTCTCCAGTTTTTGACTATGTATAAAAATAAATTATGATTTCTTTTTGATAAAACCCCAAAAAACATCTCAAGTCTGGATCTTTTATAACAAGTTAGTGTTACTCCAGGTTATTGTGCGTTTGTTGTACAGATTACGCGTTAAGTCGGAACCGCGAGTTGCGTGCGAGCGAATGTAGAGCGTAACACATATAACGCAACAGACGGCCTGTACAGTCCATTATGTTGATATTATATTCTCTTATATCACAGCCCATTTGGAATTTACAACACATAATAACACGATCTTTCGAAACAAAGGCCTAAGTACGGTCTTATGTTGAAGTGCACTTTAATTTGTACACAGCGTTAAATACAACATTTAATTTTGTCAACAACTTCGTCACTAACATGTAGGTGCGAGGCGCGGGGCGTACCGGCCGCGATGCCAGGGCGAGCCCTGCGGCCGGTCTCCTGAGGCCCTACTTCTTAACGCGCTGACTGTATTTCGGCTCTATGTATCGTGTTTACTCGCATGGTAGAGTCACAGGGATGGCTAGATTCGAAACTATAGGCATCAGCGCTTAAAGAAGGGCCTCTGATCTAATCACCTTGCTTAAATAGGAAAACAATTAACGGCACTTATACTGTACAAGTGTGCTCGCTACTGAAGAAGTTTTCAGTTTGTACAAGGTCCAATCGATTCTCCATTTTAAGACAAAGCAATCCGCCTGAGCCGGCCGTCGACCGACAACCTTAACCCTCACATCGTGTTTCGTCGTGTGTATCGGCCGGATCAAAGCTTCCGTGGCCGACTGATACGAAAGGTCGAGCACAGGATTAAATTATAATAATTTGCCTAAATGTCTAAGCCAGACGAAGCTTCACTAAGAGCCTTTCGCGTCTCAGTCGAACACGGTCGGATATTAAAGGCCACGCGTCGGGCACGTGGTGGCACACCCCTGCGATTAGCTTATCAGACACACACGTAATAAAATTTAACAAAATATAGGACATATATACTCCATTAGTGATCTATACGAACACTTATATTAGTGTGATCGGCGGAGGGAGACAACAGCGGCCGCGGGCCGGGCGCCGCGCGCACGCTGCGTCGACGGGACGAACGCAGGCGCCGAGTCGCGGGCGCCGCGTGCTGCCGGCTTTGTCCACACGGCATTTCCATAATGAAAGGGATCGAGCGCGACGGAAAGTCAACACTTTACTCAAAAACTACATCGGTTTCTGACCGCCGCGGTGGTGACCGCCGTGTGGACGCCGCGCGGCGCACGCGGCAACATAACAATATAAGCGCGCGACCCCCGGCGCAATCCTTGCAATATACAATAATTAAAATACATTTTTTTTCTTACATTTTCAACTTACTTAATAAATTCAGTTTGGCTTAGTTCCAAGCAAATAACTAGTATAATAAATTTATGTTAAAGTTTCAGTTAAACGTTAAGTAAGTACTTAGAAGTAGAAGTATGATTACGAATGACAAAATTTTTATAACGTGTCATTTTATAATAATAATAATAATTTAATCAAAGTTAATAAATTGTATATATAATAATATAATAGAGTAATTTAATGATTAATCGATAATGATAAGAATGAAGCATTCCTACGCGCTGTTTAATAAATTACTTTAACTAATTTAGTATACTCGCCGACTCGGCTTGCATAATTTTTTAGGTAAGTATGTAGGTAATGATATTTACTATACAATAAATGTTTATTAAATTCCTTGGAATTGTTGATAATACGCGAACAGACGCACCGTGGGCGTGGGGAACAGGCCTGCCGCCACCTGCAAAAGACAGAACCTCCAATCACCTTCTTTGTAATTGTTACAATGTTTTACTAAAAAAATATTGGTTTTAGGACCAGAAATATGCTGCCAACCGAAAGCAGTGGCAGTTTTTCAAATATCATTAGGTCAAGAAATCCTTGCGACGACTAATGGCCAGTCTGAATATCATGTGAGGTGAGCACGAACATTATTGTAACGTATTTGGGTCGTCCAAACGTCAGACACTGTCAGTTTCCCCACACAAATTGACAAGTTAAAGATAGGTAAACGCTACGAATACGTTACGATAGTTGTTCATGCTCACTCCACAGTTCATGATGAAAACTATCTCTGGTTTCAGATTTTTCCACGAAAAATGCAGTTATCTAACTTTCAGTTAACTGTAAACCGTCCATAAATGATGTTCGTGTTTAAATAGACACTGCAAAGGGTTTAAAAAATCTGATTAGTTTGCAATGGGGATTCGGAATCATTTAGAAAGTCAAATTATGTTTGGATAGTTATTAAGAAATGACAATATGGTTATTCGGAGTTAATATCTAGAGGCTACTGTTGTACGGGGAAAAATATAAATTTTCCGTGGCGGTAATTTAACCCTATTGCCAATTGTCAGCTTTTTAACTTCAGCTGGATTTGTGGATAGACACCGCTGGAAAATGTGCTTTTCCCTAGAATTATGCTGGATGCTGAATCCAGCACTGTTTTTAATTTCTAAAAATATATAGCGACACTGACCATGGTCACGTAATGAACGCGCAGGGACGGCGTCTAGGGTTAGTAAGGCCGGTTGGCGTCCTTGGGCCGCTTCAGTTGGACCTTCAGCCGCTTCATGCCGATCTGGAAGCCGTTCATCGCCTGGATCGCCGCCTGGGCCGACGTCGGGTTGTCGAACGATACGAAACCTGGAATGAAATCGGATGGATAGGTCATTAAAGTGGCAATACAAGATTCCATATTCAGGTGAAGAAACATATTATGCCATTTAAGAACGTAAAACTCTATGTAAACAGGCTTAAACATATCTCCCTATCTTTTGGGCCCTTTCCACGTTTCGAGACAAAACACAGACAATTAGGCAAGTGCTGAGAAACTCTTAAAGAAAGTATTTGGCTGGCATCACTCTTAGCACAATGATGCGAAGATAATTTGAGATGACAGATCACTTAATGTGTACTCTGAACTTGAGCACCCCCACCATCGCGATTAATCTGATTAATTCTTCTTAGGATCCTTAGATAAGGCCGATTGCAGAACTAATGAGAAAAAAAGCCTTCACTTCAAAAAAAATATTTCGCTGAAGATTATGACAGTAATGAAGTATGTAAAAGGCTTGTTATTTTATCTCCTGGTGAAAAGTGTCGCCTGCTCGAGCAATCACTTGTTAACAGAACGTAATTTGGCTACCTGTTGATGCTCCGAGTAGATGCGTTAATCCGTTGTAAAACTAAGAGCATAAGTATCGAAGATTCCCTTACGTGACAAGATTCTTAAAAAATGGGGTTCTTTAAAACTTAAATACATACATTTACAAACATTTTTATGATTTTTCGTGATAAGCATTCACGTTGCAAACTAAAGATATATACCTACTAATAGAGGTTATGTTTACTGACAGCTAGGTCAGCTAATTCGGTTCCGAAAACTCGGCTTTTCTTTGCCTCCAAGAAAAGAGACGGACTGGCTCCTGTATTCCGTAAGCGTACGTACTTACTCTGCTTTAGGAAGTCATTTTGTCAAGTTCAATGATACTTAACAAAGCTTGAGGTCACCCTCAAGAGCAAGAGTTCGTGCACACGCACGAACATTATCGTAACGTATAAGTATCGTCAAACCGTCAAAAACGGTCAGTTTCCCCATACCTATTGGCAAGTTAACGATAGATCATCATAAAAGCCTTTTGCAGTCCACAGCTGGACATAGGCCTCCCCCAAGGAGCGCCACAGCGCTCGATCTCCCACCCTTTGCATCCAGTCACTACCAGCTGCCTTCTTCAGGTCGTCTGTCCATCTAGCTGGCTGGCTAACGATAGATATACGCTACGAATACGTGACGATAGTTGTTCGTGCACACCCCACTTATTGGTAGCACAAGATACTGACCGAAACATTTGCTCTGATTGGTGGCACGATCAATGAACACCTTGCTGCTGATCACGTTCCCAAACGGCAGGAACATCTGCATCAGCTCCGCGTCCCCGAACTCCTGGGGCAGGTGGTAGATGAAAAGGTTGCAGCCCTCGGGGCCCGAGATCGAGCAGCCTGGGAACATCAGAAAATCTTTAAAGAACTCACAAATCTGCCTCTGAACACCAGCATTGAGTCTTAAATATAGCTTATAATTATATTAGTTTGACCAGATACGGACAAAGGTGTTTTTTCATGGTACTTACTGAATAAAATTGCGAAATTATCTGAACATAAGCTTCTTTTGATGGAATAAACTTCTTTTTTGACACGATTCAAGTTTCTTAGATGCTTTTATCGTCGATTTTTCGCTTTGTCAGGATCTGGCCATTAAAAGTAGAAGGATCTTCAACTGTACGTACCGTTATTTTGGCATCAAGAGAACCACTGTTCATATTCAGTAAAAATCCTTCATTTTGAAAGTGAAAGAAAACACAACATTGAACGTTAACACATTGAACATAGAGTACAGCAAGTGCAGTACAGAAACTATCAAAGAGTACAGCGACAGACTACTATAGAAGAAGACTTTGCAGGAAGGCCAATTAATTGGTTATGCTGTTTGTCACTGTACAAGACTTGCAGTGGTACACATACTTTAATAGGTACAATAAACATCTGTTGCCAAACTGCCATTTCCCAGGTTACATGCTTAGATTTCACTTAGGAACATGAAATAATAGTTAAGGTTTTAGTTAATCTGGAAAATGGAAAAATCGATTGACAATGACATAATCAGTGCCATATAGTGCGCTAACTACATCAGTCGCAGAAGAAGCAAGACCGAAGGGGCTAAGATCCTGGGTGTTGCGGTTCCCGGACCTCCGCCAGGGGGCTCCACTTACCTTCTCGCTGCGCGGGCGCAATTGTCGACATCGGCGGGGGGATGGGTTGCGGGAACTGACCGTAAACCGCTGGGTAAGCTGTTGAACATTAATACGCACGTTTTCACAATGAAACACCTATTCGTTGCATACATGGACATGCAACAAAGTAATGTACACATTTATTAAGCTATATCAAATTATGCATATACTTGATCTGCGTATCTGTAAAACAGTATCAACAGTAAATAAATTAAAATAATCACCAGATACATTCAAGTACACAAAGATAATGGAAATAATAACGAGTACATTTTGTTTTCTTGTAATACGTAGATGTTGTGTGTTTTATTTATTTTACATGTATAAAATAAATTATGCCTAAGTTACGTAACACTTAACATCAAACACCCAGCTACGTGTAAATTTACCAAATGTTTTTAATAGCGTGAATAACAGCGCACCTTATCTGTACGACGAACATAACAATTGTCATAATCATTCACGTCATCAGTCGATTGACTTGTACATAAAAAATGATTTTTCATTTCATTAGCATTTTAGTAGAATAAGTAAAGTTTTTCAAATGAAATCAATCGACTGTAATAAATAAACAGTTGACATTCAACCATTCGTTTCCGCACATTGAATTACTTATAACGAGAATACCATCTTGATGATCAACACATTTAATTACGCTATACATTTGGGATGACTTAGCTACAATTTGTCACCAAAAATTACGTTTTTTTTCACGAAACTGAAAATAAGTTTTGGTGGCAAATATTCGCCTTGTCAGGAAACCGGGAGTATTGGCGGTAGCACCTTTACTTGTATTCTTTATTGCGCATTTAAATAAATACCTTTTAAATGGAAAAGAGATACAAAACAATACACGTTGTTCAACTTCCGGATAAGTGACAAATGTTATCCAATGGCCATGAAGCTTTTCCAGTTCATTTTTAAGGACTTCTAAAATCTTCAACTCACAGCAATGGGTCAACCCTGGCACGACTTTGACAGCCATCAATTTTACTCAAAAAAAGTTACGGATCCCGGTGTTACCAATACTCTCGGTCCAAAGCAGGATAAAGGTACGGGTAGGAGCAGGACTAAGCACACGACCGCAGCTCTGCGCCACTCACCGACTCCTGGGAACGGTTGCATGCCCGGGTAGGCCGCGTGCTGCAGCGCCGCCTCGCCGTTGGGCAGGCCTTGCGCCGTCACTGGAACTGCTGGAAGGGTTAATGGGTGGGTGAGATATAGGGTTTTAGATTTCCAATTCAATTCAAGACGACGACCGTTTGGTGCAGTGGTCTACATGTAGGACTTTAAAACCAAGGGTCGCGGGTTCGATCCCCGCACAGTACAAGCATATGTGTGCATGAACATGTGTGTTTGTACTGGTCTGGGTGTTTTCTATGTATGATATGTATTTATTTACAAAAAAAACTATTTAAGTATGTTTATCCGTTGTCTAGTACCCATAGCACAAGCCTCGTAGCTTGATTTGGGACTAGAGAATTGGTGTGATTGTTGTGAAATATTTATTTATTTAAATGTTAGTAATAGTGTAGTTTACAACTAGTTGGATAGTTATAACAGACATTATTATAAGATTATTAGACATTTTAGTGTGGGATACCACCCACTGAATGAGTGGTAATTCCGCCTGCTCCGCATGATTGTTCTAATCAAGAGCAGTGTAGCTCTTGTACTCAGTGAAACTAAACGTCCACCCCAATTTTGTGAATATACAAGAGGGTTAAAAAAAATCTGAATGCTTTAGGTTTGGAAAATAGAGGTACTTACCATGGTACAGAGATACCTGGCACTCACTTGCACTCGTTAAACGTATGCTTGATAGCCGCGAGATGCTGTTCAGAATTTCCTTCTAGTCTCGGAGACGTGTTATAATTTGGAACTGTTTTCTAGTAGATGATCATGGATGCTATCGGTTTAGATGCAGCTGTCGGTGAGTTGTACTGGAACCGTAATAATGAAATGCCAATAAAGGTCTGGTGGATGCCGTTGGTGTAGATGACGTGCTGCAGAGGCGGCAGCTCCATGGTGGTCTGCGCAGTCATGTTAAACCCTGGCATCGTTGGCGACGGCCTAAAACACTCATACTGCTTATATTCGAGGCTACTGCTAAGCTAGTGCTAGTCTACCTACGGCCAGTAAAGTTCCTGATGTTGCCGTGGTGAAGACAGCATCCAGCGGCGGTCGCTGCCTGTTGGCGGTCGTCGCGACCATGTTGAAGCCCAGCATCATCGGCGACGGCAGCATGCACTGTCATGGTAACCTACACACGACCAACAATTTGTGTCGCTGTCAGTCTACTTACGGTCAGTTAATGTCTGGTGGATGCCGTTGGGGTAGACAGCGTCCTGCGGCGGCGGCTGCCCGTTGGCGGTCTGCGCGGCCTTGTTAAACCCTGGCATTGTCGGAGACGGCATAGAAACCTCACACTGCCAGTTCTTGAGGCTACTGCTAAGCTAGTGCTAGTCTACTTACGGCCAGTAAATGTCTGGTGGATGCCGTTGGTGTAGACAGCGTCCTGTGGCGGCGGCTGCCCGTTGGCGGTCTGCGCGGCCATGTTGAACCCCGGCATCGTCGGCGACGGAAGCGAAGGCAGCGCGCCGTTGAGCGGCTGGGCGCCTCCGGTGCCTATCGCTAGACCGGTGAAGTTCTCTGTGGAAGGATATAAGATTGTACATTATTATGGTACCACGGGTGTAAAATGCAATGACCGAAAAGCATGGATAGGTAGTGTAATATGGGTAAGTTTTGTTTCCTCTTTGATAAGTAAATATGTTGCAGGTTGTCGATTCCCCGTTTCGTATGGCATAATAAGTTACATTTACTCTAAATATGAATTATTCTCTGTAAATATAGTACAGTCAGTCAGTTCTACTCTACTATCAATATTTGGTACGGTGCCTGTGTGATTTTATTGAATCTCTACATAAGATTTATGTATGTATTTCCAAACTTTACATTGGTTCTTTACGTAAATCAGGGGTTAAAACAACCGCCTTTTGTCATAATTATTGTAAACACTTCAAACGATTCGCTCGTCTATTGCCCTTTTTAACCAACAAAGCGTAACATTGATAGAAGCAGCAATCGCAACAAAATCAAATTATAGATTACAATAACAGAAGTTGTTGTTATAGGACCGGCCCGCAGCGCACCCTTTACTTTTATTGCTCTTCATTCAGATTTCGTGGTTGTTTTGTGTTTGAAATATTGGAACGGAATTAATTTTGGTTATTGGGCTCACTGTTGTTATTGAATGATGTTTCAGCAGTTTACTTTTTAATTTAGTGAAAAGAAAATGACTTAACCTTTTATTAATTTGTGTTACAAAACAAAAAGGCTGGTACGTACCTATTATCTTAAGGTCGTAGCAAAAAGCCGTACACGAAGTGTTACATGGGTTTCAAATTAAGTATAACCTTTTAAATTATACTAATAATAGTCATTTATTTCCATTAACATAGGCAAATAAATAAATAAATATTATGATTGTAATAATATATTATACTGAGCTGGTATTTTGAATTATAAGGTTTTCGATAAACTATTGCCGGCGGCTAGGGAGTAGTTCAAGAAAAATGTACCTATACATAAATAAGAAAAATAATAGGTTAATGGTAATTAATGAGACGAGATATCTTTGTTCACTTTACTCGTTCTTGAGAGCCTTGATTTAGAGCAAAAGGCTTCCATTTTACGTACATTTGGAAACTAAATATTTATTCCCATATAATTGAAGTGCTTTACTATTTGTGCATCTTGTGAAACCATCAATTTCATAAAAATTAAGCACTGAAAAAATCTTAAACATAAAAAAAATATTCCTCTGATGTGTCCAAGCTACCGAATTCTAGGTGCTATCGTAAAAATCTTTATCTTTAACGCAATACTTATGGTTCACTTAGAATTCTTTTTAACTTAGAATAGTCAATATTTAAGCCAAAAACAGATACAAGTTTCAGTATTCTTCAAAAAACTTTTTGAAACATTTGTCCCGGGTTACGAGTTGATAGTCGCCGCCTCTATTAGAGTCTTTTGTTAACACTACGAGTAGTCTCAACTGTCTGGTGCGTCCTCATTCACTTACCAGAGGAAGGCGGTACGACGGAGTTGGCCATGCCGTTGAGCGCGTGCGACGCGAGCGCCGTCATCGGGCTGATGTACCCTTGCGCCGTCGCCGCCACCATTAGAGCCGCCTGTTGTTGCTGCAAGATAAAAGTTCTGAGTAAATTTACAATTTTTTAATTTTTCACAAACAAAAGAACATGCGCCTGTTTTGGTAATGGTTTAAGGGAGAAATGCAACCGGTATTAGTCAGCGCCGTTGTGTTAACAATAGTTCATATCGTCAGCTTGGTTAATTTATTGTCTATTGATGTAATACAACTATTAAGCTGTAGATTGTTATATAGGTACGGTTACGACATACGACATTTTACATAAAGGGGCGGTGACAATGACAGGTCTCATTATCTCACGCTTAATCTTGTATCATATAGTCGTATTATCCCGAAGCGTTTTAATTACCTGAGTTGAGCAGGCTCATGTTGGCGCTATATGCTGCTTTCGTCTTAGCTGCCTCTCTTTAGTAACTAGTTGCTAAGACTCACCTGCTCGGACGGGTTGAGCAAGCTCATGTTGGCGCCATATGCTGCATTCGTCTTAGCTGCCTCTCTTTAGTAACAAGTATCAAGTTGCTAAGACTCACCTGCTCGGTGATGACCTGCGCGTAGGTGCCGTAAGCTCCAAACTGGTTGAACACGAACGGGTTGAGCAGGCTCATGTTGGCGCCATGTGCTGCATTCGTCTTAGCTGCCTCTCTTTAGTATCAAGTTGCTAAGACTCACCTGCTCGGTGATGACCTGCGCGTAGGTGCCGTAAGCTCCAAACTGGTTGAACACGAACGGGTTGAGCAGGCTCATGTTGCCGGCCATCTGCTGCATTCGTCGTAGTTGCCGTTCCTTTTCAGTGTCCGCGAACTTTACTACCAAGCTCGAGGACGCTCCCTGGAACAAGAGAAAACGGAATACGGTCAGTCACTTCAAGTTTGAGAACCAACCTCAATGGCTACACTAAATTGCTTACTGGAAATGTTACAAACTTACTACGAGCGCAAAACTTCGTGAGAACGTAAAAATTTGAAGGTGCGTTACATTCAATCCGAAACATGACAGTTAATAATTTTGCTCACACTGTTTACTGGAACCTAATTACTAGTTAGTGCTTCGTTGTAAGTTGTTAACGATATGTCATTTATGCTGTATACTAAAAAAAACCTTATCTATTTTTTTGTGATCTGCAGCAAACAAGCAACTAGTTATTCAGAACATCTCAAAGCGAGGGAGCTCGCAAAATCAAGTTATGCACCATAAAGTGGCTCGCCTGTCATGTTTCCATACTTACTTAATGGAGCGTATTTATAGAAACAACGGCGGGACTCGAGAAATAAAAGAGTCATGTCATCCCAACGAAGCCATGACTCAGCTAATTGGGTCAAAGCGCAACCCTCGCTGAATAGGAAACATCTTATTATCTGCGGTAAACAAAAATCTTCAACGTCTAGGGATGAGTGCCCGATATCATCGTTTGATGGCACTGATTGTCATATCGTCTCGTTATTCCAGCTTATGTAAGAATAGTGAACGGTTTCCTTCCCCGATATGAGTACTTTTTATTACGAATGCTTTGTTATTTCAACAATGATCCAAATCCGTGGGTGAATAGCCTCGGAAAAATATGTAAACGCTTTTGTTAGATCAGATTCTAAATGTGATTTCGATGCTATACATGGAATGAATAAACATTACTTGATAGAGCATTGTAAAACTCAACGAGCTCGTAAAAGTAATCGCATTGTTCTAGCGTGTGTTACAAATACAAAACATTTCGCGCCGTCGTAATTTGACTTTCGGAGCTTACTTGCAATTCGCAATTTCAACAATGCGAGGCGGTCTTACATAAAGTGCAATATCCGAGCGTTCGAGCGGTGTACAATGGGGCCAATACAAACGTCGGAGTATCGGCGCAATCCCGCAAACTAGGGAGCGAGCAGGCGCGCCGGGCTAAGCGTTCGCATTCATTATGTATTTGCAGACAACGGGCCCATTTTTGCCGCGCCTCTAGGCCGGGCGCGCAACAGGTCGCGGCCCGCCGGTGCAACAAGTTATTTTGGGCTCGATCCAAAAATGCATCGGGCCGGCTGCAAACTTCGCCGTCCTCTGGCTTCCTTCCCAGTAATAGTTTCCGCTAATTGCCACCGCCTGCTAAGTAGTCGTAATGGAAAAGCCGCCCAGCCGTGCGTCTGCATATAATTGGGGCTTCCGTTTATTTGAACGAGTTTTATTCACTCTCCGCCTCTGTTTGTCTTCAATATGGAATCAGTAGTGACGTCAATATTTGATTTAAGTATCACGCTCTGTTTATATTCTTTGTTACTTCGTATTTTCAGCAGCGGTGGAACAATTGAATTGGTTAGTATGTGATATTATTGTAACGTCTGAATGTTCGGTATAACTAAAGGTCGGTTTGAATTGAAGTACCAAAATAATAATGGATTCAGTATTATGTTATTAATATCTTTGTTATTAATTCATCTGAGGCCGAAAAATAAGATAAAAGAAAGATACGAAATCAATTTAGAGTTCATCGACCTTTCTCAGCATCGCTTACATCGTTTCGTAGCTTGCGAAACTTACTGCACGGTCATTCAAGACAGTTCGTAGCAATTCGTAGCGGCTCCGTAGCAGTCGACTACGAAGTTCGTAGCATCTGTGCTTATAGAGAACTATCGCAGCATTAGTTGCTACGACCGTAGTGAGAGCATTCCTTTATTGTGTTGAGTTGTATTTTATTAAACAACTGCTAGAAAGGAGCTTATGTTTTCCGATATTGTGCAGTCTGTACTATTTTTTTTGTTGTTTGTGTTGTTATAGCTTGTAATGACTTTCACTCGAGAAGCGAATTGAATACAAATAATTTGAGATTCACATGCTAGTGCTGCTATCTGCGTTATAAATGTTTGTTGCTTTTTATTTCTTTTGGCTTCACAAGTTACAAATAAATTGTGATGAAAACACGAGCGCCACATATTTATCTCCTTACAGCCGCATAATTGTCGAACGGCACAGTATAATATGGCTTAAACACGACCCGGGCTTAGTCGCTTATTGCTTATTTTATCGCGCAATCGCGACGCAACCTGATAACGAGGTACATGGGGACCATTCGTTACAATGTTTCGTCCAATTAACTGGTTATTATTATCTTCTTAATTGTTGTTACAGAAGTTGACTTTCACTTGGAGTAATTTACGTGGTAGTTAAGAGAACTGTTTGTGATAACGTTCTCGTATCTAGGTGCTTGGTAATTATAAGCATTGGCTTAAAAGTTAGGCTACGTCTTTTGGTTCGGATGTGCGTCGGTATAATATGTCCGTTGGGACAGATAATGCTATCAAAGATTATTATTTCGTCGAAATACTTGTCGTTTAATATATTGTTATCTTAAATCTCGTTTAAGATAGTTACCGATATAATGTCACAGTAGTCACATCAACCATTTTACTGTCATTGTAGATCATGTTTTGACAGGAACTAAAATTAATTTATTATTATTATTTATTCATTTACTAATTTATTTCACTATTTTTTATCTTTCTTTCTTAACCTAAGTATCGTGAATTGTTGAGTTCCTTATTACAACCTACTGAAAATCTATTTTCCCATCTCAATACATATGAAGTCCACATAAAATTTCATCAGTAGATAATAAAAATAAGCAGGTCATAAAACAAACGACTATATAAACGTACTAAATATTTACATAACAAAACGACAGTCGTATTACGGACTTCCATCGCAGGACCGTATGTTGTATTGTCATTACTTCCTCATACATAAATAAGTGCTTATACAGGGTGTTCAAATGAGTGATATAAAAAGCGTAGGCAGCAATATCCGACGCAATAAAAAGTGTTTCATGTGTTACAATCGTAAAACTTCGCCACTGGAATATTGGCTCGTCAAGCTGCAATTTATTAGTTCCCCGTTTGCAGAAAATGTTTTTATTCGAACAAACAAGCCGAGCCATTAAGTGTTTTCGTGATGTATGTAACAATCGGACCCCTTTATCGTGATTACATGCTCGTTCTGATTTAATGGCATTCTTTTTAATGACCCTTTTCGACCTAGTTACCATAAAACGCACTAGCTTTGTCATTAATGATTATTCATTTTTGATTTATAATATTTTGATTTTTAATTTTTTTCTTGTCCTATGTTAAAACTAGTGCTCGATGGTCCTCGCTAAAAATCAGTGTCGTGGTATACTATAATAATAGGTCTTACTTATGAAATTGCCATTTTAACTTTTTTGTAACTTTGCACTTGAATATCTTCGGACTGAATACGAGATGAAAATTCAAATTAATCTAAAAGTATAGCTGAGAATTATTGTTTAAAATATGCATTCTATTTGTTGTCAAATAATTTGGTTTAGCCAGATTGGGCTAAAACCAAAAGCATGGAAAAAATACAGTTTTCCGCCCATTCCTAACTAAACAAAATATTTTTAACAAATGATATGCATACTTTAAAACATTTTTTTCTTAACTTTCATTTCAGATCAATTAGTATTTTCAACCACAACTCAGTTCGAAGATATTCAAAAGTTAAAATGCCAATTTCCTAAGTAAAGACCTAATAAGTATCAGCAAATTGTAACGGAGAAGCGGATCAGACCACATTTCGTAAGGCTCCCTAACATTTCGTTCGTGATTTCGGATTCGCTCGCACGTCTTATCTTGTAAGAGTGTCAGGGATAGCTACATCTGAAACTACGGACTACGGCTTCGAGAGTAGGGGACGCAGGATTCTGCTCTTGGACACAGCGTTGCCATAACATGCAGCCGCCACTTCTCTCGCGCGCCAACAAGCCATCTTTTTACATAGAATACTGGCTTTTCGGGATTCTCCCTCAAAATAACTTTTCCGTCAGTTAAAATTCCAAAAAAATTCAATAAAGTTGTTAATAATTCAAGAATTACACTTGTAAACTTTCTGGATCCAAAAGTTATATTTTCGCCAAAATTGAAAAATAACTTGGCAACATCACATTGGAGTAGACACAGCTGATTAAATACGAATATAATAATAATAGATATTGCGATTTACGAAAAGGAAAAGGCCAAACATTTATTGCCCCTTTAGAAGCCTAAAGTGTCATCGCAGCTTATTATCCTGATGTCTAATTTATATAACTAACGTTTATCGGTTTGGTAGGTGCGGTCGGGATGAGAAAATGTTTACCAGTTGTGCAGCTAGATTCTATACGTGTGGGGTATAGAATTTAAGATTTAGGGTTAAATTAGGTGGTAAGTACTATCTGATCGTGACTGTGAGAATAGTGAGAGGTCTTAATGATGGCGAACTCATTTAAGATCGTAACAGCAAGATCGTCGTAACCCGCACGCGGCGTTCGCGCTTCTGTCTGGAACAGGTGCCGACAACGAGGCAACCTTGCTACCGTTTAGGATTATTTTTGAACATATAGGTACGTACTATTAGGTACAATAGCGACCGCCCGCGACTTCGTCCGCGTTATGGTTCGAACAAATGCTAGAGTTTTGGTCAGTCTACTCGCCAAGATCTTTGAAACGGTACCTTTATCATATTTTTAGGCCGCGACACAGGCGCGCGGGAAAGGAATTCTCTTACACAAATAATATAAGGTATTTTTTTTATTTAGGTATTTATTTTATTTATAAGGTTTGTCAACTGTTGATACAATAATGCTTCCTTATGTTACGACTAATACGGCTTTATGATAATTGTTCTACAGATTTACAGACAAACACAGCATGCTTAATCTAATAACGTACACACACTAGGTATCAATGTACCTATAATATTAGGTATCTACTCGTATATATCTCATACAATATGAGGTCAACGTCAGTATCAGTTTGAGTGCAATAATTAAGATCTGATCTAACGGTGGACCTACATAAGGCTTGGCACTTATCCAGCGGTTTCCCTAATGGTAAGATTACTTACTTTATTATAAGCTCATTTAAGGTTGATTTTTGATAAAACCCTTAGCGAAAATAGATATGATTGCAAATAAAAATAACTATTACATGTTTCTAAAAGCTTTTGTAGGTTCAATAGTTTTACTAACAACGCTAATATTTCCAATGTGATTAATTTATAAATTAAATTATCGAATTAAATTACTTTGGTCAATTCGTCACGAAGATGAATTTTCTTGAAACTTAGAAAATTTACCGAACATTACTCATGCATGAAACAAAGGAGTGTTGGTGAACAAAACTATTGCACATACATCAGGAGGCGGTCCGGCTCACAAAGGCCTGGCTGAAGATGGCTGAACTAGTTAATCAACAGATTACGGTGCGTCACCGCGTCATGTGTGACGTCACTCGGCGCCGTTTGCCGCTTCCGAACCAGATAGGGCTGTCACCTCCCGTTACAAATATAAGGCTTCAATTATTCAACCTCCTATGAAAAAGAGAGGGTTTTATAAGTGACCCCTATGTCTGTTTGTGTGTGTATATGTATTTCTGTATTTTTGAAAGAAAGAAAGAAAAATATTTTATTTGGTATTACACAAAGAACAATGAAAATAGGATCTCACTCAGCTCACTCAGATTTTTATGTGTGTCTGTCTGTTTTATCGTAGGTCCTGAACGGATCGGTTTTTTTATTTGAAAGATAATTAAATCATGGCGGATCTTAGCTAAAGTTGGTCAAAATCTATCTAGCCGTTGCAGTTCACCAGCACATTTCCTGACTCCTTCTTGAGTTTTTTTTCTGGAAAGTTAGTTTTTGCCATTCGGCTACGGAACAGTAATAAATAGATTCAATGATCACAGAAGTCACCTAGCACAAAGTAGCCTGCACCCCAGCGATGGCGACAATCACAAATCATAACACAGCCATGTGTTCTTTGCGGGATCTGAACTCACAATCGCTGGGTTTGTTATTCAGCGCGAAAAACAGTTAATATTCTGTCATCCCTTCCCTGGTGAGTAAAAACTCAGGTTTAAATAGAAGCGATAACATGTAACAATGATATGAATGATCACAACAACCCAGTGCACTCAAATCTTCAGCATGAATGAATGGTCATAAAACATCATCGACCATCTACTTGAACTCAAACTTAAGAAAGCCCGGAAACCGTTGTTAAAAAATAGGAAACCGCTATTCTAAAGCATAACACTTGTCTACAACTCTTTATTTTAGGTAAGGAGGCTTACGACTAGTTAATTTACAGATTATAAACTAGTTACAGTCTCATCGTGACGTCATACCAGGGCTCATTGTCACTCGCTCACTTTTGAAACTGAAGAAAACATCGGTCCTTTAATTGACAGGATATTCAAATGAACATTTGAATCCGATGCTATTGTTAACTTTAAAGTGTTTTACCTAAGCGATGTGCAGCGTAATTTGATAGTTTGTGTCCTGAACACAAACAAATAATGAATCATTCAACTATTTTGCAACCGGAAAAATTTTAGACTTCTACCACAAAGCTACTATCTGTTGAGAAACGGACGAAAAGTTCCACTCTTCTAGGGTGAAAGTTTTACTTTCCACCAGAAGCGTAGTAGCGAATTATGTTATCGTAAATCATATCTGTAGGCATCCCTGCACTGGGGCCGCCGAGCATCCGCTCAGCGCGCATTAAGTGCCAGTTTGGCAGGAAACCCTCTTGTCTCCGTTATTTACTGTTCATCTAGATCTGAGCTGAATGCCAGGCCTAATGTGCTCGCCGGCGGACACCCCACCTTCGTTGATGATATATGCACTCAGTCCATTGTGATGTGCGCTCTTATGCGTGGATTACGGTGAGCTCTTGATTTAGGCAGGTCTAAGTTTAATTATATTAAAGTCGTCCTGCCCCTACCCGTCTCTTTGACGTGAAAATTATACAAGTATAACGTGAGTATTGTTACGTTCTAGGGGTGTGGGATCTAGATTGAAATGCACTTCTAAACCGATGAAGTAGAGTAGGATTTATTGTACACACTTTACGTTACAACACTTAGTACACAAACACTTATATCGCACTCCAAAATCTTCTTGTCGCAGTTTTCGCTTCGATGTTTACTCGTCGCTTTCCCAAATTAAACTCAAACTCGGTCGCAATCCCGGGCTCCTTATATACCGGCCGTCAAGGACTCCCGAATATTCGGTAGGTACCTACTACCCAGTACGAGACTGTTCGGGATCCTTCCAAATGCCGTCTTGCCTAGCCTAGACCTTTCTCGAATCATAGTGCTATCCTTGTCTTGTGCTGTCTCTGTCACACCTTTCTGGAATGTTCTCAGTATAGCTGTCTCTCTCTAATCGTGCTATCTCTTTCACTCCTACTAAAAATAACGTCATATACTGAAGTGGGCTTCAAAGGCCCATAAGGGGTCCTGAAAACGCCTGAAAACGGGTTTTCAGGTTATGGCGTCATCTGATAGAGGGTGGCCTGAAACGGACTGAAAACATGTTTCAGGCGCCTGAAAACAACGGCAACTTGGGTGAAATTTCGATAAACTAGTATGTGTTAGAGCACTCTCTGAAACGGCCTGAAATGGTATTTCAGCCTGCTGAAAACGCCTCCAAGGCACGGAAAAACACGATCAAAGTTTTAGCACTAGCCCACCGGCGTAACACTACCCCCTCCTTAGACATGCTCGTCCCGAGCATCATTCGTTCCATGGTACTTGGCCAACCGATCCACATGAACAATCTTACAGGGGCTACGTGCGTTGCGCTGTATCCGATAAGTGACGTCGTTGATCCTTGTGACTACTTTGTACGGCCCTTCCCAACTCGGCGACAATTTCGGTGACTTTCCTTTTCGACGCATAGGGTTATGTAGCCACACGAATGATCCTTCCTCAAACCTCGTCTGGTTAGACTTCCGGTCGTATCTGGTCTTCACCTTCTCACTGGCCTGCAATCCATGTTCACGAACATGCCTGTGAACATCATCAAGCCGGTTTCGCAGTTCACTTGCATACTCCGAAACCGTCATTGGTGCATCTGGAGGACGTCCTGTCAGAAGATCTGCAGGTAAACGTAGTTCTCTTCCAAAATTAGCACACGCAGGAGTTACGGCCGTGCTTTCATGAACTGCTGTCCGATATGCCATTAAAAAGAGCGGAATATGCCTGTCCCAATCCTTTTGATGGTTGTCAACTACTTTGGCCAAATGTCGTTCCAGAGTCTGATTGAATCTCTCAACCATTCCGTCTGACTGTGGGTGATAGGCCGTAGTCCGAGTTTTATGATTCCCATGACTCGGCAAGTCTCCTGAAACACCAGAGACTCAAAATTTCTTCCCTGATCACTGTGGATCTCAAGAGGCACACCATACCGACAAAACACTTCAGACACTACAGTTTCCGCTACTGTGACTGCCTCTTGATTCGGAATGGCAAATACCTCAGGCCATTTGGTGAAATAGTCCATGACCACCAGGATGTACTTGTTTCCACGGTCAGAGGTCGGGAACGGGCCTGCGACGTCTAAAGCAATTCTTTCCCAAGGCGCTCCCACGTTGTAAACTTTAAGCGCACCTCTACTGCGTGTATGTGGTCCCTTAACTGACGAACAGCTAGTACATTTCCTACACCAGTCTTCCACGTCGTCCCGACAGTTTATCCAGTAAAAACGTTGCCGAATCTTCATCAGAGTCCTCTTTACTCCTAGGTGTCCACCGGAAGCGCCGTCGTGAAAGGATCTTAAAACATCGCTGACTCTCTTTCTTGGTACAACCACTTGAAGATGAGCATCCTTTCCGTTTTCTGACTCCCATTTCCTGCACAGTACGCCATTGTGCATAACCAGACTTTCCCATTGCGCCCAGTAGCTCTTTGTCACGGTACTCATCGAAGCTACCTCACACCACCTTGGTTTGGGCGCCCCAGCGTTGATCCAATCGTAAATGGGCTTTACATCGCAATCTTCCTGTTGTGCTTCTTGCATTGCTTCATCACTCCATTCTTCGCTAACAGTGTCTGTCCTCAACATCTTCACGCAGTCCTTACCCTCTTGCCTTAAACAGTGTTTGCAATCATCAGGACAAGGTCTTCGAGAGAGGGCATCTGCGTTGCCATGTGACTTTCCACTGCGATGTTCGATGACAAAGTCATATTCCTGCAGTTGTTCGATCCAGCGTGCCACCTGACCCTCAGGGTTCTTAAACTCTAACAACCACTTTAGAGCAGCGTGGTCAGTTCTTATTCGGAACTTGCGTCCAAGCAGGTATTTACTAAAATGCTGCAGAGTTTTGACGACTGCCAGCAATTCTCTCCTAGTGACGCAGTAGTTTCTCTCCGGCTTCGATAGCGACTTGCTAAAATAGGCGATCACAACTTCCTGATCACCCTTCTTCTGTGACAAGACTCCTCCAATGCCAGTATTGCTTGCATCAGTGTCAACAACAAACTCGTTCTCTGGGTCTGGATATCCCAAAATCGGTGTTTCACAAAGTCTCTGTTTGAGGTCTGAGAAAGCTGCTGCACACTGATCATCCCAGTTGAATTGTCTTTTCTCTTCTGTCAGCTGGTGCAAAGGCTTTGCTATATCTGAGAAGTTCTTTACAAATCGTCGGTAGTACGAGCAAAGTCCCAAGAAGGCACGTACTGCTGTCTTGTCTTTCGGTGTCGGCCAGTCCTTAACTGCACTTATCTTCTCAGGGTCTGTCTGGATGCCATCTGATGAAATCACATGTCCCAAGTAGTTAACCTTGCGCTTGAAGAATGAGCATTTCTTCGGACTTAGTTTTAAGTTAGCATCGCGCAACTTGGACAAAACTTGTTCCAGCTTCTTGAGGTGGTCATCAAAATCTTTGCCTACAATTATGATGTCATCCAAATACACTAGGCACGTATCACCCAGGAGACCAGCCAGTATTTGCTCCATCAACCGCTCAAACGTTGCTGGTGCGTTGCACAATCCAAACGGCATTACATTAAACTGCCAAAGTCCTTTACCGGTTGAAAAGGCTGTTTTCTCTTTGTCCTTGTCTTTTATTTCCACTTGCCACTTTTCAAATCCAACGTGGAAAACCATTTCATTCCATGCAGAGTGTCCAAAGTGTCATCTATCCTAGGCAATGGATAACTGTCTTTCTTAGTCACATCGTTGAGTCGACGATAGTCTACGCAAAATCTCATGGTTCCATCCTTCTTTTTCACCAAGACTACTGGAGAACACCAAGGACTTGTCGACGGTTCTATCACTTTATATCTCCTCATTTCCTTGATCATGTCTTCCACTTCCTTCTCTCGAGCTACTGGAACTCGCCGCGGTCGTTGTCGAACAGGCATGACATCTCCGGTGTCGATCTCGTGCTGCACTACTCCAGTTCTCCCGATATCACTGTCATGTGCAGAGAAGACGCTCCTATAGCGCTTTAGCAAATTACGTGCCTTAAGAAGTTCTTGCTTTGTGAGATCATTTTGGCAGTTTTCCAATAACTTTCCAATTTCCACAACTTCTTCTTGTAACTTGTTCTCCTTCGACCCATGGCAACTCCGTATCCAAGAGATTGCCTCGCATGTTCCCATAAGGGTTCCTTTACTTATGACGTGTTGAGTGTCACTTAGATTTAGCACCCTTATAAATGCTGCAGATGACGTCGTTACCACTGTGCGAGCTGGCATCCATGGTTTACTGCCGTCCATTTTCTCTATTAACACGCAGGAATGAGATCCTTGTCTCGCACCGTGCGGCAATGTCACCGGAACTAGGGCTTGCGATCTCGGTTGAAGTGTAGTCCTTCTAGCGCAGAAGATATGTCCACTCACTCCACCTTCCATAGGAACTTCATAGGCCCCAAATTTCAGCACGCCTCCTTTCATGTCGATCTTACACTCGTACTTCCTCATAAAGTCAAGACCAATAATGCAGTCATCTACGATGTTAGCAATGATGACTTTATGAGGAAGTACGAGTGTAAGATCGACATGAAAGGAGGCGTGCTGAAATTTGGGGCCTATGAAGTTCCTATGGAAGGTGGAGTGAGTGGACATGTCTTCTGCGCTAGAAGGACTACACTTCAACCGAGATCGCAAGCCCTAGTTCCGGTGACATTGCCGCACGGTGCGAGACAAGGATCTCATTCTTCTGACACCAAATGTTACGTTCTAGGGGTGTGGGATCTAGATTGAAATGCACTTCTAAACCGATGAAGTAGAGTAGGATTTATTGTACACACTTTACGTTACAACACTTAGTACACAAACACTTATATCGCACTCCAAAATCTTCTTGTCGCAGTTTTCGCTTCGATGTTTACTCGTCGCTTTCCCAAATTAAACTCAAACTCGGTCGCAATCCCGGGCTCCTTATATACCGGCCGTCAAGGACTCCCGAATATTCGGTAGGTACCTACTACCCAGTACGAGACTGTTCGGGATCCTTCCAAATGCCGTCTTGCCTAGCCTAGACCTTTCTCGAATCATAGTGCTATCCTTGTCTTGTGCTGTCTCTGTCACACCTTTCTGGAATGTTCTCAGTATAGCTGTCTCTCTCTAATCGTGCTATCTCTTTCACTCCTACTAAAAATAACGTCATATACTGAAGTGGGCTTCAAAGGCCCATAAGGGGTCCTGAAAACGCCTGAAAACGGGTTTTCAGGTTATGGCGTCATCTGATAGAGGGTGGCCTGAAACGGACTGAAAACATGTTTCAGGCGCCTGAAAACAACGGCAACTTGGGTGAAATTTCGATAAACTAGTATGTGTTAGAGCACTCTCTGAAACGGCCTGAAATGGTATTTCAGCCTGCTGAAAACGCCTCCAAGGCACGGAAAAACACGATCAAAGTTTTAGCACTAGCCCACCGGCGTAACAGTATGTTGACATCTAAATCTAAGTAATGTAGTGAATTAACACTCGTAAATACGTAACAATTTTGAGGGCGGTTTTGATGGATTGTTCGACAGCAGAATAGCTTAGCTTGTTTAAAATTGCTAAAAGTACATAGTCGATGTTAGAAAATAATTAATTCGAGTTGCTCGTAGAAACGCTATCAGTGCAACAAAATGACAATCAATGAATTTACTTTGCTTATAGTTGTAAATAAGAAAAACTTTAGCAATACTGCCACTGAAGCTATCAAATTTTTACATTAGGAATCACGTCACCTCGCCAATGCGCCACAATTTCGAGTTACAGACGTGGCGACAGCGGGATGCGGCATTGTCCCGGCTGAATCCGCGCGGCCCAATTTTGATTGGGTGACGTCCCTAGTGCACCGGCTCTAGCTGATTTGATTTTACAATAGGATTCCCGGACTATACCTATACTATGGACTGGGAATAGAGTACAGTGTGAGGCCGTGGTTAGGTAGGACTGATTACTGGGGATAAGTATAGCGCGCATAGACATAGTGCATGGCGGATAAAAGCAAGTGAAATCGCATTATTGCGACTGGGTATGTCAAAAACGTTAGCTTCAGTTGCCTTATATGTAATTGTTACGTTCTAAATTCATATTAAGGTTTAAGAAAAAGGCTACTTCTTTTTTTATTGTGAATTAAGTTAACCATTAAGGTATACAGTGAATAATTTAGTTTGAAATGCCTTTTTGATAAATCATAAAATAACTTGACGTTAACCTACTTAGGTAGGTACTTTATATCAGCAAAAAGCTAATAAAGTACAGAAACGTAGCACGTTCTTACAAATTAATATTTAGATTTCAATATTTTATTCATTTTGCAATGGAATAAATCCAAAAGCTGATATAATTCCTTTTTCATCTCTCACCTTTTAGATTTACGCTTCAATTTATTTTATTGCTTCAATTTGACCTCAATTCCAGTGGATGGGGCGAGCGGGGAGAAACGGCTTGGGCATAAAATATACTTATTATTGCTCGGTTTTGCAAGTGTATCAATTTAAGTAACGAGACACGAGAGAAATAAAAATTTCGAATAGTAAAGGAATTGTTGTATACATATTATTATGTTTACTAATGTGTGTGCCAAGATCATGAAATCACTTCTTAGTGCAACTATGGCAAGATACAAAATAGGTGAGTATTTAATACTGACGAAAGTATTTCGCATAAGTAAGTAAGTGGAGACCTGGTGTTAAAATGTTGCGATCTTCTTGTTTTTTTATCGTCAAGAAAATTCTGTTTCGCATCACCTATGTGGGACTCCAGGCTTCGAAGTTAGAACCCGAATACTAATAACACTCCACTTTTGGTATTTTTTACCAGAATGCCGTTAATATCTGATCTGTGCTGTCCAGCATGGTAACGGCTATGAAAAACGACGAAGAACAAAATGGCGGCGGTTTCTCCAACTTCTAACATAGTCGCACGTGAATACAGAAAACAATTCTATTCACCGGAGAATTCGAAAAATAATTCCCGATAGACGGGAGAAGTTTTCTTAGAATTTGTTTTGATACGGCTCGATTGGAGCATTCGTTTTTCCTAAGCGAACTTTTAAGTCTATTAAAGTAGTACTTTGACAAAAGGAAATCGAGAAGTTATGAGCGAAGTTAAAGAAGCTTACACATACAAACAAACTTTTGTATGTTTGGAAGCTAAGTGATAAAGGAAATGCGTTTGAATGAACTTATCGAAAAGTAGTGTAAAGCAGGGACCGAAACCGGTATGAGCAATACTGGTATTTTTCGGTTACAACCTTTATTTTTTTTACAGGTATTTTTAAAGGTTACCTTAATTCCTAAATATTGAATACAACCTGTATTAATACCGGTTACCGAAATAAAAATTACCTTTATTTTACACCTACCGTCGACGTGTCGTCATGTCAAAGCTCGCACTAAAGAAACGTAAACAGCATGTACTGGTACAGTACGCATGACCATCTCCCTGGTAATGTATTTTCTAATGCCAAAATTATTGACGGCATTGCAATATTCTATCTTTTTCCCGTAATCAATGTAATTTTTTAGGTAACCGGTATAAAAACGGTAACTTAAATAAAGGTTACATTTTTTTCTTATTGGATTACCCGGATTACGGTTACCTGAACCGAAGGGGTAACCAAAATTCTTCGATACCTGTACCGTAATTTATAAAGGTTTTCGGTCCCTGGTTTAAAGCTGCAAGGGAATGCCAGTACTAATAGATATTCTGTAGAATGCTGAGAATTAAAAAAAAAATTAGGGAAAACCTTATTGAAACTGGAAAGTTATTGTTACACGTCTTAAAGAAAATGATTCAAGGTTGTCATACCATATCATAACAAACAACGTAATTAATTATACCATGCAATATTAATGCCAACGCTTCAAAGTCACTTTAAATTGATAGTTTGGCCTTCAACAAATCACAACTGCGTTGTACAAATGCCATGAAGACTGACAATAAATTACCCTCCCCCTTAACTCGTGACAGCGTAAAACAACATTTATAAGTATTAAAACTAGTTAAACACCCGGAACAATTTCGTGAAGCGTGTTCCTGGCGCCGTTTAAATCCAAACATCCATTCGGGGGGCAATAAACAGCGCAGCTACTTGCATTTATTACTAACGATTAATCATCAAAACCGCACTCGGGCCTCTTAATTGAAACACAAATAGCTAGGTGTGATTGGAGCGATGGCGAGATTAAACTAGTTTTAACCGCTTTAAACTGGCAACAAAGGGCCGGAACGCTCTAAGAGGGCTGTTACAAGTTTTGAGAGGTTACATTTTGTGAGTTGAAAAGTGTTATTAGTCTTATAAAATACATGTCTTATAACAAACAAGAAATCGTTTGAAAATAAGTGTAAGTATATGGCAGCTAATTACATTGAATTTCATTCATTTAACGATTTGATAGTTGCTATCTTGACAAACGCAGATCTTGTTGATTTAAGACTGCATATCCTTCGATTTTCAGTTGATCTCCAAAGTTCCAGCACCATGCAAAAAATGTTTATTCTTACATTCATTTAAAGCAGTTTTACGCTAGAGTGATTAAGCCGTAACATTTTTGCACTGAGTTTAAATATCCACTATTCTTGCGGTTGTCTTTTGTTGGCTAGACCGCGGTATGCGGCTTCAGGCGACTGAATTTTTCTCCAGCATTTTTGAGATGGTAATGGGTATTAAAGCCTTAAGATATTTTCTACAGCCACCAGCTTAAAGTAAGTTTTAACTTAGAATAAATGACATTCAAATTTACTTTAAAAAACTGAGCTGAGGATCATGGACGCAAAAACTAGAAAGATTCAAAGAAACCAATGCCCAACTGACAAAGAAAGCTTTATATGATCAAATCTTGCATTCCGGTAAATTATTCCTCCAATCTGAATTTACTATTCGACCTCGCCAAATCGGCTCATCCATTTACAGCTGCATTAAGCCCCGCGGTCCGTCTGCAAGCCGCCTTCCCTGTTTTATTAGAGCATCGTCGGTCGGGTCTAATTCCCCCATATAAATAGCGGTGTTGAAGCCCCAGGCATTGTTCCTTAAGAGGGTACGACGATAAAGGCTCGCCTTATACGCCTCTAACTTAATTGGAATCTTTTAAAGTTTACTCTGGCAATAAAGCCGCCATAGAACTGGGTCTGTAATATGGACTCGTATAGCGAATAGCGACTCGTAATCGTCGTCGAAGCACTAAAGAGGTTGTGGGACATCGTGAAAGAGCGCGCCGAAGATTTTCTGGGATCATCATTTCCTTTTCCACGTCCTGTTTATTGACGGAAGCTATTTCCCTGTTTCAATGAGGTAAATATGCACATCAATGTGAACTAGTTCTCAGTAAATGAGAATGTTAACAGGCTCTACTATACCAAGGTATTGATGGCCGAGTTAAGAGAATAGCCCAGAAGAAAGTTAATAGACGTGAAATCAATAAAATCAATAAAATCAATTTATTTCTGTAATTAGGCTAACAAATTAGCACTTTTACACGTCCCAACATATAAATTGACCCTATCACCGCTTCGGGACAGTTTGGGCCAGTGCAGATCAGCAGATCGCAATTGCTTAGTCAACAATATTTAATTAAATATTTCATAAATGATAGTGAAGACATTTTCGTAACTACTATCAAGTTCAGCTATTAAAACTCGTTTGTTCCGTTATTGCTATTTCTTGACGAACATATGAAATTAACAGTACAGTTCTCATTCATAATTTTGCAAAAACACCAAAACCGAATTGCGAGAACCTCGCCGCTCCACACAAAAATGCTTGCTCCGTCAAAAGTTCCAGTTGCGTTGATTTTTTCGTTTTCCAACTTTATCCCGTGAAAGTTGTTCATGTTGATGAGCTCATTCACTGCTTTAAATCAGTTCAGACCCTTATTTAGAGTATGTTGGTCCGGGGATTTGCAGGAATTATGTTACGCAAGAGAACCATTTGAATGCCTTAGTCTATGTATTCACTAATATTATAAAGAGGAAAGATTTGATTGTTTGTTTGTTTGTTTGAATGGAAAAGGAATAATTCCAATTTAATATTTAATACTAGCGGTCCGTCCTGGCTTTGCACGGGTGGAATAATTGTTCACCCACGGGCCGCTAGTTACTTATATTACGAGTATTTTTGACCACGGGGTTGCATGAAGATTCATGAAAACTTTATCGGGTACGTATGAGCTACAAAATTACACTTTGAGGCTACACAAAACGTTTTAATAAAGTAGTAAGCTTTTAGTATGTGAACACCTTTTTACTTGTAAATAACTTAGGTAGTACAAGACTTCAAATGAAATAGAAATAATTCAATTAGGAAAGGGTGTCAAGAAGATTTTAAAAGCGGACGTATAGTATTTAAAAAAATATACAATGAAAAGAATATGTTAAATCGTTATGAATAATGCAGCCTAAAGCGATTGACTAAGTGCCTCATTAGGAAATAAAGTAGGTTTAATAATTAAGTTACAATTAAAACACACTTGAAGAAAAATGGACTGCCACAGGAGGGACTCAAACCCGCACCACTAAATTGGGAGAGCAATCGCCAGGTTCGCGAGAGGTGCGAGAAAATAAAGTTCTTAATAAATTAGCTGATTCATCTCAACCGATTGTTAAACAGCTGAAAAGGTGTTCCATTTTGTTATTATAGGTGAACACAACAGTGATAAATCGTGGCTGGCTGCAGCCTTAGGAGCACTTAAAGTAATTCGGACCGTTGAGTAAGTGTCACGGTAGTTCAATTGGAAGAGCAATCGCTGGTTTGCCAGACGTACGGGTTCGGGTCCCGCCAGTAGCAGTCCATTTCTCTTTAAGTGTGTTTTAATTTCACATTGTTAAGGTATAATGACGTCAATTGATCAAAGATTCGTATTCGACACCCCTGACTAGTATCACCCCGAGTCAACAGAGTAACAGATGTTCCTTACGGTGCGAGTGTATAAGTGCCGTTGTTAATAAGTGCCTTTAATTGCGTTCGCTTTGTTCCCTCGCAACTAACGCTATCTAGTTAAGTCGTCGTTACTTTATATCGTTAAGTTTATTTAATTTTAGACGCTGCATTTAATCCAAAACTAATTGTGTTGCCAACCCTAGTAAATCCGTCTTAATAGGATGTTGGAGTTTATGTCTATTGCTTTCTATGATATTATCAGATTTTACCCGTACAACTAGATCTTTTGTTTAACATTTTCTCATTATACTGACAATATACGAGTAGTTAATTTAATGCAATAAAACTGGAAAAGGTAATGAAAACATAACGTATGCTTCAAGAGATCGTTACTAGGTATTATGTAGTTAAAACTTTTGCGTTGAGTAACTTTTTAAATATGCGTAATTGTGATTTACTTTTGATGTGACAACGTCTTATAAATTGGTTTGCCGGGTGACACTTCAAGAAACTGCGTTACGCTCCGCTCACGTTCCGCGCTCACAATGAGAGCGAGTGAGAGGCACGCGTCCCTTCGACTCGGGCATGGTTAGCCCGCCTAAGAGCGAGTGAGACAGACATAAAAAGTGAAAGGCACGCGTCCCTTCCACTCGAGCACAGTTAACCCGCCTAAGAGCGAGAGAGACAGAGTGAGAGAGATAGGCATACACACCGGTTCATGTTATACGAATGAATATTCACATTAAAATTATTTTACCACTCAAAGTCGTTGTCACGTAAAACTTTCGCCCGTATACCGACTTTACAGGCAACCAATTTTTTTGATTGTGATTTTAATTTTATGTAAATTTTGACTTTAAATATCGGTATTAATTTTAATCTTGTGTTTGATTTAAATTTTGCTTTTAATTTTAATTTTTAGTCTAATAATATTTGAATGTAGTAAACTATCATGACATAAATTTGGAAAATAAGAACTAACATTAGCTTTTAAGGTTTTGTTAGTTACTAACCATGCTCGGAATAAACAATTTATACTTTATTTATTTATTTAAATGCTCTAATGGATGGCAGTTTTGTAGAGAGTTGCCGTACCATAACTATCATGTTCTACTTACTATCTCCATGGCAATTTATCAAAGGCCGAATGTCCCAAGTCGATCGCGACATACCTAAGCCTGGATACACAATTGATTTAAAGAAAAATACGGGTCTTTGCGATAAAAGGATGCTTCGTCCAGTAGCCGGGCCAATCGATAGTTGTTTACTGTATCTTCCCGCTCCGTTGTATTATTCAGTGGCCAATTACTCTGAAAGGCGTCTCTTGTTCTTCAGCAGGTGAGGGCTAAGATGGGGCTTAAGGGTGCCACTAAAGCGAAAACTTGTAAAAACTTTTCAACATTCTCTGCAGCAACGAGCTATCTGTGAAGTCAGTGACATGTGTCGTAAGTTTACACTTTGAAGGGTACGAAAAGTCGTCCAAAGAGAAATTAGGTCATAAAATAACGATTCGGAATTGTGAGGTTACAAAATTTAAATGGATACTATTGTAAGTGTTGTAGGAAGAAGTCAGTTTTAAAAATATTACTTGTCAAAAATCTGGTAACAGCCGCGTACCTAGTTCAAATTAATAATAATAACGTTTATTTCAGGCTACACAATTATAACATAACGATGGCCCATATTATAAATACCTTAAAACAGTTGATAAATTAAAATAGTATCTTTAGGTAGGTATTACACAAACACACGCGTCAGCGATTTGATACGGCACGCGCAGTGATGTCGGCAGGAAGGCGTCCCCTGAATTTCCGAAAAACGACTCCCTGCGGCCAGAAGTCCTCCTTCATGAAGGTCGCAAGATGATGGGTCGGGACCCTCACCACAAATGAATTAAAATTTACTTTGTGGCGAGATTCCAACCGTTCGACCCTCAGGGTGAATTTGGACTTCCTTCGGATATGATCTACGACGTCTTCGACCTTCGTAGACCAATGCAAACGGGACACATACAGCAGCGTTGAGCGAACTTCAACGCAGCTGTTGATCGGGTCCAGTCGGTGCGGTGCCGAGATTGTTACGGCTAGCGGGCTTCCTTTTCTTTCTTTCCACTTCTGTAAAGCCCTGTTCATCGCTATTATTCCATTGCCGAATTAAAAAACGTCTATCTTGTTAAACCTGTCTGTTTTATTTGTTTTATGTGGTGTGTATTCAAAAGTTAGAAGCGGAATAAAGAATAAAGAAGCGGTTTCTATCAGGTCAGACCTTTGTTACAATATAGAAAACTACAAAGAAAAACACTCCCTTATTCTTAGACATCGATTAAACTGATCTAATTCTTCATAATAACACCAGATGTTATTTCAGTTTTAGGATTTGCCGCATTCGTATAAATTATCTTAGCTTGTCAGTACTAATATAATTTTAGTATTTCATAAAAATATACTTGTATTGATAATACCTCTTTCTCGCTTAAGAGAAAATAATTTGATCTCTTATGTATTGCATTAGGCCTTCTGCTTTGCAACGAGCCAGTGGGTCTTGTATTTCTGGTAACCAACCGAACTCGCGGATCTCTGTTACCGAATTCGGTAGTGTATCCCGACTAGAAAGATATTTCAATATCGGACACAGCACTTGTACTACTACGCGATATAAAATAAGGCCGGGCTAATCCTGCGGCGCAATACCAGCGGGCATTAAACGTCTGTCGGGAGCCTTATGGCTAGTGGCGGCCATATTTTGTGCCACGTATTTTTATTGGGAGCCGGCTCGTTGGATTATTTCATTGCTTTTAATGGCACGATTTTTATTATATCAATGGAACGGCGGGCACCGGGTTCAGTGCTAGTGAATGAGGCTGGTTGAAGAAAAAAAATGACATCTTATTATATTCCACTTAAACAGACAAAAGGTGAGAGATGATCAGTATGTAGTAATATTTCGTACTTCTTAAAAGCAACAAACAAAATTAAGGAATTAAATATTTAAAAATGTACTAAGTGTCTTTTATTCTCTTATATATAAAAATGAATTGCTGTTCGTTAGTCTCGCTAAAACTCGAAAACGGCTGTACCGATTTTGATAAGTTTGGTTTTGAATTATTCGTGGAAGGTCAGGGAAGGTTTAAACGATGAGAAAATATTTTTAAAAACATGCAAAAACAGTGAGCAGGACGACTTCTCCGGGTCCGCTAGTACGAGTATAAAAATGAAATGTTGTTCGTTAGTCTCGCTAAAACTTGAGAACGTCTGAACGGATTCGACTATTTTAGACTTGAAATATTCGTCGAAGTCCAGAGAAGGTTTGAAAGGTAAGAAATTGAAAAAAGCAACGGGCAAGACCAAGACAATGTCTGCCGGGTCCGCTAGTTGTAAATATAAAGAGAGTGCCTACCATTGCGATAGTCAAAAATTAAATCAAAAGCAGCTACCTTATGACCTTTTTCTGCTAATCTGTGGCCAACAATAGGTAAGAGTTGAAAAGTATACTAAATTCAACCTAGAGTATCCATAAATAGCAGAGTCAGTAACGTAAGGTGTAGTATT
Source organism: Pyrausta despicata (assembly GCA_963921415.1). Taxonomy (NCBI): domain Eukaryota; kingdom Metazoa; phylum Arthropoda; class Insecta; order Lepidoptera; family Crambidae; genus Pyrausta; species Pyrausta despicata. The sequence goes on from OY992851.1 coordinate 1,953,314, forward strand.
ATATCACCAAGTAAGTAAAGTAGTCCCTTTCTTACCCCCATTTTTTTTTCAACATATTTCGTCCATATATTCTCTTTTCAACATTCCCGTAACCGGCGTTTAAGCCTTTTTGTCGCGGTAATAAGCCAAATTAATCCAGAGCCGTTTTGTTCGCTCGCATACAAATGTTTCGGCGCGCTTAAATTTTTCATCGTCCCATAAGCTGAAGCTTTAATGCGGTTTATATGGGACCTCATTACTCGGCATGTATGTACTTTGTTTGTTTTATTAAAAGGTCCGCGTCACTGCGCGAAACATAATCGACGTGACAAGAAAAAGTTTCAGCGACTGTTGTGCAAGAAGAATATTCTTCATAGATTTAGAAATAAGTAACTACAAATCTACAAGTGCTCGTACCTAAAACACTATAAAAAGCTTTCGAAAAGATCTAAGTCTGCCATCTATAGATCCAAAAGAACAAAAGGAATTCTTCAATGAACAATCTGGTAACGTTCAATGCTGCCAAAACCCAGGCATGTCTTTTCACCGCAAAAAAGAGTCCGTTCAACTGGACTCCTACTTTCAGAAGTGTGTCTGTACCCATAACCGACCATCTCGAGCTTCTTGGTATGGAGTTGTCAGCCAATCTGAACTTCGGCGGTGCCATTGAGTCCAAAGCTCAGACTGCGGCAAAGAAGCTGGGCATCCTCAACAAGGTGAAGCGGTACTTCTCCCCTGAACAGCTTTTAACCTTGTACAAAGCACAAGTTCGCTCCTGCATGGAGTACTGCTCTCACCTGTGGGATGGCTCAGCTAAATACCAACTAGCCGCTCTGGACTCCGTGGAGCGTCGAGCCAGGAGGCTGATTGGTGACAGGAAGCTGGTGGAGACTAAGCTTGATAGTCTAGACCACCGCCGTAAAGTTGCCTGATTGTCGGTTTTCTACAGACTCTACTTCGGGGAGTGTGCTCATGAGCTCCATATGCTCATTCCACCAAGTCCATTTTACCAGAGGACCACCAGACGTACGGCGGGTTACCATCCATACTTGGTTGATATACCAACTATACGCACTAAGCGCTTCGCTTCTTCCTTCATAATGCGCACAGCCAAGGAATGGAATGCACTTCCGCCGACGGTGTTCCCTCTTTCCTATAACTTGAGTTCATTCAAAGCGAAAGTCAATAGGCACCTTCTGGGTAAGCTCGCTACATCGTCGACATCTTCTTCACCTCTTAGAGGGAGAATGAAGTCAAGAGCGAACCCATATTAATAAAATAAAAAAAATAAATAAATAAAAAATGAACCACTGTTCTAGACTGCTTTTTGAGCTGCTATCTAACTTTATAATACACTTGTGTAAACCAAAATTAACCATGTTCTGCAGTACCTACTGCCAGAAATCTAGAAAGATTACACCGCAACTTTCCATTCTTAATCCTCAAATATTTTTTTACGAATTGCTCAAGGCGCTCTCTTCTAATTAAGCAACGCCATCGATCACAAGTAATGATGGCAGTTTATTAATTAAGTACGCCCATAAAGCTAATCCAGTGCGGCAGGTGATCGCTGGTTATGGGGGCAAGTTTCTTCTTAAATTCTAAATCCGCGGTGTATAACTAAGAAAGGATTCAGTAAGCTCGCAGAATAAATAAAAAGCTTAAAAGGACCGCCACGCAAGTAATACTCTGTTCGTAGAGTTATACGTGTCTCTCGCTTAGTAGAAAGAGGCACTATCTTTGAATAATCACCTCAAAGTTTTTATATAAGCACTGTTATCTAATTCGGTTTTTAGTGTACATTTACATTCTGCTATATCTAATTCATTGATAAGTGATTAATTCTTATTACGTTAATTGTTTTGTCGTTGATCTCCAGCTTGCATTTTATGAAGAAGCAATCGTTTTTTGTGGTTGAGATATAGAGCTGGCGTTATTAACTGGTAGCCTATTATTAACTGGTCTACCGTTTAAAGCTCTTCTGTGTTGCCTGGCCAATTTAAGCCCCCCCTCCTCCCCTGTTCATCAAAAACATGTATTTTTAAACCCAGGTGTATTCATTTCGTGACTGATATTGATGCGTTTATAATGGGTGGTTGTTTCAAGAAACGAGACTCCTTGAAGATGTTGACGGAGTGAGGGTTTTAGAGGGTACAGTCTGTTTTTTTAAAATTACGGATCCACCTAATCCGTCTCTACATATACATGTTCGTAATATAACTACACACATTCAATTCGAAAATAAGATTTTGTGTCTGTGAGCAGTTTCAGCGATATTTAAGCTTTACTACAAGTTTTCTTTTTCAGAAGATTTTTAGGTATGACTAACGAAAAAACATTTTTACAGACAGTATAATCTTAACAGTATAACAAGATTATCGATGAAATAATAATAGTCCTCCTGGCTGATTTCGGAATGAATCTCAACAGAGATCAACCAACTACGCAGGAGATATTATAGTGCACAAGTGTGAGCGCAATACACAGGTGCACTCACTGTTCCATCACTCTCAAAGTTCGGTGAGACGGCAATCCGACATGACCGGAGAGAGATCAGGCGCAGGACCAACGGCTTAATGTGCTTTCCGAGGCACGGGAGTGTAACACCGCCAACTTCCCGACTCCGAGCTGTTTTTGAGAAACTCATGACAGACAATCTTAGAAACCATTTTGCTCGACCTGGGATTCGAACCCAGGACCTCTCGGATGTAAGGCAGAAACTTTGCCACTACGCTAACGAGGCAGTTATCGATGAAATAATCATATTCTACCGATAATCTTGTTAACAATATTTTCGAGATGATTCAATTGTTTACTGACGAATACTCGTTATCGTATCTATAAAAGTACGGTCAGCCGCGTAAACAACTCTATCGTCCTAATGCGTGGCTCACGTGAGCGGGCGTACCGGCAACAAATCACATTCCGAATAATACTGTCGGGGCGTATTCGTAAAGAAAAACCAGTAATATCTGACGTCCATCGGGCGTGAGGTACCTATGAGAGGTGAAGGGCGAATGAAAAACTCGACTGTCGATAAATATTTATGAACTAGTGAACTAGTTAACTAACTGTGATAGGTGAATATGTGTTCTGATTAAACAATACGCAGAAGTATATAAATAACTTTAGCTACAAGTTTTTTACTACAAGTGCACTTAGGTATAGTTTTAGACAGATTTAACGTTATTTTTTTGCTCATTAAAATAAATTACATTTCTTGGTGTTGGTGATTCAGATTCGAAGGAATGCAGTAAAAATACGACTAATGCCAATTAGTTAAGAAACTACGACAAGTTCCCTTGTAAATGAGGAAAATAATTTCATTACTCAGCAATTACGGGTAATCCATAGTAATATAATTCAAATAGCTAAAACCATAACTTTTAAAAAACTGTTTGTTTTTTTAGTGGACTAGGTATGTCTGGCTTCATTTCTTTCATGCTGCTGCGATTGATCAGAACAACTTCTATAATATCCTCCGATATGATAAAAATTGTTTGCCTAGACATATACTGTTTAGCTCCTCAACTTAAAAACATATTTATATCGATAGAAGCGTGTCGCCTCACTAGTCTTCATGCCAGTGGACGAGAGCGGGCGAAATAAGGAACGCATTATTTCCAGTGGTGGCAATCAGAGATACGATCGCAACGCATCATCCCCTATGTCTTCTATGATATTTTGCCCTCTGACTTTTTGCACCCATTATTTTGGGCATTTAGTCAACGATAGTTGAGATAAAGATGTATTGTTATTTTGCGTGGTACAAGCCATTTACTCTTGTGGAAACTGATAAAGTAAACTGGAGATTAATGAAAACTACGCTAAATCTATTTTTTTATATAGGAGATTTGAATTTGTGAGTCTGATCATCGTGCTCCCATGACATTTAGCTTATGGCTTACGAAGTCCATTCAACTTGTATATGAAATAAGGAACAAATGCGCATATTTTTATGTATTCTCCAACTCAGGACAACTAATGGTTCCAACGTTTGTTTACTCCAACTACAAGAGTCCGTGTCCTGCCAGCTGCACCGTCTGTCCGGCTAACTAAGTTCCTTTTATTTCACCGCGTGTCCTCTCGTATCGCGCTGCACTCGAGAGTCTGAGACCTCGCCTTCTGTAACCTCGCAAATTGAATTCGTTCGGCCAATCAATAACACTCCGTGGTTCCCCAGCATACCCACCCCCACTTCTATATTCCAGAAAACCCTACCTGCCCACGGAACCCGCCAAATCGAGTTCCGTCTTCATTAGCCCCTTCTCCTCAAACGGGATTTAAAAAAAAAACTTTTTATAAGGAGTTTAAGGCCGAGTCAAGTTTTCCATCAACAAAATTAAAGTACATGCTTAATATCAAAACTTCGTCTTAATGGATTCGGAATTTTACATTTATTACCCAAGTACGCCGTAAGTAATCAATTTGTGTTAAGTAAGACGTCATAAGTTCGCTGTAATTTCTTGTGTACAGTAAATAATGGGGGTTATTACGAGAGTGGTTTCGGAGTTTGTTAACACGAGCTTAGTACGCGGTTGCTGTATTTGTAATCGCTGAAGTCTCGAATGTAAACGAAACATTGGGGCTTCAAGTGTTTTTATTTGCTTAATAATGAGAATATACATCATAATTTAACCGAACTTTATAGGCATTATCTTGGTACTGAAACAAATTTTAAATTTGATCGACTGAAACTCGAATGGGAAATTGATGACAGCGAATCCGCAAGATAAAAAAACCGTATGTAATTCCAGTTCCATGAAAAACGCCAGCTGCTCTCCCCTCCGTAGAATTTTTATAACAGATTAAAAGAGTCCTTAGCACTATAATTATGATATAGCGGGCGTTTAGTAGCGATTCCGAGCTCGAAACTGTTCCGGGCGCGGCCATTACCCGCACTAAAACTAAAAGAATCAAACAGCATTAACCGGTTTAAGTCGCGGCGGCGCGGCACAGCGAGAACTCACTTTTAGCTCATTAATTTTCATCTTTTCGCGGTAAGTACTAGCATAACTCACCCTTGAGCGCCCCCATACTCGCGATAAGGGCGCTGGGCACCGCTCTTATAAGCGCAGCTCGGCTGTCGGCGACTGATAGCGACTGTTTATTTATAAAACAACGGTTTTTCCGCTCAAGGTGCTCCGATTTTTTTTTCATCCGAGTCGCGCAGCATTACGTATTGTGCTCTTTAGAAGCGTAGGCATGCGTTAATAGCGCTACCGTTTGTTTCAAAGTACAGTTAATATTAATTCGCTCGCCCCGAACACTTTAGTGGGTCGGACACTGAATTCATAATTCATTTAGCAGAGAATAATGCCACGGAACGTTTTTAAAATGTCGTCGGGATATAACGTGGGAATGATTTTTTTTTGTGGTAACGAGTCATTAGCCGAGCTCGGGTAAGTCTATTGTGCCCGGAAGATTTCCCTCGGATATATCCATTTTGAACATTTTTAATGACGCATGTTTACTCAGACTGAAACACGGTGGAAGTAACGCAAGTAAACTCGTGTAGTCGACGAACAATAATAACATTCTATCCTGTTTTTATGGCACGCGTAATATTATACGAATCAATCAGAGCGCGGAAAGTTAGGCAGTAAGAGAATATTAGGATCAGTCTTATTACGCTCGGTAAGCTTGTTACGACATTATTCTACGTAGTTGGTCCCAAAGTTCTGTCACTGGCACATTATTTTCCAATTTCGAAGACGATTTAAAAAAAGTTTAATTGCATTCCATTTTTGAATGTTTGTCAATTATAAAAAACAAAAAGTTATCATTTGCCGCGATTTTTCACGATGGAGTGGACCGTGAAAGAAAACCGAATAGCAGTTTTAGCGTTGCACCGCTGTGGGCACTCGCCGAATACCATTTTCAAGTTGCTCAAAAATTTAAAAATATCGCTTAGGTTTGTGTATCGTACTATAAATAGGTACAATGAAGTCTCAAGTGTTGAGGACAAGAAAAGAACTGGCCGGCCACGCTCCGCAAGGACACCAGCAGTGATCAAAGCAATCAAGGCGCGCATACGAAGGAATCCTGTCCGAAAACAGAAGCTGATGGCATTGCAGATGGGGGTCAGTAGAAAAACTGTCAAAAAGGTGTTAAACGAAGACCTTAAGTTGCGAGCTTACAAAAAAAAGAGTGGACACCTACTTAATGCCCGTCTAAAAGCAATAAGACTCAAAAGATCCCGGGTGTTGTTGAAACGGTACGCGAAAAACCGACATCGTGATATACTCTTTACGGACGAAAAAATTTTCGATATAGAAGAAAAGTACAATAAACAGAATGATAGAGTGTATGCTGGGAGCTCTGAAGAAGCAGCAAAAAGAGTTCCGCGGGTGCAACATGGGCATCATCCATCTTCAGTGATGGTCTGGTTAGGAGTCTCCTACTACGGACCAACTGAGGTTCATTTTTGCGAAAAAGGGGTCAAAACCAGTGCAAAAGTGTACCAAGAGACGGTTTTGGATCAGCATGTCAAAGACCTGCCCAACACGTTATTTTCAGGACATCACTTTGTGTTCCAGCAAGATTCTGCACCTGCACATAAAGCCAAGACCACTCAAGCCTGGTTCGAGCGTCAAAACATCGACTTCATAAGACATGAAGATTGGCCTTCCTCCAGTCCGGACCTTAATCCTCTGGACTATAAAATTTGGCAAGTCTTAGAGAGGAAGGTGTGTGCTAAGCCCCATAAAAATTTGGACAGTCTAAAGTCAGCTATAATAAAAGCAGTCGCTGAAATAGACATGAATATGGTGCGTGCTGCGATAGACGACTGGCCGCGGCGACTAAAGGCCTGTATTAAAAATAAGGGCGGTCATTTTGAATAATTTTAAGTTAATATAATTCCTTATTAAATGCTCTTTCATATAATATATAATTTATAAAAAACGGATAGGTACTTTTCTTTTTATCACTATTTTCATATATGACAGAACTTTGGGACCGACTACGTATAGGCGTTTTTCTTCTAATAGGCGATAACGAGTTTCTCTTAAAATTGTATTTTCTGCTAAGAATATTGATTTTGATGTGATAACTTGTACCATTTCGAACAAATATTATCGGGAACTTCGCCGGTCTCCGCCGAAATGCATTAAGCAATCCAAATGCATTTGAGTACAGTTAAAATTCATAGCTCGGGTAGTGGCAGGGAATGATTGGCCCGCCGAATGCGCCCCACAGATTCCGGGAAGAGCCTTTATTCCCCGAAGTTTGCTCTTGTTATTCTATGCAAATTACAGGCCCCGCAGAATGTAGCCTAAACGGGTATTTGGGAGATTCGAGTTTTTATGCAAACAGACCTAAGTTATTCAAGTGCGCGCCTTTGCATGGAACTTGCATACTGAATCGGTTGAATGCGCCGGCGTTTACGCGATTACCGGTGGCTTGTTTAAGTATTTTCAGCGGCGGTACCGTGGGATACGCTGCGATTGTATTTTTAAACGGACGGTAGCAACTGTCTTTATAGCTTGGAGGTAAGCACCCAAGTTTTGTGGGTATTCCGCTACGACAAGTCATAGCAATGATAGTCTAGTTGCCCGTTTTATCTAAGATAGTTAAAGTTATCTTCTATGGCAACTCTTTTATAACTCCACGTAGAGTTGAATTTTATGACTACATAAACATTTTTGAAATCTAATATTATTATTATATATTGAATAGTAATTTCCCAGTGTAACTATTGTTTTGTTGTAATAATCTCATTTTATTTTAAATATTACAACTTGCTTTTGGAGCTGCAATCAAATCTGTATGTCTAACTATGTTCATGTTAATCGTTACGATTGTGTCTCTGTTATGTGTACCTATCAAAATAAATAAATGAATATTCTGTGTATGAAAAAAACCCTTTGGAAAGTCACGAGCCTTTCAATGTGGACTTAGTTCTTTTGGGACAAGACGTGTTTCGCCCTTCAAATTAAACTAACTATGCATGAACATTGGATTATATGCATGAACATAGTTGTTTGTTATTGGAAACTTTAACCTTCTATAAGAAGACCTGCCTGTCTGCTTATGAGGTTCACCAATACCATCACGACTCTTCGGTGCATGAGTACCGATTCCTGGTAGGAACTTACCTGTCAAATGCCTTTGTTTTTCATATCCCTTGACACAGTATCAAATGGCTCCAGGGTTACTGTTTAATTTGCGTCATGGATAAAATAAAGCTTAAGGAAATTCTGGTCTTGTGTTTTTTAATGCTGCTCTTATTTATAATCCAATTAAGAAATTCCCCGGAAGTATTTTCTTTATCTGTGTTAGATTTCCATTAAGGCATTAAAATATTGTCAGAAAACAAAATAACAAAGGCGCTACCTTAGCGAGATCAGAAATAGTCAAATACTTTTTTTAAACAGAAGTAGGAATTGTTAAAATTATCTTATTATATATTTGAGTATCTTTTCGTTCCTGATCGAATATCCTAGATACTTTCCTCTCGTAACCCGTCACATAAAATCTTAGAACACATAACCCAGTTACGGGCAAATGTCAGACGAATAAATATCATGCTATCTGCACTACTCCGTCACGACGTGTGACTGGCTCAACGCCAGCTTGACCTATCTATATGTGAGATAGATAGATAGATACCCACCTTGATTAAATCAGATAGTTCGTAGCAAACAAAGATTTCTCGAATTGATTCGTGTACGTAGTTGCGAGTATAGGTGACAACAAAAATATGTTTACACTTTTACATCCTGTGAGTTAGGCTAATCTGGGAACATACTTTTGACGTCAAATGTACTTATATGCTTTGCCAAATGCTTTACTACTTCGAAATGTGTTTTTTTCTTTGGGTAAATGTTTGCGTCGAAATAAATACGTGACGTGACATGTGGATGCTTTTGCGTGTTACGAAACAATTATTTTAACTTAAGTAAGTACACGTCAGCGTGTTTTTAATTAAGCTTAAACGGCGAATTTGTTAATTGTGGTTAAGTGTCGAGTTCGTTTAGTTAGTGCCTGAAGCGTGCTGGAGTTAATAGTTTTATGTTGGTAATCTTCATTCATAATTATTAAGTAAACTTACCTCAATGAGTGCCAAATGAATGAATTCTTTTTAAACTAACAATAAATACTTAGTTTATTGTTTAGTTAGCCTGATATCTTCATCATTCATCACAAAATACGGGGAAAAAACTGTACATTTAATATGTCATTGCTCAAGAAAACTTTATTCAAATAGTACGCAGCTTGTCCTGATTCGTATTGTTAAAAGAAATTTCCTTGTCACCCACACCTCGGTATATATAGGTCAATAGATCTGTCAGTTTGACACAAAAGTCCAATGCACTGTCATCATTTTCCAGCTCTAATGTCTTCACGTTTTAAACCGCCTAATCCCCACGGCAGATTGGCCCACACTAACGAGCGAATAATTACACATTGATCCGAATTACAAATGCAAAAATGGGGATCCCCGATGCATACATAATGACCCTCTGTCGTGGCGCAAGACACGGCTACTGGGAAACGGTTTTTATACGTTTTTAGCGGAGATTTTCTCTCCAGCAAAGGTTTATTAAGCGAGATTTTAGAGGAATGTGTAAAAAGATTCAATTTTACCTCGTGATGGTGATGAATGCACTCATTTGGCAGCTCGTAAGGTAAATGTTAGAGATTGTAACAAATACAGGGACTGCGGAGGGTTGTTTATGAAGCATTTTTTCTTTTTTAATCAGTCAAATTAAATAACATATTAATTTAATTAAATAAAATCACGTAAAAATCATCGCAGTAATTATGGCATCTGTACTAAGATTTGAAATGTGTTAAAGGTAACATGGGGCCCACGCGTTCAATTCGGTGGCAACGTGAATCGTGATACGAGTAAGTACTGATGTACTTATCACGATTAACTATAAAACTATTTACTTCAATAGGTAGTGTACGTTTATTTGTCATTTGTTTCTGTTATTCATTAGCAAAATCTGTTCAAACGAACGTGTTATTGTTCGTAAGCCTATGATAGTATGTAAGTAACCACTCACCACTAATGGTATGGAGTACCTCTTAGACCGCGGACGGAAGGCGTAATGACTGGACAAACACCATCAACACGGAGTTTTCAGTAATCCCCAACCTTCAATGAATTCATTAGGCAAAGGGTTCGGGCCTGTTCTGCCTTGTCTTATCTTTATGTCTTTGTTAGATGTTTATTTGGGATAGTATCAATCTTAAGAAAATTTAACGATACGACAAATAAGTATGTAGTTTTCGTATTAGTTGGCGTTATAATAACTCATCTTAATGTTATACAAAATAAGGAAAAGTGACCGCCATTTTTATCGGACAATCTTTAAAAAAAATAAGATGACAGTGGAATTTTCGAAATTTAAGTCCGTTTCGTATACCGATAAGCAAGTTCTCGTAAAAAGACGTGTTTACAGATGAACAGTAAAGTTTTCGCGCCGAAATCATTGCACTTTTTCATAATCCACTTACTGGTCCGCTCTCCCTTTACCATAGACCATCGTCTTTCTTCCAGTAGTAGGTAATTACTGCACAAACACGATCTGCATGGGCCAGGCAATAGCGTCCGCCTCTGAATTCATTACCAAGTAATCAGGTTCCTGTGTTTTTGTTCCACTGAAAGTTTTCAGCGATGGTGCGCACCTACTTGAAAGTTATTAGATGTTAATCTCATAATATTGCAGACACGTATTTTAACGTAATACCAAAATGTAGTTAACTATCATTACTGACTGCCTCGTTGGTGTAGTGACAAAGTTTCTGCCTTACATCCGAGAGGTCCTGGGTTAGAATCCCAGGTCAAGCCAAAATTGTTTCTGAGATTTTCTGTCATGAATTTCTCAAAAACAGGTCAGAGTCGGGAAGTTGGCGGAGTTACCCCGTGCCTTGGAAAGCACCTTAAGCCGTTGGTCCTGCGCCTGATCTCTCTTCGGTCATGTCGGATTGCTGTCTCACCGAACTTTGAGAGTGATGGTGTTCCATCACTCTCAAAGTTCGGTGAGTGCATCTGTGCATTGCGCTCACACTTGTGCACTATAACGTCTCCTGCGTAGTTGGCTGATTTCTGTTGATATTGGTCGCCGAGGTCGAAATCGACCAGGAGGACTATTAATTATTATTATTTACAATTAAAGCGGGTTTGGATTTGCTAAGAAAAATTTTACGCGGCTTGAAAATTGGTTACCAACATTGTCTCCGTCCGGGGATGGAACCCGAGACCTAGCGGAATCTTGAATCTTTAGAGGTCGTCAAAAATAATACTTCTATGTAATAATCCTCTTGAAATAAGTGACGAACAATAAGCAGTTATTCATGATAAGTTATGCTAATTTATTTACCATTCACAACATACTAATTACTGTGTAATCACGAATTCTCATCAATATCCATGGAAAAAGCGTCGAAGCCACATCAGTAGAGACACGAAAAAAGGCTTTCGCGCCGTAATGAAAACGGTAAAGAGCCGCGCTCTATGCAGATCGCTGTTTGTCCAGTCATTACCGAGGCGGGGAGAGTGGGGCTCTTAGGCAGAGCGAGGTGATGTGAATTTCAAGATGAGGTTAATTTGAAACCTATATTTGTATGTATCGATTTTCTTCTGCAAAAGTTGCATAGTCGGCAACGATACTGATGTCAAAAATATATGAAATGACATAAGCCACAGAAAAGTTCTCACGTCCCGGTACCGATTTTACTCTCATTAATTTTTTGACATTTCGCTTAGTCAACGATTATTCAATGTTACTTCGTAACTACGGACCCAGGCTACTCAGCCCCATAATAGGCATGATGACGCCTATCTTAAATATTTTCAAGACCATGGCGTTTAAAAATAAACAAATAAAAAAAATATTTAAAAAAACATAGTAGTTACAGAAGTTAATAAAACCAGTATATGTAAAAAAAGCTGTAGAAACCAGTTTTATTGTGGCGTAACACATAACACAAAATTGTATTTATTTAATTTAATAACATAATTTCATAGAACTTATTTTTGTAATTAGTTAAAATCATCTATTTATTTATTCTACAAATTTTGTATCACATTTTGTTATTTATATTTTATTCACGAGTAAAGCCAGGGTGCGCGCGTTGTTTAGTAAAACTGCTGACGCTCGCAACGTTTAGCCTTTTGTTCTCGAGGTGCGCCGGAGTGCAGCGCTTTGCCGGCCAGTCCGAAATCCGATCTCACGGCGAATGCACGCTCAATTTTCTGCAAGCTCATTTCGATATCGCGCTCGCGTAGTTAACATCTCCGATAATTATTTTATATTTTCGTTTCCTTATTTCTTACCGAACTATCTGTGATCGTAACTTTCTTTCTATACCTTCTGTGTACGTGCTGAACTGTATTTATCCTTTATTTATATGTGGAAATCCGAAATTAGTGAATAGACTTTATTTGTTTCGTAAAAGACATTTTTATTTAATATCTCCCGATAGGGTTTTCCATATTATACACACAAAATTCAATAAATATTCGGTCAATTGATACACAACCGTGACGTCACGTTTTTGTATTCCCAAAAAATCTATGGAGGCAGACCATTTTGACAGAAAACAAAGAGTATGTTAACGATTGGTGGTGTCATCTAGCCTATTGCCCCATTCCAAACACCCATTCCTATCTACAGCACCATAAAAATAATACAACGGATACTATGACAGGATATAAAAATCTTGCAACTGTTTCTAAGGTTCATAACAACGTTGCCACATCAAGTATAGAAAACATATTATCTCACAAATGAAATTCAGCAAAAAAGTGACAAAAAAGCATCGAAAATGAATTTAGCGAAGAGCGCCTCGCGCGTACTATGCAGATCACTGTTTGTGCAGTCATTACCGAGGTGGGACAGCGGGCTCTTAGGCGGAGCGCCACATATTTATTGAGTATAAGATGGAACCTACATTTCAAAAGGTTAAAAAAATGCCTTAGCGTTTGAATTCGAGGAAAGTTTATTGTGATTTAAAACGCAATAATGGGCTCCTCATAAAACAATCTCAATCTTTGTACAATATATGAATTGAATTTTCGTCACATTCTACATATTGATAGTACTACACTACTACTCGTAGTACTACTACTGATATAAAAGTGCTCATTTTTGCCCAGATTTTTTGTAAAATTCAAAGTATCGTTGGCTCATTTTATTTTTTTATTTTGTTTATTTTTGGGAAACACAATACATTTAACATTACAAAACTAAATTGGTAATTAAAATAACTCATAAGCAAATTAAGTCTCTTCAGCTTAAATAATAAATGGAGTAAACCAATTAAAACTTTGTTGAGAAGGTTCAAATATGTGAAATTAAAAAAGATGTCGTTTCTTCTTCTTGTTTTTCTTGTTCTTAATTCATCTCTTCTACGTTAAAATAGAAAATTGTCTGAGAATCTGCGACGATTCGCCAAAAGGGTTGGTAACAATTAAGTTCAACTGAACATTTATCGAGAGTTCCTAGTAAATACTTTCTTCGCAAATGTTCCTACTCGCACAATTTACTCAGAAAACAAGTAGAGCTAACGCGAAACCACGCCGAAAAAAACATCCATTGTAATAACAAGCGCACAAAGTGATATTTGTATAGAGCTCTAGTCGGTAATCACGCCTAAAGTTGATTAACATAAAATAACAGAGGCTAATGAGGCTCTGTTCGGTTCTGCGCATAGCATTACCCCTCGCTCCTCTTGCTTGCAGTACGTAAACATAATTATGCCCGACATTTTCAGGAGCGAGATGTTCCCCGTTTCACAATGCAGGCGTAGGCTCTTGTGGGGTCTGGGACCTTACTTTAAAAAAAAACATATTTTTGGTTCTATCCATCGCATTTACTCGTCCTGTCCAAATGGCTCCGTGACAAGAAGAGCACGAGGGAAAATACGAATCTGGCTTACGGAGTAGGAACCCTGGAAATTAGATTTCGACAGCTACCGAATTTTGTCACGCTCCACGAAAACCACGATCATTGTGACGAGGTTGACGTAGATTACTGTTTGTTTTCAACATTAAATAGGACGTGAATTGAGTGAAGGAAAATTTCCTTCTTTTCAGGCAGGTTTGAAAATATGCAGAATATTGCGGAGGACAACAGATCTACTATATCATATCCGTAAGTCAACAAGACACTTGAGAGCCAGGCCACACTTGCGGAATGCTCTCGTCGCAACAGAACTCGTATCAACCAATTTCCACCCCTTAATCGCTGACAGTCGCGAATCTGAATGTTTAATGTCAAAAATATTTAACCATCCCATTTAGTTATTTGACTAATTCCCTTTCCAGACATTGGAATAGTTGCCGGTGTGAATAGCGAAACTGAGTAAGTAATAAATTGAGAAAAGTTTCGTTCTTTGTTTGCGCATGGAACACACATTAGCGGAGTCGCCAAAGTGCAAGAAATGTCACGCCATACTTCGGGCACGGCCATCCATCCTACTACCCTCATTAATCTTTGCATATAGAAAACCTCAGACGTCCCCCCCTCTCCTCCCGTAATCCAATGAATTCCCGATTGAAGAAAATCTTCTTTCCACTTCAAATAAATCAGCAAAGCCTTTAAATTCAATCTCATAAAAGTAACTTGCGACCAAACTTCATACTTTTGTAAGTTTCATGAGCTGTGGCCTGACCCGGTTTTTTTACGAGGTTTTTATGAGTTGCATTGATGGTGGCGGCGATATGAATTGATTTGGGTGTTGTTTATGGCTGAAATGTTTGAGAATTTTTGTACACAGATATTTATTATTTAACGAATAAACTACCTACAGGCAATAGGAATATTTCTTTAACAAATGTATAAGTTGGTATGAGGCGCATTATTGCTCATGCTGAAAGGCTTTGTGTTGTACACCGACAGCAATTTTGTCTGATTTATCGCCTCACTAGCGGACGCCCGTGACTTAGTCCGCGTGGACTTTATACAGTCATCAAAACTAAACCGAGTGGCACCATTTGTGGGTAAACTATAAGATGTTTTTTTTTTAATTTTTTTCATAGGATTGAGATGTTTTTGCGAAAAAAATTAGCCTATGTCACTCTCTAGCCTCCTACCTACCTCCACACAAAAAAACATATCATAACATTGCTTCGTTGCGTCGTGAAAGAAGGACAAAAAAACGAATAAACCGACATTTCCATTTATAAATTAGTAGGGTAGGGATTTAATAAAAACAAAAAACGCCAAAAAATACGTTACATGTTTTTTCATTAATAATTACTGTTAAATGTTTTCATATCATTTACTACCACTTACCTTTGATTATCAGTTGCCAACGCACATGAGCACGAAAACAAAGAACTAAACCTACAATAATCCACCAGCAATATCCAAACAGACGCAACCAATCGAGTATTTCGAGGACGAGTCGACACCGAACAAGATAGTAAACGCACGGCAGTAAGGCAAAGTGAATTGAAACACTTTGTTCCCGAGCGAGCCAAATACGTCCCGTAACACTTGTAATACAATTCGGCGAACAGCCGGAAATCCCTGTTATAAAAGTGGATAGAAAATATTCCGTCATTACCTTAAGCTGTGCAGTAAATCGTTCTCGATTCTCATCGCCGATTTTGATAATATTCGCGCGCTCACAATATGTCAGGAGGTAGGGGTGCCGCCAGCGAAAGTTGTGATGACTTGGTGATAAAGGGTCGTTGAGTAGTTTGTTTTTATAGCCGGCTTTGCTATTTGAGTGAAGTGAATTTTATAAGTTTATGTAACGAGTAGACAAAAAAATGACGTACTTTATCAATCAATATTGATTGTAACAGAAGATATACAGAGTGTATTCGTTAAGCGTGCACAGCGATTATTCCGAAACAATAAAATATATCTATAATGTTTAAACTGACATCGAAAGCACGTGACCTAATGTATAAGGTCAAGTTCCTTATTTTTTAGCATTAACAATGCAAATTAATTATCAATTTAAATTTCTAAACAGCTGAAAATGTGTTTCTTTCGGATGTTGTAGGTATCTTACCACAACATTGATGAATCATGGTTAGCTGCAGGCTATAGAGCACTTAGAGAAATTCGGACCGATATATGATATATAATGTAGTTTTTTTTAAGAATTTTAAAGTCTGGTTGTTTTGGTGTCCTTTTTTTTATGCTCATAACCATTTTCAATTTTGATTAAATTGTTTATTTAGTATTTTATTTTATTTTTTTAATGTTTTTCATAGTTGCACTTCCAATTCCTAAGTTCAAGAGCACATGAGATCCTCCACACTTGTACTGTGTCCTACGGACCCCTAACTTCTGATTCTCATTCCAATTTCGTTTCGCAGCAGCCCTGAAGGCGTGCCACGTCCCGATACGAACATAGATATGTAAATGTTTTCAATAAGGGCGCGCGAGGCGCGTATACACATGATAATTCTGCCGCGATCAGCGACGGTTCACGGCGACACATTTTATTAACACGTCCCCTGCGCGCGCGGCTACGTTTGATGTGAA
The DNA here is from genome assembly GCA_963921415.1 of Pyrausta despicata. Lineage (NCBI taxonomy): Eukaryota > Metazoa > Arthropoda > Insecta > Lepidoptera > Crambidae > Pyrausta > Pyrausta despicata. The sequence continues at coordinate 1,969,756 of OY992851.1, forward strand.
ATAACATTTTCGTACAAAAAAGTACGAGGGAAGGACGAATTGTTAGGTATTGTTAGTATTTCGCATATTTGTGTCTGTTTTGTTACAAATCATACTTGTTGCTTTTTATTATAGTATCACTAGTTTTAAGCTGGACAGTCAACCAAACCAACCAATATCGTATTGGGGGTGTAAAGACATAAAAATATAAATCAAAGTTCATAGTTAATTGATATTTTTGTGATACCTTTGATACGTACACAACTCCACATTGACCATATTTCCTTCTTCTTTTTCTAGATACGAATTCGTCCGCGTATTTTCCTTATTTTTGAACTCACTTGAAACCATTGCTGTCGCATCCAGCTCGACAAAAGAATACGGAATGACGATCCGTTCGCGAACTTTAAACCTATTCTAAAATATGCCTCCAAGGATTGTACGTACTAAGTAAATCTCTGTAAGTTTTCACTTGATCGTAACTTAGATGGCCTCCCCGGGTCAAGTTTGACGCGTAACGTATCCTGACGGAGGTCGATACTTGAGTCTGAGATGCAGGTACTTGGCTAAGTAAACTACTTACACTGTGTAACTAGGCGAAGTTACAGAGTTCGGAGCTTCCATAACAAATTACCTTTTTTGACAACCGAGCGGTGAAACGGTCGAGGGATTTGGAGCTTAGAATTAAGTGGTGAAAATAATAATAAAATACATAAAAAATAAATATACAACATCACATACATTGACCTGACTCCGTGGTAAGTAGCTTAAGCACTTGTGTTACAGGTGTCGAAATCAACAGTGGTATTACAAATATACTTTAAATAAATATATATAACACCCAGACCAATGCAAAGAGACATGTTCATGCACACAAATGTTTCTACAGTGCGGGGATCGAACCCGCGACCTCTTGGTTAATAGTCAACTTCTTGACCATTAGACCAAAGCGGTTGTCAAAAATGAATAACTATGACACTAACGTTATTTATCTTGACCATAAAACTCATAAAAGGAAAATTTTCCGATAATTTTTTGGACAAAGCTTTTTTGATATTCATGCTTTGTTTAAAACTTTTTGCAACGTGTTCCAAAAAACTAAGAAAATTGAGCAATTTATTTGTCAATAAATAGACCATGCAGTAAGATTTCATTGCCAATCAGTAATTATCTTTCTCATAGCCAACCTAACTAACAAAAAATTCGATTTTATAAATCTTGTAAAACCGGATCGGCAAAAATGTAATCGAAATCCAGCGATTATCTCCCAGCTAAACTGGAAAACTTACGAGAGTGATATTGTTCTATCGAATCTCCCCTAGTTAGTTTGCAAGGGAGACGTGATCATAGAAAAATTGCACCTTCATCCAGTCTTGACGGGATCGCGCCTGAAAACGGCACTAAAGGAGATTGCATCGAGTCGCCGTTTTTCATATCGCAATGGTGCCGGCGATAATACGGTTCGGATATACGCGGATCATTTTGTAATAGAAGGTATGCTCCTGTAAGAGGCAAGGAATATCGTCAGTTTTGAAAGAAAAGGAACTAAACGAACTTCTCTTAGAATCCAATGACCAATGGTTAAAAGTTTTTTTGTTATCTTTTGATCAGGAATTATTAAGACTGATTTAGTTGACAAGCTGTCTACATAGACAGCTCCATAGACATAATGTTACGAAATTATCTTTACGGTGTCGTTATTCAGTACAGTTAAAACACAACAGAAAGGAGCAGTAGTGGTAGCCTTTGTAGTTATCTTGGATTATAAAATCTGCAATTGATTTAGATGTTTTGTAACTTGTAAAATATGAAGTTAATACGTTACGTTACGATTAATAGGCTTGGCAGTAAGGCTGCTCTATGTGTGTTTCTTTTTAAGCAAGCGTATTTTTTTCAGTTTGTTGCAGTTTAGATCGTACAACCATTCCTAGCAAGTAAATCTAGCTGTGCTTGTAATTCGGCAAACGTAACATAGACTTGCAAAACCGTATTTTCGGCGGCAGGTGCGGACAACTAGCTACCGAAGCACCGACAATCGTTAGCTTTTGTTTATGCTTTTTGCCAAATAGTTTGTACCGGTAGGCTGTATCTCTAAAAGGGAATTGAATAGTTGAAACTTTTTATACATATCAATAAGTGCAGTTTAAGAAAGATCTTTACATAGCATCGGGAGGAATAATACAAGACGATGAAAATGGATAAAAAACAATAATTTCATAATGAAACGCCTCTAATAAATATGACATATTTCGAGTGTTGTTATACATTGTTTAGAAAAAATTGAATAAAGAACTGTGTTATTGAGTATTTTTTGCGATCGCAGGTAGTCGAACACACGAATTTTTTTGGTGGGGCCGGACGAAATATTGTTTGTTTGTCAAACTCAATTCTGAGCCTAACATGTTTTGTCTTTAATCGTCGCTGGCACTAACAACCGATGACGCTTAGTTTTTATGGTCGGCCCGTAGTGATGTTTCTGGTTGCATATCAGTCGCGTGTGCAATGCGCGTGAATAGTGCGCAGGGCACACTGCGTGCAATTTGTTTCGGAACGTACGGTGGCCAGCATGTCACGGTAAACACCGCGGTATCTGATCCTCTTATGTAACGGGTGATTTTGCAATAAAAATGGGTAGCTTAATGTGCCGGCCTCTGTATGACAGGTGCAGATAAAACCGAGGGGACGAGCCAATGGTTACTGGTTATAGACGTTTTTAGTAGCATTGCTTCGGTTATTTTTTTGACGTGACAACGTCTTATAAATTGGTTTGCCGGGTGACACTTCAAGAAACTGCGTTACGCTCCGCTCACGTTCCGCGCTCACAATGAGAGCGAGTGAGAGGCACGCGTCCCTTCGACTCGGGCATGGTTAGCCCGCCTAAGAGCGAGTGAGACAGGCATAAAAAGTGAAAGGCACGCGTCCCTTCCACTCGAGCACAGTTAACCCGCCTAAGAGCGAGAGAGACAGAGCGAGAGAGAGAGAGTGAGAGAGATAGGCATACACACCGTTTTTTTAGACATAACCAAGCTTTAAAAAAAGTAATGTCCACAGAGTATGAATCTCACTTCAGCTGATAATTGAATTGGAGTTTTCTGAAACAGGTAGAACAAAGTGAAACTCCGTATACAATACGCATCCTATAGGTAAATCGAGATATTATTGTGCTGCCTTTGGAATAAAGTCTGTGACGAAGAAATGATATTTTTATAGTATAACTTGCAAAAAAATATTCTGTAGCTTTATATTAAATATTTGTAGTTTATTATTATTATTTACACTACAAAACATAAATTTCAAAATTAACCAGAAACAGTAATATCGACAGAACAATACAAAAAGACGTCACAGCACTCCGTTACTCCGCCAAAGTTATTACCGGGACAGAAAGTCGGTACCCAAAGTGTAATTACGCTATGACAAAGTAAGGTAAGTACTCGTAGCAGACTACGGAGCTCGTAGCGTTTCGTAGTCGGGCAGACTACGAGATCGTAGCTCCGTAGCACCGTAGCACTGTAGCATTTGTCTAACTCGTCCTGTCCTGAGTTATGACTTAATTTAGTTTTGTACGAAATGAAAAAACGGCTTGGGGAATACGTTTTGCGCAGACATCAAGCAAATGTATTGCGATTTGTCGTATGACATATTTGTTTTGATTTTGACAAGATTAACAGAGAGAGATATGCACAAACAAATGTAATATTAACCGATATTACATTTGTTTTGAACGCGAAAAAACTGTGTTGGCAAAAATATATTTGTCGTAGAAATCGAAATTAGTATATATAGTTCAAACGGAAATGTAGGTAAATGTTGTGCTATTTGTTATTTATCACGGTATGAAATAACATGATGTGCAGCGGAATAGGTTGTTCAATATTCTTGTTACAAGCAAGATTTTGTTTTAACAGTGAGCGCAACCATCGTTACAGTGACTCCATACCCTTTTTTTGATTTTCAGGGACTTTTTTTGCATTACCTGCACTCAATAGCGACTTTTAAAACATTAACAACCTATTAGGAAAACATGTTACCTATAAGTAATTATGCTGTGATGTAATGCGAAATGCAGTTTTAATTTTTTGCTATCTGATAGACTAGAAATGATTTTTATAAGAATTCAGATAAAATTTAAACTAAATAAATAGTATGTTGTTCTCTCATTGTTTGTAAGAAAAGAAAATCATGCTACACTCTTACACAATGCGAGTTTACTTCATTCTTTGCAAACAGCAAACATATACAGATGTTTTATCTCTCTCTATCCGGTAATATCACGCCAAGATAAAATCTCGGAGTGTCGTAGTAAATACATATTTCCGACAATCGCGTAGCGGGCCGATCGCGCTAGTTTTTGAGCCATTATTACTTGTGTAAATTGGCTATAAATCTGCAAAACGTTTAGTGCGTTTACCGAAAACAACATAACAGCGACTATTTGTTTTTTAAATGTACTATGAAAGTGACGAATCCAGTGAAAAATAATATCATAATAGAATATAGTAAAAAGCGCACAGGATGGCAATAAGAGATGGTTGGAGGGTTACAAGATCGCATGCTATGGGGACTTGTTAAACACAGTCCCTTTAAAGTCTGCGAGAAAGGTTCGTAATGTATGGAGCATTACCCGGGCAAGCCGCCGATGGAATCTGTTCTTAACACATCCACGGACAGTATGCCAGACAAATAGAAGTTAAATTGTTATAACGTCTATAGGCGAGCAGTGTCCGTAAATATGTTAAGTTACAATATTTGAATATTTTTAGGAGAATCCTTGATATAATCATTTAGTAATAAATACATTATAATCCTCCCAACGCGAGTAGGTGGTGACTCTCCCGAATCCATAACATAAAGGCGAAATCACACGCTCAAGCATGTTCGTGCGTTGATTCCTCAACAAATATGACGCCTTATCACCACGTTTGCTTTAAAATGGCATGTTCGTTTAATAAGGGTCGTTTTATACTGTTTGCGATGCTGTGGGAACCTCTTAATTTTTCCGCTCGCTCGCTTAATCCGGAAAATCGCAGCGCGCAGTGTGACCATGGGCAGATACAATTTTAATTCTGTTAAATACATTAATTTTTTGAACTATAAAAAACGCGTGTGTGACGGAGTAAGTCTGTTTGTCTGACAGAGATTAAGTGAAGTTAAATCTTTAAAAAAATCTTTTTATATGCTTTGGTAGGTATGTACCTAACAGCAAAAATAACAATGGGGTGAACACGAACATTATAGTTACGTATTTGTATCGTCAAAACGTCAAAATATGAAATTTTCCCCATACAAATTGGAGAGTTAACGAACAGTAAACGCTATGAATACGTTACGATAGTCTTTCGTGCTCAACCTACAAAAGTATCTGATTACGTTACCAGAATCAATAGCTAGGTATTTCACTTAGTTTGAAATACACCTGCATGTTAAGTTACACTTGATAAGCAAATAAATAAAAATGAAATTACCTAAACGGCAATGAATTATGTGTAACTAAAACAATTTTGTCCCTAAATTACTATGTAGTAGCAATATAGCGCATATCCATGCTACTTGGTACGTCTTTTATCGCCGCCAGCAACTCAGTCCCGGCGATTTCGGTTCCTCGCCGTTCGCTCTATGTGAATGGGTCTTTAAACTTTGGCAAATGCAATCTAGCGCTCACTGTGCTTCGGCGATAGCGACTGAGATTGTTTCAAGGAATTTATAAGTTGGATAAAAGTAACAGTATTTACACGAGAAGAAAACGCTCAGTTGCGCTCTTTTTTACGTCGAATACCATTTACTTAGGTTTATTTAAAAATATTAATCTTAAGTCCAATTTTATGAGAAAAAAACAGTTATGTGTGAATCTTTGGGTATATAGGTGTTTCCTTTTCTAACAACTTAAAACTTCAACGATTTCATGAAAGAGAAAAGTTTATCTTAATAGAGGAATGATCTTGCAACGTATTAAACACTTCACAGTAGTAAAAACATTTATCGTACGAGTTCATAAAAATATGTTGTCTTGACACAACGAATATAGATTAACCCTGTCCAAGTTACTATCATAACGCTAAGGCAACCCTGAATCCGGCTGTGTCCACGCAAAAATAAATGCAAAACTTACTCTCCATTTAAAGAAACTCTCTAATGAGCCAGGAAAAAAGATGGTGAGCTTCAACGACTGGACAGATTTTAACCAACTAGACCTAAGCATCACCATGATTAAATAATCTTTCGAAAAAAACGTTTTAAAATCACTCCATTCCGTTCGGGAGCGACGATGCTACAGACATACACACAAAAACACAAACACATATATCCACACAAACAGATATAGAGGTCAAACTTCAACACCCTTCTTTTTCGTCGTGGGTTAAAAATACCTCAAGTGAAAGGATTATCGAGCAAGTTCCGCAACGCCTGCACAAGTATTTATAACAGATTCCCGCGATGTCATTCGATACGGCCTTATTGCGCGGACCTGCGACGGTTACGATGTGCGCTCACTATAAACTGAGAATTGCCCGCGTAAAACAACCTGTTTATTGAGCCGGCGGTCTTTGCGACCGGCGATATTCAATATGGGATACAATTTCGTACGTAATATGGATCATACTGTCTGTTATTGTGTTTGGATAATGATGATGTGTATCACTTATAAAATTATTTTAGGCAATTATAACTCATAGTACAGAAAACTTGGTAAGATCCAATTGAATATAAAAATTAATTAGTGCCAATTTTTCAACAGCCAGATAGCGCTAAAAGGCTGATTAAATTCCAAGATTCACTTTTAATTGGTCGGCTTATATTTACACAAAATATAAACTCTGCATAGTCCTTTTGTTGTAGAGGGGGTAATGTTTTTCTTTTGTCTATACAAACGTTCTTAGGCTATATACCTTGGAAAAAACCCTACGGCGTTTGCCACAAAACATGTTGTTTTAGAAATAAATAGATGTCTTTAAAATTATAGCTTCAGTCGGCTCTACGTTAAATCAGTGTCATAACAACGTAATACCCTTACATGCAGACTAAGCATGCCAGTCAAAAAACTGTATTAATAACAACATTCGGAACATACATTTAATTAAAACAGCGCTGTAGCGGGTCTATTGTTCATTTAATTACGGGCACCTGATAAAATTATTAAAATCGCTCCCTATTATGTGTAACGAGAGGCTTTGTGCCGCTGCCTGGAGTTAATTGTACTATTATAAACATTCAACAGCACGTCAAGCCAAGCCTACGGTGGTTTTATTGACAAAACCAATGAAAAATGTGTGTTATTTTAGAAACCCAAAGTATAAGGAGCACTGATGACATACACTGGGGTCACCACTCATTTAAAATTAATAGGCTAATCTTTAAACAAACTTTATATTGCTCTTTTTTTGTGAAAATGCAGCTTATGAGTACGAAAAATGTGAAAAATGTGTATGTTTTAAAATCATACCAAGTTTTGCTGTGCGAAAGAGCGTAAATAAATAAAAATGTAATTTTTTTTCTTAAGCCACTGATAAACTAGATAGGTTGTGTCTTGCAATAATCTTTTGTTATCCGCCTGTAATCACAAGATTGGCGAATTTGCCAGATAAATGAAGTTACGCAAAACACTATCCTTTTGAAGCTAGCTATTTTGCTACGAGTATTACGAAAAATCACTGAAAAAATATGCCATCGCGAATATAATCTGATTACTTAACAGCTAACTCTTGATTTTAAACAAAACAAGAAGCCGGTCTGTTCTACCCAGGCAGTGGTTATGTACAGGTTAGAACAACCTTGTTGTTTTTAATAATTGGGGCCTCCAAGCTTTTGTGGCTTATTAGGAGGGATACTGAAGTGGTCGCCGCCCGCGGTAACAACGGAGCGCGGCGGAATTGCACGGGATTGGGACGAGTTTACGAGTGTTCATGTGTTATATTTTTCTATATCCTCTTAGGGTTAGTGTGGTTTTGTCAAAGTGTTGTTTTGATACCACGAAAGTGGTGTAGTTCAGTCACAGCGCTATTTATGCCTCAATAAAGAAAAAAAACTATACCATATTTTGTATAAGAATTTTGTTTTTTAGTGACCAAACTACATTTTGTTCTACGAAAGTTAAGAACAACGACAAAACTATATTTACTTCTTTGTAATACTAACTACGAATGTTGGAGAACATCACACCTAAAAATATACCCTTGATTCAAATTATACATTTGCAATGCTTTTGCTAATAATACTACAATGACGTGTTCCGAAAAGCTTTTCGGTTTGTTGTAATCAGACCATGTTTTATTCAGTTAAGTATAATACAAATCCCGTATAACTGTATTCTAAATGACACACAAAACCGTAACCATGATAGAACGAATGGGAAAACGGTCGCCTTCAACATAATGCAAGAATTATCATTTAAAATTGTACCATTGTCATAACTTTGAAGTGTTATGCTTACAGGGGATGTCGATCCCGTCTCTCCTTCTTATAACTGGTGAAACAGCTTTTGATTAAAAAAAATACGGAAGATATGCCACATGCAGTTTGAACATGGGCAGAGAAAAAGGGTGATAGTGACTCAAGCAAACTCACTGAAATCAGGAATGTTTTGTAATGCTCGCTCACCAATTTTTAGCGTTTTTCTGTCTCTTGCTATGATCTCTATCTATAGATATTTTATTTAAATTAAAGCGGACATCCACCATTTGTAACTTTAAAAATAGGGAAATGCACAGAAAATCGAAGACGTCATCGCCAAAGAACTAGATTGTCATTATTTAGACCCTTAAATAAAAATTGAAGCTTTACCTACTAAATAGCTTTGCATTTAAGGTAAATAATAAGACGATGTTTTTATTAAAACTTGCCGACTTCGAGATCAAACAAATGAAATTTATAAAGTCACTTTTGATTAACTTAATTTGTATATTTCGGTGAAGTAACGTTGCGAGTTGAGCTCGTTAAATTATTTAGCAAGTCGATTGTTAAACTTAAAGTAGGTTTCTACTCGTAGTAGTTAATTGGTTTAGAGACGTAAATGTTTTCGGACGTTCCTGTTCCAAGTTCATTGTATCGAGGGCCCTCATTGGCATCAATGGCGAAATGCAATTGTTTTCATAATTACAAATTGGAATAAGACGACTATTTTGATTTAAAATATTATTATATATGAACTCGAGCAAACAAAGGGTTTAAAATTTCATTCCGCTGTAACGGAATGATTTAATTTCGTTATTTTTCGATTCTGAATGTGAATGAGGATGATCTTCGTTGAAGTTGGACGTCGATAATGAGGGGAAATCCAATGATCATTTCACTGCACAGATAATCCAAAGTTCTCGACAAAAACACTGACTGTTTTAAAGGACTTACAAGTTGAGTTGGACTATATCCATATCAATTTCATCCTCGCCTGTTCAATAGCTAGAAAACAAAAAACCGGCCAAGCATGAGTCGGACAAAGGGTTCCGTAGCAACAACAACGATTATTATTTATAATGGTCGCGGGTTCCATCCCCGCACAGTACAAGCATAAGTGTGCATGAACATTTGTGTTTGTACTGGTCTGTGTGTTTTCTATGTATTACTAGTGGCCGCCCGCGACTTCGTCCGCGTGGAAAGCCTTTACCTTAAAAATTCTTTATGAATTGTAGCCTATATGTTATTCTGATGTATAAGCTATATTGTGGTAAAGTTTCATTCAAATCCATTCAGTAGTTTTTACGTGAAAGAGTAACAAACATCCATACATCCATACATCCATACATCCATACTTACAAACTTTCGCCTTTATAATAGTAGTAGGATAATATGTATTTATTTACAAAAAAGTATTTAAGTATGTTTATCTATTGTCTTGTACCCATAACACAAGCCTCGTAGCTTAATTTGGGACTAGAGAATTGGTGTGATTGTTGTGAAATATTTATTTATTTATGAAACACTATCATAACCATGATCATAATTAATGAAAGAATCGAGCAAAATTTTATTTATAGAAACTAAGAAAAACTATTTTTCCGCACGACACAACAATACAGTGCCATCTTGTGGCGCGGCTGTTATTTCTTTTGTGAGTTATTTTATAGAGGCAACAGAAATGCTTCTGCATGCATCATCAGTAAAAAAACTTTTTGGTTATCACGGTTCATGGGATTTAGCCTGGTGACAGACAAACGAACAGAAAAGAGTCAGCAATGGGGTTCCGTCTTTGACCCTTTGGGTACGGAACACTAAAAAGTACCTAGTATCTTGACCCGGCCGGCTGCATCCCTTAAGGCGAATATATTATGTGACAGCATCCCACGCAGTGTAACGGTAGTGTATGAGGGTCCGTCCCTTAAGAGATAAGATACGAACGCCCGAAACTCGTGGGTGATTATCTAACAACTTGGACACTTTGAATTCTTTTTATTACATACGAGTAAGCTTGTATGGAAGTTCATGATAACCTATATGATATTTCGAGTGAGCGCTCGGTTTTCCGTTTTATCTAAACGCGTTTAAGATAAAACTCAGACGCTTGACGACGATCCAGTGAAGTTATTCGTTTGTTTTTATATTTTTGAAGCTGATATATAAATTTTTAAACCACAACAATGTTGAAATACAATTTTATGCATTATCGTCGAAATAACGAACGGATGTTACCTGTTCCGAAAAATATTGGTAACTGATCACCGTTAGCTAAACTTTAAACTAAATTTGTCGAAAATTGTCCATGAACATTGATTTATTCGAATGATGCTTAGCTTAAAAACAAAGGAGAACTAAAGGACAAAAGTATTATATTCTACAAAGCCATCGCCCACGTCCAAGTCAATCAATATTTGTACAAAATCCGAGAGCGGCGGGCTACAGACAAAAACGTCATTACGTGAGTCCCGCAAATCCCTAGCAGCAGCCCTGCCTTTGTACACGACAGCACATCAAGGTAGACATTGCAGTATCTTTTGCACTTGTGATACGGGCGATTTCCCAACAAAAATTGTGCTGGCGTTTGTACGAATGAAAGGAATTATCGGAGTGACCCTCCCGAATTCCATTGCCTACTCGAAAAACTTATTTCAGCTTGGGTCTAGCGATCGCACTCTGTCCTACTATTGTACTGGGATGTACGACAGAGATGAACGAATGCTGTCAAAAGTTTGGAAATCGACGCAGAGAGTAGGTTCTCTAATTCACACCGAACTCGAGTCAGTCAGCTAGTTTGCACTTGATTAAGGGATAAGCTTTTTACGGAATAGGATCATCTGATTTGCATCGGAGGCAAACTAGCTTGTTTTTTTTTGTGTAAAAAGTGGGCTTACACAAAAAAGAAGCTGATGAAGATCTACGAAAACATTTTTTTAAAGTTACCCTGTGGTTACCTAGCCTAATTTGCTTTCAAAAATCCTTTAAAAGTAGTTGATTGTGTTTTCATTTCACATAATGGTCACGACCTCAGAATTAGATTACATTTTTTATTTCGACCAAATATGACGTTATATTTTTATGAAAAAAAAAAATGACAAGGTTTCCGCAGCATTTTCATGCCAATCAAGAGCAAAACTGTACACAGAATTTGATTTTGTTTATATAAAAACAAAACATTCAAAACGGCTCGTAGCTATTCCACACGGCGCGGGTATAACTGGGTTTGCGTTCCAGCAATCATTACAGACTATATTATTTACAGCGAACGGCGGATAGAATTCAGATTTTATCTGTGGAATAAGACAGGCATTTGCATGAGGTACATTGTAGGTAGATGAAGAAATCAGAGCCGATGCATTCCGTTCTACACCTTGCGACATCGTCTTAAGGCTTATCTTATTTCTTGCCACAATATACAGAATTGCACCGTTGTCATAACGAACTGTGCCGTCTTCTTTCGGCTTTGTACGGCGGATGCGATTACCGGGAATTACCTGTCATTAGAATTAATATCGGGACTTCGGGACTCGGGATGAAATGAATTTACGTTGGAATTGTTTGGGAGCCGGTTGTGTGCGACTCGATTCTTTTACTTGAAATTGGATTGTGGTTAAATAATACGATAGATATTGTCGATCGACATTAATACGCCAAGTATTAATTGATGAGGGGTCTTAGCTAAGTAACATTCTAATAGAGATGACGCAACTGGAAAATTATCGTACCTAATGCGTAAAATGACACAGACTGGAGAAAATTGATATGTTGACGATTTCTCATCTTTAATTATTTTTTTAATAATAATGTTGATTGTCTATGAAATTTATTCGGAATAAAGTGCGATTATTATATAAAAATCATTGGTAAACAAACCAATGACAAGTGTAATTCGTTTAGGGCCAATTTTTCAATAGCCACATAACGCTAACAGTCCGATAAAATTTCAAGATGACTGATTTGAAATGTCAAACTAGATTATGCAGAATGTCAAACAGAGTGTCATCTTAAATTCGGTCAGCTTATATTTAACAGTTCGATAACTATATATCTGACTATTGAAATTTACCTTATTAGCAAAAAAGCAAGGGACTCTTAAAATACCTAAGTATTTGGTGTGTGTTTGTGTTAATTGATAAAATCGGCTTATTTTGATGTTGGCTCTTAATTTTTCCATCAAACTCATCGAAACGTATTGAATAATTTCGTCAAACTTGAATATTGCCGGCACAAATGAACTTTGTTAAGGCCTAAGTGCAAAATTGGTAGGCGCTAGTTTCATTTGAACTTTGATACGCCTTCATTTGTTTCCACTTCACACTTAATTTTGCATGTAAAGTTGAAAATTACACGCGCAAGGTGACACAGATCGCAGTTTCAGGATACACGTAAGATATTGTATTTTGTAATTACGAACGTGCGATACATGCCGAGCGATGCCACGCGCCTCGGGCGGGCGCTGTATGTAGCCCTTAATTATTGTTTCATATTCATATGATGTAAAATATTTGTAGGAACATCAAACGTAAGTATAAAAATATTAGTATGTACTTTTTGCAATTTTGTTTACATCTAATTTATTGCAACCACAAATGAGAAATAATCTAACTTTTTGATAGTAATTAACTATCAGCGCTTATTAGTATCGAAGTTTCGTACATAATTCATCCGAAAACATTCTCCTAAGGGGTTGAACTTCACAAAATCCCATTTTAAAGTGCACCTGCACTCAAAAAAACCCTATGAAAAACTTAACAAGAAGAATAATTTTTGGGATTTCGTGATAAGTGAGTGAGTTAGTAACCTTTCACTTAAACTTGTTATAATAGATATGGATTGGCCGAATTGGCAGAATAACAAAAATCGCATGTGCAGGTCAATTGCGTTACAGATTAGCCAATCACGCAGCGGGCACACGAGTTGTTGTGCCATACAACTTACTACCAATTTCACGTAAAAAGTGTCTCAATCGACATTCGTTTAATCCGAATCAAAACTAACCATACAAAAGAGCGCTCGCCGAATCCCCAAAACACTTCAAATCATAAACGTGTCTTCCACCCGATCGCGTCATCGATCCTCACGGAGGCTTAAGCCTACCGCCTACCCGCTTAGCGCTGTGCCACTAATTAAAAAGTTAAGCGCCTGTTCGGGACAGTCAATTTTAGGACTTTTTGTTGGCCCCCGTACCGTACAGACTGCATTTACACCATTTTAGCCCCGACATGGTGTTGCATTGTAAATTGATTGTTCGCCGAATGAAGTTCTAGTTAACTTTTTCGAGAGAATAATTGGTGTTTTCGTGTTATATTTGTTTGAAACGTGTAAATGGACACGTACACAGTTTTTTGGGTTTAATTTTTTGCCAAATTATTTGCGAGTTTCAAAAAATACGAATACATTTCGAATTAATAAATCTTTTCATAAATTTACGAATATTTGGTTTTTCAAGAACTGTTTTTGGGTACACGGTAAATATTCTTTCTATCCACAAACTTTATTATCTTGCACATGAGATTAGGGCCAAGTGACTGACTATATGAAGACTATATTTAAATACAGAGTAACTTTTAAATGTACTTTTTTATTTCAAAGCTTTAGTACATATTTTACCCTACAATAGGTCTCTGGCAACTATACTTTTCAGATCACAAGTTGCGAGGTTGTTTCGTCGATATTTGTCCTACGATACCATCCATTTGCCGATTGGTTGGTTTTCACGCCATTAACACTCTTTTAATTAACTAATTGTTCGAGTGCGGTTCGTGGGCTTCGACTCCATTTATTTTGTATAGAACTAGCGGTCCTCCGCGACTTCGTTCGTGCAGTACAAGATAATTGTACAAAATTCTACAGCTCTGTAGATTAATTAGCTCTAAAAATAACAATAAAATTGAAATACATAGTAGCAACCTCTACCGTTCGCCATTATTACATGCTTAACAGTGGCATGCCCGTCAACGGGCACTGATACGGCTCCAAAGATTGCGCTGTTAACCTAGTACCGCACATAAACCGCGGTATATGAGATTTAGATCCAGAATAATGTAAACAGACAAATCAAGACGATGTCTCTTGGACTTTGGTCCCCGACCATAACCGGGTTGGTTAAGATTTAGAATTAGGAAGCTATAGTGAAGTGCATCCCCTTCCTCTCACCCCCTATAGCTTCCTAATTCAAAATCTGTTACGCCAAAACACCTGTAAACTTTATAATCGGTCGGTCAGTCAGTCTGTTTTTGACATTAGTGTTCAGATAGAAAGAGGTGTACTGTTTACGAGCCCCTGTAATTATGAATGATGCTTACGATAAGATGTTGGGGCTCATGATGATTTAATTAGTTGAAAAGCTTGGATTAAAACACAGCGCTCTTTGGGGTAAAGGTACTTATTAATTTACATAATCATACCTGGGAGAGAAGGTTTATAATTCCGAAACAAAAATACACGTAGAACGTAGAACCACGGTGACAAGTCACCCATATGCATAATTTGTAATGCACTAATCACTAATGCAATTCTCCAGAGTTTTAAAGTTGAGTGTAACAGAATACTACGTTTCAGGTTATTCAACCCAAAAGACCCAACAATTAAAACGATGTTAAGGACACACCCAACGTGTAGTTTTAGCAAACACTTGATCTGTCACGGCGACAGCTGGCTACGGTGTACACCACTATGATGGATGAGTTTGTTCTGCGGCGACACAGCCTGCATGTCATGAGGAAGAAACAATGTTGATCAACGCACTTAATTGTCACTTTCAGGCTATTTAACTTTTGTCTCCTCAATTGTTGTTACATTAACGGCGCGACACACATATAGAAGATAGTATTAGCAAACACTTGAGCTGTCTCGGCGGCAGTTGTGGTGTTGCAGGCAAACGTCGTGAGCGTCACCGCACTGTGATGGATGAGTTTGCATTGTGGTGATACAGCATGTGTTAAGAAGAAATAATTTGATTTCAAGCACTCTACTGCCGTAATCAAATTAAGAATAAGATCATCATATGATATGATCTCTCTCCGGTCATGTCGAATTGCCGTCTCACCGAACATTGAGAGCGATGGAACAGTAAGTGCACCTGTGTATTGTGCTCACATTTGTGGAGATATATAATAAGATCTTAAACGTTTAAGTTGAAATATGACCACAGTGGTAAATAATACACACAGGCCGTAAATGTATTTATTGATCGCGTACTTTTTTCTGATATTCTCGCCTTGGGTAGTGGAAGTTGTGCTAAGAACAGTAATGATACTCGTAGCTAAAGTTTTGTTAACTTTCACACAATAGTCGTAGAAAAAATATTTTCAGATTAAAAAAATTGCCAGTCTAGACTTAATAAAAGACAGTTCTAAGACCGATTGCCGAAGTGCAAAGACAATTCATTCGGAAGCATCGTCAGTAAGTTTGCAAGTATTCCATCACACGGCGGGGTAGATAGGCAAATAGCTCAATGCGTTGTCGACATGGTTTTCAGGCCTAAGTAAAAGCGATGGCGGACTAATAAAATATATTATTTTTATTTTGAGGAAGATATATGTATATTTTTCAATGTATGAAGTAAAAGCTTTCATAGTATGAACATTTGAAACACCAGTGAGTTGAAATAGAGACAAATAGAAACTGGATATGCAGTTCATGTAACTAATTTTGTGAGTAGCTTAAATCCTACAAATGCGTGTAGAAAACTTTATCTTTATCGATACAAATCAACTTATTAGGAGATAAAAACATATTCACCTTCAAAGTTAGGAAAGTTAGCTTTAATAAAAGTTATTATATCGAATATAATAACTTTCCGGAATCCCAGAAAGAAGAAATAAAATGCTGCGCGCTTGCCAATTTTAGGCGATGTCCTGAGTGAGCGAAGCAAAGCGACAAGTGCGACGCGGCGCGGTGGGACCCATACTTGAGTCAGTGTCAAATAAAACAAAACAATCGCGCTTCGTTAATAGGACACTATCTCAAACGTACATTAATTTGAAATAAATATAAAAATAATCTGCCTGAATTTTAAAAAATACCTTCAGAAAAGTGATCCGGTCCTATCTTCTATCTTACTTCGTACACGTATAATGTGTTGCGTGCTTACCGGCATAGTTTGACTTCCGTGCAGGCTGGTGATGGCCGCCTGGGCCTCCTGATGCGAGCTGAACTTCACGAACGCACACCCTGAAACAACGGACAGGTTTTATTGCACACGCATTCCGATGGCGAACAAGTTGATAAGTACCGTCATGAACATGAATGCAGGGGATCACCTGCATTTATGCTTATGGTTACGATGTGTGATAATGTGAAATCTTACAACTCAGTATTTCAATGTTTTTTTTTTAACGAACACACCAATTACCTAGCCCCAAATTAAGCGTTAGCTTGTGCTATGGTGGCTAGAATAACGGATAGAAATACTTAAATACATTTATAAACACCCATGACTCAGGTACTCGTGCTCATCACATAAACATTTGCCCCTAACAGAATTCGAACCCGCGACAGCAGGTTTTGTAGTCTGGACCTCAGACCACTAGATAAAAGCTGTCGTCAAATGTATTGTGAGCAAACACAACATTTAGTTTTTCCAAACACAAACATTGATTTTCAAAGGTTTTCATCGTCAATCGGGGGCCGCTATACGAGAATAAAGTATCATTTTGCGTAAAAACATTGTGACGTCAAAATGTTGTAATATGTATGTACTCTTAGTTAGTTTAAACTTGTTGGAAGACTAATGATGTTGTTACGGTACATCCACATTAGCCTCATTAATTTAAATCTAAAAAGAATGTATGTGACTTAAAATACTTTGTGAAACGACGAAAACAACTGCGGTGTGTAAGCGTTTTTTTTTAAATTATACAGCTGAAGGGGCCGCTCTTTACCGGAAAAAACAATCTCACTCTAAAATAATGTTTTGTTGAATTAATTGCAATTAAGAATTCTGTTTATTTTGCACATCTACAGCTGAAACTCCCCAAGTTGGACTGTAACTGATTTTTGTTAAGCTATATTCTTCAATTCTTGTTTTACATAGAAAATAGCAATTAGGGCAACTGTAAAAGCTAATTAATCAGGGTTATTCGAAGGCGTGCGGTGTAAAATCGCGTTACTCAATTAGCTAGCCCATCAATATTCACTGAATCAGAGCTGCATTAGCGCGCAGATTGCCTTGATGAAAGCGCACTGTAAACCGTTATAAACATAATGCTTTGCAATATTCTAATGCTTTTTAAGAGGTAAAAAAATATGCTTTAGGTAGCCTCGTCACATCACATTCATATCTCATTAAGAAGAACTATACTATACTAGCTATACTAGCACTACAACTTATCTATACTACTAACTATACTAGCACAGGATTATTTCTAGTGGTATTAAATTTGATAAAGAATTGAAGAAATTTTTTTTTAGTTAAAAAGGCATATTATAGGTTATATAAATGAATATTTCAATGATAAATTTTATACGAGTATATATTTAGATACGGCATTGTATAATTTTATATATGATATAAATGACTTTATATTTAACTTACTTACAGATAACTTATTTGACAGAATACTAATTGACATGTACTTATTTTAATGAAGGATTTATTTAATTGTAATTTAGTTACATTATGACCTCAACGAGGTGTTTGTCAATTAAAGTTATTAATTGAATTTAATAACTTTAATTCACAAATACCTCGTTGAGGTCATAATGTAACTAAATAACCATCCTTTGCCTGTATGTTATATATTGTCTGCTGTAATGTTTTATTATGAAGTGAATAAATGAATATGAATATGATTAGACACCAACAATTAGACCTGATAGTCTATTGACGAGGCCAATATTCAGTGGTGGACGTCTTACGGCTGATTTTGATGCTGGTGATGAGGGTTTTCTTATGTATGTATAGACAATACATATAGACATTATATATATAATGTAATATAATGAATCTGAAGAGGAAAGAAGTTTGTTTTTAAAAGATTTAAAAAAATGGCTAGGGTACTTATAATCGACTACAGAACACATTCAACAACTTTTTAGAATTTTTGACTGTTTGTCTGTGTATAAGTACGCGCATCACCTGAAAACGTCATGATTATCTTTCAGCCGCAACTTGTAGCGCTATGTGTCATGCCACCTTTATGACTGCTAACGATATAGTATAGTATAGTAGATATAGTAAATGTACATTTCTTGTGCAATAGTTTTAAATAAATAAATTATTATGATCTTCCCAAATTCTGCGGCAAATAGTGCAGGGCCCTTTGTTTTCGTTATAAAAACATTGGCGTAAATTTTTATTGCACTCTCGTGGGGAGGTTAGGGTAATGCGAGCGATGCTCACGGCTGTCTTTAGAGAATTCCTTCATCTGTAAATGTGGGCAGAAAAAATAGACACACATTAGATGAAATATTATTATGAAGTTTGCGAAACAAATCCTAAAACAGCTCACATTTCTTTCTAATTTGATTTAAATATGTTGTGGTCAAATTTAAAATTGCTTTTTTTATAATATACTTTCAAAGTAAACTTTAAAACGGCAGTATTTATAAACGAAAAATGAGTGGTTCTTGATTCATGAAAGCTCTCTTATTAAACCGGTTCCGAGCGGTCATTTCATTCTGTATTTATAATCTTTAATCCGGGATTAGGCGCCGTCCCTTTAAACTGACCGCTTTTTCCCGTAATCGAATATAAACAATCAAAAGGAAAACTTTGTCCCAAAATTAACTCAGCACACGCGACCAAAATATAAGAACTGTACACACGGGTGCTCTATTTGCTAAGTATGCTCGTAAGTTCTTATTGAATCAGCCTCGGATTCGGTAAAGGAGCGACCGTGAAAGGTAAAAACTCCACAGGGAAAATTGTGGTGACTATTTTATCTTCCGCGGGCGCTCGGCGAAAGTACGATTATGCCCGACTGGCTTTTATTCGTATTATCCTTTGTTCAACTGGATAAAGGACCATAGCCGAAACGTTTTCCGAAAAGGCGTTCGAAATGAATTAGGACGCAGTTTTAAGCCGCGCCGTGTTTACACTGAGAAAATAGAGACAGCGATGGGTCGTTGAAAAAAACAATTTGTCGAGTTCGCCGGCGTCGCGTGAAAGAATAATAACACGGGCGGAGCCGCGCGACAAGCGTATACCGAGTATAATGGAAGCGCCGCTGCCGGGAAGCCATTATGAGAACGTCAGGCGGCGAGTGAGAAAGAAGTCAAAACTTTCCCGGCAAACATGGAACTATTTACTGCTTCCGAATTCGACGACGTGTGCTCAGAAGTTGGCTGCAATTTGTTAACCCTCTATCGCGGGTGCAGCACGCAGGCTGCGTGGCCGGGACGCCAGGTAACTTGGCCGCCGGCCAAAGATGTGTTTTCCTGTTGTTGGCGCAAACTCACAGATCAGTTTTTATCGCGCGAAAGGCCTTTATAGCCGACCGATAGCGGGCGCCCAACGAAATGTTTTCGCGTCGCCGGCGAACACAAATATTATTGGATGCTTTTATGTATCGGAAGCATTATACGTTAAAAACTTTGGCACTCCACCGCTGATACAGCGACACTTCAAAATTGACGGTAATGTAACTGAAGTGTAGGTACTATTTTAATGGCGACTGGAAATAATAGCAGAACTTTTGTTATGTACGTCGGTGTTTGTTTGTTTACGCCGGTTAGAGGAATGTTGGCCGCGAATGTTTACGCGATGGTCGAAGCTGGGTGAAATACCGCGCGTCATTCCTAACAATTGTTATATTTCACAATTTGGCACGGTTCGGCTAATTTTGGAAAAAAACCGTCGAGATTTGTCAAAGTCGGGAGATGTTCCGAATGAATTTATCATTTGGTTTTTGTTGTCGCGTCGGATTGTCTTCAACCGCTCGTGATTGCGCTTTGTGCGTGTATCTGAATTGCCGCTTCAAAGAATAGCGATTCAATGAAATGAACCGTCGCGCGGTGTGTTTGCTTGTCAACTTAACAGGATAATTTGTCAAAGGTTCTTTGAGGGCCTGTCGTGCCGTTTGACAGCCGTCATCTCAGGTAAACATGCACTGGATGGGATGATGAGGGCTTCCCGAAAGGGCCGAGCCTACAGAGGGATGAAGTTTTTTTTGTTGTAGGGTTCAGTGCCTAAGAATATGAAACCATTTTTCCTTTTTCAGAAACCTAAACTGAAAACTCAAGCGTTAAATTCATTTTTGTATTTTAATAGATATCAACGTGTAAAGCTTATGCATATTATGCATGCATTTTAGAGAAATCTCTACTATAGCGCAAATCAAGCTAAAACATTGAAACGCGCACCTTAACACCCTCTCCGGGCGGATCATAAACATAGTTTTGCACACAAAATTGTTGTACGGATCCCCCAGTCCCCAAAACACTCGGCCTTATTTCGTTTTTTCTCTGGGACACAATTCTTAACCCCTGAAAGCATGTTGAGATGACGGGCGGCCTGTGAGCCTCCAGGAATTTCCCTTTGTTTCAGTAAAGGCTTAGAATATCCTCGAGAATCTTTATGTACGCGAATCTCTCCGTTACCGTCTTGAATAGACATGAAATGTGCTAAATGGTACTTGCCTGTTTGGGCTTACTTAATTTGTTAGGAGGACTGTGTTTCTTCTTCAATACAACTAATAGGGTTGAAATAGAAATGACTGGGGGAAATACGATGTTTTTGTATTTTTTCTGTAGTCAGTAGACAGGTCTAGGTCTAGCTTCTAAAATACGTGTAACAAGATTAACATACTTATGAGGTTTTTTTTTTCTCACTGGTTTTACTGAAATTCTCAAAGCTGTTGTGTGACTGCGAGTGGCTCATAAAGTTGGATTTCAGGTTTGCTAATAACCCCTTTTTTTAAGAATAAGCAGACCGTAAGATGGTCTGCTCATCACATAATGATAATCCCTGATATTTATTCACGAAAACTCTACGAGGTGTGATATTATCAAACCTTTACATTTATCTTACATCTACATATATTCATGTAGATTGCGCATTTGAGCACACCTTTTCATTTAAATTTTCATCTCGTTACAAAAGACGTGTTCGCAAACCGCCCGAAAACAAAATTAAGAATGAAATTTTGCGTGAAACAATAACTTTATGCGCCCACATTTGTTCCGAATCAACCGTCGTCGCGGCACCGGCCTAATTTAAATACGGGAGACACCGAGCCCTAATACTCCAAATGTTACTTCCAAACTTTCGTCTTACATTAATTCATATCTGGAGAGTTTGGAAGAACATTGATTACCGGAGTGCGCACCTTCCAACTTCCAATATTTATCTGGAATATTGTGATATACTGGCGAGATACGGCGGCCGTACTTGCCTCTTTGTGCTAACGTTTCGCGAACTTAATAAACTGCAACTTTTGTTGTTGCGAAACAACTTTTTGTAGGTTGATGATGTAAAGTTTGCTTTTTGTGTCGGACGCGGGATTCTTTGAATGTCTTTATAATAAAGACTGATGTGGCGTGCTATGTGAAATAAGACTTATCGGAAAACTATTGCATAAAACTATTAGAAGTGTTGTCAAAATATTTTATATGATTCTGAGGATGAATTGCCTAATGAGCATCATCATGTATTGAAAAATTTAGGTGGACAAATGTAGGCAAATAACATATAAGTATATTACTTGTACGCGAAGAAACGACTTATCTGAAGTCACACTAGTAACTTCGCTCACATAAAGGTCTTAAAAATACTAAGTTTAATAAGTTCGCACTCCGCGCGACGTAAACTAAGATTGATATACACGATGGAATATGTCGGGACTCGGATCTCTATATTATTACGAAGAGGTAGCTCAAATAGAAGACGGTGCCATAAAACTGTGATAATGGAAGTGAGGCTGTTACTTCTTTCTTATAATGTCAAGTAAGTTTGTAGATAGATTTTATTTGGTAGTCTACCTTCAAATGCGTCATATTGCAAACCAGTCATTTGTTTTTGATTTTTATCACAATTCGGGAAGATCACAAACGCAGTCAATATCCTATATCGTACGCGAGCCGGATTCGGCCGGACGGGGTTTAATTTTGACTGTGAAATCAAAAACAAAAATGAGTGAAGCTTGGGATGAAAAGTATTGTAGGGTAGAGAGAGGACATATCACTAGCATAGTCAAAAATTGTTGAATGAACGAAATCAGCATCGATTTAACTGAAAAATATCGGTTCTACTGTTTTCGATCGCGACATAATGTCGGCATCCCCCTGCAGGCGAGGGCAGAGCTGCGGACAAAAGCTAGCTCGTTTCAAACTTGTTCGCAGTTTGCTTTGCCGCTCTGCAAACAACTTCGGATCTATTGCCACTGCCGTAACGGGAGTGCTTTAATTGTGGATCTTTTAGAACGAGAGTAAAGTCGGTTATGTTACAAGTTTTGTGAGGCGCGCTTGCTAAAAGCGTACTTTGTTAGAGTTAGGTACTAGGCCTGGTATTTGTCACTTATTTTTAGCGAAATACTCGTACTAGGGAAGCATTGCTTCTTAAATATCATTGGGTTATTTTTGACAGTAACTGGTATACCTACGGGGCAGCATTTTTTGTTGCAAAAAACTATTTGTAGGTTGATGATGTAAAGTTAGCTTTTTGTGTCGAACGCGCCGCGAGACTCCATGTCTTTATAATATAGACTGATGTGGCGTGCTATGTAAAACTATTTGATTGAACTATTGGAAGTGTTGTCAAAATATTATATTATATATGATTCTGAAGTTGAAATTTCTAACGAGTATCATGATGTATAAATTTTTTTAGTAGTGGCAAATGTAGTATAATGTGGTAAATGTAGGCAAACGACGTGATGTCAAAGTAGTACCTACAGGTGTACTTGTTTTTAGCTACATATTATGTGTGAATGAATGACATTAATTACAGTTACTTTAGCTGTTGATGCTATCTGCAAGAGTCGAAGTCATTATTTCACATTGAATAGTTCCACTAACACCCGCTGAAGTTCGTGGCGCTAGCGTGGCAGCCGTCAGCAGCTACCCTCAAAGTTGGACGCGGGTCAATTAGTTTTTACGCCGCGTGAGCGACGTGGTCATTAGGTCTTGCATTTGCCAACGTCGACCCCCTCTTGACCCCCCCTCTCGCTCCCCTCACATTCACTCCTCAAGTATTTCTCTTTCGATCCGAGTTGCAGCGAAAAGCTAAAGAAAACCTTTCCACTTTCCAAATGCAATTCCCTTTTCAGAACTTAATAAAATTTTCCAATTTCACACCATGTGTTTTCTACAAAAGACACTTCAATATTTTGATATTGCGCTGTTAATCAAAATTAAGATTTAATAGCTACTTAAAACGAGCTTCAACGTTATTGACATGTATCAAAATGGATACAAATGAAAATTATGTAACGTACATTGCTCTTGTAAGCCACAATTATCAATAAGTCTAATTTTCAAATACTGAAGGTTTCTCTTGCGACTGGAAATATTTAACCACATGACCTAAGAAAAGAAAAATCATGTTTTCTCATTAGAATGTAGAACCTGTACTATAAAACCTATTGAACCTACTAGTTCAGACCGAAAGATATCCTTAAAATTTTTTAGTTTTTTAATAAACAAGATCTGTTACCAGTTCCACATCATTAGTGACGTCAGAAACTCAGCAGTTAATTGATATATTTCGTGGAGTAATCTACAGGAAAATGAGGATCATGTCCTCTGTGTATTTTATTGAATTTTTTACACCTCTTAAATACACTTTTATCGTATCCACGTCTTTAGTGAGGTCCTCCGGCGAGTCGGCAGTGAATCGCGCGATTTTTCACCGACTCGAGGCGCAACTCGGCAACTGATAGCAACTCCAATGAAACGAACTTTCGGCCTTATCGCGCGGCGAATTTGTTCCCGCTTTGAAATATCGTCCGATTTTTGACGTTTGAAAATACGAGAGTCGAGAGCTGGGTGAATGATACCAATCGTCTTTGAATAGTATTGTTTATAAAGATAGAAAATCAGTCTTGCTAACTATTTAGTACCTATCACATATTGAGCTTTTTTGTACTTTTAATTATTGTAGTTTATTCGCAAATTGTTTTGCCTGTGCCCAGCAGTGGGACGTAATAGGCTTATGAGATGATAATGAGGATTGACACAAGGCTTTCTACGCCAGGTTAGATGATGTTTTTAGGTAAATTATGACAGATAGAAATCACCGACCAATTTTACTTTCTCCTGTCCTGAAACAGTAGAATATGTACTGTTTCTCGTTAAGATTGGCTCAATAAATTAAGAAAACTTAACTAAGTAAAATTATAAGTAGCACACAAAATAAGAATCAAAAATGTTATGACCACTCCTTTGGTTTTATAATGAGTCGTAACTTTCAGCGGCATTCACTTTTGATTCGCCCCAACATTTATTAGCGGGACTATTACTTTGACGGATGGAGTTGAATATTTGAAGGCGTAATCGTTCCGGTCCATCAGAGTTAAGGAACTGCCATAACAGCCGTGAATTATTCACAAATGACCAAAGTATTTGCACTTTGTTGTTGCTGTTTATATTCGTAACGCTGTATTTCGAATGTTTTGCGTAACGCGAAATGAACTTCGCGAAAATAAAGCTAAGATGGTAGAAGACAAAGTTTGTTGACTGCTTTAATAATGGGCAAAATTGCGCGAAGCTAATTGTGGATGCCACTCTGATCCGTTGTGGTCTGTGAAACATATCTCATGAAATAACTTTGAGTGCACGCTTTGTACTGGGTTGATTTTTAGCAAACAGCCATGCCTCTCCAGGTTAAAAATTTTCAAATTGTTTGGTTAATATGATTAGCAATGTGACAAAAATTAGCATAGTTCCATAACACAGCAACTAAACATAAAGAGTCACATAAAATCTATTTCACCCAAGCCAAGTAACTATCTAGTCCTAAGCCTAAATGAAGGTACACAGCATAATTCCTGCGTAGACTCTTACTAAACCCTTACATTGCTAGACTAGCCGTTGTAATTACTTACCCACAGATTTCGTACGGCATCGTAGCGAAATTAAGAAGGCTTGCAAAGTTATATAAAGGCACATGTAAGGGTATCTTTAATTATATTAGAAAGAATGAACAAAAGAGGGTTACGAGGGAGGGCAGAGCGGGGAAAACATCGATAAATATTCGATGAAGTGAGCTGAGGGACTTGGTTAAGTAGAACCTTTTACCAATTTTCGTAGGATTATAAGAAACTTTTTTACTATTTTGTTACACATATATGACGAGTGAGTTTTTAAATTAGTAGGCTTTTTGTGGAAAAATACTTGCGGTGTACAGAACTGCATGAATGAAAATATTAGTGTTACCTGAACAAAAAAAAAGGGTTGTTAAACATGGCTGTTATCTTGCTGTGGTAAGCATCTATACTTGTACATAAATACAAATATTTTTATTGCCAAAAAGTTTATTGTTATTATACAGGGTGTAAAAAAACCTTAACGAAGCCGTTAACTATGCGTTCAGGTACATCAAACCAAATCGTATAAAAAAGAAATTTTGGCTGGGAAACAAATTTTATTTTTTGACATCAAAAAAATTTATTTAATTCTAACCCGCAATGTACAGCGCGCACGCGTTAAAGTCACCGCGGGGCGTGTTGGTTTACGCCGCCGCGACGCGGTTCGGTTCGAGTGTTCGCTGTTCATTACGGAGTGTGCCATTTAGAGGCTTTTTATGAAAGAATTAGTGAAAATTTGTATCATGTTTCTTTGGAAAAAAGTTCAGTTATAACAGACAGAAGACGTTTCTATAAAAATCATCAATTTTTTTTCAAACTTTAACCATCGATATCTCAGTAACCGTTAACTTCCCAGGTATGGTGTAAAGGAAAAAAATGATCATAACAATTGGTAGAATATGTCGTATTCGGCTTCGTTAAGGTTTTTTTTACACCCTGTATATAAGGTACAAAAGATAAATTATACTATAGAATATATTACACAATGCAAATCACGTTATGCCAACAAAAATACATATAGCTAATAACTGTAGGCAACATACTAGGAAATTCCTTTGTCGGGTGGGCATCCAGTGGTTCTTACAGGATTGCGACGGATGCAAGTGACTATGTGTTATGAATGAATTGATGATGATGATATATAAACATATAATTTTATGTTTGCATTTCAGAGGGCCTCTCGATCCCGGTATCAATTAATAGTACTTATTATATCTAGTAGGTGGCGCTATAATATTTTAAATCGATACCAGTACCACACGAGTGTGAATGTCTGCCCTAGGGTTGGATTGCTTGCATTACTCGAGACTTATGTTACGGGTTGGAGTTAATATTCTTTCTGCTGTGCGAGCATCGAACTTATTTCAGTTAACCGTAAATGAATTCATTGTGTATACTCAGGAATACGTTTTCACATTTATTCAAAGAAGGTGGTTTTCGTATCAAGATGTATCTTGGACGTAGGTACGTTATAAATGAGTGCTAGGCCTCTACTCCAACCTCACCAAACCTCACCATAAAATATAGATCAAGACAGCGCCGACAAGTTAGTGGAGCCGAGTTGATGTGAGATGTAACAAATGACAAAAATAAATAGAAAACCAAAACATAATATGCAACTACAGACATTCTAGTAAATATCTGATAATCCCTAATTGTGACAATGTTCTAAGTATCTATATAGAAAAATGAATTGCTGTTCGTTAGTCTCGCTTAGAACTCGAGAAAGGCTAAACCGATTTGATTAATTTTAGTATCGAAATATTTGTGCAAGTACAGGGAATGTTCAAAACATACGAAAATTAAAAAAAAAAAGCAACACGGCGTAGCAAAATGGCACGATGAAGTCTGCAAGTCAGCTGGTTTTAAAATAAAATCTTATTGATACCCAGATGAAAACCACTTTGACGTGTTATTCATTTTATTTGAAACCTAGGCAGTTCATCGGCTGACCTTTGCCCAGCCGCATGATAAACAGAACAATTTGCTTTCCTTTCCACGCGTTAACTACATCACCGCAGGTTGATTGACGCGTGCGTTTCGAGCCACCGGCCGCATTCGATTAGGTTTGTTAATGCTAGCCGGCCAGTGCACAGTGGGCAGGTATCGACACGCGAAATGTCCGACACACTACCAATGCTTTTTACGGTTTATTTGGTCAAATCTGCGGTTATTTGGTTAGGTTGAAAGCTTTTAGTTACGTCCGCGGAAAAGTTGGATTTTTCGACTTCACGTTCTGCGTGAAATGAAATATGAAAAAGAATTTTGTAACGCATTTTGGGCCATGGCTGTTTTGATACGTTTGAAAAATAATAGATATCGCCTTTGGGGCGGTTTTTTCACAGCGTTACGTAAAAATACTCGGCTGATACGAGTAAAGCTACTCTTATAAAAAGTTCTGTTTTGTACCAACTGTGACTACGAATGTTCACAAATATTACACGAATTCTTTTTATACGCAAATATTTTCTGAGTACCTTTGCCATTATCAAAATATTTCCTGTACGATATACATTTATAAAATGCTATTTTATAACCCTGATATTTGTTTTTGGCGGGAAAGTTGACGGATAATGACACGCGCCAACTGGCCTGCAGTGTAGTTGATGCGTTCGATTAGGTTTACGCTGGCTATATTGGAGCGCTCCACGCGCGTTGATGCGTGAAACGTAACGTTTGATAGCGCGCTGTGCGCCGATGCTTGAAACGGAACGCCGGCATTCGTATCTTTTTCGACTGTAATTTCAGTTTACTCTGTGGTGATTTATGACGTAGATTTGACGTTTGTTGGCAGATTTGGCGGGAAATCAACCATAAAAAAATTGACGTTTTGTTTTATTGATTCTATGTATGGTTTTGGGTTTTGTATGATGTCTTACACATAAAACTATTTTCTTAGACAAATTAGCAGCAAGTTGCTTTATTTTAATTTCAGATTGTTACAAAAACAATTTTCAATTATTGCCTTAAAAGAAGGGTGAAAAATAAGTTGTAATGTAATAATGTTTATTATAATAGGTTATAATAGGTTTTACGACCAATTTTTAGAAACCAGAAGTATGGTTGAGCTTTAAATTAAAACCACTTCCAGATCACCTTTGGGATTATTAATTAGTGAACACAATATTAGTCTTAGCCTGAACCCGAATTAAGACCTTACACTTAAATAGGAGTTGTCGGAGCCACACGACACGTCCGAGCGCTCAAGCAAGAAGAGAGCGAGTTTCTATCAACATCTGCTGAGGCCAGTTAAGAAAGAGATCGCCACCATTCTACTACTGATGTCACGACGGCTTCATGTCACGTGGGCTGAAGTAGGCAGAATCAGTAACACAACATTATGAAATTACAACTTTTTTTTACCCAAAATGAGCCTAACAAAGGTAGGTATTTGATTATGAGATAGCTTATACGCCCTCATTAAAAATTGAGAAAGGCATTGGCGTATCACTTAGAATAATAAGGATTTCGCGAGGGGGTTCCGCGGGCTACCCTCTAGAGCATAATTAATGTTATACCTTGAATATTAGCTTTTCAATTACGCACCCGTCTTTTAGTTCGGAGTTAGGGTGACTATGCAACTGGACGTAGGTATACAGATAGTCGGATTCATAATATCATTACACTGTAGAGGTTAATATCAGAAAAATAATGCTGAAAATAATGAGTAACATCTTCTTAGCCTATATCTACTAGGAATGATGCTTATCACGAAAAATGATAATAGTTTTTTCGCTTTAAGGCAAAAGTACACGGGTAAAACATAAAATCAGGGCGATAAATTTGCGCTGACATCTGTACATTTGATCGTTTTGACGGCTATCGTTTCACTTAGTTGGCCTTCAGATCCGAAAACGCAAGAAATACTAATCCCAGGACTATGCAGAACACACTGGTTACGTTTCGGTTACAAAGTGCATTATTTTATTTCAAAATTCATCTTACTCAATCGAAAGTTCAAAATACCTCAGAGCTTTTTAGTCCGTCATTTCGACGAGGCTTTTCCTATCCTAATTTGAGCCTTATCGCATTTCGTATCTTATCATTCGCAGATCGTTTGATCGAATTCCGGATTACCCCTCCCGGCGCTGTTCTCCTGGTAACCCTACCCCAAATGGTAGTACGTGGAAGGGGGTCGATTCTTTCGCCGCTACACCTGTACCGTAATACGATAGTTAATTAAAACGATGCCCCGAGAGATTTATATCGGGTAGTCCGTACTACCATCTAGTTCGCTTATTCCGTGAGGGTTTCTCAGCGAATTTGTAGTTTTTGCAAAGGTTAATGCTCTTATTTAAGGTTAATATTCTGTAATAAGGTACTTAAGGAGAGTTTAAGATGCTTTTAACCTCAAATTCTTTTTTGGGATCACGGTGGGTTTTGAAGGGTATCAAGCTAGAAGACTCTTTTATTGAAGGCGGGTGAATAGGTACCTCCTACGTTTCTTATTGATTGAAGACTTAAAGAATACCGAACTCAGATTAAGAAGTTCAACGGAACGATACTTCGTTGTTAACGAGCGGTATTTAATGTCGATTATACCTATAAGTGTTTAGGTGGGCTCGAGGCACAAAGGGGCTTCACTAATTTACTTTTTGCGCGCGAATACAAATCGGCTTCTTTCAAACAAAAGACTGTCGCGGCAAACTTTGTTCGCTGCCAGTTGGCCCTTTGTCTCGCAATCCAGTTACATTAGAAGTTAGAATGGCGATGGCCGAACAATAGATAGTGAAGTCGTTTTAAACATTCGCCCCGTGACACGCACGGCTGGCGGGGCGGTCGTAACTTATTGAAAATCACACGAACGTTTATCTCGACTCGACATCCGAGCGTTCGACATCTTGTTTTTAGATCGAGCGCGAGAATCGAGTTTTATTCGATTCGATTGAGCTAGTTTACAGTCAATATAAATACGATTCTGAAAATGCAGGTGATTCTCATGCCTCTTTGTTATTTGGATATATTTCTAGCTCACATATTTGCGTAAAAACTAAGTGAAAATTAACATTCTATTAATTATAATAATTATACAACAACATCACATACATTGATCTGACTCCATGAAAAGTAGCTTAAGCCCGTGCGTGTTACAGATTTCAGAATCAACAGTGGTATATTACAAATAATCTAAATAAATACATTGTAGGGCGAGTATTGGGAGATGAGTGAAACGTCCGAATTATGATATAAGACTGCCTTTATTGAAATAAGATTAGTATATATATGAAGCATGATTGGTTTTATAAGTATACATACTACACCATCCATCCAAAAGAAAAAAAAATGTAAAGACAGATACATTTTTTTTTTGTTATAATTAACACATGAAATTTAATACACGCAAAAAAAAAACTTAGGTAGCTAATAAAGTATACACAGTACAAAATTACAGAGTACATTTTTATAATAATTACTGAATATACAATTTTGTGCGATTTTTGTGCACTAAATCATTTTTTCCATTTCTAATAATTTCTAAGTTTGGTGGCTTATCTTGCACTACTCTATATGGACCGGAATACAAAGAACTAAGCTTATTTCCTGTTTCATTTTTCACTAATACTAAATCATTTACATTGTATGTTATAGGGTTAGTATATTTATCATACATGGTTTTCCTACTCTCTTTTGACTTTAATAAATTATTTCTAGCCTCTTTTTGAGACATTTGTAACCGATATTTAAGTTCACATGGGTAATGTTCATAGTTATAAAGTGGCTCTAGATCTGTGATTATATTACTTGGTAGTGAACATTTTTTACCAAATACCAGTTCATATGGGGTAAAGTTGGTTTCAGTATGAACTGTTGTATTGAATGCGAATGACCAAAATGGAAGCCAGCTGCTCCATGTTTCTGGATGATTATCCGTTTGTATACGAAGAAAAGAATTTAAATTTTTATGTGATACTTCTAGTGCACCCAAAGACTGATGGTGATAAGCAGTAGAGTTTAATTGTTTTATTTGTAATAATTTACATACCTCTTGAAAAGTCGCTGCAATGAACTCTTTCCCTCTGTCTGTAGTAATTTCTCGTGGCACTCCATATCTGAGAATAAAATTGGTGACGAAACATTTTGCTACTTCTTCTGCTTTTTTAGAAATTAAGGGATAAGCTTCAACGTATTTGGTAAGTTCACATTGTAAAGTTAGAACGTAAGAGTAGTTATTATTATCAACTTCAAATGGACCCACTAGATCTAAATATATTTTTTCAAACGCTGTACTAGCAGTTGTTGTAATATTCATTGGTTCTTTTATTGGCAAAGAATGTTTTTGACGCTGACATTTGTCACATCGCCTTACATAATCTCTAACATCATTATCAAGACCTGGCCAATAATAATACTTTTTAATATTATTGACCATCCTTCTCATGCCTGCATGGCCACTGCTAGGCAGGAGATGGAAATCATTTAAAATAACTTTTCTATCGTCTTTATCATATATACTTTTTACATTATTTATAATACACACGCGCGGACCGGTCCATTCTTTTATAGATTGAATTTCCTCAACTAATTTCTTAATAAACTCTTTATTATCATCTCTTTTAATTATGCATACTTCATTGACATTTATAGATTTACAGAAAATGTTAAGTTCTCTCACGAATTCGCGTCGCGGCATTCGTGAGTCAGAGCTTAAATATTTAATAAAAATTATATTTTTCTGTTCATCATAACAAAACGTTTTATTTTCTCTGCTTATATTTCCTAGTTTCTTCATTTTATTTAAATTATCATTATTTACCATACATAGTTCAACTGATTCTGCTGGTTTGACATGAGTACTTACGACTTTTGGTTGATCAGGCCTCAAGTCTGTAGGTATTACGTCCAACGAAGAAGAATCAGGTATGGTAATCTTTTTTGATTGTGCCCTCGTCATAACATTTATAATATTATTATTCATTTCTTTTAATTCAGTTGATGTCAAAGTGATTCGAGATAAAGCATCTGCAGCTGCATTATCTGAACCCTTGACATATTCTACATCAAAGTTATACTCTTCTAATAGCAATCTAAATTTCATTAGCCTGCTGGAAGGGTCTTTCATACCAAACAGGTACACTAAAGGTTTATGGTCTGTCCTAATTTTGAAATATTGACCATATAAGTAAGGTCGGAAATGTTTAACCGCCCAAACAATAGCTAACAACTCTTTCTCTATGACAGGATAATTTGATTCCGCTTTATTAAGTGTTCTACTAGTAAAAGCTACTGGTCGTCCATTTTTATTCGACAAAATTGCGCCAATTGCCTTATTAGACGCGTCAGTTTGCAATATAAAATGATTATGTTTTGAAAAATCTGGATAGTCTAAGATTGGAGGTGATATAATACATTTTTTGAGAGTTTCAAAAGATTCTTGACATTTTTTGTTCCAGTTAAAATCTGTATTTTTTTTTTACAAAGTTGATTTAATGGGTGAGCAATTTCAGCAAATTGAGGTATGAATTTCCTGTAATAATTTGTAAATGCGACAAATCTTTTGACTTCGTCTGCATTTTGTGGACAGGGATAATTTTTAACAGTATTTACCTTATCGGGATCGGGCAATATTCCTTGATTGGATATAAGATGGCCTAAATATAATATTTGTTTTTTAAGAAATGTACATTTTGAAGGATTTAATTTCAAATTAACCTTTTGCAATCTGTCGAAAACGTCATGTAAATTTTTGTTATGACAATTTAAATTGCGTCCAAAAACGATCAAGTCGTCGAGATATATTAGGCATTTTTCATTATTTAAACCTGACATTGCTAAATTCATCATTCTTGAAAATGAGCTGGGACTTGTTTTTAAGCCCATAGGCATTCGAGTCATTTGGTACTGGCCCGAATTGAAAGCTGTTAATTTTCGACTATTTTCATCTAAATTCACATTATAGTAACCTTGGTACAAATCTAAATGTGTAAAATAGACGCTTCCTGCCAATGACTCTAATATTTCTGTAATATCTGGAAGAGGATATTTGTCATCTTCGATGCAATTATTTAATTTTCGGTAATCGACTACTAATCGCCATTTTTTCTGACCCGTTGAATCAACTTTCTTTGGCACTAGTAATATAGGACTCGACCAGTCGCTTTTGCTAGGTTCTATTATACCTTCTTTGAGCATGTTGGTAATTTGAAGTTTAATTTCTTCTTTTTGACTAATGGGTAATCTATATGGTTTTGAAAAAATTGGAGTTACATTTGATTTTAAGGAAATATTATGGGTGTAAATGTTCGTGGTCTTTAATTTATCTCCTGGTAAATAAAAAATATTTGCATATTTAGCACAAATATTTCTAATACTTTCCATTTCTTCCGTATTTAAATCATTTAACTGTAATTGAGAAAACAATTTTTTCACTCGATCTGAATTATTCTCGTTTTTGTCAAAAGTACAAATATTATATTCATTAAGTTCATGTATCATAGGATTGATATTCGATAATGTAAATGCATTTTCTGTAACGTTCAAAATTTTAATCGGTATCTTTCCATTAATTGGAGTCGCTACTGAACTTGCTAAATATATACCATCATGTAATTCTTCTGAGCAAATAACACAATCGGTCTTTAATTCGGTTTGAATATAATGTATCGATTCACAGCGTGGCGGAATTTCCAAAACATTTACACTATGATTACTTGTAATTGGCAAAGAAATATTTTGACCCGTTCCTATTTTTAACGTAATAATGTTTTTTCCAAAATCTAGACGTACTCCAAATCTATTTAAGAAATCACGACCTAAAATTCCATTCGACAAAATAGGCAATGAATTAAACACAAAAAACTTGTGACTAATTATGTGTCCATCGAAAGTCAGTGGAATGTAAACATATCCAATAGTTTGAACTTTGCCACCTAGTCCATTTATAGTTACACTCTCCTTATGGAATGGAATGTTTAATTTGATCACATGTGTGTATGTTATAGCGGACAATGACGCACCTGAATCGACTAAGAATGAATAAGTTTTATTATGTGGTGATATTAATAGCTTAATAAAACAATTGCTATTACTTGCTAAGATTGAATGATTTTGTTTAGTCACGAAAAAACTCGTCTAGCTTTGGTTCTTCCGGTGTAACATCGGAATTTTGGTTAATGACGTTAACTGTGTTGTTTCTCATCCCTCGATTTCCGCGAAATCTATTAAACGTACCTCGATTATAACGTCCTCGCTGTCCTCGTCCTTGTCCTCGTTGCCCTTGGCCACGCAAGTTTGAGTGATTCCATGTATTCGTACGTTGCGAGTTTACTTGAAACGCATTGTGTTGTCCCCGATACGAAGACATGTGTCTATTACGTCCTCCGCGTGGGTACCTAGAGCTGTTATGAAAACTTCTGAAAAAATAAGAATTTTTTTTGTACATACCCATCACTTCACCTGCGGTGGATGTGGAAGTATCCTCATCTTGAGCCGCCTGTATCGCGTCTTTCAGGGAGCTATAGTTCCTAGCGGAAATGATAGTACTGAGCCTACGATTTCGTAAGCCATCTGAAAACTGCTTGATCGCTTGTTTTTCATTAATAGGTTTTAAAATATTATAGCAATCCGTGTTTCCATTGGCTTGCGATATCGTAAGGTCCACAAATAGTTCTGTTATTTCCTTTCCGAACTCAGAAATTGACATTTCATTTTGTCTTATTTTTTGCAATTTATTTTGAATGGCAGTTGCGCCTTTTTTTGGCAATAATTCTCTATTCATGTCACTTATCAGCTCTGTGACGCTAGAGTAATCGTCTTTAAGACGTAATTTTGCAGCTTGTGATAGTCTGCTTTTTAAGACAAATTTTACTAAATTCTTTTTGCACTCGGGCTTTGTGAGCAAAGAATCGTAATAATGAATATTATCTATTAATTGTTTTATACTGATTTCGTCATCTGACATAACAGGCAACAAAGTCAAAGCCGTCTTTAAATCAAAAGTATCAATTTTTGTAGGTGATTCGCTTTCAACACTTTCTAGCTGACACAATTGTAAAATACTTGTATAAAGTGATTCAAAGTTCTTACAATAGTTTTAAAAAAATGGAATATCTTCACTTTCAATTTTACCTTGACTTACTTCGTCTCTAAAATTTTCTAACCAGTTAGAATAGCAAGTAAATAACTCTTTTGATTCATTAAGTTTTACTTGTAATATATTTCCTTCACGTCGGCTTGGGCCGATCTTAATTAAATATGTTCTTACTTTTTTTAATTCTTCATACAATAGTTGTAATTCTAAAGTCATAACTTACCACCAAGACGTAGATAAAAAGATTGAATAAACACGAAAATATTTTAAGCTTATTTGAAAACACTATAAATGAGATTAAATACTGTAGTATACGCACTTTTATTTCTTAAAGTTCATTACTTAAAATAAAGTCTAATTCTTGACATAAACGATGATTATACGATATACGACACTGCACGATTCACGTATTTTATATGCACGTAGACGACACTTATTACTTAAAACGCATTCTTCACTTCACCGATTTTACACTTTAGGAGCATACGCCTGTGATTGACTGGCCTCGTCTGTAGGTGCTGGAAGCTGCCGTTGTCGAAAAAAGGACCTCCGCAAATTATTCCTGGATATCTCCGATGTAATCCATTTAGTATGACATCGCTTGTACACCCGGTACACACAGTACAGGAAACCCAAACAGATCAGCAACACGATGATTGATAATAAGATATTTGTCGTGGTGAGGTGGAAACGAAATTGTTCAATTCCAGCTTCATTACTGCCGGCTGCATTTTGCACTATCACGGTCTCCTCCTTTGATTGAGATTTGCCCATTTTGTAAAAAATATAGTGGAGTTTTGATTTGTTAAGTTTACGTGCACTTGATGATACGACCGAAAATAGAGTTCCATTGTTCAATTTAATTCGCACTTCAGTAGCTGCACAAAAGTTCCACACCAAATACGGGAGGTCTCATATTCGCGAAGCACATTCCGCGGGCAGGGTCGCCATGTAGGGCGAGTATTGGGAGATGAGTGAAACGTCCGAATTATGATATAAGACTGCCTTTATTGAAATAAGATTAGTATATATATGAAGCATGATTGGTTTTATAAGTATACATACTACAACATAAAACACCAAGACCAGTACAAACAGACATGTTTATGCTCTGCATTTTTGGTAAAGTGCGGGGATCAAACCCGCGACCTCTTGGTTATAAGTCAACTTCTTGACCATTATCTATGAAAGGTCTGTGATTAAGATCGTTATTTAGATACAGTCACTTACTTTTTGGGACTTATGAGCTGCGTAATATGCAATATCATGAACAAGGGAGGATAGAGTATTTCAGGAACAGGGGCGTAGATCAAGCGATAGCGTCAAGTAGATCAAGATGTCTTCCTCATTGCAAAATAAGCAGCAGAGCTGTTTCAGTGTCAGTTTCCACCATCACTTGCTTCCCTTCATCGAGATTTTCTCGAACGTTTATCACGAGACCTGAATAGGTATATTCAACATCTTGTTTTCGACGCCAATTATTTTCAAACTGTGAATTCGTCTGAATTTCATTACACGAATTGTTTGAATTCAACTTCGGATCGCTAATAAATATTTGCGCTTGTGAAGCTCTATTAGGAGTTTGTACGTGAGTAAATATAATGATAAATGTAAATGAACTGTAAGCATCATTGCTTGGCAAAGTGTTTATTAAGGTTTGTTTATTGAATGTTAAAACTAATCCTATTTTACGTTCTATAGACTTTATTTAAATCAAAGCAAGAGCACAAACAAGTCATAAACATGTTCTGTTTTATCAGATACTGTCGATTTAACGGTTCCTTCTAATACTGACTGTAGTTTTTTTATCTAGGTCAATGAAAATTCCAGACCTTCTTGGCCCACCTAGAATTTATTTACCTGGTTGATTTATTGTGTTCCATCGGACAACAACTGTATGTAACCCTTGCTTTCAATGTTAAAAGCACTGAGCAACTCTTTTTCTTTTGTTCCATTAATTTCATGCCAGGGTTACATGATTTCGTCTTGATGATGGCTCAGCTCTATAAGTATTATATCTTAGTTCTGTTCTCTGTTATGCCATATTTAACGGTTGCATGTAATGTGTCTTTAACAATAAATACATAAAATAATTTTGATTTCAAAAATGGAATGAAAAATGTGTATTAATCTTAGTTTACTATTTAGCTAACAACATACGTATATAGCCAAACAACGAGTGCTACGTGTAGTTCTACTTATGTATTTCAGTTTTGAAAATCATCAGGATATTACCGGTTAAGACAAAAATAAATGACCCTTAAAAGAGCAACCAAGAAACAAACAGAATGCCTAATTTAAATGTAAATCATTCGCTTTAACCCAATTTGTTTTATGCTAATGACGCTGGAAGTTCTTTAGGTATCTCACTAGTTCTAATTAATTACTGCCCCATATACAACCCTATCTCTTAATCGAAAAGCATTAATTTGAGCTTTGAAATTTATTAGTTTTTTTTAGGATTTCTTATGTATGAAAAATGTACGGTTATGTACTCTTTGCTGATAGAATGATAGCAGAACGGAATGAAAGTCCTTAATAGTGATAATCTGATGATATTGATAGAAAGTCTCTTACGACTAAAAAAATAGAATGATATGAGAAAGCGCGATGCGAGCGATAGCTATTCACGAACTGATGGAATTATGAACAAATGTAAAAAATGGCAATGTAAAGCGGGTTATAAAATAAACTGAAATATCAGATGCTTTCATAACCATTCAGATGTTATTATGCCATACTTTGTATATAGAGTAAAGATCGTGTACATCTTGTTTATTTGGTTTCGAAGGTTTACATACTTTCATATAACCTTACCACTTGCACACACTGGCCTTTTTGGTAGAAATGTACCTATCTGTGTAAGTAAGTCATTGCTATAATGTCCAAACTAACGACATACTTAGGTACTTTCAGATTCAGTTACATAATGAGTTTGACATATGCGTTTGATTGTTGCTAATAGAAATCAAGACTTTGTAAAAATAAATGAGTCGCATAGTACAGCATGACAAGTCGCATGATACAGCTCACTCACAGGTATGTAGGCAGACAGCGCAGGCTTGTAAAATACTTAATGTGTCCTGTAGTCACTCTACAAACTCAGTACTATTTAACTTTAATTCGTAGCTTTTTACTTCCAATTATTTTTGCATTCCGTCTTCATTCCCCGTAATTCGTCTTCGGTTTTCGGCATACCACAACAGATAGTAGATAGAGTCGCGTCAGGCCGACTGCCAGCGATAACAGCCACGCGAGCGCACCAGATGTCAGCACAATCGCTCAATTAAGTAACTTACCGCGGCCATTTGCATTTCTGCTTCTTGTAACGGCGGTCCTACTCTCAAACGCTTCGTACGTATTTTCAACTCTTGGCATTCCGTTCTGAGACAGTGTCAGCGACAGGGATGACGACATTCGAAACTACAGACGTCGGACTTAAAGACTACCGCCTCAGATTTGCGAAATGTTGTGCGCATGCAAATTAATATTGTTGAAATTAATTCATTGAGTGAACTTATTTCTTATGGTAATTCCAAGCGTGGAAACGCTCCAAAAACAACAGTATGTTATTTTATTCAGCTCGGTTAAAGTAGCGGGTGTGTAAGTGGAATTTAAACAATTTAATACATGGACATGGAGTAGGCGTCAATGAACAGATTCATTTCTAAGATTACAACCAGGTGTAAAAAGACGTTAGCTACCATGAGAGAAAAACATGATAAATCAAAACAGTATTTTTTAAATACACACTGTACAGGATAGCTATTTTAAGGGGAAATAAGGGTATTTATCTGGATAATAAGGGAAGAAGGGATGCAAACAAACTCGAGTTCAGATGGCAACTAACTGTTTATTTATAAGTCAAAACAAAAAAACAAAATATGTTCAAAGAGTAAAAAAACAATTAATACGGTGTGCATTCGGCAATACATATTTAGTTCCGTGACAAATAAAGTGTATTAGCTTATTTACCTTAACCGATTGTTAAACATCTGTAAAGGTGTTTCTTTCGGATGTTGTAGGTATCTTCTTACCACAACATTGATGAATCATAGCAGGCTGCAAGCTAAAGAGCGCTTTAAGAAATTCGGACTGATGGGTAGTCACGGTAGCTCAATTGGGAGAGCAATCGCCCGGCTTGCGAGAGGTGCGGGTTCGATTCCCACCTGTGGCAGTCCATTTTTCTTTAAGTGTGATTTTATTTCACATTTTAAAGAAATTAGGATTGTTGATGCCAAAAAATAAAGTAACTTAACAATGTGTTTCAGTTCTGAGATTGAGCGATACGAGATAGAGCCGAGGCGTCGGCAGTAGGTACCTATCCGATAAGGCGACGGTCACGCGACCGACACACTTGTAAAGGTGGGCCTTCTGCCCTTAAGTTACCCATCGATGCATCCCATGTTTACAAGTCTGTGGTAAAGCAAGTTAGGGGTTTTTCTTCAGATGCTCGTCATGAAAGGCTCTCCACACATGGCGCGATCTGTCGTTTTCGATATGTGGGCGGGTGGAAACGTCTTTTGTGATAAATGACGACTGAAAACATAAAGACATCAACTAATGCTACCATTTCAGGTTTAATTGGATGGAATATCTAACCAAATTGAATGTTATGTTTATATGTAATAATTAATTTTGTATAGGTAACATAAAAAGCTTACTATTTTTTCTTGAATATCAAAGAGCCAATTGTAATCCTTGGGAATTGCTAAACTAATTAAAGCTGGCTTAATAATTATACCTTAACTAATTGCAGCTTTAAGCAAATTAAGTGTAAGACCTTTTATTAATGTAAATCAGTTTTAAGTAGGACTGCTCACGTAATTAGCTTACTTAAATTTGCATTACAAATCATAGATTTTTACTGCTTCTTTTACCCAAACAATGAATAAAACTCACGCCTAAGGCTTACTGTTTTCCGATCACATTCCCGGGTATTAACAACAAATTCCTTCGCACGTTTCAATATTCTATGGGCGACCCCATCATTATTTACTGTCACGTAAGCGCCAGCCTTTATCATAACACATTTAAAAAGGCATTCGCACATAGGCCGTAACGCGCGAGAGAGTCACCCAATATCTTTAATCGCGGCGAACGGCTGCATAAAAACCAAATCGCACGTACACGGCAAAGTGTCTTTACGTTAACCCGGCTTACAGTGTTGCCTTTAGGAGCACTTTATAACCTCTTTGCAACCACGCGGGACCACCGAGACCCGCCCTTATGAAGGCAGTGAAAAGATATAGCCCTCTATAGGGCGCGCGCAGAATACGAATAGAGTGAGAATGGCCGGTCGGATGGACCGAATTATTCGCGGTGCTTTTTAATATCGAGTGTTTGACTGCTCCGTTTATAGCCACGGTTATCAGGTTAACCTATTTGGCGGTGCGAATTATATTAACGTCCGAAATTGCATTGGTTAATTAAATTGTAACGGTTCATTTGCGCGCATTTATTTCAGGTAGTCATGCAATTTTTGAGGCTTGTTAATGAGTGATACAATATTGTTAATTGAACGGTAGAACCGTTGGTGCATGTGAGGTAAATGAGGTCATCCGACTTGACTATGCAATTTAATAAAATCAATATTGTTCATATTCGGTGTTCATCATCAGATTTATCCAGCAGATTAGTTTTATTTGTAAGCACACGTGGCAATGGTATGTCAAATTGCTCGAAAACTGACGAAAGGGATAAGATTGAAGACAATTTTTGTATTTTTTTTTTACTTGGGATAGGTTTGCTCTTGACCCAAGTCTAAGCACAACGAAGCAAAGACTGAGCAAAGGCGCAGGTCGTCTATCGGAAAGATGGACTCCTTGTAACCAGCCAATGTGGAAATCTATGGCCTTGTGTTCACTTCAGCAGTCAACGCTTTGCGGCTAACTTACCCAGGCAGATTAAACTATTCAAACCAAATCCTTTGAAACGAAAAATACAGGTACATTATAGGCATCGTAGGCGTCGGATAAAATGTCTTAAAGGAAATCTATTACCACAATCCATGAAAAGCAATCAAAGGATATAATCAACATAACTCATTAACGCTGTCTTTTCAGACAAGTCTCATTGATGTAACCCTCCAATGTGAGAGCATACTTCATTTGGCTGAACAATTAACCGGTTGACTGGCCAGCCTTATCTCTCCCGGCAGTCCGTCTTAATACGGACTAACCCCCTATTATAGTGCGTCTACAAGAAATAGGTCACGGGCCGAATCGGCCCTTATTATCGCTCATTGGAGTTGTAATACCGTATTATTGATTTATCGATCGCGAACGCTTCGCCTCTGATAAATAGTGACAAATGGACGAAATAGTGCGTGTTGCTTTACCGGCTATCTTTTTCCAATTTATAAGATGTTCCTGGGTCCCTTTTTTGAAGGGACAATGCTTTACGCATGCCGTTCGTCATGGGGGAGACGAAACGTTATGTGAAACTCTCTTGTCAGAAGTCAGCAATAGTAGCTACCACCCGACAAGCATAGCCACTTAAAACCTGCGGCGTACATGAGATCCCGTTTGGATTCTAACATGTCACATGTAAACAATTACAATTATTGTAAATCAAATTTGAAAAGAGGCAATGACAAAAGTGACTGAGTTTCTTGCGCCGCTTCTTCTCAGCACTGGCCCAAAATGTCACGAAGCGGTGGTAGGGTTAATGTATATGTTGGGACGTGTAAAAGTGCTACTTGTAAGTCTATTTACAAATATAAATTGATTTTATTGATTTAACGTGTACGTCGGCTCATTAGCCGGATACGGAGCCTCCTATGTACGCAGGGTTTCTTTG
Organism: Pyrausta despicata; assembly: GCA_963921415.1. NCBI lineage: Eukaryota > Metazoa > Arthropoda > Insecta > Lepidoptera > Crambidae > Pyrausta > Pyrausta despicata. Next base: position 2,011,915 of record OY992851.1, read on the forward strand.
TACGCAGAAGGACCCCTTAATCGGAGCGATCTTGCAATGCAGGTTCCTGGGTCACTAAAAAAGTTGGATTGAAAGACATTTGCTTTAGCTAATACCTGAGTCACCGACTTTGTAATGACACTGTATCTGGAACCCCGTAAAAGTGTTTAGGGTTTATTGAAACAAGTGTGTTAACTTTACAGGGAATGATGTTATGAAGCAATATGTATCAGATCACCAATAATCGCTTAAAGTTATCTTCGCTGCTGTTCAGTGCATGCATACCCAATAAGTGCTAAGTTGCTAAGGGAATTAAGATATGCAGTGTGTGATTTCTACATATTCTTAGTATCATACATAAAGTCTTTAAAATGCTAAGGGTTAAGTAAGTTAGTAAGATTTCAATCGAAATTAATTGAAAGTTTTATAAATTTAGCTGAAGTTACCTAAAATGCTTGAAAACTAGAAACCAGTAACACAAATCATAAAAACAAGCACTTGGCGTTCTGAAACCAGACTATTTGTTGATTGTTCAGTTATTGCTAACACCTTGACTGCTAGTTAACAAGAACTTACTTGTTCAAATTAAAAATGGGGAGCGAAAACAAAGTGTAGAGTTTTACGGTACTTATAGGCGCCCTATCGACGTCGACCCATCGCTCAGATAGCGAAACGACGCGTCAAAGATACGCGCTGCGTGCGCACTAACTAGTTAATTGTGCGCGATAAATACGAAGATAGCGCGCAAAGCAGACGCTGTAGCGGGTAAGTTAGGGCCAATTACGATAGTCGTAGCCGAAGGATTAAAAAAAAACTATTGAAGATTTCTTATTATATTAAAAATTAAATTACATTTAATTATTATGTCTAAGATAAGATTAAAACGGAAGGGCGCTTGTTACGAAGTGCCCTCAGCGCGAAACAAATCTCAAAGTAGATTACACGAGGAGCAGGCTCTGCACTGTGGTATTTTTTGTCATTCTGAGTTATCTCGACATAGTTGAAGTGGGAGTGGGCGGGTCACATCTGCAGGATGCATCCAGAGAGGTGGGTCCGAGTCGTCACCAAATGGGTGCCTACAGACGGCTATCGCCGAAGAGGCAGACCCAAGAAACGATGGTGTGACGACTTGGTCAATACAACACGGGATTGGGAAACGTTGGCAATGGACAGGGACAGGTGGAGCGGTTTGGGAGAGGCCTTTGAAAAAAAGTATTTTTATAAGTAATACTTTTAGTCTCATCCTCTACCATTCACTTCAGTTAATACAATCTTAGATCAGTTCTCGTCACTGCGTCTCTCATGCCTTGGGCCCCGAGCGCACCTGTCTGTTGGTGTCGCCTCCCGCACGCAATCCCACTATTTTTCAGCCTCACTCCTTGTCCAAACGACGACTTAAATTTGGATAGCAAAAACAATATAAGACAGTAAACTCCCCATTTTACGGGCCTAGACAAAATTGCAGCGCGCACGAAACACTTTATCACAAGCCGCTTAGATTATCACTTTTGAATTGATTTAACAAGTTTTATTTCTGAAAAGAATTTTTAGTTGAAGTTATTAACGTGTAAGCCGTTTCGAGACCTAATTAACAACTTTTAGGAATAATGAGGTATCAGTTTTACTTTATGAACTGTTGTAGAGTTTATTTCAGTAATTTTGAAGTATCATAAACTTGCACTTGTCAAAAACCAACAAAAAAAAAAAACTATCCTTGACACACACATAGATCAACAATCGAAAAAACTTGAGATTCGGGTAATATTACGTGCACTTCAGTACTGATGGTAAAATTAATGAAACCCTAGGTAGCCTTTCCGTGCTATTCTGCAATAAATTAGTCTTCATATTAGTTGAGTAGGAAGAAAATTGCAGTGTATTTAACAGGTTGCAATATCCACTGTGCTTCTTTTGAATTGATGTTCATTGATTTGCATTCTAATTGGCATTTAATAACTTTATTGTTGATCGGAACCATGTTAATTGCCATGATTTTAAATCAGTATTGAGCAAGTGGTGATCAAATAATAAAAAAAATAATAAAGATCGTTAATCATGCTAATTTATTATAAAAATTATTATGACCGTTATTTTGTTTTATTATGTAAACTTTTTTTAATAATAAAATAAGCACACTGACTGTATGACGTAAAATAACGTATTGCGTAAAATACGTTCGAATAATAATAAAGTTTTCTAAGTTTGTAACAAAGTTACAGCTGAAACAATAGAAAAAGCTGAACAAAAGTTGCTAGAGTCAAAGAAATTGACGTTGTTCCAAAATTTTAATACCGAATGAAACTTTTTCTAATAAACTTTTCATGAATCGAAAAAAAATAACAATGTCTTATTATTACCATGTAATTACCATGCTTTATAAATGTGGGGAGGTAATTTTTATTCCAGACCGTTATTGTAATCCAGGACGCAAATCAATAGAACTGATTGCTACAAAAAGCGAATAAGGAAAGAGTAAAATTGCACCTGCCACAGTAAAAAAGAACACAGTAACTTCAGTTGATGATGATTTTTAAAATTAAAATGTATATGTCAAAACAATAATATTCACGGCCTATCAAAAACTGCTAAGTTATGACGAACTAAAGGGCATTATGAATATGTAACATGTAATTTTTAGATTAGCATTAATTAAATCTACAACATATTTGGCAAAAATTATGCTGCATAATAATGTTGGTACTCCACATTCTTGGATGTTTGACATGTTTATAAAAGCGAAAAAAAATTGTCATGAAACTTTATCTATAATAGTGTACGTTCATAAAATTAAGTGTGTGTACAGAGTTGAGATACTGCCACTAGCACAATGTTTACTGTGGTCGCCCAGCATACTTCACGAGGTTGTTATATCTTCGTGTTTATGAGCGGCCCGTGCCTCGACGTGTTAAAAGAACAACACTGCTTTATATTTATCACCTAATCTTTTCAGGGTACGTCGCAGTACGTTGTTTAGGTTCTTGTTAGCTTCGACTTTAGTGGAGGTAGTTATTTTTGCGAGCGAAAACTGTTGTTGATGTTACTTTGTATCTGTACAAATTTTGCTTTAAATCGCAGGTGCCTACAAGCGCATTGTTAAAAGCTTTATCGTATCACATTGATTCGACTCCGTGGTAACTAGCTTAAGCCCTTGTGTTACAGAAATCAGAACCAATAGTGCTATGACAAATAAACTTAAATAAATACACATATAACACCCAGACCAGTACAAACAGACATGTTCATGCACATAAATGTTTGTACAGTGCGGGGATCGAACCCACGACCTCTTGGTGAATAGTCAACTTCTTGACCATTACACCAAAGTGGTCGTCAAATATTAATTGAGCAAAAATTATCTTGAGATTTGACCGCAATTTTTCCTAAAATAACTTATGTGATAATATGAATGACATAAGATTATGTCCTTCCAGTAAATCAGCATTTCCAGTGAAGTTAAAAGAATCTGAGATCTGAGTAAGATCTTTGGAAAAACTTAAGATGATAGCAAATTTCATTCCTTATTCACGAGCGCGAAAGACTTGCAAGCGTTTCGGATCGGTGGTTAGTTTGAAATCCTTTGAAAACTAAGATGACTTTTTGAAATACTTATAAAATATAGTTAACAAGGTTTCATCATAGAGATTGTATTCAGACGTTGCGAACATTGTAACTAAATAAAATTTTCTTCGTATTTCGCGGTCGCAACCCGCGACAGCTCATTATTTGACTTCTAAACTAGTGCACATTTTACCAAGAAACGTGCAAACGTGCACTTCACCACAGAATGGATAAGCGCAGTATGGAAGCAAGGATCAAATGCTCGAAATGACTCACGTTCACTGACGCACTTCTCAATTATGCGCTTCAGCGGGTATTGGACGTTGGTATCGCCTATGGTCCTGTTAAGACGTGTGTCTGTGTGATAGTTTAAAAAATACAAAACAAGGTAGCACGTTGCCGTAATAACACGTGATGTGAAGTGGTGACAAGGATGCTAGAAGCGCACTACTCGCGGCATCGTACAGCACTGTGGATCGCAATATTTCTTAAAGCATTATTGTTATGGCGACAAACTTAGGAAAGATAAGTTATTTGTCATTTTAAGTAAAATTAAAAATAATAAAAAAATTTTTTTTTGGCATATGTAAAAAATATATATATATATATACATGTATAAAAAATTTACAAACACAAAAAATAAATGAAATTTAAAAAAAACTTAAACTTATTTATAGACAAATCAAAGAGTCAACAAAAATAATGATGGCAAGAAGTCTGCCCACGACACTCGTTTTCAGCGGGTACCTTGGAGGGCGTGCGTTTCAAGCACTTGTTCTTTTCTTACTGCTTAAGCTTACATATTTACTGTGTCTACAACCCGATGAGCAGCGGTCGGCGACCGTAAAAATAATGGGCGGACTCGGCCGACCGATCAGCGCATGAATTCATGATGCTCCGGCCCTGGATCCCTGGCACTTTTGCTGTTTCTTTACTCGTTTTCCTTCGGCGAAGCATAAATACTTGTTTAGATTCTTGTTTTTGCGAATGAATTATAGAGAGATCTGTATGACCATCTGCCTTTTTGGATAAAGATAGCTACGTTCTGTTGTGAGCGTTTGATTAGTTTTTGTTAGGATAGGATTGCAGTCGCAGTAGCATTTTATCGATCATTTGTTCCTTCGATAATGTTGTGATTTGTCACAAACTAAGTATTGCGGTTACGCGACATGATGGCGCACATGGCGTGTTTTCTATTTAAAAATACCGAAGACACGCATCGCTGCTGCTGTGATCGAACGAAAAAATGCATTGCACCAACCTACCTGTGTGTCAAAACCTTAAGATTCAATATATTTAATTCAATAAAAGTTTAATTCATGATTATATAACTATATATTAACCATAAAACAACATTTTATTAATCTATCTTATGTTATTGCATGTAAGTCTTCTTTTCATTCACGTTATGCAGTGAAAACACGTTTTATTTTCTTGTGCTGAACTGTTAACTATGTACTCCTTGATTAAGACTTGATGTAATCTGTTGTGTTCTCCAATAAATAAATAAAACATATCTTACTTAAGATCCACAGTCTATCACCACGGCATATACCAAGCGTATGTTCCATTCACCACTAGCTCTTTGAAATGACGTTCCCCAGTTTCCCTCTCGTCGATAGCGCAACCACAGACTATCAACCGTCTACCACGTAAGGAGCACTCAATGCCCTAATAGGCACTTGTAGCTGCAATAAAAACTAAAAGGCACCTTCTAAGCGGCCAGGTCCATCGGCACTGCGTTCGCATGAATTCGTTATGCCCTCTTGTTTATAGTCCCCTGGTACACAACAACTTATTACAGCCGTTATTTCTTACCCTACGTGCTCGGAAAGGGAGTGTAATGCTTAGTCACGATGCTTTCGTTACAGTTTTGTTTCAACTCGTTATTTAAAACATCATTTGTCTTGTGGCGTGTCTCTTTCTTACGTGTTCTCTTTTATATATTTCAGTTTGTGTACGAAGGATCAAGTAACGGTATAAAAAAGTGTTCGCGAAATCATCTAAATTGGGAACATTTTATAACTTAGGTAACTACTCATTGCGTGAAGTGTTTTTTAGACTACCTTTTACGTGATCCACATTTTATGCGGAGCCTACCCTAAATATTCAATTAGCTTCAGGTATCCTTGAGTTTAAAAAGTTAACAAGCATAAAGTTTGTGAAGAAAATCCTGTCGTACTGGCAAAAATTATTTTAGACGCGCATCAAATAAATATATAAGTCTTATGTTTCACTACGAAACTAATTCAGAAAGCTTTAAATAGGTAATAAAAATATTAACATTTAGCTTTCTAACGTCATTAACACGTAATTGACTAACTAACTAAATAAGTAACATAATTTAAATACGTTATTGACCCTAAAAACCCCTCGTCATTGACATTGTCTTTACGGAATGAAGTTAATTTTAACACTCGCAACTATTCTTAGATGAGCACTTAGTCGAAATTAATTCTCGAAGTTTTGAGGCAACTCTTTAAGTCCAATCTAGGGAAGATTGATGTCTTTCAACTTCGTCTCTTTATACTTATCAAAAAGATATAATATGATTATTTATGGTTTCCACAAAGTGTTTAAGAAGGCAAAGTTAAAATATGTATAAAAGGGAAATTATGTAAAATTTTAAATTGTTTTTGATATTTTGATTGAAAGACAATTTTAATATCTTGCTCTATAAATGCTATTTTTAAAGAAACAAAGTTAAAAACTCAAATATCTTTGAGATTCATTTAAAGATTGGTTGTATATTTTTGGATATTACAGCACGATGTCATGGATCTCGTTTCAGTAAAGGTTTTTCCAACAATATTTTTATAACAAAATATTTAGCGATTAAAAATCCATCATGTCATAATTGTGGCGATCGATAAACCGAATTAATAATGCTGCAATCGTTACATCACCCGTTTTAATCAACTCGGTGCAGGAGTGTGAAATTCGGGAAAATCAACATGGCGCCCGCGGCCTGTGACAATTTTTTAATTTCGCCCCGAGTGGTACCGCGATTTAGTTAATGGATTCTTTTAATGGCCGAATGAATATTTAAAACCGACGGGATATTAAAACGAAATAAAATTAATTTCTCTCGACGTATACAGCATCTGCGTCTGGCCCCCAGGAATACTTAATGTTGTCATCGATTTTTACGGATCCATTCTAATAAAGAAATTTGCATGCATTTGCGTTAAACGGCCAGATATTGGGCCAATTTTCAACTCATTGACTGCCCATTTGCGATAAGGATTTGAATTAGATTGCTTCTGTAATGATGCCGATGAGCTTAATAAAAGCCAATTAACCCAGATAGAATATTCATTGCTTACTAAATTGAGACGCACTTGCAATCTTGTGTATTTTACCCGTTCGTGGCAAAACTCTCGCACCCAAAGTAAGTACAGCGTAAGTACAATAACTAAGTTAATGAACAAATTAATGATCGAATAAAATCGTATCATGCAAGGTCAGCAGTTTATTATGCTGTTTCCTTAAAAAAGTTACCGGGACTTTTGCTGCTGCTTTTAATATTAATAAAAGAGGACTGCACGTTTCCTCACCTAGACTTACTTATGCAAATAGAAGATTTCGATGCACAGACTGTGAAGTCACAAAGGAGCACGGTGACAATAGATTCACGTTACTGCAAAGAAACGTCATAATGATGGAGTGTTTTCTTATTTAAAAGTGCTTTTATATAAGTGATAGTTGCCGTTTGATAAACTCGAGCGCTCGACTTATTTATAGAGCAGTGTATATAAATTATCTCAATAAGAAAGAACATTTTTCTATGCCCTCCGTTGCTCGTTAATACTGTATAATCGGACAAGTGCAGTTTGCACTTGCAAAATCGGGGTTCGGTCTTATCTTTTCTCAGTGAAAAGCTTTTCATGAGTTTACTGTTGTTGAATAAACAAAAAAAATGTTATAAAAGTAAGGTGTTAACTATATAATTGTGTATATGACCAACTGAACTGCACTTTATCGAGCGAGCTGTGATCATTATGCGAAGAAAAAAAAACGCGTCTACTTATCTTTTCAATCGCAGGTATAAGAATACTGAAATTGGATTCAACTTACAGCGTTAGACTAAAATTAGGGCTGATTTTTCAATAGTCAGATACATAGCTATCGGAATGTTAAATATGAATCAGCCGAAAGTTAAAGATGACTTTAGTTTCGATATTCATATATGCAGTGATGACCTTAACAATCAGCCATCTTGGAATTTTATCTGAAAGTATTGCAAAACCATGGCTAACTGGTATCAATATCCAATTGTAATTAAGAATAAGATAAAACGTCGCAATTCGTGATAAATAACCAAACGCCAATAACGTGAGCTGTTTTCTCATTCGCAACGCCGAACCCCGAAGCGACCGCAGCCGTAGACACGAAATGAAACGGGTAATAAAAATAATAAAGTGTATTGTTTGCCTGCAGATCGATAGCCAAAGACCCGATTAATTAATGACCAATCTCCAGAGACTCACCGGCACTTACACTTATTAATGAAAGTCTACTGCAAACGAAGTAGCGGAGCGAAGTGCCGTGTTCGGCCCGTTCTATTGTTTAAAATATACGATTCTTGTCAATGCGGTTTCGATAGACGTAGCGAAATATAAGTGGGGACGTTGGACTATTGAGTATCTAAAGCCATGTATAAATTTTGAAAACAAGATGAAGGAAGTAAACCGACGAAGCCTTCTACGTACATAAATATATCGTTAGATGCTATAATCACAAAAGACAGTATTCAGTAGGTAAACAATATCGTGGTTTACTTTACTAGGTGTAAAAAGACTACGAGTCAAATTCATAGGGTGGTTTACAGTCATGTCAATATTAAACCACCACTTACATCAGGTCAAGATCACTACAAATTGCCTTCCGATGCCAGCTCATTATTCATTCATTGAATATTGCATGAAGTGCACACGACAGCATATCGAGGTAAACTACGTGGAGACTTATGCGCTTGAATAAGACTTAATTAAATAGCTGAAGCTGAATTAATTTTTACTCAACTGAGACAGAGGGAGAGTTATGTTTGATATGGCTAATGGTTCTGACATTTATTCAGTTGGAAATTAGTCACGTAATTGACATAATGATTGCGATGTAAGCGATACGCGATTAAGCAACAAAATTTAAAGAGATTCAAGGACCTAAAATCCTTCTTAAATAATTTATATGTCACGTGATTATCGATTCATAATGACTTCAGTTTTCCATGCGCTATAGAATGAAGTGTAACTGTATTCCTGTGATCCAAAGCTCACAAACAACCTGCGACTGTACAAATGGGTAGCGACGTACAGCCTGTCCAAATAGGTTGAGGCTGAATAGGGTCCACTACAAATAAAGACGGCCAGCGAAGATTTAGGTGCTTTGAGAGGGAGCAAAGGTACCACAGGCATCAAACCGGAGTTGACATGTACTGTGTAAATTAATCGACTTGCTAAGGTTTGAATATCTAGTGAGTCTGATGGAAAGATTGAAACACTTTTTTTTATAAATTGTTTCAACGAACACACCAATTACCAAGCCCTCAACTAAGCGTTAGCTTGTGCTATGGTGGCTGGAATAACGGAAAGAAATACTGAAATACATTTATAAACACCCATGACTGAGGTACAAATGCTCGTGCTCATCACACAAACATTTGCTTCTAGCAGGATTCGAACCCGGGACAGCCGGTTATGTAGTCTGGACCTCAGACCACTAGACCAAAGCTGTCGTCAAAACTTTGAGGGCTTTCGCACAAGTTTAAAACATATGATAAAAGGACTTGGTCAAAGACTATGTATTAAAAAAAACTGCATCAAAATCAGTCCAGTGATTATAAGATCTAAGTATACAGACATAGGGATAGAAGAAGGAAAGGAACTTTGCTTTGTACTATAGTGACAACATGCAACGTTTCAAATGGATGCCATATTATTTTCAGAGACACGCTACAAATTCACGACCCTTACATCTTACCGCTTACAGTATCTATATTTAACAACTCTATCGACATTTACTCGGCAACGTAGAGCGATATAAATAAACGTATGTATTCAGCGATCAGCTGGCCCAAGACGCAATAAGGCCGCCTCATTGATTTCGGCTTATCTGGGATTAGAGCACGCCTGATCTAACTATTGCCCGAAAGCCTCTTTTATTATACCCACCTACGTACATGCCAGCTGATTGTTTTCGCACTAAATTAATCATTAATGATGTTGCTGTTCAACTGCCATTCGTTGTTTTCTAAAAATTGAAATCTATTTTGTTTCACAATCAACAAGAGACTTAATTTATACTTATTAAATAAAGCAAAGCGGCTAAAAAGACACAACCAGTCACAACTCTCTGGGCAGATCTGAATCTAGACTACAATACTCTGCAGACCTAATAAATAAATAAATAAAAATCTTTATTAACGTAATTAAATACAACCTTAAAAAACAAGATAGTGTAGTCTCCTATTAGGCATTACAGAATGCCTGTATCAGGAGGTCACGCTAATGTTATCTCTAACGGTTTTGTTTCAATAGTTTCACAAAAAAACAAAAGTAATAGCTTAGCACTAAATACAATAGAAATCCAAAACGTTAACCAATACAGTTCTGCATGAAACGATTTTCTAAAAACTACCTACAATAAATATGCAAAGTAATTACGTCGTATGTTTTGAACGTTTGTCCTAACATTGAAATAAGAGAAACGATATAAAATAGCGTGCTCACAAATAAAGAAACGACTAAATCTTGAAAAACATTTTTTATAGAAAGAAACCGTGCACTACTCAGGAGTTTTCCACTCATAAACGATTTAAATCGCAATCAGGGGTGGTATACAAAACGTTCTTCAATAACTTGGCGAGTTTCGCTCTCTTTTGAAGCGTTCGTCGGCGCTCGGCGCACAATTTCGGCAATTTGAAACAAGCTCAATAGGGCGACGCAGGGGTGCGAATATTTTTCGCGCGAAGGGTGTTAGTGCATTTTTTGACACGGACGCAACGGAAGCCGTGATGACGCAAGGGCACAGGTATTTTATTATTGTTGAATGGTGACAGAATTTTTTAAGATTACGCCTCTCACTTGTATGACTTTTTACTTTTTTTGCAAACATATGAGCTATGAATATACGTGTACGTTACATTGCATAGTATTCATATGTAGTACAACATAGCTGTAGCTCGTTATGTATTGAAATATATGTCATACATAATCTATCCTATCTTATTCAAACCTAATATTTGTATTGTACTAGAAAATCGTGTCATCATTTATAAGACTAGCATAAATATACTTATTTTAACGTTTAGTTCAACATCCTGAGATCTGACTTACTCCTTTTGTCAACTCCAAAAAAAAAGAAAGTAAGTGTTTTTATTTGTGGCCAGTTAAAGCTTCCGGAAAAAAGAAAGCGTTCTTATTTTCAGCCAGTCCAAAAAGTCTTGTACCAATTTGGCATCCCTACAACCGGGTTGCGAACGGTTATGACAACGGGTGTCGTCGTGTATCGCTTGTTATGGCGGATTTATGGCGAATATTAGGCGGCCGCCATCAAGCCGAAGGTTACGGGTAGACCGGTTAAGGGTTAAGGGGAAACAAATCTGCGCTGAATTGTGGCTTTGTGCCGTTGGAAAATTGTTCGCGGTGCTGGTTTTCAATAGAGACGGGAGAGGAGAACCTATTTTGAATCCTTGAGCGCAGGTTGTTCATTGATCGGCCGACGTTGGCCGACTAAATTCCGTATTGTTGAATAAAATCGCGTTTTCTACATGTTTTTCGTATATGCAGCCATTTACAATATCTTAAAATAAGACAAGTTAACGTTTGGAAAGATGTTATGAGCGGTGTTGCGCCTTTACTGAGACGCTAAAAAAATCTGAAATAATTCAGCAGACTTTTTTCTTAAAACTATTTGATTTATTTGGGTTAATCAAACAACATCACAGTGCTAATACAATTAATGACTTAAAAAAACTAAATAATACTAACTGTGACGTCAACTACGATAACCACGGTTTACTAATGAAGTTGAGATTTAGGAAGAACAACTATTCTATATGAATGTTAATGCTATAAAGATAGACCTTTTCAATGAGTTATTAATGTTCAACTATTTGAATTTCGATTGCTTCTTTCTTTGTCTGTGTACTTTGAGAACTTACAAGTGACCTGTCTGTTTACCACAGACTATGGTCAAATAGAGGCGGCCAGGCGGTGTAATCCGGTGATGAGACGCGCATATTGCGCCTCCGGCTCTCAGCTGATCGGCCACGTCGCACCAGATTAACTGGCCAGGTGAATTTGGGCCTAAAGTACCTACTCTGAAAATGAGCTTTAGGTATATGTCGACTGCAGACGCAAAAGGTCAAAGTATAAGCGGTAAAAGCCTTATCTTACAGTGTTGTATTATAAACGGGAAAGTTCGTAATATATGGATGAATTACTCTTTCACGTAAAAACCACTGTATAGATTTCAATAAAATTTTGCATAAATACTGCTTGTATAACAGTATTACACACAGGCTACAATTCATAAAGAATTGTAAAGAACAAGGGTATCCACATGGACGAAGTCGCGGGGGGCAAATTGTCACCAATAAATGAACACTCTTGAAAGTTGCAAAATTGTCTAAGTTTTGCACAGGCATTATAAGCTATGAAATTATTTGCAAGTACTACCGGTCCTAAAACTACAAGAAAACACTCAGCAGCAGTAACGTTATTAAATTCGTGTAATAGAAAAAAATAACACAAATCATCCCACGACGCGCAATGAAAACATCCGCGACGCGATTTTAATTACAGGAATATTATTAAGTCGGCCAAATAAAAGCAATTCGGGGTAAAAATACGGGCGTTTCGGACAAAGGCCGAGGTCGCCGAGATTTCCATACATAAAAAGCATAAATAATTTTGATTGTGACCACCGAACGCATAAATAAAGGAGTACGTTTGACGACGACACCGGCACAGCCGGACAGGCAAATACGCGGGTGCCAGGAACGGCTGCCATATCGTTGACCACAATTTAGGGACATTTCCCGTGAAATATTTTTAATTTGTGCCTCGTTTTATTTGTTTGTTGTAAAGTCGTAGGTGTGGTTGTTTAAATGTAGGTATAGAGACAACAACAAGAGCGAATACATATACTTAAATCATTGTTTCATACAAAACAAACAGAGATAAAAGCTAAAACAATATTGCATTGGTCGTGTCATGTCGATCAGCAGTTATTTTTCAAAGTCTAGTACATCCTAGTTCGTCTTTAATACCTTTCTTGTTATGTAAATTCAAATTTATTTTAAACCTGAAATTACATACGTTTTTACGGCACCTAGGTATTCTATCTGCGATGATGATATATCTCAACTTTTAGATTGTAACTATTTACTAGATCGTCAAAATGTGTCAGACCAGGGCATAATGACCGTGGATAGAGCAAGGTCAAGATATTCTATTGTCCAGATCACACCTGGTTGCCTGGCAATACTAGTTTCACAGAAGAGGGGCAAAAGTAAACAGGCGCAAACCTCTGGCACACGAATACACACATAGCGACGATATAATGTGTTTGCGGTGCCGCGGTGGTGGAGATTTTATTTCTCGCGGACCCGTCGCGGCTTCAATTGGTTACGTTTGGAACTGAGTAAATACTATTCGAGTGTATTATATAAGATCTGCTTCTTCAGAATTTGTAAATCAGCAATCTAAGCATGAAAAGAATCGATATTCACGGTGACTTTCATGATCCATGATTTAAAATTACTACTTTTGACTAAACCAATGTAGTTTTGTTCATTTTTTTGTTGAAATGGAAAGGTGGCTTTATAGTTTGTCTAAATGAACCATTAACATACGTAAGTAATCAATAATTGTTCACCGCAGAAATTTGATAGTGCAAACTGAATGCTATAAACCTGCAATGTTATGTAGTTAACTATATCGGATTCACCTAAAGCTTAGTCAGTAATCCTCTAACATGCCGAGAGATTACAAAACAGATTATAAATGTATCATAATAGTTATCATAATCATAATATCAATTGCTTCTATACCTATCTGCCTCCGTCAAACTGGAATCTATAGGTCGTTCCCACCAAATACCTTCAATTTTCTCACTCGGTTTTTGAAAATGCGAAAATCTGTCCCTGCCAACCTTATTGTCCGATCGCTCTGGTTTCGCGAGAGCCAGATTCAAACCGGAAACAAAATGTCACGTGACATGCAGATTGGTTTGCAGTCAGTTGCGACTTTTCGGACATTTTCAGGGCACGGTTTAATCGGTGTCAGAGGAACTGAGGTGCGTATAGTACTGACAGCCGCGAAAAATCCATTTACCGATTCCAAATTTGAAATTTATTTTGTATTTACACTACAGACAGCAAAATCACTTTTTATTGTACAGACACCGCAGAAAATATAGTGGTTTTTAGTACTCCATCACAATTCCTAAGTGAGCATTTTCTTTGTCAAACTGAAAAAAAAAAACGTTTTTTTGACATGGTAATAGAGTGAAACTATATTCAACGATAACAGAATGTATTACTGAACTAATTCTGAAAAGTTGCAACGTTTATTTAGTCGCTTAAATCACATATTTATTTTATTAAAAAAAATTGGTTGCCTGTAAAGTCGGTATACGGGCGAAAGTTTTACGTGACAACGACTTTGAGTGGTAAAATAATTTTAATGTGAATATTCATTCGTATAACATGAACCGTTGTGTATGCCTATCTCTCTCACTCTCTCTCTCTCGCTCTGTCTCTCTCGCTCTTAGGCGGGTTAACTGTGCTCGAGTGGAAGGGACGCGTGCCTTTCACTTTTTATGTCTGTCTCACTCGCTCTTAGGCGGGCTAACCATGCCCGAGTCGAAGGGACGCGTGCCTCTCACTCGCTCTCATTGTGAGCGCGAAACGTGAGCGGAGCAGCGTAACGCAGTTTCTTGAAGTGTCACCCAGCAAACCAATTTATAAGACGTTGTCACGTCAAAACTTAGTTAATAACTCAAAAATGCAACTTTTCAGTTGCTGTACATGATAGAATCCGTCTTATGGGCCATGCATTACGGTCCCATAAACAAAGGCGTTACGTCACAAACAAGGATAGCACCATGGGGCCGGGGCCGTAACTCGCGTTTAGCTCGCCCCACTTTGTCGCCTAATACCGTCACTTGGTTTATCAGCTGACCTGGCGGAGTAATGACGTTTTATTTTTTGCTGTCAAGGTTTTTAGTGGCCAGTTATTCTTTGAGGATATGTTTTGTCTAAATGTTGTTGTGTTTTTTTAATTTGATCGTATTCATAATAAACATTGGACGTTAAACTTTTTTTATTTCTTATCCCCTAAACTATCAGTTTTTTAAAGACTTCTTAGTGAGAAAAATAGTACTTAGTTATCATAATGGACTCATGTTCATGTAGCCATGCTAATGTACTTGCTTTGGCAATACATATGCTAGTCAAGCTAAGTCATTCTTAACATTCCAAATTATGTGATAATCATTTATTTCATCAAAGAAATAATCAAGACTTGCAGTCTAATTTGTCAACGCAGTTTGAATTTACAATTCGATAATTATAAATCTACTGACGAAGCCATAGAGATCTATTATCAGAGTTAGACCCTACGCCGTTAGTTCTTAGATAAGGCTATAATTAAAAACACAAGATAAGACCATGGCTTTGTGTGACGTTTGTATGAGAATATCGCCTCCCCACATTGGTCGGGTTGGTTCCGTAACTTTCCTGTGACGCACCCTTAATCGGTTAATTCACGACAGGACGTCAGGTCGTTTTGTTTGCATTGACATAGTAGGGTAGAGTCATACTCAGCCTTTGAGGCACGCTTGTTTGGAATGGTGTACCTGTATTTTCGGTGTTGTAATCTATTCACTGTTTAATTTGAAGCAATGTTGTTTAAAGTCTAAGCGAACCAACGGCTTTGTGAAATCTTTTTGGAAATTAAAGTACCATATTTCATCATCATGATCATCAGTTTTTCGACGCCCACAGCAAAGCATAGGCCTCCCCTAAGGATTTCAACCGCGATCGGTCTTGCGCTTCCCGCATCCAGCAGTTTCTTTTTACTTAATATTATTTTTTGTAATTAAACTTAAACTAAACATACACGATGTCGCAGTTGTTGTTAAACTAAATTTAAGTATCATTGCGATTTGCGAACAATGTTGTAAAGTTTTCTTTGACTCCGATAACGTTTACCGTTTAGATGGAGTTTTCTTGCATGGCTTCGATCAAACCGGTTCTAGAGTTAAACAAGAATATTTTAACGTTTTAACATTACAGAACAAAAAAACTTCTTATACTGTTTGGTTGACTGTTTTACGCTTAGTGTAATAATACATTGGTTACACAAAATCATGGACTGCAATAGTACCTTTTTGCTTTTGTTTTAAGAGATTCAAGTGATAGCATTTGATTTTTGATTTGGGCGAGATTGATCGGTATTTTTATGTACCTAAAAATGACTCAGTGGAGATTTGCTTGTCACGTTAGCTAAGTGGGATTTGACAACACTTCTTTATTGTTTTTTTTTTTAATTTTACTTATTGAGAAACCATACAGCGTTTTGATAAATATGTATACAAATGCTAATTAATTACCAAAAAATAGGGCCAATTACAATGATTCCTTATTTATGTAATAGGTTAGCATATCATATTTAACTATCAAGTAACAAAAGTTACAATTGATAACTTTAGTGATAACTTTAATGTGACCTCAGCATGTAACATACATACGCGCGTTATTTGCACCCACCATACATAGAGTTAAAGGCCGTCCTGAGGACAGCTTTTTGTTCGCTTTGTCTGTCTATTAAGTTGTGATTGTGTCATTGGGCCTTTTTATCAAAAGCTTGGATTCTGACAAGCAAAGAAGGCTAAAGGTTTAAAATCATACTTAAGCCCAAAAGTTCTTTATGTAAGTATGATTTTGAAAGAGGTTTAAAATCATATTTAGCCGAAAAATTCTTTGAGTGAGTCTTATTTGAGGACTTTTTGAATATGACAAGTTATTATTCATTAAATGACTAGACTAAAGTGCTTTATCATTTAATGAATGTAAGCTTAAGGCAGACAGCAAAAAAAAAAGGATTCTTTCTTCGAGTTTGTCAAAGCGGTGAATGATTTCAGCCCAGTTGTATAGCCTAGTGTATTGATAAGTACACACTACATACATATCAGTACATACATATTCATGTCGTGAGTTTGATTATTTGTAATAAATAAATAAAATAAATTTACTTAGTTTTTCTTCTTACTAAAAGTGTAGTTTTTTCCTCATTTTAGCTGAAGTTCCCCAACACATCAAACATTCAATTTGCTAGAACCTCAAAGTCATACCAAAAGCAGCGCTGTTTATAAGCCTTCCCTGACTCCGAGTGTAAGCTAATTACACGAGATCCGTCGGACAGGACAAACAAACAAACATGCGGATTTGAGGATGTACTCCCTAACGTTTCGTTCGTATTTTCGTGTCTAGCCAGCGCGTTCGCACGCACGGACAAGCTTGTAAGAGTGAGAGGGATGGCTACATCCGAAACTACGGACAACGGCGTAGAGAGTAGGGGATTTGGGCCTGGGCAAACGCGCGCCGTAAACAACCTTGTTTGAGCGCAAATGTTGCTTTAAAAACACAATTAATAACTTAATAAGGAAGTTTACGCTTCTGCCCGGCTTTTGTGAGGTTTGATGACAATTTTTAATTAAGTTTACCGAATTGGTTATAGGTACGTTATAGATAGGTGACAGTGTAATCCTACGAGTAGTGGTTTGAAATTGTTTGAATATTTTTTTTTTCTTTTTCAAATATTTGATTATAGTAAGATAATACATGTGTCAATTTCTACATGCGGCTTTCTTACAAATATTTTATTTATTAAGGTTAAATCATGATGATGCCTAAGATGCTTCGCTAAACTAACTTCGGAAAAATCCAATATGGTTACCTAGTTGGCATTCCTAATCCTTCCGCCATTCTCTAAATTAATGAGCACTAAACGTTACATTCCGATCCGGAGCAATCAAATTAGACCACTAACAAAATCAATTACCCACACAAAAACCGTTCCGAATGCAAATGAATAAGAAACGGCGCGCGTGACTCATCCCGACCCACTTCCACTGACCAATCCATCGCTCCCTTCTCACGTTCCCCATAAAATTTCGACCACGTCCCCACAATGTTTACGCTCAGGAATGCTCACTTTCTACCCCACCCAGTTCTTGGCTCCAAACAGGCCGCTCCTTGCCAGGACTTTCATATACAAACAAATTCGGTAGGCCAATGTCTTGTAAACTTTCACTCGTTGGCCCGAAGCCAGCATCACCCCTGCCTTGCCAAATCGGTGGTGACTTCCCACGAAAACACTGAATAAAAATAATTTATTTACACGATAGAAGCGTTCGAATTTCAAATCGGATTCGCTTTTTGATAGCGTGCAGTTTGAATTTAGAATACTCGTATTGCCAATATTGGATTCTATTGATGTATGGCTCGTTTGTTTTTTATTACATGAATAGGTGTTCCTGCGCTTTGTCAGTCAAAAAGACTTTTGCTTTTTGCTCACCGTGTGACGTGCTGAAATGAGCCTCGAAATGATTTTATGTAGAGCCTTTAAAATGATGTTAGAAGAATCTCTCAATGAGCATTGAACACCCGTGTTTTAATAAGTTCTGAAATACATTTCATGTTCTTTAAATATTCTTTGTCAAATAACATCAGAAATACACGTTTATCAGGTTAAAGTATGTTTATCCAATTTGACTTTCATACGACTTTGTAAACTTGAAGTATTTCAGTTTGCACTAATTCTTGGTGAGTTGTTGCTAATCTAACGTGAATCCACACGTATAGCTTATATCTTTATCTGTGTTTCAACTGTTTTATGGTCCCTAACTAAACTTGGGACGGTACAAAGTTGTCCGTGACACACGAGCAGTAACAATGTCGAGCTTGTACTAGCTGAACTCGGTGTCTAAATGTGTTCTTTGAATAAATAAAATTAAATTTAAAATGACAACGCTTTTATTTTGTCTTGCTGGGGAAAAATGATGAGAGAGATATTATGTAAAGTAACAAGTTTAAGTTTTAATAGTAGTATTTTATATATTTTTTTATAGGTAGTTTAACGTCAGTTTCAAAGTATTGTAAAGTAAACTAAGGATCATACCCATAGGAATAGTCAGATAGAATTAAAAGTTGAGTTCTCACACAAAGAATAAAGTTCATAGAACATGAGTTCATTACCCTTTAGACTTAAAGTTAAATATTTGTATGTTTAATATAAAGTGATTGCAAGTTAGACGGCGTGATGCAAACTTTGAAAGCTCACTTTATTTTTATTTTCCCATAAATCCTTTGGTGGAGTTTGCCAGTGCGCTGTTCCGCGCGATATTACCTACGTGATGTTGACTCGGCTCGGCCAAATAAATATCGTGCATTGCAACTGTTTATCTTTGCGACATTACTCCTCTTTTTATTTATCAAATTCCGCTTCCACGTTTCGTCGGCGCTCGGATCGGCCGTGATTGTGTTTGACTGTACTTTCAGCCGGTAGTTAATTTGCGGTAGGAATCTAACGGAGTTCTGTTCGGAAATTATAGTGAACCGTTTATGTCTCAAAGAACTTTTAAAGTAAAATGTTTAAGTACTTCAAAACTATTGATTTTCTTTGTCTGACGTGATGATCTACTTTATTTTCTATTGAAAGCAGTATCTCACCATCACAGAAAATAATTCCAAACGAAAATTTATTATAATCGTTAAATGAAGATTGAAATGTTTAAGAAAAAATATATGTTCCGAAACAAGCGATCGGCAAGAAGTTCCAAACAAAAGTTCAAACGTTTGCTTGTCAATCGCCAGATCTGTATACCCGGTGAATATTCTCGGGCCATCTCAGCTACGTGATGGTAGCTTTCCAGTAGGTACCGTTGCTATCGCGTGCATTACCTCTTACGTGATACGGAGAGTTCCCTTATAGCTGCTACATTGTACAGCTAGCGGGGTATGCTCGCTTAACTGAGGACACGATTGTATTGGCTTTAGAATAATTACTTCTTGCTCTTATAACGTTACAGTTGTGTATTCAACAAGCATCCAGAATATATTTGAATTTATAAATTTTATTACAAATATTATAACCTTTAAACTTAAAAACAATTATTTTATAAACGCACACTGTACAGCTACAATGAGCTGGCAAAATTAGTATTTTTTTTATGATGTTAGATTTAATCAAAATACTAAATGCATCAACGAAAATCCGTACAAAAATTTGGCATCTATCATTATTTAAGTTAGTGCGTTAAATCCTCAATGAAATCTGTTGAACAAAATAACGGTATAATTTAGTAAGTTTACGAGCGTTATAAGACGAGGCAGCTCTATAGTGTTATTAGTATTATACGAGCTATTTGCCTCGCGTTATTAAGTATTAAGTACAGAACTCTTTAGTCAAAATAATGCAGGAACATTATACTTTTTGCTTACCGTGGGTGTTAATTATTTGTGAATGGATCATAGTTGCGTAGGTGTAGAGTTACGTTCTACATTTATTTGATTTTTTTGGTAGGTACAAATACAAATATTTTTATTGAATATATGTATTGCCAAAATTGCTATCTTTCTTCATAACTTGAGGTCGATTTTCAGGTAGTGTTTTTCGGATTTAGCCCACCTTATGTTCATATTTCACTTTAACTTTTAAATAAATTAATAAAAATATCATCATTAATAATGACGATCTTATTTTAGTTAGGTATGGCCGTATTTACGGTTAATGGGGTTATCCGTCTGCCGATTGTAATTCAAAAAGTTACAGAGATAAACAATTATAACAAATAATCTGACAACTAATAGCTCGAGACGTTTTTGACCTTATCATCAAAATTAGAGTTTTATAAACTACTTCGCCAAACTTTATAACCGTGTGTCCGCGTTAGTTTACGAGCAATATTAGGTACGTGACGCGCCCGCGGTGTTATTGTGCCCGTTCGCCGAGGTTATTAGGGATTCACTATTAGGCACCTGTTCCACCGTAAGTGACTGTCAAGCTAGCAAGTGACAAAATCACTGTCACTTTGCGTTCACATGCAGCTCTTCTATTTAAAGAAAATTTGCGACTGAGCGCAATAGCATACGGTCAAACTTTAGGCCTCAGGAGTGTATCGTTTTCTTGCGTTCCTTTTCCGTCTCACAAGACAACGAACCAAAGACTATGCAACTGGTAGCATCAGAGGGTTTAGAAAAGATGCTTTCTGCTGAAAAGCAGCGCTCCTGTGTCGGGGAAAAAGATAAATGGAAACATCGCAATAGTGTCTAAGACGTGCAACCTTTTCCTTCCTAGGCACTACTTGGTAATCCGTTTATGAATTAAAATATAGTGCTAATCGAATTATAATTCAATATTTTTAAGAATTTATTAGTAAACTATGCCATGCTGTTAGTAACTATAATAAAGGTACTTTAATGCATAATCGCCGATTTTTTTTCGTACAGCAATTCTTACATACCTACCTAAAATCTACCTGATAAAATACATTTTCCTTTGCTACTTCGCAGGTAAATAGGGTAAAAATAGAAATAAAGTAAAACACACTTAATGAAAGTGGTTAGTTTATTTTCTCTAAGTGTGTGTTATTTTCACATTGCATTTAAGAATTTTTTATTGTTATAAAGATTAAGAGAGTCCGTAGGAGAACTCTCCGAAAAGGCATCACTCGATCGAAGAAAATGTAATATACATTTTCATTGTAACATACATATGCTTTAACATGTGCAACCGATTTTGTTATTATGTATGTAATTAAATTAATTACTAATAAGCCTTTGTATGCCAAATTGAATTTAAGTTGTCAATCTTTTTTATTGCAATATCTAAAGTAAATTATACTCGTAGATAATACAATTAATGTTCTTAGATACATACTGCTAAATTTTTTGTATCTAGAATTATTAATTATTAAATTAAAATAATGTTAAATTTAAAGATGCAATATCAATAAAAAAGTCACTTACAACTTGTTTCCCGTGCTATGCTGTGACGAATCAAAAGTCATCGAATGCTTACCTGAAAAAAAAAAACAGTAAAATTAATACTCGGTTTTATAATATTGTTTAATCAGCAATAAACGTTCCGTATAAAAAGAAATCGAAGACAATTGCAATGCAAATGCGAAATTTGTTGTAATGAAAAAAGTCTTATTTCTACGTTTTGTTCAAGACGTTTTTGTTGACGACCACTTTGGTGTAATGGTCAAGAAGTTGACTATTAACCAAGAGGTCGCGGGTTCGATCCCGCACTGTACAATCATTTGTGTGACATACATGAAAAATTTCTGTGTATACTGGTCTGGGTGTAATATGTATTTTTTTAAGTTTAATTGTAATACCACTGTTGATTCTGATATCTGTAACACAAGCGCTTAAGCTACTAATCACGGAGTCAGATCAATGTATGTGATGTTGTATAAAAATGTATGTCAATCAGTGGGCATGATTCATTTTTTTATAGAATTCCAAATGTAGTTCTTACAAGCCACTTAGAGCAAATCACATGCCAGTAAAATAACTGTTAAACTCAACTCTAAAGCCGCTCTAGTTGCTTAAAATCGCTGACAATTGCTTTCCTGTCATTTGCATGCGTCGTAGGGAAACATATTTTTTTATTGGATCGCCAGGAGTTTTGGGAACCCCGCGAATACGCGGCCATGATGGGTTAAGTTGGGCAATTCTGCTACTGCTATTGTAAGTATTACTCTTTCTTTGGCTTACGAGTATCGTTATAGTTTTCGTCTAGGTCATTGAATCTTTACTGATATTACTGATATGACCTATAACTTTTTTACGGTTTCCTTACTATTAAAAACGTAATCCTTAAAATTGCATTGATCTTTATACACTTGTAATAGGATTCGTACAGTAAACAGTCGGGTCTGCTTATGTATTTATTTTATTTTTATTCATTTAGAAAACCAGTGGCGTTACAATTCCGTGTGTTGATTATATGGTAGTTTATGGTAAACTAATTATAGTTTCTTCGGTTTACGCGAACAGTAGACATTGAAATGATACACTTTTTCAACTAATTATAGGTTTCCCGTAAAATAACTAATAGTACTTGAGGGTTAGTTTCAAGCCAAAATTACAACTTCTAATTTGACACATCAAATCCAAATTCAAATCCCATCCCAGTAAGTCCATCTCAGTTTTGTAATAATACGCAATTCCGAACTGTACATTGAGTAATTAAATATTCTATCGCAAGCACACGAACCAAATGCGTTTCATAACGCGTTACCACGTCGCATAACGATACGAGTACAAAACAAACGCATTACGTACACAGTCAAAGCCAGCTGTAATCGCGTCAGGCAAGCCTAATTCAGACGTTTAGGATAATCAAAAAGATATTCAGTATTCAGGGCGTTATTCCAAGACGTGAGTCGTAGATATAAAGTACCCGATGTGTATAAAATTGTTATGAACTAGTCGGTAGCGACGAGCGAAACGTTTTCGCTCGTGAAATAAAAACAAAATGTTACATTTTCGATGACCGTAAAATTGGGTTGGTCTCTTGATGTCATTGGTTACGGAAGGAAAAAGGTTACTTAACGTTATAAATATCCTTCTTGCTGCAGATTTGTGAACTTGTCAATTAGGCTTTTCTACCATCAATATTACTCCCAAATATTTTTGTCAGTACTTATTGTAACATGAAAAAAATCTTTTGTTGCGCCCGCCTGTTTACAAAAATAGCGTGTACGATCCTATACGTTTCCTATTCAAAGTTTTGATCATCCGTTTCTATTCTTAATTTAAAACCTTTAATCCCAATATAATAATAGTTAAAATTAATGACCAAACGTTTGCTAACTATAACTGATTATTGTGCAAGCTTTTTATGAAGTGAAATCTAAATATTATACATGTTCATGCATCAGGCCCGTTTCCCAAAATAGCACAAACAAATTATTTAGTAACAACCCAAAAGTACACGTATGTTAAAATAATTTGCTAATTAACTTTAAAGTAAAAATCGCCAAACTTCAATCCATAAAAAGTTTATAATTGAACAAGATTAGTCTTGCTTAAATCAGCAAGGCAAATATTTGGACTGAAAGCTAAATTAAATTCGTTACTTGACAACGCATCAGCGATGTCATTGTTAACTGCTATTGTAGAATAAATTCAATTCAATTCGGCTTGGCTCTATAAAGATCTCATTGATCCTTCCCGTGGAAATAGAAAAGAATTTATTTACACAAAAATACGAGTAGTGTCGTCTCGAAACGAAATTATCTGTATGTGCGACGAAATATTCTTAGAAGGGCCTTTATAGTGTGTTCATGAGACATTGGTAATGACATAGACGTCTGACGTAATAATAAGTAGGTAAGTTGTCATGAAATGTTAAGTTCTCCTGGTAAAAAACCTGTCAAGAATTGAGTCACTGAAGTTGTAATAATATAAATAACACAATACACAATAAACTCGGATGTGTAAGCGTGGGTATTCAATTTGTTCTCTCTATTTGGAACCCAGAATGGTAATCCACTATTCTACAGATACATAAATAGTGAGCTTAATCCCTTAACTTTATTTTCGGCTCTGCTGCCAGCAAAATCCGAATACGCCCTGACTGACATTTATTTAGCGGGCAATTTCTACATCAGCCCAGCCTATCTGGGCTAACCTTATTATAATATTAAATTCATTCATCGTCACTCATTCCCGAGTAGTGAAATTGCTGATAGCACGCCTCTGTTTTCGATCAAATTATACAGAAGGCGCGCGAATTTGGGAGATGAATGTATACGAAAATTCGCTGGGTGCGGCGACGGAGCGAGAGTCGGGCAGTAGGGTGAAAGGGAGGCAATGAAATTCGTTTCCCGCGGAATGTTAAGTGATTTAAGTCTCCAAATAAAAGGTACGTCGCCGAGTCAGCGCTCAAGAGTTGCTGACTCGAACTCGGTATGGTAATGAAGACGTTTTCTCCACTTCGCAAAACACTGGCTATCTGTCGATCATCTTAAAACGCGATGGCAGCGTCATCGGACAATCATTTGTTCTGATCTTTTCACACAGATTAGTTTGTCTGTCTGTAGTGAAATGTTTATGCAGCTGAAAACCGTTCCAATTTTCGTGTTACCATACATTTTATTACGCAGTAAACGTTAAACAACTTGAGATAACATCAACTCCAGAGCACTTAGGACTCAGCTTTGAAACTAATTCAATCCTCTGAAAATCAATGCTCTTAGAATGTTATTAGATTTGTTTCAGCTCGGCCACAATATTTTGAAGCGTCTTCGTCTAATTAAGTGGTATCTTTTATCAAGATTTTAAAACGACCGCAGTGAGTCTACTTCAATTGAATTCTCTTTGAGTGGATTAACTTTTAAAATGATCCAGCGGTAGGTACCTAAGGCACTTTTCTTGAAGAGTTTTTGCAACGCGAGCGCTAATGAGTTTCAAGTTCGAAAGATAAGGTGGCTTCTTAGATTTTGGTCGCACTATCAAATTAAAAGTTTTTCTTTATTTGCAGGACAAAGGGCACTTCATCTGGAAAAGATTGAACTTTTTTAAAAACGGTAAACAAAAAGACCAAAATCCTTTAAGGTTTTACAAAATAAATTATATATATATATTTTACATTAAATCATGTAACATGAGCAAGTATGAAAGTAAATAACGAAAAACAGCCTTAATGAGTTTCGGTCCGAACTGGTTAAATATATTTTTACAAAACCCTTTTATTTGTCTAATTTTGGACGCGAGGGTCTCGATCCGATTTTGCATCAAACGAAAATCGGGCGAATATTATTTCTGAGTGGTCGAATTACGGGCAACGCGTTTAATCAAATATTAATGTTTCTTTGTTTGGGTTACGAGCTCGAGTTTATTTGTTTTTGGGTATACTTACACGTGGTTTTATTGAAATGTAATATTACATTTGATAATATTACATGTGCGTAGATGCACAACATTTAGATGCGTTGTCATCAAAAACTACCCCAGACGTTGGTTATGTTTGTTGTAGGTAAGGTTGAAACATATTTGGGTAAGTACACAAAAATACACACATAAAATACTGTTTTATTCGAAAACATTACAAATAATTTGATTTTGTGAAAAAAACAATGTGTATATTGTGTTGGCTGCTGGATATTTTTTAAGAATGAGAAAACTGAGACTTTTGCTGTAATCTGACGTATTGTTTCGTTTCATACTGTATACGTATACGTATCGTAGTTATGAGTATTGTAGTTGTATGTAGTTAATGTACATTTATTTTGAAAGTAATAATATTTACTAGCAAAAAGGGTTGAAATTTCGAGTGCCTTGAGTAAGGCCTCAAGATTTTGGTGGTGAAAACTTCCTCCGATATTAAGAAAGTTGCCATTCGGGCATTCCGTTTTAAACTTTCATGTTGAGAAAAATAGTGAGGCGAGGGGGATGAAATATTAAATTCTTGTTACGCCTCGAGACTGCGCGTCTGATGCGAGTTAGTTTCACTCCTTCACGACAGGAGTATTGAGAATAAATAAATGTTAGATTATGTGGTGTAAATTCCTTTAGTTAAAACAGTTCAACAAAATGATGCTGTTTTAAGACTGTGGTATTTACAGACACATATAAAGCATGTGGTAACATTATCTATAAAAATATTTACCCAATTAAAAACGGATAATAAGATAATGGAAAAATCAAGTGGTATTTGAATATCATGTCAAAGGATTCAGAAATCTTTGAAATTATTTTTTTGTCTGATTAGCCCAAAGTTAGTCCACTGTGGGATCCAACATGGCGGGACAGTAGCAAGTCGAACCACTGCCCAGGGCACACACTACGTGGCCGATGCTCAGAAGACACAATCACCATTAAGTTAAAGGCTAATTAAGCCCCTGCGAAACTTCCTTGTCTCCGTCGCGGCGCTAACTTCGTCCCATGTGGAATAAAACTGGGACTGTAGCGATTTGGAGCTGTAATTGAAATGTCTGCACAGTCGTTATGTACTAAATATATGTTGGAAATAGTTCGAAGTAATATATCAATCTTAGGTCAGGCATCTAAAGTAAAGATACGATAAGAGTAAAAAGGCTATAAATCATATAACGGAACGATTTGTTGTAAATGACTTTTGTTCTAAATTCAACACGTTAAGTAAATAAGCAATTTGATTTGTTGGTCATCTTATGAATGACAAAATCAAACTCATTTATTTGCTAAGAACACAGTAAATAAAGATGTGTGTTCAATCTGCTCGCATATCCAGACATACATACATATCCAGATCTCAAAGGTTACCTTCGCTAATTAGCGTCATTTTTTACGAAACTACGGACACTATGTCTGCAGTATAGCAATAGAAACACTAAAACAGTATTCCAGTTTGGACACAAGAAAAAAATACACTAAGGTACTTTGAAATACATAGATATGCACACTGCTCGATTTCAGGCTTTACAAATGAGATAGCCACGAGATGCGCAGACGAAAACGGAGACTGATTGCGATAGTCCGGATTACCGAACGCTATACGCTCGTCGCCTGCCCACTGTGCACTTCCAATGTTCTAGCAAGCAAATTGGTTTCGTAAGAGTCAATTTGCGAAACAATATAATTAGATCCTTACTAAACGCTAAGCCCTTTTATGTATAAAATAGTTGGAGGTCTTAGAGCAAGGTGATTGTTTTAAGGACGGATTCTTATCGTTAAGATATACAAACAATCCTGTAAGCTTTTGTAAGTAGCCTTAAAGAGTAATAGCCCAATTTTTTGGAGAATTTTTGAATGAAATTCGTTATAATGTAAAATACACATTTACGAAAAAATATTTTACCAAATATGTCAAAACGATATATTTAAAGCAATTACACGATAAACACAATGAATGATGATAATGAAATACAGTTGTTTAAAACCTTGCAAGACATATTTATACAGTAGACTAAGTTTCAGAAAAAAAAAATATGTTAAAACATATTTTGTACAACGTCATTATGACGTCATCGATAATACATGTTCAAAGTGTTTCAAAGCAAATATAACATAATTTTTAGAGCTACATAGGACTGATTGCAATCTCGAGGATTACCGCCTGTCGCATGCACACACTGTGCTGTTCCTAGGTTCCGCCCGCAGGCAAATTGGTTGCGTTCGTCAATTTACAAAACGTCTAGCGTTGCAGTCATTCCTATGCCGAAGCATGCCTTGAGTTGGCACCGATGTTAATTACCGTAGTTTTCCTAATTGATTTACAGGTGACGGCCCACTGTGTGGTTGAACTGCCTTCGTAAAGACCAGGGGTATGCCTATAGATTAATTATGTCGCTGATAGTGTCATGTTTCTTCATTTCTTAATTTCAAATCGCACTAAATTGAGAAGAAATACTTTCGGTTGTGAGGATTTTTGACTAGTCGATCTTTAGGCGAGTCATAAGTATTAAAAGTCATCAAGACCAATAGCAGCTAATTAAGATTTTTGTTCAAATGGCGACACATTCTTATATAAAAACTTATCTAAGAATATGTCGCTAAAGCTCGTAGGTAAATATAGAAGTTGGACTATTCATTGTCTAGCATTCACTGTAGCCAGCCAGACAATGACGAGGCGTCTGTGAGCGTACTTGTAAGCCAATTTAGAAAAGTTCGTTTCCTAAATTGGTCCGTCTGGGAATCGAATCCAAACCTTACGGGCGATAAACAGGTATTTTACCTCGCTGATGTCACAATGTGGAATTTAAAATTCTGATAGATCTTTATTTACTTTTAATGCTGCTAGTATTTGTTTCAGAAATCAAATTTCAGAAGTTTATTCACAAAAGTGCGAACATTAGAGAAATACGTTGCGTTTTTATTTCAAGAGAATTTTTTTTTTGGTACAAACACTTTTAAAATAACCAATTACAGTAATAACACAAAATCGATATTACTTTATGCACGAAATGTTTTTGGAACTTATGGACACTAATTAAATGCAGAAATAAATAAAATATCTTCTTCATAGCGAAGCGAAATAAAAATAAGACATCCATCGCCTTTGAAGTAGTTCCACACTCTCGCGGCAAAGGCATGTTTACTCTGACCGCGTGGAACACAAACATAATTTCTCAAATGAGGACTTTGCAAACAGCTCTGATTCACTTTGAAATGAGAGCCAATCATCTGCCAGCAAAGGAAGTCGATATCACGCGAGTTGTGTATGGAAAGGCCCGGAAATGAGCCTCGCGTACATAGAAAATCTGTTGGATGAAAGACTGAGTACCCACCGAGCGTCTTATTATGAGACACGCTACCTCCAGCTATCTTATTTCAATTTCAACGCTCCATTGATTACAGAAGCCCGGAGCTATACGTTTGCAGCCACCAGACAGGGACGACAATATAACACAAACGTTGGTCTGAACGCGACAGAACATATTTTTCTATGGGGAGACGAAAATATCGAAAAAAGTTATCGCATCAAAGTCTCCGCGTGGGTAAAGGTCTCATTAAAACTGCTTTGTGTAAGAATTCCCTCAATTTATAGAGCAGTCGGCGGTAGATCAGACGAGAGTAAATAACGACAGTGTTCCATTGTTTTAAATGAGATTCACTCGCGTTGTTTAGGTGACTGGTGGGCTTTTTCACGCCATTAAGTAACCTGAAAACCTGTTTTTTTTTGTACTTAAGGTTCAGAAACATTCGGTACAGTTAGATCTCGAACAGAACGTTTAAAAATGACTGATAAAGTCAAGATACAATATCAAACATTTGACAACCTCCAAACTCATTTAACTCTAAAGAAAAAATAATTTTTCGTTACCAATCTACTCACTGCTGAATATTTTACCGACATCGCAAATCAATAACAGATAACTCAAAAACTTTTCAGGAAAGTAGTAAAGGAAGAGTCGATAAGAATTTCAAATTTAAAAATAATATTTCCCATTTGAGGGACCGTCTCCGGCAAGTTCACCACGAGGGTAGATATAAAAAGAAGTATAACCTGCTCGGTTGAGAAATCGTAAAACGAAAGTTTACAAAAATCGGGGATTCGGAGTTTCGGGACGCGGTTGCACGGAGTCTCGCGATCTGTCAATGGCACACCCGGATTTACTTTTAAAACATGTCATTATTTTTTTTATTACGGCGTGTGAGCAAAAATGTACTTATTTCGCGCTCCGCTGGACTGAAAATGTGACATCAGCGAGTGTGAAGGCGCACGTCGTGCTCCAGTATATTGCGAATTTACGAGGTGATGCCGCACTCAATATTTCGGCCTCTTCACTTTTCGGTCACTGATTTTTATTCGGGTGACAGGAATAAAACAACGATTCCACTATTGCCGCCACAGCGCACTCGCATCGCCGAAGGGTCAGTCGAAACAAACAAAAAGGCACCCTTACAAAGAATTTGTTTGCTTTCAAACACAAAGCGGAGGACACAAAGCGTAAAAACTTACTCTATGTTATTCAAAAGCCTAATTCGTTTCGGAGTGTGTTTTGATTTTATTTTGAATTCTTCTTGAATATTCATGGTGATGTATTTGTGTTGATGTTTAATTCAGAGCTTTCATCGTTCGAAAGTTTTTAATTAATTCAATATGAATTAAATCTATTCATGATCTACTTAAAACAAGTGAGGTATAGACGAAGGATAAACAGCTCAGCGAAACTAAGTTTGAATTGCCAAGCTCCCGAAAGTCGATTACAGGAAAATGTTCTGACAGCGCGGTTGCTTTGTAAGACATCACGTGCGTTTGGTATTAAAAGTTTGTGTACATTCGGGTGGAAAGACATGTGGCAACTTTTGGCCTCTTGCTCCATTCAACAAAGCTAGAAAACAGAGTTGTTTTGTTGGTTGTAAGTGTACTTGCGGGTATTTGTCACGAGCGCTCGTTGGGATTCAGGTCGTGATGCGTTGGTTTTGGCGGCGATCGACAGTAAGGCTAGTGTCTTAAGGAATTAAAGGTCGATGAACATAATTTGTGTTTGTATAGTTTGATGGCACGTGCTTAGAGACTATGCATACACGAAATGAGCAACAAAACACCATGATAAATAAAAGTTATCTGGGCTGTGTACTTGTACTATTCCTAAAAAAAACCTTTAAGAGTGTTGCGCGTTTATAATACTTTTCAAGTTGCAATGACCAGTAGTGCGAAATAAAACTCAAAGCATCAAGACGCGTTTCAATTAATTTCTTATTCTACGCTGAACTTCAAAACAGAACCTTAACAACCATTACATTTATGGTCCTTCGAGCCGGATAAAATTATTGCGACCTCACCATAAAATACAAAAAGCTCTATCAAATTAAGTATTTTTTCTGTCTATCTAGTCGCTATCTATTACCATAACGCGTTACCTCTCTGCAAAGTACATGGTCTGTGTCCGAGCGGTGATTGCGTGCGGTAGGTGTGAAAGCACTTGTGTGTGGCTTTGCCGATATTCGTCCCGGTTCAAACGACATATTGGACGACTATATTACTGGCTCGTGTGATGTCACAGATCACAGCGGGCTTTACATGACGAGTATTGCATCACTAGGTGTTTGGACAAAGAAGCGACTGATATGTATATAACACAGTATGTTATGTCGTGTCAGAACTTACAGTGACTTTTACATGGCCGGTTTTGAGTATTGTATCACAAGCTAGCCGAAAAAAAACAACAAAAATGTGACCATTTGTCCATAATGCATAATGTTTTTTACGGTTATTGCCTTTGTCTATTTCAGTTTGTATTTAGGTAGGAGAGGTGTATTTTTAATTTGCAGTAAAAGTGTTTAAGATATTAAGTTCAATGCAAATGGAGGCAAATTTAATTATTTGTGGTACTTATCATCGTACCAGTTAATGGAAATCCGAAGCGTTCGTAGCAAGTGTAGTGTTATCGTAGTAAAGAAATCATACTCAAGTATAGTTCATGGCATCGTAGAAATCGTAGCGTTTTTCGTAGCAAAGACAATCAGACACAAGTACGACTATACTTCGTAGAATCGTAGCAACCGTAGTCTCGTAGCCAAACCAAATCCCTGCTCGTGTAATTGTTTTACGTGCTTAGAACGTACAAAACCCAACAGGAACTACGCACCAGTCTATGCATACTTATACTACATACTTTGTATTAAAAACAAGGCGTGCCTTATAGGTATTCATGGCGCGCCGCTGTTTTGTCAAGCCGCCTTATTGCCTAAACGGAGATAAACAGATTCCAAGGAGGACTCTGTCGATATATTTTTATGGGTTCGCTAATACCGTGACGTGTGCGCAGGCCTTTTGTTTTTTTTACAATGTTTTTACGGAGTGTCGCAAATATAATGTAATACGTGTTCTTGGGGTGGGATTCTTTTTTAGCTTACAGTGTCGAATATTAGCAAAAATATTCTTGTTATCTGAGATAGGTTGAAGATCTGTTACGATATTTAATGGAAAATACTAAAGTTATCAATACATTACTTGTTCCAATTAGTAAATTTTGTGTTTAAATGAATTTTGTTTTTTTATTCCAAAGTTAAAAAATATGATTTTCTTAGTAGCGACTGCGAGATAAAAAGTTAATTTGTTTTCTTTTGCCCTTCAGCAAAATAATTTAAACAGATGCATTCTCTAATTAACAGCCTCAAGCCCATTATTTGAATAGTCTATGCAAATTAATTACAATTAACACAGAATTAACATTTTCAGAGTTTTCAGACCCCTGTCTACGCAAACAGTTTTGCCCTGCGGCTGGGGCTGTAATCAGACGCACGATACGCTGAAACTCGTAGAAGACCTGAAGGCTAATACAACGGTTAATGAATTTATGACACCTACGCGCTTTGGAACATGTAAAGTTAATGCGAAGTCAACTTGAGAAAGGTCTACGTTAGAGGTCATGGCCCATGAACTAACTCCCAATTAGTCGATTTTACTACCTTGTACGTTCTCGTTAGGCCCAATTTATAGTAAGGCAAGAATTTAACCAAAAGAAGAGTTGAGAGAGTGCGGCGAAGGCGATTGCGAAGCTGGCAGGTTTCTTTTACCTTAGCGCATGTGAGTTATCAACATCTACACTAATATTATAAAGATGAAAGATTTGATTGTTTGTATGTTTGAATTGAATACGGGGCGTATTGCAGCAGAAACGGATTAAAAAAACTTTTACCGTAAGAATGCTACATTATCTCTGATGAACATACACTATATTTAATATGAAAAAAAAAAACAGGGATCCGCGTGAAAATGTTGCCCATCTAAACGACTAGATAGTCGAAGCTAAATGGATGGGCGGGGGTAAGTCGCCGGGGCATGACGGGATCAGCATTGAGCATCTCAAGAATGCGGGGTTCCATCTGCCGAGGGTGCTGTCAATGTTTTTCACTCCGTGCGTTAGCCACTCATATGTTGAGAATGTGTGAGGGCTACGCTGTTGCTCATGGCCTTGTTTACAATGTCAAAAAGACTGAATACATGGTCTTTAGGGCCGTCGGTGGGCCTCTTCCCGAACCGCGTGAAATTACCCTTTATGGCTTGAACTTAAAACGCGTCACAAAGTTCAAATACCTGGGACACTTCCTTGCCGACGACAAGGACAATGTCGAAACTGAGCGTGAGCGTAGGGCGCTAGCTGTTAGAGGGAACATGCTGACACGCAGGTTCTCCCGTTGTACCGAAGAAGTCAGAACACGCTTTTCAAAGCGTATTGTCAGGTTTTCTATACGGGATGCCCATGGGTCAGCCATACCAAAAGGTCTCTAGATACACTGCGCATCCAGTATAACAACATCTTCAGAATGCTGTTGGGACTGCCGCGTTTCTGTAGTACGTCAGGGATGTTTGCTTGTCGTTATGTTGATGACTTCCATACCATCATTCGTAAAAAGACAGTATCCCTGATTACCAGATTGCGTGCCAGTGGCAACAGCATCCTCAAGACTCTGGCTGATTTTAATTTTTGTGTCTGATTTTAATTCCAATTCAAATTGTTAATCTAATATAATATATTTGAATAAACAAGATCTAACATTAGCTTTTAAGATTTTTGTCACTTACTAACCTCCACACTATGAGCTTCAAGTTGCTCGCAATAAATAATCTTTATTTTATTTTTATTTTATTTAAATGAAGAGCAGACATGTAAATAACGAATTTCGATTGGTTATTTAAATCGGCTCACAGTTCAAGGTTAGTCTTAATGATATCCAATCAATTTGAATTCTATTTTTCCTATTGACTGCTCCCACTTGTATTGCATTCACTGTAAAAGAATTGGCCGAGTCATAATTAAACAAGTGTTCTTAACTGGCACGTTTTTTTGAAAAAAGCAAGTAAGTTAATTTTTTTCCAATTTTATTTTAATATAGTTTGCAAAGTGTCAATGAAAACATAACAAATAACGTACATCGCTTACACAGTAGGACCTCTGGCGTTAAATTGTGACGCGGCTGAAACGAGCACGTATAAGGTGTCAAAGATTCGAGGCGGGCTCGCCTTGTAATAAGAAAGCCCCTTAAGTAACATGTGACACATTGTACGCAAAAATTGCGCGTAGACCAAGTGTGAGAAAAATAATTATGTCGAAGTGTAGATGGCTTGATTTGATTTGCCATCTACGAGTATAGCAGCACAATTTTTCTGTTAAGTCAACCGTAACCTGTGTTACAAAGCTTTAGGAGCATTTATTTAGTGAATAAGGAAATCAATAAAAATCTATGCTATATTTTATGTACATCATTAACTAACAGCAAGCAACAATGTATTCAAGCTGAAGTTCGAATAATGTGTGCAAAATAAACTTGTAATCGACATGATAATTGTAATTAAACTATCTCCCTTATACTTCTATCACACTATGGACACTTAGGTGATTACCACCACGCAATTAAACTCAGGTTTACAACAGTTACCTTGCTCTACTAAAAAGTTGTTAAAGTGTAAGTGTCATGGCGGATGCTCCCGCCCCGATAGGTTTGCCCTCGACCCAAATAGAAAACCAGAGTTCACTCACTGCACTCGCAAGTGCAACTACTGCTACTGTTATTTACTATATGTTAATGCATTCACTTGTGAGAAGTAGCAAGATACTCGGATATGAGGGACAAGTGTGGTGAAATGGAACGTAAGTTGCCAAAAAAATGAATAGCCTGGACGGATTTTGACCAGCTATAGCTAAAAATCACCGCGATTAAAATATCATTCGACGAAAAAAAAAGCGCACTGAAATTCATCATCTACCCGCCCAGGATGAAACGATTTCAGTCACGATGCCACAGACTGAAGCACAAAAACAGAATAAGGGTCGAACTTAGAACACCCGTTTAATTCGTCGGGGGTTAAAAAGTAAACGGATTGAAGTGAGAGGAACGTCACATTTTGTTTTTGATGATGATGAAGTATAAAAAGAGTATGAAGTACTTACAAAGTAATATGAAATGTCTGCTGGTGATCTTATCCTCTAAAGACGTGTTGTCCCATCTGCTATCTCCTAGATCCAAATACTGCACATAACTAATGTGTATGGCGCTTAAGGTTAATTTCAAAGTTTCACAGCGTCGATACGATATTTTACGACTTTCCTTGACACACATTCTAATGTCATTATCAAGTCCATCCAGTTTTCAACAAAATTATATTGACTTTAACGCTAGATCCATTATCTGGATAAGTCACCGTCAAGGCTTCACGTACTGAACTCATTATGGCTGACAGCTAGTACTAAAAACTGAATTACAACGCTAACCCTAAACAGCCGCATAACCAGTCGTCACAATTAACGCGTTCAATGCTTCGCGTGACTGCGGTCGCTTGCCATTAACGTTTGACACTTGACACTCGGTGATTTGTGTCATTTTTGGCGGCAACATTAGCTCGCGAGGTGGTTGAAATTCGAACTAGTGTTTTAGCTAAGCTTACGTAATTGTAACGTCTGTGTAATACTGTCTGTGTCGACATTATGTACTCACTCTAAATGTTAGTGTTTAAAATTAATGCACAATGTGTTAAGTTAAGGTTTTGATGAAAAATAGCTAATATCGGCTGCCAAAATAGGTTTAATCTTATTAAAGTTTATTGTGATAAATTCATATCTTGAAATCTGACAAATGTCAAGTTTACAAAACTTAAAGTAAAGTTTGAGATTAAATTTAATTTGTGGCCTATATTCAATCAATCTAAAAATTGATATTCTGTTGACCTAACACGACAGCCCATCAAACAGTTTTTTTTAATAATATTCAAAATCCTGTGTAACCCTAAACAGGCACATAATTAACGCGGCTGTTCATTACTAGTCGCCCTGCGTGTCTGCGGTCGCTGTCGTTAACGCCTTTGACACCCGACGCGACGCTTTGTGACACGCTTTGTGACAAAGTCACATTTTTGGCGGTTTTGGGGTTGAATAGTGTGGCAGGCGACGGGTTAACACGTAATAAGAATGATTAGAATTTCGGGTTAGACGAGTTGCAGGTTATTGATGTTTGCAGTTATTCATCGAGTATAAATCAAGTTAGAAATGGTAAAAACCACAAAAATATGTTAATATCTGGTAAACAAAAAAAATCGCATTAATTTCGGTACGTAGCACAAAACAAATGCAAATTAAGTTTGTAAGTCCGACATCGAAGTTATCAAAGATTAACTTTGGGTAAAATGGACTATTTCTAGTGGCTCAGATAAGCATTTGCCGAAACACGATTCGATTCCCGCCCCCGCCATTTCCCATGGCTTCGATTCCACTAAAACCTAACCGCGCGAACGTGACCTCATTACCAAAATCTGCAGATCATCTATGTACATCGAAAATGCACGTGGCACTTTAATTGCTACGTGTAATTTACTTTTGTTTACAAATTGTTATTTTATCAGATCTGCCAATTTTTGTTTAAGCTCAGGCCACGCTTGGATAAAATATTCGAAACGGGGAATCTCTTCTACACAAAAATTAAAACGACTTCTGGAATTATTTTAAATCGAAATGATTAAAATTAGTATCGGATATTCATAACTTGTTTTCTAACATCATCATCATCATGGGCCTTATCCGTCTAATACAGACGATTTAAGCAGTGTCTGCTGCAAGCCACTTTTTATTATGGCTGAGTAAGCCAATCCGGGAACGGCAAACTCTAACAACAAGAAACTTAATACTGCTTATCATAAAGAGTGTAAGAACAAGTGTTTTAAGCTCATTTTATATGAAATGTCTGAAAACCAGTATCTTAATCTCATAACGCGATCTCATCCTTACGACGTATTCACATTACTGGCCCATCTCCACAGGTGAAGTGAAACAGATTTATTCCAAGCGATCCGCGGCGGGCGAGCGGCTGTGATCTCATTACCAGGATCCAGCGATCACCTGCGTATCGCGACTATATTTAATCCCGTGGGACGTCCCTTTATCCAACCTCGTTGGATCCAAGCCGTGCGTGAAAAGGTCTCACCGGCAGGACCTATTCGATTGTCAAGATTCCAAGGGTTGGTACCGAGTTTGCGGTTGACAATTGTTTCGGCTTAGATTTTAAAATTGGGCGTTCTAATTTCGAATTGCTTTTTGCGGTTTCGCGCTGGCCGATTAGACTGGGTGTTCGAGTAAACCAGAGACCTTATTCTCATGCCACACTCGTTACAAAACCGTAATTGAATTGCCTGTTTTTGACACTTTGCCCATACTAGACAGGCTACAGGAATAATAAGCCGTCTGGGGCCAAGGGGCTTTTCATCAAATGAGCAAACGAAAAACTCAGGTAATTTTATTACGATTTAGTTTACTTGTTCGTGTGGTAACGGTGATCACACTATGTTTACAATAAGTACACTGAATCATCATAAATAGCCCAGTTATCCTCCTTGTTTTTAGACAGGACTAATCTTGATTTTGACGAACTGGAAAAACACAAGGGCTTTACCTACTTAACAAAAAATCTTGTTTTAAATGTGCGTATTAAGACGCAAACAATGTATTATGCACCAATAAGCAAGTAAACACGATTACACGTTAAGTACTAGTACATATTATGCAATTTTCATTGATTCTGCAATAAAAAAATGAGTAGCCTGATGTGGTTACCTAAGTACAGAACTTAGTTATCATATAGGTTAAGTACAGCCCTATCGATAAGAAAAAGTCTACCTTCACGCATCGTTAGGCAAAGTTGTGAGGGACAACCCTAGCTCGCATTATGAGCGGTGACGACACAAATAGATTCGGTCTTGCCCAATACCCCTTTGAACCGATACACGGGACGCTGGCTATGATTTTTGATTGTTAGTGATTTTTGTAGTACCTTCTGGAAAGAGTCCAATTTTAAATGACTTCCTGCATTAGGTATGCAAGAAGTTATTTCTATCTATCGAACTCTACACAAAATTAAAAGTGTCCGATATTCGTTTACTTAGATGTTGAATTGATATTTCGTTAAAGAATGCATTTGTTCACGAAAGACTGGTGCAACAGAATAATATTTTTTAAAATTCAAACTCATTGCTGTAATTCCAATTAGGTACATAAAACTAACACTAGTTTCCTTTTATCAAACACAGTAAAAAAATACAATAAATTGGGCACCTTTCAAAACCGAACAGAAACGAAAATAACATTCAAAGTCTAATAGAAAATTCCCCAACAAAAACAGATCTGTACCATCATACAAATTCGATACACTGAAGTGTGAACACATTGAATACTCTCCGATGAAATTGACATAGGTATTTATGCGATGAACATACTTTCACGCGTAAACGAATGAATTTCTTTGCGAAATCAAATCGAATGGGAATAGTGTTTCGAGCAAATTACGTCCTAAAGTTGTTTTCTAGACTCGACGACCTTCCTCCAAGGTCAAAGAATGTCAAGCCGAAGAAAGGCAACTGCACCCGAACTAAACGATATTGCCTAAACGTTTTATGAGCCATCGCGAACTTTTATAGTGTATATTAAGAGCATGGGCTGACTTCAAAGTTAGAGCTTT
The DNA here is from genome assembly GCA_963921415.1 of Pyrausta despicata. Lineage (NCBI taxonomy): Eukaryota > Metazoa > Arthropoda > Insecta > Lepidoptera > Crambidae > Pyrausta > Pyrausta despicata. The sequence goes on from OY992851.1 coordinate 2,050,412, forward strand.
TTGCTAGATTACACGAAAATAAAAAAGTTAGATGCTGATCTAAATTTTTCGTTGATCTTTTGAATAAACTCTAGAGATGTCTGAGCACAAACTTAGATAATCAATTCAATTAGTTACTATTTAAACGATGACGGTTTTCTCCTGCTATTTTCACGAGCAATGTTTTAATATAAAATAAAGGTTAAAATCAATTCAATACGACAAGCCACTTACTTTTTCAAAATTTGGGTCAATTAAACTGCCGAAAAGCGGTAGAAGTAATTTTTGCGGTGTATTGAAAGATAAGTTTGTCCAACGTTCCAATAATTTTAGTTATCTCTAATCGACCAGAAAAATATACTAAATAATAAACACCATTTGACATTGTGACTGAATAAACAAACTTATCTATAAATAAAAATATGATGTAGACAGCTTTTACGCCAACGCACAGTCTCTTTTCACCGAACGGTACAGCAAATACTGCAAACGTCTTATCTATCATCGGAATATGAATTTCACTAGCATATTTTCATAAAATCCAACTGGCAGTTCATTTGCGTACGTTCAAAAAACGATCCGACATAAAATAAAGTAAGTACCCCGCGGTTACGACATTCGTCACATAATAGAATGCACACCGCTCCCAAGAGGTTGCTACCCGAGGCGAGGCAATTTGCATCGGCGGAGGGGAACGCTCACACACCTCCTGTTCAATATTTTACGTGGATGGGAAGCGCTAAAATAAGAGGACAAAGCCTTTTTTGATAAACAGGTGAAATAGGATAGGAATATGGGTTGTGCTCTTGTCAGCGAAACCTGCCGTACAGGCGGGGATACACTTACTACTGATCCCATCAAAATACAATGACAGAGGGTCTGAGATGCGAGTCTTCGTTAGAAAGGAAGGTGCCGTAGTTTGGCCATTGTTATCCTAAAGAGTACTATTTATGTGATTTTGCTAAGAATATATAGGGCACAAAAATTATCTATTTACCTTTTTTAAGATGGAAAAAATGCATTAAATTGCATACCCTCTGCTTGGCCGTGCTGAGGGTTATTATACCCCTCTCCAGTAGAGTGAGGCCTACCCACTAAAACAACCCGGTCAACCATTGTTTAATTTCATTACGTTGGTACCCGAAATAGCAAAGTCAACTTCATCATCATCATCAGCCCAATTTTGTCCAGTCTTGGACGTAGGCCTCCTCCATCTTCTGCCATGACTGGTGGTCTTGTGCCTGCATAGTATTGATACTAAAAATATAAAAGGGGTTAGTATTGTTGGGTTTTAATAGGAAATCTGTAAGATGATAATAAAAACTTCTGTATGTACCTTATTCATTTCAAACAACAACTGCTCTTCTAACACATTCACTTCAGACGACATACGTTATCAGTACTTTTACAAAACGTTCTCATCTTTAAGAAAAAATACAAAAGAATTCGAGATCACAATTGTTTATCGAAAACTTTCTGTCATACCTACATTTAAATAACGAAATTTACTCGCGACAAAATGATATAACACATTAATTTCTTCGCCGGCTACACAGCGTTCGAGCGAACAAATTTAACGCCAAAAATGAAATGTATTCGTTGAAAAGCGAAAGTAAGATTGATCATACAACTTCAATAAACTTGGCCGAGAATTTTGTCTACATCTTCCCCTTTGAGCTGGTGTTTGTGTACCTTGCTCAGGCCGGGGGCACACTGGGTGCCTTATTTACGACTATTTTTATGATTTTGAGGTTAAATATATTCCTTTTGTGCTCTTGGTTACCTACCTCAGATACAAATTTTCTGAAAATATGTCTAGTTAAAGTAAGGAGTTTTTATTCTAAGCTATAATATTATTATATATACATATATTGCAAGAATTTCAAGATACTGGACTGTCTTGAACGATAGAAAAGGAATGTGTTTAATTCTTTATAATCTCTGGTATCTTTCCCTCTCACTGGGCGTGTGATAGTACATACGATTTCAAGTGTCAACATTTTTTTCTGACGTCTCTCTTAACCACCTTCTATGACTAACTGAAGCGTCTGACCTGTTCGTACTTTGACCCGACATGAAATGAATGACTTCATCGTATCAGCTTCTCGACGAATCAGCAGTACGCTTAAGCATGAGGGGTAACTAGGACCTCCACCGCGATTGGTTTTGTAATTCCCGCAATTGACTGCCTCGTTGGTGTAGTGGAAAAGTTTCTCTGACCTCTTCTGCTTTACATTCGAGAGGTCCTGGGTTCGAATCCCAGGTCGAGCCAAAAATTGTTTCTGAGATTTTCTGTCATGAATTTCTCAAAAACAGCTCGAAGTCGAGTATTGGCGGTGTTACGCCCCCGTGCCTCAGAAAGCACGTTAAGCCGTTGGTCCTGCGCCTGATCTCACTCCGGTCATGTCGGATTGCTGTCTCACCGAACTTTAAGATTGATGTAACAGTGAGTGCACCTGGGTATTGCGCATACATTTGTGCACTATAATATCTCTTGCGCAGTTGGCTGATCTCTGTTGAGATTGGCCGCCGTGGTCGAAATCGGCCAGGAGAATTATTACTATTAATTCCCGCATCCTTGTAGAGCCTTGCCTACGGTACGACGATTGACTTATTTTCCGAAAATAATATATTCGCCCAGTGTCCCCCGGCCGCAGCTCGCTCAATCACGGCGGTGCTCAGATTGATATTTGATCCTCAAACTTGAGCCGCCCCCGCCCGGCCCTCCTCCCGCGGTCTTAGACACGTACCTATCTGTATAAACTTTATTTTTACTTGCAATTTTACGGTTTGTTTACTACTCATTGTCAAGTGACTACAGGTATTGAGTGCTAGTTAAAAATTGCTCGGTTGGTCAAATTCTAATTTGAATTTGGGTTATGAATTTTTATTACATTTTTTTTAACTTTTTTTTATCTCTGACGGATATTTGTTAATGTGTAATAATAAAAACTTATGCAAAATGCTTTAAAAAAGTCAATGAAACAGAAATATTAAAACATCGATTGACATCATAACGTCTCCAAAAATAAATGAAATGAAGAAAAAAAATATAAAAGATAAAAGTAATGAATATAAATGTCTCCAAAAAACCACACAAGGGCACATTTAGCAAAATATACACGGTAAGTAATCCAAATTAATTATCAATTGCCTAAGCTCACCGGTACATCACAAACGTCAGTTATAACAATGTCCTTTAAAATGACACAATAACACGTCACAAACACGGATGTAGCGCAAAAACATGATCGTTCCACACTGGCCGACGGGTGGCATTACAGCTTGTATCTGATACAGGGTTACAATAACAATTCATACAATTAATATTGTTATTGCTGGCGAATATGTGCGTATGCAATGCGTACAGCGCGCAAATAAAATATTTTTTTATAGTCATGTTTGTCGTTTCATTTGAATACTCGTGTACGGTATTAAAATTTAAGTCAAAGTTACTAAAATTACGCAAAATAGTACAATTATTTCGATTTATATTTAAAATAAGATACTATTTCAGTTTCGAAATGTTTTTTGCTAACTAATGCAAGTTTTTCGCTGTAAGGTTTGTAATAATTATTTCAGGTGTGGTTGACTTTGTTAAAATTCTTTGACCTTCTCAAGTTACCAATTCAAGTGTCACAAAATAATAAATAAATCATAAGGTAAATAAAGTGTATAAATAGTGTGTAAAAAAATTCAAAAAATTTTTCAAACTTCTTCGTGAGTTTTAATTAAAATGGAAAATTATGCAAATATCTCGCTTCACAAAACTTCTAACTGATTGCTCTTAGCTAGTGCAAAATGATTACGGGTGGATTTTCCCAAAAACGTCTCCACCGATTTACGTAAGTTTAGTCGCAGTAGCCTGCTTATACGAGCACTTTAACTTTGCTCGTTATTTTCACGTGTGTTTTTCTTCATAATTTTGAATATCTAAGATCTCTTGCAAAGTTTGCTCAAAAGACACATCGACTGTGAAACTTATTTTTAAGTTGATTAGTTAAATGCCATGAAATTTATTTGGAGCCGAATAGTTAACGTAAGTATTGTTATAGATGTTAAAATTAAATTGCACTTAATTTTGATTTTATTACTGACAAATTCAGTAATTTTATACGTCAACACTTACAATCCGTTTTTTAGGCATTTCTTAATCTTTTTTTTTATGTGACTGTGCTGCGGTCACCTTTAACGAATTTCACAATGGATTTTGCTACATTTCATATTAGTTCTAGTTTCATATATTCCAAGCAGTATACCTTCACCCTGTATACATTATTTGTCGATACTTGGTACAAAGTTGACAGGGGCGGACGCGCTGGGCGGTGGTGCCAAAATAAACAAAGTTTAATGACTATTGGATGGAGACGGGACGGCGATCGCGTTGTTACCCGGTTCTATTTATTCACCACCTACTAGTACACAAGATAGCGTACTTCTATTTTGATATTGATTGCGATCGGCTTGTATATTAAGACGTAAAAGGCTTCAGTCACGCAGGTTGTGCAACGGTAGCGTAACGCGTTTTGTCATTTTCATAGATGCTGCTTACATAAATGTTATTCAGTACCTTCTAGTACACATGAGATCGTATTTATATTATGCTATTGATTGCAATTGTCTTGTGTATTAAGGCATAATACAATATTTGGCACGCAGGTAGTGCAATGGTAGCGTAACACGGTTTTTCATTCTCTTAGATTCATTTTTCATTCTTTGATAACATCTCGATGTTGTACATCATACACATCGAAAACCTATGCACCTACATTATATGTTTTCATAACTTGGAAATTGTATGCTGTCATTCTTTTGTTAATTTACAATAACACAACAAAGATATGCATAGCAATAACACATGGATATTTGAGTCTACGTCAAATAACTGCGATGTGTTAAATGACATTAAATGAATGTGTTAAAACAAAAATACCTAAATAAACCCTCGGAATTGGATTCTCTGTTACTCAAAACCCAGAGGACTTCAACCATCGGGTAACTCAAATGGATATGTCTAGAAATAATTGGGAACATCAGATCTAAAACAATGTCAACACATCCTTGTGATTGAGGCAACTACATTTATAACAGATACAATTTGGTACGGTTTAAAAAAGAAAACTTTTTTGAACCCGATTTACGGCTAAAATTTGCGCCGTATAGAGTCATCCATATTTCGATTGAGTCTAAAAAACTTCAAAATAATCAACCCTTCTTAAGCACCAACACATTTTAAGCCGTCCACTCTTTTCGCTTCGACGATAAGCCCTTATTAAGCCATTTCGTCCCTGAACATAATTAAGTGTTGCAGCGGAGAGAATATAAAAAGTAATTATAACTTCGTCATCTAGGGGACAGCGGGTAGGTGAGTCCTGTGGGAGCCTACCTTCATGTGAATGGTATCTAACGAATACACAACTTCAGAAGGTCCTACCCTACAACTCTACAAAATAATACTAAAAAAGAGACGTGTACTTCCATTACAGTAATTTCTCATTCTGGCAGCACAGTTTAATAATAAAAATCTACTTTATTTTACATACTTAAGGAAGTTTAGACAGAAGTTTAAGTATTAACCACTTACAAATTGTATACCCCTGTCAAATTATCATTTCATCCTGGAATATATATGTAGCACTAGTTTTATACTTTAGTATAGTAATAGTATATAGTATAGTAGTACTGTACTTTTAAGTACAGAGTTTAAAAAAAAAAATACAATTGAGTCCGACGAAAAATACTTGACAGTTTATTCTTAGTTGTATGGTTTTTTTTTACTTTCTGCATAACGTGGTATCCAAATTGTCGATTTTCACTATCCCGTTCTATCACTCGTTCAAGCTTATATGAGTAAACGAGAAACGCCTTTATTCGAAAGTAAGGACATAGACTTACCAGAATAGAGACACAGTGGATAACTTTGGACGATTTCGTGAAACTACTTCTTTCTTTACTGCCGAATAAGCAGAAAGTACACAGATACTTTCTGCTGCTTCTATGATGTTGCGTTATGCTGACTGTTTGTGTAGTAATATTATTATTAGAGTGTTAATATTTGGTAGTCGTTCTATACCACTACCTTATTCTGGAAGAAGGCACTTATTTTATTTGTGGGACCAGGCTGGGCTGCGTTTCTTCAAAACCTAAACTTGAAAACAAAATATTGAAAAAGTTATAATTGTTGCAATTTAGTCGGCCGTACATCGCATTTGTAAGTAAAAGTGAATAAAATGCGCTGTCGCTAGAAAATGTTGAATCATAAACGATGTACAAGATTATTTTATTCCTATTGCTAAGTCAAACACGTTTAATTTTTTTTACAAAAATGTAAAGAAATCCTTAACAAATTAAAATTTAATCAGGACTGTCCTGATTGAAATTTAAACAGACACATTTAAAAAAAATCCTTAGGTTGTGTTTCTTACTGTACTGCATCAAAACTAAGGCTTTTTCAGTATTTTCATAACCCTTGCAAACCCATAATTGACAGCAGGGCAGGCCGCAGACACCATGCATACCCGTAGACGACCCTGATAAGGCCATGGCTTAATGGTCCAAGCTCCCATGGATTAAGCTGGCTTAAACTGCTTGACTTACATTCAATTGCAGTGGTTTATCAGTCCCGTTACAAGATTATGTATTTTTTATTAAACAGTATTGGTTTTAATATAACAAACGTATGTTACCAAAAAAATGTTATTTAGACATAAATTTTCCAATTTGTGGATATTTTTGCCTTCTAGAACTGTGCATTTTTTTTCGAAACTACGCATATTTCTGTTCAGTTTTCCAATCATAAGGTACTCATAAGTTCAAAAGAAGATAATGTATATAAGCACTAAATAAAATATCAAAGGTTAGTCTAACGTTCAGGACTTTATTGTTTTAACTTTAGAATAGACCGTTTCCACTTCGATACAGGAATTCCATTGGAGACTTTTTTACGTTTTCTTTTTTCGTTCACCAAATTTGGTTTTGAGTCACCTGTTTCATTTACCCAAAAAGGGTGTGCGCGTTGTATTTAAATCTTTGACGTCGCAAAATAAACGTGAAAACAAACAATTACAGATACAAACGCCTGTTTGCGTTAACGGCCAATGCGCCGGGCGACAAACAGCCGGTCACGGCTATTTACTTTAAGTATATAGGTAGAGACAACAGCATACCAGGTTACCCATATTTGTTGCAAAACCACGCATATTACAAGCGCAAAGGAATATCGAATGTAGTGTTCACGGAGCGTCGTACCACTGTGCAGTGTAGTTGATTGAATTTTACAGCGTTGCTAGGTTAATTGACGTCACGGACCAACTTATACGCTCCTGCTATTTACCTTGTGTAAAGTTGAAGCAATAAATAAATATACAACAACATCACATTCATTGATCTGCCTCCGTGGTAAGTAGCTAAAGCATTTGTTTTACAGGTATCAAAATCAACAGTGGTATTACAAATAAACTTAAATAAATACATATAACACCCAGATCAGTACAAACAGACATGTTCATGCAGACATGTTCATGCAGACAAATGTTTGTACAGTGCGGGGATCGAACCCGCGACCTTTTGGTTAGTAGTCAACGTCTTGACCATTACACCAAAGTGGTCGTCAAACTAGGATTCAAGAATCTCGCATATGTACTTACTCTGTTTTGTTCTTGCCCTAACCCAATTAAATTTTTGAGTTAAATTCTATGGCATTCCGAATAACTTAAGATATTTATTTATTGGTCAACACAACAGATTACACGTGGAATGGCTTAAAGCTGTAACTAAGAACTATAGAGTTACACAAGATATAATCCTATATCTTGATATATCGACATATTGATGTATTGTAATTATTTCGTTTTAATTTTATTTTTATTCTTTTTGTTTGTGTCAGTAAATACATTTTAATTTCCTGTTTGATCGATGAATGCAAATAAATTAGGTAGAATACCTTCATCGTTGCTAGCTTAACACTTGTTAGCGCTGTTAGCGCCGAAATTGTTTGGTTATATTCAATTGTTACATAATAAGTTATTTACAGATTCCGGTTAAAAAAATACACAAGCGACATTGAAACTTCGCATCTAGAGTTTCACGACCCTATCCCGAAATACTTTTTTCGTCATTTTCGATTCTCATCATCCCGTTCACTCGCATGGTCCATCTAGAATGAGTGACAGCGATGGGTACCTACTTTAGAGTAAGACCTCAGTTTCGGTTCCGAATGTTTTCCCTCTTACTCTTTAAGCCGTCGTCCGTAGTTTCGAACGTAGCCATCTCTGTCACTCATAGAAGCTTGTAGATGATGGAATCAGGCGTTACTTTGTGGAAATCCATGACTAATGCTGAGAAAGAGGATTATTTTGCTTTAAATTTCCACTGCACGACGCCAGCGCAGAAACCAAAATACATTCAACAGTAATCACCTGAAAAGCTAGAGCTGGAAGTCGTAGGACTTACAATACCTTCAACTCACAACGTGACACAGAAGATGCACCTGGAATCACAACACTGACACCAACAAAACACTCGACGCGTTTCACCACTACACGTGGCATCCTCAGGAGATGTTGTCGCTTCGACATACTACGGGCCATTTTAATGGAGATTAATGGAAATTTAAAGCGAAATAATCCTCTTTTCCAGCTTACAAGCTTGGCCGAGTTGGCTAGACCCGAAAATACGAACGAAACGTTTGGGAAGTGCGGCCTCTGCGCCAGGTTAATGAATGGCCGCGTGTTTGTGTGCCAATATTTGCGCTCGCCCGACCCCGATAATTTAAGGAGGCGAGTATTTTGCCTACAATTTGAACAGTGCTGTTTGTCCAACGACTTCATTCCGCGATCTATACGGTTGTGCTTGTAAATAGCCGTTAATTTCATGATGTAATACCACTTCACGTAGGGAATTTCGAAAGAGAATTGGGACACATATAATTTGTGTTTTGTCAATGACTGAATTAACTATATGATTAAAGTAACAACCTAGGACCTCGGACTCGGATGTAAGGCAGAAACTTTGCCACTAGACCAACAAGGCAGGCAATTCGAATCCCAGGTCGAGCAAAAATTGGTTCTGAGATTTTTTGTCACGAATTTCTCGAAAACAGCTCGGAGTCGGGAAGTTGGCGGTGTTACACCCCCGTGCCTCGGAAAGCACGTTAAGCCGTTGGTCCTGCGCCTGATCTCTCTTCGGTCATGTCAGATTGCCATCTCACCGCACTTTGAGAGTATTGGAACAGTGAGTGCACCTGTGTATTGCGCTCACACTTGTGCACTTTGATATCTTCTGCGTAGTTGGCTGATCTCTGTTGAGATTGGCCGCCGTGGTGGAAATCGGCCAGGGAACTATTATTATTATTAAAGTAACAACGTGCAACGATTCATATAGTTTCGTTGCATTAAAAGTAAATACCAATAGACAGCTTGTTCTCTCAAAACCATAGCAATTGAAATTATCCATTTTGATAGTATTTCAATGGTGCGTTTGCACGACAATACGCAAAACAGCGTTACTCCAACAAATATTCGTTAAGTTAACAATTTGCGTCAAACCGCACCACAAAAGTAGTAGGGTGCTATAAACATATAAATAACTTTAAAATACACACCTAGCGTGTCACGTGACCCTTTGAGTACTAAAACAAACTAATTAACCCCAACATATCGATGCATTATAGTATAAGGGTGCAATAAAAACGGTGAATGTAGCGTGCGCTGCCGAATAACTACTTGTAGTACAAGCGCTCGAATGTTTAGTTTAATTAAGTTTTAACTGTTATTGAATATGGCCTGTGGTACAGTCAGCTATAATTATTAATATTTTTTTAATAATCGATAAATTACCAGTATTTTTATTTGGAACGAACAGAAAGTACGTCAGAAGCAGTTTAGAATGCTTCATTGTTTATATCACAAAATACGTAGTTTGAATGAGAAACTCATTAATCATAAATAAATCAATATTTTTTTTCACACCACCCATAAGGTTACGTATTTTTTTCACACCACCCATAAGGTTACGGTAAGGAGTCATTATTTTTACATTTTTTTATTATTTAAATAAGAAATATCTAAATAACCTTTTCTGTTTATTTAAGTAACACCTTTGAATTATCTTCTTCTTGCCCAAAGCCTGCACCTCATGTCAGCGGGGATTTCGTCGGTAGGCTGCGTAGATCGTAGGAAGCTTTTGCGGCTTCGCAGCCGACCTGGGGCGGGGGAGAGCCGGTACATCCACTGTACCCCCCCAATGAAAATCTGCCTCCGGGCTATAAAGAACCTTGGCCAACCTGGAGAAGTCTAAATAGGCTGAGGACACAGGTTGGTCGAAGTAAAGATAACCTGTGTCGGTGGGGGTACTTAAGCAGCGCAGACGTCAGATGTGAATGTGGAGAACCCCTGCAAACCATGGTCCACCTTATGAACTGTCCCGCGTGCCCGACCACCTGCTCGCGTGAGGACCTACTAGCCTGTAACCAGAGGGCTGCCACGGTAGCCGCTTTCTGGGCAAGTAAAATTTAGCCCGTCATGCCGACACGAAAGAAGAAGAATCTTCTTATATATAAAAATGAATTGCTGTTCGTTAGTCTCGCTAAAACTCCAGAACGACTGAACCGATTTGAATAATTTTAGTCTCAAAATAGTCGTGGAAGTCCAGGGAAGGTTTAAACGATGAAAATTAAAAAAAAAAACGGGCAGGACAACGTCTGCGGGTCCGCTAGTCTGAAATAATAACTAAGCATCTTATTTGATGTGTAATTTTTTTTGACGACCACTTGGTGCAGTGGTCCACAGGTCGGACTTCTAAAACCAAGGGTCGCGGGTTCGATCCCCGCACAGTACAAACATAAGTGTGCATGAACATGTGTGTTTGTACTGGTCTGGGTGTTTTCTATGTATAATATGTATTTATTTACAAAAAAAAGTATTTAAGTATGTTTATCCGTTGTCTAGTACCCATAACACATGTCTCGTAGCTTAATTTGGGACTAGAGAATTGGTGTGATTGTTGTGATATATTTATTATATTTATTGTTATCATTATTATTTTAACCGTGTTTACAGATAATAAAGGTATTTATCTGAGTGTTCAAAATAGTGAAAAAGTCGTTTGTTCGCACCATCCTCAAATAGGAATAGTAGGGATGACAACCGCCGGACAGATTACTGCAAATTGTTTTGGCATTGAAATGAAGTTGTGGTTGATTTGCGCTTAGGAAAAAAGACGTCTCATTTATTTATAATAATATGTAAGAAATATGTTAGTTATTGTTATAATGTTTCATCACAATCGTATAGCACTGCTTATCAAACCAATGTCGTAATAAACTGATTTATCCAAAGAAATAATGCGTGAAATAGTTTTACTGAAGTAATATTAGGTATACGAAAACAAAAAAAAATTCAAATTTTTTTTTTAATGCTAAAACCTTGGGAATTTTTACGATTTTTTTTATTTTTAATTACATTGCAAGCAAGTCACATCCCTAATTGACTAAAACTAATTAAACACGAATGGTTGCATGTCTGCGCAAGTCGTGCATCGATGAGTCCGCCGCTTTATGGCACTTTCAACATTTATACCACATCACTTCAGGTAATTAAGGCCCTGTGAAATAGGCCGCACTAGTACATTTTCATGCAGGCATGGAAATTTAAAATTCTTTATATCGTAGCTTCCCTGTACTCTGTACTAATAGAATGCTAATTTTTGAATATTAATTATCTTATTGAAACATAGGTATTCTGTGTATCATTTTTAAAAGAATGATTTTTAAATAGAAAAAAATTAGGTTCTTTAGACTCTGTGTAAGTCCCCTTCTATTTTCATAATGTGCCTGTGTTCTGAAACAGTGATATCTAAATATCGATCACCGATTAAACAGTTAAAAAATTACGTCTGAAAACGTCAATTACAACTTTCAAATGTTTATCTCGTTTAACTCAAGTCATCGAAGCTGGTTTTAAATTAGGATTGGCTTACTTATTTTTAGGTAATGCAAAAATAGTATTCAACTAATTTGTGAAAGGCTGTTAACGCCTTGAATCAAATCTTGGCAACCCTAACCACCAACACTCAATTTACCTATTTCACTCGGTGACCGGCGTTTCTTTCATCAAAAAGGGCACTCGCTATAAAAACGGAGCCTCTAAAACCGCTTAAATCTTTACAAACTTTAATTGACACTTGGAATTAACTTCGCGAGTGCTTAAAGTTGTTCTAAATGAGTCATTCAAGCCAATTAAGTAGACAACAACATTTCCCTTGCACAAAATGGCCGCGGTCGCGTAAAAACGTAATGACAAGAAGGCTGTAAAACGGCACCCACGTTATATGAGCTGCAATTTTGTTTTATAACTGCGAGAATGTCGTGGATAGTAAAACTGGTGTTATACTTTAAAGCATTAGGGTAAAGAGTGGCGATGAGTTTTTAGTTTACGATCCCACTTTGTAGGCGGTCAAGCGAATTTTTCGAGGTTTATGGTCGAGTAAAGCTAGCCAAAGTTGTTATTGGGACCAGTATGCATTTTACAACATGCATGCCAAAACACCAAGCTAGTAAAAGCTTTCAAGTTATTTTATTTGTTTATCTTTTTATAACGAAAGAAAAGAATAGTGGCCTAGAACCCACAAAAAAGTAAAAAACATCTGTTGATTACAGAATAACTAAGGTTTTAAACAGAAAATAAATAAATATACAACAACATCACACCCATTGATCTGACTCCGTGGTGGTAGGTAGCTAAAGCACTTGTGTTACAGATATCAGAATCAACAATCATGGTATTACAAATAAACTTAAATAAATACACCCAGACCAGTACAAACAGACATGTGACAGTGCGGGGATCGAACCCACGACTTCTTGGTAAATAGTCAACTTCTTGACCATTACACCAAAATGGTCGTCAGATAAGTGGTAGAAGCCCTCATTTTGTACCTACCTACCTAATGTGTTGTATTAACCCAACGGACACCCCATTAGGTGAAAAAATGCTTTGCCAAAAGACCTAGCTTTCTGCGGCTCACCCAAATACATAGAACATAAATTATTGTGTTGAAAAATAAACGAGGCACACACGCACAATTTCCATGATACATGTCGTCGCCCGTCGTCGAGATTTTACGGCGAGCCCACCTCGGCGTGTCTGATTAGGATTTTCACACAATACACGAGATGACATCGTTTATCTTGATGTGTGCGTCATGTTGTTTTGGCTTTATTATGAAGATAGCTATTGTTTTTTATACGTTTTTGCGCAAATGCAGATACAATGTGGTATAGCTAAGTGTTATGAGTACCGAAGAAAGTGTAAGTAAAACAGTTTTCTTAAGATGACATGCGATGTGAATATCCTTTAATTTCAATGATAAACTATGTTTCTACGCTAAAAAATTGTAGATGGATTGTTTTTGTAGACTTAACATGGATGATAAATATTTATAAGGCATTATTTATTTATAGGTTCTCTGAAAGGTAGTTAGATCGCATAAATTGTACAAGTATATTGGTACAAGTATACTGAGTTTCTTTTGATGACTTGTCCGGTAAAATTGAAATAAAATTATTCTTTACCTCTATATATTTTTGAGTGATTTTATGTATACTCGTAGTGCGCAGCCATTAATTATCAGTCAGCCATTAATTTACACCGTAAAATAACGAAAGGTTTACCCAGCTACACCTCATCACATAAAAATCCATTATAAACTACCACCATAGAGCTACTACTAGAGCATACTATCAACTAGAAAGGACAAATAGTTCCGAGCCCACAAATCAGGCCGCAGGCAAAGCAAAAAGCTAGTAATAAAATAGCCGGCGGTAAACTCAAAAGGACTTTACGGTTAGAGGGCGCTGCGGTCGCACCCTCTGGATATATGAGTGAGGTCACTTCTAACACTTTCATAGTCTTAATTTTGGCTAAGGGTCACCCGATAAATTGAACCGTGGGATTTGGTACCGTTTTGGGAATGTGAGTTTGGTTCAAATTACTTATTTTTGAGGACGAATAAAGGTTTGTGGAGCAATGTTTTATAAAGATTTTTTTTATGTTCAATAAATAAACAAATTTTAGTAAACCTCTAAGGCTATTTATGGCGTTTCACTGAGTAATTTGATATATATCTGTGAAAGCAGATTATTTTATAACTGGTATAGCTATAAAAAGTAAGAGACTGATCGATTGGTGTGTAGCTGGAGGCATAAACCAAACTTAACCTGTACACAGGTACACCCTAACCTAATTTACTAACTAAACTAATTTGGCTAAACTTCATGCATTGTTTTGAAATAACCTTCCTTGTAATTAACAAGTAACAAAAAGTGAATAATAATAATAATAAATAATTCACAACAATCACGCCAATTCTCTAGTCCCAAATTAAGCTACGAGTCTTGTGCTATGGGTACTAGACAACGGAATAATGATAATAATAATAATAATATAATGTGGATTCGACGATCATTGTGCCGATAGTCGTCTCTGTGAACGGTTTAATAGCGAAGAGCCGCGATCAACACCTTAAGAGGCTCTTGCTGGATGGCTTGGTAAAGGGTCAGATGCAGAAGGCAGTATTTTTGGACACGGCGCGCATCGTCCGGAGGTTTCTCTCTGTAGCCTTGGTAACTGTCGGTAGATTGAGCCCTGCCCCGCTGCTGGCAGTTTGCTAGGGTTAGGTTTTTATATTATTTTTATGAATAATTTCATATTTTACTTTTATAATTATATTGTAAAAACCAACCCTATGATAAAGTGTAAATAAAGTATAACAATATTTTTTTTAATTATTCTATCACAACCATCACTTAAGATTACATTTTATGGATGAAATTGATTTGATTGTGAGAGAACTGGAGTCTGAACGAGCCTTGGGGTCTTGTAATACTGAGCGCCAGCACTCCTCACTCGGTGTCGTTCGGGGGCACAAAAGGTAAATCTTACATTTTAGTAGGTTATAAAAAAATTAAGTAAATAACACGCAATTTTAAGTGAAGTGAATCAATTTGAGTTTTTTTTATCAACACCATTTGTTTTAAACCCTTTCTAATCCTGAGCATCTAAACACTCACTTTATTTACGGGTAAAATAATGAAGTAGGCGATTTTCTATCAGAATATTGCAAACATTCTAGACGTCAATGGAATTTGTTGTTAATTTAGCGGCTAAGAATGACAAACATCCAGAAGAATGACAAACATCCAGGAGCCTGGAGTTTCGACCAATTTGCGCCGTCGTTCGAACTTGAAGAATTTTGTACGTTAAAACTTTGGAGTCACGGTGCGGGTCCACACTGCGAGCCTAGCGCGGTGGCGGCAGCGGGAATATCATTCATACATAGCACATCTAGTTATTCTAGTTCCCCCGGCTAGATGGACAGATGACCTGAAGAAGGTAGCCGGTAGTGACTGGATGCAAAGGGCGGGAGATCGTGCGCTGTGGCGCTCCTTTGGGGAGGCCTATGTCCAGCAGTTCTTTAAAGTCATAAATGTCAAATATTCCTAAATTTAACTAAATTTGTTTAAATATATTTGTATAAAAGGACATGGTAAACTATACATGACACAACTTTCCTTTTATACAAATATATTGACTGCTTAAAGATTTTTTTTTGACATTTATGACTTTAAAGAACTATATGTGCGACATGTGAAACGTGTCATACTGTAGTAATAAGGGTGCCTGCGGAACTAGGCCGCGGAGCGCACAAATGGACAATGCTATTGCTTAATATTTCTCCGTTCCTCCGCTCCGCAGCTCGTACCGCGCTGGTGGACATGTAGCCTAAAGCCATACGATTTGACGCGCCCACTCGCCGCGCCCGCCTAGTCACTGAGCATCCAGTGTGGACGTACACACACTCCCCTTTTCTAATACAAGCTTGTTTACGATCCAACTTTAACTTTTACAACGGTTGACATATAATATTTTTGTTGCTCGATACATAAATCTATTAAGAAGTTTTATTTGTCCTGATTTAGTCTTGGCATTTGCGAGATCACTCTTGTGAAACTTTTTGATTTACCAAAAGTTGATTCTTTTAACTAGTTACTTTAATACCGTGTAGATTTTTCTGAGTCTGAGACGCTGAATTACGTCAATAAGTCATCACACTTCTTCAATCATAGTTTAGTTATTACGCCGCGCGCACGAATTCTGTGACGAGCGGGACGATGGCGACAGCGACAGCGTGGCGACTAAATATTTACTATGGAATTGTATTGGACAGTGACAAGCGCAGAAAGCCCGTAAAACGAAATAATAGCATTTGACTATGCACACATAACTTACGAGTATTACGTTTTGTGCAAAAAAGTCTTATTTTTATGAAAATAATAGCATAAATCTCTAGTAAAAATATTACTAACATTGAAAATAAATAAAAAACAATAGAAATATAATATGTTTGGAATAAAAAGGGTACTGGGATTCGAACCTCAGACTCCTGTGAGTGACAGTTTCGTTTTCGACAGTTTTATTATCGATAAAATTATCGATAATAAAACTGTCGAAATTGAGTATTGCGTTTTTCGTATCAAGAGCCGTCACTCATCGCTCTTCATTCGCTTATTTTCGGGCATGGTCTACCGCAACGCTGTCGCTGTCGCCATCGCCACGCTTGTCACAGAATTCGTGCGCGCGGCCTTAATGCTTCTAATCAACTGAATTGCATAGAAAATAAAATTATCATGCGATTGAACAATGGAACAAATATATGATGAAACTTAAATACAATTTAGAAAACGTAAATACGAATCTGGCCTACATAAAAACGCAAGTCTGAAAACAATTTACTTACATAATCAATTCATTCTTCAATGTGAAATTGTTTTACAAATACCCTAGTAAATAAATATGAAATTTAGAGGACCATGTCTGAGTCGTCGCAAACCGGATCAGCGTGAGCCAAGCGGAGCTCAGATGGTGATATGTTCATGAGAGCTAGCTGCTAGATGTGGCTAAGAAACTATTTCTCAACCGACAACAGGCAGAAAAAATAAAATTACATACACATACATATATACATATTTATTTATTTATTTCAGAGTCTTGTGGGATGATGATGAGAAAAGAATCAAAAATACATCATGCCATACTAGAAAGAGTCTTAACTATTGAGACGTAAAAATACTTTACGGAGGCTTATTTTGATCCGGAAATAGGAGAACACCTTATATAAGGCGGGTTTAGTCTTTTTAAATACCAAAACTTGTATTCTTGTTTGTTCTTTGTTGCATTTTTAGGTGTGATATTATTGTGATTATAATTTGAATCCTTGTGTCTCTAAGTTTTAGCTGCCGTAATATTAGCCGTAGCAGTAGTAGGATTAGCGCAATAAAATAAGTTAATTCCTGTTAAATGTAAAAGATTACACAAACGGATATGGTTTAAAATGGTCCCAAAGCTGGGATCATCGAACTTACAATATTCTAGCCATATCCAGTGACTCTAGAGACCTCCTTTTGCCAAGCGCGATACGAGCACCTTATTTTTCGCGCATTACACTTTGAAATTGTTTGAAATATGTTATAGCCGTCATCGCGAGGAAACTTGTTTAAAAATACAACTGTTTCTTTAGAACTTGGAGGTTTTAATCGCGGATGCAAAAGTTTGCGGCTAGCGTCTGGACTTACAGTTTTACAAGGTTTTTGTGGATATTTTTTTAGCGCTATTACACTACCACTCGCTGTAGAGGCATTTATTTTAAAAAATTCAAAGTAGTTTTAATTGCTTTAAAATATATCATGGAGAGTTAAAAGTTCTCAATTTTTTTTAAACTAGTAAATTACATGAGCGTGAATTTATCACGCTCATGAAATTTACTTGTCCCATGTAAAATACCAAAGGTACGTACCTAAATTATTAAATTCATGAAATCACCGTGTATAGGTATTAAACAAATACGAATCAAGTGGCAACGGTGAATGTTTCAAGCGGGAATTTCCCTAACATGCTCCGACGCTCTTCTATGAGCAAATAACTGTAATAAGCGTGAATTATTCATAATTATATTCAAGCGCGAATCGCCGGCGCAAGCGGGGTCAATCTAAAATCATTACCGCGAGTGTTTGTCGGTCTGCTAAACGCATGTAAATTAAAATTAAACGAAAATTGGCATTCGTGAATGCGCCTAAATTGTTGGATAGCCCGTTATTATCGATTCAATTGCTTCCATCGAATCATATTGGAGCGAAATATTTGTCATTGCGAGCCAGTATGGTTGCGGTGCTTTTGGTATTTGAATACAGGGTGTGTAGACACTCACTCAATGTAAATATGATAATCGATGACTTCTGCATACTTACTCGTAGTGAAAATATCGAAGCTATTTTCTTTGATGTCAGTCAACCTTATACAAAGTCGTTGATCAGTAACCTCAATGTAAACCTAGTTTTACATAACTTTCTACTATACACTCTGTATAATAGATAATTGTTTCTCTAATCATATTCGTGCGTTACCAGCAGTTCATAATTGAATTTGTTATATGCGACATCAATATTTCAGGTTGATTGAAATTGAATTTCAGGTTAACAGAGGTAGACAGCGTTTGCTGTGGATAGGATGTTATTAAAATAATTGACATCCTATTTTATGAGCGGTCTGGACGTTTTTATATCGGCCTTAACCCAGATACGGTGAAAATATAACCTCGTGGATACATACTGTTTGAAGTTTTATTTTCTAATTGTCTCGTACCTAACTTACTTATATAAAGTAAAAGTAAAAAAATTTGAGCCCAGTATCTTGTAAAAAGACTCAAGTTTCTCTTTCTCTTTCCACATATGCCTTTTCATAACTTCACTCATGATGGTAAGTTGCATAACTCAGCCTGGAACTGATCAAATATATACAGGTTTTAGATGTTTACTTTGTGTTACACAGAAAAAAACTAATATGTAATCATTTAAATTCACGCACATAAAAAAAAGAATCAATTATCTAATGTGAGATAATCACTTGGTTTACAGCCCTGATTCAGAACCGTGTGAGTTTTTTATACCAAAAAATAAAATAAGAATCAGCTCAAAAGAATACAATTTTCGTCGCCGGAAGATGCGCTATTAGCGTTTGAGCAGAATGTAAAGAAGTGTCTACAGCGAAGTGGAAAAATTGGTAAGTTGCATGAAACTTTGATCTAAGGCTAAGGAAGAGTACATTAAAAACATTTATATGTTGATTATTTTTATTTTGGCAAAACTTTCTGAGTAACGTACAGTCCTCCCAAACCATGATCCTAGCAGCCGTAGAGCTACAGACCAAACAGCAAACACCGATCGTAGCAGTCATGGTTCTCGTAGCACATCACGACAGCTACATCACCGTAGCATTGCTACATTAGTTCGTAGACAGCGCTACACGATTTACCTCTCTCGCCTTGTATAACGTGCGGTAAAATATCGCAGGGATCAGCGGTGATTTAGTAATGTACGGTGAGCGTAAAAAATGAGATAAATAAATGTTGAGCGAGGTAAATCTTTGTTGGCTATTCAAGTGTAACATGTTTTTTGCATGTTTTGCAAGAATTTTGTATTTTTTGTCACCCCTTGGAATTTTTTAGTTTTCTAAATATTCGCAGGTAAACAAGGACTTTATTGAAGAGAGAGTTTACCCGTGTATTCTGTCTTAGCAATAATATAGTGTAAATATTTATTTAAAAAGTAGATCATATTAATAAAAACACATTACTTATTCAAAATACATCTCAAACCCAAAGAGATTCAACCAAGAGATCCGAAAAAGGTCTCGACCTTAAATAAAGAGGCGCACACAAAGTTAACGAACACAAATGAATTTGCGATAAGTTAAAAACAAACGCCGGGAGTATTCGCGACAAAGATCCGAGGGATCAACGAGGAACTCGCTAACGCCTGTGAGTGTGGTGTGAGTTAGTAACGAATAGCGGCTGGTCCTTCAATTCCCCACAAAAAAAAACTCGAAAAGATTAGTAGCATTAGTCGATTTCATTTGGTTAGGAAGATGAAAAAACTTTTTGCAACATGATTGCTCAATATTGTTTATACTTTTTATGACATTTATAAATTAAACATTAAAATTAGTCATGCAAGAGTTTCCGATTTAGTTTGCTTAATGTAATGTAAGCTATGTAAGTAAGTGTGCGATAAAAGAGCCTTTTTTACGTCAGCTAATTTTTTAATGTGTTTGTTTCTAGTAAGTATTTCATCCTTAGACTTGCGCCTCTAAACTCTCATTTTATTAAGTCTTTCGATTCTGAGATCGGATCGCGATAGCTGACATGTGTAGCGGACGTGTTTGTGATGCGGCGTTTTAGCCGCGGGAATCTCTCGGAACTCACTTAAATGTGTCTTTGAGCCTTTGCAATTGTGACTTTCTTGTCGACACGTTTATGTGACACTGTTGCATTGCGAAATTCCGAGAATTTCACGCTCTTTCTGGTATGTTTCAAGTACAGTTTAACTTTAATCATCATCTATAATGTTTAGCTTAGAGGTGCTTGTGGCGCAGTGGTTGCAGCGCTTTGGTAGTGATACTTAAAGTTAAGCAACCTCGGGCGCGGTCATGTTTGGGATGGGTGACCATTCTGACCATTTAAGTGACGTCTATTTACAAGCATCTCCGTGCTTCGGAAGGCACGTTAAGCTGTTGGTCCCGGTTAATATCGATAGATATTAGTCGTTAAGCCTGGTCAGAGGCCCTCGGGCGGCTTAATAACATCTGACAGTAAGGTTGGTCACTTACCTTACAAATACCCCCCTCCACCAATCCGCACTGAGCCCGCGTGGTGGAGTATGGCTTGGACCACCTCATAGTTGAGGTGAGGCCTGTGCCCAGCAGTGGGACGTATATAGGCTGATGAGATAATGTTTAGCAACATTTTGCAAACATGAGATTTTAAATAGCCCACTGATATGTCAGTCGGACTGTCGGCGATTGACAACAATACGCTTTGACCAACCGAAAGTCCTCGCAAGAGAACGTCGTTTTCTTCCTCGTATGCTCCGTGAGGCTATTGAAATTAGAAGACACCCTAATTTTAATAGAAAAGATGGTTCAAAATTCCACCAGCTTGGGATCCGGTTTTAGCCAAGACTCAAGCTCGACCCCGCACTGCAAGACCACAACACACTGTTAGCTTATTTTGTGACTCAACATTTTTTTTCAAACTACTTGGTAACCCGGCGAACTTCGTACCGCCTTAGCGTTGCAATGATTGAACAATGTTATCGAATGACATTGACATTAGTTACGCGCGTTTTTTTAAATGTGCAAATTTAAATGTATATTTTTAATATTTCTAAAAGATTTTCTTAATATTTTTTTCCGTAAGAACCTTCTCCTAATAATAATAAATACAACAAAAAAAGAATTAGTGAAATCGGTCCAGCCATTCACGCGTGATGCCGTGACCAAGGAAAACGGGTTTAATTTTTATATACATAGATAGATGTAATGTGACAACTAACACCTTAATCTACCTGTGACCAGGGACGCTGAAAAGGGTCCGAAACCTCAGGTTAAAACAAAATGTAAATAAATTGCGAAATAATCATTAGAAGTGTCTCATTTCATGTCTACTGTTCGCGTTAACCGAAGAAACAAATATGACAACAACAAGTAAAAAGCCCATCTTCAGCGTTTATAGGCGACTGTCGAGTGTCGCCTACCTATAACGCAAGATATCATCTACACTGTCGTTCATCTGTAAACACCATCACACACATGAGGCCTGAACTTCGTAATAAGCAACCGTTTCCACAAACGGCTTACATAAATAAACCGTTACAAGTTGAAACCGAGCACGTTGTCAGACGGAACGAGCAGGGTTAATCTGGCGCACTGAAAACTCGTGTGTATTTTTGTAATTATGCCTACTTGTGTATTTAATTAAGAGTCGAGGTGTTACATTTACTGTTGGTTACGACTCTCTACCACGCTTTCAAGGGGGTGTGTACATTACAAATTTGTCTGCATATTACTGATGTTTCAGCGGTCTTACGGTTTAAAAAAAATATATATACAACAACATCACATACATTGATCTGACTCCCTGGTAAGTAGCTTAAGCACTTGTGTTACAAATATCAGAATCAACAGTGGTATTACAATTAAACTTAAATAAATACATAATAATAACACCCATATCAGTACAAACAACATGTACATGCACACAAATGTTTGTACAGTACGGGGATCGAACCAGCAACCTCTTGGTTAATAGTCAACTTTTATGACCATTTCACCAAAGTGGTGGTCGTCAAGTGGTTGATATGTAATAATGTCCATCTAACCATAATTGGAAGATACCTATTGTAATTGCGAATAAACGCACTGATTTACTAGTGTTTAGTTTGATGAGACAAACCTTTTATCCAAGCGTGATTTAGAAAGAATGAGCGCGTATTCCAATTTCTGGCACCAATATAAACGTTTTCATGATTTCGTCCGATCTTAACCGAAGCTGATCTTGTAAACAAACTAAGCTGCTACTTCCACAAAACGTTTCAAACATCTCAGAATACAAAACGAGTCTGTCGCATTCCGCCACAAAAACACGTACACCTTTAAATTTTATTTTCAAAAATCAATGTTCGGGGGTCTTATCGTGCCGGTCTTTCAGCAGATTGAGGGTTAAGATTCGCTCATTCGTATTCACGGGGCGGACGGCCGGCCGGCTACCTACACCACAGCTCGGGGGTAAGAGCCACTACAAGGAATCACTGTCGTAAGTGAAGGGTTATGGTGTGACCGGTTTGTCAATTTTGGGGACTGGTAGAGAATTGTATGTTATTGACCTGTGATGCACTGTATACAGATTTATGGAGTTAAAGTGAATTACAACATTGACTAAAAATATGATGTTACGCTGCTTAAGGTCACAAAATTTTAAGTCATGCATTTTAGTAACAATGAAAAACGTTTTTCATATCACACACCGGTTTTGTCTCTTATTTTATCGGTCTTGAATAAGTATGACATTGAATAAAATGACAATTGTATAGTAAAGTAAAATGGCATACGTAAGTAAGATTTCAAAACATGAAGTCTATTTTAAGAGTAGTTAAATAACGAGATTCTTACCATGCACTTACCTTTTGATGAGATTCTGATAAAAACTAAAGACGAAATGAATTAAATACAATACACTAAGTCTATAACTTGTAATCTGTCGCAAGTCAACAAACAATTTCGCGTATTTACCACTGTTGCCTTAATTCCTGGAATTTGACATGGCCGTTCTCTCTGCCCCTCGAGCCTTAAATACCGAGAAATTCTATTAGAGCATCGTGCCTCCACGGCGCACCGTTAAACCTTCATACAGGGTGATAAACAGCGTGCGATGTTGCCAGTTCTTTCGGATATTGTTTGATGTACCTAATGAATGTGGGCACGGTTGCAATACTTATGGTAGTTATAGTAACTGTGAGGGTGGAACTTTGATGTAGGCGCAACAGATGAGGAAGGAAATAGTTATGGGGTCTAACGATGGAGGGTTATTAAGTGAAAGTAGTTTTGTGTTTGGTATGAATAACGGAGGACCGCGACGTGATTTGAATTTCAAAATTTATATACATAGTAGCACCTCATCCTATATTACTAAGATGTTAATATAACCCAAATGTTTTTCTTGTAGGTACTCTGCTGGATCTCTAGAGTTCCAGATATCATTGAGCTACCTGTTTGTACAATGTACATCCACCACAAAAGTCACGTTTTCACACAATGACAACATACTTGTAAAAGAAACAAATTTTAAATGCTGAATTCCGTAACTAATCAAGCAACGAAAATATACTCTGACACTTACATTAAGTAGCACTACGAACATACCTACTAGTAGGTTCCACTAGGCGCTTAGAGAGCACGCTCATTCAATTTAACTACGACAACCTACTAAAAGTTTAAATTACATTCTCGCATTTTGTCACCGCAGATAAATCTATCATTTTAAACAAATAAACAGGCGCGGACTCAGTGCTGGGGAGGAATCACGGAGTTACACACGAGAAACTTTACAGCGCCAAATAAAAGGGAACTTTTTACATCAGAACTTCGCTGAGTCGTACGTGCTTGTGTTGCTTCTGATTACTGCCCTGTGCTTACGGATTTTTGGCAGATTTTTAGGGTACCGCGAATTAGCAGGACCCTTTATAAATAAATATTTCACAACAATCACACCAATTCTCTAGTCCAAAATTAAGCTACGAGGATTGTGTTATGGGTACTAGACAACGGATAAACATACTTAAATACTTTTTTTTGTAAATAAATACATATTATGCATAGAAAACACCCAGACCAGTACAAACACACATGGCCATGCAGACATATGCTTGTACTGTGCGGAGATCGAACCCGCGACCCTTGGTTTTAGAAGTCCGACATGTAGACCATTGCACCAAACGGTCGACTAATATTGCTATTTGATAAATACGTTTGTACTGTATATGTACTGTGGATTTTACAAATGAAATCTTTTAGAAGCGTGGGTAAGCAAGAAGCTGACTTGTCTCACTCCCAATAGCATTGACTACGATGAAATACGAAGCAGATTTTAATATTAGAATAATAAAATTTTAAACTCAGTCTTTTTCTGGTACGTCAAACAAAAGATTCATCTTACTGTTTTCTTCTTTCTTCTTATTCTTTATTTCCTTCTTCTCCTTGAATCGGCGGCCGATGATTATATTACGCGAAGACGTAACACAAACACTGACACCCTCACACACAAACAATGGGTGTCAGTGTTTGTGTTCGTCATCAACTGTAAAACGTGGCTTGTTCTTATTGTTGATGAGCTTACTTCTTCACTGTTGTAAGCTGCTGCAGCTGTAGCTGTAATTTTCTAGGAGGGTGGTGGAATAGTAGCATATATGAAATTATAAACAGTCCACAAAAATAGAATGCATTTTAAATTGCTTACACAGTATCTGTTTAATAGTATATTTTATGGTATATTATATAGTTACGTTATAAAGTACTATAAGTAGAGAGAAAAAATTATTTACAATACCAGTACGAAATGGATTCAAGCCTTTTTTATAGTAAGTTGTATAGTTTAGGTAATTAAAAAGTACTTCTAGCCCGTATTTATTTCCCGCTAACCGAAACTACGAGAATAACAAATAAACAAATCATTTACAGAACCAAAATCATTATGTAGAGTTTACCATCAAAACTTGCATTTATGATCGTACGCGCTCCTGAATTGTTTCGTGATGGATTCCCGATTTGCCAAAAATTTCGATTCGAAATCCCACCGAGTAACAAACACAGTCAATTTACGGTTCCGTCGATATCGAATTACTTCGTCATCCGTATTCATCAATGGAAAGACAAAAACATTTGGCCGTCAGAAGCCCAATGCATCTGCACGATGTGGAATCGGACGTTCGCCTATTTATTCGGCTCCCATGACGGATAGGGTGTCGGGAGTGGTTTTGCGTTTTTTGAAAAAGACGGATTGATCATTTTGTGGCGAATGAATCTTCATTTGCCACTGGGAATTACACAGCTTTGTGTTCTTTAGTTAGCTTTGTGTGAATCATTGTATACGGTCCTAACTTGTGTATTTTCAAGAAAGTGAACGAAACAAAGATTGAAATCAATGACTAAAGTGCGTTGAAGCAGTTGTATGTTGTGTTTTGTGTTCGATAACATACAATATGAGTTGAGATGGACAAGTTTATATACTAAAAAATAATGCGAAATACATGATGTGGGTTTTATACAAAAACGATGTGACACAATATGTTTCAATTTCATCTTCGCATGATTTCATCAAAACTTGTCGACACAAAATAAAAGCCTATGAAAATACTTCAAGCGAGGCGACAAAAGGGTCTTAAATCAAGCTATTTTCTCACTTCTAAATGAGTAATTTAAAACGTCTTGTTAAGGTTAAGACGCGTCGCGCCCAGTAAAGAGCGCTGTACAATGTGAATTAAACCGCCATTACCATGATTGAAAGTAAACCACCCTTGTCAAAGTGTTGCCAGTGTTATTCACAAACAGGCAAGCGCCCCCCCCCCCCGCTCCCCTGCCTCAGTACGCCCATGTAATGAGTTACAAAACGGAATCCAATTCAGCGCTAACCTTACATGGTTTCACTTGTTGTTGCTTAACGAGGAATTACTGGGAGGCGTTTTATGGAAATGTGACATACTCGTATAACGCAAGCTGAGGCTTCCTTTAGCCATAACGAAAGTACTTTGTAGGTATGCTGAGTTCAACAAACTGTTTGTGAGCAATAAGGAAAAATTATTTAAATTATAAACAAATTGCTTATTACTGGTTTTTCTTCTTTCCTTTGATTTACGTTAATTCCTCATCACGTTACTTAATAGTTATTAAATAAGTGTTTTTTTATTTTACTAACTTGATACATTCTCATTTAAAGATACCCATAAAAAAGTTGTATTAAGCATCACTCACCACAATTTAATAATATGCCTCATTTTACGACGCAGCATATACCACCATCATAATATCATCAAAATAGCTAAAATCCATTAAATTAATTTCCCATTCATATGGTTCCACTGACAATGGACACTGGCTATCGATCGACCCGAACCGGTTTTAGGCTTCGCCGGCCATTGTAAAAGTCCTACCTAATGGATTAGCAGTGGACATGCGACAAAGGACATACCGCGCTGGATGCGACGCTTATAAGTGGACGCCATGTTGCTTTGGTTTTGATTGATACCGTGGACGGTGGTGTATGTGTGTGAGAGGTCATAAATTTAGGTTTGCAGCACATCTCTGCTGTGCATTTTATTACGTCATGTCAAGGAGAAAAATTTAGTATCATTACAAAAGTCCAGAATCCAGATTTTATAACCTATGCGTATCTCGTTCTCAAAATGAGGTTATATGTGATAAGTTGTTAAAGTTCAGCAGTTGAGGTGTGCCACCAGCCATTCAAGTCAGATCCACAGCAATGCAGGACTTAGCAAAGAGTGACTGGTGAAATGTATGTCAAAATTAACGCTGATCACATTAACCTTACAGATCTCACTATCCATATTTTTTACAAAACAAACGTCAAAAAAATTAAATGTGAAGATAAAGTTATTTTTGGTCAGGCTACATCGCAAAGTTGCTTATAATCTGTTTTTACATACTTTGCCTTATAACCATCATACAGTTGTAAAAGCCGAAAACCTACCGATACAGCCGTTACTGAAATGCAGTAATAAAAGGGGACAGATGACAAAGGCTTGTGCGGTGGATGTGGTTATGATTGGAAGCCTTATTTGCGAACCAATAACACGGTGCAATGCATTACATTGATTAAAATTTAACGTTTGCTATCGATACAACATTTAGTTTCAAACGCGCACTATACGCGCATCTTTCGCTTCGAGCGAAGCCTCGTAATGTAAGCGCGCAGTAAACGAGCTTACTGCGTTGCGAGCGTTTTATACAAACACGTACATATACGACATACATTACTTATATACATAAATGTATGACATATATACATGTATGACTTTGAACAATGCGATGAGACACATATTGAATGAAGGGTGGAGCGCGATCACCTAAAAGATGCATGTTAACACATCTTTGACGCTTTTTTTATTTTTTCAACGCACGTACAATCACCTAGCCCGAAACTAAGCGTTAGCTTGTGCTATGGTGGCTAGAATAACAGATAGAAATACTAAAATACATTTATAAACACCCAAGACTCAGGTACAAATGCTCGTGCTTATCACACACACATTTGCCCCTAGCAGGATTTGAACCCGCGACAGTCGGTTTTGTAGTCTGCACCTCAGACCACTAGACTAGGCTGTCGTCGCTTTAAAGGCCTCGAAGACGCGCGTCATTCGCAAGTTAGTTCAAACAAGTTGAAATGACGTATTGTAACCGTCCAGTTGTCCCCCTCTGACCTTCAAATGCATTCTTTATCACATAATTGATTCAAAGCCGTTTTTAGCGTCATCAAATATTACTCGCATGGTTTATTTTTGGACATTACACGTTCGGGTGAAATCGATTGTAACCGTTGTAGACTACTTTACAAACAAAGTGGGATTGATTTTTTGAAGTGAAAACTTCTTTAGCGGCGTTGAGCACTTTTGTGGCATGGGTAGAAACTGTGAAACTCGCGTCAGGTCACGTGATGCTGATCGAAAAACCGTAAGACGGTTGTTAGGTTTTCACTTCTGCCGGCACTCCCGGAGTGCAACCCGTGTTAGTTTTTTTTTCATTTTCTAATACTTTTTCTGCAGTTTACTGTGTGAAATTGTTTCATCAACTTTTTTAAAACTGAAAATTGTCGAACAGTTTGATAAAGAAGTAAAATTTTTTTTGGCAAATTCACACAGGATAAATCCTTGACAATTCATCAATGAACGTTCACATTGCTGCGGAATAGTGTTTTTTCAAGATTAGTAAAAATTACCAAATCTATATCTGAAATGTATTGTGGCCAGGCCAGACCCGTCTTAAAACGGTCGTAATTCGTGATTTTTAACGAATGACGATACGTGATTAAACACGTATCCGTCTTTTTTGAAGATTCGTAAAGCGTGTGATTATTAATACATTCATGGACACTGCACGCCTATAGACGTTATAACAATAAAACTTTTATTGTGTCTAGCACACTGTCCGTAAATGTGTTAATATTGAAAAAATAGATAGCTCACCTTAAAAAAAATATCGAATCGTGAAAAAAAACAATTCGTGAAAAAAAACAATTCGTCACCGAGTTAATGCTTTTAGAGTATGTAGAGTTAAAAGTACTTGAGATATCACTACTTTTTGGTTAGCATTCTCCATTCTCCATTTATCCTGTGACAAGAAAAATGATACTGAAAATGTTCTATAAAGATATTGCTAGTAAACTAGACACAAGCCTTCCAATATTTTGATCAAGACAATTCCAGTGCAATATTTCGACAGCGTTGGGCCACGCAATAATTATTATGGCCGCCCGGTACGACTATGACTACATCATTAGTGGAAAGCACTCCTTTATTGTTGTCGTGGCCCGACCGATCGGTGCGGTTTGATGGTTTTTCATTTTCCTGTTTTAATGATCACTTAAACAAAAAGCCCGGTGAGCGTAGGGTTGCCGCATTCGCTTCATTTAAGCTTTATGTGTGAAAATGAAATAAAAATGAATAGGCTGCTACTAAACAGGTATGATCCAGCCACAGCCACATCGTCACTTACCATCAGGTGAGATTGTGTAAATATCTGTCTAGTTACTTATAAAATATATATAAGATGTAAGATGTGGGGATCACAGATATAAGTTATACATTATAATAATGGTCCTCCTCGCCGATTCCCGCCAATCTCAACAGAGATCAGCCAACTACGCAGGAGATATTATAATAATAATAATAATAATGACATTTATTTCAATCACCTAAAGGATCATACAATTACAATGGTATTAAATTAAATTGAATTATAGCGCACAAGTGTGAGCGCAATACACAGGTGCACTTACTATTCCATCACTCTCAAAGTTCGGTGAGACGGTAATCCGACTTGACCGGAGAGAGATCAGGCGCAAGGCCAACGGCTTAACGTGCTTTCCAAGTCACGGGGGTGTAACACCGCCAACTTACCAACTCCGAGCTGTTTTTGAGAAATTCATGACAAAAAATCTCAGAAACAATTTTTGCTCGACCTGGGATTCGAACTCAGGACCTCTCGGATATAAGGTACATACATTATATAAATGATATGATGATTGTCTTCATTACTAACTGGATTTTCTCTGAACATTTGATGTGGTGTGCATCTTAACAAAAGGCCTAAATTTACCGTTAAAACTGAATGCAATTATTGAAAATTACTCTAAAAGTAAGGTTGTTAGGTACTTTCTAGTGGTAAGGGCCCTCAACTTACCTCTCGTATATCTCAGAAAGAAATGTATATAGGGCGGACTTTTGAGTCAATAATTTGTAGAAATTTTAAAATGACCAATTATCCAGATTCGTATGTATTTAAATAATACTACAGTGAAGTTCAAGCATGTTCTAATTCATCAAGTTATTCCGTTGTCCTGACCTAGCGTTGAAATCACGAATTTTCATCAAAAAATCTCATCCTCCGACAACCCTACAGGAGGTTAAACCTATAGAGCTATTATTGAAAGAGGTGGAACAGGTTTTGTGTGTCATTACCGGGGCTTTGGTAAGCAGATGTGAAGAGATTTGTCGGTTCGAATAGTGGGAGCCGAAGGCGGAGTTGTGAATAGCTTTGTTGTTTCAGTTCTTATTTATTCATTACCTACTCACAGTGCTTGATGTAATCTTAAGGAAGAAAAACATGGTTTGATATATAAGGGATAAGCCATAAAATTAAAGGCGTGATTGATAAAATAATTTCATGTAAATTCTCTGAGCGGACTCCGGGCGCCGTATTGGTAGCAACTGGAAACAGCGCTAGGATGATGATCCATAGTAACTATGGGAGCTGATAGTCGCCTAGCTGTCCTATATTTTACGAAAAAAATTTATTAGGTTGAGTATTATTCAATGTTCTAGTTCCTATATGTAGTTCACTAAGATATCGATAGAAGGCGCTGTGTATAGTTTGCCTCGCGGAGTTACTGTGTTTGCGTACCAACGTATGCAGTCAATCGTGTTTTCGAATAAATGAGATATTGCTACAGGAGTTTTAGTTTCATTTAAGTTACCTGTGAGCTTTTTGGGACTCTTACAAGTATTTTGTAATAGACATAAAAGACTGTTCACTTTAGATTGCACGACGACGTTACTTATTAAGTTTGGAGAGTATATCCTTGTTTTAAATCGTGATATGAACACAGCACTGGTTGCATTAATACATATAACATTGAACAAAGTTAAATAAATTAATAATTAACGAACACAATCCAACTGCCGACAAACGCTACAAAAAATATTTCATTAGTAAGTCTCTTTTCTTTTCGACGCACAATATTCCTTTTACGTTTAAATCGTCTGTAAAATGTTTCCCGTCTGTGTAAACGAATAAATATTCCCTTTTTAATTGCCATCAACTTGATGAAAATGAATTCAGTTTGACGAGACATTTTGCGTTACTTTTAGTTACGTTTTTCATTAAGTCTGCTTCCATGACGTTTGTCACAATCCCCAATTACTTACTTTTAATTTGATTCCGCTCCTCTCAGAGCGTTTTGAATGCTTGGAAGACTTACCTGTTGACAATAAGACATTAATTATTAGTTATTTCAGTTAAAGATTACTGAATTGATCTTATCAGTCGAAAACTTTTTATATGAATAGAAACACTGAAACCAATAAGATAGTCAAACTCCTAAGCCGTATGCTATGCTAAGAACCCTATAACAGTAATATATAAACTAAACTGGGTAAGGTTTCTTATGAATCTTTAAAATATTGATCGAGCCTAATGTTCCTATATGATGTGTTACATCTACAGCAATTCACCTACCTAAGCACCGTAGCCGCTTTCATTAGTCTATGATTTTTTGTTGATGTTTCAAACGTGTCTTTACATTTGAAAATATGTGTTGCAATTCTAAAATGAAACATGAAAACAGCCACTTTGACTTCTCTCGCAAAAATCTAACAAAAGAAAATTACAGGTCTGTCAAAACACAAACAAAGATGAGTATTAAAAATGTTGCAGACTTGTCGCGATTACTTTCCGAAGGGAACTCTTCGCCGAGTTTGCCAGTTCTAATATTGTTATCGTTGCTCTTAATTGGCGAAAGTTTCTCGCAAAAACTGGGGAATGACAACGGGAGGGAGAGAGGGAGAGGTGGGATACACTGCTGCCACAGAATAGATATAATCAGAATGGATACTAACAACAAATACTTGAAATACTCATCTTAACAGTTGTCCTTTGCCCCCGCAAAGGACAACTCGCATAACCGACACTACTAATGTGACGACACGTCTGTGTGTATTGTTTTATGACTTTTAATTGTGAATTACGTTACTAAATTACCAAATGCATTTAATTGTACTTAGTAACTAGTCTAGTCACAAAGGGCAATTATGTTATTAGTCCGAATCAAAAAATAAACATTAAATAGAGTGGTCATATTGTACAACGCTTTCAGAAATAAGTAGCGTGTACAAAAACATTTGCTCTAATTGTTGTGTTTTTATCAAAAATGCTTCTCATCTTTTCTGGTTAACAAGTGTTTATTTAATAATTAATTTTACAAAAAAAACTTTCTCGACGGGTAAGGATACGTTCTTTGAAAAACGCTACAATTCAAATTGTCTATAAAAATAAGTATTAACTAAGATGGAATAAGCAACATGACGTACCAATGACATGAAATATGCAAAAAGGGTTCTGTGTACAATAATTGTTATCTGATTATATTGAATGACATCAAAATGTTTAAAAAAACACTAGAATCAGAAAGCCGAATTGAAAAGTTGCCATTGTTTTAGTATAAGCAGTGCCAGTAATAAACTTTTTCCTTTATTCAAGTATTGTAACTACAATCTTTATGACCCATTTACAAGTTTCGCACACGCTCAAAGGTTCTTCCCCTGAGGCGCGGGTCCCAAAATGCGGGATCCAACAAAACGCGGCAAAAAATGAGCAGCCACGGGACACGGCGAAACACGTGCTCTCATTAGCCCCTAATTAGCACAACCGACGTCACCGGCACAAAATTCAAATTTCGAACGCCCCGCTCACAAATTGCGATTTTTCACCAATAAAAACGGCAACACCGCTTCGAATTTTAAACGGTTATTGTTCCCTTTTTATGTTAATGACTCGTATTGAAATATCTGAACGGATGTTTCGGATATTGCCATAGGTCGTTTAGCCCGTAACGATTGAACAAGATTGAGTTGCCCTTTTTATGGCTGTTATTCCGATTGTTTTTGTTGCCCGCCTTTAATTGTTTTTCTTTTTTCTTGTTTCGCGTGAAATTAAGGCCCTCTCACGTAAACGCAGTTATAGCAATTTTCTCGTCAGCGCCGGGGCTCTTTTAATAAAAATATAATAATCCCTCCCTTTCGTAAAACACTTCATTAAGACACTCAAAGAGGCTCGGGAGCGATTATCTAGTCTGATAGCGTTCAGCATGGCAACACCATGTTATATTAAATATTTTTCCGGCGGCTCTGACCGCGGGGCGGCCCTACTTTCCGTAATTATCACCCCCCGTCATCACACCGGTTGGAATCGCGTATTTTTAATTTCCCTGTCAGCCTACCGAAAATTTGGGGCGTAAGAATTAAAGTCGGCGCGATAAAGGCGGGCAGTTTCTTCTTATTAGAGTTGACAGTAACAGCCCGCGATATTATGTAAGAGTACTACACAAATTGGAGCGGCGGATTCTTACAAAGGCAGTCGGAAGCGTGTGGATGAGGGAGGATAAAGCGGGCTATTCGGGTGCCGTTTGAAAGGAGTTAGGCGCGGTGCAGATATGTGTTGCGCCGAGCGTGAATGAGCGCTGTGGCGAGCATTAAAACGTTCCGCGCGCTCGCCCGCGCCTTGATGCGTGCTGGCCACCGGACCATATTTTTAAATTCAGTTTTGTTTATGCAAAACGTCACGAGTGTCCCTCGCTTTTCTGTTTGGCCGTCTGCGAATTTACATGTCCGTCTAGTGTCTGAGCGAGACAAGTTTCCGCGAATCAGAGCCGCCATTAAAAGGACACGAGTGCGGTCCGCGGGGAATGTGCCGCTGACATGTTTGTTTGTGGCGGAGTAAATCAAAAGTATTGTGTAAGGGAGCTTTGAAATATTTACATTTTATGGAAAAACGCTGCGGTCGCTGGCATTTTTGAACGAAACTTCGTTTTCGGCGCGATCTTTTCACTGGCGATTCATAAAATAAAAGTTTTTTAATTGAGGGCAAATTGCAAACCTACCTAGTCAAGTACTAAACATAAGTATGATCTATTTTAAATCTGAATAAATAAGTACTTTGGTAATCTAAGGTTAATAAAATACTTTTGACCTTTGATTTTAATATAGACTTTCTCATCTCGCCAAATCGTACTGGCTGAATACTCGTAATATAGTGAATTCGCGACATGATTTCAGGAGGCGCCCGGGGAGCGAATTAGTGAGCTACGTGACCCAACTGGCGATTTTTTGTCCCTACGAAATATGAAGGACGGTTCACACTACAAGACTTATCTGAGATTATGAGTCTAGGTTCAATAACATTAGTCAATTAAAAAAAAATCCAAGCCGTTATAGGTTCTGTAATAAAATAACGCCTAGCAAGAACATACCATATGTTGTTGCTAGGCGTTATTTTATTAAGCCCTAACATGTTTTTATAGTTATCACGTGTTAAATAGTTAGGTATTCTTGAAGAGTACTGTTGTGCAAAGTTTTCAAAACATCCCGTGTGATTGCAGTATGAATTAATTACAACTGTAATCATTACGAACATCAACGTTACAACTAATAAAAACTGCGAAACAATAAAAAAGGTCTAATCTTAATGCATAAATGAAAGCCAAATCACATTGTGTCAGAAAATTTCATGCCTTTGTCGTTGCCAAATGCCTACAACTCCATGGCGAGCGTTACTTTTTTAAGACATCCACGTGATCGCGTAAGCTGTAACGTAAATAACAATGGCGTAATGATGAGGATTTATGCCTCAATTAACGCGGGCTTAAGACAATAAAGCGCCCAAGGGTTGCTGGATGTGGGAAGTGCTGCCCGTGGGTTAAGTAGGTATCGGGGTCGACGACCCGGGCGTGTTGATAGCGTGATATCATCGCAAATTAGGATCAAGACTACTTGGTCTTGCTTTCTCTTTCGATGCTAGGCCGATACCAATTTGAAAAACTTTGAAGTACTGTTCATCATTTATCATTTTCAGCCAAAGGACGTCCACTACTGAACATAGGCCTTCCCCACAGTTTTTCACATCGACCGATCACAAGCGGTCTGCATCCAGTGTAATCCTGCGATCTTTACAAGGTCGTTGGAAGTACTGTTACATAACAGTAAATTAAATCACTTAACGATATGTTAAAAAAGTTAACGATTATTTCGTATTAAGTACAGCGATATTATATAAAAGCTGTAATTGCATTGTTTTATACGATACCGCTCCACTGTTTTCTGCTCAAAGATTACATATAACTAATTCAAAATTAAAGAATCCTGTAGAACGGATTATACTAAATTAACGTTTCTAGATCAAGTGTACTATAAAAAAAACCATCACACTATGTTTCATTAAAAAAGTTTTCCGGTTGGAAACACGATGTAACAATTAATGGTGATCAGTTTTTCAACAGTATTTTTAAAATAAGAAACGTGACTTCATAATGATATATTGTTTAATTCAAATGCTTTTAAAGTCAAAGGCCACATAAAACCATTACCATTAAACATTATTCACCCTAGTACCAGTAACCAAACAATGTCGTACAAACGGCAGCTAAAATTTTATTTTACTATTGGATTAGCTGCGATTTGATCCGAAAACCAAACCGAAGTGTCAAATCGTCCCTTGTGAAGCGTCCCTGGAGGCTTGTTTTTACAATGCCTCCTCTCTGAATCGCTTCGACTTCTGACTTGGAAAATACAGTGGAAGTATGCGTAGTAGAATTTGCAGTTATATACACATGAATAATTAGGCCGTGAAACAATTTAACGCGGTTAGATTTCGTTGAAATGAATCTTTACTTGTTTGAAGAAATGAAGGTTGCTGAAAAATACGATATTTTTACAATTCAGTTCGAGTTATTAGTTAAAATGACTGTATTGCCCGATCCCTATAGCGTTTTCGAATATATATTGTCGTAGCTCGTAGCAATAACTGTAGCAGCCGTAGCAGTTCCTGTAGCATTCTAAGCAACTTTGTAGATCTCGTACATTTTGTTGGAGTTGACGGTTTTTTGTTTAATAATAAGTTTGTTTGTTGATTCCTTTCAATGAAATTGTAAATATGCAGTTTGGTTATTTGTTTAAAGTTCACTCATTTTTAATATCAAAAATCAAATTGTTTCTTTGATTTGTCTTAGTGTGAACTGTGAACTAGTGTTGTCTATTACTGAACGACTATTCTTTTGCACTATTCTTTTTCAAAATTTTGAGCCTACCAAATTTATCTTTCTTATGTAAGAAAAGTATCGACTTTTGAGTTGTAACGACAATTTTATTCAACGATATGATAATTAGCCGTTGTTGCCCGATGTGTCCTTTACAATTTGGTTCTATCGCGAAAACTTTTATTTATCGGCCGGTTCTTGATAAGAGTTTGTAATAATTTATTATTGTTTTCGCATAGTTCGTGGTATTTTGTTTATCATTGTTTGAAAGATAACAAATTCGCCTTGATACCACATTAAATACTTTCAAACCTCAACAGAGATGACAATATTGTACCGAAGATATATTGTTGTACCGTAAGTCGACCAGAAAATCATTCGCGGAGCTCGACTGATTTTAAATTACAATCTTAAATATATCTACACAATTTAATAATATATAATATTTAATACAAAACTACCATAAACTACAGTCTACCTGTGACCACGGACGCTGAAAAGGGTCCGAAACGTCAGGTTAAAACAAAATGTAAATAAATCGCGAAATAATCCGTAAAAGTGTCTCATTACAAAAGAACCATTTACAATGCTTTAGTTTAGCGGTAGTTAAAATAGAAATCGAGATTTTTTTGGCTGGTAAAGTAGGTAATTTTTCAAGCATTAGAAAACGAATTCAATAATAAGTGTCCAAAACCAGCATTAAACTCATAATAATGACACAGATCTTAAGACACTCGCTCACCACACTAACAACGTTACAAATGACCGATAGCGCGTCATCGTGACGAGCGCCGTAATTAGAGATGACACGCCTCGGGCGCTAATGGTGTGTTACAGATCGCCGTCGTGTGTGGAGGGCTTAAATGTTACTTTACCATAATATGCGGACAATGGGGCTGTTCACTCGTCAAAAGGAAAACACAAATGTCACAATTATTCACGAAAAACTTAATTTTGTATTAAGATATTCAAACTTTTAGTTTATAGCTGTTTCTTTGTTAATATGCCGCACCACAGTGTTCCAAAATATTCACAAATAGCTTAATAAAGCTTTAACCCACATTTCTAAAATTGTGGGTAAAAGCTTTATGATGCTCAATCTACAGTAAATACGAGTTTATGTCGAGATAATTTTAAGAAGTGCGACTACGAAAATATTGATACATAAACAGGTGTCATATTGATGTAAACTTAACGAACACTAAATTTGTTGGTTTTACATAAATTGTAGCAGAATGTAACGAGTTGTCTTGTCTCTGTATTTTTTACTTTACAATTACGAATTAAATTGACTATGCATTATATACATGATGTACTTAGCATGCGAATACATATTGCTTCTGAACTGCAAGTCAAATAAATTGTAATAACAATAAGATTAGAAGAAAATTGAGTAAAATTTGGATGGTATTTTCTTTACATAAAGCAAATAAAGAAAGCAACTAGACTTCTTATTGCTTGCTATGCGAAACAGACCGTAAAAAGTCAGACAAGCAGATTGCTTATTCATGTATGGAAAGACGCAAAAAAAAGTTTTTAATAAACTTGCATTTAAAAGCTAAGGGTGGCCATCGACTTGCGCATGAAAACAAATAAATGCGACTACTTTTTATTAGTCCGACACGAGGCAGGCGGTCGCCATCAATGTTTACGTGACCTGGCTTTATTAAAATTCTTACTTTGGTCCACTCGTATTTTGCCTCCGATTTTTCTTTATTCGAAAAACTTAATTATTTTCCACTAAGGGTGACTTGTGCTGTTTATATTATTCAATACACCCGATGGCGGATTTGTACGGTATTTTGTTGCTTCGAGATATTGTGCTTGGGACGGTACGACGTTTTGTTTGCAAATATAAGGCTCTTTACAAAATTTATGACGGTGAAGCGTGCGGTGCGCTTAAATATTTTAGGGAAAATTTGGGACAGGCCTCTTAAAACAGTGGGTCTTTTATTAAAAAATACAAACGCCATGGTGATCATGTATGATATCAAATCATGTCAAATAATAAGCTGCATTTTTCACATACTGCGATTTGAAAGGCGCCGCGCTGAAACACTTTTGAATCGATTAATACTTAAAACACTCATATAACCCATAGACGCAATCTCCATGCGACTCTTACATATCTCAAAGGTATATTACGATGATAAGTTTTCCGTCTGCCGTATTATACTTTAACTGGAATACATTCTAATCAGCAATGTCCTGAAACTGTTTACCTCCTGGCACTGTCACAAGTCTCTTCGTCAGTTGTCACTTAATGAACATAAATGTCACTCAACACCTCACTAGCTCATGTGTTTAATCTATGATCTGAGTGTTAAATCGAGTTGTCTCGTCTTGTCGCCTGTTTTGGTTTGACATTTACAGCATAGGGTAGCAACCCTTAACCAATAATAAAATGAATTAAATCTTATGAAAAAAAAATTGCAAAGCTACATTAAACGAAGAAGTATTATTTCGCCTTGCGCCGTTCACGTAGGACAACGCTTGTGTGACAAGATTCTAAACGATTCACATACCTTTAGAAATCGAATGCAACACAAATGAAGTTAATGACGTGGTTACGTAGTTTCTCAAATTTTAATAGATGTGTTTTTCTAGTTTCTCTCTCTCTCTCTCATCTCAGAACGGTAACTAAAATCACGTCTGACTACCCGACTTTATTTTATATTGTTTATATTTAAAAACTTTATTGCACAAGAAATGTACAAGGGTGTACTTAATGCTATAAGCATTTTCTGCCAGTCAACCTCAAGGTCATGCAGAAACAAGGCAATGGTTGCAGTGAAAATTAAATGAGAAAGGTTAATTGGTTAATAATAACGCAAAAACAAGTAAACATAATTTATAGATAGATATATTATAATATTAATAAATGAACGTAAATACTTTTATACCATATTACGATTGAACACTTACAGAAATTACGGAAAAAACGCAAGCTAAGTTTAAAAGTAATGACCAACTTTTCCCCCCAACTAATCGCGGGCACTCGTGAGCACTCACTCTGTGAAAGCATCCTTAGAGGCCTTCCTTTTCACTTTAGCTCTTTAGGCCTCTTTTAAGGAATCTCGCAACCCCCAATTACTTGATATCAAGCTGAGCGTAAACAGAAAACTAACTGAGCATTAAGTTAAATTAAAGGGCAGAGGTAATTGCTTGGCCCCTTGAGCTTGAGTGCAAAACAAAGAACTAACTGAAAAATACTTTTTTATTAGCCTTGAGTTTATCTGTAATATAAAAAACAAGTCGGGTTTTCCTTCCTGGCGCTATAACTCCAGAACGGCTGAACCGATTTTCATAATTTTACTCTAGAAATATTCCTTTAAGTCTAAAGAAGGTTTAAAAAGATCAGAAAATAAAAAAAGCAATAGGCGGGACAACGTCTGACGGGCCCGCTAGTGTCATTATAAATACGTAACGTACTACTTTGTGAGTACACATGTTTGTAGGAAGTCTCAAATAGAAATACTAACAAAATTGTTTTTAAAATTTCTTGAACCAATAATAAGCCTCTTAGTTATTTAAAACATCTCTTATATCATAATCAAATTCAAAAATGCTATATTGCTGCATGAACTTGAGGTTACCTAGCAAAAATGATTTTAGCATTGTTTCCACTCTTTGTTCATGTGTTGTGCCATTTAATTTTAATCTCACTAATATTATAAATGTGAAAGTTTATTTATTTGGATATTAATAAAGTACGGAACGGACTTTGATGAAATTTGGTATACAGACGAAATTATACCAGACGAACTTATACGAAGTTATACAGAGAAAATTGGTTATGAGCTGACGTCTTGGGTGATACTTTATGTCCCGATTAAATGCTCCCTTACGATAAAACAGGAATCTTGGCAAGTCACTCATTTTGATTTCTAAAAACAACGGGCAGGTCAATGTCTGCGGGTTCCGCTAGTTAGAAATAAAATCAGAACCAATTTCCAATAAACATATAAACCAGACCCCGATTATCAAAATACCAATTGTCTCACACCCCCGAAAGCATACTGGCTCGCAACGGGTATAATGTCGCCGCTCAGGAGATAGTGCCTCAATGGGTGTGGCGAGAGGACTGATTGCAGTTCGCTTGCGAGCGGCACTCAAGAGGAATTGCGTGAGCGAGCTGAGCTGAATCAGCTCATGATTAAGCTTCAGTCTTTTTTTATTTTAATAAAAAAAATTCAAAATTGATGGTGTAAGAAATGTGACTTTGTCATATTCTTGGCGATGTTCGTATCATCGTTATCGTTCAGATAACTACTTCCGGAGTTATTAAATCTTACTTCACTATTTTTGTAGGTACTACCACAGCAACCTGCAATAATTTAATTGCACATTATGAGACGGAATTTGTCTTAAATAATACATCATTTGAGGTACCGTAGTAAACTGGAAAATGTTATTCACGAATAGGAAGGAGATCGCTAAAATGATTCTCTTAAGATATTAAGGCATTAAACCCTTATTTGAACAAATAAACGTAATCCACTGCTCTCGAAATAACATTCGAATGTTTATCAACTATTTTAAAATATTGCACATGCATATGTTAACAATAAAACTAGATTTGCTACAACCGAGTCCAAAATGTTACTTGAATCTTTTCCGATAAAATAAATATGTCTGATGAACAATTATTAACTCTGTAATAACAAAATTTTATGACATGTGGTAACCATAATTAGTACTTAAACTGTAAGTAACCATAAACAATGTAAACAATATTTACTATCAAGTTTACTACACCAGAGATTAAAGTTCAAATAAACGTCAATCAATACATCAGTTGGCCATTTTGTAGCTGTCAGGCAAACTCGGTAAATCGGTTTTTGCCGTCACGGTGATGTAGCGATTCCCACCGATACTAAAGATTGAGGTAATATTGAGTTACTTCGGCAAACACTGTTTTGGAGTATCGGACAAACGGT
This sequence comes from Pyrausta despicata, assembly GCA_963921415.1. NCBI lineage: Eukaryota > Metazoa > Arthropoda > Insecta > Lepidoptera > Crambidae > Pyrausta > Pyrausta despicata. The sequence goes on from OY992851.1 coordinate 2,091,310, forward strand.
GTTTTTTTTAAAGCATTTGTGAAAAGGAAATGAGTGTGCAGTTACGTACGCAATTGATATAACAAATATAACTTTAAAGTTCTCTGACAGGGCAAAAATAAAATCACTTTAAAAATTCGGAAATATGTAATGTTTAAAAAAAAAAAAAGTATCAAATCAGTGATCCATTAAAATTATAGGATAGAATTAGAATGCGGCATTTTATGCACTTGAGTGTGATTATTTGCAACAAACATGGATAGCTCGATGGACTGTCATCTATATTTTGCCATAGGGCTCTGCATACTATAATTTATGGCCCACACACATCACCATCATACTAATTTTCAAATAAACAACCTTATTAAACTCATCTAATCAACCATCACATGCATTTGCACGTTTGCACCGTCATACCGCTACCGTCTTATTGCGTGACGCTTACACCCACGAGATCACATCAAGGCGAACACTAAAGCATCTTATTCTCTAGTAGTAAGGGCGGATTCGCAACAAAAATGGTTAGCCCGATGTGCTGTCGCATGTACCTATAATCCACTGTTTCCACCGGGTCGTCATTAAGCGATATTGCCGCGGTAATGACAGATAATAAATCGCTCCGCGTCTGCCGAGGGACTCAGAAGTGATTTAGCCTAGAACGGGCCCGGCTTAAATTATTGCACGCCTGTTTACAACTGGGGGTTTATTTTGGCTTTAATGATCCGCGAACTTGGCTGCTCAGATGAACATAATCAGTTTGGGATGATAGTCATCTCATTTACGGGATTGGATGAGCTCGGTCTGTCTTCGATCCGAAAAGTGTGGACCGTGAAATTATTTGTTATGAAAGTCTCTAATTAATATCGGTGTGTCCATTTATTCATGGTAAGTATTTAATCATTTTTTGTTGTACATTCGACATGAATACCGGATCAACCGTCTGCTGTACAACTTTGCATTGCTTATCAACTAAAGTTACAGTATGATGTGCAAACAATACGATTAATCTTAATCATTTTAGTTTTAATCTTTTTTTTTTCATCTCAACCGTTTTTAAGTGGTTTTTGTCCTCGGTTCAGTTGCAAACGAAATTTTATATCCTTTTTTTGAAATTTTAAGACAGGGTCATTTGGACCGATAAAAACAAAAAAATATTACGCAGTAAAGCCACATTTGCAGCAGCATTTTAATCTGTACGTAAATTATATTACACACTGAAATGTTTCCAAGCACTTGTATCGAAAAATGCACTCAACTGAAATGCGTTAAACAGAAACAAAATCATCGACTCCCATCTGATATTACACGCAAAAGCTACATTTTAAACGCGAGCATTCTTCAACGATTTTCAATTTGTTTCAATTTGCAATTTTGTTTATTAAATCAACGTGAATCAGGCTTAAAATATCGGAGGTATTTATGCTGAATAGTTCGCGGGCATAGAAGTATGCGATTGGTTTACGGTGAATTCTTTTGTGCAATTTTCGTTTGCAGTAAGCTTAATTAAATTCGTATATCATATCGGGGAGGGCATAAAGCATGGGCATGGGGAATTCCTTTTTTTCATATAACTACTTGAATGGCTTCCTCGCCCCGGGCTGAAGCTTTCATGGGACAAAGTAGAGATAGCTATGTAATTGTGTCATATAGCCTTTTGGGGAATATTTGCTTGTACTTGGCTTTCCTGGCTATGTTATTAAGATGTACTTATCTATAAACACAATAGTTTCAAAATAGTTTCTTCTTAGAATTCAAGAAGAAGCAACTCTTAAACAAGTACAATACATGACCTCTCTGGGTGTTTTGTGTATTTAATTAAGTTAATTTGTAATACCACTGTTGATTCTGATATCTGTAACACAAGTGCTTAAGCTACTTACCACGGAGTCAGATCAATGTATGTGACGTTGTTGTATATTTATTATAATTTATTTGCTTTGATTAAATAAAACAAGTTTGGGCCAGACCACAAAATCGTAAAATACCATTTGGTTCTTCAGTCCGACTCTATTAACGTCGATAAAATTAATATACTGTAAAACTTAAACGGTAAAAATAAGACTAAATTAAAATTATTTTAAGCAACTTTACTTACACTGTTATACTCGTAGAATAACCAATTTAGTTCTTAGAACACCGCGAAACACTTTCACATTATTCTCATGCCATTTTTGTAATTGCCTGCCCATAAGGAAAATTGTTTGTTTCGTAGAAAAAACATTAGAATGGGATGGTTTTTGTAAATCAACAAGTGTTCCGTTCCGCCATGATTGATGGTGCGAGCGGGGATGTATTACGTGAAGTATTGTGTTGACACTGCTAGTAAATACAAAGATTATTTTCAAACGGTGTTGAAACGATGTTGGTTCACATTGTTTACAAATACAACATTTTGCTGAGTCTTTACGTGGAGTAAATAAATACAGGCTTTTTAGATCTGAACTGCCTGAAATATTAGAATAATAAGTCATTTATTCCTCGCCATTTCATTACAATTCTATTTAGAGATGTTGAAATTAAAAAAACCGGCCAAGTGCGAGTCGGACTCGCGCACCGAGGGTTCCGTACAAACCTGCAAGGTTTACAAAGTTCGTTCATTACGACAATCGAGTCATAACTATGGTATTTTTATTGCAAAATGAAATTCATAACATTACAATGGGGAAAGATGGAGGAGCATAAATTTAAGACAAAGATCTCTTTATCGTTTATAATAATGTCATTGAATTTAATTATAAGTATAACACTTTAAGCAGTTAGGACGCATTTAGATTATACAGCTACATTCACCAAAACATCGGGATTGAATGACGATGAGTGAGGTCGTCTTTGCCGTTTGAAAAATGTTGCCCTCCCCATACATAGTATATTAACTCGCGGTCATTGCTGTAACTACAATTATGTTTACAATCACAATTTTTTTGGTGGTATAACTACTTAAAATTTTAAGCTTTTCGGAATTTTTCTGTTACCTGTGCTGTAAGCTATTGCTTCTTACCAAATTTCGAGATTCTATGTCAACGGGAAGTGGTCTTTAGGTTTTAATTCCCTTGCGTGTAGTTGCGAGTTTCAAAATATGCGGTATCAATGGTTGTACTTTTGCGTTTTGCGTTTTTGCGTTGACTTAGAATTTTTTTTCACGGGTTAAAGGCAATTAGATCTAAGTATTTGATATGAATTTCAACTTGATAGCTCTACGCGTTCATGAGGAAAAAAGTAATAAGTTTATATTTATTTAAAAATATATATTTTGTAATGTAACTAAAAATTTAAGGTTTTCGGAATTTTTCCTTTATGTGTGCTATAAAACGTTGCTTCATGCCAAATTTCAAGATTCTAGGTCGACTGGAAGTACCCTTTAGGTTTTGATTCCCTTGCGAGTACTTGCGAGTTTCAAAATATGCAGCTTAAATTGCTGTTTCTTTTAATTGCGTTGACATAGAAGTTTGATTTTGTTACAGCTTAAAGGTATTATAGACCTGAGTATTTGGTATGAATTTCAATTTAATACCTCTACGCGTTTATGAGGAAATGGGTAGTAAGTTTAAAATTATTAAAAAAATATATATTATGTGATGTAACTAAAAATTTATGGTTTTCGTAATTTTTCCTTTATCTATGCTATAAGACGTTGCTTCGTACCAAATTTCAAGATTCTGAGTTCACGGGAAGCACCCTGTAGGTTTTGATTCCCTTGCAAGTGTCGAAAATTTGCGGCATAAACGGCTGTATCTTTTGATTGCGTTGGCTTAGAAGTTTGATTTTTTCACAGCTTCAAGGGACAGTAGACCTGAGTAATTGATATAAATTTCAGCTTCATACCTCCACGCGTTCCTGAGAAAAAGGGTCTTGACAGACGGACGGACGGACAGACGGACAACAAAGTGATCCTATAAGGGTTCCGTTTTTTCCTTTTGAGGTACGGAACCCTAAAAATTAAGAATTATGCAGTAAAATTAAAATTAAACATTGTCATTAGATACAAACGAGATAAATACATTGAAAATTTTCAACAAAAATAAATAAATAATGATTTAAAAGCAAAAGAGAAAATTTATGTTAATGTCATTTGTAAGATGTTCTCATTCTTCCTATGATATGAAGGTGGCGCAAATATTTAATAGAGTTCAATTGAGGTTTAAGAACCATTGGTTATGTTTAACTCAGAATGCTTAAGCAACGGAAAGCTATTTTCAAAATGCAGATTTTACACAAAATCATCATTTTTAACTATCCATAACACAAGCCTCGTAGCTTAGTTTGGGACTAGAGAATTGGTGTGGTTGTTGTGAAATATTTATTTTATTTATTTATTCGATACACATCACATAGTTTACTAAAGTGATAAATAAATGAACTAGAAAGCACAAACTTTATGTAACATTTAACTATTCCCTCGAGGCGGGCTAGGTACGAACAAAATCACTTTAATATCTATGAAGTTTCCCCGTAAAAGTTAACCTGTAACCTAGTTACATTCTTCCTCATCAATTAGTTGACATTAAGGGAGGAATTCAATATCTACACTTAGTTCTATCAGTCGCCTTCGAACTGTCAATCTTTCGACTATAAAGGGAATTCCTTACATGGAATTGGCAATATAAGCTGGTATAAGAGTTCTGGTAATAAATAGAAAAAGGTATATAGGCGCAGGAGAGCCTTCATCAGAATCCATGTTAAAGTGGGCGTGTGTAGGTAGGGTATTCAAATTCCAGTAATTCAACTTTCAGATAACGTTTTTATCCAAATCAATTAAATTGATCTTCGATCCACAAAATAACAATTAGGCAATAATCACTAGGTCTATAAATAGCTAATCACAAAACTATGACACGAACAATTCACAGATTTCTTAGAAATTAAGCGATTCGTCGGATCTATGTTGTGCGAACGGCAGCCATCTTTCAAAGTGATGTTGCCGCCGCACTGCCACGGACCATGACGTTCCGCTAGAGACAATCACGTGACTCTTATTCTAAGACAACTGTCATATTTGACTTAAGCCAACAATTAAATCAACGTTAAAATAACAAAGCGCCGTCAGGTATTTTTAATATAATGTTTACAAAAACATTGATTTAAAACTCCTTCTTCGTCGTGCCATGTCTAATATTTTCAAGTCTCATATATCCTTTTGATTTTGTTATCAAAGTTAAAGTGCAGCATAATTTTATAAATCAGTTTCATTCAAGTTTAACAGTTTTTAATACTAACAAAGCAGTGCAACGTTGACTGAAACAGTTATATTTTTGTTTTTGACTGAAAATTAATTTAGGACACAAAAAAAGAAGGAGCGGTCGTTCTTCAAACAGAGGATATTTTATGCAAAAGCATAAGCAAACAATCGGACGCATAATAAAAATGCAAATATTTCAATTTCGTGAGCACACAGTACCCATTCATTAAACGGAGATTTCACACGTGAATTCGTAGGTACTGAGGCCTTACGACGAAAAACGTAATCCGTGAAAACGATAATCGTATTCTCGTTACATGACATACTTAAGTACATATTACAACACGTCCAGGTAAAAATTGTGGTACCTTAGATATGTGCATTTAATAACGGCGATGAAATTTGTCGTCTGTGGGGTGAGCACGAACATTGTCATAACGTATTCGTGTCGTCCAAACGTCAGAAACTGACAGTTTCCTCATATAAATTGACAAGTTAACGATAGGTAAACGCTGCTAATACGTTACGATAGTTGTTCGTGCTCACCCCACTGTACACATTATCGTTTTGACAGATATCGTTTCTCGTAGTTGTCCTTGACTTTCAAGATAATGATTTTTATGACATTTATGAAAGCTTTTAATGCTTTGTTATACAGTCAGCGTGTCGGACTTGATGTTTTTATGCAAATTCGACTCACAACTGACTTTCTTCCATTTTGATTCTGACGCCGGCTAATTCTGCAATCGACTACGGGCAACACGAGATGTAACGCTTGCCCATTGCGGGAACAATCCCGGGTGTCAAGTGTCAGATGTCAACCGTGACGCGCGCGCGCGTCACGGTGTCCCGTCGCCGCGCCCGGCCGTGCCGACGTGACCGCAGAGCAGATGCAGGGTTAAAGCTTGAAATTCATATTTACGAGATTATGAAGCGAGACCGATATTATTTCGTTACTGTTGAAGGAATAACGGGTAGTGGAGTCAAATGCTGCGTTAATAAAGGGAATAATGGATATAATAAATACTTGTATAATATTATACATAGAAAATATATATTTTAACAATCAGTTATTTACAGCGCTCTAGCTGATCTAGTTTTTTTCTAACACTTATTTAAAAACTGTTATTTTGTTTTGAAATAACTTAAATTTTGAATTAAATACGTTATATTATGTACGATTCATAGGTAAATATTTTCTTGATTCAAAACACGATAATTATTATATTTTTCTGGTTAATTTGGTCTGAAGCCTAGGAATGTCATTTGTGTTTAGTTGTTTAACCTAGCCATAGCTACCAGAAAAATAAAGACTTCGGCGACGGTTAAAATGTAGGCTATCAGAATTGGCTTATATTTTAATGCCAATGGGATATAATCAATTGTCACGTTATTTTTTGACCATCAATTTATTTTTGTTCTTTTTCTAATCGTGTCGATTTAGGCATACTCGTATATGTATATATTTTTGAAGGCCAAAACTAAGCCACCAACAAAGCATTCTCAGTGGCCTTGTAGAGGTTCAGAAGCTTTATGTTTTAACAAAAAGACACCTCGCAAACCTGTGGCTATAGCAATTCCCGCCGTCACTCGCGCGATCGCGTCACGCCGCAACGCCGCGCGAGTCACGGGCATCACGCCGTCACGCCGTGTGACATCCCGCCGCGGGCGACCGCGCGTAATAACGTGGCCGCAAAGCGAATCAGGGTGCAGGTGCAGTCAAAATTGAATTTTTAATGGCGTTTTCACTGACCGTGTTACCAGAGTATCAGTAAAACGGAAAGATACGAAAAGGTTTGTAAAAGGCATAGAAATTTACAACTGGATAATTATAAATAGTATAATATTAGATGAGATTAGATGAGGAAATCTATGATGTGATGTAAAAAGGTTATATATATATATATATATATATTATTCAACTACGTACCTATTGTAAAGGAGCAGCTCTACTGTAATGATAAGTTGTGACATTTTTAAATAGGTTGTTTGATATATCTCGGAAAACTAGCCCTACTCTAGTACATAGGCAACACATGAACAAACGTTAAATTTTAATTGCCAGGTAAAATACTGAAAGTTAATTAGTTAGTTTGTTCTACTAATTGGTTTAATACCTTAACTTCGCGTCGAGTTAAACAAAGACACAGCGACAAGATTAAAGTAGTCGGACAAAATGTAATTTCATATATTAGAGCAGGATGTCATTTCAACTAAATCCTCAAACTTTCCCACTTTGATGAAGAAAATCTCTAGCTCTGTATCTTAAGCAGTGTTTGCTCTCACAAAATGTTGTTTCCAAATACGGCAGGGAGTCGGGCTGGCTTACCTTTATATCAGTTTTACACCCGTGCAAGTTTGGGCCGTCTTAAGCGGGAGTTTACGAATTCCCGACAGTCGCTAAGTCGACAATTTCACTGGAACATAATGAATTTACAGCGGAGACTAAAGAAACGGGCGAATTGTGTAAATTAATGCAAATTCCAAACTTGGCCTATAAGCCACGTAATTGACGCGTAATTTGGTAATGCGCGTCATTCTTTCGTATTAGCCGGGATGTCCATTTTGGTAATTTATTATAGAAAGCTGACTTTCTTTAAGGCTCGATTAATTTATAACTTTCATGTATATTTTGATAAATAAATAAATATACAACAACATCACATACATTGATCTGACTCCGTGGTAAGTAGCTTAAGCACTTGTGTTACAGATATCAGAATCAACAGTTTTTTGTATTTATTTAAGTTTATTTCTAATGGTATTAAAACATCCAGACTAGTACAAACAGACATGTTCATTCACACAAATGTTTGTACAGTGCGCGGATCGAACCCGCGACGTCTTGGTTATTAGACAACTTCTTGACCATTTCACCAAAGTGGTCATTATTTGATAATAACCTACAGCATCAATACATCTGCATAACCTACAAACGAACCCAAGTTGTCGATTATTGACAATAAGAATGACGTTATTGACAAGACCAGGATAAAATTGACCTTCATTCTTTTAGCCAGAACTCAACAAAAATTCACAAAATATACCGTTCAGAGCGGCTGCATCCAACGACTTTACTCTTCAGCAAATATTTTTGCCTTTTCTGTGTAGTAATTTGCATGAGAATTACATGGAAAACTTATTTTATGAAAATGCAAGCCTTACGCCATGTAAAAATGTTCTTTAAAATTCAGTTCAGTATTTAAATGACGAGAAACGTAGGAAACTAAATTCGGTTTGATTCATTCTACTAAAAAACAGAAATCGTAATATTGTTACGATTTTCAATACTATTGTATTGAATCATTTAACGGTATCCGGTTTGTAGTATATTGAGCCTACATACACATAAATATTGACAAGTTTTTATTTTTGGGATTCGGAATCTATCCGGAATAAACTCATCTCTTTTTTGGGTGTCGTCGCACTCAGGCAAAATTGTACTGTTGTTAAACAAAAGAAAATCAGTTGTAGCTGTAAGAGAATGATACTTGAAATATGCCGAATCAATTCTTCCCTTTGTTAAACGAAAAGCGAAAAACAAAGACAAGTCTTTAAAGCGACTAAAACTCTTACATCCTCAACGGGAGCAAACAAATAATTCTATTAACGTTTCTGATCACCTTATCCCATCGAGACAGAGTTTGTCTATTCTCGCAAATCGATACTTGAGGGCCGGACGAATCAGGGAACTCTTTGTCAATATGTCACTCGAACACTCCTTACCCTGTTCACCCACAAAGGCCGTTATAAATGTGGGCGGTGTTCGTTCGGATTACACCAGAGAGATAGCGAGTTGTATTTTCGGAATGTATTATTGCAAGTTTGGTGAATCGTTTCGCGGAGAGGGCACGAGTTTTAATGTCATTTCGAGTAGAAATATACTGATAACGCACTCAAGTGTGTCATTAGATTCTAGATTCTTGGTATATCTATTATACAAATTTAGAATGATTGGTATATTTATTATACAAATTTAGAATGCGGTAATTTAAAATGTGTTGTTCTAAATGTTAATTGGTAAGGAAGCTAATATCGCACGAACTAATTAATTATTATTGTCATGGTATCAATTAAAACACAAGAGAGTATTTACGAGATATCAAAATATCTTTTTTACAATTACCAGCAACCATTCCATCATATCGTTCGCTTCAAAGCTTATTAAACTAAAACAGATAGGCCATCCCAATTTGTTTCGCAATTTGATACCAAATTACTGGAACGTCATTCATTCGGTCCAAAAAGATGTCGAACGTCGATACCGGCGAATGGATTGCACTGTGTCAATTCGATGTTGTTCCAGCCCCAGTTTTGCGGGTTGTAAATCAAAAGCTGTACACACGTACCAATATATCCGATTCCAGCTTTGACGTCCGGGACTAGGAGAGGTATATTTTGCTTGAAACAATAAACAAAAAGGAATAGGCATTTTGCCACTACTATTACACTTAAGTAATATTTAAATACTGATATTTTGTTAAATTATTCATGATTATTACAAATTTTCGTTTTTCTACAGTTCGTCTTAATTGATTTATAAATTGATTCCTGATTTACTAATAGTACCTTAGGCGGCATAGCTCGCGATGATGTCGTAGTGTACGTATAAGCTTTATGGAGAAAAGTTTTTGACAGTTAAGTTCATCGATGATTGGTGGTACCAACTGCTCTTTTGTGAAGGCTTTGGAAGAAAAAATATATTGGCTCCTAAATATGTACTTTAGTGTCTTTATATATAAATGCGCTCGATTCAATCGTCAATTGGTCTGTATTGAAAATTACTTCAAAGCAAACTAAAAGTTGTATCAATTCATGTAATGCAGTTATTTTACTACTACGAAAAATATCTGAAAGCTAAGCAAATTCTAAATTTGTAATAACTATTTTTTCGTGAAAAATATGGGTCGGACTCCAATACTGAATGGAACGTGACTTTTGTAAAACCGCCATTTCAGTAACCAACAAATGTTTTCCTCAACCCAGCGGTTCCTATGTACCTATAGTTAGTGTTAACTTTTCACTGGGAATATACATGTCATCGGCAGTGGTCGTGCTTTAGGATTCCGGACACCGCTACAGTGTAGAAGGGGCTTAATTCGACGCAGTGAGAAACGGTATTTCGAATTTGGACCAAATACGAGAATATTTTTGATTTGTTGCCCCTACTGTTTGATATATGGCACGTATTTTTTGTTGGTTAGTAAAAATGGATGAAGAGATGTTCGTTTTACGTTAATTTTATTTTTGAAGTCGAGTTCTTCAATTGTGACAAAAACGAATTTCAAATATTGTTATATAAAAATTTCAGATTTGTTTTTAGGTTATCTCAAAGTCAAAAGTATAAAGACTTTTCTCCTTCAAAGAACTGAATGGCAAAACTCCAGCTGCACTGAGGTCAACCACACAAAGATTCCACTCGCATTGCCGATAAAAAAGTCGTGAACGATCACAAAAAGCAGACGGGTCATAACGTGACAGTTTTTACCTACGAATATTCTAGACCGCCCATATTTCACAGGCGAAATGTGAGCTAGATGATTCGCTTGGGGCGTACTACAGTGTTCTGCACTGAGCGAAGGGTACGGTCACAGTTAAATAATAGCTGATGCAGAATGTTTATATTTTACACACTTTATTTTTCATAATATCAGCTAGCCATTCCAACAGGTCACAGCGAGCTTGTAACTAAAAGTTAGTGGACAGGTTTTGAATATACAATAGATATGAATAAGGTTTTTTTCCATGTTGGTCTATTCAATGCCATTTCTTTGACTTCCTGATATGACAAGACACCAACAAGAGCATAGTTCTTAAATTTGATGATGATGAATATGGTTGAACAATATGAAGTTGCTAGTACTTCAATGTGTTGACTTTAGTAATAATGAGTTGAGATACTTTCAATAAAGTTATCAGTATCTATTTCAGCCTGTCAGGAATTATTTTTTTAACATTTTACGCAGCATTTTATAAATTACTGTTCATATATCTAAATAGGTGGTGTGACAGTCCCGATAAAAGATTGGTGTCCATCGGCTGATTTACATCGCGGGCGCAAGATTTTACAAAAAAGGGACGCGTCGCGATCACCCACCGTGATTTGTTATTGTGCCAAGTCCCAGATAGTTCCGAAGTAGTTGCGCGCCTGATTGTGTTTTGTGATGGATGACGATAGACTTGCGAGGGCTATTTCGTAGGTGGCAAAAGTTTTATATTCCCGCGACCTTGGCAGACCCTTTACGTGAGCTGCAACATTAGGCAGAAAACTCGGATTGAATTGGCGATTCTAGTTTGATTCTTGATTATGCTTTGACAGAATAATGCGAAAGTTTTTGAAAAGTTATTTGTGGACAGTTATTTTCTCCCTTTTTATATAAATAGCTATCTAGAAATTTTTGGTAAGTGAATCTCTAACTTAAAAATAAACTCGTCGTAAGTTTGACTCATCAGTTACTCCGTGTTTCCGTTCCGTCAAAAGACATTTCAAACTCAACCTAAAGAAACAAAAGATGGATTAACTATTGCGAGTTAATGTTACATTTATTGACAAGTCGGTAATTGTTTATCACACTTCACACTAATATTATTAATGTAAAAGTTTCTTTGATTGGACTTTTAACCGTCAATGAACGGATTTTGATAAAATTTGTTTTACAAACAGGGTTTGAGCTGATTTAGGTGATAGTATACTTTTTATCCAAATTAAATGCTCCCTTGGGATAAACACATTTGCGCGAACGAAGTCGCGGGCGGGCCGCTAGTCAAAAATATTTGTCACAGAATTGTTTTAATGGTTAACCTAAACACAACCTAAACATAACATTTTTTTTAATCTAAAAAGACACAAAGTGATACCGTCAGTGTTGTTTGTAGCGGTGACTGTCCTAACATTTTTAATAATGAAAATGTGAGGGTGGATCTGAAAACTGCGGCAGACGACGCGCGCCACCAGTCCTTGTGATCACGGCTGTGTGCAATCCAGCCGAAACGTCGAGCAGTGAGTACCTAATACTCATTAAAGTAGATCGCGCTTAGACCAAATAACCAGTAGTGAGTGATTAAATGCAACGCAAAAGTTTAAAAACATATAACCTAAACATATGAGTAAGAGCGCACCGCCCAACCGTGTGACGAGCTGTATTTTCAAATACGATCCACACTCTCTCGTATATACCTATATACATATAAAACGTGTTGTATACATACCGTATTGTATTTACCCGGAGCGTACAATGGGATTACTAAGCTCGCAGTGTCGGACGAATTCTGTTAGCGAAGTGAAAGGTTCAGTGTTACGGGATTATATTGTATTTTGGCTGTTAATAAAGGACCTCGATCGCCTACATAGAATGGGATTACAACTCTTTGATGACGGAAATTATAAAAGGATTTTTTAAAATTGAAACTCACTTGAGATTAGAGTTTTTATTTCAATTTCTGCTCGAAGCAAACTCTTTCGATAGTCACATTGATCTCACATACGTTCTCGTTTGCTGTTTGAAAAGTACTTACAACTAATGATACAATATATATTTTTTATGATTCTTCTTTAATTTTACCAAAATATCCCATAAAAGCTCAAAGCTTGTGTAATGAAATGTTGCGTTGGGTGGCTGACAAATTATGTCAACTGGGTGGTTAAAAAGCAGATTTCCTTTGCGAGAAGAAAATTTAGGATTTATTTTTGCTCCTGTTAAGTTTTATGAATAATATTGATAGAAAGCATCGTAAACCAATTTACATGAAAATACATCCTCGATTTCTAATTCAGAGACTGCAATTTATAGTGCTCAAGATAAGCTTAAACTATCGCAAATTCTCAACTTAGATTACTTGACACCGAAAACGTTTGGAGAAAAAATAACATTTATTAAGGAACTTCTAAAATAGAAGTCAAATGTATATTTGTCATTTATGTGACATACCAAACTTACTGTGAATTTAATTTGACATACAAACAATTGGCATGATGACATCTATCTTAAATATTTTCAAGACCATGGCGTTGAAAAAACATAGCCCGTTTGAAGTTAATACAACCAATATATTTCCAAAAAGCTGTAGAAACCAATTTTTAAACACACAAAACTCAATAAATATTCGGTCAATTGACTCCGATTTCTGATACATGACCGTGACGTCACGTTCATTTATTCCCATACAAAATCTATGGTGGCAGACCGTTTTGACAGAAACAAAAAGTATGTCAACGATTGATGGTGTCATCAAGCCCATTAATAAGAACCAAACCACTCTAAGCATCCTTAGTACGTTCTATAGTCAATCAAGCTGAAAAAGCTGATAAACATCTTATTAATTTGTACGGAAATTACAATTGACTTGTTTTACTGACCCTTAACTTTACTACTTGAGACCTAATTTATCAAATGTAAACAATGTTTAAGTTAACAGCCGGTTAGAGTCATTTTTGGAGGAAATTTAAAGTAAAACTGTCAAAAAATGGTTGATTACTCGTATTCAACCTTCAGACTAACTAAAAAAACAAAAACAAATAAAAAAACCTACCCACACAAAACCACTCACCACTAGTATTCGACACGTCTCTGACACTCAAAATGACATTTTGTAAGCATATTTTTTATTGCGTAATTACTTAACGCGTAATATTTTTACGAGGTCACCGGAACGTTCCGCACATTTTCGCCAAAGTGAAGTGCCTCTCAACCGTTAATCGAGGCTAGACATCTATTAAAAATTATATGCCCTATATTTTTCCGTCGAATGCCTTACTTATTTGGTGAGCTGTTGCTATGTAGGTTTTATAGTTTGGTTGATAGTTAGACGATGAAATGAGCCTTCGAATAAATATATCCTTACTCAGGTCGGTTATTATAAAATAGGATTGAATACCCTTTACTTTATTTGAATACAAAATAATAATTAGAAAATATGACATTTTCAGATGCGGCTGTGGCTGTTTGTTACGGTCACACAGTCACTTTACTTTGTTAAGTATTTATTTGTGTAAATATGAAATAGTTTGTTTTTGCTGATAACTTCGATTATATTTTAAGTATAAGATTTTAATGACTTTACAAATCAGACGGCAATATTGTAATATAAGTTGGGCCTGGAGCCGCGAAATTTTATACGCGCACCACGGGGTGGCCGTGCAAGCTCTCCAATAAAGAAGAAAGAAAAGAAAAAAATAAGAGTTTTCTTGAACATATACTGTCTGCAAGACCATCGAGGGAAAAGATCGTCAAAAATATTGACTCGAGGGCGACATAGTCCTACGTCTAGTTAATACTATTATAATAATGTCCATTTTAATTAATGGAAAAATAAAAATTATGGCGTTGAAATGGATTTACTTAACGCAAATATTTCTAGCTAAGCCCAGGCAGTTGCTCAGTTATATTTGGGGTAAAAACTGTGGTAAGTAATCCCTGAAGAGTCCTTCCCAAAACAGCTGTTCATCCTTATCGGGCATCGTGCGCCTGACCAACGTTTGGCCAATATTCAAAAAGTCCTGAGTCGCGGGTTTGAACTGCCTCCAGTTGATACCGAGGGAAGTGTCAGGAGTCGGATTTCTGGTAAAAATAAGACAATATTTTTAGGAGCGTTAATCATCAACCTTCTCCCAACCTTTAGTGAAATTATGAATGAAATTTAATTTAATTAATTTTTTGAATAAATCTTGACTCAAGTCAGAATCAGACACATCGAATGGCACTTCAAATAATGTATAAGAAAATGATAAATCAACTACTACATGCAGCATTTTTAAAAATAACGTACCCATGTGTTGCAAAGTTTGCCCAAAGTTCGGTCATGGTGTTTATCAACTTAAATGTCTGAGATGTAGCGCTTATTTTTTGACTTATAGATTTCATCGGAAAAATGTATGGTATCTCATCACAGTGACCAGCCAATGACTTATTTCTGTAAAACTTTGTCACCCCACAGATCACTGAAAATATATTCCTTTCAGACTTACAACAGAATTTGTACATGTACACTTTATTTTTGACTGCGAGATATTTTGCGAATTGCCACATTCCAAGTTTTATTACATCTACGGCAAAATAATTCGAAAGTGAATCAACATTTTTTGTGGTCAACAATCTTTTTTGTAAGTAATACTCTTTCACTTTTCTTCCAATCTCCATTTGATCGTGAATACTGCAATGTAAAAAGAAAGGTTTGGGGACAAAATATTCATTGAAGTTATTAGCACAGTCGACCATCTTGGCGATATCATGAACTGCAATCAAGTTTGCTGTCCCTTCCTCTTCATTGTAACCAATTAGAATCTCTATTTCTTCGTGTATATCCATTTTCAGCGCTTTTAAAAGATCGCCGGTGAAATATGTTTCCACACCAGGAAATATCTTTTCACTGACTACAGTAAATTGGGTTTCGTATTTGTCTAAATCCCTTTCTCGCATCATTATTGGTACTTGTACCTCTGCTAAAAACTCAACGGGCTGATTGCTAAAGAACTCATAGAGTTCTTTGTCATCTTGTGACGTGCAACCTAAGTGCTTAGCTAAAGCTAGTGCTCTCTCTCGAGGCTTATAAGTTTGAGCCCATGAATTCAACATGCATCCGCTTTGAGCGATGGCTCTTTTAAACAGGCCTTTGGTCATCGGTGAAACACAGTGATATGTGACGCACGCCGCACCAGCACTTTGTCCAAATATAGTGACGTTTTGAGGATCGCCACCGAAGTAACAAATGTTCTTTTGGACCCATCTCATGGCAGCTACTTGGTCTTTCAATCCAGCATTCCCAGGAATATCTTCAGTATCTAGACAAAGAAACCCAAGGATTTCTAGGCGATAGTTTATGGTGACAAGGATGACATCATGCTGGATGAGGTAATCAGGTCCGTAAATGTCATCATTTCCACTGCCACAGCAAAATGCTCCACCGTGTATCCAGATCATTACTGGTAAGGGCTTCATTGGTTTTAAATCCGGCGTATAAACGTTGAGATATAGGCAATCTTCGCTACCCTTTTCACGTTCTCGTTTGGAAAAGTTGAATTGGTAGCAAATGTCACCAAATTCTTTTGCGTTACGTATTCCATTCCATGGAATTGGTGGTAGGGGGGCCTGAAATAAATAAAATTTAGCCATCTTGGCACATTGCTTTTGTATAATTTCACATAGTGATAGTTTTGTCAGTTTATATTTCAAATTTTACTGTAATTTTTGGTTACCAACCTTGAATCTTAAATTTCCAACAGGAGGTGCGGCGTAAGGGATTCCCTTGAAGCTGTAGTATGTTCCATACATTTCATTGGTTATCTTCTCCCCATCAAGTATCCCTTCACTCACTTTTACTTGCACCATTTTTTCATAAATCAGTTTTCATAACTTTATTTGAAGTAAATTACGTGTAGATAAAGACACGTCCAATATTCTGTCCGTTTTTTTGTGAGGTAAATCTTATGGTACCTTATCTTTTATAGAATTAGAGATTTAAAGACGTTAATTAAACGACGATAATTGTTATTACAGCATCGTAAATTAATGTGTCTGAGGTAAAAAGGTCAGCAACTAAGTGCCTACTCATAACGTAAGTAAGTACTTGTAAAATCCAAGGATAAGGCACTAAACCATATTTTTTGACAGGAGCCCAGTTAAAGCAAGATGCAATAAAAAATAAAAATGCTTCATTTATTTAAAAAAAGCAAGAGTCTTTATATGTAAAAATCTTCATTTGGGAATGATTACCCAAATGGAATTAATATTATTGGTTTTTATGGTTTCAAATCTAAAACAGTCTACAACAGAAGTATCGATGTGTAAAATAAGATCAGAGATAAGCGTTTAATTATACATTACGATGGTCGCAATGGGTCTGTCCCCATCCACAGAAGGGACAAGATTTTTGCACCAGATCAAGGGAATTTTCCGCATGAGTCCACATGATAACTGACGTGATTAGGACCTTAATTGCAGGGAAGATGAGTATGATATTTTTATTTATCATATTAACTTCACATGTTTTCCGTTTCTGTGGTTCATTGCGCTAAAAATTTAGTTTATTATTTTATTGTAAAATCTATAGGGAACAAAGATATTTAAAATGTTACAGTTACAGGTACCTTACTTAAAGATAAGGGAATTTTAAACACAAAGAGAACTATTCTGTTAATATAAGTTCTTTTTCTCATATGAATTTAAAAAGCTAAAGGCTGCTTGCCTTTTTATTTCAATTAATAAATCTCTTAAAAGCTTTTGAAGATCTTTAAAGTGTTATTCAATTGATACGGCAAGAAAAGAAGAAACTAAACTTACTACAGATCTGCGTCCCGATTCATAATGTAAACTCCCGAAACACAACGCTTACGAGTCAATAAAAACGAGTTTATCGCGCCGCTATGTTATAATTATGTCAAATTAACAATTTGCCGAGCTGTTCGGTACATCTGTACTGGGTAGTTAATAACTTTATCGTCCAATAATGACAGAGGAGGGTATAAAAAGCTTTACGTCTACATAAAGACAACGGTTGAGCAACTAACAAGCCGCATGCTATAGCGAAGTTTACCGCCGTAACTCGATTAAAATCCAACAATTTGGAGCGAGTGCGAAATGGAATTAAAGTTGCGTAACACGGAACGCTACGGATGACGTATTATTACGCTGTGGTGAATGTTTCAATTCGGTGTCGGGTTCGAGCAGAGTTATTAATCGGTTGCACGATGAGGCGCACTGATTAAAACACTTATTCCGAATTCAGTGTCACTCAATTTGTTATGGTTCGCTGAGTTTATTCCGTGGTTTTTGTATTGGTTTTTATGAAACGGCTTTGCCAAACAACTTTTCTTAGCGTGCCGACTTACAATGAGAATTTATGCTCCATGTCATAAAATGTTACTCTAGTGCCAACAACCCAGCAATCTAAGTTTGACAGTACCGATTAAATAGGTAGGTATGTTTGCACAGTGAGAAAACGTCGTGCCTCTTTCACACCCATGGTAAATGTCTGGCAGCCCTTATTACAGGGTCACGGATAACGGGGTTACTAATCTCATGCATTCGTTTTTATCTGCGCCCGGTAGTTCGTGCGAAGCCATCTAAATGTAGAACAGAGAGCTGCTGAAAGTTCAATTTCAGATGATATGTATACGAATTTATCAATTTCGATTTCACGGCACCGCACGTTTCGTTCGAGTGGTAAGATAATCGATCAAACTTTTTACGAATGTAAACTTTTATGATTGCAAAATAATCGCCCCCCAGACCACTGAAGCTAAAGTAGCGCCATTGCGTCACTTAAAAAGCTAGATATTGACACAGTTGTAACAGAAACCTTCAGTGCAGGAAAACTCATTTCGGTCAAGGCATGTATAGTAAGTAATAATTTATTGACGACTCAATATTTTATCTAGCACGAACACAAAAAGGTAAAGCACCGAAAAAGCGGAACGATAAAAAATTCACAAAAAAACTATTACCGCAGACGTCATTTTCCTGTAAGTGATCTTTTATTCACAAACAACGTTGGCCCCTGCTTCGGCGCGTATACGGCAAAGTGGCCACCGAATACGGCTCTCCCGTCAAAAACGACACATCGCGTAAATAATTCATCGAATAAAGACCCGCATTCGTTAACCCCCCCCCCCCCCCCCCTTCTGCCTTATCAATATACGCAGGTAGCTTGATACTGTTAAGGATAACGTTGGGAGGAAAATGAGCGTCATTCTCCTCATTAAGTTTCGTCTTTGTGCGCACAACCGTCTCTAAGAAGGAAAAAAAATCGTACTGGTTTTCCTCGTTTTTGGCGCAATTGCAACTGTTTGAAATTAAAAAAAATGTGTCTCTGTTGTTTTAAGAAAAATATCTTTAAGACAGGAATATTATAACATTATTGATATATGTATCTAAAAAGTGAAAAAGAATTTAAGAACATGACAGTGTAATAAAAAAAGTAGATTTAGAACTGACCTTTACTCGCGCCGTCTGGTCCCCTCAAAATGGAACACTCTTCTATTGTCCCGAATGGTGTAAACAACTGGCGCACATCCTCCTCCGTCTGTTGTTTGCTGAGCATACCAACGAACAGCTTCCGATCTGTGGTGAAAAAACACGAGGTGTCATAACAGCATAACAAGCAATACAAAGCCACACCACATCAAGCCTAGCGGCGGTGCGTGGAGCGGCGGATACTGTATGCCAATCATCCCCAAGTTTCTTAAACAGTTAACAGTTACAAGTCGATCAGACTTTTGGCATAAAAAACTCCTTATTTTCAGATTTTTATTGGAACTTTTCTCTATTAGGAAAGTATAATATAAAATATGCCAAGAATCTGTTGGACCTGCATCGTGAGAGAAGGCCATTATAAACGGTGGCTATCGCACAACATTCGCGAAAAACAGCCCTAACTGACAGGGCGCTGCAACGCGGATACAAAGACACGCGAACACAACGCCACTGGTCGTGAGCCCGAGGCCCAGAAGGGCAGCAAGAACACAACTTTTGAGTAATGACTTACATTACATTCACTTCGGCCGAGAACTCTTAACTCAATATTACTCAAACAACATCACGAGTAATTCCACAAAAACACTTTTAGTGTTCGCAAAACTTTAATGTAAGTCATTTTTCTTTTCGCGATGTTTATCTTAACGTTAAATAATTGCAAACGCGCATACTATGCTACCTACAACGGGGGTGATAACTTCTAACACATAGTTTTAGCTTCGTCACGTTCTAATTAAAGTTTCTAGACAAACAAGCAACTGAGCGATTTTGCTTCTCACGGTTAATTAATTTTGAACTTTTTAATTTTTTACGCAGAATGCCAGCAAAATCGTTCATATGCAATAGACACCGCTATAAGGCAGGGTATGCGCGCATATGCAAAACGCAGCGTTATGTGCGCGCGCTCTAAGTTGCTACTGTTGTCAATGCGATGGATTCTATGGGGGATGTCGAATGCGATTAATTTTTTGTTATGCTCAGAAATAGCACCAGTGTCACATCTATGTCTGTCCTTAAAATTGTTGCTGGTTTTTTTCTGGTCATAACTGTCATAACTTTTTTTATTTATATTTCAACAGCGCCCTATCTCTGACGGTTGGACCGCCGCATCGACACAACTCCGCTGTATTCACGCGATGGGACAAACAACGACAGCTCTATAAAAACACATAATACACACATTTTTAGTTAGGTAATGAGAACAACGAACAAAATCCAAACCCAGTTCAACACAAAAATTAGCACATTACACTAATGTTGCAATGGTGACAATTTAAAGAGGATTCCGTAGAAAACTTTTCACATAAATCAAAGGGGTGATTACACATGATGGGGTAGTTAGGAGCCGTGAACTACGGAAACCTCGGGGGTCAAACTTTCGATTAGTTTGTCTGTTACAAAAATAACCTCTCAGACTTCTGTTCGAGCGTTAACACGTTCACCGCGCACCCAATCGAGGAAACATCAATTTTGAACGGAACAATATTTCGGTTGCATTGGGCTCTTTACAGAAATCAACGTGTGTTTAAAATTAATGACAAAACATAAATCCACACTAATTACGTATCGAAAATGAATACGAAAACAAAATGTTTTATACAGCACGACGATAACTAAGTGCATAGTGAGTGTTTATGTTCGATGTCGAATCTACGTTGCGGAGTGCGCTGAGGGAGAGATAGCAGAAAGAGGTACCGAGAAGAATAGAAATACGATAAGGGGTGGGACTTGTGAACTAAAATAAGCAAGCGCACTCTGTAGATTCGACGTGGAACCGGCTCACTGCGCGGGCTATTCGACAGTGACAACAGTACAGCCTAGGGCACGCACAACAAACGCTACCTGGGTACGCCTACGCGCGCCGCCTTCCTTCGCCCCCTGAAACACAAAAACAAGCTACACACGCTTACTCCACCGCACCACTTTAAGCAGTGGACATCGGTCAAGTGTCAATTAGTGTCGTTGTGTCTCTGCTCGCATTTGACTGGGTCACTTCCATTTTTTTTCTCTTTTTCGTCTATAGCCACTCGGGCGTTTTCAGCTCAGCAAAATTGCCTGCAATGCATCTGGCTGGCATGTAAGAAAAACAGTATTTTATGAATAAAAATATGAGAGCGGACAACGTGTTAATTCACATAGCTGAAAACGCCGAGCATGTTGTGATGGCTTATTGTTACAATTGTGCAGTTTTAAAATTACGAAATAACGTATAGTAATAACTTTAATAGATTACGCAATAATGATTAAGTATACCCTAGTACTATTATCACGATAAGTAAATACCCAGAACTAACACCTTTATACCGTTTTGGCTATCATCAAAGTATTTTGTTCCTTAATTGAGAGATGGAGGTATAAACAAAAATATTTTACGACTCGAACCCTTTGACGGGCCGCTCTTTGATCGGACCGCCATTATTTTATTCATGGGATTGGCCCGGTTGTCCCTTTTGTGGTCCTATAAAACTACACTAAAACTAACCTATACTTATTTCGCGATAAGGGTCGCATTTTACCTTGCCAATAGCAAACAGTCTTGTCCCGTGCAAAATGAAATGCAAACATGCTATAGGGACTCGGTATTTTTATTTATTTATTTTTTATTTTATTTAAGTTCTGCACAAACATATGTACAATGTTGGACTTGATGCCGAAGGCATTCTCTCCCAGTCAACCATAGGGCCAAGCAGAGAAAATTCCGGCGGTGCGCATAAAGTATTTGTAGTTGAGAAATAAACTAAAATTTCATATTCAACGTTTCATCTGTAAATGTTCAAATTGAGACATATAATCTAGAAATTTGGGAGTTACACTAGCTTAGATGATTTAGCAGTTATGTTATAGAAACTGTACGAATACAGTATTAATTTGATATTTTGAAAAATCTTCTTAATATTTTTGATTGTAGCAGATTTTTGCATCGATGCATGTAGCTTCAAATATTCAAATGTTGGAATATTCAGGTGTTTTTCAAGAAGTAAATAATGGTCATACTAGTATGATCATGGTGCTTAACTAGCAGAAGCAAGTCGTACTCGTAACTGAAATTTGAAACTCACTCGCTCATGAATGAACTGTGTGTGTAACGTAAGTAATCATGATATCTCTGTATACTCTCTGTAAAAAATCTCTGAGCTGCACAAAAATTAAGGTATAGCTTTGTAATAACTTTATAATATAATTATAAATAATATAATTTTTCCATAATAATAAAAAATGTATATGGTGAAATCAATTACCCTCTTTATGAACCACTCGATATTTAGGCGGATAAATTTCCAGATATCCGCTATTTTTAAATATTTTCCGTATATGACGCGAGC
Source organism: Pyrausta despicata (assembly GCA_963921415.1). Lineage (NCBI taxonomy): Eukaryota > Metazoa > Arthropoda > Insecta > Lepidoptera > Crambidae > Pyrausta > Pyrausta despicata. The sequence goes on from OY992851.1 coordinate 2,113,755, forward strand.
TTCTCAACGAAGGATAAAATCGGGTTTCCTATTTTGCGTTGGCTAGCGATAGTAGAATGACCTCTTCATTTCAGTGCCATCATTTTTATACCGACCCGAGTCTACCGGTCAACAACCGGAGATATTTGAATGATCGGTCTAAAGTTCTAAACCGATATGATATTACCGGATGAGTCGTATTCATAAAAATCGAGATTTTTATTGGATTTTCCGATTATTTGAAAAGATTATTCAATCGATTCGAATCGAATATTATTTAAAATCACTGTAATCAGTGAGTAAATTTACTCTCACTTACAAAAAATAAACGAATAAGGTTACCGGTTGCGTTGGAATTGCAATATAAAGTTATTCCAAACCTACTATTCTTGCAGCCACCTAATCCAAAACCCCACGCACCAATCCGCACCAAAACTGCGCTTATTAATATTTACGAGGTACATAATTCAAGCAATTTAATTTCTAATCTAGCCATGCACTGACCCCAAGCTTATTAGCAACTCCACTGTGAAATTATCTCAATTTAGATGGTCATTAGGCGAGTCGCACGGGAGATATCCGGCCCGGCATAAATCTGTATTTAATGACCGGTCGAAAACCGGTTCCAAAATTTCCGAACAATGCCATGTCTGAGCGAGCCGGAACACGTAGCATCGAGGTGGGAAACACTCGTTTTAAACGTTTTTACACTGTTCGTCACGCTTCAGTTGTTTTGGCGCATTAAATCCTTTTATTTCGGGTTGAGACGTTTTTTTTGTTACACTCATGTGTATTGTTATTAGGAAATATAGGGATAGTGCTGCTTAAAAACTTCTAGATAACAACTGTGATTTAGTATTCATTTATTAACACAACGTTTAAATTTATTGCTCAGCTCAAAACATGTATTTTTCAGCAAGAATAAAAAAAACTGTTAGCATTGACCATCTCTGTTTTGGTATGAACAGGGCAAAAGTTTCTTGAGGCAAAGTAATTATGTATAGCTTTTACCATGAAACTTCATTACTTGATAACAAAACGACACATTGTTCTCTTACGACTGTAAAATGGTGTTAACTCCTGATCTCGGATAGAAGCATATGTCCAACGAGAAGAACAAAAAAAAGATGGCGTCGATTGGAGAAGCCAAGCGGACCCGGATCGGGTATAAATCTGTATTTAATGACCGCCCGGTTCTAATATATCCGGACTATTCTGTCCGGCACGTACGGATTCCCGCCTTAATTCTGTAATGACATATTTATTTTGAATGGCACAAAAAGAAAGGAGGCGTTGTTAAATATGTTTCAAATAGATAAGATCCATTCTTTGGCAAAATGTCGTGTGTAGTGTGTAACAACAATCTTACTGATTTATAAGATATGCATTCAGGAATTACATTATTTACGCATTTAATTTTATCAGAGTGAGCAGCGGCAGGTCTACTCATCATATATACATCTCACTGCTGGGCACAGGCCTCACCTCAACTATGAGGTGGTGCGAGCCATAATCCACCACGCGGGCTCAGTGCGGATTGGTGGAGGGGTGTGTGTAAGGTAAGTGACCAACCTTACCGTCAGATGTTATTAAGCCGCCCGAGAGCCTCCGACCAGGCTGAAGGACTAATATCTATTTGCATAATGTAAATTAATAATGTTAGCTTTTGTTTTGATATGTATCTGAAAACAAAAAATAATTAAATGGATATTTTCAACTTAGGGCATTCCAAGCATGGGGATAAACAATTTATAATACGAGTACAAGAAAGAAGAGTCGTAGTGATAATTCTATGACTCTATCAGTATTAAAAGTCATTTAGCTTAGCTTCTACCTTCTCGTATATTCCAAGTCTACCTTCACCTCACCTCCTACATAAACACATAATAAAGGCGCAGAACAAGTTGCTTGTTATCTGAGACGCGATCAATCATCGGAACATATTGTTCGAGCGATCGTTCTAACGCAAATTTATGGGGGTTCCGCCGATTATTGATAGGGTTCATGCAACATTAGCCAACGGATCTCTTTCCTGCTTTATTTTTGTTAGGTGTTGCGGGATTAATAAATTTCTCCCGGGTTGAAATAATGGCCGCGACAACGCTATGTTTATGAACGTTTTGGGATCTGTTATTGCAAGTAATGGTTAACGTAACTTGTTAAATATAGTAAATTGGAGACATAACAATCACACTGGAGATAATAATTTAGTTTTTTTAAATTTAAATAAACTAAACGTGTATATAAAATTTCAGCGCAATCGGATACTGGAAAGTGGGTAAACTTCAGCTTGAAAGATTTGATTACAAACAAACAAGTAAACAAACCGATATACATCGAGACAGGTGATTCTCAATAACAGCTTATAAAATTAAAGCAAAAGACGTCCAAGGATAAGTTGTTCAAAACACACCCTTTCTATCACACCATACTTAAACAAACTAAAATTCTGCATCATTTATCTCAGCATTTCAGACTACTACTGTGCTGTCAATCCGGCCATAGGTGTTCCGCACACCGACGGCCAGTTCTGACAGTGACAGTGACAGCCGAACACCAGCCGAATTAATTCCCGAGAGTTAATTAAACGATCCACCGTTGGCTGTCATTGGCAACGCTCGCTAGTCTCCTTCATTTCTGGTGTGCTGAAATCTGCAAATGTGGTTTCAGGTTTTTCGGATTGCAATTTTAAATTTCAGATATTTTTATAGCTCAGTTCCGGTTAGTTTTTAATTCTGGATTCTCTAGAATTTATTGGGACGTTCATTTTTCTTTTATTTCTGAGGTCTCAGATTTTTTTTGATTCATGTAAGGGTCGAAAAGAGTTTAGTAGTTAGCCTTGCTCCAAAAACTTTTAAGATTTGTCAAACAGCTGAGTTTGACAGCACAATAACATTACCATTTGGAACGTAACGCCATCGCAGTCAGACACGCCCAGTAGCGAGCTTTTTGTCAAAGCTTTATCTATTATCCTATTATCAGCAGGGCATGTGAACATTTGGTCTTCAATTTATAACTATGGCATTGTCTAACATTCACCTCGTTTAGGAATTATGTTTCAATTACTTTTATTTGTTATTAGACAAAACAATAACCTACCTTAATAATGCTAACCAATTTACGACGAAGGTGCTATCAAACATTATTGCTTGACTGATCCAAATTGGCTTGCATCGCCGATTCAACACGGATGTCCTCACATACAGTACCTAGCCGCTGTGAATTGGTTCAAATGCTGTGAACTCATTAGTGCGATGTGCTTATTAAGAGATGAGCGGTGAGCGTTTCCACAGTGTGTATAAAATACTATCCTTCCTCTCATCTGATCAGCCTATATACGTCCCACTGCTGGGCACAGGCCTCACCTCATCTATGAGGTGGTACGAGCCATACTCCACCACGTGGGCTATGCAAATAAAACACTTAAAACAATAATATCCTGTTTTTTTGAAACTTTAGTGAGCACGATTCATTCCATTTCAGGCAGATAAACACAAACTTTTGAGTATCGGTGAGATCCAGTAGCTTTTTAAAAATAAACGGATAAAGTTGTGTATGTTCTTTCGATGCTGTTTTAAAAAGTAAATATGTATATTTAAAAAGCACAGAATAACATTTTTTTATTTCTATATAATCTATAGTTGTTTTGGTTCAGAACAAAGTATTATATGTCTATTCTCTTCATTCTGTTTTATCAAACAGCCATCGTGGCCCTCCCTATTCTACCGACAAAAGCGATGCCGGTTTTGTTTCGAAAACTTGCATACATTCTCGCATATTAAAAAATACGCCTTCACGCTAGCTTAGTCAAAGCCTTAAAGCTTATTAGGTCTCGCTACGCCCACAACTTAGGCGTGATCAGGCGTCTTTGTCCCCTAACACACCTGTGAGACCTCCAATTATATTATCAATGTAATTGGCTATTCACTGTGGCGCGATGGAGCGAACACAGCATCTCTAATTAATAGAATCAACTGAACATTGAAATTTTCGCTTCAACAGTCTAAAGCTACCTACTAGCAATTTGGAAAGGAATTCGCTGAAAGGAACGATCGCTAATTATAACAAGTTCCGCATCTGTGCGATTTCGTCTTTGGAAAAGTTGGCCTTGCTCACGGCCTAATTTTGGAGGATGTTTTTGCCTATTAAGTAAACAGTTGAGAGATCTTCCGAGAATAATGAGTTTTGCTTAAATATATAAAAGTAAATGATCTTCGATCGATTCCATGACACATACATTAAAAGTTGTATATAAGTCAACTCACAAGGATAATGATAACCTTAGATAAAACAAATCCGTTTTTAATTTTAATAAATTGACACGTTAATTCGCACAAAAACATAAAAATAAACTCCCCAATCGTGGCTGCCTGCGTGTCCGACCGGCGGCGATCCGGAAAACACCGGTTTCTAATGTCATTGTGTGCCGCCAATCCCCTCCCCCCTCAAGGTATTTACCACAATTTCGGGCCTAATCTGATAAGCGCTTGATGAGAGTCGGGAATCGCTTTAGCGGAGCAAAAAGGTGTCTTATGACGACTGTTGTGACACTATCCGAGCAGGCTAGGGATGGGCATTGTCCTTTGGAAACTTGAAACAATGAAAACCTTTTTTTACTGTCAAGTAAAGGATAAGGCGTAGATACTTAAAGTAAAAAAAAATACCGAAATGAAATGAAATGAAATGAAAAATACCGACTGTTTTATTCACGACATCAATCAGTGAAAGATACTTACTAAGAGATGTTTAAAGGTACTTCTTCTATCTCGGGGTTACGCAGTATTTTAGTGGACTTTTTTTACCTAAGTAGTACCCTCTGCTGAGCAAAAGTCTTCCCCAAAACTTCTTCACTGAACTCTATCTTTCGCCACAACTCCCCATCCCTTGCAAAGGCAACCAAATCGTCACACCATCGCTGGAAAGTACTTGTATTTTGTAATTTGTACTTAGATATTCTTGTGATCTGAAGAGTTAGAGCTTTGAATCTACGGAAAATAAAAAAATCATCTACTTTTGTTAATATGCTTGTCAAACACGAAAAATACACTAACTTTTTTACACAAAAAAAATGAGCCCATCACTAGATGATTTATTACGAATGCGACAATGCTACCGGTCGCATTGTTGGCGTTGTCAAAATACCAAAAGCCGTTACAAATAAGGGTGATTTTGGGTCAAATTTTCAACCACAGTTAGGCCCTGGATCGGCCCGGAGGTATCTTGGTACAGGTGCGGACTGGGAGTGTTATTTTAATATAGAGAAAGCTGTATTAAGTAGTCCGTGGTTTTGTTTCAGGATTCGAACAGGGTTTATTTTTGTCGCCTCCGACTTTTTTTGTCAAAGCACTGTCCTTGTGCTTTTGTTTTTATTGGATTTGTAACATTTACGTGGTTGATGTTTTAGGACACGTTTAAAGCTCACGTATTTTTCGTGTTTTGTTTTTTTCAAGTTTTTGTATGTATTCGTTAAATTTTTATATTGTATGTATGTTAGTCTTTTAGGTATGTATCTATTGGGCTTGTATTTAAAAAAACTGTAGTCTGATAATAAATGAATATAATTATTATTATTTTAAAAGTAGATGATTTCTAGATGACAATAAATAAATAAGTTCCTATTTAATTTGAAAACATCTGAAGTAAAATGGAATTTCAACGTAATAAAGAAAAAGTTTTCAATTGATTTGACCTGATTTACAGTTAAGTTTTTCATAAACCGGTCGGATTATCAAAAACTTAACTATGAACTTCATAATAGTATGCGGCATTTCGGCAAATTAATTGCATTAGCAGAAAACCGGTTTAAACCAGATCGAACTGGCAAAGCAATTATGACTCTTGGCCGAAACCGCGTTTGGGCGGCGCGACATTCCGCCTAGCTAAACTGACGATAAATAGCTACCTACCTATTTGATCGGGGCCACTGCATTTTAATAACTACCTATTAAAATGATATATTAATTTATGACTACGACGGTGTTTTTTTTTTAATTTTGGGTTTTGGTATCTGTGTATCTCTTTGTATTTGTATGTTTCTATGAGTGAATTCTTGAAATAAATCATCACCAGCCTAAATACGTCCCACTGTTGGGCACAGGCTTTACCTCAACCATGAGGTGGTGCGAGCCATACTCCACCACGCGGGCTCAGTGCGGATTGGTGGAGGGATGTGTGTAAGGTATGTGACCAACCTTACTGTCAGATGTTATTAAGCCGCCCGAGGGCCTCCGACCAGGCTTAACGACTAATATCTATCGATATTAACCGGGACCAACAGCTTAACGTGCCTTCCGAAGCACGGAGATGCTTGTAAATAGACGTCACTTTTATGGTCAGAATGGTCACCCATCCCAAACATGACCGCGCCGTAGGTTGCTTAACTTTAGGTATCACAACCAAAGCGCTGCAACCACTGCGCCCCAAGCACGTCCTTGAAATAAATGATCTATTTTTATAATTTACTATTATTAATACAGACCACCGTGGCACAGACAATGTTATATTGCATAAGCGATGACCAATAGCGCTTGGACATTAGCCCTAAATACGGCACGTGACAACCTTTCCATTCTTAACGTCATTTCACATTTAACAAACAATGGCAACAGTTAATTTCGTCATTGTTAATGAACAAAATGCTTATGGGCCCCGTTGATTTTGCTGATGGTATATAAAAGCCTACCTACCTAGCTACCAATATTAAAATTAACATGACTGCATTGTGCGTTTGACACTAAGCTACATCCGTGTAAGCTATGTCAGCTATAGACGTGACTGGCAAAAGGGTGTGAAAAAGCTTTGGACAACAATAACGATAACGAATGATGATATGTCATCTCCATTCTACATATTTTATAACTTTTTTGGTTTACTACGAAAAGATCTATACCCAAAATTTCACGTTTCCTGAGCTGACGGGGTCGGTATTGCTATAATTTCGATTTTGATCATAATGATGATATGAAATAATCAATAAACGAAAACGATAGCTTTTTAGGCAGCCAATAAGACATCAAGATAGGTAAGTTTTCAGTTCACGGCTTAGCTGAAAAAAATGTTGGTGTTATTTTTCAGGTGACGTCAGTTATTTTAAACTGCACTAAATTATTAACACTTACATGATTTGAATCAATATTATTACACTTACAACTTTGTAACGACGTATCTATCATCGATGAACACCGGTCGAATTTCAAGTAAAGCCGCCGAATTTTTACCGGGCGCAGCAGACAACGGGGCGTTTTACCGGCATTGTTCCCCAGTTTTCATTAAGCTGTCGTTTAAGGAGTGTTGTGGAGCCGGTCCCCAGTCTCGGTTGATTAATTTAGTCGCAAGAACGAGGGTCTGGGCGCGCTGGAGGCGTCATGCGTATTTCGGGCGATGGGAGATGCTGGGTAACAGTGAACAGGTTAAAGTTATAATAGCACCATAGGACAATAGACGAATATAATTATTTTATAATTATATTCGTATATATAATTATTTTTCTTGCAGTATTATAAAAATACAGTCAGAATAATAAAATAAAATAAAAAATAGATATACAACAATATCACATAAATTACATATCTGACTTCGTGGTAAGTAGATAAAGCACTTGTGTTACAGATATCAGAATCAACAGTGGTATTACAAATAAACTTAAATAAATACATATCACACCCAGACCAGTACAAACACACATGTTCATGCACACAAATGTATGTACAGTGCGGGGATCGAACCTGCGACCTCTTGGTTAATAGTCAACTTCTTGACCATTACACCAAAGTGATCGTCAATCGTCGAAAATAGTAAACCGTTTACCTCTCGTGTAGGATTTGATGACAGCACTCTCACCTTAACAAATCTCAACACAAAATCTAAAGTATGTGTTACAAAACAAAAATCATAACTTAGCACACAAAAAACATATTCACATTTAAAAAAAAACATTTACACTTCCTCTATTTTTCTTATTTAATGAGCACCTCAATTATACGTTATATTCGACGGCACAATTACAAAGGTTGCTAAGATAAATGTACAGTCACATCCAGCAACTCATACTCCTAAAGTCTGGAGTACGCAGCGACACGGAATACGGTGTACTGCCCTTGCTCTATTTGTCCCCACTGTCAACCAGATGTAACCGCGTCGCACTGTACAAAGTCACTTTGTCCACTAGCCAATATTGTACAAGGACAAAGGGAAGGATAACGAAGTTGAAGCATGATTGCTTGCTTTTCAAAAGGTATGTAGGCAAAGTAAATAAAAAAACCGGCCAAGTGCGTGTCGGACCGCGCATAAAGTAGGGTTCCGTAGTCAATTTTGGCACCGCGCTGTTTTGCATTTCTTGCATCATAATCATCTTCCTAGCCGTCAATGTCATCATTGTAAAGTATATATTTTTGTATTATTTATAATTTAGAAAGTATTCATCACAGGATTTTAAATACACAATTTTAAATAAGAGTTTCCGTGCCTATTTCTTTACGTGAGAGATTTGAAGTTTATAGGTCCAGGTCCAGGACTTAAGAAATTACAGGGGGGGGACACCGCGTAAACGACTTTGTCAAGCTATAACTCGCCAATGGAATAGTTTCGGCGTGTCACGTAGCGACACCGAACACGGTGTTCAGAGAACAGAGGATCCTTGAAAAAAAAAACAAGTCTAGCAGCTCTGTTTTTCTGCCGTAAAAAGTAGTGGGATCCAGTTTATTTATTCAATCCCTACTTAAAGAACCTTCTGTCTTCAGTTATTATCATATCAAAATTAAAAATCATTTACGTTTTAAATAAATAGATGGATTTGTCAAATTGGAAGAATAGAGATTACTATCAGATGAGATAATTATGCTCAAGTTATAGAGAGGTAGATTATGAGATTGAGAAGGAAGCAAAAAAGAAAATGAGAGAGAGGTCTGTGTGATTATGTATGATAAAACTACCCTCATAGCGAGTCTGTAAAAAATACTTGCACGATGCACGTTCATATTTTTCCGTTATTTCCCAGCGTCTCTTTTCTATCTATTATTGTATGCCATAAGAGATAGGACATAGAAGATCTGAATCACTTAAATTGTACCAATTAATGTAACCTATGTGCCTTAATAAAGAAATTATCTTATCTTATCAATCTTTTCAAAATACAATTTAAATAAGTTAAATATAGACACATCCAGCAACTCATATTCCTTCACTCTCTAGCTGTTTCAGCGTGTTTCGCGGGTACACGAAAGTCGGTGTTCCACTTGCTCTATTCATCTCCACTGGTAGCCAGGTGAAGCTAAGTCGTACTGTGCAAAGTGACTTCTTGGGACTTTACGGAGCGGACTTGTTTGGTGGTTCACCTAAGGGTTTGAGAAGTGTCATTGTAGTAAATGTAATTATTATCATAATCTTTATACGTAACGCGTTACAATTAAGTATTTCAATTTAAATACGCTAATCCTGTACGCAAATTACTATAATTTTGTATTATTATTTAGTCACATAAGTGAATTTTTGTAATTCTTGTGATAAATAAAATATCTTAAACCACAAATACAAATACAGTGATACCGGGCTATGTAACTGTATTTGAGTGTTTTTTTGTTTTACGGAGACAAAACACGGAGTAACTAGTCTAGAGGGTGAGACTAGTGTGGTGGTGGATATGGTGGGCTAAATATTCATCATTTTCATGTTTACTTTTAAAACCCGAAATTTCTTCTACTCATATCATAAACGGAGTTTGCCTTTCAGATCACTTACCCAAACCACCACATTTACCTATGGTCCAGCAATGCCATACAATGGTTTGAAATCACTCACCAAAACACAAATCTACTGCATACAAACCACAACTCGCCAGTGACAAATTCGTCACAATTATTCACTAACTCGTACTTCGCTTATTTTCATAATGGCGACGTGAAGTTTTTATTGCGGACGATTAAAACCGCAGGGGATGCTGCGCCACCGTAATTTACACTGGGACACTTCCATTCTGTTTCGTTGACAGATACTGTACTGTTTATATTGTAACATTAAAGTACCTATTCCATTTACAAAAAGTTTCACCAGAGTGCATCATCAAAGCAATTATATGAAATGACCCAAAAGCGTTATCAAGGACCGTTCAAACTACGGCCCGCAAGCCAAATTCAACTCAGGGTCATGAATGCAGCTTAAGAGGGGAGTCGCAAAAGGCGATTAGTCTTGATTCAAATATGGATAAGGGCTATAGGACATGCCTGTTTTGGAAAAGGTATTTTCTCATCTCATGAACTAAACTAAGGCGTCAATCATAAATTGCACAGTTTTGTCTTAAACGATCAATTTGTGAGATAATTTTATGTTATACTGTAGGTATATATAAAAATGAAACCCGTTTTCCTTGGTCACGGCATCACGCGTGAATGGCTAGACCGATTTCACTAAGTCTTTTTTGTTGTATTTGTTATTATTAGGAGAAGGTTCTTACGGAAAAAAATATTAAGAAAATGTCTCAGAAATATTGAAAAATATACATTTAATTTTGCATATTTTTAAAAACGCGAGTAACTAATGTCAATGTCATTCGGTGACATTGTTCAATCATTGCAACGCTAAGGCGGTACGAAGTTCGCCGGGTCAGCTAGTGTTATATATATTACCACTTTTTATGCAAACACATGATCCACAAAACAAACCTGGAATATTTCCGCAGTGTTAACAGCATCAATGAGTATAACAATGGATTCCATAACAGGCGACTGACACGTTTAATCTCCTCATTAGCTGCCGTAACGAATAATCTTTATTCAATTTGATGAGAGCGTGCTCACGCATTTTGTAGCGAATTAAAATCGCAAAATACATCGTCAATTATTTGGTAAAATATAAAATAAGACTGAATTGATAAGAGGACCAATATATATTTTTTGATGTATGTAAGTATTGATTACGTCACATACACACACGAACATGTTATAATATTTATTAACATGTGCGTTGCGTTGTTGGACGTTGGCGGGCATAAACTAAAAACATTTGTTAATAATAATAATAATAATCATTTATTTAGTTTCAAATGGACAATAGTAAATTAATATAAGCTTAAGATAAGATGTAGACCGAAGACTTTCTTTACCTGAACTAGGTTACAAACCTGTGTCTCAGGCTAAAGAGAGCACAAATATTTTCTTAAGGTATTAAAAATTAAAACTATCTTGAAACTACTATTAGTTTAAAACAAAGTAATTATCTAAGGTATGTCATATTATAACAATTTGGTACCTACTTCATTAGTGTATTTAACAAGTCAGCACTTTGCTAAATCACAAAGAAGTCAAGAGCGTCAGCACTTTTTTCGAACTTTAAATTAGGCTAAATATATTATTGTTTACATCACGTTCTTTAATTTTATTTGTATACAAGCAATATATATTTTTGTCTAATTAGCTATAAGTTTAGGTTAGGAGGACAACATAGAGAGGTCAGAACTTATTTTCTAAGTTAGTAATTTACATGCTAATTACATAATCAAAACATTATAGGTATACAGAGTCTGAAAGATTTATTAGGTAAGGTATTAAAAAGATCTTAACGTAGATTAGTTGCCCTCATAATCGATAGAGCTAATGTAACGGGACTCGGCAGCTTTTCTGGCGGGACATTCAGTATCTCCCGTTTTGTGCGCGCTTGGCTTATTGAAGCGTACGCATGTAGCGCACTTCGACGGCTCGGCTTTCTGCGCACAATCCTTCATAGCGTGGCCCATTTCACCGCAGTGGCCACAGGTGATAGCATCTTCTCGACATGTCTTTGCCGCATGGCCGTACTGTTGGCATTTGTAACACCTTGTGACTAAGGTGAAATCTCTCACCGGGCAAGAAGACCAGTTCACAAAAACTCTATCATTACTTAATAGGGCCTTACGAATTAGTGCAGAGACTTGTATAACATAGTTGCACGTGTCGGCATTCTTTCTTCCGGATTTGTGACTTAGTTTGATCGAGGCCAAAAACGACTCTAATGATGTATCGGTATCTTTCAGTTTATCTGCTAAGTTCTGGTGGTAAATGCAGCGGAAAACTTCAGTCTCGGGCATTGATGAGGGGACACCGATGACGACGATTCTGGGCTGGCGTTTGTGCTGGTCATCCACAGTGAGCCCTGAAGTAGTCAGTTGCGACGACTGCTTCAGTTTCTCGATATCGTCCTTAGAATCGGTGCTGATTATGACGCCACCATTCCTTGTCTTTCTCAGGCCTCGCACGTGCAGCTTCATTTGTTCAGGTCTGATGATTTTTTGGACAAGGGCCTTAGTGGACTCGCTCGATACACTTTTATCAGTTGGATAAATGGCCACCGAACTAACTTTGCTGACTTGGATAAAGTTATTTGAACTTTTCTTTACCACATCGGCGAAAGAGACTGTACCAGGAGAAGATTTTGGAGTTTCCACAAACATTTGTTTAAGACTGTCGATTCTCTGGGCTAGGTCACATTTTTCTTGTAGGACATTTATTTCGGAATGCGCTTGAATAGCCTTTTGTTTTATTGATAGGTAATGCACGGCTAGTTGTGATGTCCCGTGACTAACTTTTCGGCACAAATTGTGGATTTTCACTTTCTGGTCAGAGTTGAGTTTTCCTTCTGCAGCGATAGTGCACACTTCGTTCAGGCACTGCTCGATGGATTTCATCCAGTTCTGTATCACAGATGTAGCCACATATTGAAGGGGCTCATCTTCCACGGGGGCGGGCGGCGGCGGCGGGCACGCGGGCGTAGGCGGCGGGCTGCGGCGGGTTATTCCACTCCGGTTGAAGGGACTTCCTTCCATTTTCTATAAGATTGCACTTAACATAGTAACGCGCAAGAAATAAAATCAGATGACACGGATAACGCGTGATGTCAGCAAAACTGGGTCGCGATTTTGCAGATATTGTTAATTTTATTGCATTTGTTATAATTAAATTGACACGTCCGATCGCATGGTCGGCTAGAAACGATCTCGTATCGTAATCGGCGGGCATAAAAAAAAACAGTTGGACGTTGGCGGGCATAAAACTTAAACCGTTAAAAAACCGGTGACATATCATAGTAGAGTTAAAATTCTTAACACCGTGAAACCTTTCATAACTCTCCAACAACATTTTAGCTACACTTCCCCCAGGTCCATTTAAAAGTGTGTCCTTTTCCGAAGTGGGTGAAACAGTTATCACTAATTCACAGTCAGATAACGAATTCATGTGAAGCCGCGAGCCAGACTGCTCTAATAATAAATGATCTGCGATGACCTTTATCAAACTCCTTCGACGTTTAAGAGCGTTACGTCCGACACTAGCCGCACCGCCAATGAATAAGGTCACTTTTATATTTTCAATTATGCAATCTCCCCTCAAATATTTCTATAGATAAATGAAATGCTTATGGTTAGGTAACGCATGTTTCGTTGACGCTGGTAATAATTACGACAATATCTTATAATTAAACTGTATACTAGAGAAATTATTTGTCACTGATTCAAAAACTCGACTAACACCTTCTTAAACCGTAGTTGCGTAGCTACCGTTCTAATTTATCTTTTGAAATCCTACTACAATGTATTTTCCAAACAGTTTTCACCTTAAACACGTCTACACCATCGGTTAACGACATATCAGTACCAGATTTTAGAAGAAGAAGGTATTTTTGATTGCTCTACTAATACAGTCAGAGCACAAAAAAATTTATCCACAAATTCCAACATTTATCCTATTGAGGCCTGTTCGGTGAAATCCGGCTCCATAACAATACAATATCGATTGTGTATGCGATCATTACGTTCGACCAGTTAAAATACAATTTACAGTTATTGTTGATGATATAAATCAAAAACGTAATCCGAGCAGCCTTTTAAAATCTGGGTAATAGCGATTTATTTTTGAAATTGAATTATTTTTCAAACGAGCGGTATCAAACGGTTTTATAGACGATAAAGTGGGGAATTATTATACTCATGTTAATGGCCACGATAAATTCACGGTAACAGTTTGGGCTCGTCACAATGTTGTGAATGTGTAATCCTTAAGACGTTACATGTTTCATACTTTATTTGCTGTGGAATTTTATATATTTTGCAAGGATACTTCCATGGCTAAGTATCTAAAGGGTAACGAAGAGAACTCAGTTGCGAACACGTAAAAAAATACTAGGTTTCTAAATGAAAATAAATATTATTCAATGTTACGGATATTTGGCGTCAAATCCTTTTTCGAACAAGCCTCAAGAAAAACTTCTTCAACCCGCCAACAACTAAGAAAAACCTAGCCAAATGATGGAAACCTACAAAAACTACTCCTAAGCACCCTGCCGTGAGTCGCCCGAATTACTCAACTATTAACGCCTTGCAACACTGTATTAGATCTCCAAACGCCTATACACCCCCATCACCCTTAACCACACACAATACGGCCTATTTCCCAATAAAAAGAGCACAACTTAAGTGGTGGGTACATTCCGTGAGACGTTCCCATCAAGAGATTCCCCACTTATAATTTATTAACAGGTCATAAGTGCTAAAATGCGTTCATTTATAAGTCCAGTATACAGAGTAGTACTCTTGTCTTGGATTTTTTTATTCGATTCTCAACTCTATTTGTAGACATCTAAGGCCTTTGTGTTTGTGTAAATGTAGCATCGTGTCGGGCCGGATAAATAATTCAACATATCTGGGTGCTCCCCTGTTCTCTCTCGTAAGGGAATTCGATTGAGAGTCACCTTTTATTTTTGCTCTTGGAGAAAATGAAAATAATTGGGCGGATCTTGTTGTTGAGAGCCCGTGGTCAGGACGTATACTAGTGTAAATACTCTTTTCTGTTAAATATAATATGTAGCTTCACTTTAGGTGGCTCAAAGAAGGCAACTGTTTTCTGTTCAATTCTGTGTTGTCAATTGCCAGGCTATCTTTCAAAAGAGCATACATCTACATTTTTGGTACAATTTGTATTCAGATTTATTTAGAGGTACTATCCTGTCTGTGATTGTGGTGCAGTGGTAGTGATACCAAAAGTAAAGCAACCTAAAGCGCGGTCATGTTTGGGGTGGGTAACCATTCTGATCAAATAAGTGCCGTTCATTTACAAGCATCTCCGTGCTTCTGAAGGCACGTTAAGCTATTGGTCCCGGTTTAAAACAACCGATATAAGTTGTGAAGCCTAGTCAGAGGCCCTAGGGCGGCTTAATAACATTTTACAGTAAGGTTGGTCACTTACCTTACAAACTACCCTCCACCAATCCGCACTGAGCGCGCGTGATGAAGTATTGCTCGGACCACCTCATTGTTGAGGTGAGGCCTGTGCCCAGCTGTGGGACGTATATAGGCTGATGAGAACGAGAATCCGCCTGCAACTCTGCAACTGCGCCTGACAACGTTTTTTGTACTATTGTGCCCAAAATGATGATGCTAAAATTGTATTATACCTTCATAAGCATACATCTCAAACCTCAGCATCAGCGACCACAGGAAGCGCTTAAATAAAACTTTTAGGCTCTCGCCCAAACGGCCCAACTAAAAGGCATTAAGAGCCCACCAAATTGAGTTACGAATGCCTACCAAACCGTTCCCTTACTAAGGTATTTACCCGCGACTGCCCAACAAGAGGTCGGCCCTCCAAATAAAATCATAATTGGGATATAATATGCGGAATATGGGATCGCAGAGCTTTAGGGACATTTTTTAGGGACCGTGTTTTGGGCAAATCATCCGACCTTCCGGATGTGGGTCAAGTTATTAATTTTTTGGAGGAAATATCTTCGGTATTGCCATTTGACGTTCCCAGTTTACGTTTAGGGAAATGTCTCAATCGGCGTCGTCAATGACCCTTAGAAATGAGTGTCGAGCACTTTGACAGGATCCAATAAATCATATGTCTCGTTCATCAGTTGTTTATTGCAAAATACCAAATTTTAGTAAGAATTTAATGTGATATTTTTAAAACAGGCTGTATGGATAGGTCAATGGAATTAACGTTAATGCATTTTAGCAATAGGATATCAGAAATAGGATGAATCGGAGAAGTCCATTCTAATAATAACTTAAATATTGAGATTAAAGTCGTTGTTGTAAACACCATAAAATATTTTCATGTTATCAAAAACCAATCCTATCCTGAACTTAAAAAAAATCTGTGCACTTTTTTCTTTTCCCCTGATATCAATGTACACTCTCCCACCAAAACTCGGCCATTTTTTGTCCAAATCAAAACTATAAAGGCGGGTCTCCTCCCCAGGGCTGAAAATGCACTGAGAGCAAACAACACATTTGCTAGCAAACTTTTATATTTCAAGTTCGGCGTCGAGTTTGGATGGGTTATTTTGCGATGGCCACCCAAAGTTTCCCTTTGGGCCGTCAACAGTCAGTGTCACTTTTCCCCGAGTTACTTTAAAATATTTACGAGCTGAAGTTCGAGGAAAAATTCGAGTCGCGCGAATTTATAGTTCGCGGATCGAGACTGGAAGTAGAACATTACGGCGTTACATGCTTTTGCGGATTGGGCTATTTGCGCAAAGTTTTGCTTTGCTGCTGTTGTCGATTAAATGTGAGTTGGATTATAGTATGTACACTGAATGGTTGTTTCTATGGCCGGTAAAAAGACGCAAAAATATCGATGGTTTCGAAAGATCGGCTTTACTTGAGACTCTTAGTTTTTGCACATATTTATTTATTTTATTTATGTAAGTTCTGCCCAAATATGTGTACAATGGTGTGTAAATACCTACTGATTGCAAAAGCAGTTACATGTGAATTAATTTATGCATTTGACTTTCTTATTCTGTAAATAGTGGCCACTTAAGTTTTGTAGCAAGTTATTTTTGTCTATTTCATCTATTATACAACAAGTCACAAAGAAGCTCCTACATCGCACATAGAGCTCTTTGAGATAAGAACACTTTACAAATAAGTGGCAGTGTAATTACAGTGTAATGAACTTCAACGTTACACAAAAGATACGCTGATAATTAATTGGAAGCGAACCTTCGTACTCGGGTCCTGAAGCACAAAAACTTTTCGACTTTCTAGCCCCTTGCCGTATCTATTATTCTCTCTCGCAAACGGTACTATACCGACAACGTCGACATTTCAAGGTGATAATAGCAAGTGCACACATAGTAAGACCCCGCGGAGCGTGGAGTTACATCGCAGGGAATTTAATTTTAAGTCTTAGGCAGTTTTACTTCGCGCACCAAATCGTTTTGCGTCTTTGCTAGAGGCTTTAGACGGTAATTTGAAATGATGAAACATAGTTTGCGAGCACCTTTGACAAGTTTTGAATATATTAAGTGCTTATAACAGGATCTGGCAATATACGTGTGTGAGAGACTAAGTAGTCTTACAGGTAGGTACGAATATTTAAGTATTGTTACTTATTTACTCGTAGGTATTAGCGAGGGGAATAAGAACATGCGCCCATAGGTAACCTATCATTTGAGTGATCAAGTTTTGCGCTTGACAGGATATGTTTACTAGGTCATTTTAAGTATTTTTAGTCCGAGCAGAAAGGATTTCTTTTCTTCTGGTGGGGGGTAGGGGGCTACAAAGATGGCCGCTGCCGACAATTTAAAAAAAAAATCTCCTCGTATACTTACAGCTATTATAGCGATATTGGTGTCATTTTCGTATAAACCGAAGCCGTAGAATTCATTTCTGATATTTATTTTTAGCACTTTCATACATTTTTTTTAAGAAATAGTAAAAAAAGTGAGAAATTGTATTCAGTATTTTTTGTTTAAGAGCCTGTCAGTGGTACGTTTAATTATAAAAAAGAAAATAAAAAATATGAGAAGAAAGAAAATTTTATGCTGATTCTAAAAATATATACTTTAATAGACTTATCTAGTATTTAAATGTAAAAAAAAATATATTTATGCAGCAGCGGTGATGTGCAGTATTTAAGTTTATCGATCATATCTGCAGAAATAATCGAAATCTCAATTTATTTTTAATGTAACAACTGTATTTATTTACAATATCAAAAGATAAAATATAAACCTGTGTTTGTTAGCTTACTTGTTCACTTATTTTATAACAATTAGTGATATCATAATGAAAGTTACAAAAATCGCTTTCCATATGAAGATTCTCCTCGAATCCTCCATTCCCATTTCATTTTATCTTTTGACATTTGATTAAATGACTATGGGACTATTCTAAAAGCAGCACTTCTGAAACAAAAAAAATAATTATCTAAATCGCTTCAGTCGTTTTCAGTAATCAAGGAACAAATATATTAAAAATGAACGACAGACAGGCACCAAGAAAGATCTTGGTGTCACAATTTAAACCCTTTGACCGCCACAGCTTTAGCAGCAACTTAAAAACTTACATTATTGAAAGATTTATGGGTGCATATGGGCACAGGGAAAAACCACTCCTACATATCATGCAATGCAATTGCGAATGGACTTGGTAAGTGTGTTACACGCTGAACTTCTTTTACATTATGAATCTGAATTTCAACCCATCGACGTCCCAAATTTAATTACTGATATTTTTTTAGGATTTGATAGGGCTGAAGTATTGCCTGTGTTTCATGCCTTTACTGGATGTGACACTGTGTCGGCTTTTCATGGGAGAGGCAAAAAGAGCGCGTTTGACGCCTGGTTTGCCTACCCGGAAGCAACACTTGGGTTCAAAGCATTGGTACAACAAAACTTGGCAGAAGCAGATAGTTTCATTCAGAAATTTATCATCACAATGTACGATCGGTAAGTATGAATAGTAAAATTAAGAACGCTCAACCTCTACGCTATAGAGACCTTTAGTGAATTTATATTCATTCTTATATAACATCAATTTCTTATCCACACCTACATAATATAAACAATGTCCGCAAATTTTATTTCACAGCTCAAGCCCCTGTACCACCGTTAATGAGTGTCGAAAATATCTTTTCACAAAGAAAGACAGACAGCTGGAAAATATACCCCCAACAGAAGGCGCTCTGCATCAGCACACATTAAGAGCAATGTACCAAGGTGTGCATATTTGGGGCCAAACGTTAATTCCCGATCAAAATCTTCCCTGTCCGTCATCTTGGGGTTGGATTCGTGAAGGAAACGTCTGGAAACCTCGCTGGTCTGTTTTACCAGATGTAGCAACAGTTTGCCTAGAACTTACCCGGTGCAGATGCAAAACATCATGCAAAAATAGATGCAACTGCATAAAAAGAAATTTAAAATGCACAGAACTATGTTTCTGTGCCGGATTATGTTAACACTAGGCTCTGCTAAGGTCTGTCTAATCAGTGTTATTTTTATTTTTCAAATTTTTCTATTATTTTCATTTTCGTCAGATAACCCTTGAAACTTGTCAGACGTAGCGTAACCGCTCTACCTTCCCCATCACGGATAAAGGCGTGATTTATGTTGTAACTATGTATTTCGTCTTCATATATTAATAATTAGATACTATAAATTTACTTTAATCATAACTGTTTTACCTAACCTTTTGACAGCCATAGTCGGCTATAGCCGTCAAAAGTTTTTTAAGTTGCTGCTAAAGCTGTGGCGGTCAAAGGGTTTAAATTGTGACACCAAGATCTTTCTTGGTGCCTGTCTGTCGTTCATTTTTAATATATTTGTTCCTTGATTACTGAAAACGACTGAAGCGATTTAGATAATTATTTTTTTTGTTTCAGAAGTGCTGCTTTTAGAATAGTCCCATAGTCATTTAATCAAATGTCAAAAGATAAAATGAAATGGGAATGGAGGATTCGAGGAGAATCTTCATATGGAAAGCGATTTTTGTAACTTTCATTATGATATCACTAATTGTTATAAAATAAGTGAACAAGTAAGCTAACAAACACAGGTTTATATTTTATCTTTTGATATTGTAAATAAATACAGTTGTTACATTAAAAATAAATTGAGATTTCGATTATTTCTGCAGATATGATCGATAAACTTAAATACTGCACATCACCGCTGCTGCATAAATATATTTTTTTTTACATTTAAATACTAGATAAGTCTATTAAAGTATATATTTTTAGAATCAGCATAAAATTTTCTTTCTTCTCATATTTTTTATTTTCTTTTTTATAATTAAACGTACCACTGACAGGCTCTTAAACAAAAAATACTGAATACAATTTCTCACTTTTTTTACTATTTCTTAAAAAAAATGTATGAAAGTGCTAAAAATAAATATCAGAAATGAATTCTACGGCTTCGGTTTATACGAAAATGACACCAATATCGCTATAATAGCTGTAAGTATACGAGGAGATTTTTTTTTTAAATTGTCGGCAGCGGCCATCTTTGTAGCCCCCTACCCCCCACCAGAAGAAAAGAAATCCTTTTTGCTCGGACTAAAAATACTTAAAATGACCTAGTGAACATATCCTGTCAAGCGCAGAACTTGATCACTAAAATGATAGGTCATGTTTGTTATTCCCCTCAGTATATGATTTTTTGGTAGGTACAATGATGAAGTAGGTAAAATCTGTTTTGCTTTACACTAAGTAGCTGAAAATCATAGTTAAATCTCAAAAAAGTCTGGATGACATCAGGAGGCTCGCGCTTGCAAAATTATCGTATCCAATAAATTGTCATTTTTGTCACCAAAATCCGGAAAACTCGGGTAATCACCGCAAAATAGGTAAAAACAATAATTTATCAGTCGCTTCGCGTGAGATAGGAATCAAACGACTATGCTGTGTGCATAGAAAGTTCGTTAGGCCGATGATCTATCAGTGTCATAGCAAATGCTCGGTGACCGTCGACACGAGTGGTGATGGTGGGGGGCATCATACGAATAAATGTTGTACCACAGAGTAGCGTTGGTTGTAAGGCTTTGTCAACCAGCTTGCTTAGAACTGACGACTTTGTACAGACTACAAAACCGGCTGTTGCGGGTTAGAATCCTGCTAGGGGCAAGCTGTGGTGTGTGCAAAATCACAAATCGCTCAGCTCATGTAGCGTCAAATAGAGCTTAATTTTCTTAAAAGTAATTTTCTTGACGTTGGTATATGGATATATGGATGATTGAAACAGTTTTCAACCATCCATATACTAGTACCTACAACAGTAAGACAAACATAGCTTTTCAGCTTACTAACTGCCGGTTTTAATATTCTATCGACTTTTTATGCAAAGTTTTTATTACACTGACAGTTTAATACTTCATTTATTCATTTATTTAGATTAACATGTAAGCTCACAGATCACTCCAAAGCGCATACATGCAACACAAAGCTTAAAGTTATCTGACGTTACAGACATTTCTAAGAAACTGACAGTCATCATTCTTTCAGTCAAAGCTAGAAAGAATACTGTAACCCTCCGTAAGTAACCTACAATAGGTAAATTTACTACCCGTTGGTTATCATTCCAAATGTCCGCCTAACCTACATTCCATAAATAGAATCTATTAAGTAACGCTTTGAATGCGCCTATTATCTATTATTCACCGTAAATTCACGTTAAATATTTGACAAACCATGGAATGGACAAAAAGACGGAATGACATGCCCTGTAATTATGATAAATTATTCATACTTAAATCATATTAAACACGTGGTAAATAAAAGCAAATGACATTGTTCCGTAGCAAAGTGTCATTTGGAGTTACACTTCAAATTATTTTTTTAATTATGACTGATTTGTTATGGGGAGTTATCGTCCTATTTACATACATTTCTGTTGCCACGATTTGCGTTTGACAGCATGTCAACCAAGCCTTGAGCTGAAAAGAGGACACTCGACGCGTTTTGCCACTACACTTTTGTTGGTGTCAGTGTTGTGATACCAGGTGCATTTTCTGTGTCACGTTGTCTTGTTAGTCCCACGATTCCCAGCTCTAGTTTTTTCAGGTTATAGTTGGATGTTTTTGAGTTCCTGCGCTAGCGTATGTTTAGTGGGTTTAGTTATGTGCAAAATAATACTCTTTTTCAGCTTTAGCCATGGATTTCCACAAAGTAATGCCTGGTTCCATCAACTAAACCAAGCCTTGGCTACATCGCTGCCGCGAGTTGCGAAGTACACCGCAAGTGTGCCCCGGGCCTAATCATTTGGACTAAATTCGATTTACGCTAACAAAATACTGATTTGTTATCTGTAATGTCCAGTTCTAGCAGTACCCGGCCCGTAATACCCATGTTTTTTTGGAAACAGAATATTCACCTATTCCAAACGGTTTCCCTAACTATGTTCCGAACCATACCGTGAATAATTAAACGTCGTATAACAAATGATATTATAATGACAACTTTTTGTCTGCTCGCGTGCAGAGTCTCGTTACGAAGCATTTATGAAGACCTGGCTGGCGCTGCTTATAAGTAGTTTTATTGCTGTTCTGTGACTATAATAGCTACATCTGTTATGTATGTGCAAGAGTGATTATAGTGTAGTTTGGGTTGAATTCAACTTTTGATTTGTACTCGTATAGGCATTATAAATTTCCAAGCAGTATGAAAATCACTCGTTTTAACGTTTATCGTTTGATTTTGTTTGTTAGCGATAAAGACATTACAAAGACATAGGTAACATTGAACATTGTTGCACCCTACTGCTAAAGAAAGGTTATTGTCAAAACCCAATCCGGGAAAATCTCGCAACTCTGAAAGCAGATCCAGCCGTCCCAAATCCAATCCAATAGAAAAGAGCTTCAACCAACAAGATTAAACTCACGTATCCCTAATCCCTGAACTAAAGTGAAACATTAAAGGCGGGGAACTCCTGAAGGAACGAATAAAAGGAAGTCCCGAAGAAAATTCAAAATCACTTGTTCCCAATCCTAACTATTGTCATTAGCTTGAGCTTTTGCTGAATTTAAATAACTATTAAGCAGGGTAGAAATGGGGTGAAAGGGGACTTCGTGCACCAGATGTTAATTGCTTGCCGCTATTTAAGAAGCGCGGGTAGTTCGTGTCTAGTTTGAGCGTATAGTGAGAAAATACGTAAGAAAACGCGTTGATGCGAGCAAGTAAGTATTTACTTTTATTTATTGATATAATGATATTATAGCTATTTTATATTTGCGTTATCAAACACAATTAACCTTTCTCATTTAATTTTCACTGCACCCAATGCCTTCTTTCTGCATGACCTTGAGGTTGACTGGCAGCAAATGCTTTTAGCAATAAATCCACCCTTTGTACATTTCTGGTGCAATAAAGTTTTAAATAAAATTAATAAAAATAAAGTAAGACGCTCAAAAAAATACTCGAACTGTATCCATTTGAGGTGTATCATGTTCAAAAAGACTGAATTTATTAAAACTTTAATCCTAAAGTATAAGTCTTTAAATATACGGCTGATATTTTTAGCAAAGATAAGTGTTTAAACCACTTCATTACTCATTTAATAACAGTGGTAAAATTTTACGCAACCTTATACAAAGTTGTAAACAAAGTAACGAATTTTCATTGTTATAACTACTCGTAAGAGCGGATTTTAATGTAAAATACATGTTTTAAGATAAAAACTCACGCGCACTAACGCAATAAATCGTTATGACGTTGTAAGTGGGTGATGAAACTTTTTTATTAAGTGGTAAAAATATAGTTTTATTATCCAGTTAGCACTGAAACTATTTAATAAGCATACTCGGAGGCAGAGTCAGGTCACGCACGCTCAATAAAATTATGGCGCGACTTTTATAAGCGGACGTGAAGCAAAGGAAATATGGCTGAAACTGTTAATGGATGGTAAACATGTACAACTCATACCATTTATGATAAGGTGAAACTAATTAGGTGATTACTTGCCGGTTATTTTTAAACATTATATGCGACAAAGGGGGGAGGCTGTACTATATAACGGTTACCTGTTAAATATAGATCGTACCTAAATTAATGTCAATCTTTCATGTTGCTTTACTAAGTTCAATAATTAGTGAAATGATGTTATACGCAAAATTGACGTGCACTTGACCATTTTATGTGTATTTAACACGCAAAAAGAAATAAAGAAATAAGTACTTTTAAATTTATTTCGCCTTTGTCGCGTTTAGTCTGTCAAATGTGCGTCATGCCTTAATGATTTTTGCCGGGACTACGCCGATACGTCACACACAATCTATACAAAAATATTTTTCCCTGACTGACTGACCCATTTAAAGTCATTTTAACTGGCTTTTACTGACCGTACTCTGTAAAGGTGAATTTTTTTACCAAATTAAATTTATCAGCGATTAATTTAAGTTATTGTTTCTATGTCAAAGATCAAGTATCCCTTAGTATAAGAAACACTTAAGAAAAATTACTTTTCTAAAATATTGAAATCGATATAAGATAACTGCAAAGTTAGAATCTACACTTCTACTCTGATATTATAAAGAGAAGATTGTTTGTTTGAATTGGATAGACTCCGAAAGTACTTGACCGATTTGAAAAAAAAAACCACTAGAATCCTACATTATTTCTGATGAATAATTCAATTAATAAACTTATCCATATTTTCTGATAAAATAAGTCATTTGAATATACGTTTATTTATGACACCAGTAACCATTAGTACGTTTTCAAACTCATTTTTTTTCTCTAACACGAGTAACTTCGAAAGTGCGTGTACCACCACCGACGTTATAATTGCCTTTTAACTTAGTTATTCTCTTCCCCACCTCCCCAAATGTTAGAAATTGAGTTACAGAATTATGAGAGTGGAGGCTTGTAGTTATTTATTCACAAGGTCCTATCATCCCATTGATGGCGCCAATTCCCAGTGTAATTAAAAAGGGGTTCACTGCAATGGCCAGCGAATTGATTTCCAACTGAAAAGGATTCTAGATAGATCTCTCTTGACACTATAAGTTAGGGGCAAATGTTTGTATGATGAGCACGAGCATTTGTAGCTTATTCATGGGTGTTTATAAATGTATTTAAGTACTTCTATCCGTTATCCTAGTCACCATAGCACAAGCTAACACTTAGTTTGGGGCTAGGTTATTGGTGTGTATGGATATTATGTTGTGAATAACAAGCTTAGGTAAGTTCTGCTCCAAGAGATATTATTGCATAAGTCTTAGCAAAGGAAGTGACATTACATAGAGGATTTATTAAAATTAGTATCATGAAAATAAATATCAGAATTACAAGTAAAATGGTAATTTTTTTTTCAGAAAAGAATCTATTATATACTACCAGACCCATCATGAGGCTTTGTCACATAGAAAAAGCAAGGCGTGGAATTTTCTAAGAACACGTTGCGCTGTCGACTTGGTTTTACAAAACTACTTGAAAGTTGCCGCTAGTTAGTGCTGTCAAACGTATTGTTAAAATGGATGTATCCAGAATACTTCTCCTTCAAAATTAAAACTTTGTTTCAGACTTTGAGTCATTTATACGGTAATTAATAGAAGGATAGAATTCAACTAACGGTACATGCTTTCTCCATGAATCGATTTAAAAACATTGAAAGCAAAATAAAGGAAAACAAGTAAATAATTGGACCTAAAGGGTTGTAGAAAAATCAATTTGTTAGCCAGGTAATGAAATTGTTTACCTATAAATGTAGAACTCAGGTAATAAGGAAATAGCACAGACGGTAGCGCCATTTCCTTATCACATGTAGAGAACATTTTTATTAGACTTTCTCCACTGTTTTATATGATGTCAATTTAAGTTTTACACGTACCCTAATCCTAAGACTTTGCTGTTCGGCTGTCAGTCTGTCACCAAGCAGTATTTCATGAACTATGATAGCACGACAGCTAAACTTTAAAACATTGTTTATCTGTAGCAACAACAAATAGGCAATATTATCAAATTATTTCAATATTGATGGTTAAGCAAACGACGACGACCGCTTGGTGCAGTGGTCCACAGGTCGGACTTCTAAACCAAGGGTCGCGGGTTCGATCCCCGCTCAGTACAAGCATAAGTGTGCACGAACATGTGTGTTTGTACTGGTCTGGATGTTTTCTATGTATAATATGTATTTATTTACAAAAAAAACATTTAAGTATGTTTATCCGTTGTCTAGTAACCATAACACAAGCCTCGTAGCTCAATTTGGGACTAGAGAATTGGTGTGATTGTTGTGGAATATTTATTTATAATATATATACATATACAGGGTGTAAAAAAAACCTTAACGAAGCCGAATACCACATATTCTATCAATTACTACGATCATTTTTTTTCCTTTACACCATACCTGGGAAGTTAACGGTTACTGAGATATTGATGGTTAAAGAGTGAAAAAAAAATTGATGATTTTTATAGAAACGTCTTCTGTCCGTTATAACTGAACTTTTTTCCAAAGAAACATGATAAAAATTTTCACTAGTTATTTCATAAAAAGCCTTTAAATGGCACACTCCGCAATGAACAGCACACACTCGAACCGAACCGCGTCGCGGCGGCGTACAGCAACACGCCCCGCGGTGACTTTTCCGCGTGCGCGCTGTACATTGCGGGTAAGAATTAAATTATTTTTTTTGATGTCAAAAAATAAAATTTGTTTCCCAGCCAAAATTTCTTTTTTATACGATTTGGTTTGATGTACTGAACTCGTGGTTGACGGCTTCGTTAAGGTTTTTTTTACACCCTGTATAGAGTTTTAAATAGTTTTTTCTGTTGCATAATATTTATATATTTATTTTTTTAAATACGCTGATATGCTTACGTGTACGCTGAAATGATAAAATAACATTGAAATAATCCCAGAGTACCCTTAGAAGCATTCTAGGACCGGAAGATTATAACCAACTTATTGGTAAACAACAAATTATTTGTATAATATAACTTTATAACTGTAGTTGATAGTACATATACGTGTTATGTTAGCAAATAATATAAAGGACTCAATTTTAAGATGGGGATTAGTGACGTCTAGTCTACAAGGAAACTGAGTGCAAATAGAATGAAATATATCCATAACATGACATCACATGAAAGCGCTAAAATGGTTTAAGCCTTTGCAGCAAAATTGTTAACTCATTCGGTGCCGAGCACAATTTTACGTATAATGTTTCGTCAAGCACCATCGGGCATCTTGAGCGCTGCGGTCGACCCGTGCATTCAGATTTGCATATTACTTCGTTTGATATGCTCCGAAAATTAATTTCACTAGGCTACCTTGTCCGAGGGCTGTTGAAATCTTTTAAGCAAGGCTAAGTTTAAACGATGCAAAATTATGTTTATTTAAACAAGTTCATAGCAAATCAATAATAACTAGAGTAATGAGTACATAAAAAAGATTGAATTATAATCGGACATTGATAATGACTCAATTTTTGTGTTCGTAATATTACTAAATCATATCTAGATTTAGATTTAGTGTATAATATATTTTTTTAATTTTAAAACATCGATTATAAATATCGCAAGTCGTCACGATTGCTATTGGTTGGAAATAAAAATTTAATTCGACGACTGAATGAACAAAATAGGTAAGAGAGTAATCTCTTTTGCTAGTATTTTTTGTAATGGATTGTAACAAGCCTTGTTTCGACCATAACTTGTAGATTGTTATCAGCCTAATTCTAACAGTCATAACAACAAACAGCCAACAAATAATTGTCGTTGGCTCATTATAACAGGGGTTTAAACACAGCAGCACACGACAACATGTTTGTACACACGACAGCAAATCAAAACAAACAATGTGACATCTTATGCACTTGTAATAAAAGCGGTATTGCGACAAAAACAGGTAGAAAAATGTGCTAACTGTACAATGGACATGTAATAGTGATAGGTTGGACACGATAACTGTCACGATAGTCGATAAAAGGTTTGTGTTTTCTATTTTTACGGCTGCGCAGTTAACGTAGATGGCATAGGGCATTATGACAAATAGCGGAAGTGGAGTACTAATATAGGCTTGTTTCCACTATGAAAGAAATATTCAAAAACTGATTTTCTCTAAAATAATTCATAATTTCAGATGCCTTTACACTAATATTTTTCTGCAGTTCTTATTATTTGATTTTAATTGGAATTCAAATGATAATTAGTCACTCAGTCGGCATTGCACGCGGTGACGTCAAAGTGTGTTATTCCCATACAAGCTCTATGAAGAAAAGCGTTTTGTCAGTTGATAAAGAGTACGTCAACGATTGGTGGTGTCAACTACCGTATTCCCCCATATTTCAGGGATAGTTCGATAGTTATCAAAGGTGGAAAATATTTTCTTTCATTTTTTTTTATAATTTACTTATTTTGTGTCTCAAAAATATTAGTTAAGGTCATTTGTTTATTTGAAAAAAAAAATTGATATTTCCTTTTATTTTTGTTCTTATGATTTACTCATTTTGTGACTCAAGAAGATGAGTTAAGGTCTTTTGTTTATTTAAAAAAAAAAACATTTGTTTTTTTACATTTAAAAAACAGGTCCGCAACTGAGTCCTACCATGAGGGTAGCTCATCACTAGCACTTTTGTTTACGTCACAATGGCCGAATTTGTGCTCGAAACTTCAAACAATAGAGTTGTAATTTAATGCCATATGCATAGCAAAATATGTCGACGGCGCTGCGTACGTTCAAATAGTTTCGCTACACAGATATTTCTATTGTTTGTATTTTGTGATTCGCACAGAGTTTGAAAATATGTAGAAATTTTAACAGGTGTGCTCTCCATAAGCTTTGTTTTAACTTTGCACTGTATTAATTAGTGGACGTAACACAATGTATTGGTTGAGGTCTGAAACATGAAAGTAAAGAAATTAAATTGTACATAGGTATTTCTTTGTGGAACCTGTTTGTCATTTTCGCTTTCTGTGATGTGTAATTAAAAGTTACTAATGTTAAATCTATTGTACTGTATGTACTAAAGTTAAAACTATCTATATATATATATTTGGAGATCTGCTTACAGATATAAGTTTCCATTACCGACAGAGGAGACTTTAACCAAATCTGTCAACGCAATAAATATCCACTGAATGTTAATGGGACATTTCAAAACACCATCAAAACCCCTTATCACCTCAAATTGATGCGCTGAATCCAGAGGGGTGCCATTTATATTCTAATTATTAATTACAACTGTCAATTACGTCAAGTCTAATGCCATTACCCAGTAATACGACCTACGAATAAATTATTATTCCGAATTAAGTGCAATGAACTAAACTCGTCAAATGCGATAGTGATGTTTGTATGAAATGGATTCGTATCGCCGACATCGATGTGTT
This sequence comes from Pyrausta despicata, assembly GCA_963921415.1. Taxonomy (NCBI): domain Eukaryota; kingdom Metazoa; phylum Arthropoda; class Insecta; order Lepidoptera; family Crambidae; genus Pyrausta; species Pyrausta despicata. The sequence continues at coordinate 2,142,809 of OY992851.1, forward strand.
ATGAATAATGCAAGGAATCGATAGCTCGGTTGATTAGATTGAGGACTAGTATGTAACGCGATGACAGCGCTAATGTGTCACGTCAAGTCGTCAGTTTGAGCACTCGATTTCTTCGTGAAGTTGATTGAGCGTTGACGTGATAGGATTACTGTCGGGCTTTTAGGGCTTATTTAAAGCTCTAACCCATTTCTTCACTTTATATGTGAGTTTTGTTACTTTATCAAAGATGAATTGAAACCTGTCCGTCTGTGCGTATCATGTGAAATAAACATTGCTGAAATTATCAACAAGATGTGTTAAACCAGATCATTGGACGATTTTAAGATTCTGAGTCCTTGTTTGGTGGCTTTATGAGCGTAATTCATTTGAAAATCTAATATTCGTTCAATCAAGCATTTGATACTTTTTGGTTTTATGTAATAATGAATTGATATCAAGCTATAAAAACTGCTAGAATCTTACATTATTCCTAATGAACATAAGTTATATGTTGCCATATGTATTAGAGAACCGATTCCGCACAAGCGAAGTCGCAGGTGGGAAGCTAGTTTAAACTCAAAATTGCTGGGCCACTTAATTTTTATCGATAAAACTCGTGTCGCCCCACTAATTCGTCCGTTCGAATCAACCCTATGATGGCAACTATGATCACGGGCCCAACTTATTCCATGTTTAAGTTTGCGTAATTTCCTCCGGGAGGCTGTGTTTGTCGACGGTCGGCCACCGTGAATTATTAACGCCTATCGGTCACTGCGATTCGAATTTATTCAGGCTTTTGGATTTATTGGATGGACTGTGAACTCAAGAACACTAGATTCAGAAAATGTAGGCATAAAAAAACAGGTCCTTAATATTACTCGATAGTCCTAAGTATCCATAACTTGCTTAGGCTAGAAGTAAAAATGTATAAAAAGAAGCTACTTGCATCTCGAGAAGGTCTCAGTTGTAAAAATCTACTTGATAGTAGTTTTCAAATTATTTTTGTGAACTGAGTTGAATATTGACTATTAAATATTTCCGGGTATTACTTTGTTTTCTAATGTCATAAACCTATTTAGCCCTTTTGTGATATTATATCACTGCTATCGAAAGTTGTTAGTGCTACGAATTCACTACTTTCGTAGCGAGCATTCGTCGTAGCAGCTACGAACGTAGCATTCATCGTAGTATGCTACGGACCACGACTACGGGCGGATAGAAATTAAGTGATTTGTGTTATTTAAATAAGATAATCTTAATATTACATTTTTTTCGTAAAACAAATATTTACCTCCTCTATTTTCGCTGTCCGCCGGTTTCACCTGTATTGCTCGGTTCATCTGGAACAAAATAAAAATTGGTCACTTATACGTGTTTAAAATAACATGCTTTATGCTAGTGATACATGTGTTAGAGTTTAACACAAAATGCTTGAGTGTAGAAAACTTAACCGAAAAATTATTAATAAATAAATAAATATTTCACAACAATCACACCAACTCGCTAGTTCCAAATTAAGCTACGAGGCTTGTGTTATGGGTACTAGACAACGGATAAACATAGTTAAATACTTTTTTTTGTAAATAAATACATATTATACATAGAAAACACCCTGTACTGGACAAACACACATGATACATGCACACTTATGCTTGTACTGTAAGTCATTGATACATGAGATATACCTTTAATTCATTATACCACACGATTAGGATACGTAAAAATAACACAATCACGGATAGATCAAGTGCAGAAGGGAACGGAATCAATAAACAGTAGAAACACGCTTATACAAATGCAATAAACAATATCCTTTCAGAGACAAGTTTAGTTAAATCTTTTTGTGACAATTTGAATAATATAGTCACACAAACAGACATATGTCAACAAAATGTTACTAGCATTTTGTATTGTTATCGTAAATTATTTCATGCGTGGCCAACTCATAATGGCCGCTGTGTCAATAGGACTCATCGGTATACGAGTAATCATATACTAAGCTTTAGTTTGTCTGTTTGCACTGACAATAGTTGAGTAGCTTTGTTTGTTATTGAAAAAATATGAACTGAAAGAATAAATAAGCCAGTATTAGCATAGTTTTTGAATGAATTCTTTTGGGAGCGGTTGAGGTCAGGTTAAAACATTATTATGTTTTGAAGAGAACTAAATTGGTATTTTTACTGAATAAACATACATTTCGCACGTAGTTTCTTAGTAAACAAATGTTATTTGCTTAACACAACGCAATAGTTTTCACAAGAAAACCTTCGCGTGAAAAATTTAACCATGTAAGAGCGCGCTGAAAATATGTCCGACCGAAACCTAACCCGAAGGAAACATAACCTAGTTCTCAAACTTGTTAGGTACTTGCTGGGTTACATAAAAGTGCATTCGCCTCCGTAGTTTGAACTGCACCGTGATATTGGTGGAATTAGCTCAGAGGCCAGAAAGAGACAAAAATATATATGCATTGCCGTGGGCGGGGCGAACATAACTTCCACACCTCTGCTACTTTAGGTATAAAGTCTGATTCGTTAACACTTTAATATCGGTCAGCTGAAAAAGTTTCAGAGTACACGGCTAAGTTGTTGATCGCAGAATTCGAAGATTCTATTCATTCATTCGCGTGACCTATAATTGATTATAAAGTAAATAGTGTATCTCTATCTTCGCCGTATTAGCTGATGCCTTAGAATAGTTATAGGCGTGATGACATCTATCGTAAATATTTTCAAGACAATTGCGTTTTGAAGACATAACCACATATGAGGTTAATGAAACTATTTCCAAAAGGCTGTTGAAGATTTTTAAATAAACAAAATTCAATAAATATTATGTCAATAGACTCCGACTTCGGATACCTAATATGACGTCACGTTAGAGTATTTCCATACACAATCTATGGAATCTACATATTTTGACGATTGAATAGGAGTATATCAACGATTGGTGGTGTAATGACGGCTATTGTTTTAGCATATTGGGAACTTGGATGGAAGTAAAATAAAGAAAAAAGAGAAGATTTGATACTTGCATACTCCATTTGAAACTTGAGTCGGTTATGACTGTCATATATATTCGCCGTTTACAAATACGATGAAATTTATTACATCATTAGGGATAACGGACCAAACCGTTTAATTGTTCACTATAAACACATAAAGGTGACGTAGTTTTTAAGATTATTGTTAAGCATATAAGTATAGTTAAAGATATAATCTATCCTCTTATGATCAAACGCCAACACCATGTACAATATCTACTAATCATTACTAGGTATCTTATCGGCGTAAAAAGATATGTCAGTTACTCTATTTATTGTTAATTTTACCTATCAAGTCCTTTAGTATTTGCATAGCATGCGGAGCTTTGGTCATGTGAAGGCTTTGTTAATTAATAAATTAAGTTGATTATTTATTTGATAACCAACCACATAATATATTTCACTTATGCTACAGAGCTTATGTAAATCAAAGTATTTTTAGGTCTTTCACAACTTGTACAAATTAAGTAAACGAGCCGAAATACAAAGAGCTACCTCTTAAGCGAGAAGATAAACAAAGAAGAAAAAAGGTAACAGTCATTACACAAATATAAAAACTTACGATCCAACAATTGCCATACTCACATGTGTATAGGCCATATTTTAATTTGATAAATTAAGATATGACCTATAGCATTCACGGAGAACGAACATACCATGGCGCATAGTTGTTTAAAAGCTTAAGCTTTATTAAAATCATCAAATGCCATAACAAAACATTTTATTCTAATGTAAAACTTCCATTAAAGCATGCGTTGCGCATTTAAAACGAATTACTCACGTTGAAATACGAAACATAGACGAAAATGAACAATACGTTTCATAAAATCGATAACCATAACCATTGAGGGTGTACCTTTAAATAACATGTCAGATATTCAACTGTCAAATATCTAAGTGGATGTGCCGTTAAAATGTCATCGGGTACCCGTTGCTAGGCAACTGATCAACAACAAACCCGAAATTGAGTCTTCCTTTTGGTTTAATTGACAATATCACTTTAGTGAATTATACAGTGGTATTTTTAAAACGTATGTTTATGAGGTTATGTAGTTAAAATTTGTTTCGTTTTTGATTTAGTACAAACCTGAAATCCCACATCTTGGCATCCCAAGGCATGCTATATTTTTTCGCCGTCAATCGAAAAGTTTTTTGTTATTGAACGACATAGATTTATAAATAAACAAAAACAGTCACAGTTTATTCACTGAGGGTTCTGTGTCCAAAGTGTTAAAACCACTAACTTTTATTAAAACGCCATCAAGATGTATCTCATAAGCTGTTTAAGCTAAACAATTCAATTTCATGGATTATTTATATACGTCTCTGCTATCAAATCAAATTTTTTTTTTTAAAAAAACAAGAATATTTTTTATAGGTTTTAAGTTCAAAAAATTGCCGCCAACCGCCATTGGCTGGTTTTAATACTAAATACGACTCAATCATCACTAGTCAAAAATCAAAAGGACCACAGGCCAGACAGTTTGCGCGTCCAAAATTTAATAATGCCTAATTAAATGCTATTCCCCTCCCATTTCGCTGACCGCACACCGAACCAATATGTTGGGGTATTTGGGTCAATCATTTTCTATGAGCTGGGACTCATCACAAACTACGAATACATAGTTCTCAACTGCCCGCTTCTCTCTAAAGGTAAGCGTCTAAAGGTCAGTATTGTACGCATCGGACGCATCGCAATAAAGAGATTAATTTGTCACTGCGTGTATGTATCAGCGGCGATCAGAGTGTCGACGCGAGTATCAGCAATTGGATTGCAGATGACACTTTCCTTCGTATCTTTGTCGATCGGCATTCCGTATGACGTCTCGGTACGCATCATTATTAATTATTATTCTAAATCTAACAGTCGGATGATTTAAACACTATTACTACTACGTACTATTGTTTTAAACACAGTATAATATTATTGGAAATATTTTTGTACCTAAATAAATTGTAATCCTGCTATTACAAAATACACTTGAACCATAGGAACTTATTAAGAACATCCGTTAATCACAATATTGAAAGTGATGTTTCTAGTTACACAAATCACAGACATTATCTAATAACATTTATATCTTTAATTTAAATCAATAAGCTCCAAAATATTAATTTATTAATACTAATATCAATGTCTGATTCAAATATATTAATACTAAATTTGTTCCATTTATTTTATGGTGTTTTTAATGTGTCAAGAATGTAAGGTGACACCGGGTATATTAAAAGGATATTTAAAATTGGATGATATTAAAGTCATTAAACAACCGTTTAGTAACTTAAATATAAGTAACTGGTCACTTACTATAATAATCTGAATATTTCTTGATTTAAACTACTTCTAAATAATAAATAAATACCTAGTTCGCAACAATCACACCAATTCTCTAGTCATAATATTTAAGCTTTCGAAAAGGAAAAGTTCTGCTTACCGACTTTTCCTGTATAATCTAACACGTGAGAATACGTCCGATGCGTGCGATGCGGGTCTGTGGAGACTAACCTTAAGCCGTTGTCTGTTATTTCGGATGTAGCCTGTCCCTGTCACTTACACAAGTTTGACAGTGCGAGGGAATGCGCTGGCCAGACAGAAAATACAAACGAAATGTTAGGTACGACCACTTTGGTGTAATGGTCCAGAAGTTGACTATTAACAAAGAGGTTGCGGGTTCGATCCCCGCACTGTACAAACATTTGTGTGCATTACCATGTCTGTTTTTACTGGTCTGGGTGTTATATATATTTATTTAAGTTTATTTGTAATACCGCTGTTGATTCTGATATCTGTAACACAAGTGCTTAAGCTACTTACCACGGAGTCAGATTAATGTATGTGATGTTTTTGTATATTAAAAAAGTTTAATAGAAGTTAACTTAACTGTGAACTAGGGTTACTAAAGCACATACTGTGCCGAGGTGACTAATTAAAATACTTGCTTACATTCGGAAGAGAATTACAGCTTTATAAAGAAAACTTATTAAGTTCAGCTCAAGTTGAAGTTGTTTTCAGTGACAACAAGTATTGTTTAAATAGGAACAAAGTTCACACATCACAAATATCCTCAAAATCTTAGTGACATAGTAAACATGGTCTCTTTTAAGTAAGTTAATTTGAGTAGATTTAATAACGTCATGGTTTGGTTATTGGCGTGTCTTATGAAATCGTTTTAAAAATAAGTACGGTCTGCCGTTGATTTTTGATACCTACCTAGTCTGTCTCGTTGGTGTAGTGACTAAATTTCTGTCTTACAAGCAAGGACGGTTCGAATCTAAGGTCGAGACAAAAATTATTGCTGGGATTTTCAGTCATGAATTTCTCAAAAACAGCTCGGAGTCGGGAAGTTGGCGGTGTTACACCCCCGTGCCTCGGAAAGCACGATAAGCCGTTGGTCCTGCGCCTAATCTCTCTCCGGTCATGTCGGATTGCCGTCTCACCGAACTTTGAGAGTGATGGAACAGTGAGTGCATTGTGTATTGCGGTCACACTTGTACACCATACATCTCCTGCGTAGTTGGCTGCTCTCTGTTCAGAGTGGCCACCGAGGTCGAAATCATATAGCAACATAGCCCAAAGTTAGGAGCTTAATGTAATCAAAGATATGATTTAGCAAGTAGGTAATCTTTAATTAGCATTTACTTTTTCTGTCTCTCGCTTTGTGTGCACTGTCTGTATTTTCTCTGCTTGGATCTATGGTTGACTGGTAGAGAATGCCTTCGGCAATAAGTCTACAATTGTACACGAGTTTATGTACATAATAATACTCGTCAACAAAAAATACTAACAGCCTAAAGCCTAAAAAGTAGAAGCTTTCAATAATGAGATTCATGAATGCGACACTGATTATAAAATTCGTAAGCTATAAAAGCTCGTTTGGATATTTTTGACCCACTAAAAACCTAAAAATAGTATTATATTACGTTACAATCCTTGGTTCACTCATGGTTTACCTTCACAAAGGGTTAATGCAAACTAGGTCAGAGTTTTTATGGGTAGTACGTACCGATATATTGGATAACAATTATATAGGATAACAAATATATTGGATAATTTATTGGATAACCAACCACATAGTACATTACACTTATGCTACAGAGCTTATGAAAATCGAAGTGTATATAGGTTTCACAACTTGTACAAATTATCTAAGCGAGAAGATTAAAAAAAAAAACTGTAACAAAGCAAAGCTAACATAATTATATTCTAAAGCATTTAATTAATTCCTGAATGAATGTGTTTCCTATTTATATGGAATTTGGTCTTCCAATATATTAAGCATATAACATGCTTATACTAAACCTTCCTCTTAAATTACTTATTTACTTAATTGATACTTTGATGTTTTACCAGAAATGGTCCGTGAGTTAGTTGTCGATAATGCTAAGTTGTAATGCTTTTGTCTCTCATAGTTTTTTGTTGGGTTCATGTGATTAGAGTTTGAATACGAACATCATTTTTGTTCTCTACAAAGCCTTTTGTATAAATTCATATTTATTTTAGATAGGTAATCTGATAAAATAACTGGTTTAAGGGTAAAGGTCTAAAGTTCTAGATTCAAATTTTGCATAGTTTTATCAGAGATAATGGTCTGAATACCTAATTTTCATACTGTATTTATTGCTTAGTCTGTCCTTAGTTTACATTTTGGTATCAAAATTTGAAGGCAGATTAGTTTTTGATTTGGAGTTGATTTATTTTATTTGAAATTAAATACTTGAGTTAAGATTATTTGATTTGTTCAATAACAACAAGAACAAATTTATGCATCTGTGTAGCGGTCATTTTGCAATTACCTGCGAAACCGTACCGACAAGGATGCAACCATTTCGTCTCGCTAATATTAGACTGAGAAAAAGCACATGCGAAACGCTGACATACAACTGAAAGTTTTTTCGTTGTTAAGGTTTCACATACGAATGCGTCGGTGTACTTGAGGCGCAAGGAAATCTTACAACATTACATTACATTTTTAAACTAGCAAATTAAACTTGAACACGTGATTACTTACTTTGTAAAACACATAAGCAAATTACCTACTTTAAACAATAATAAAACACCTCAGAAAAATATATAATTGCTTCAAAAATTCCAATAATAAGACCTTACTACGAGTATCAGTCTATTCTTGGATAATATTATGGTCTGATTAACTATTCTCATTAAAATTAGATCTATTCGAAACGATGTTTCCTGGGTCAGACAAATTATATTTGGAAGTTTGTATAAAAATTAATGAAGAGGGACAGTATCACATACATTGCTATGTTCCTAAATAAGTAGCTTAAGCACTTGTGTTATGGGAATCAGAAACAACGAAGGTACCACAAACATCCAGTCCCATGACAACATTGATAATTGGTTTCCAACATTGCGGGGGCCGAACCCAGGACCTAATAGAAGGCGGCACCTTGAAACCAGAACTCACGACACTGCACCAAAGTCACTAAGGTCGGCACTGCGTCGTCTTAGTCGTCTCAATATCAAGATAATCAAAAATCTACTGTATTTTGACGACGGATTCTAAATTTATGAATTTCACTTTGGTGTAATGGTCAAGAAGTTGACTATTTTCCAAGAGGTCGCGGGTTCGATCCCCGCACTGTACAAACATTTGTGTGGATGAACATGTCTGTTTGTACTGATCTGGGTGTTATATGTATTTATTTAAGTTTATTTGTAATATCACTGTTTATTCTGATATCTGTAACACAAGTGCTTAAGCTACTTACCACGGAGTCAGATCAATGTATGTGATGTTGTTGTTCATTCATTATTATTATTTATATATATTTTAATTTTCTCCATCGTGGTAAGCAATGGGTAGTTTTTAAGGCATGTAACGCGGGCTTCAGCCAAGCGAAACAGCCTGTTGTGAGTCGGATGAACATTTTTTTGTGTTTCGGCATGTATTAAGTATAACGGCTTTCTGGAGAAGAGGTATTACTCTGTCTGAGATGTTGAGTACTTGAAGGTTTCTATTTAGGGTTCTTGGTATGACTCCCGTGGAATAGATTACTATGAGTACTATCAGGACTGTTTGGACTCGCCATTATTATTATTATTTTCCATCCACCACATGCTTAACTGTCTATCAACCTCAAAGCCAAATTATTCTCAACAAAAAACCCAACCAACCCTTCGACTTTCATAAACATTACACGACCCATTGTTTCTGTCCACACTCGCTTACCCGAAACTTTGTAAAAAATGGAGTTTGTCGACGCACGGGCGTAATGGCGCTTGAGAGGGCTGCATGGGAGTTGATAAAACTTTTATGATGTCTTATGGGGCTAGTGTGATTTCAGAAATGTTGTGTTCAGGAGCTAAACACTTGGAAGGTATTGGGAATGCGTAAAGGTGGGAATACATTAGACCACAAAGTTTTTTTTGGAGTATGGTGTTTTAATACATTTTATGAATAATATGTAACTTGTCTACTTAGATACAAAGCAGTTTTAACCATTCATTTCATCCCATTTATAAAACACAACTCGTTCTTTATACAAATCTTTGATAGCTAGATTATTAGCTTGACACACGAATTGAAATGAGCAACAACAAAAATCAAAATAAGCAAGTAATATTAAATCTGTAGTATTCCATAAAGAGTCCCGCGACTTCAAGAAAGATGACAAAAATGCCGAGCTTAAAAAAATAAAATGCTTATGTGCTATATTTATAGCACTCAAATAAGTTTCTTAATATACTCGTACGCAATACGTTTCACTTTATTTCAACAATGACACGGTGCTACTAGATCAATGAGGTTGTCTTAACTTGCTTCTTCATTGAATCAAAACATATTTTTATCTACTGGAAATCACCAAAATCATAATAAACAAAAACCACCCAGATGCAATGCCAAAGCCTTTTACGATTAATGTTGCCAACTTTCACATTTGATTGCACAAAACGAATGCTAAAAAAGGCGAAAAAATTGCCAGGAGAGAAATTTGTTTCGAGTTCCAAATTAAAGACACTGTCATAGTGAGTCGTCAGTTATAAATGCTGGCATAAAGAAGACGAAAACGTTTTTTTTATTAAGTCCCTAAGTATTAAATTCTGTAAGGTCACGATGAGACGGCGCAATTAAGGTCGAGTACTATTACGCGTGGCGGTGAAACCGCTTAACTTTTTAAATTTCGGCAACGGAGTTAAGCGCGGCCGTTATCAAAGTGCATTAACACTTTGTTTCTGTCTAAAATCTATAAAATGTCAAATTTCAAAGAAACGATTTGACTTTAATTCAAGATGAATAAATATAAAAGTATAAGCTTTACTTAAGTATTCAATCGTGGTTGAAAACTTTTATTGATGCTACGAAGCTACGGATAAAATGAAAGGTAGATAAGATAATATAATATAATAATAATTATATATTTTTATAAATCATGGTAAACAAAAGTTTTCTAATTCATTTACCCATTTTTTCCTTGGACAAAGCGTAGGCACCACAACATTATTTAATCAAAAACACAACTTGTATACGCAACTGTTACGAAAAGTAGTTCATAAGTAGGTATAGCTATGCGTATCAAAAAGTACAACAGCTGTTTCCAAAGTTTTCACAAAACAAGGCTTCTTTCAACTTTACAAATCAACTTGTGAACAAAAAAACTCGCGGAACCCTCATCTGTAACCAAAGAAAAACAAAAACATAAAAGCAACACAAACAAAATAATTGAACGCGAACGAAAAATAAAAGTTTCAATTATTAAAAATGACAATTCGTACTTACAATAACAGGCGGCGGATAATCAACTTTTGCTGACCGCAAAATATCTACGAGATGAACCATATGGACAGATAAATTAGTCTCAGTTTCTCAATTAAACTTCGTGATCGTTGAACACGAGCGTACGATCGTCTGACGTTGGGAGCGCGACACGTCCGTTCGTCGTGACGGGCAAGGCGCGACTGAGATGACTCGCGGGGGTGGGTATACGCACGCGGGGGAGGTACGCACGCACGCAGCCTCGCCGGCCAATCGCGTGCGTGCGTCTCGCGCACCCCCCCACCCCGATGCCCGCCCCGCACTCTCCCATCACCTCACAATCGATGCCCTATATTGCATTAATTATTTAGGAAACACGCAATAAGATAACGGAAGGTGGCAGATAAGGGCCGCACGTAAGTTTAAATAAATCAACCGGTCACTCGCGGTTGTGAATCACACATAAATATTGTCACTCGCGAAGCACATTTTCGTTATTGTTTTTATCTGCGCGCGTTATTTATAGTCTAAGTTTATTGCGAGCGAAATAAATAACAGAATAAAAAATTGAATTTCATTCATAAGGCCGGATAGAGTTTATCTACATTTCCACCTACGGGTCGATTCGGCGAAAACAATCGTAATATTTTTTGGAACGTTGTCAAGTTGTCGTTCGAAGATATTATATGGGGGAAAGGGAAAATTCGGTGGCGTGTGGCTTCTTTGAGTAGATACACTTACAAATGTGTCTATTATTCTGCAGACAATGACTCGGTGTCGTTGCGTGTTTGGTTTTGTGAACTATTCATTGAAGAGTTTGCTGTAGGGCTTAACTTTTTTTTCTTTTTGTAGGAAAATTAGATGGCCCGAGGTTTTTTGCGGTACTTTTCACTTTCAAAATTTATGCAGTCGGCCACTGACGACAGTTTTGGTCTAGTAGTCTGAGATCCAGACTACAGAACCGGCTGTTGCGAGTTCGAATCCTGCTAGGGGCAAATGTTTGTGTGATGAGCACGAGCTTGTACCTGAGTCATGGGTGTTAATAAATGTATTTAAGAATTTCTATCCCTTTTTTTAGCTACCACACCACAAGATAACGCTTAGTTTTGGGCTGGGTAATTGGTGTGTTCGTTGATACAATTTATTTAATTTATTTACATAATACTGTCATTGTTTTCATTTTAGCAAATACTGTCCTAAAAAAACCTAGAAGTAACTTCCACTTCATTTTTATATTCCTCAAAAAATTAAGCCTTTCTCGCACATGTGTATCGCATACGGCACATGGTAATATGCCCTGCTCATAATTCGAATACAATACAGTGTCTAACTAGCCTAATGTCTACTCCGAGATTCAGGACAAGCGCAGCGCGTGTGGTCACCACGTGACGGGAATCACTTGGGAACACAGTGGGATAAAATGCAGTATTTACTACTCAAATGTACACACAAATGTTATAAGTTCTACTTATTTTATAATTGCGAAAGTTTGTTAGTATGTATCATCCTCATCAGCCTATATACGTCCCACTGCTGGGCACACGCCTCAACTCAACAATGAGATGGTGCGAGCCATACTCCACCACGCGGGCTCAGTGCTGATTTGGGAGGGGTGTGTGTAAGGTAAGTGACCAACCTTACTGTCAGATGTTATTAAGCCGCCCGAGGGCCTCCGACCAGGCTTAACGACTATTATCTATCGATATTAAACGGGACCAACAGCTTACCTTAAGTTAGTATGTATGGATGTTAGTAACTCTTTCACGCCAAATCTTTTATACCGATTTGGCTGAATTTAGAAGGATAGATATATTATAACCTGGAATAACACAGAGAGTGCTTTTTGTCTCGTAAAACGTCACGGTTCCTGTGGGATATGAAAAAAAGGGTTCTACGCGGGTGAAACCACAGGGCTCAGCTAGTAAGCAATAAATGTTTTCAAAGCTTTAATTATACCCGCTGTTTTACGTGAGCGAGTAATGTGACAGAGGTGCGACGCAAGGCGACAATATCAAATGTGTGTACTTTTATGCTAGTGCCCACCAACGTGAAGAAACGCGATTGAAATAAAAAAATATATACATATACAACAACATCACATATATTGATCTGACTCCGTGGTAACTAGCTTAAGCAAATCAAAAGTGGTATTACAAACAAACTTAAAAAATACATATAACACCTAACCAGTAAAAACAGACATGTTCATGCACACAAATGTTTGTCCAGTGCGACCTGCCAGTGATGCGGTGTTCAGGCGTGAAATATGCTTGAGGTACCGTTATAAAGATCGGCGGCAAGTAGACTGGGCCAAAATTAAAAAAAAACACTTATTTTTTTCTTCAAATATCGGGCAGGAAAAGGTGTTGTGTTTTGTGAAGCTTCTGAATTGATTTCTAGTATAACCACGTGGTTTATAGTTTATTCAAATGGTAATGCCGACTTATGAATGCGAAGCTGTGTGTTTGTTAGTGTATTTCAACACTGTGCGAAATACGAGTAGTTATTCTGTCAGAGGCTTTCGTGTTCATAGGCTGGCTTTAAGGTGACAAGTTACAAAAATACTAAGAATGTTTTTTTAGGGTTCCGTACCTCAAAAGAAAAAAAACGGAACCCTATAAGATCACTTTGTTGTCCGTCCGTCCGTCCATCCGTCCGTCTGTCAAGACCGTTTTTCTCAGGAATGCGTGGAGGTATCAAACTGAAATTTCTGTATAATACTAAGGTCTACTGTCCCTAGAAGCTGTAGAAAAATCAACCTTCTAAGCCAACGTAATCAAAAGATACAGTCATTTAGGCCGCAAATTCCCGCAAATTTTCGAAACTCGCACGGGAATCAAAATCTACTTCCCGTAAACTTAGAATCTTGAAATTTAGTACGAAGTCACGTCTTATAGTACAGATATAGGAAAAATTACGAAAACCCTAAATTTTCAGTTTCATCATATAAAAAAATATTTTTGTAAAATATTTTTGACAAAAAAAACTAAAGTCTAAAAAAAAACTTACTTATATACCTACAGGTTTGTACGGAAGCCTCTGTGCGCGAGTCCAACTCGCACTTGACCGGTTTTTTTATTTATTTAATGAAAAATTCTAGCAAAATGAAGTCACAAGCGAAAAGACGTAATATCAAGATAAAATATTAAGTTTTACGGTGGCATCGACGACTTCGTCAATAATTTCCAACTGATTAGTTTGTATCAAATGTTTTGATTTGTTTTGTTTTTGTGTGTTTCCGAGTTAGATGCGTTACTTAAATATGGCCAGCCCACTGCCACTTGCAAAGAGGCAGTGGGCTGGCTATGTCTATCGCAGAACAAGAAGCACGCAGGTTCGCTGGAGCAAGAAGGTTCTCGAATGGAGACCATGCTTAGGTAAACGTAGTGTGGGACGCCCCCCGGCTAGATGGAAAGATGACCTGAAGAAAGCAGCTGGGAGTGACTGAATGCTGTGGCGCTTCTTGGGGGAGGCCTATGTCTAGCAGAGGACTGTAACAGGCTGATATGATGATGATAACTTAAATATATCATACTAGGTATTAAAAAAAATACACGTGTCACTTTCAAAATATCATAAGATCGGTTGTCTATTGTTTTCCCGAAGAATATATGCCATAAAATTCAAATGCCAGAATTTCATTTGCCCGAATGTTTTGTTAACCATAATATACTTGTGACATACTCTTCTTCGCCCGAAAATTAGTTGCCATAATGTACGAGTGCCATACGTATTGTTATCCATATTATTAATTGCAATAATATTATTCGACCGAATATTTAAATGCCTTACAAAATAGTTTTCGAATCTAGCTAAGCTATGCACTGGATCATGAAATACCTGTTTATTTAGTACCTCTATAAACAAGCATCTATCAAGCATGCCGTTAGCATGCAATAAGAAAGTATGAAAACATGCAACCACTTATGCATGCAATTGGATTTTCTCGTCTCAGGCGCTGCGGGAAGTGCAGCCTCTCCGCCCTTGCGTAACAAGGCTCAGACACCCAAGCTCACTTCCGCGGCGCGACCAGCCTCAGCCGCTCTAGCTCGCGCGGGTGCCTGATCCTTGTCCAGCGGTCGGAGGCTGCTCTCCCTCCGCGCCTCCGGCTTTGGAATTACACTCTAGTATCGGGCAGACTAGTACCACGGCAAAGGACCACGGCGAGTCGGGGACAACAGAATTTGTTCTCTAAATATATGTTTTTATATACAAATATTAACAATAGATAAAGCATCAGTAATTAAGTGAATCGTATTATATAATCGAATCGAATTTATGTTTTTTTTTCTAGAAGTTGTTTTGATGGCAAATGATGTTATGGCTTGTGATAATATGGCTTACAATCATTCTAGCAAATGATATTATTGAATTTGACTTTATGGGAAATAAAGTTTCTAGCACGTGACTAATATAGTAAACAATGAGTATGACATATGAAATTATGAGAAACAATATTATGTCTGTTGACCATTACAGCAGATGACATTATGGCAAATGAAATTCTGGCAAATGGGTGTACCCCCATAAGATCGGCAACCTCAAAAATACCTATGAAATCACATAATTTCGATAACTGCTACCTAACCCATTTCAGTTTTCTGAGAAATATCAAAGTCTGTCAAACTAAACTGTATTCTCACCTAGACTTTGTATTTTGCGGCTCCAAGCATAGTAATAACAACGGTAGGCCGCACAAGAGTATCGAATTCAAAGGGCCAACTTAATAAGAGCAACATATTGTGCTCCGACACCGCTATAATTAATGGCGTTTGTGACGAATTACTGGAATTATGTGATAGATACAGCAATACAAGTTATTTTTAAACTAGCCGACCTACTAAGCTTTGATTGAGGAACATGAACCTACAAACGAGCATTTTGTCTCTTGAAAAACTTCAAAAACAGATGTTTGGCTAGTGACTCAGTGGGAAAGGATCCTAAATTGTTTTTTTTATGGGGCCTGGCTCATTTCACCTTTTTTTTATAGCCACGGCTATAAACTTCACAAATCGATAATACGAGTACATTGTGGAAAAATCCTCGTCAAAAATTATTTGATTTGCGATTTCAAAATTCTTTGGAAATATTCTTAGTACGTTCTTAATACTCTTAGTACGTAAATAACTTGAGTTACATTGTTTTTATTTTATCTGCACCGCCTGAATTTACTCTGCTTGGACTTATGGTTGACTGGTAGAGAATACCTTTGGCATTAAGTCCACCATTGTAAACATGTTTATGCAGGACTGAAATAAATAAATGAATAAAAATTGCTCGCAAAATACTTGTGTCAACAAAATTACCTATCCCAACAATTGGATACAAGAAAAAAAATATTAAGCTACCTACAAATAAACTTGACTGCATTATCAAAGTCACTGCGCAATCGATTACTCGAATCTGAGATTAGGATGGCATCCAACTTGTCAGTTCTCGTTAAACGAAAAAACATATCTACCGATCATGAAGCTTGTTAAAACTTGTTCCTGGCTGGATAGAAAAAAGTTTTAATGGCCAAAGCTATAGGCAAACATGATCAAAGGGAATACATTTTGCCCAATGCTTATGATGAAGAAATTGCCTCCAGATTTCTTGGGGAACGAAGCAATTAGGACGAAAGCGAAATTGGGTACAACATTTGCTATTCGAATTTTGGGGACTTCGGTAGTAGAATGTTCGGCAGTGATAACAAAATAGTACATTTCAGATGTCTACGGACGTACAGCCTATTCGTACAAACCCATTGAACAACCTCGAATGCGCTTAAACCAGCCCTTAGTTTTTAGTTTAGACCACGTTATTAATGTGTTAAATTATTCATTTCATGTCAAAAGTTATTTATTAACAGAAATGTTAAAATTACAGCGTACAACTTATAAATATACAGTTATACAGTAAACAGGTGGTTAAACAACTTTGATAGGCTAGGTATAGGCGCCTTTGAAAATTAAATTACTCAATATATAGTTCTCATTAAAACATGTTATTTTTCTTCTTAATTTTATGTACTTGATACAATAAGTAGCAAAATTTTCGTACAAATTTATGCTTAATTCATAATGGTGGGTACACAGGAACCAGTTTGCACCAATACAATATACTCATGCTATACTTAGTGATTAAATTATTAAAATCGTACTAAACCAAATTCACGATAGCTTCTTGATTAGCGTTTTTTATGCGGTCTTTAACTAAGACAAATCTTTTGAAATCTCATATCCACGTTTTTCTAAGTAGGTAAATTGCGTCGTCCTTCTCAACCCCCGGTGGAGAGTGTAATGTTGTCTGAGTTATGTGTATCATTTTTTCAGCCCGTCTTCTTATATGGCACTTTATTAAAATTTATAAACAAGGTTTACTCTATCAATGGCTACAGCTATGAGAATGAAACGCTGACATACTTAACTTACTTGTTAACTTACTTTACTTACTTGAAAATCTAATAAAAGGGTAACCAACACACTGATAAATCTACTACGGACAAGTTGAGTGTTTACCATATAAAGACATGTATCAACGCACACACACACACACACACACACACACAATCACACACACACACACATATATATATACATATTTCATTTACTTACCTCCATTTAATTTTGTTTGTTTAAAATGATACTGTATGCTAAGTACTTACTGTTTGAAATATCGTTACGCTATAGAAGAGCGGGACCTCCTGCCACAGGACCCTAAATCCTACTAGGGGGCTCCCAACCACTGAATGTTTCTATGTAAAATTGAATTGAAATAAATGTTTTTGATTTTTTTGATTTTTTTTGACTTAACATCAGTGAATTTATGTATATAATTATAAAAAAGAATACTTTTTCAACTATTTTAAAATTTTTAACTTGTTTAGATAGATGTTACTGCTTTTTTTATAATTAAGATCCCTTTGCCTCATACTTAAAACTTTGTTAAGTAAATTGTTTCCTACTAATCAGAGATTTGATCAGGCAAGCGTTAACTTTATACTTACGGTGTCAAAAATCTTTTAATCATAAAATATGTCGTTAAAACTTCCCGTTCAGATTTATGCTTTCCTTCACTGCAGTCTTATAATGACAACAAATCAATCAAACTCTATCAGTGCATTGATGACTGGTTAAACTGAAACATTACAATTACCAAATAATTGTTGCACAAAATACAAGCTTCATATCATCATGTCATCTCATAAGCCTATGCGTCCCACTGCTGGTGGTGGTGCGTTTAAGGTAGGTAAACTACCTTACTGTCAGATGTTATTAAGCCGTTCCCTCGGGTGGCTCTCTCTAACTTAACGACTAATATCTATCCATATAAACCGGGAACAACAGCGTAACGTGCCTTTCGAAGCACGAAACCACCTGTAAAAGTCGTCACTTATACGATCAGAACGGTCACCCATCCCAAACGTGACCGCGTATTAGGTTGCTTAACTTTTGATATCACTACCAAAGCGTTGCCACCATTGCACCACAAGCACCTCCAGCTTAATCCACCAAAATATGAGCTTAATCACAGAAATTCCAAACAATGAACAGTATATCTATAGACTATGATAAAGCGACTGCCTACAGTGCCTACCTGCAACGCGGATCGGCGTGATTACATTATGATTTTCATCAACGGAGAGCCGAGGCGAAATTAAAATGGATCCAATCTCATTAGCCGGCATATTTTAGCCATAGTTAACCGTTTCGTGCCATTCTTCATTTTACTCTTCGCCCGACAAATGTTAACATAGTTTTTTTGCTGATACTGTAATTAGTTCTTTCAGTTTGCTTTGGGTAATTAAATAATATTTTCACCCGTACTTACTGTGTGGATTTTTGAGGTTTTTAATAGTCGCAACTGAAAGCTTTAGTCATTTTGAAACCCAAATTAGATAAAAAGAACATGCATAGAACAAGATCAGACTAATTTTTCTCCTAGTGCTTGTATGTGTACTTTAGAAAACGGTGTAGGTTCAATTTGATGGAATGAATCACTTATAATATGTTTTAGAATGATTTACAAATAGCTATTTCTATTTGACTAGACTGCTACAAACCATGTGTTTATATTTATTTATTTAAATCTTTATTGCAAAGAAATGTACATAGGGTGGACTTAATGCTAAAAGCATTTTCTACTAGTCAGTATATTATGTTAAGATATTTTCTTCTGACGTTATATGTAGTTTGACCTTTTCGCTATCTGTGGCATATGGTCGCCGAAACTCGTGACTGACAGCGTGTCTTTCTATTACTGCGGCTAAATCGCTGACAGTTACGAGTCTCGGCGGCGGTAAGTCGCAGGTGTGCTGTGGGCTGTTGTAGTGCATTGTGGCCCCTTACATGTTTTTCACAATAACCTAAAGTTTGATACATTATATAACTAGAATGAAATTTTCACAATTCATTTACCTGCAATGCAATAAATACCAATTTTAACAGTTTCCTAGAACTGATTTCAGGTTTTTCATTGAACAAAATGGAATACTCGCATTCGAAAATCTCCTGGAATTCAATAATTATTCGGCACTCAGAAATTCGAGGATAGTTTACAAAACAGTGTTCAGGGAAACTGTATGAAATGTTTAATATAACTTTACATTATATTATCGTGATAAAATAAATTGTAATTTGCTTCATAAAAAGTTAATTATATAAGATGCAATAGCGTAATTATTACAAGATGGGCCCCACAGCCGCAAAATTACCTGAAAATTAATGGTTCGTAATTAATTAAGATGGCCGATAAAACGATGTAACTCCAGTTTCCAATGTAATTAAAAAAGGGAAATTGTGAAATACTGCATTTGGCATGGCTTTTGATCATCAAGATGGCCGTTTTAATGATTTTTATAGGAGATTGACCTTCACTTTTTTTAAAGGAAAATGGTAATAACGAAATGGTGAGATTGTACTTTTAGTCCGATTAGTTTGTATGTGGCAGTCCTGCAAGATGATATGCTTAGTGTGCGTCCACACTAAATGAGCGGTGGTGGGCTTGGACGCGGCGAGTAGGTGCGTCAAATAGTTTGTTGTTAGGCCCTCGCCATTAGTGTGGACGCAAAGGCGCGTTTCATAATATTTGATATTTCCGCACCCGCCGACGCCATTGCACTGGGATTGCATTGGTTTGCAGTGTGAACTCTAAGGCATATCGGCAGAGGGATGAGGTATTCTAGATTTTAATAGGGAGCTAATAAAGATATGTGTTTCTACGTCGCCTCAACCGTGATGTATGAAGCAATATCGTGCTACCAGAACCTCTGAGCGTCTGTCATTACGTTTTTTATGACTGTAGATTCTAAGAGAATTCTAAGTGGGGGTCAACATTACGAGGCATAATGTGGTGGCGACGGGCGCGCCAAATTGTATGGCGTTAGGGTCCTTGGTTTATTCAGTATGGACGCAAAGGCGAGTTTCGTTCTAAACTACTTAAAGTGACTTATCAACTTGACATTCTATCTAAATAGACACATGAACAGAAGATAAACCGTTAACAAGGGATAGCGGAAACCACTTAATAGTAAGTATATAACTGTCTCTGAAATGTACCTAAAATGCCATCTCAGAACAGATGTAGGTACTAATTTTGCATCTCAGCTACTACATCTTAATCTTCAACCGCGCCTAATGATTAGACGGCACCACATTCACTAATTAAATTTGTCTTTATAGTATGCCGACGAATCAATTTCGGTTTACCATGACCCGTTGCTTGGCAACAGTTTGAATTAGAGACAGTTCCCGTGTACGTAGCTAAAGTAGATCAGCCATAGTATTTATCAGTAAATTCTTCATTTAAGTAAATGGTTTGACACTACTGGAAGTCATTGAAAAAAAATGATTTTTCTTATTCCAAAAATGATTACGATACGGATGTCTTACCATTTAAGGGGTGTTAATAGTAATCTGAAAAATATTGGTTATACAAAGACTATCCAGATTAGTGTGTGAAACAGTTATTGAGACCTAGTACGAAAGTACATGAAAAACTGTCTTTGCCCTGCGGTTTCACCCGCATAGAACCCGTATTATACATATCCCACAGGAACCGTGAAGTGTTATGGCATATAAAGTATTTGTTATTCCAGGTTATAATCTATCTATGTTCCAAACTTCAGCCGAATTGGTCCAGTAATTGTGGCGTGAAAGAGTAACATCCTTACATCATATTATTGAAACAGTAACAATCATATTTTTAGTAGGATGGACTTCAATTTTACTACCTGCTACTAGTAAAAAAATTTTGAAATATACGTCTGAGCAATAATCTAATTTTCCATGAAATGTTTGAGTCATTAAAAATAATTACTCAACTAAAAACTTTCTACGAGTCTCATTGGGATGTCTGTTTTGTCTTAGCTATGGCGCAGTTCCTCTTATAGTCGGATTATGTATAGTTGAAGGCTGTTTGAACTAGTAAATGTGTTATGGAATGGTGCGAGATGTGTTTGTGGGTATACCAAATCTGAACTGATTTGAAATAACCATATTTATTTAATTGAAATTATGCTTGAAATTGTTATTCATAAAAAACAAGTGAAGTATCAGGAAAATTATTTGTTGCTTGTTGCGACAGATATTTGGTACGTACCTTCTACGCCTATAGAAAGAACATTCGTATATTTATGAATTATTTAATAAAATAAATTAGTGAACAATATTATATATATTATATATATTAGAGGCTCTCATAATGTTATGAAAGTATAACTCGTAGTGCATCTATTATCAACTATATAAATAAATAGGTATATACCGCCGAAATATATATACTGGCTAAACCAAAACGGATGATGCTTATTATTTTTATGTGTTCCTAATTGTCAGGACCAAGATTTCATTTAAAAAAGAAAAAGTCTTGGTTTTTTCCATATTTAAAAAGGTAAAAAAATCGAGGAAAATTTAAAGTCATGAGAAAATATTGAAAAATTGTAATAACAGCAGGAAGGGACCGCGTCTGCCGGGTCCACTAACAGTTCATAAAACTCCTTGCTCCAATAATCAATAGACAGATTCATAACCAACCGTAGCCCAAAGTTGTTATAGCCTGACGGTTATAAAATAGTGGAAATTGACAAATAGGGAGACTGCCGTCACCTATTTGGTGCTAGGCCTTAAATAGGCGCTTTTATCACAGTGGACTAAGGCTCATAATTGACATTTCCGGACCGGAAGTCCACTATGTCACAGGCCGGACCTGTTCCCTTGAAAATGAAACCAATTAAGGGGTTGGTCCACGTCGTATAGTTTGACGGAAAACTATGTGAGAACATGATATAGTATTTTAGATTGTTTTGTTGCATTTTTTAAACATAAACTACACACAAATCACGGGCTTTATGCGTTTTACCTACATTAAAAGTATTGCATAAAGCCTGTGAATTGGCTAGACGACACCACCAATCGTTGACATACTTTTTATTATCTGTCAAAACGGTCTGCCTCCATAGATTTCGTATGGGAATAAATGATCGTGACGTCACGGTCATGTATCAGAAATCGGAGTCAATTGACCGAATATTTATTGCCTTTTGTGTGTTTAAAAAATAGTTTCTACAGCTTTTTTGAAATATATTGGTTGTATTAACTTCATACGGACTATGTTTTTTAAACACCATGTTCTTGACAATATTTAAGATAGGTGTCATCATCCCAATTGTGTGTAGTTTATGTGTCAGATCATCTATGCTTGTAATTAATAAAAAATTGTAAGCTTTAACAAATTATAATATACGAGTATAGAATTGATGGAAAACGCTGTATAAAAAAATTACGATTTTTTTTTTATGGTAGCGTTTAGTAACACAATTTCAACTTTCTATACGAACGTACACATGTGATTATTACGATTTGGTATTTTTTTATAATAAAAGTCACAAGTTGTCTTTAATTGAAAAGACAATTTAATAGCAATTCGTTTAATGACAGAAGCAATTTAGTTAAGTTGGACCGCCGACCACCGAGGAACGCTGTCATCTTATCACTTATTCAGGAACTAGCATTAGGGGAGATCGCAGCGGCTCCTCACGCTTAGCTTTTTCATTTTAGGGGCCAATGTACTAAATCATATTTTTTTAAATTATAAGTCCTTGTGAAGTGAGGCTGAAACCGTCGTAGAAAACACGAGAATGGGCAATGATGAACGCTCATTCCTCACTCACTCCGGACCGAGTGCGAAAACTTTTCAGTCACTTTTCAGTAAACGCTAGCGCAAATCAAATAAATAAGTAAAGAAATGCAAAAATCTATGTATATAAAAAAAGAAAGTCGTGTTAGTTACACTATTTATAACTGAAGAACGGATGATCCGATTCAGCTGAAAATTGGTAGAGAGGTAGCTTAAACCAGGAGACGGACATAGAATTTTTATCCCGTTCGACCGCGATTGTGAAAATAAAGGGATTCCACACGGACGAAGTCGCGGGGGGGCAGCAGTAAAAAATAAATTTAGCGTTGATTGAAAAGTATAAAATTAAGCTAGTTGCATTGGATTCATTTAAATAACAAAATGTGTAGCACACGGTCGCAACCTACCGTCATAAACGAACGATAGTTAAAACTAAACAGAGCACTTATGAGCACAGATTAAGCAGCATTCGGTTACCGTCTCTACTAAAAGCGTATCAATCTATAGCCGCGGTTTAAACGCTGACAGTCGCGACATCTGTGATGAATCTTAAAAACAGCTCGGAGTCGGGAAGTTGGCGGTGTTACACCCCCGTGCCTCGGAAAGCACGATAAGCCATTGGTCCTGCGCCTGATCTCTCTCCGGTCATGTCTTATTGCCGTCTGACAGAACTTTGAGAGTGATGGAACAGTGAGTACACCTGTGTATTGCGCTCTCACTTGTGAACTTTAATATATCCTGGGTTAGTTGGCTGATCTCGGTTTGAGATTGGTCGCCATGGTTGAAATTGGCCAGGAGAACTATAATTATTATTATTAATGTCACACATGTGCGTTGGCTCTAAACTACGAATTTAGTTATTTCCAGACATTGATAGAGCCTGTTATAATATTTTGAACGCTTTAAACGCATTCAAACAACGTTAAATATATCAACTTTTTATTCTTATGGCCCGTCATCATTTTAGGCATTTAAAAAAAAAATCTTATAAAGTATGCCAATTCCTCTCCACGTAAAGCCTTTAAAAGTTTTCATTGTTAAAGTAAAAGAAACAATCCAATACACATAATTTCTAAAAAGAAGCCAAATTGTAACGTACTTTTTATACACATCTCTGTGAAAAAAGTCATTTGAACACAATAAGCGTTATTGTCAACGGTTTTGCCTTCATGCGAGTACAAGTATGTTTTAGCTTTGCATTTCTATAAGTTTTCATCGTACTTTTGTCGATAGAAAATGTATCGACAATTTGTCGATGTTTACTATCAAACAAGTGTTACACAAATATAGTCCGCATGAAAAATATATACAGTTCGCATAGATACAAATAGAGTAAAAAAAATTAAAAAAGACAAAGTCAACATTCGAAGTTGCACGATTTAGGCGGTCCTATCGCTAACAGCGATCTCTTCTAGGCAACCTTCGGGTTAAGGATATTGTTATTTACAGAAAGGGGTTTTGGGTGCAAAAGTCATATTAATATTACTATAACATGATGAAAACAAGCAACAAAAAATATATGATTACTAGTGGCCGCCCGCGACTTCGTCCGCGTGGAAAGCCTTTATCTTAAAAATTCTTTATGAATTGTAGCCTATATGTTATTCTGATGTATAAGCTATATTGTGGTAAAGTTTCATTCAAATCCATTCAGTAGTTTTTACGTGAAAGAGTAACAAACATCCATACTTACAAACTTTCGCCTTTATAATAGTAGTAGGATATTTACATAAACATACATATTATATACAACAGTGTTCTGAACGCTATAGCCAATCGTGGGCACTGTCCACTGATTGGCAAACTAATTCTATGTGTGAAATCTATTGCGAAATACTGCATTTTCTAAATTTTACTAACATAGGAGATAAGCTATTGTTACTAACACTCTAGATCTCGTTGTCTGATTTTTTTATTCGTTTATTAATAAATATATTATTATATAAACTAAATATACCTGCATAAAATTAATATACATAAGCTAATGTGACAATAATCTGACCAACATAAATGTATCTGATATTATAAGTATATAAAACTTACGGTAACATAACTAATGCTTTCATACTCTCACTTCAAATACTAAAAGCTTATCGCAAGATTGTTTTGGGGTAATGTAAATAGAGTTACAACCGCGATTTAAAGCTTGCAATGGCTAGTTCAAAACAATTGATTCTTGATTTATTCTGTCAAGAAATACCATGGGCTTAAAATATGTATTCTGTAAATTGTACCAACAAATGTTTTGTACAAAGAAATTATTATTATCATTATGTATTCTGTCAAAACAATCAAGAAGAGTAACGAGTAACGTACTTCTAAATAAATTAACATAAAACACATTAAATTTAATATTTCCAATTCCAAATGCTTTTTAAACTATCGATAGGTTCCTATTCATACCTACACCCGTCCCTATTCCACCGCTAGACAAATTCTCACAATTTGTTTGCTAGTGTCCCGTAATTACTTTGTGTATCAAAACATACGGTCGGACATCACAAAACCCCGGGGAAATCGTATTTCCCGACAGAAGCGTAAAGCAAACACCGCACGATGCTATTCGAATTATTTTGGAGACGGTACGAGTATGTATTGGAGTGTCAATGATATATTTGATGTAAACTAAAGCTAGTAGCCGCTAGCTTGTTTGATCTAATTGGACCGATAAAAAATGGTTTGGAATATTATCTTAAGTGATTGACACAAAATGTAAGATCTATGATTTTAAACTTTCGCGTTGCATTGTAACACCAATTAACAATAATAACACTAATTTGTTATGTAGAGCTGACTGAGTCAGCTCGTGACCACGGCTGTGTGCAATCCAGTCGAGCAGTGAGTACCTAATACTCATTAAAATATATCGCGTTTAGACTCGATAACTGGTTTTATTAGTACAATAGCAATATTATAGGCGGATACAAAAATTGGAAATTATAATTGTTCTTTCCTGTACTCGTAGTTCTGCTCTACAGTAATAATATATTCAAAACCCTACTTTTGATTATATTCAGTAGACAAAAAGACGCTGAATGGAGTCGCACAGCTAAGTCTATAAAGTTCAGTTTTGCAGTTTTATTAAGCAGTTAGTTAGAGAGCACAGTATAGATTTAAGCTAAAACAGTACAAAACATAGAATAAATACCCAAAACGTGCACGGTGCACCTTTCTTCATGGCCAGCAGGTATATAGCATAAATGATACTGTTCCGTACTCTCATTAGTTTTAACAGCATAGTAAATAAATAAATAAATAAAAATTCATTTATTGAACAAAGTCTCTTTACAATTACATTGTCGAGTTTTCCCATTAAGTTGTCATAGACACTTGTGTTGGGAATAACTCGCTCATTCCCTCTCAGATTGCAAAATAAGACTAAGACAACAAATAGGAGCCATAATAAGAGAAAAAATAATAATAATGAGGACTTATTTTAAAGTTAAATTATCATATAATAAATTAAAGTAATGATTTGATGTGAGTGAAATGTGGGTTGGGTGTGTGTGAATGTGAGTGAGGTGTGTGTGATGAAGGTGCGGTGTGAGTAATGCAGGTGAGGTGTTTGTGGTGAGGGTGCGATGTGAGTTATGTGGGTATGGAGTGAGTGTGGTGGGGTGTGTGTGTGTTTATATCTGAGTGTGTTTGTGTCTATGAGTGTTAGTGCCTATGTGTGTTTGTGTATTTGAGTGTATGTCAGCGTGAATGTGTACTGCACACAAATTTAGACACCTATGTGCCCTACGGATTGGTTTCCTTGGGATCAGTACAAATAGCACGCTTACAGGTTCCTATGTTAATTGATTCTCTTGAGAAGTTCTTCAACTTCTTCATAGCTAAGTGATTCCAGCCATTCAGTCAAAATACGCTTGCAAGTAAATGATAGCATGGGATATATTTTTAGAATTTTATTTATTTTATTGTACATGAAGGCAGACTGTGCACTATATTGCTTTCTAGCGAAAGCCGTACGTGCAGCACAAACAGGAGCAATTACATCCTGCCTTCTTTTGGAACTCAGGTCTACATAAGGTAGAGATTTGTGGCAAGATAAAATGAGATTGAGGATGTAAAGCTTTCTGACTGTAAGCAAGCTACTCTCTTTATACAGTAAGTCAGTAGGGAAACGGAGGGGTTTGGAGTAGATAACTTTAATAAGCGATCTCTGGGCTCTTTCAAGTGTAAGGAAGTGTGTTTTGTCAGCTCCTCCCCAAATCGCGATACAGTAGGTGAGCACTGATTGGGCCAAGGCCACGTAGATTTTATTTTTAAGTTTTTTACACATGACCTGCCTTAGTGATTTGAAAACCCAGATAAGTTTTCTAGTGCGATTTGCTAAAAGATCTAAATGTGGGTGCCAGCAGAGTCGCTGGTCAAGTATTATACCGAGGTACTTGGTTTGGGGTACTTTTTCAATGGTATCACAGGTGCAATTCAGGTTATCAGGTTTGGCGCATGTGTGAATTTTGATGGCAAAATTATGGTTAGGTTGGGTTTTGTTAGTAGGAGTGAAGCAGATGTAATTAGTTTTCTGAGTGTTCAGGGTGAGAAGGTTGTCTTTGAGCCAGTTGGATACGGTGATTAATCCTAGTTCAGTACGTATCCTGACAGAGTCCCAGGTGGCACCAGTAAATACGAGCGCGGTGTCATCCGCGTAAGAATATATCCTGCACCCGTATAGCAGGATAGTATAGCAGGATATAGTATAGTACCCATAACACAAGCCTCGTAGCTTAATTTGGGACTGGAGAATTGGTGTGATTGTAGTAAAATATTTATTAAAAAATAAAAATTATTATTAAATAGCACCAAAATATTCTTTTTATTAGTTTTACTTTTTAACTAATTATCTCAGAGGTACAATCCTACTCAAAATCAGCGCCGCAAAAAACAGTGCTGCCATCTAGCAAAAAAATAATGCATCAATCAGTCGCCATTGATCAACCCTCGAGATCACACCCTTATCTGACTCGAAAATACAATAAATCGGCTCGTGTGATCAAAAGCAACTATCTTCTAAATCAAACAACTCAAAACGGCATAAAAAGAAGAAATCGCAAGGAGACCAGAACCGGCAATGCCGTAGAGGAGACTCCTAGAAGACACAAAAGGGACTCCAGGTGCGTGCCTCTGCTCTTATCTTTTCCTATTAACAGAAGTAGGTATTACCTACTTATTTGCGTAAACAGATACTGCCGTTGGTCCTGCGCCTGATCTCTCTCCGGTCATGTCGGATTGCCGTCTCACCGAACTTTGAGAGTGGTGAAACAGTGTGCACCTGTGTATTGTGCTCACACTTGTGCAATGTTGTAATTCGCCGCCGTGGTCGACATCGGCCAGGAGGACTATTATTATTATTATTACTAAATAACTGATACCCTGTTTCTGTGCCCTTAGGTTTGGTCTGCGTTTTGGTCATACGTCTATGTTTCTCTAGGGAAGTTTGCGGATGCAAGTAAATACCGTCATTTCGGCATATTTGTAGAGGTTGGCACAAATAAATAATGATGGGTGTGCGGTGTAAAATGGGCGTTGAGAATTTTTTTAGATCTATGAATTGACTGTTGACTAATAATAAGTTTATTTTGTAGTTTTACTAACATTCTTTACGATATATATTTTTAGTACAGAGTCTTCATTGACCTTTTACGTGAACCGACTCGCGTGTCCTTCAGGTTTTTAATTTGATTTCCTTTATTCCTTTCGCAAGGCGTTCTTAGAAACTTGCAAAATGCAAGATCTATTCTGCACTGACCAAGGCAGCATAAACAAGATTAGACGCAGGTAAGCAACGCTGCAAAGAAGATTAACATCGCACTAAACTACATCAAGCTTAGAACGGTCTGAAACTAAATAATTTTGAAGGAAATAAAACTGTCTTTTAGAAAGTTGTTGCATCGGTCGTGGTACTCCATTAACTTCATATGCATTATATTTCTAGGTGGAGAAAATATGACTGACAATTTATAAATAAAATATTTCGAGGATGTGAGAAAAAAACAGAATTGTATTCTATTTTTTTTACATCATATATTTAAACATAAATGTAATATTCATAAAGTTCGATAGCTGTGATCCCATTTTCATACTCGGTAGAAAGCTCTTTTCAAAAGTTTTTTTGTATAGTGTGAATTTTCATTTCTTACTTGATACGTTCGAATATTGCAATAGTTATTGCTATGTATAATACTTAAGCTTTTGAGTTTGAGTTAAATAAATTTTGTTGATAAATGTCACTAGGTACTCATATTATTTTTATAGTCTTATTAGTCTAGTTTTGTTACCCACATACTTATTTCCACTCAAAAATATTAAATCTTTTCATCACATCAAATTTGTTGATAAATGTTAAAAGGTCCTCATATAATTTTTATAGTCATATTAGTCTAGTTTTGTTCATATACATATTCCTACTCTAAAAAAAATTACCATTTCAACACACACACAGTGATAGTGGTGGTGGTATTTGCCGAATATGTCTTCAAATTCCGAGTATTCATATATTGCAATACTGGCCGTGTGTGGATTAAAAATGTTATTACTTTGGTACCTTTGACGCAGTTTTTGATCAATTAATATATTGGCTGTGGGTTCAGGTAGCGAGTTTATTTTCGAGGACTGGATTCGTTTTATATTTCAGGTTTTATTGTAACCAGATTTTAATATAAAATGTTTATACACAACTTGAAGTTTTTTGTATTGGTTTAACGATTTGCAGTGTTGAATTTCAAAAGTTTTGCTTTCGCAATTCTATACACCGTTATATAAAAAGAAGTATCGCGACCTTACGTTTGAAACGAACAAATGAATAACGTAACACCCAAAACTAGAATTCATCGTACCTCAATCACCCACATCCGCTCGTCTTTATCACATAACTGTTTCATTTTTCGCAATCCAAACAGCCCCCCGCCCCCACTTCTTGGGGCTGTTGGCAACCCCTGCCTGCCTAATCCTGCACGCTGGTTCCGCGGCACGAACGGTCTGGGCTTAGAGGCCTATGTTTGCCCAGTGGTCCCGAACTGTGCTTGTTTGGTCCTGGAATTTATCGGTGTGTAAGCAACGCTGCGAGTGTAGTTTTAAAACGGCTGCATTATACACAGCTTAGAGTTTAATGCCCGTAATTACTTGCAGGACAGGTTCTAGGAGATTTCGCTTCGACACAGTGGGTTGAAAATATTTGGTTTCTGCAACTATTCCCATTTTTGTCGTATTAAGATATAATACGTATAATTGTAAGCGGTGTGCTTACAAATAGTTGAAAAAAAAAACAATTACTCACTAACTGACAATACTTATCTGAGTAAAACATTTCATTTTAAATATCGCCATGTTGAACAAGACTTACCTGAAACAAATACAATCAGATTATTATAAATGCAGCTTTTGTAATAATAGATTACTAATGTCTTTTTATTTTTTGTTCTAACATTGCAAAGTTTATTTGACATCTGATTTCTACAGCCTGACATCTTCAACAAAACCGAGCCACTATCCTATTGCAGTTCTCTTAAACGCAACACGCTACTTATCAACGAAAGCACACAAAACTTTTCACCATTAAACCATGTTTGCCCACACGCCCACACGCCAACTCCAGATCTACATCGTCAGTGGCCGCACCCACCAATCAATTAACGTTCGCGCCCAGTCACACTATACGTTTGCTTTCCCTCATTACTTACTGGCCAGTCTTCTTATTTATGAACTACTATTGACATGGGTGTTTAAAAATAGGTTTCTAGGACGCGGCCCGATGGCTGGCCGCCCCTGACTTTTGCAAGCATTGTTTGTGTCACTCACAGTTGATAAAAAAGGTTTTTCAATCAATATGCAGTTTCGTTTTTGATTAGCGACTAGTTTTGTTTTAACAACTTTTAGTGACGTTCGAAACATGACGTCATAAAATGTAATAATATCCAGTCTAAATCTTTTGTTACAACGATTGGTTGACGAATCGTTAATGTAGTTGGATATAAAGAAAAACCTATTGAGCCTAATAATGATAAGATATTTATAATAATAATATATCTCATCCTTACTTTAGCTATTGCTGTTATCGTCCTCTTTGTCCATAAGATGTTACTAACTTTGTCGTCGTTGATTTTATATATTACTAGCTGTCCCGGCAAACGTTGTTTTGCCATACAAATGTTAAGGGTAGACAACCTTTATCACTAAGGGGTATGAAAAATAGATGTTAGCCGATTCTCAGACCTACTGAATATGCTCACAAAATTTCATTAGAATCGGTCAAGCCGTTTCGGAGGAGTATGGGAACAAACATTGTGACACGAGAATTTTATATATATATAGAGACGTTCTTGCCCTAATTTGAGAAATTTTAGCATGATACTAACTATTAACAAGACAATGTGATACTTAATTTGAAGTCGCCTTTAAGTCAAAACAGTTAAGACTTCTGCGAGTCCTGTTTTATAACATAACACATTGTTTTCGTTGTTTTTCCTCGGTTTACTTATTCCGCAGTTTTATTGACAGGGGTGTTAAAAATTGGTTTCCGGGACGTTCACGCTTGAAATGTTGAGGTCCAGTTTGTGTGTTTCCCGATTGTTAGACTTACGACCGATTTACCAGGAAATAATGAAGGTACATTTACGTTTTTGTTTGAGTGTCGAACAAAAGGACTGTCATCAGATTTGATTGCATTTTCATTTTCAGTGTGATATCTAGCTGGTACTAGTAAAATAATGTTTTCAAAAAATAAACTTACTTATAAAAGAAACCAAGCAATTGCTTTGATTTCTCTTGTTTTAAGAACAAATGAGTCATAAATCAGATAATCACACTGTGACGCTTCTATCTAATGTGTAGGCTCAAAATTTAATCGGATCCAATCCAGTGTTGCCTGAAAGTTTTACGTTAGGTAATAAATAAATAAATGTTTCACATCAATCACACCAATTCTCTAGTCCCAAATTAAGCTACGAGGCTTGTGTAAAGGGTACTAGACCACGGATAAACATACTTAAATAATTTTTTATTGTAAATAAATACATATTATACATTGAAAACACCCCGACAAGTACAAACACACATGTTAATGCACACTTATGCTTTTACTGTGCGGGGACCGAACCCGCGACGCTTGGTTTTAGAAGTCCGACATGTGGACCACTGCACCAAGCGGTCGTCGGTAATAATTTTTTGAATCGCTTTATTCTGCATTGACCAATTACACCGCTTCCAACAATAATAAAAGCGCATTCCAGCATTAAGTCTGTCTAGAATCTGCATTTATTTTAAAGCATTTCGTGGGCATTTTTAATTTGGGCGCGGACCGGCAGCAATGAATAAATTTTCAAGATTAAGACATTAATTTCACCGCTCACGCTCGCCACCCGGGGGTAGATGTGGAATTAATCTATGAATCCACCCGGTTTTTACTACTTTTACAAGGCTAGTTGAGCTCGAGATATATTATGATTCAAATTTGCTGTGCGGTGTCCGGCTAGCGTACGTTTACGCTTTGATATTTACATTTTTAATTACGTTTTTCTTCAAGACAGACTTATTTACATATTATAATGATTATTGTGTGATTTTAATAACGGAAAGCATTTTTTTTCTAAGCTCAAAGCGCGTATTGCCTGCTTGCGTCGTCTAATCTGCTTGAGCCTATATACGAAAAAGCCCAAAAAAACCGGCATCTCATCTGATCTCATCAGCCTATATACGTCCCACAGCTGGGCACAGGCCTCGGCGTGGGCCTTGCGGGCTCAGTATCCATTTATTAACCAACAATTGTCTTCTTAGGCAATTTTCATGACCTTCTTTATCAGTGATGGAAGATTAATCAACAAAGCTCTATCAGCTATAGGTCTTCTACTAAGCAGACTAAGAAAATATAACTAAATCATCTATATTAGAACACATTTCTATGCAAATAGCTTGATAAGCTCAGAAAATTCGGAGCAAATACAATTTATACCATCAAAGCGAGAAAAAAACTGTTGTACAAAGTTAAAAGGCTTTTGTTATGAAGTTGGATGATTAAGATTTTTTGGGACCCGAGAAGAATTTTGAGTTGCTTAGTTGAGACATAATCTCTGACTGATCAGCCAGTAAAATACTTTCTTTTTGGATAAATCTAGTATCTAAGTAGCGGCATAATCAAGGAGCAACTGCTAGTTTTGATTAAAAAAATATATGTATAAACGTGCAATAGCATGTGAAAAATCATATACTTTTAATTTAATTCACTAACATTGCAACATGTTATTCCAGCGAGATCCATCTTTCTAACTTTGACTGTCATTTTTCTTACTTTAAGTCAAAGGTAGATTGAATCTTGAACCCGGCCGTTAGAATGTCTGAACAAAAATTGTCACAGTTTATTTTGTATTAAAAATTTTGAAACAGTTATTAAGACATAGAATATCTCACTTTGAAAATCCTCATTTTGAATATATTTATAGAAATAGACCTGAAAAGATTTATCTTAATATGTAATTCTAAGAGTACTTTTTTTGTCTTTCAAAAATTTGGATTTTCTGTACTGTGTGTTCTGTCTGTTCCATGGCCAGTGGTCGGGTGGGGCCTGATTGCTGAAATAATTAGTGCCCCATTTGTAACAATTACCACCCCGTTATTTTTGCTCACAAACTTTTTGATGAGTTCCCACTGATGAGGTGAAATTTAAATTTCGGTACGCCTTGCATTTAATTCGGTGCCAAATAATTTGGACAAAGTCTTTTTAATTGAGATTGGGATCTGCATAGGTAAAAGTAACTCGAAAATATCTTACAGTAGTCAAACGTTTTCGTGGTGTGAAAAAATATTTTGTACAAGTAAAAGAAAAATCTATAAGAGCTAGGCAAACACATGGAATTGCTTCATTTCCATCAATAAACATTTTAACAGGCTTCCTTCCCAAATCTGTCGATTCCAACTTCCCCCATCGCTGGATATAGGTATTGCAAATTGTGTGTTGTTATGTAGCATTCATGCTTGTATACCTATATACAAGTAAGAATGCTATATAACAATTTGCACGTAGATGTTACAATATAACTTTTGTAGATATGCCTTAACAATGACAGAGGGATCACTTCACTGTGTTATTTTGTTTCTTCAACTAATAAGTTAACAATAACACCCAAAAAACACACTTAAAAATAAATGCAGCAAGCAATGATTCATCATCATCACGTTCACATCATCGTTGCGGTTAGATACCTACAACATCCGAATGAAACACCTTTACAGCTCTTTCAGAAATTTGGGCTGTTGAGTACCACCCTTTGTGCATTTCTTGTGCAATAAAGTTTTAAATAAATAAGTAAGTAACTCAATTGGGATCGCAATCGTCCGGGCTTGCGAGAGGTGCTAGTTCGAGTCCCCCGTGTGGCAGTCCATTTTTCTATAAGTGTGTTTTAATTTCTTCAACTAAATAATGCTGCATAAGTCACGATTTCTGATCCGGATGGGACGGGATCATTTGAAAACAAAGTTACATACAAAATTTATTGAAAAACGCATATGTCACGGGTGAATGACGGGGCGAGAATGTGGATACGAAAATATCATTAGCAACGATGTGTTGGTGTTTCGTGCACTAGGTGTTTACCTTCTATTGCTTCTAAGCATAAAGGAAATTTTATTTATCAGTTTTTTTGCGTTCACAACGCTATTTTTAAGATTCGTTAAAACATAACACTTAAACCTTTAAGGCCCAATGTTCTAGAGCATTGGTTATTTCAGGTAGGTCATTAAAGGTCGGGGGTTCGAATCCTCCCTGATGACCAAAGCCGAAAATATTTTTTTAAGTGTTATGTCTTTTCAAATTAAGGAATTTTCACAGATACAAATGTAAGGTATTCACGTGCCTGTCCCATTTACGTCCCATCCGGATTAAAACCCGTAGTGCAGCAGCCTTTAGTACTTAGTATAACTTTTAATTGCGAACAAGAAATCGCACACAAAGTGTATTTTTAATATGATAACTTGTTTTTAGCTTATTATTAGCTGTATAGAGATAAAGTGA
Source organism: Pyrausta despicata (assembly GCA_963921415.1). NCBI lineage: Eukaryota > Metazoa > Arthropoda > Insecta > Lepidoptera > Crambidae > Pyrausta > Pyrausta despicata. The sequence goes on from OY992851.1 coordinate 2,177,670, forward strand.
ATAAGGTACGAAGTAAGCCTACTGAATATGTTTAGACGGATGTTGACAAGCTTCATAAAAATATAGGTAAACAGTTTTTTGTATGTTTTAGGTAAAACGCACATCTACTCACATAATGCGTGTTCCTGACGTTTCTATTGTATTCAATAGAAACGTCAGGAAGTTAAGTTTTCAGTCCCAAGATTCGTTTCTAGCAATACACATTTGAAAAAAAATGTTTGATAAAATACCTTATACTTTCATATTTCGTTAAAAAAAGGTTTTTAGCACATCAAATGACTTAAATTTTTTTTTTTAGTCAGTTACCGTTAACAGTGCAATTGAAGACCACACGGGACAATTATAATACGAGTATCATCTTTTTTGTAAAACTGACTTTTAAATGTCATCTTAACAGATGAATTTTGTATTTGTCGACTGTCGTAATTCAATTTGTATTTGTTTGTCCATGGCAAGAAACAGTAACTACTTATACTATATAAAGCTGTTTTTTTCTTACTTTAACATTTTTAAATTCTTTGTTTTTCCCATATAGTCATCAGTTACATTCTCAAATAAGCGCAGGACAGACAGGGCGTAACGACTTACAATAGACATAATATTTATATGAGTCGTTTTCAAGCTGCAGAACCTATTAAAACAATAGTATTTCATGTATCAATATACTGAAGCAACATTTCAACAGCATCAAACAACAATTAAAGTATGGTTGAGCTGAAAACCTTCAAATAGTTCACACTTTTATAGCTCGGTACTAAGCGTTTTGTAGGGTTGTCGCGCGCACGCTCGCCGCCCGGGGGTAGATGTGGAATTAATCTATGAATCCACCCGGTTTTTACTACTTTTACAAGGCTAGTTGAGCTCGAGATATATTATGATTCAAATTTGCTGTGTGGTGTCCGGCTAGCGTACGTTTACGCTTTGATATTTACATTTTTAATTACGTTTTTCTTCAAGACAGACTTATTTACATATTATAATGATTATTGTGTGATTTTAATAACGGAAAGCATTTTTTTCTAAGCTCAAAGCGCGTATTGCCTGCTTGCGTCGTCTAATCTGCTTGAGTCTAATAACGAAAAAGTCCAAAACCCCGTCATCTCATCTGATCTCATCAGCCTATATACGTCCCACTGCTGGGCACAGGCCTTACCTCAAATATGAGGTGGTATGTGCCATACTCCACCTTGCGGGCTCAGTATCCATTTATTTACCAACAATTGTCTTCTTAGGCAATTTTCATGACCTTCTTTATCAGTGATGGAAGATTAATCAACAAAGCTATAGGTCTTCTACTAAGCACACTAAGAAAATATAACTAAATCATCTATATTAGAACAAATTTCTATGCAAATAGCTTGATAAGCTCAGAAAATTCGGTGCAAATACAATTTATACCATCAAAGCGAGAAAAAAACTGTTGTACAAAGTTAAAAGGCTTTTGTTATGAAGTTGGATGATTAAGATTTTTCGGGACCCGAGAAGAATTTTGAGTTGCTTAGTTGAGACATAATCTCTGGCTGATCAGCCAGTAAAATACTTTCTTTTTGGATAAATCTAGTATCTAAGTAGCGGCATAATCAAGGAGCAACTGCTAGTTTTGATTAAAAAAATATATGTATAAACGTGCAATAGCATGTGAAAAATCATATACTTTTAATTTAATTCACTAACATTGCAACATATTCCAGCGAGATCCATCTTTCTAACTTTGACTGTCAGTTTTCTTACTTTAAGTCAAAGGTAGATTGAATCTTGAACCCGGCCGTTAGAATGTCTGAACAAAAATTGTCACAGTTTATTTTGTATTAAAATTTTTGAAACAGTTATTAAGACATAGAATATCTCACTTTGAAAATCCTCATTTTGAATATATTTATAGAAATAGACCTGAAAAGATTTATCTTAATACTTCTAAGAGTACTTTTTTTGTCTTTCAAAAATTTGGATTTTCTGTACTGTGTGTTCTGTCTGTTCCATGGCCAGTGGTCGGGTGGGGCCTGATTGCTGAAATAATTAGTGCCCCACTTGTAACAATTACCACCCCGTTATTTTTGCTCACAAACTTTTTGATGAGCTCCCACTGATGAGGTGAAATTTAAATTTCGGTACGCCTTGCATTTTATTCGGTGCCATATAAATTGGACAGTCTTTTTAATTGAGATTGGGATCTGCATAGGTAAAAGTAACTCGAAAATATCTTACAGTAGTCAAACGTTTTCGTGTTGTGAAAAAATATTTTGTACAAGTAAAAGAAAAATCTATAAGAGCTAGGCAAACACATGGAATTGCTTCATTTCCATCAATAAACATTTTAACAGGCTTCCTTCCCAAATCTGTCGATTCCAACTTCCCCCATCGCTGGATATAGGTATTGCAAGTTGTGTGTTGTTATGTAGCATTCATGCTTGTATACCTATATACAAGTACAAATGCTACGTATATAACAATTTGCACAGAGATGTTACAATATAACTTTTGTAGATATGCCTTTACAATGACAGAGGGCTCACTTCACTGTGTTATTTTGTTTCTTCAACTAATAAGTTAACAATAACACACAAAAACACACTTAATAATAAATGCAGCAAGCAATGATTCATCATCATCACGTTCACATCATCGTTGCGGTTAGATACCTACAACATCCGAATGAAACACCTTTACAGCTCTTTCAGAAATTTGGGCTGTTGAGTACCACCCTTTGTGCATTTCTTGTGCAATAAAGTTTTAAATAAATAAGTAAGTGTCACGGTAGCTCAATTGGGATCGCAATCGTCCGGGCTTGCGAGAGGTGCTAGTTCGAGTCCCCCGTGTGGCAGTCCATTTTTCTATAAGTGTGTTTTAATTTCTTCAACTAAATAATGCTGCATAAGTCACGATTTCTGATCCGGATGAGACGGGATGATTTGAAAACATAGTTACATACAAAATTTATTGAAAAACGCATATGTCACGTCCATTCGGACGGGGCGAGAATGTGGATACGAAAATATCATCAGCAACGATGTTTAGCATGCCCTCGTTTCGTCCCACTTCGGGACGCTTTCAGGTGATATTCCGTGCACTAGGTGTTTACCGTCTATTGCTTCTAATCATAAAAGAAATTTAATTTATTAGTTTTTTTTGCGTTCACAACGTTATTCCTAAGATTCATAAAAATATAACACTTAAACCTTTAAGGTCCAATGTTCTAGAGCATTGAACTAAAGGTCGGGGGTTCGAATCCTCCCTGATGACCAAAGCCGAAAATATTTTTTTAAGTGTTATGTCTTTTCAAATTAAGGAATTTTCAGATTAGCCAGATACAAATGTAAGGTATTCACGTGCCTGTCCCATTTACGTCCCATCCGGATTAAAACCCGTAGTGCAGCAGCCTTTAGTACTTAATATAACTTTTAATTGCGAACATGAAATCGCACACAAAGTGCATTTTTAATATGATAACTTGTTTTTAGCTTATTATTAGCTGTATAGAGATAAAGTAAATAAGGTACGGAGTAAGCCTACTGAATATGTTTAGACGGATGTTGACAAGCTTCATAAAAATATAGGTAAACAGTTTTTTGTATGTTTTAGGTAAAACGCACATCTACTCACATAATGTGTGTTCCTGACGTTTCTATTGAATACTAAGTTATGTTTTCAGTCCAAAGATTCGTTTCTAGCAATACACATTTGAAAAAAATGATTGATAAAATTATTTCGTTAAAAAAAGGTTTTTAGCACATCAAATGACTTAGATTAATTTTTTTTAGTCAGTTACCGTTAACAGTGCAATTGAAGACCACACGGGACATTTATAATATCATCTTTTTTGTAAAACTGACTTTTAAATGTCATCTTAACAGATGAATTTTTTAGTTAAACTTAAAAAAAAAACAATTGGGTAAAATCGTCTTAGTCGACTGTCGTAATTCAATTTGTATTTGTTTGTCCATGGCAAGAAACAGTAACTACTTATATTATATAAAGCTGTTTTTTTCTTACTGTAACTTTTGACGTGACAACGTCTTATAAATTGGTTTGCCGGGTGACACTTCAAGAAACTGCGTTACGCTGCTCCGCTCACGTTCCGCGCGAGAGAGACAGAGCGAGAGAGAGAGAGAGATAGGCATACACACCGGTTCATGTTATACGAATGAATATTCACATTAAAATTATTTTACCACTCAAAGTCGTTGTCACGTAAAACTTTCGCGCGTATACCGACTTTACAGGCAACCAATTTTTTTGAATTTTTTTGTTTTTCCCATATAGTCATCAGTTACATTCTCAAATAAGCGCAGGACAGACAGGGCGTAACGACTTACAATAGACAAAATATTTATGTGAGTCGTTTTCAAGCTACTGAACCTATTAAAATAATAGTATTTCATGTATCAATATACTGAAGCAACATTTCAACAGCATCAAACAACAATTAATGTATGGTTGAGCTGAAAACCTTCAAATAGTTCACACTTTCATAGCTCGGTACTGAGCGTTTTGTAGGGTTGTCGCGCGCACGCCGCGGCACGAGCGCTCGGCAAACACCGCGCGAACGAGTGGTGAGCGATTAGGGTTGGCACAAAAAGTTTGTATTTTTACAATTCAGTATTTTATTTACTTTAAAATCATTTTTTTCTGAAAGTCTATGTTAGGATTGTCTAGACATTAGTTTCTAGGTTCTCTTAAAAACATAAAACACATTATTATATCACATCAGACTACAGGTACGTAAAAAGTGTTATTAAGGTGATTTGTCTTGTCTTGTCTTGTTGAAATAAAAATACTACTACTTTAGAAAATTAGTCGTTAGAGTAGTTTTTGAGTCATATCTAAATAAGTCAGTCTAAACTTATTAAAATAATATGTAAATTTAGACAGGTAAAGACAGTATGCATCAATGCGCATTTTTAAAAAAAATACGACACGAATGTAAGTAGGTACTTTATGCAGTCTCAATTACTACTGTAATTTAAAAAATATTTATCTCATAATTCTTATTATTAATTCAACTTGATATAAATCATACATTGTTCTAACACTTAATCTGAAAAATACGTACGATTGCGTTCAAATACTTTGTTTATCACCTTTTAGAATAGTATGAGACTTGCTTTATAAACATTTTAAAAAACAGACTTAAATAAGAGGAAGGTCTAAATTTTGTTAAACGAAATCAGTCTTAAATTATTTCAACTCCTAATACATTTCATATCCCTGACTAAAAAAAGAAGTGTTGTAAGTTTGACCCCTTTGTCTGTTTGTGTGTGTACTTGTGTGTCTGTCTGTTGCATCGTAGGTCCCGAACGGATGACCGAATTCAAAGCGTTTTTATATTTGAAAGATATTTCTTAGCTATGCTATCATCATCAGCCTATATACGTCCCACTGCTGGGCACAGGCCTCACCTCAACTATGATGTGGTGCGAGCCAGTGCGGATTGGTGGAGGGGTGTATGTAAGGTAAGTGACCAACCTTACTGTCAGATGTTATTAAGCCGCCCGAGGGCCTCCGACCAGACTTAACGACTAATATCTATCGATATTAACCGAGACCAACAGCTTAACGTGCCTTCCGAAGCACGAGATGTTGTACTTGTAAATAGACGTCACTCTTATGGTCAGAACGGTCACCCATCCCAAACATGACCGCGCCGTAGGTTGCTTAACTTTTGGTATCACTACCAAAGCGCTGCAACCACTGCGCCACAAGCACCTCTATGGTCTATATAGCTATCTATACTCTATATAGCTATGCTATGGCTGTTCAAAATCCGCCCCGCCTTTGAAGCTCACCAGCCGTTTCTTGGCTCATTCGGGGTTTTTTTAAATGGACAGTTGTTTTTTTTAAACCTTGTCATTGTCTTACTTTTTTCCGACTGGAAGGATTAAGCATTTCCAGCCGTTGGCAGCCCTGAACACGATCCTCCTCGATAGTACACACACGTCTCGTCAAATGAAACTTGGAACTCCATTCTAGTCGTTGAACATGCGCAATATTTTTTCGTTATAAGGTTTCATTCGTTTTGCGATACAAGGATGTGCGAATGGATCGATTTTTGAAGTAAGGCCGTTGCAAGTTTTACTACAGTAACAGCATAAATTACATATGAGTATATATTTGTATTAGTTATTAAAACCGAAGTGATATATTTTTTTTAAGTTTTGAACATTTTACAATTAGACATAAACATACAATTGATGAACTCCAAAAAAAATCATAGGATCTCTTTACGAGAAATCATAATATGATTTCTCGTAATATTATAAGCTCGCTTATATTATAAGCTCTTTCAAAACGCAGAACAAATTCACCAACAGTCTACAAAAAATCCATACAATAATATTATAAATTCCAAAGTAACTCTGTCTGTCTATTTGTTACTCAATCACGCCTAAACTATTGAACCAATTCGCATAAAATTTGGTATGGAGATATTTTGATACCCGATAAGGACATAGGCTACTTTTGACCGTGGGAAAACAACGCATTCTACGCGGACGAAGTCGCGGCTTAAAGTAATATACTTACTTACTTCGCTGGCTCAGCGACCCGAAGTGGATCTTGGCCTCCGACATTAAAGTGCGCCATTCCTCCCTATTCTGTGCCAAATCTGACCAGTCGGGCACTTTTAGCTCTTTCAGGTCTTTGGCGACCTCATCCTTCCAGCGATATCTTGGACGCCCAACCGGCCGGCGCCCGGAAGGTTGTCCAAGATAGTAAAGTAATATATATAAAAAAAATATAAAAAAATATTTAAATATTTATTACTTAAAGTAATATATATAAAAAAATATTTCTTAATAAAAACTTCTTGATGTTTTTATTAAAATCATAATCGAGGTCAAATCGAAAAGCAATAATATCGACATCAAGTTACACGAGTATTTTATTATAGAGTAATTTCAATAGTTACCCGTGCTATGTACACAGGGCGCAGAATTCGGGGCGGGCGAACTTCCAAGTTTTATTAGGATACTTGTAAAATTTTCCGCCTATAACATTGGAAGTGCTCTCGCCCGATTAAACATCGTGAATTTATTGACTCAACAAAAGTGAAAGTTGGTCGGATTTTTCAATTATGTTAGTAGGTACTTAGGTACTTTGAATTGTTTCGGCGGTACTCTTGTTAATGGAGTTGGTTGGGAATAACGTGTTTTGTTTCGAGTGCAAAGGGATAATTAGCTGCCCAAGCTTTGACCTAATATTTAAAAAGAGTTTTTAGGTCAAGATAGTATCTAAAAACGATATTACATCAGGCTATAGGCATCAAACCGCCTTTGTTACAAATGTCTAATATGTTACGCAAAAATGTTACCATTACAATAATTACATTTAATTTTCTGCTCTTACATCAAAAGTATGACGCCAAACGTGGTGTTACCATAAAATATACACTTAAACCCCTTGACCATCAGTCGGACGGTGTCGTCATATGAATAAAATACTCGTCTATTGCAACCTAGTTACGCGTGACTCAAGAGATAATTTGGATTGGGCATTACTTGTGCCGTGCCAATACTTATGTACCTTTATTGAAATAATTATTTACAGGTTTAGTTTATTTTATTATTATTTATTTTAGTTTATTATTTAGGAAAGTGAAACAATCGTGTGGCAAGCTTTTATTATTTTTAACAAGCTTTTATTTAGTTTCACCTGTCTCGGTGTTTCCCCGTAATCAAATCTTGCAAGCTAAATTTGATCCACTTCCTGAAGTCCGACTGAGCTGAAAATTTGTATACAAGTTTAGTTTTGATAATAATTCACAGTTTAATAATAATGTCATAATTTATTTATTTAAAACTAGAAATAAACAAGAAATGAAGAAAGGGTAAACTTAATGCTAAAAGCATTCTGCTAGCCATCCTCAAGGTTCATAGGTAAACTGTGGTTAATAACACAAAAAAAAGTAATAAAGAGATATAATATCAAGAAATAAAAGTAAATATCAAATTACATTTGAATGTACAAAAAATAAATATCAATCAATTAATTAATATGGACGATAAAATTTAATAAATTTAATACACATGCAATTTATTCATTTGGATTTTTTTTAACTTTATTCTTGAAAGACAGCTTTAAGTCTGTTCTTTTGAGATAGAAGGGTAGTGAGTTCCAAAGTCGCGTTGCCGCCGCAGTGAAAGACTTTATGACGTGCTTTGAGCGGTGAGCAGGTGTGGCCAGCTGGAGATTGTCTGAGGAGCGAAGAGCACGTTTATGAGTGTCACAGAGGAATGTGAACACCTCTCTTAGGTACGAAGGTGACAAAGGGTTATTGAGAGTGGTGTATAAGATTCACAGAATTCTGGTGTCTCTACGCTGACCAATGATGGGGCCAATTAAGTCGTGTTTTGTAACTAGAAACATGATCGTATTTACAAAAGCGGAAGATAAAACGAATACAACTAACTGTTGAGGAGACGATTAAGTTTATCGGTTCAGCTTCAGTGAGGTTGGTACAGTAAGAGTCAGCGTAGTCAATCATAGGGATAGCAAGTGATTGAATTAGAAGAAGCGTAGGCTTGAAAGGAAGAAAATGTTTTAAACGATAAAGACCCCGCAGACAAGTCATCACCCTTTGACTGACCTCAGCTACGTGGACATTCCAACTAAGTGACGAGTCAATTAGTAGCCCCGGGTTCTTCACTCTAGTGCAGTAGGGAATCGTAGTGCCTTCATTCGCCACCGGATCGATCTCAGTGAGGGATCTAATTCAAGAAATCAGTCTTGGACTACCCACAATAATGGCCTGGCGCTTGGAGAGGTTAACTGAAACTCCAAAGCTGTGCAACTAAGACGAGGTATGAATTAAACTTTCGTTACGTACTTTGTTCGTACTTTAACAAGCATCGGTTGGTATTGAAATCAGAAAATGCCACGTATCGGCATTTTCTTTTTCACGATATCAATTTGAGCGAAAATCTTTATTTAGTGCAGAATTCATAAGCCCGACGCGAGTTTTAACTCTGCCACTGACGCGTGTCAGTTCTTTGAAAATGTCGTTCTTTTATCAGTTCTGTGAAATTAATAGTGGTATTCGTTTTTTCATAAAAGTATTTCGAAGTTGCTTCTGAAAAACCCAGATGTTGAAATATTCTGGAAATTTTATATAAACGAAATAGTGGGTCAAGGATTTAATATCATACTATCCAGTTTAATGTATTCTCGTATGTATTTATATGCGTAGAAAGATACCTGAGAACAATTCCTAGAATAAAAAAATGATAAAAAAATTGTGTTCTTTATTGTGTTAAAAAATATACAATTTTTTTACAGAATCTTCAATTTGCATGAACTAGAATACCTATAATTAATCAGTAATTATGTTTCACAGCTTCATTCTTCTCGATTTATACATTTAGAGGTTTACATAGTGTAGTAGCGTCCCTACGCATCAGCCTTCTCCACGCATTAGTTTAAAGTTTTTTTTTTTTTTTACTGTTCACTTTAGTAAAAATATGGCTACCCGATGACGTATTTCCGAGTTTCCCCCACTCATAGGCTCACCTCATCATGGCAGCCATTAGCTACGAGTCATTCTGCGTTTTTGCGTTGAAGCCTTCGCACGTACCTTCGGAACTCAGTGTCTTTCAACATGGGTAACAAGAGGAAACGCACTGAGGACGAAATAAGGAAGAAAATAGAAAGATTGGAAAAAAAGTTAAGTAAAAGGGCCCGACTTCAAATCCAATTATCATCAGAAGATGAAATTGACGGTAAGTAATTGTATTTTTAAAATTACCTGGTTCAATAGTGATACGTGCTGCTAATTTTGGGCTACCACTGTCATGATTATTGTTCCTTTTTTCTGGCCAAAGTACGATACGTGCTGCCAACTCTGGGCTACCACTGTCGTGATTTTTCGCAAATCAATGTGGTACGTGATGCTTATTCTGGGCTACCGCTGCCACGAGAATTGATTAATACTGGTTGTTTTTTAACACAAAAAAAAACACATACCACAAGCCTAAGTCTTGTACTTTCTTCCCAGATGACGCTGGAGCAAACCAAAATACCTGCGACGTCGAAGTGTATGCAACACCGGATGAGTCGCTGCGGGAAACTCCGTTTCACCCTCGATCGCTGCGCGATGAATCGTCCCACCCAGAATCGCTGCGTCCAGGGTCACCAGCTTGCTCTGAATCACCAGATCCTGCAGTTCCGCCCCAAGCATCACCGATTCCAGCACCAGTCCTTGTTGCACAAGACACGACGGATGCACAAGATAAGTTGTCAGAATCGGCATGTAACATTGAACCAGAATTAGAGGACGATATTCTGCAATTACTAGGTGACGCTCCTAAGACAGAATCTGTTCTTGGTCCACCTATTCACAAAGACGTAGCAAACAGATGGCAAGAAATCCTCGCCAAAGGCCTTTTGAAGGAAACCAGAGAACAAATAATGAAGCATTATTCTGTTCCTAATAACTGCGATCTTTTATTAGCACCTACCCTCAACCCTGAGGTAAAAGCCGCTATTCGCGAAGTGATGGTAAAACGTGACTCTGCACTAATGCATCAACAGAAACAACTTGGAGTTGCATTATCGGCTCTAGGTGAAGCCATTAATTCAATAATTACAAACGAAACCTCAAAACAAAAGGTTCTAAAGCCTATTAGTGACGCCTGTCGAATCTTATGCGACTTACATTTTCATGAGACTAAGACTCGCAGACATTTCGTTATTACTTCAATAAACACGGAACTAAAAGATTCGTTGGTTAATACAGTCAGGGATAATCAACTATTTGGAGATAATGTTACGGACAAAATCAAGGCAGCAAAGTCGATACAAAAATCTGGTGAAGCCTTAAAAACCGCACCTAAACCTTCGTTTAATAAAAACAGTTTTACGAACAGACCCAACACAAGCAAAGCTAATTTAAACTTCAAGATGCAGCAACGGAAGAACGACAACAGGACAAACAACGTTGCTGCAAGAGGCCGTCCGTCGTACCGCACACCACGCGCGGGCCCCAGCGACACGTACCGCCAGCCGCGCCGCTCGCCCCCGCCTCCACCGGCAGCGCCGCGGAGGACACATCGCACATAGATCACGAGGTAATGTACGCAGGAAGAATTCAATCCTTTGTACATAATTGGTTACAAATCACAAATGATCCAACTATCTTATCATGGGTAAAAGGATATAAGATACCCTTTGATACATTGCCCTGCCGCTATGATAATCCTTGTATTTACCCCCGTTCCGACAAGGAACACGCAGATTTCGAAAAGTCCATAACTAAATTGTTAAAAATAAATGCTATCTCACGATGCAATCCCGTTGAAGGGCAGTTCTTATCAAATATATTTTTAGTACCCAAACCGGACGGTAGTAATCGATTTATTCTTAATCTTAAGTGCCTAAACAAATTTATCAAAACTCAACATTTTAAAATGGAAGACTATCGTACCGCTTCCAGATTAATTACTAAAAATTGCTTCTTAGCGTCAATAGACTTAAAAGACTCATATTTTTTTGTTTCAATACATTATTCTCACAGAAAGTATCTCCGGTTTTTATACAACGATGTTCTTTATGAGTTCAATTGCCTTCCGTTCGGTTTGTGTACAGCCCCCTTGGTTTTCACTAAGTTAATGAAACCAATTCTTGAATATTTACGGTCACGGGGCATGGTATCCGTCATGTACTTAGACGATATGTTGTGCATTGCCCAAGACTATCTCGAATGTAACGCTAATGTATCAATGACACGGGAAATTTTCGAAAGTTTGGGATTCATACTAAATTTAGAAAAAAGTTCCTTGGTTCCCAAAACAGTCTGTAAATTTTTAGGGTTTGTTTTTGATTCCGAAAAAATGGTTATGACCTTACCCGAGCACAAGAAAATTAAAATAAAGGAGTCCTTGCTTGCTTTTCAAACCATCCATACCTGTAAGCTACGGGAATTTGCTAGATTGATCGGGCTACTAATATCAGCGTGTCCAGCTATTCAGTATTCTTGGCTTTACACTAAAAAATTCGAACGTCATAAGTATTTATGTTTACTTAACAATGATAGCTATGATCAGGTCATAAATGTACCATGTACACTAAAGGACGATATTAAATGGTGGTTAGATCATATAGACCATGGATATTCCCCGCTTACCGTTCAGGATTACGAATTAGAAATATTTTCTGACGCCTCAACCACTGGTTGGGGCGCCTACTGTGACGGCCAAAGTAGTTATGGCCACTGGAAAGATGAAGAAAAATGTTTACACATTAATGAATTAGAGTTAAAATCTGCCTTTTTGGCGCTAAAATGTTTTGCAAAACACAAGTTTGGCTGCAAAATTCTGCTTCGCATAGATAATGTAACAGCTATCTCATGTATCAATCGAATGGGTAGTACACAATATAGTCATTTCAACAAACTTTCCAGACAACTTTGGGTATGGTGTGAATCGCGTAAAATTACCGTTTTCGCTTCCTACATAAATACTAAAGAAAACTGTGTAGCAGACGCTCTTTCACGAAAAAGGTTTCAAGATACTGAATGGGAATTAAAAAAATCTGCATTTGATGAGATAACTCATAAATTCGGCTCTCCTGATATTGACCTCTTCGCAAGTCGACGTAACGCGAAATGTGAGACTTATGTGACATGGAAAACGGATCCAGATGCTTTGACCTCTGATGCTTTTACGATATCATGGAAAGGTCGACTGTTTTACGCATTTCCACCATTCTCACTTATAGTTAAGGTTTTACAAAAGATTGTTAATGATAAGGCAGAAGGTATAGTAGTTGTTCCTTACTGGCCAACACAACCTTGGTTTCCCCTATTTCAAAAATTAATTGTTTCCGAAGTCATATACTTTGAACCTAATGCTAATTTGTTGCAATCTCCTTTCAGGATGAATCACAGCCTGCACAAGACGCTTCGCTTAGCTGCCGCGAAATTGTCCGGAAAGCACTTTTAAGCAGATCATTGGGTCCAAAATCTGTTGAAATTATGTTAGCTTCATTATCAGAAAACACATATAAACAGTACAGTGGTTGTATTAAAGCGTGGTTAATTTACTGTCAAAATCATGAGTATGATCATTTAAAAGCGTCTGTGCCTGTAGTTATTCATTTCCTGACCGGTATTTTTGAAAAAGGGGCTAGATATGGCACTATAAACTCTTATAAATCTGCCTTGTCACTATTATTAGGTAATAGTTTAGACGATGATCGCATAAAACGATTTATGAAGGGCGTTTTCAGATTAAGGCCTACAAACCCTAAGTACAGTATGACTTGGGATCCTAGTATAGTGTTAAATTATTTAGCAAAAAAATGGCCTAACGAAAATCTTGATCTGGAAACCCTTTCAAAAAAGACGTTGACCTTGTTGGCTTTGGTAACCGCTCATCGCGTACAGACTTTTTCGCTCATAAAACTATGCAATATTAATGTTCAATCAGTCACTGAAGTTACTATCAAAATACCAGACTTAATCAAAACATCAAGACCAAATTCTTTTCAACCTTATTTGAGACTACCTTTCTATAATGTCCGTCCTGAAATATGTCCTGCTCGATGCATCCAAGAATATTTAAATAAAACAAAAACTATCCGCAATAACAATGATTATTTATTTATTAGTTATAAACGTCCACACTCAAAAGTAACGGCCCAAACTTTAAGTCACTGGATAAAAACTACTCTTCAATGTAGTGGCATAAACACTGATATATTCACTGCTCACAGCACACGGCACGCAGCGACTTCCACAGCCAACAAGTCCGGCGTTAATATCGACGTCATTAGAAAAACCGCAGGTTGGACTGATTCTTCCTCGGTTTTTGCGAGATTTTATAATAAGGAAATTGTCTCCGGCTTAAATCAATTTGCCGAATCCGTGCTTGAAACTTGCCCGCAATCAATTGGTTGATCTTATCTGAAAATAAACATATGTATAAATAGTCTTACTATGTATAATTGAATAAGAAATCTGGACACATGTGTCTATTTATGATTCGAGTTAAGTTAAAAAACATTTATTTACATCTACATGTTTGTTAAATAAATAAAAACTTACCTGTTGTTTCACATTTAGATTTTTCATTTCTCTCAACATCCTACACTATGTAAACCTCTAAATGTATAAATCGAGAAGAATGAAGCTGTGAAACATAATTGAAGATCAAACGAACTTAACAAGTGAAGTTCGATCATAATTATGTGAACAGCTTCATTCGAAGCGATTTATACACACCCACCCTAAATCAATAATTTGACAGATACCCGCCACTACTTCAATAAAAATCAAAATATGAAACACTAACTTTAAACAAAATGACTCGTAGCTAATGGCTGCCATGATGAGGTGAGCCTATGAGTGGGGGAAACTCGGAAATACGTCATCGGGTAGCCATATTTTTACTAAAGTGAACAGTAAAAAAAAAAAAAAAAAAAAACTTTAAACTAATGCGTGGAGAAGGCTGATGCGTAGGGACGCTACGACACTATGTAAACCTCTAAATGTATAAATCGCTTCGAATGAAGCTGTTCACATAATTATGATCGAACTTCACTTGTTAAGTTCGTTTGATCTTCAAATATAGTTAATAACCAAAAAATATTTTTTTTAGCAAGTAAGCTACCATACAGACATTAAACATGTAAAATAAATACAGAGGTGGTATTCATACTCATTTCTCATCTTTAGACTGAATAGATTTTCAGATGACCCGAGTTGACAACTTCATGGTACATCCAGTCTCCTATATCTTAAGCCAAGTAACAAAAGCAATCATTAATATATCCCTTAAATTTTTTGGCGTAAAACTTTTTTATTACCACTGTACATTCATCTTTGAAATAGTACACTTAATAAATGCACCCCATTTTGTCACACACAAACGTAGTTATGCTAAGGCTTGACAACTTCACCAGTCTCATTATGGCGTTGGAAAACTAAAATAGGATTTTCACTAACCTATTTGGGAAGTTCTGTCAAACAGTTGTCGGGTGAATGGCGCAAATATAAGTCTGTTTTAATGAAGTAAAGCTAAACGCATGTGAGGAATACGCTTTCAATGGATATTAAAATTTTAACGTTGAAAATTTCTGTGTATTTTGTTAGTACGTCTGCTACATTACTCATTGTAAGATGAATAGTTTTATGTTATGTCCTGATAGACATTCACGTTGAAATGTGAAATTAATGTGAAATGGCTGCAGCCTAAGAAGCACTAGAAGAAATTCGTAGATATAAGTGTCACGGTAGCTCAATTGGGAGAGCAATCGCGCAATAAGTGTGTTTTAATTTCACATTGTAAAGAAATTTGCATTGTTTAGTAACTTAATTCAAGTTGCAACTTAAGAAAATATTTTCGCAGAATAAAATTTTTTTCTCTCTGAGGTAGTGAAACTGTGTTTGGGACACCGGAGCACATGGGACAAGCGATTCTCCGTTGCCCTGCTAATAGCGGGACGAGGGAGCTCGCGGAGGTTTTCATGGATAGACTTGAAAATGGAGATTGGTGGTCACCGTTCTTCAAGGAGTTCCACATAATTATACGTAACGCATTTCCTCTGCGTATAAAAAAAGCGAAACTGCGGTCATTGGTGAGGTGAGCACAAATACAATCGTACCGTATTCGAAGCGTTTTTATTCGTTAACTTGACAATTTGTATATAACTATCAGTTTCTGACGTTTTGACGATACGAGTACGTTACTTCAATGTTCGTGCTCACCCCACGGGTATCCGGCCCGTACGTAGCTACCTAAGGCATTGGCAAAGCCTGTTGGCTATGCCGTGCTAACGCGTGGGCCCCGTGCACTAAATCAAAGTTTGGAATTGCTTCCCGACCACTGCCTCAGACAGTAGATTTTATATTTAAAAAATAATTTCGTGAGATGACCCTTTCAGTAAAATAACTGTAACTATAGACTTAATAGCCAAAATAAAAAGGCAAACTGTCGTCATTCGACCTATTTTAATCTTGAGTTGGAAAGAGTGCAGTCTATTGAATTAAATTCGATTTCTAGTACTAAATACTAAATTTATTATTAGAAAAACTCTATGAAACATTAATAAAAACTTATTTATCCGCTCGAAAATAAACACGAGCGTCTAGTAAACTCGGCAAAGACGATCTCAACTCTCGGTACACTCCGGATCAATTTCTGAAGTTCCCCTTCGATCTTTACTTTCATAAGCTGAGTGTACACTGAAGAACTACCCCTAAACTGCCTCGGGCCTCCATCGTTTGTAAACTACGTATTTTTGGTCGGAACCAAAGGCGGTGATTGGAGAAGTATTTGCATCCGAAGTTTTGGTGCATCTTTCTTTTGGTGTACAAAGTTGGCGGATTCTTCTTCTAAGTTCGTTGATGGGTTGTGTTAATTCTTGTTCAAAGGTATGTCAAAAGCCATGAGGCTGTTTTTTAATATGAAGTGAAGTTTCTTGTAGATTTAAGCATAAAGATGACAAACCTTTTTCAAGTATAGTGGATTTTTAACAACGAAAGTACAGTTTTCTATTTCAGTTTTAAATTTAGCGGTTTATGTTGGTTTCCGAGTATTTACCAAGGAATCAAGACAGCGCGCAAACAAGATGACCTACTTTTGATTACTCTTATGTAGAAGTTATACCACATCTACAAATTAAGCACAAAAGTTTTTAATCTGCATAGTATTTCAGTTGCATACATATATACGAGTAGAACAGCATTTATTAAATGCTTTAAGTAACTTTTTAGATGACAGCGAATGCCATTCTGCAGTCGCTAAATATAGTAGTAATTTGTTCAGTTTCAAGAGTGAATTGTGGCGACTAACAAGAAAGATCCTTTGCTATATAAATTAGTTGATGAGTGTTTTTATATTTCGATTTTTATTTAAAAAAATGTTGCACCGTGTGTACTACGTCTTACACACAAGCAGGGCCTCCGCCTGAGCCACGACCCACTTTATTAGCAAAGTTCGAGATGAGCACATTCGTTCAGTAATTAGGCTGGATTATATTCGGCCGAGTACGCATGGACACACTAAAACTGATGTTAAATGTTTACTACCTTTTTCTGGCGTGTAACGAGCTCCTTTGACTAGTTTTTATGAGTGGGCAACGTTTACGGCGTATTGAGGATTTTTATCTTTAACTTTTACGTGATTGTGTCTCAAAGCGGTTGCTACACCGCGGCACCGGTTGGTTTTGCATGTTTTGCTTTTAACTTTTAGTTTTCTCATTTATCAGTTACAGATTCTTCTTTATATCAAGATTCTGAAAAAGCAAAAAAAAAGACCAAATAGCAACCCTTCTAGCAAATTTAGAAATTTAGACGCACGCATGTAAACAGCTCACAAAGCATAACTCGAAATGTAATTCTAACACCAAACTTACATAAGTCACGTCATATTTTGTAAGCTGAAGTCATGAAAATGGCTTTAATGTATTTCGTACATCTACAAGATTAATCGTCCAGCTCAGTTCACCTCATTTAGAATCCAGACACGAAATAATACCCTTTGCCACATTTCGCAAGTAAGAAGGTACCTTTTATAAACGAATTCTGATAACCAACTTACGAACAAAAGAAAATGGATTTTCGTATCGGAATAACTCGATTACTCGATACAAGTTCCACCTACCGGCGAAAACAAGGACGACAATGTAATCTGGTAATGTTGGGTAGTTCGCAAAAGTGTTACATAGTGAATGGTTATAATTGAAAAATGTCAGTAGCAGCGTGACGCCCCGCGGAGCCGGCTGGATTAGGGTCCGCTGTCGGAACACCGGGCTCGTCGGTGGTTTGAGCGGGGGCATGTAGCGGTTTTGGTATATTTTTGGAATTAAACAAGATTGTTAAAATTTAAGTAGGATTCAAGCATGTTGAAAACTGGTGAGAAAGAGGCCGACCAATAAAGAAGTGCATAGACTTTTGAACGAAAGATAGAATGAGGGTAATATGAGTGAAAGATTTAGTCACGATTAATCACTCGTGACTAAATCTTTGATGAAAAAACTAAACTGATAAAAAGACATGTACACGACGATACATCTTCATAAGAAGATATTATTAATTGCTAAGCTGGGAATGTTTCTCACGTTTTTAAGGTTAAATGCACTGTACTAATTAGGAAAATGGATTCCTAATTGACATTTGCCATTGTGAATTGCCATTTTTTTCTAACGCTAGTACAGGCAGCCTTGTCAAGATCACAGGATGGTATTGGATTCAGGCCAATTTAACCAGTTAATTTAAAAGCTTAGCTCACGCCAGACTGCAGCTTAAGCCTTTTGACATATATATTTTTTAACTAAATGAGGCAGCAACACTTACATTGCTCTGCTCTCACAAGTAAGTAGCTTAAGCACTTCTGCTATGGAGACAATAAACAACAAGGTTACCACAAACACCTAGACCCGTGACAATATGGAATATTGCTTTACTTCATTTTTTCCGTCCGGGGATCGAACCCAAGGCCTCAGAGATATGTTGATGATATCGTCGGTCATGTAAATAAAACCTTTTTTGGTTACGCTTTTCCGCAATTTTTGGACCAGCACGCGCAAAGGAAATTGTTAGTACGCGCGCGCCCTTTGCACCGTTAAACGGCACAAAACTAGCAGATCACCAAGTTATTTTTAATCATAAATGACTTCCACATAAAGTGCTACGCGTCCGAGCATAATGGACCTGTCAGAGTCAGGGTTTGTTCTAGAAAATATTTGGAGTCCTTTGATACTTCAAGTTTTGTTTAACGTAAGCGAACACAGGCCCGCCTCGGACCTATCGCACGTACCGGATTTTAGTTTCATATCAGCCTGTTGCAGTCCACTGCTGGACATATGCTTCACCCAAGGAGCGCCACAGCGCGCGATCTCCCGCCCTTTGCATCCAGTCACTACCAGCTGCCTTCTTCAGGTCATCTATCCATCTAGCCGGGGAGCGTCCCACACTACGTTTACCCAAGCGTGGTCTCCATTTTAGTTTGCCTTGTATAAAAAAATCATACGTAAACGTCCACTGATCCGCACCGTATGCACCGCTTAATGCCTACATGCGTACCGATGACGTCTTACAGAATGCTGATCTACAAAAATGCAAATGGAAGTAGCATATCCAATCCGATTGCTGATACTCGCGTCGCCAATCTGATCGCTGCCGATACAGTCGACGGAATGAAACATTTATTCGTTTGATGCGATACGTGCGATGTTTACGATACCAACCTGTGTACGCTTACTTTTAAAAGTAGCCGGCGTGTTAGTGGCAGCTGACGCTCAAACCGAATGGCAAGGTACCTACTTTGTGTTAAAGAAACTATCAATTGACATTGGTTTTTTGTTCAGGTACTCACCATCTGCGAAACTAAATTGTTATTTGTGTAAGATCTAGAAAAAGGAACATTTGACTAGATTATGAAAGTCGAAAGCCTCAAAAGCTGTCAAATGTCAAAAAAATAACAAAATGTATGCAATAGACTCTGATAAAGATCTTATACCTTATTATAAAAATGAATCGCCGGAATGTATGTACCCGCATAACTTTTAACTGACCGCATTAAAAAAACGGACAGAACAACGTTTACGGAGTCCTCTAGTTACTTCGAAAAAAATATGAAATAAAGGTAGTTGTCCACTTCCAGCATCAGCTTTATGACCTAGGGCTTTTGTTTTAAAGGTCAATACTCGAATCAACAAGGTCAAAATAATTTTAACGAGTGTTCAGCGCACGGTTAACACAACTTTATGCCCAAGACCACAATTTATTTTAGACGTTTTATACCTAAATTGTGGTCAGTGTAAACTACGCGTTAGGGGAATAATTATCGTTAAGGTTAAACATAATTAAAACTAGCTAGAGACTATGAAAATTCGCATTGTAAACCACTTTATAAAGGTATTGTTATGTTTTTGATCTTGGGTTGAACCAAAAAAAGTACTAACAAGAGATTTTATAAAAAAAAAATAATCTATTGTGTAAGTTTTATGTCATGGTCATCATAAACACAAGAGTAAAGTGAATCTCTGAATGAGAGTTCTGTGCATAGCTGCACAAAAGCCAAATTTCTACATTACTTTTATGTACATTTACACAAATCAATATAATAGGCTAGATGACACCACCAATCGTTGACATACTCTTTATCATCTGTCAAAGCGATCTGCCGCCATAGATTTTGTATGGGAATACTACCTCTATAATTTGACGTCATAATCAGAAATCGAAGTCAATTGTTAGTTATGTTTTTAAAACACCATGGTCTTGAAAATATATTTTTTTTATTATTTGGGATAGGTTTGCTCTTGACCCAAGACTAAGCCCAACGAGGCAAAGACTGAGTCTACGATGGAGCGAGCTCACCTAGAAGATGCCTGTTCACTCTAGCTTTGAAGATTCTTAGGTTGTAATTGCAGGGAAACACTGACGCAGGTGGTGAGTTCCACTCTTTTGCAGTGCGCATCAGGAATGTAGATGAGAAGCGCTTGGTTCGTATCAGTGGAACATCGACACGATATTTACGATAGGTGTCATCATGCCTATTAAACGATTTAACATGAATATTATTTTTTAATTTTGATACTTTTTGACCATGGAAAAACAGGTTAAAGACATCGTGAGGCTGAAACGATGTGTTCTAAGTTTCACATTATGCAAGTGTTTCTATGGTTATTGTTTATCAGTTCAGTACCGATACTTTAGCGAAAGGTTTACGAAAAATAGTGTGTTTTTGGTTACAGATACTAAATTGTTTTGCAAAACAAAAAATAAGCAAATTCCGGTGACAAGTGACTTGATTAAAACTCATTCAATTTTTGGGTTAAAAACAAAAAATTACATTTTTCCCGCAACTTTAGGTAGAGTGAGCGAGAAAATAGGTCAAGAATAAGCCTACAGCTCCAACGCTAGGCCGGCCCCGTGGCAACGTGCCAACTCTTACTGCATCGCGATTGGTGCATTTTGTTATTATATATTTACTGACCAATCACACTCCGCAACGGCACAAGAAACTGTTGTGTCATTGGTTAGCCGTGACCCAATAAACGGCTGTTTAATTAGGCGGCGTATTTCAAAGCAAAATTGGAAAAGTTGCAAAGAAGCTGATTAAAAAGCGCTTCAATAAAACTGTAACCGTATAAATACAGCTGCCGTTTTAGTCATGCGTTTTGAAAAGAAAAAGATACCCTAAAGATGAAATCGGATCTATATCTCATTCAACGCGAAAGCAAGACCATTGACATTTTCAAAGGTGATGCCGCTATAACCTACGAATACTAAAAACGCAACATTAAACAGAGTTCAAGCACTGTTAAAAAGCAAAGAAATGAACACAAATCAATATCAATTAAGTAGAGTTATCTCAATGTAGTGCATTATATTTGTACCTATCTACAATAAACAAAACGCGAATTTCAATCCAAACAATAATCGGCAGTAAGGCGATTAGGGAGATAGGTACTCCTGTAATGGTAACAATCAGAATAATCCAACTCACCTAACTTTATAATCTAACCCCCGTGCCTCGGTTCGCACGTTAAGCCGTTGGTCATGCGCCTGATCTCTCTCCGGTCATGTCGGATTGCCGTCTCACCGAACTTTGAGAGTGAATGGAACAGTGCAGTTTGAGAGTGCACTTGTGTATTGTGCTCACACTTGTGCACTATAATATCTCCTGCGTAGTTGGCTGATTTCTGTTGAGATTGGCCGCCGTGGTATATAATCGGCCTGGAGGATTATTTCTACCTCCCCCCAAATGTGTCCTCATATTTGTAGTTAATTTTAAGATGTTCACAAACTTCCATATTGGGGTATTTTAAAGGCAAGACTTTACAATGTCTGCCCTTGTTCCCCTTACTATTACTGGTACAGTTTTTCGAAAGTCCCCCGCAAACATAACAGTAATTTTATGATGATGATTTTATCACAGCTTCTTATATCTCTAAGAGTCCTATCTAGACCCTCTACATGAGCTCTATGGATCATGGAACATTCGTCCCAGATTATTAAACGCGGTCACCTGGTCATTCATCGTATCAGCCTGTTACACTCCACTGCTGGACATAGGCCTTCCCCAAGGACCGCCACAGCGCCCGATCTCCCGCTCTTTGCATCCAGGTACTACCAGCTGCCTTCTTCAGGTCGTCTGTCCATCTAGCCGGGGGGCGTCCCACACTACGTTTACCTAAGTGTGCTCTCCATTCAAGAACCTTCCTGCTCCACCTCTCGTCGGTTCTGCGACAGACATGGCCAGCGCACTGCCACTTTAGCTTGCTACATTTTTGGACAACATATGTTACCTTAGTCTTATGTCGTATGACCTCGTTCCAGATCTTATCCCTTAATGAGATCCCCAACCTAGACCATTCCATAGCACGCTGAGTGACGTGTAGTCGGTGAGCCAGCTTGACTGTCATGTTCCACGTTTCGGCTCCGTGGGTTAAGACAGTTAAGACGCATTGGTTAAACAACCGGCTTTTTAGGCACAGCGGCAGGGTTGACGTGAAGATATGACGCAACTGGTCATTAATTAAATCTTATTTTGGTTCATCATGGTAACTCGTAGAGCTACACCCCCCTCTCCGCGTCGCTCGCAGTAACGCCTCTCTTCCTTACAGCGTCATGTCATGCGGCGCGGGTGAATTTTATATTGGTGTTATTTTAAAATTGTTATATCTTCTAAGATATTCATTGAAATTAAGTTATGTCAAAGACAATTTTGTTCACAATCAAATACTCTTAATCAACAACACATTTATTTGGATAAAGATTAATATTATTACGTTGATACAACTCTTAACAAATAATGCATTAATTTTGGCCAAATTTGATTACCACAAAAACGGTTCTAGTGACTTGATCTTAAAAGATAGACATATACTGTCGCAGACATTTTTTTAGATCATTTTAAGAGGAATAATTCTTTCATACAAATATTTTATGTAACTTGAACCGTTTTCGCAGCCTTCGCAACGGAAGCCCTCAAGGATGAATAATTTTCCCCGTTTTTTCCACATTTTCCATGATTTCTTCGCTGCTAATAGTTGCAGCGTGATGTTATATAGCCTATAGCCTTCCTCGATAAATGGTCTATTCAACACAAAAAGAATTTTTCAATTCGAACCAGCAGTTCCTGAGATTAGCGCGTTAAAACAAACAAACAAAAAAACAAACAAACAAACTCTTCAGCTTTATAATATTAGTGTAGATAATCAACAACACATTTATTTGGATAAAGATTAATATTATTACGTTGATACAACACTTAACAAATAATGCATTAATTTTGGCCAAATTTGATTACCACAAAAACGGTTCTAGTGACTTGATCTTAAAAGATAGACATATACTGTCGCAGACATTTTTTTAGATGATTTTAAGCGGAATAATTCTCTCATACAGATACTTTTGGTATCTTGAACCGTTTTCGCAGCGTTCGCAACGGAAGCTCTCAAGGATGAAAATTTTCCCCGTTTTTTCCACATTTTCCATGATTTCTTCACTCCTAGTAGTTGCAGCGTTATGTTATATAGCCTATAGCCTTCCTCGATAAATGGTCTATTCAACACAAAAATAATTTTTCAATTCGAACCAGCAGTTCCTGAGATTAGCGCGTTCAAACAAACAAACAAACAAACAAACAAACAAACAAACAAACTCTTCAGCTTTATAATATTAGTGTAGATATGAATAATTAACTTGCTAATGTAAGTTTTTAAGCTGGAATGGATTAATACGAGTAACATTCTACAATAACATCTAGTAACTATAAATAACATACTCATAAGTGCATGAAAAAAAATCTGAACAGCTTCAGAACTGTTACGGTCATTCGCAGAGTAAACAATTAAGAATTAAAATTAAAAAAAAAAAAAAATTCTTTGTAATGATTCACGTCATTTCTTATTTGCCTTATGAAACTTCGCACCGTGTTACAAAACTCGACGCAACTTGCAAACGTTGGCCTAACAAACTGACTGCCACTGACAATTAAAAAACTGACATAACACTTTAAAAAACTTTGTAAGTGCTTTTTAACGCTTTGTTCCCAACGCTATTTTTAATTTCGAAAAGACATAACACTTAAAAAATTCTTTACGGCTCCGGTCATCGGGGAGGAATCGAACCCCCGACCTTTGGGAGTCCGGTCCAATGCTCTAACCACTGAGCTACCGAAAACCTTAATGGAGTCGTTGAATTTTGTAAGTGCTTTCTAACGCTTTGAGCCAGCGTATGTTTCATCAATGATTGTGATCTGACTGCCACAAAATTAAGATGGCGGCGGAAATCCGAAGTCGGTCGCCCTGAATAGTTGTCTCGACCACACCAACGATATTGACGATCAAAAAAGGGTTCGGGGCTCTTACGCATCGTATAATTGACACCAGCATTTAACCCTCTGAAAGTCGAAACTGGCAAATTAGATTTGTACTGTACCGGGACGTCCTTTGACCGCTCCTATAGTCACAATTCAACATGGCCTTGCATCCGGACTGTAACTAACTTGATTACTTGTCAATTTCACAGAATCTTTTCCCTTTTATCTCACATCGCGCGTGAATTTTAAGGTTAGAGGGTGGGTCGAATTAAAATTTTCACATTGACACATGAAAAGTTTAAATATCACATGGATTGCAAAAATAAAGGTGCGTTTATACGTGTAGAAACAATCGTAACACATATAACGCATATAAACCTGTGTACACAGCCACAATAGCTTGTAATGCTTCGATTCTTTGAATTTAAACTATAATAAGGACAAAAGTGGTACTCAAATGAAAATGAAAAATATTTTATTCGTTGCAAAGAATATTAGATTTAGACTCGATCTTTTAAGTGCATAGCACCTGTGCCAGAGGGAGTCACTCTTCCTTAGCAATATTAATCTTAATAATAAACTAAACAACGAATACTAAACAACAAAACAAAAATCTTACAGCTACAATCACAAAAACGCATATGTGTATGCGTGTGTGTGTGCGTGTGTTGTGTGTGTGTTTCTACACTACTTTTACTGTAGTTGGTGTGCGTAGTCAACTGTTACGCTTAAGCATACCTTCAACTTCCTCATAATTTAGTGACTTCAACCACTTACTAAGGTTTATTTTGCAATCCCTATAGGTCATTGGTATAAATACGACGCTAAGCTATTAAATTGATTTTGAGCGAAACTTGTGTGTGTGCTTTGGGTTTCCATGACATTGTGCTTTCTTCTTTTCTTAGTAAGGTTTTTGTTATAACTTGAGTCCTTATGATTTTTAGGATAGTTCAAATACGCGGCATTTGTTCGTCAAACCTAGCCTGTAGACGCTCACCTTTAATCAAGTTTTTTGGTGTAACCATCTCGCTCTAATTCACCCTTCCATCTTCCTTTATCAATCCCGTGGAAATGATCATGCTATTTATCTTTAATCATACTTGAAGATGGCTTGATTTCAAATCAACACAAACAATTTCAACTTTAGCTGTTATAAGTATCCAGAGCCTGTACTCCCTTACGTTTCGTCTGGTTTCGTCTGTATTTTCGCGTGTAGCCAGCGCTTTCGCGCACACGCTCAAATTTGTAAGAGTGACAGAGATGGCTAGATATGAAACTACGGAAAACAGCTACGAGTAGAGGAGCAGGTGGGCCGGAGTGTTATCTCGTCTTTAGCCGTATTAAAAAACAACAAACGACCAAATCCAGCTTAGATATTTCTGGAAGTTGAGTGTTTTCAGAAAATAGATTAATTTGCTAATTGGCTGATATTCAATTGCTACAACACTTTTTAAGTGGTGTTGCTAATAAATATCTACCCTCTATCTTGAATGAAATTATTATTCATTTTATCGTTGGTTTTAGTATGTATTTTTACACTAAGAATTGGGTTCTTAGGACATATCGATGTGTATATGTGTTGAATTTGCAACATTTCCCGTTTTTTGCCGAAATTAAAACACCCCTTAAAAAATCTAAAACAACCTTCAAAAAAAGCCTTGTCTAAATCAGTAATTAAAGTCATTGCAATAAGTTTTGTACAAACGATCAACACTGCCTTATTTAATAGAAGTGAGTAAGCTACACAGTTTGATATCAATAAAGGTTGCAAACTTTTATCGTCGCGTGAAATTTAAAACATTCAACTCTATCATACCAGTTGAACTAGAAAGAGACGGTGACACATTACAGCTTAAAAGATCAAAACCCAGCTCAAAACTGCCCGGGGCGCGCGTTAGTCTCGCGAGTCTCGTCGTTGAATAATAAAGCGCTTTAAGCACGCGAGTCGCTTAGCACATTGTGCTGCTCTCGCGACCACTTACAGCAATAAACTTCTTTTATGCATGCCGGGTTTGGTTACACGACGGAGAAGCGAGCCTACGGTTTGTTTTGTTTTCCACATAAACGATGGAGCAAGAGTTTAAAGTGACTTGTTGCAACGCAGTCTGCCGCTTAGGTTTTAATGAAGATGTTGGGAGTCATATTCTTGCCTAGTGTCATTTGGGAGTGAATAGGCTGGAATCGGCTTAATCGCGTTGACCATGACCATGTTGAAGTTAGCGGGTAGGTATGTCAAACATGACATATTTAACCACTGACGAAATAGCTAAAAAGTATGGTGTTTGTTTATGAGTTTGACTCCTATGTCTGTTTGTGTTTTTGTGTGTGACTGCCTCGTTGGTGTCATGGCAAAGTTTCTGCCCTACATCCGAGAGGTTCAGTGTTCGAATCCCAGGTCGAGCCAAAATTGTTTCTGAGATTTCCTGTCATGAATTTCTCAGAAACAGCTCGGAGTCGGGAAGTTGGCGTTGTTACACCCCCGTGCCTCGGAAAGCACGTTAAGCCGTTGGTCCTGCGACTGATCTCTCTCCGGTCATGTCGGATTGTCGTCTCACCGAACTTTGAGAGTGATGGAACTGTGAGTGCACCTGTGTATTGCGCTCACACTTGTGCACTATTATATCTCCTGCGTAATTGGCTGATTTCTGTTGGGATTGGCCGCCGTGGTCGAAATCGGCTAGGAGGACTATTATTATTACTATTTATGTCTGCTGTGACATCGTGGCTCGGTTTAGCGATAGCGATATAATCATGGTGGTTATTAGATACGGGTGGTCAAAATCCGACTTGCTGTTTCCCTGGCTCACTTACGGGTTATTCAACTGGTAAGTTAGTTTTCATCGAGTACATCGTCATGGTACCGTCACAATATTAATTCCCATCTTTCCTTTGTTTATCTTTATGAGATGGGTGATCATCATCACATCAGCCGGTTGCAGTCCATTGCTGGACATAGCCCCCCCCCCACCCCTCAAGGAGCGCCACAGCGCACGATCTCCCGCCCTTTGGATCCAGTCATTGCCAGCTGCCTTCTTCAGGTCGTCTGTCCATCTAGCCGGGGGGAGTCCCACACTACGTTTACCTAAGCGTGGTCTCCATTCGAAAACCTTCCTGCTCCACCTCTCGTCGGTTCTGCGACAGACATGGCCAGAGATGAGTAGTAGAATAAAAAGACTACAAGAATTTTCAGACTTAACGTTACGTCAAATTTTTCCACCTTCGACATTATTTGTCTGGCAATATTTACCAGTCATCGGACATCGATTAAGATGGTAGACGGTAGTAATTGCTCGTTAGTGCCTCGGAAAATAATAAAGCGTCTGCCATCGCACAGCCATTGTTTTATTGCAAGTACTTTCAGTCGGGATCGGAAAACAACAATTTAAAAGTATATCATCGATTTCATGGTAAGGAATGGCTAGGAATATGGGGTCTGTAAGAAATTAGACGTATTTAAATCGTGAATAACGAATTGTTAAAATAAATTTGGTGTTTATATTTTAAATTTCCTACATACAAATGCCTTCCATAAAAATGGAGTCACAACACCAAGATTTTTAATAATAACGGTGATGTTACATTTGGAATTAGTAAGTAATTCTTTCAACTCGGAATCGTTTGGTAATCCTTTGACCTATGATTATTTCTACATCTTCGTATTTCGCCGTTTGCTTAACATAAACAAAATAAACAACCAACGGTTTGTACAGCGTGGGCATATTAAAATGTATCACAGATTCTGGGCCTACGTTTAGTTCAAGCCCACATTAAAAGGTCAGAAGCTCTTCAAAAATCATTCAAATGCTAAAATTTCCAATTCGAATCCCAATTTCGACGCAATCTCAGTGAACAAAGGGTAAAATCAGTATCGTTGGGGACATTAGGGTATGTACCCTTAATCTGGCAAACAGGATTTAATCACTGGACACTCGTAATTGCCAATGTCCATCTCTGGTAATCGTCAATTTAAACTTAGCCCAGGTTAACTGCGGGACTCGATCGCTTCCCTCGGGAAAGGTGGTAGGGTGACACGCCTTTGGTTTTTAGTGGGATAACTATTAAACTCGACTGAAACACCACTTAAACATAGCATCTTTGTTTCTATGTAATCGTGAAGAAAGCGCTGCTGTTGAGCAGAAAAGAAATCGCTACCCTTGGTAAATGTCCCGCGTAATTTTTATACATCAACTTTTTTTCTAAGGAGTAGGCAATCTTCAATGTTTGAGCAACAACGTCATATAATGGTTTGATTTTTCACACTGTAAAAATAAGTACAATGTTGAAATTTTTTTGACGTGACAACGTCTTCGTCAACGTCAACGTCATTCGATGGAGCCAGCTACACGCACCAAAAAACATGACGCATGCGGCGTTACCTCGCTCTGCGGCGTTCCATTCAAGGCTTGAAGTGCAAGCGAGAGCGCGGAACGAGCGACAAAGAGGCAGCGTGACAAAGACGTTGTCACGTTCAACTATCGTCAGTAAACCGACTTTACAGACAACCGATTTTTTTTGTTACACTTGAAGATGATGAAGTTTAGGTTCATAAATTTCCACTTACGATCATTCGGCCGTTAAGTTTTGTTCAGACTATATTTTTATTTTTTTCCAAGCGTCACAAGGAAGGTGACGAGTGTTCAAACCTTTAAAAACGTTTGGTCATCCCAATTCCGTGCGTTCATCCCCTAATGAACTCATCGTGTCCACGGAAGCCTCCGGGGACAAGATTTGAGCCTTTTAAAACAGGTCAGCGATTAACTAATTACGCAGTTTCCTGTCTAGAGTCAGGTTCCACCGGGATACTTTAGGTACAGTATATATTTATAAATTACTAGCTGACCCGGCAAACTTTGTTTTTTTGCTATATAAATTACTAGTGGCCGCCCGCGACTTCGTCCGCATGGAAAGCCTTTATCTTAAAAATTCTTTATGAATTGTAGCCTATATGTTATTCTGATGTATAAGCTATATTGTGGTAAAGTTTCATTCAAATCCATTCAGTAGTTTTTACGTGAAAGAGTAACAAACATCCATACATCCATACATCCATACATCCATACTTACAAACTTTCGCCTTTATAATAGTAGTAGGATTGTGGACAACCCTCATCACTAAGGGATATAAAAAAAGATTTTGGCCATGTTAAATGTTTTCGGAATTCCGCACCTGATTAGTGATATGAGATTTAAATATGCTTCCATAGTCTGGTTCATTTCATTTCATGCAAAGTTCAGTCAGTTCTGCCAACGTGCAATCGCAACTTATATTAAATCCTTAAAAAACCGCCTTAAAATAAATAATATGACAGAGAGCCTTGTCTAAAAGAGTTAATGTCGATACTAGTGACAGAAGATAAAAAAAACCACATATCTACAGCATGAAAACTTTTTCTTAATTTCCTCTCTCAAATCCTCATCAGCCTACAGCCGGCAAGGGAACGCTTAAGCTATAGACAAACCAAACTTAGCGTGTTTTGTTTCGCATAATGAGCCAGCTTATTCCAAAGCAGGGGAGTCCTACTGTGTAAAACATCTCCTGTCACACACAGACACGCCGTTCACTCGCAAAATCATTCTCACTTGAGAGACAGGGATGGATGGCATCTATATATAAAAAGGAAAGATCTGATATTTAGTTCTTGACTCATGAAATATCAGAAACTACGCGACACAAGAGTTTCAAATTTTGCATGGACTTGTTTTACAAAATTGGACTACGGGAACGTTTTTGGGGTTCACTGTTATCGCCGACGAAGTCACGGGAACTTCTATACTGACACAAAGTATTGTCGTCAGAGTAGGGTATCTGGCTAAGAACAGTTGCGCAGCTTAACGCACACGAAACGCGGCGTTAACGCTACGTGACGTCCTTAGAGTATTACTGGCTTAGCCCAGCTACAGTCGGCATCGATCAGAGGAGATGAAAAACAAGATTGGGGTGAATGTAAGCCTAAGGCATACTGAGAATTCATTCTTGCTTGCTATTATTTTGTTTGATTGTAGAACGATACCTCAAAAGGAAATAAGGCTGCAAGGATATTCTCCTTCCCTCCCGGACCGAGCAAGAAGTGCTCGTGTACACAAGTCCTGCGTTATTTGGTTAATTTATCAAGTCAAAAATGTAATTTAAAAAAATTAAAAGGTGCTACTTTAATAGGCGTGCATAAACTAATAAGAGGTAACCCTAGTACTGTGTCGTAGCTTTGGCTTCTCGCGCACTGAGCCGTAGCTAACTTCAAAAGTGTTGTAACTTGCTACGAATCGTGCTACGTCGACTCAGGTGCCGACGCACCTGAGTACTGCTACGACGCTGGGCTTGGCGCCTGGTTCCTGTCAGTCTATGCACACGCCTCCCAAGTCAAGTCAACAAATTATTATTTTTATTTTGTAGGGTTCCGTACCTCAAAAGAAAAAAACGGAACCCTTATAAGATCACTTTGTTGTCCGTCCGTCCGTCCGTCTGTCAAGACCATTTTTCTCAGGAACGCGTGGAGGTATCAAACTAAAATTTCTATATGATACTTAGGTCTACTGTCCCTGGAAGCTGTAGAAAAATCAACCTTCTAAGCCAACGCAATCAAAAGATACAGCCATTTAGGCCGCATATTTCCGCAAATTTTCGAAACTCGCACGGGAATCAAAACCTACAGGGTACTTCCCGTAAACTTAGAATCTTGAAATTAAGTACGAAGTCACGTCTTATAGTACAGATATAGGAAAAATTACGAAAACCGTAATTTTTTACTTTCATCATATAAAAAAAAATGAAAATATATTTTTGACAATTTAGAAAATTTAAAGGTACTACTCCTTATCTCATGAACGCGTCGAGATATTCAATTAAAATTTATATTAAATACAGGTTTGTTCGGAACCCTCGGTGCGTGAGTCCAACTCGCACTTGACCGGTTTTTATTAAAGATAAGATCGAACCAAACAGAGGAAAATACGGTACGTCCTTGCAATTGTCAACTTAAAAATAGGCCGGTCACGCATGTGTAAATAACTCACACTACGGACGACGACGACTAGGAGCCCAGCAGGTCCATTTGACTTGGTTTAGAAGGACCACGCGTGACTAGCTCATACGGTATCTGCCTCTTTTTAGTTTGATCTACGCTACAAAGTAACCGTAGTAAACTTTTTTTTTATTACGGAATGGATTGTTACAAGGAGTTGCAACATTTTTTCTCGACTACAGTGTAATTTTATCGTTTACATGTAAATATAAGTGTAAAAATAGTGTGAAAACACGGGACATCTCCGGGAATCCTCTGGTGAATTTCAATAATTGTTGGCATGCAGGACAAAATCACTTCACCTACGCGAATGGTTAAGGACGTGTGGGCATTTTGATGCCACCACATGACAACTCGTAACCCGGGTCAAAAGTTTAAAAATGTAGGTTTTCAAAGAAAAACACTTGTTAAATAAAAAAGAACCATGAGTATTGCGTTATGATATAGATTTTTACGATAGCACCTTGGACACACCAGAGGATTGTTGTTAAAAAAAAATGTGTTTTATTTTCATAAAATTGATGGTTTCACAAGATGCACAATTAGTAACGCACTTAAATTATATAAAAAAATGGTTTTCAAATGAATGTGAAATGGAGGCTTTTTGGATTTAGACATTGTAAATCGAGAATATTAAGAACGAACCATATTACTCGTAACTTCTACAACACTAATAAAGTGTGGTTGAATAATCCTCCATAGTATTGTATTGTTGATGTTACCTACTTACAGCATAAATTACATGCCTAATTGTGGGTTCCAAATTACCATGAGACGTAAACTTACCCTTCTCAAAACAGTTTATGTCATGGCTGCGCGTTAGAGTCATGCAATATACACTCGTAATTTTTGTAAGAATGGTAGCCGTAACCAATGGAACAGCTTATTGGCGAATGAGCTGTGCGATATTTGTAACGTAATTTGTGGTACTTTATAGTTCTTGCCCACATATCTCGCAATATAACCGTCAGGCTACACCTCCGACTTGTCTTCAGCTAATCGTCGACAGTCGCAAGTCGTGGCGAGAGTATGTCATAGGTGTGCCCTGAGCCTCTCTCCGTCTCCTAAAGTCGTTCCCTCATTGCTGAGGACCGTGGCTTAGACAGAATTGTTTCAAAATATTTTTACATGCAAAATGCTCTTAGAACATTGGACCGGACTTCCAAAGGTCGGGGGTTCGAATCCTCCCTGATGACCGGAGCCGAAATGATGTTTTTAAGTGTAATGTCTTTTCGAATTTAAAAATAGCGTTGTGTATGTGTAAATTTCTACATGCATTTCGGTCTTGGGACATCGTGGTAAGAATTTCTTCGGTCACGTGTTCAGACCCTCTTCTGGGACTGCGGCTTGGTCTCCTGCCATCCACATTGCCGGAAATGATGTACTTTTCTAAATTTTCTGCACCACGGCGTGCTGTTTCCGCGGGCCTAAGTTCAATAAAAACATGAGTAAGGCACAGTAGCCGACAACGATACGGTACGGTACGCTATGTGCTGACGACGGACGTCTTGCTTTCCCTTTTTTGGCATAATCACTTTGGCGCAACTGATTTCGAGTTAGGAAGCTAAAGGGAAGCGCTTCCTACCGACCGGGTGTTATGGTCCCCTGACAAGGTCCAATAGACATCATTTTGATTTGTCTATCTATATTATTCTGGATCGAAATCATATATACCGCGGTTCATGTGCGGTACTAGGCCGGTACCATTTGGCCGGTACTAGGCTAACAGCGCCATCTAGCCTATGGAGCCGTATCAGCTCTCGCTGGTGTGCTTGCCGTTAGGCATGCACTTGTGATAGCGAATGGTAGAGGTCGCCACATAACCCTTACCAAGAATTCATAACCAGTGTTAATCTTGATGATATGTGTGTGTCCTAGCTACCTACGGTTTTACCAATTTTACACCACGTTAGAATCACCGTTACCATGAGTTCATAAGGTGCCACAATGTTTAGCTTGTTGAATTATATGCAGGTAGCCTATGGTACTGCCACGTTCCCCCACTTTATAAATGGGTCCGCACTGAATGCACGGTGACTGGGGTCTTGAAGGGTGCGGCGAGCGAGCGAGTCAAATCGTATCAAGTTAAACTTCCGCCTACTGAAGTATGGACGCAATGTCGCGATTAATATGTTTGATTTTCTACACTCGCCTATAAATAATCATAAAAGTAATATATTTGTGTAAATAGACCAACAGAGGTCACTAATATCGTCCCACAGAACCCTATAAAAGTGTTGCTGTACGATTTGACGTGCTGTGTGGACGCACACATATGCCTTCGTTACGGGCGTGCATTGTTAGTCGCGGGGACAGGTGACCGCACGTCAACCGGAAATAATAACGAATTGACGTCGCCACGACAATTACACTAGCTGTCGGTTGTTTAGCTTCGGTTTTACTAACTACTACTTACTTTCTTCTGTACACTCTTTTGTTCTATGCTGTGACTGTATGTGCTTCCTTCCTTTCCTGCACCTTCTACGACGACCGCTTGGTGCAGTAGTCCATATGTCGGAATTCTAAAAAAAAGGGTCGCGGGTTCGATCCCCGCACAGTACAAGCATAAGTGTGCATGAACATGTGTGTTTGAACTGGTCTGGGTGTTTTCTATGTATAATATGTATTTATTTACAAAAAAATATATAAAGTATTTAAGTATGTTTAACCGTTGTCTAGTACGCATAACACAAGTCTAGTAGCTTACTTTGGGACTAGAGATTTGGTGTGATTGTTGTGAAATATTTAAATATTATTATTTATACTACTCGTATTTATTACTGAGTGTGTGTGTGAACTGTGGATCGGACAATTTATAACTTGAAACCGTGTGTCGAACTTAATTATTTACACCCAACACCTTAAACACACTTATCTACATATCTATATTGAAAAAAGGACATTTGTTATTTGTTACAAAAATATCGTTATCCAGAAACTGGAGCCTAATAAAATTCATAATATTTTTTTTT
Source organism: Pyrausta despicata (assembly GCA_963921415.1). Classification (NCBI taxonomy): domain Eukaryota; kingdom Metazoa; phylum Arthropoda; class Insecta; order Lepidoptera; family Crambidae; genus Pyrausta; species Pyrausta despicata. The sequence continues at coordinate 2,211,924 of OY992851.1, forward strand.
TATTTAAGCTTTGTTGCACATTAGAATTTGCACATAAGGTTGACTTAACATCATGAGGCATTCTCTACTAGCCTAGCCTATACCTTTCGGCTAAACAGAAATGAAAGGTTGCCGTTGCGATAAAGGTGCATTAATAAGTCACTTTTAGACAAAAGTGTATCACATCTCAGTTCTCTTCTTGAACCAAACAAGGATTTAGCAATAACAAGGAAGAAACGGAACACAGTCACAGTATAGTTAAAAGCAGTACGTTAGCTAAGAACAAATTCTTGAAATGACAGGCTTGCACGTAGATAAACGTTTCAAACGTGCCTAAAACAAGTTTCAGGTACAATACGTAACTACATACCAGTACCATACCCTTAGGTACCCCAGGCCCGGTGTTTAAGTACTATTGCATAGTTTCTGACGAAAATTGCGATCGCCATCTAAATCTTACGGTTAAATCTGACATTTGACATTCAGCATAGAAAAGGCATCTGATTTCATTCTGTCATTTTATCATTGGTAACGCAAATGCGTTATGTATGCATTGTAACTTTGTCTAGGGACCCCGTTGATTTGAGTGTTTGTGTGCATATATATTTTCATGGATTTTTAAAGCATTTGTTTAGTGTCAACTGTATCGACGTTTGTCTGTAATCTTGCGAGCTGAGTTTTACCCACTATCCAGTGTCCGATTGAGTTGTTTTTTTTTTAAATCTACGTTTAAGTTATTAAGTTCAGATGACAATGCACAAATTGAGTACAAAACTTGTAAAAAAACCTTTTTTGTTACTTGTCTGTTCTTTGCTTATGTCTTATCTGTGACACAGCGCAGCACTAGAGGCGGTTTGGCGTCGCGGAGAGCGCTCGCGGCGCAGGTGAAAGGGCTTGCTCTTTTGACGCCAAAGATACAATTTGCAAGAGAGGTGACTGCTTTTAGGGTTCCGCAGGACGAGAAAATAGGGTTTATCAATTCAAATTCGTTATTTCGGACATTATGATCCATGGGTTAGTAACAAAGAAAGCTTAGAACTATGTTAGTAATTACAAACATTTATGGTTGACAGCTGGGTATTTTAAATGTGTCATGAACCTAAGAGGCACTCCCTGAGAACTAGATTAGATTTCGTTCATCATTCGCATGAAGTGCCTCAATATAGGCGCATGCCGATTATCCCCCTCCATCTTCAGGATGTTGTTGTTGTTTATCGTTACACTCTCGAAAGTCAACGGTTTATATAAGCGCTTTCAAATTGCATTTAAATTATTTAATGATTTAACTGCAACAAACTTTTTTTTTATATCTCTTCTTCTCCCATGCGAAGACTTTAGTTGCATTTGCAAGTAAAACATTAAAGCGTGGTTTCAATAAGTTTTTTCACAAACAATGCACTCGTAAGTTATATATATAATATAATATGGTCTGAAAATAATTTATTTAGTATTGTTAGGCTTATTATAAATACCAAGGTAATAAGTGTAATTATACTGTTTAATCCAAAAAGTATTAATTTCGATATAAAATCGATACAGGAATCGATAAGAGGGACGAGTGCCGGCGGCCATTTTGATATCCAGATTTTGTTTGGAGCGGAGGAGAGTTCCGAGTCCTAAGATAGACGATGAACATCAGTATGATAAAAATGATTTAAGTCTCCAGCGATTGTATAAGTCATGTTTGTATGGCACAAGTTGTAAGCTTATAGTTCTTCTAGCTACTGAACTCTGTTGTCAAAACAGCTCTTGCTTGCCAGCTTTTTGCCTCGAGTCGACGTAAGAAACTGCGCATTTCTAATGCAAATGTACTACGTGAATCATTATGCTCTGATTTCAGGGCGTTTAGAGTTCCCGCTCAAAGATTGTGTATTCGCTCCTTTGTCGTGTAACCGGTTTTTTTTAAGCGACACACTTCTTGTTGTGAATTATGAGGACATGTCGAGGTGTTGCGTGTAACCTACGTGAGATCGGCTTTTGTTTCGATTTTCATTTGTTTTTTGCCAGGCTTTTTCTCTACATATAATAAATAAATGTAAATAAATATTTAACAACAATCACACCAATTCTCTAGTCCCAAATTAAGCTACGAGGCTTGTGTTATGTGTACTAGGCAACGGATAAACATACTTAAATACTTTTTTTTTGTTAATAAGTACATAATTATACATAGAAAACACCCAGATCAGTACAAACACACATGTTTATTCACACATATGTGCGGGGATCGAACCCGCGACCCTTAGTTTTAAAGTCCAACATGTAGACCTTTGCACCAAACGGTCGTCAAGTTTTGTTTGTGTAAGAGCATTTCTTTCCCACCAGCCTGTGTCGCGGTGCTAGGGCCTGAAAGTATGAATGAGCTACCGTTTTAAAGATCTCAGCGGGTAGACTGGGCCAAAACTCTAACATTAGTTCGAACTTGAACGCGGACAAAGTCGCGGGCGGTCGCTAGTTTATGTTATTTTGTGACGCAGTCACCTCGAAGGACTGTGGTGTTTCTGCTAAGTCCACAGGTATGACTGGTATAGTGCCTATCTTTTGAAGTTCAACTTTTGATTAAAGTTATGTTGTGAAGTAAAACTTAAAGACGAAGTACGACGTGGTCATCCTTAGTTGGACACTACGCTGTTTTGACACACTTTGCACCACCTTGGTTAAGTTCAGTTGCTTCAGTTCTTGGAAACGTCTTTATACTATTTAAAGACGGACGCAAACGGCGGAAACCTGTCAAATTCAATGAAAAAAATCTGGTTATAATTAAATTAGTAGGAAAGAAAAGTTAATGTATGGACCAAGATGTGAATAATATTAAATGAAAAGTTTTAAACATACAATTCAGTAATAAATCGAGATTTAGTTTAATCAGACACCGCAAAGTAAGGCCATTATCTCAGGACGAATCCTTGAAACCGTCATCGTATAACGTAAATCAAAAGAGGCAATCGCACCGCGGTGAAAGCTGAATTAAACTCACTATAGTCGGCGGTTTGCATTTTAATTTATTAAGAGTAGGGGCCAAAGAGGGGAGAGGGGGGAAAGTGGGGGTACGAAGCGCAACAGTCTGTGTTTACGCACGGAGACACCTCATCACTCCGCTAGGCTTTCTTTCGGTAAGTTCCCGTCTGATAAAAGTAGTTTGGGAACTAGTTAGCAATTTATAGGATAAAATATTTTTCGTTTCAATGTCGAATTCAAAATAAATAAAATCAATAAAATAAAATCAATAAAATCAATTTATTTTTGTAATTAGGCTAACAAATTAGCACTTTTACACGTCCCAACATATAAATTGACCCTACCACCGCTTCGGGACAGTTTGGGCCAGTGCTGAGAAGAAGCGGCGCAAGAAACTCAGTCACTATTGTCATTGCCTCTTTTCAAAATTGATTTACAATAATTGTAATTGTTTGCATTTAAACATTTCCATATATCTTTGTCATTTATATAATCATCAATTTTATAATATCCTTTCGACATTAATACATCTTTTACAACTGTTTTAAATTTATCTAAAGGCAATGAAATTAAATTTTCAGGTAATTTATTAAAAAATATTACACATCTACCCATAAATGAGTGACCAACTTTATGAAGCCTAAAATGTGGAACGGCAAGCCTATTTTTTTGTCTTGTGTTGAAGTTATGCAAATCGCTATTTTTAGGAAATAAGTGTAAGTTTTTTCGAACGTAAATTAGGTTTTCGTAAATGTATTGCGAGTAAACTGTAAGTATTTTAACTTCTTTAAACAATTCTCTAAGTGTTTCATTTGATTTAAGTTTATAAATAGCCCGCACGGCTCGTTTCTGCAATACGAAAATTGTCTCTATATCTGCAGCTGAGCCCCATAGTAAGATGCCGTATGACATGATACTGTGAAAATAACTAAAATAAACTAGTCTTGCCGTTTCAACATCAGTCAGAAACCTTATCTTTCTTACAGCGTATGCAGCGGAGCTTAGTCTCTTTGATAAGGTCATGATATGAGGACCCCACTGGAGCTTATCATCCAAAGTAATTCCCAAAAAAGTTGCAGTATTTGAAGTAACTAGTTGTTCATCCTTAACAACAACCCTTGTTGGAACTTGTCGGACATTGGGCATTGTAAACTTAATGCATTTAGTTTTGGTCGCGTTAAGCAATAAATTGTTAACGGTGAACCAATGAAGTACTCGCGAGAGAGTACCATTTACATCGTCAAACAATTCTTTACCCCTTGGAGTTTTAAAAAGTAGTGAAGTATCATCAGCAAATAACACTATCTCACAAGCACCGTCGACAAAGTATGGAAGGTCATTAATATATATTAGAAACAGTAACGGTCCCAATATCGAACCCTGGGGCACACCCATAGTGAGAGGTGCTCCAGGAGACTCTGCTCCATTGATAGAAACCTTTTGTGTTCTCTCAGTGAGATATGAATTAAATAAGTTACATGCATTAGTTGATACACCATAATGGCGTAGTTTTCTCAACAGGGTCTCATGGTCAACACAATCAAACGCTTTAGAGAGGTCACAAAAGATTCCCACAGCATCATGCTTACTATCATAGGCATCAAATATATGTTTCAACAGAGCGACTCCAGCATCAGCAGTACTGCGACCCTTTGTAAAACCAAATTGTTTATTATGCAATAAATTGTTTGATGTGAAGTGAAATAGTAGCTGATTGAATATAATCTTTTCAAAAATTTTACTTAGAACTGGTAAGATTGATATCGGTCGAAAATTTGAGGGGTTATTTTTGTCACCAGATTTAAATAACGGTACTATTTTACTAAATTTCATTAAATTTGGGAATTTTCCTTCATCAATACATTTGTTAAAAATGATCGCTAAAAGAGGTGCTATGATTTCAATAATAGTTTTAATTATACATACGGATATTCCCCAAAGATCCTCGGTTTTTTTCATATTTATTTCATTGAATGCGTTCATAATTACATCGGTGCTTACGTATCTAAAGTATAGTGGTGAATCACACTCATCAATATTGGATTTGAGAATGGATTCAGACAGTTCTGCAGAAGAGTTAAGTTCTTTAGTAGTAGATGGTGCTATATTAGCAAAGTACTTTTCAAAAATATTAGCTACTTCTGCATCAGATTTAACTAGTTTACCTCCATCTTTTAATGAATATGAACGATCTTTTGTTTTATCTTTACCGGTTTCTTTGTTAATGATATTCCAGGTAGCTTTGGCTTTATTTTTTGAACCTGAAACTATCCTACGAAGATGATTCGTCTTTGCTTGGGCACAAACTTTTTTAAAGATTTTTGAATATTTTTTAACATATTCTATAATATGTGGGTCCTGAGAATGTTCTCTAATACTATACAGATCATATAACTTGTTCCTGCTTTTATAAATACCTGGTGTAGCCCATTCATTAAACTTACTTGTAAACCGATTAGACTTAACCTTTTTTTTTGTGAAAATTGATGCAAATTCGCTTTTAATTAAGTTAAAAAGATCTTCATATAAGTTGTCTACGTTACTACTACTGTTTGGTATTAATGTTTTCACACCATCAAAAATCCTATCCTTAAATCTATTTATCCTGTTTGCAGTGACTGGTCTATAAACTATATCTACTACGCTCAAGGCCGGACCAGACGGAAATGTGACCTTTTGTCCTCTATGGTCGGAGCTTAGACATTGTAAAATAGATTTATTTGTTATTTTGATATCACAAAAAATATTATCTATGCAAGTAGCCGTTGTTGGAGTCACTCTGGTAGGTTCTTCAAAAACATTATTTAGGTTATACGATTCAAAGAGATTAAGAAATCTCATAGAAATTTGTGTTTTTTTTAATATGTCTATATTAAAATCACCGCATACTACTAAATTCTTTTTTGATTTTGATGCTTTTGATAAGACTTTATCCATAGTGTCTTCAAAAAGTTGGTAATTAGCGTCTGGCGGGCTATATACGCTTATGACAATATATTGATCTAGTTCAACACATGCAAGTTCAATAGTTCGCTCAATGGAGAGAGATACAATATCTTTTCGTTCTTTACAGTTAAATTGATTTTTCAATAGAATAAGTGACCCACCTCTAGTTGTAGTCTCCCTTGTGAACGAACTACCGACCTTATAATTGTCAATACTTAACATTAATTCATAGTCCCTATACCAGTGCTCAGTCACACACATTACATGGGCGTTTAAATCTTGCAAAACTAATGATAATTCTAATTCTTTGCCAGCTAGGCCTTGTATGTTTTGATGTACAACAATAAAACTAGACCCAGCCTTTGTCTTCCCCCTTAGTTTAAAGTGTCAGAGGTTGTCAAGTTAATAATATCTAAATTAGTACTATTACTAATATGTTGACAACCATGTGATATGGTTGAGTTTAAAATACAATTAATATTATAAGCTAACAAAGTAGCTATTCGTTTTTTAAATTTAATAGGCAAGTGTAAAGAGCTGCCAGTCAAATGAAATGAATTATTAATGAATTTATTTGTGTCAAAAAACACAAATTTGTCACTGTGACGCTGAGATAAATTAAATAACAAAGTATTCAGCATATGAATACTGTTATTTTGTGTTACTGTATAATATTTTGAAAATGGTAGGGAACAGAGGATAATTTTTTTGACATTTAAATTTGTCAAAATGGTCCAATTCTTTATAATATTTTTCTTACTAACGTTTTGACTGTTCCCTAACATTAATACAATAATCGAGTTTGAGTTGAAAGAGCTGTTTCGTATACTATTTACAATTTGATCCAGTGATGTGTCTGGCATACAGTTATTAATAATTTTACAGCTCAATGACCTATTCAATAAGGAACCATAACCAATTCCTAGCTTATCTGAATATACATGAACATTAGCACATTCGTGAGTAGGCTTTTGAGAGACAACATCATAAGTTTTTGAGCAGTTTAAATTTAAACTTTGTTCTAATGGACATAACTGCAAGCTTAAATCACTTGAGTCCAGTACAGTTTTCAAATTAATGTTTGGCAGGGATTTATAAATTTGGTTGGTGGAGTTTATGTTCAAAAGTTTATTTGCAGCTAGGATATGCTCAGAGATTTGTTCCTGAGAAGAGTTATATTTATATGTCATTGACTGCAATGACTCCTGCAACCGAGAGATGTCTACCTGCAACTGCCCTACTGCCTGATCATACTGCAACCTACTTTCAAGTAACTTATTTTGATAAATTTCAAGGCTATCTAACAAATCAATTTTTTCTTTTCTCAATTGTAAATTTTTAGTATAAACTTTCTGCTGCTTTATAACTTTTTTTGTTTTATTTATGAATCTATTAATTTTTATGTATTTCTTTAATCTATTTCTACCTGTCATTTTTGTTTGCCTACTGCAATGTTTACATTGGCTGTTAATATTTGTGTATGAATTGGGAACTGCTACCTGGTTGTTAGGGGTCCCAATGAGCTCCTCGTATAAGTTCATGGTCTGTGAGTAAACATGATCTTGTTTCTCTTCTTCCATATGCAGTATGGTTTTGTTGGCGTCACGCAGCTCACTTTCCAACTCATTGTTCCGGATCAGTGTCTGCTCGAAGACGCTGCTGCACTGGTCAAAGGTGCTGATGGTATGTAGAAGCTCCTCTCTGTGTTCAGTGACCTCGTGGAGACGGGCATGCAGTTCTACCAATTCATTCTTTAATTGCGCGTTAGTTTCGAATGTTTTTTTTATTTCTAATTCACATTCATCGCGTTCCCTAAGGAGCTGGTCACAGAAGTCCTTAGATTCTTTTAATTCTTCCAGCGCATTTTTCAGTTTAAGGGCAGTTTCCTGGGCAGTCATCCTTCTGGTCATGGTTCCAGTTTGGGAGGTCATGTTTGATTGTAAGGTTGGAAATCTCGCCTGAAATTTTTATTAAAAAGAGTGTACAACAGTTGCTTTGGTAATATTCTAAGCAATGGGACGCAGAGGATACTTCCGTACCTATTTTTTATATTTTGTAAAATATTAAATTAAATGTTAGTGTTTACTGTTTAATAGAAAGAAAAATTGGTTTCAGAATTTCTTATTTAAACCTATATGTACTTTGTTATTTTAACCTAAAGGATTATTTGATTTCATTTGAATCGAGAGTAAACAATAAACATTAAGGACTACTCAACATAATTTATTAGAATAACAACACAGGACCGAGCAAAAATTTACAGTCACCGCTATGTCTACCGCTGCAAATGTAGGTGTAAGTAGATTCTTAAATTGTGAACAAAGACAGAAGGCGAGTGAATAAGTAGACGAGGTGACTGCTTAGTGTTTGCGTGTTTTTTTTTGTCTGCGGCGTTAAGTTGTTATCTTCAACTTTACTTCCACATATACGTCAAGTAAAGAGAGGCACAACAGGACCGAAATGTTGTGAATATTGACGTAGCTCACATTGGTGAGCGTTGTGCAGAGTAGAAGTGTCAGTGTTTTGTATTCCACAGCGATAAACTAACGGCAAAACAGTTATTCACACGGACCCTTGTTGACTTGTCACTTTTTACTATCAAAATAACCTCAAAAAGTATCTTGAGATATTTGTTCTTGCACTGATTTTTGATTAAATTTGTATAAGTAATTAGTCTTAACTAGCGTTGAAGTAAGTCAAAAACAATACTCCCCTGGTTTTAGTTTCCGTTGTCCACACTTTTCAAATCACAACGTAACGGTTAGGTAAAAATTTTTCAATTGAATTTTATGATTCAAATCACTTTGGGTTTGTGTTGTCTTCAATCTTGCATGCTATACACGGATTCTATAATATTAATTAAGCTCTTAATTACAGTTTAGACGCGAAATTTTCGTGAAATATAAGCAAAATAAGATAAGATCAGCTGCTTTGCATGACAGCTTTTTTTTTTTTTATATAATAAAAAATAAGTAAGATGTCACATACATAACTTCAGCACTTGTGCTATGGTAATGAGAAACAACGAAGGTTGCAAACAAAGGACTCGCGGGAGGGGCGCGGGCGCGAAATTTTAAACGTAATGAAGTGACATTCAAAGACTTCACATCAAAATACAAGTGCGGTGTAAGTAAGGGTAGCCAGCGTATTCGCCCGCGCCCACGCCCACGTTCTTAACAAGCATATACATCATTAATTGTTTATGTGTTTTATTTACTATTATTTCGTTTGTAATATTTAATTTATAGCTACTATAACACAATTATCCGTGTACCTCACAGCTAGCGTCATGGCCTTCGTGGGTCGTGGGCGTCGTGGCATAAGCTGAGTGGGGTCGAATTAACATTGACATTGCAGGTAAACGTTTGTACAGCTTTTGATTGATTTGATTGTACTATAGTTTCTATGTTATGTGTTTTTTAAGATGTATATATTTTTTCCTTGTTTTTGTGCCTATCTTATAATCATTATTTCATAAATCGTTGTGTTCTATGATGTGTTTGTTATGTCCACTGATAATAAAACTCAATAGATTTTCAATGGTGGTGAGGTGCTTGTGGCGCAGTGGTTGCAGCGCTTTGGTAGTGATACTTAAAGTTAAGCAACCTCGGGCGCGGTCATGTTTGGGGTGGGTGACCATTCTGACCATTTAAGTGACGTCTATTTACAAGCATCTCCGTACTTCGGAAGGCACTTTAAGCTGTTGGTCCCGGTTAATATCCATAGATATTTGTCGTTAAGCCTGGTCAGAGGCCCTCGGGCGGCTTAATAACATCTGACAGTAAGGTTGGCACTTTCCTTACAAATACCCCTCCACCAATCCGCACTGAGCCCGCGTGGTGGCTCGGACCACCTCATAGGTGAGGCCTGTGCCCAGCAGTGGGACGTATATAGGCTGATGAAAGATTTTTAATGTTTGCAACACCGACATTCTGATTAAATATCCCTTAAATAAATAAATAAATGGATTCACGTTCATTTTGTTGAAGTCTAAATGCAAAAATCCAGATCTAGGACGTGTAAACTTCATAAAAATAAATATCTACTCTACACTTTTGCCATGATAGTCATGCCACATTATCCACGCATACACTCACCTTCAATCAACTATAGGTTACCTTTTCTCAAGCGTCTTTGTTTCCCTAACATGCACAACAATCCCATCATCTATACCGATCGATCTACTGGCGGCTATTTTCATTCCAATCCCGCCGTGGAATGCCATTCGCGCTGCAGGTGTAAACAGTTGGTAACCGCCCGCGCCGTTCACTCGTTCATTCCTTCATTCGTTCAGTCCGTGCGGCTTAGGGAAGCCTTATTCCATTAGCAAAATTAATGTTTCGAATTACTCGCGGCGAGCTACACCGTCGCGACGCAAAAATAGAATGCGAGGTACGCTTTATTGCGTAACCGTCTTGAATTGTTTTGAAGTGACGCTTTTGTAGTTACGTCCGACACTCTACGACGTGAGCTTTGTATTTCGATTACATTTTAAGCTTTAGAGCTTATGGGATGTGTTATTTGAAAATTAATCAAACTTAAAACGAACTTATTTTATATAAGTTAATGTTATTTCAATTAATGTCACATTATTTTGTTTGAAATTTTATTTGATTTTATATTTATTGTTTTTTTATCTTATTTTTTTTTTATATTTTGTTTTTTTCACTGCATGTTATGTTACTATTTGTATGGAATTAAATAAAGCTTATTATTATTATTATTATATAGGAAGAAGACTTCAATAAAACACACTTGCTGGAAGCTTAAGCACTAATCCACTAGTTTTATTAACTTACCGACTTCAGAATTTCAACACGTTCCGAGCCCTGCTTCAGTTACCAGATGTCACGTCATACCACTGCTGTTGATTGCATTTTAATTGCATCAGTGCAGGAAGGCACCGGCTAACGCGATTACTTAATTGTTTTTGCGGTTTACAGTAGCTTACTTTTAACAACTTTAACTCCGGTTCTTGAGTGGGAAATGTATTTATACTGACAAAGGAAATCGCAGTTTTACTAAAATCTGTTGGGATTTCGGTACCTACGTTGTAGTGCGTAGCGTAGTGTTCTTTGAAAAAAAGTTTTTTATTTGTATAGATTGCCTTTGTAATCAAGTCATAGTACTGAAACTGAGACTTTAAGAAACATCATGGGCTCTATATACACAAATTATTGTTTTAAATGTGGCCGATGTTGAATTGCATGCTATACCGTCTTATACCGTTGTTCAAGATAAATACATACAGACTTATTAGGCTCTATAAATATAGTGGAGAAATAAAATGTCTTGATCATTACCGTAATATACAGGGTGTCCAGGAATTAATGGATAACCATTAATTCCTGGACACCCTGTATATACATTTAAGAAGGTCACAAGCTCAAAAAAATGAATCATTTTTCAAACATACCAAATGTCTCCACATTAGGCCACCGTCAAACTACAAACGAAAATTAAACTTACTTGCTTAATTGCATACAAAAAAAAATCGCCAAAATCATGGAGGACATCACGAAGGAAAGACCCCTTCTAGATGCACCCATGGACAGGATACCATGCCACTACATCTTTGATCGAGAATACATTATCCAACTTACCGAAGAACGGAAAGACAACTCTGGCGTCAAAGAAGTTAGGATATACACAGACGGCTCCAAAACCTCACAAGGAACTGGAGCCGGAGTGTTCTCGTACGACTTAAACATCAACATATCAACCACCCTGGACAAACTAAACACAATTTTCCAAGCAGAATGTATTGGAATTATCAGAGCAGCACAGGCGGTTGCAGCCAGAGACGTCGGAGATCTCAACATCAAAATTGTCTCGGACAGTGCATCCGTGCTTCAAGCTCTACAAAACAACACCATAACCTCTGCCCTCATATTGGAATGTCACAACGCACTCCAACACATTGCAAGGAAAAATAAGATAACCTTGCAGTGGATCAAGGGACACAGCAACTCTCTCGGCAACGACGCAGCCGATGAACTCGCGAAAAAGGGATCCGCGACAACAGTGTTTGGCCCGGAACCGCTACTACCTATACCGCAGGCCCAAATAAAAATATGGCTGCGAGAAGACACCGCAAGAAACCATCTGCTAGAATGGACAAGCAGTGAAGGCTGCAGGCAAACTAAAAATGCAGTTCAGATGCCATCTAAAAAGCTTGCCCGCAACCTCGCCAAACTAACGCGCGACAATCTACGCAGAGTTATAGGGATAATAACAGGCCATTGTCCCCTAAACAAGCACCTATTTAATATAGGTGTAACAAACAGCCCGCGATGCAGAGGATGCCTCGAGGAAGAGGAAACGCCACAGCATGTACTCATGGAGTGCACAAGTGTGGAAAAACAGCGAGCAGACATTCTAAAAAACCCAACATCATTCCCAGAAATCTTTAGTGGCCTAGGCAGGCTGCTAGCCTTCTGGGAGGACTTGGGCTGGTTGGAATAGAGGCAAACACGCACAATGGCCCAATCGTGAGGCTAAGTGCGGAAAAAGCCCTGCAAAACTAACTAACTAACTAACTCCCCAAGGAACACTCCGCTAATATTCTTGTGAAATTTTCGCGAAACACGTTTGCAAAGTGGTTTGTGTTAGCACTGAAATGTTGGAGGTGCATATTCCAAATTGGTGTTATGTGGTTGTACGGATAGCAGAGATAGGGGTGTTAGAAAATTGGTCTTGTTTTGACTAGGTACTTACACTATTCTCCGAAGATTGAACCTTATATGGTATGCAACATATAACACCTATTGCAATTTTTTTCATGACCATGCCCGTTTGAAAACATAATTTTCTAAGAAGGTAGGTAGTAAGTGAAATTTATTTTTAATTAGCCGTAGAAACCAATTTTAATTAAAATAAATTTCAATATCCAATGAATTGACCCCGACTTGTTATACAGAAATGACGTCACAACTCAAAATTCCCGAATAAAATCTATGAAGACAGGTTGATAGATTGTTTTCATGGATTGTTACAAGTAGATCAACGATTGGTGCTGTCGTTATCCTTATTCAAGCTGAATTCATGAGTTCAAACATTTATTTATTAATGCGCGCCCGCCAGCCCGCTCAGCACCTGCGCGCGCCCACCGCGGCTCCGACATCGACTACAAGTTACTGCCGCGGTGCTGCCGCGCCATCTTGTCGCCCGTATCATTGAGAACTAAAGTAATTGTTATCTGGATCAAATTTATTCTTAAGGAACACCAACCCTTAACTGACACATTAAGATATACGTAAATAAACAGTAGGTTAGGTGCTTAAAGAAAATTATACGTCAGGTAAAAATACTTGTTTAGAGGCATTTCACTTAGTAGGTAGTTAAAAAAATATAGTTATGTCTCAGTTGATATTCTAAGAACCTATGACGTCTAGCTATCGTTATCAAGTCACATTTTCTGCACTATGGGTAGTTATTTTGCGAACTGTACATTATAGGTATTGGCACAGTTGCCTTTGCATGAAATAACCAAGTGCAAAGCTTTCCACTGATTAGGTATTGTTTTGTTGGTCGATGTACCCACCAGTGGTGCCGTGGGTTGCGAAACACTCGTAATAAAATCACATTTCCATTCTTATTTACACTTAGTGAGGGGAGTAAGTACTGCATCCTTTGAATTAAATCAGAATTTATTTAACGTACTCTAAGTTTAGGTCCACAGCGTTCTGTCCTTGTTTTAACACAACAATGCTTTTTTATGCAGTTTTATTATAGATGGGTTTTGAACCTGAGACTGTGCGTCAATGTGATTTTAGGGGATCTGTGAGTTTGGGACCATATAATATGGGCAACATAACCAAGCCTTAACCAGCGGAAATCTTTGGCGTATTTGCAGCAAAAGTAAGTAGCCTTCAAGAAGCGACAAGACTGGCCTCAGCTGGAGCCACCGAAATAGTGCACCGTATATGGTACTTTGACGACGGCTTTGGTGTAATGGTCAAAAAGTTGACTATTATCCAAGAGGTCGCGGGCTCGATCTCCGCACTGTAAAAACATGAATATGTCTGTTTGTACTGGTCTGGGTGTTTTATGTATTTATTTAAGTTCATTTGTAATAAGTACTACTGTTGATTTTGATATCTCTAACACAAGTGCTTTACCTACTGCCCTGTACCTACTGTACCACGGAGTCAGATCAATGTATGTGATGTTGTTGTATATTTATTATTATTATTATTACACGGCTCCTCGGTCTGCAAGTAGCATTGGCTAAAATAGAGGCGATATATTTTCACGGGCGACGAGGTCAAGCTCCAACAGGTACCTACGTACATGCGGATGGCGCTCGCATCAAAGTTTAAGCCTACGTCACGATTCAATGAGCATATCCAGCGCCTCGCTCCTAAGCTTATTCAAACAGCTGGATCCTTGAGTAGCCTTTTGTAGAACCTGGGTGACCGATATTCAAGCTGTCGCCCGTTGTATCTAGGTGTCGTGCGCAGTATGGCACTTTACGGAGCACCCTTATGAGCTGACGCCGTCTCGCGCTATAATAAAGCTGCACTGCGGCGACCTCAGCGCGTACTTGCCATACGCGCTTTAAGAGGGTGAAGAATGTTATCGGGCGATGCTGCATTTGCAATAGCTGCTTCTCCACCGTGGGATCTCGAAGCGCTAGTTCAGTCAGAGGTTTACCGGTATAAAGTAGACGCAAGACAAGAAGGTGCATATCCTGCCCAGGACGAAGTTAATCAAGTTCGAGAGATAGCACAACAGTGCATGATTTTACGTTGGCAGGGACTCTTGAAAACTCTACGTATGGGGTATGGACGCTGGAAGCCATTCGCTCTTTGCTCCCGGAGTGGGTGAACCGTCACCATGGTCAACTTTCTTTCAGGCCTGTGCATGTGGTGTCTGGGCACGGCTGCTTTGGTGCTATCTGCACAAAATTGCCAGGAGAGAGGCAACACCAAGGTGCCACCACTGTGACGCCGAAGGAGACACGGCTGTGCACAAGCTTTGCGTGTGCATCGCGTGCGATAGGCAACGACAAGCTCTGACTGCTGTTATCGACCCTTACCTCTCGCTGTCAAGCGTATGCTATGATATGTACATCATGCTTTGCTCAGCAGTGAAAACGCGGGGAGGCAATGGTCGATTTTTGCGAAGCAGTCTTGACAAAAGGGGGCAGCGGAGAGGGACAGAGAGGCCAATGCTCAAGCTGACCCTCTTCGATGTCGGCGACTGGGTGCTCTCAGGCGGTGATACGAACGCCTCCTGGTACCGGCACACGCTGGTACAAGCGACGACAGTGTGAAGAGGGAGTAGCTTCGAGTTTCCCGAGGTAGCCCCGAGGCGTTTAAGACCGCAGGCCACCGCTGGTGCGACAGAGAGCGAGTATTAAGCGAACATCTGCCGCACCACCAAAAGCGGTACGAGCGGTAAGGTTTTAGTGGGTAAACCTGGACGAGGGAGTTCTACATAATCTGCTGCTATCCCCATGCAAATATGTAAAGCGTATTCTCCGCAAAAAAAATTGAATGAATGTAGTTAAATTGGTACAACAGTGTACCAATTTAACTACATTCATTCAATTTTTTTTGCACACTCAGCCTTACTTTTGATTAACAAAAGCCGTAAAAAAGTAGTCCTCACTTCAACGAAACTAGTTTAGGAATTCAACGAGAAGAATTTGACGTTTTGACAAACTAAACTCATACCAATACTGGCGGGATGTTCCCGATATGTTAAATAGAAACGCCTACGAATGGCAATAAAAAAGAAAACGACATTGCAGGCATTCCCGCGCTACAAGTCGAGCCGTAGTTTCTCTCCCCGTTCGAAATTCGAAAGTCAGATAGAACGTATTTAAATTAAATAGAACTATTGTCAACTTGGGCAAAAACAGTTGTTTTTTTAAACACTGTATGCTGCCAGTATTTTAGGAATTGCTTTATATTAATCTATATGTTGCATTGTAATTTTATAACAATCTGAATCGTTAAAATCCTGTCATAATCTTTGACGACATTTTAAATCCCATCATTTTAAAAGTCATTGCCCTTGATGACGCATTGGTCGAGAGGTCCGTACTCTGCCGTCTCAAAAACAAGTGGTTGTGGGCTCGAATCCCGTACTTATGATGATGATGATTGAATAACAAACTGTCTAGCAGCAGCCACATCTCACGACACTACACGACATGACGGTTGTGAACGCGAGCAAGGATCAGTCGACATACTTGATATGTTTCTTCAATAGTAACTATTAACATAAAGTTTCTGACATCTTCAGTCACAGCATAAAACAGACTATCGCGTGACTTTGTCCAACATATCAAGTCACAAAAGTCACCTCGACTAAAGTCGTCTCGGGTAGACATGCCTTCAATTTACCTCAACCGTTTTCTCTCACCCAATCGGACCTCATAAACCGTACCGCGCGAACTGTAGTCGAGTTTCGTCTAGATACCGCGCACTGAACTATTGGTTTGTTACAAGCCAATAAAGGAATTTCAACCGGGTTTATGTTCCCGTTCTTATCTTGCGACAGGAAATATGGTTCCGGCTCGGACTTCTTTAAACGGCTTGTTTCGAAATTGCTCTAGAAATATCCGTGCGAGAAACGTTTTTGAGCGTAGTATCGGTTTTGCGAAGAGTATGTTCGGGGCGATGCGAGAATATGTTGTAGTGTGGAGAAGAAAATGGAAGAAGGGTGTTGAAATTGTAGCAATTAAAGTCATATAGACTAACAGCAAATGTGTAAACTACAAATTCGAACTAAGACGCCTATCATGGGACCTACTAATCAACAATTAGATTATTTAATGATAATTGTAGTTATGGCATTACATTGTCCAAAACTACAACAGTAAACTAAACAAAACAACTACAAAATTTCCGTCGCACTCTGCAAAAGTAATTCAATAAGTGTGGCAAGTCTCGGATCGTTTTTTAAACCGCGAAAAACGTTGAAAGTTCTAGAACATTCTTTTGATATAACTTCGGACAATCAAAGCGAGTGGCAACGGGAGGGTAGTAGTAAAAATGAGGAAAGAGGTGCATTATAGTGAAAGTGTCATCTTCTAAATTGACTTTTTGTTGACAAATGTAATTCAGTGAATGGGGTTTCTGACCAAAAGATATGAGAAACAAAAAGCGTGATGTTGAAACCAAGGAATCACTATATACAGGGAGTTAAGTGAAACGATGCAGATATTTCTTGAGTCGAACGAGGAGACCTATTTGAACATTTTAAGTCCTATTAAAAAAAGAAGATTTTCTAGAATAAAGGGTAAGTACTGACACCGTTACAAGTCCATCAAACTTGGAATTATTTGTCACCTTTCGATATCTCCTGACCTGAGATATTAAGCACTATGACTTACATTAGGCTCAACGACCAGTTGTCTAAAGTCTAGTCCGTCTAGGATCCTAAATACGTTTTATATACGAGTAGATGTTTTATTTAATGTTAGTGGTCCACAATCTGGATACATAACGAGTTCCTAATCTTTATTGCAACTTCTTTGCTTTAACATTATATTTTTTTCCCGCTTTGCTGGCATCGCAAAAAAGTAAAGATTTAAAGGAGCAAATGCGTTTAATAGATAAAAGGCTTCTTTATTCCCCTTCTATATTATTCAGGAGATGCGAGTAAAACCAGCGAACGCACACTAATGACTTTTGCGAGTACATTTTTGAACAGAGCCTTTTATTGTTCTATTATTACCTCTGAATGAAACACCGCTGAAACATTGCTTGGGTAACTCGCGACGTTTTTCTTTGTGTTTCTAAGCGCTTAGGTGTTCTTTACTTATGTATGACGTCTTTGTTTTGATGAAATATAAAATACTAACTTTTCAGTTAAAATCCCCCGAATGACTGATAAAACGAATGAACGAACTAATGAATGAATTAATGATCAATGTGATGTAACTATTTTTTAAGTTGATGAAATAAATTATTTGTATTTTGTATTTTGGTCAGGAACACCGCTAGTGAGGTTTGACGGATGGACTCACTTTGCTATAGCTACCGCTTTTTTAAACATAAGTAACGAGACAGACATACAAACATTTGGCTACTATCTCACCTGATAGGAAGTGACGTTGTGGCCAAGGATGGATCATGTCTGTTTAGTAGCAGCCAATTGGCTAGACGACACCACCAATCGTTGACATACTTTTTATTATCTGTCAAAACGGTCTGCCTCCATAGATTTCGTATCGTAATAAATAATTGTGACGTCACGGTCATGTGTCAGAAATCGGAGTCAATTGACCGAATATTTATTGCGTTTTGTGTGTTTAAAAATTGGTTTCTACAGCTTTTTTGAAATATATTGGTTGTATTAACTTCATAGGGGCTATGTTTTTTAAACACCATGTTCTTGACAATATTTAAGATAGGTGTCATCATCCCAATTCACTATTTTCTTGAAATGATCCAAGTTATAATCTGAGGGGAAAACTTCGGCCGGTAGCGAATTTCATTCCTTAGCCGTACGCAACAGGAATGTAGATTCAAATCGATTGGTGCGTTAAGGTAGTATATCTACCACATATAATCTCTATATATAAAATTCTCGTGTCACAATGTTCGTTCCCCTACTCCTCCGAAACAGTTTGATTGATTCTTATGAAATTTTGTGAGCATATTGAGTAGGTCTGAGAATCGGCCAACATATTTTTTCACATCCCTTAGTGATAAGGGTTGTCCACAATAATTTATATGGCAAAACAACGTTTGCCGGTATAATTGCTAGTATAATTCATCTATATAGATTATAATATAGTATATAGTAGTATAGTATAGTATACTCGTATATTATAAAAAATTGAATATCTTTGGAATAAAAAAAACCACTTCGAAACCGGTCTATCTATTCGGAAGCTACGATGCCACAGACACAAAACATAGAAACACAAACACATGTACACACGTAAATAGACCTAGGTCAAACTTATAGGAATATCGAAAGGATATTATAAAATTGATGATTAAATAAGTGACAAAGATATATGGAAATGTTTGAATGTAAACAATTACAATTATTGTAAATCAGATTTAAAAAGAGGCAATGACAAAAGTGACTGAGTTTCTTGCGCCGCTTCTTCTCAGCACTGGCCCAAATTATCCCAAAGCGGTTATAGGGTTAAATGTTAGGACGTGTAAAAGTGCTACTTGTTAGTCCATTTACAAAAAATATATTGATTTTATAAAACCCCTCTTTTTCGTAGGAAGTTAAAAATCAATACACTCTTGAGGGTCAGACTTTATTTTTCCCTACCAGTGTATAAAAGTTTCAGTTGTATCCGTCTCCTATAAATATGTTTAAAGTTTAGATTCATGTTAATTTCGAGTTAAACTTATATGACGAGTAATCAAATTACAGTCAGGAATGGAGTAGCAACAAAATCAGTTCAAAGCGCTTCAAAATGTTCGGAATGCAGACATAGTTCGTATTTACGAGTATTGTCAAATTGTATGATATTATTGCACGCTGATGCTGGACAAAGTTTATTGCTGCCTTTGTATCAATTAGCGAGGAAATGCTCATAACATGTATATTTAGCAATTCGATGGCATTGATATTGGGAAGTGCTGTTTGAACACTACTCTACTTGATATTTCGCAGGAATCACGTTTCGGAACATGTAAAAGCCATAAATAGACCAGAAAAACATTCATCCACATTTATTTTTTTAAGCTTAACTAACAGCAATACTTTGTACAAAAGGTAGACTTAACGCCGTAGGGCATTCTCTACCAGTCATACCTTTGGGGTAAGCAGAAATGATTAGTGGGCGGTGCGACAAAATAAATAAATTTCATTGTTCAAAAGTTAGACCTAATAAGGTTAAAATATGGTCTTAATGGAATTATTGGCTATTTGCATAAATTTGACAATCGTGCTTAGAGATTAACTTTGACGATAATCAATTTTACCAGAATAATATTTTAGAATAAAGACGCTATCGGTTATTCTTCGATAGTACATTAAAATAACACCCTTGTACATCGATTTGAAAATAAATAAATATATATCTAGCGTATATTATGAAAGATCTTGCATCGTCCAGTGAAACAGTTATTTAACTATGCATAGCCTTATTACAATACTTACGAGTACATATTCTTCCCCTCAACCCTCTCAAAGTCGTGGGTACCAAAATAGCCAAACTTGTCCCACACCGAATGAGTTTTATATGAGTCGAGTGGTAGAATGAAATCATGCAAGGTCTCCCTTGGGGCCGCTCAGACCGAGTGCAGCTTAATGCATAAGTAATGGTGCCCCGTGTGGACCTTTTAGAGCCCTTCGTGCGGGACGGTTGGACCGAGTGCGGCTGTTGAAGTGTTGAAATGTCACTGTTAATTGTGGAAACTCGATGGTTTGCAATTTAACCAGAGAAATTGTTAAAATGCGAAAAATGTTCTACCTACAAGTTTACCTACTTGAACTATTTTATGATATGATTGTTGCTTGCAGCGTTTACATCGGCAAAGGCATTTAAACGACTGCAGGCTAGTTAGTTCCTACATTTTTTAAGCTAACTGATCGGCACTCATAAGTTCACAATTTTGCTATAGGTAAATCCAATCCGTGCAGACGATTCTTTAAGAGAACAAGTATAACTGACCCTTAGATAACCATCCCATTGATGGAATCAGACTTATTTCTTTATAAGATAAAACAAGTAATCGCTTGCAAGGTTGATTCAAAAACATCGTGATCTACAACGATCTTATAATATAAAGTAATCAAAAACGCGTTTATCTAAGTCTAGACGTAGACAGTCAATGTAGATATTGTAAGGGTTTCGTAATCTATGTAAGATATTCTATTGGTCATCTATCTTTTATTATAACAATAACTCAGTATTTTAAGATATCTAAGAAAGGTAGATTCCGATTGATAGTATCATTAAAAGTCAAAAAAAGAGGTTCCACTGATATCATATTATCTTAACTATAAAAGATCTAAAATTGTATTCAGTACATGTTGCACTCAAAATACGGTAAACAAGAAATCCAGTATTTGCTGAAACATTTAATAATTTTAGTCTTTCAATTAAAAATAAAAAACAAAAGGCGCTCGGACATCGATCAATCAAACACCTGCCATATACAAACATCTGTCATTTTTTTTAATCGTTTAAAACCAAACAGAGCGATGCATCACGCGACACGGCGACATCAACGCCGCGTGTCCGCTGCGAAACCGCCGCGGGACCGCTGCGTCGCAGCCGCGGAGACTTCATTTCCTTTAAGTGATGGATGACTGTGTATCTTGAATGAGATTTATAATGGTATGTCACGTTTCAGCGTGTGTGCGCCAGTCGGCAGATTGATGCTAACTCCGTGCCGTGTATAAAGGACCACTGAATGAGATGGTGCCGTTTTGATGTTTAACTTTGAGAAGGGTTTATTTAGGTTTATTAGGTGTCTGTTTTACGATACCTAGCTGTTAAGAGGCCTATCACAAAATTTTTGACAGCTATGCAGTTTTTGACGTGACAACGTCTTATAAATTGGTTTGCCGGGTGATACCTCAAGAAACTGCGTTACGCTGCTCCGCTCACGTTTCGCGCGAGAGAGACAGAGCGAGAGAGAGAGAGAGAGAGAGATAGGCATACACACCGGTTCATGTTATACGGATGAATATTCACATTAAAATTATTTTACCACTCAGAGTCGTTGTCACGTAAAACTTTCGCGCGTATACCGACATTACAGGCAACCAATTTTTTGCCGAATACTTGATTTTAATGGAATAAAACAAAAACCGAAGACCACTACGTAGTAACAATTTTGTAATCAGATAGGTAGCTATGTTAAGTTATCAATTGAGTCAGAACATTGTGAATATACAAATCGATGAGCCGAAAAGAAAATTCAGACCGTAATTACTTCGTAGCAGCCTCTAATTTTTATTTATGCTTTGCGAGAAATTTTAAAATATTAAGGAACTTTGACAATTAACGAACAATCACCTAAACGGGATAAAAAACAATTTAACTCTTGCTTTGGCTACAAATACGAAAACCATTAACTTCTATATAACCAGCACAACATTTACGCAAAGACGATTTCCTCCAAATCTCTGGGACATCTGAAAGCAGTTCCTGCAAAAGATTGGATAGATCTGTATTCGAATCTGGAACTAAAGTGAAAAGTAATATTTATTCGGAAATAAGACTGTATTTAAACGTGACTGTTTATTTTACTGACAAATCTGTTTATCTGGTCCCGGCTTAGCAGTTCAGTTTGCGGAGTTGAGCGGAAATTGATTTTATCTCTCCAATGCCATGTCAAAGACAGTTTGGATGCAACTTTCACAAACCTTTTGAAGGAATAAATAAATAAATATACAACAACATCACATACGTTGATCTGAATCCGTAGTAAGTAGCTTCTGTTACAGATATCAGAATCAACAGTGATATCAGAAATAAACTTAAATAAATACATGTAACACCCAGACCAGTACAAACATACATAATCATTGTTCATGCACACAAATGTTTGTACAGTGCGGGGATCGAACCCGCGACCTCTTGGTTAATAGTCAACTTCTTAACCATTACACCAAAGTAGTCGTCGAATAAGGTGAAATACACGTAAAACTAAAACATGGAAAAGTTGCTTGTGGCGCAGTTGGTGCACCGCTTTGATTGTGATACCAAAGTTAGACAACTTAAGCCCGAAATGTTTGGGTGACCATCCTGACCATATAAGTGACGTCTATTTACAAGCATCCAAGCTTCAGAAAGCACGTTAAGCTCTTGGCCCCGGTAAATATCGATAGATATTAGTCGTCAAGTCTGGTCAGAGGCCCTCGAGCGGCTTAATAACATCTGATACCTAGTAAGGTTGGTTACTTACCTTACAAACATCACTCTACAAATCCGAACTGAGCCCGTTTGTGGAGTATGGCTTTTACCACAACATAGTTGAGGTGAGGCCTGTGCCCAGCATTGGGACGTAATTAAAGGCTGATGAACTGAGAGATAAAACATGTAAAATTTAAGTAAATAAGCCTGAAATTTCTGTTGACGTTGTGGCTAAGATTATTAAAGTTGTGGTTAAATATAAAGATATAAATTTTGGGTTTAGATGAATTGTAAGATGTCTTACAATGGAAAAGAATAGAAACTAGCCCAAATGGGTTTTATCTGGGTGGAGTCCCGCTTAGTAACAAAAGATACTCATATTCATTCAAGTTTATAAAAATATTCCAGTCTTAATTAAATAAAGTACAAGTCCGTAAATTGATATCGTGAACCCATAAGCCATTGCTTTTACAAAATTGATTATTAAAACTGAAAATAGATAGTACCCACTCAAAGGGTTTTACGCCAAAGCCAAGTACTTTGCTAATTACAATGCACGTAAGCCGCTATTGTTGGGGTACAATGGACCCCGGTTAGCAAGGGTTAATAAACACTAATTGACAGGACTAATCCCAGTGCAGTATCAAACGATCTATTTTGAAGGAATGCCCTTGAAAGGGTTAAATCCTATGGGCGAACGATGGCTGGTGAATTTTTCGATCGTTTCTTTTCAATGGCCGCTTTATTACATCGAGTCATATTACTATCAGACTTCAAAATGCAAAATATTTTATTAATTATTGAATTTTCTTAATTGCAAAACATATTTTTAACTGGCTGTGATGCGAGAGTCGAGTGCTGTGCATCATAGGTTTCCGTCATTAACACTGACAAGAAATCCTATTTACAAACCCCAACCTTTTTTTTTCAAAAATCCGCATTAATTTTGCTTTTGATGAACTAAGTCAAGAAAAACATCTTTACTTTACGTATACAGGTAGAAACACTTCAGTGTATTGCCAGCCAGTGCCGGTGCCAGTTTTCGTGTAAAGCTCAGAAAAAATTGGGTCTCCCGCCAATCTTTGAGTTTTATTTCAATATTTTTTTACAGACTAAGCGGCAACTGCTCTCTTACCGGCCAGTAACTTAATCTCGAATGCATTTGAATTCAATCACGTTTTTCGCGCACCCCACATCCACACTACAGGTAGACTAACTAATTAATTGAGTAATTTCTTTAATACCTAGCTGAGTGATATGCAGGGGGTGGCGGCCCCTGGCGACGAATAGGGTCAGCTCGATGGGAGGACGCTTGTGGTTATCGATAAAGATATATAGAATACAGTTGAAAAATCGGAGTTTGAATCGATTAAGTATTCGATAAAATCGATAATACTTCGGATTCCACGATTAAGGGGGTAGCCGATAAGCACTACCTCTATTCCAAATTTTTACCGTCTTTACAACAGTATTTAACTTTCTATGTATAATTTCTTTGTTTTTTTGGTGTGCAACTGTTTTATATCTATGCACTATGACTAAGATTGTACCATCTGTGAAATGTTTCCGTCAAGTCAAATACATACAAATTATTTTTTATATTGTGTATTTACGTTATGCTCCGCTAGAGCCAATGCTACAATTATAGAAGCAGCTTAATATTAGGGCTGTTTGTCGTGTGTTGTTATGTTAAACACCTTATTATTTTAGGTAGAACCTTCAAAAATAATATCAATATCAATCGATATAAATCACAAAAACTATCGATAGCCCTCTTCCGACACTCGAGGGCTTATTGAGGTCTTACCTAGGGAGGGAACAATCCGCACCCTTCACAAACATGTTGTTCTTTTTGAAGGACGTTCTTTGGACATGACAGGTGGTAAGTGCGTTTCGTTACGGCGATGTTTGTTATCGTTATGCCGTAACAAGCATGTTGTGGACTTACATTGAACTGTATATGTACAACTAATATTGTAGAACAGAAGGTTGTATTAAGTTGGTTTACTTTTAGGGATTGCATAGTGTTTGGGATACCTACCATTAAGGTTCCATTAACAAGCTTACCTTTTGGTCTGTCATGGTGTGTCATAGACAGAAAAATAAGACATAAATAAATTTTTGTCATGAAATAGATAGATGTTCAAGCCTGAAAAAGACAACACAAATGTGGTATGTGTGTAATGTTCGGCATTTATGAATAGGAAATTTTTTTTCAACTTGAATGACTTAGGTTTGACTTTTGACTTTCAAAACTATCAATATGTGTTCGAAAAACTGACCATGAATAAACTTAAAAATAGTAAAATTGTTCTATAGCTAAAATTACGAAAACCGTATTTGAGGTCCTGAGTTCGAATCCCAGGTCGAGCAAAAAATTTCTGAGATTTTCTGTCATGAATTTCTCAAAAACAGCTCGGAGTCGGGAAGTTGGCGGTGTTACACCCCCGTGCCTCGAAAAGCACGTTAAGCCGTTGGTACTGCGCCTGATCTCTCTCCGGTCATGTCGGATTGCCGTCTCACCGAACTTTGAGAGAGATGGAACAGTAAGTGCACACTTGTGGACTATAATATCTCCTGCGCAGTTGGCTGATCTTTGTCGATTGGCCGCCGTGGTCGAAATCCGCTAGTAGGACTACTACTATTATTATGATATTCCCAGTTTATAGACGTTTCTATCTTAGTGTGTCACATTTTAAAAACCACTCACGCGTCGTCCTCCGTAACGTTTTGTTCCTATTTTCGGGTCCAGCGAGCGCGTTGTTTCGTATGGTCGAGCTTGTAAGATTAAAAGGTATAGCTGCATTTGAAACTATGGACAAAGGCTTAGAGAGTAGACCCACCGGCTTCCTCTGGAAAGATTTAATTGTTCGGAACGGAACGTGACGCATCCGAGTTGCGTGACATCTTGTTATGATCGAACTGCATAGAGCGCTCCATTTCACGCACGCAGTACGATTTCATTTTTGCCAATGCAAATTGGACGGTTTATGTTGGAATGTTGATGGAATTGAAACGTATCGGTATCCAACTACGGACTGCGAAGATAAATTGAATAATGAAATAAAGCCTTACAAGTATTGTTTTCGTGTGTTTGAGTTGTAGTCAGATATTTATTAGATGTCAGTGGCTCTCTATAGTTCATATTCAACTTTAAAGAGATCATTAAATTCGATTAGTCAGGACAGTTGATTGCCATGTCAAACCCTTTTCCTGTTAATGCATAAACTACGTACAATCTTATTAAAACCGTCTTTAAGCTGTTTGGAAGTGCCGTGTTAAAATACAAATTAAAATAAGTTGTTTAATGACATCATAATGGCGACCTTGCAGACATTATTACACTAAAAGAAAGCTGTTGTTAACATTAATTTAATGGACGAGAGGTTTTGACGACCACTGTGGTGTAATGGTCAAGAAGTTGAGTATTAACCAAAAGATCGCGGGTTCGATCCCCGCACACTGTACAAACATTTGTGTGCATGAACATGTCTGTTTGTACTGGTCTGGGTGTTATATGTATTTATTTAAGTTCATTTGTAATACAACTGTTGATTCTGAAATCTGTAACACAAGTTCTTAAGCTACTTACCACGGAGTCAGATCAATGTATGTGATGTTGTTATATATTATTATTAAATAATTCAACACACTTTAAGGTGAAAATCTCAATTTTAACAGCTCAAGTTCAAACAGGCTCTAAACATCTCACCGCGCCCCACTTCGCAAACAAAAACGGATCGCACCAACTTCTTTTCCACAAACTAAGGCGAAGGAATAGAGCATTAAAACGTACGGTGTGACGGTCCGTGTACCAATATAATTGGAGTAATGTCGCACTGGGGAGCTCACAACAAAACGATAGCACTTTTGTTCTGCGCTGAGGTGTTCCTTAGTTTATTGTTCTCGGCTGTAACCGAACGGGATTAGACGTACGCGAGAGTGAAACGGAACGTGTTGAGTTCACTAGGAAGGTGTAGGCTTTTGAACAAGGCTAGTTGTCTAATTTGTCGTTTGTAAAATGATATCAGAATGAGTGTAATTTTTTTTTGTTGTGTACTATAAAGGTTTATTAAATTAATAAACCCATATAAATTTAATTTATCTATTCTATCGATCAGAGCCCCTAGATAAAATTACATTTGGAAGCTTATAGTCTGATCAGCCTATATTCGACCCAATGCTGGGCACAGACCTCAATGAGCCATACTCCGGGCTCAGTACGGATTTAGTTAATGGAATCAGGCGTTACTTCGCGGAAATCCATGACTAAAGCTGAAAAAGAGGATTATTTTGCTTTAAATTTCCACTAAACGAATCACCCTTTTTTCAGGTGATTACAGTGGGATGTATTTTGGTTCCTGCGCTGGCGTCGTTTAGTGGAAATTTAAAGCAAAATTATCCTCTTTTTCAGCTTCAGTACGGATTGGTGGAGAAGTTGTTGGTTACCACCCAAGTGGCTCTGACCAGGTTTAACGATTGATATGTATCCATATAAGCCGTTACCAACTCTTAATGCGGGGCTCTGATCCTCATCTCACAAAACACTTAATTGACATTTTTGGTTCAACAACCAATTGGGTGGACAATTATGTATTAAATAAAATATCTATAAAATAAAGTAAAATATGTATAATTATTATGTAAAAAATAAAGTAGTTCATCAGATCCAATTCTCAGTATAAAAATCACAACAAAAATTGTTCAATCACTATTTCTGCAAAAAAAAACTAATCAGTCGACTCGCAATCAGCGATCGGAGAGCAAAAATTTAAAGCAACTTTTAGTTCCTAATTAAGTTGTCTGTTTAATGTTGCGCTTAGTTGCCGACAACAATGATACAAGTTGTGCGCTCCTTGATTTTAAACTTGGTTAGTTTTTAATAAAAACTTACATAGAATGCAACTTGTTTTCGCTTCGATGATATTGTGATCTTAACTTCGTGTGGACTCGGGGAAAATTGGGAGTCGCGAAACTTACACTTCTTTGTCTTAGTTTTGTTTTTACGAATTTGTGATACTTGAATTTTTCTCTTCAATTACCCGCTGTCCTAGGTGAGCAACACGCGACTAGTGCGATGCGACGAGACGCGACAATATCGAATGTAGTTACGTGTATGACAGTGTCCTGCACGGCGAAGCGAAGCGCGATTGACACCGACACAAGTACTTTTTGCATCGTTTCGCGTCGCATGTGTCGCTTTGCGTCGCTCAAGTTGGACGACGCCTTAGATAGCAAAAATTTGTGTATGGAGTAGGTAAATTATGTTGGTTAATTTGAAAGCTATTAGACTGTGTGACTTAAATTGAATTGTTAGACAGTACTATACGTAGATCTGTAAACAAGTAAAAATTCTCGTTGCAAATGGTTATTTAAATTAAACCTTTGCACCGCTACGACATTACTCACTCAAAATATGGTAACTATCTTTCTATTTCTACCCGCAAGAGTACCTAATTTGTACAACTGCCAAACATATATTTTTATGCCTTAAAGCGTACTATTACTTAATATGGTATGCAATGTATAATACGTAAAATATGGTAATGTGTATTACGTATAATAAATGCGTGATGTTTTTTTTTCTCTGGATTTCACGATGTCAGATAACGCTAACAGTTTTAAATTAGTCCGAAAATTTTTATTTAACAAATTGCAAAGAGCTATGAAATTGTGTCCAAATAAGTACACAACAGAAGCCCCATAACATGCTTTTTGCCTCCCCTGCCTTTCTTTTGTACCTACATTGCAAAATTAAAGTTGGACACTCTCTGTTTGACTTCTCAGTTCGTAGTGAAATTGTGTTTGACCCGGTACAAAAGTACCCCACCTTACTGCCACGGTATTTTCGCATAACGCATAAGTGCATAAAAAAGTTGTGATGTGGAAAGTATTGTCAGGTCATTGCTCTATTTGTGCTCATTTTTTGGTTACGTTTTAATCATTGTTGAACATTCGATTTTTAAACAGCAGTTTATTTGGAAGTTCTGTGATTAATGACACAGTTCTTGTGTGTATATCTTTTACTGATTTGATCTGACGCTAAATAAAACTCAGATATTCGTGATGTCCGTCTTCAAAAACAATCTGTCATTTCTTTATGAAGAAGGAAATTACAAAGTGCATATGCAGTGATAGCAGTAACCTATTATGTGTATTTCAAACTAATGAAAATTGCAAAGGTGTTTGTGATAATTCTCTCACCCTTATCTCAAAACATTTTTATATTAAAACATCCTATATTAATAATTTACTACAAACCTAGATTGTCATTACGACGTGATAACGTCACGAACTACGACCGAACTTCGAAGGGACCGCAAATATTACCGGCACACAACAAGTAGCAGTTAATGTTTAAAACTTATTAATTAACTTACGACTGCTCAGAGTATATAAGGAAAATATATATATTTATGCCGCGCACATACTTCCATAGCGAGCGCTCGGCGCGGCTCGGATATACGAGAATTTTCCTTATTAACCACTTAATGAACTTTTTCGCCATTTTCTTTGTTGTTCAAGATACGGTCATTCTCGTTAGAATTATTGTCATTAGCACTAAGTACGGAATCGTGTAATATGACGCGTTTGTGATCTCGTCTGTCGTTAGCTTCAAATATAGTTAGTTTAATGCAGGCTAATATTAGAGTAGCTATAATAAGAGTAAAGTGCGTACGACTTTTAGAGCGATGTAATGTGGCACGTTTTATTTATTTATTGAATCATGATTTTGATATGACACGACAATAATAATATTTATTTTTGTCGTGTCATATCAGGAAGTCAAAGAAATGGCATTGAATAACTAACTTAAAAAAACTCCACCGATAGCTCTTAAATTTGATGATGATCATGATTTTGATGACAGTTCAAATTCTAACTGGGATCAGATGATGCTTGTGTTATTAGGTAATTATGTTCAATCGATTTCGGTAGCTATTACGACGTTTTAGAGTGTTTTTAATATCGTACGAATTTCATGACGCACGCGGGATTGGCCCGCATGCAGAAATTTTTATTGACGCCATGCGTCCCGCATTTTTATTCCACGCATTACAATAAATACTCGTATAAAAACTTTTGCGGGTGTTCCGCATGCGGGGCAGCCCCGCGTGCGTGTTGAAATCCGTGACCTAGCGGTAGACTGGCAGAAAATGATTTTAGCATAAAATCCACCCATTGTACATTTCTTGTGCAATAAAGATTTAAAATAAATAAAAAATTAATCCGCTCGATATTAAAAATACACTAACATTGTGATGCTGAAAAACATTCTAACCGCTACAAAGTTTTAATCACATAAAACTAATCCAATGTTAAGAACCGCGATCGTCCGAAAACGCTAACAACAAGTAGTGTTGGCAAATTTACGAGCACCAACGCGTTCTTTGTCTGCCTTTAATTAAACCTTTCCTAGTACATTAATATCAATTATGGTAATCCTACCGAAGTGGATTCAACTAGCGACCTTATTCTGGATCTTCGAGTGCAAGTTTCGAGCTTGGTACTAAGTTATGGACGGTCCGTGACCGAGGTAAGTGCCCGGATCGGGATTAGGAAAAAGTGGGTCTGCTGTTGCATTGGGGCTTAGTTCTCTTTATGGGTTTTGTTTGGCCTCTAAATTAGCCCCCGAGGACGGTGGAAGGCTATGTGGTTATAAAGTTACCAGGTCATAATATGCGATTTTATGGTCTAACGACCGCTTGGTGCAGTGATCCACGTGTCAGACTTCTAAAACCAAGGGTCGCGGATTCGATCCCCGCACAGTAAAAGCATAAGTGTGCATGAACATGTGTGTTTGTACTGGTTGAGTGTTTTCTATGTATAATATTTATTTATTTACAAAAAAAGTATGTTTATCCGTTGTCTAGTGCCCATAACACAAGCCTCGTAGCTTAATTTGGGACTAGAGAATTGGTGTGATTGTTGTGAAATATTTATTAATATAAATATTTATTCGCACTATTTGGTGGTAATTACCAAATGGATAGTACTTTGTGGTACACACTTGCACCGTGGATTTTGAGTGAAATTGTCGCAGTGCTTACGTTTCATTTCTGCGTAGCGCAAAGGTATGACTGGTCGAGAAAGCCCGTTAGATCCACCATTTTCACAAAGACTTGCTAAAAGTAAGAATATTTTTTTTTACACTACACAGCAATTAAATATTTTTTTTTATATTACCTTTTTTGTTTACCAATTATGTGCAAATCCTATCTGAAACGAAAAAAAAGCCACTTTGATAAACACAAGCCGTAGTTTCTCCTTTGTATTGTCCAATGTAAATTAAATTTTACTCCCGCACACTTATTTCGCTAACAAACTAACTGGTGACAAAACGCAAGAAACCTTATACAACTCAAAGGTTTTCTTACCAGCACCCCGTCCAAAGAAACTGTTCATTTCGGGGCCTCGGCTTTTATGAAGCAATCACAGTACCGTTGAACAAACTTTACGCTCTCTTTGAATACTCACAATTACAGGCAATAACTCGTTGCGAAATTGATTCTACGCGGTGAGCCCGTGGGCGTACTCAGAACATTTCTGGGGTGTGGAATTAATTACTAGTCCTCCTGGCCGATTTCGACCAAGGCGGCCAATCTCAACAGAGATCAGCCAACTACGCAGGAGATATTATAGTGAAGAAGTGTGAGCGCAATACAAAGGTGCACTCACTGTTCCATCACTCTCAAAGTTCGATGAGACGGCAATCCGACATGACCGGAGAGAGATCAGGCGCAGGACCAACGGCTTAACGTGCTTTCCGAGGCACGGGTGTGTAACAACGCCAACTTTCCGACTCCGAGCTGTTTTCGAGAAATTCATGACAGAAAATCTCCGAAACAATTTTGGCTCGACCTGGGATTCGAACCCAGAACCTCTCGGATGTAGGGCAGAAACTTTGCCACTACACCAACGAGGCAGTCAAATTAAATTAATTATAAAATAATTTACGGAACACAAAAATAAATAAGAAAAACACTAGGAGCTTCAACGTTAGCTAGTGAGTTTCAACAGCTGGTCCAATTTTGACTAGCTATAGATTAGAATCACCCTGATTAAATTATCTTTCGAATAATAATAAAAAAACCGACTGTTTGTAAAGTCGGTTTACCGACGATAGTTGAACGTGACAACGTCTTTGTCACGTTGCCTCTTTGTCGCTCGTTCCGCGCTCTCGCTTGCACATCGAATGCAACGCCTCAGAGCAAGGTAACGCCGCATGCGTCATGTTTTTTTGTGCATGCAGCCGGCTCCATCGAATTATAAGACGTTGTCACGTCAAAACCGCACTGAAATCGATCCATCCGTTCGGGAGGTACGATGCCACGGACAGAAACACATAAACAGCATAGGGGTCAAACTTAAAACTCTCTTCTTTTTTGTCGGGGGTTAACAAGGAGGTCACGCGTAGCGTCAGCTAAATGCGAGCATCCTTAAGTGCTAAGATGCAAAAGTATTCACAATTATTTATGGATACATACCTCTGCTCCGGTAACTTTTTAGTTTAAAAACCGTAATCATCAAGAGAATCTGAGGATTAAATAAAAGACGATACTTTGTAATAAGTTTTGTGGGTTATGCTTGTTCCTTAGTAAAACATTGCAAGCCATTGCAATACGATTTATTGAACATCAATTAATCTAAATAATAAGAAGACGTGGAAATCATGTTGATTAGAAGGTGGAAATTTAAATAATACTTACCATTTTTACTCATATACAAAGTACCCTGTTTAAAATATCAATTGAGAAGATGACTCTAAAAAGGTTAAAAAAAAATAAGTTGCCTTAAAAAATTGGCTTACACCACCGAAAAGCAAAAGGTCACCCCGAGTACCTCCCTGCCTCGGTACACGTTTTATGTAAAACCTTTTACAGTGGCAATGAAACGACCGCGGGATTTAATGGAGTTACAGCCCATTTCTCATCTCGGAGTTATGGGCAGGTGATTTTAATTTGCCGGGGACTTGAGGTGCTTCTAAGGCTTCTTGGGTTCTTTTGACTTGGGCGTGGATTGGCAGGATATACATAGGTCGCCATCTTCGCGTGCGATTTCAGGCGAAAAACGGTGTATGAGCATGCTGTTTTTGTCACTGCACTTATTAACTTATTCAACCTGCATAAAGCTAGCGCGTTTTTGACAACTTTTTGTGATGAAGGTCAAAAAATGTTTTATTGGTAGTTGGTACGGTGTTATAATTTTAATAGATTGTGATCATTAGCTATCATGAAATGAACGTTAATTGATTGAATATTAGTAACCGCAACTCTTTTGAGTGAACAGACGTTATATGAATGTTAAAGTTACGTTAACATGGTCATTTTAGATTTCGACTAGTTGTTTAATTTGGATTCAATTCAATCCAGGAATGAAGCGATAAACAATTTATAAGTTTTTTTAAGGTACAGTTTTACACACATCATTGTGATAATTTATTCACGACCTACGTAATTCGTAGGCATTTTATTTCACTAAGCAGTTAAGCTGTCACCATGCATCAGCAGTTTCCACAAAGCGTCATTTAGCCTGAGCCGTTGACAGCGGTGAGCTGACGTGGTCACGCGATGACGGTGTTGAGGGGATTGCCTTAACATACCACGAATGTTTTGAATATGAAACATATCTTGC
The DNA here is from genome assembly GCA_963921415.1 of Pyrausta despicata. NCBI lineage: Eukaryota > Metazoa > Arthropoda > Insecta > Lepidoptera > Crambidae > Pyrausta > Pyrausta despicata. Next base: position 2,245,237 of record OY992851.1, read on the forward strand.
TGAGTTTCGAATGATTTTAAAAGTATTTATTTATTTAAGCTGTTGCACAACAAAACTTGGTACAAAAGGCCATAGGGCATTCTCTACCAGTCATATCATAAAAGTAAAACAAATTTTGAGCAACTTACTGATGCCAAGTAACACTTTGGTTATAATTGGTTTTTAGTGTGACTTATGTTCAATTACTTTGTTTATTTATTGCGGCGGTCACGTGACATACTTCTGCATTACCAATTTGCATACCAAAGCTACTTACTTACCTGCCGCCCTCATCAATTTACAAACAATATATGATTATAGCTGAAAACGAGGATTATTTTGCTTTAAATTTCCACTAAACGTCGCCAGCGCAGGAACCAAAATACATCCCACTGTAATCACCTGAAAAAAGCTAGAGCTTGGAGTCGCAGAACTTACAATTGCTGGCGTCGTTTAGTGGACATTTAAAGCAAACTAATCCGCAAAGTAACGCCTGATTCCATCAACTATATAAATGATTATGTTACGCTCACGACTAAAACGTCATAACAATGAAACAAATGATTTATCTACTAGCATTCTAATATACCTACTTATTCAAAATCCAACCCAAAAATATGCCAAATTTTCATGCTTTCAGTACTCAACAAAGTATCCGAGCAACAAAGTACGTTACTTATTGTCTGCTTATCTTTTTGCCGTGCCATAATTACATTACGCGACTGCATTGCTTTATTAACCCTAAAATGTTTACACCCAAAATTATTTTACGACAGCCAGAGAGGTGCGTTGCAAAAAATAACAGCGAAAACGCGACCTGGCCGGGATAAACGGAAATAAAAAACATCGTCAACGTAAAGCTGGATGTTGGCTAATAAAGGAAACTGGAATCAGGCTGGGTCGCGTCAGAGAGAACAGTTTTATTATTATGACGCTAATGCCCCGGCTGTATTACAAAAAGGCATTTCTCTCCGCATCGTAGGGTTATTGTTTTCCCGTTCTGAAATTGTACTATGAAAAATGAGGGTTGTAATTTTTATTGCGAATACTCCCCTTTGATAAATTATTCGATAGCTGCTACGACTTATTAAAATAAATGTTCTTTCTTGCATGCGAGAGGTGCGGGTTTCTTGTTCTGCCTGTGTTGCAGTCCATTTTACTTTAAGTATGTTTTAATTTCGCATTATAAACAAATTTGCTTTGTTAATGCTAAAAAATAGAGTAACTTCTTTCTGCTTATATTTTCATAATGATATTTAGTATATTTTTATGATAAAGACTTTTTATCCTTTTACTTACGTGCAATAGGCATGATGACACCTATCTTGAATATTTTCAAGACCATGGCGTTTAAAAATAGCCACTATGAAGTCGATACAACTAATATATATTTCCAAAAAGCTGTAGAAACCAATTTTTAAACACATAAAATTTAATAAAAAATCGGTCAATTGACTACGATTTCTGGTACACTACCGAGACGTCACGTTTTTGTATTCCCATACAAAATCTTTTGCGGGAGACCGTTTTGACAGATAATAAAGAGTATGACAACGATCGGTGAAGTCATCTAGCCTATTCGCAGAATGTTTCCAGGTTATACAAGAAAGTTTAACTGCGTTCCGAACACCATATTACCTTCCACATTAGGCTTGAGCGCTCAAATCTTCAGTCGTCTCAGAAATTGCACTACACGTTCCAAACTAACTCCCTGAATCGAATTCAAGTCGAAACAGAAGTGACTAGGAATTTCGCGAGTTAAGCCTTTGCTAGACTATTATAGCTCTAAAGTCTATAGGTATAAGAGTGTTTAATGATGAGTGAAGTGGGAGTTTTAAAGTGGTGTATTTAGAGGAACTTTTGACATTAGAATGTACAACTTAAGAGGGAACAGCAGGCGCCGATGGCATGTAATGGATGCCGAAGCAATTTCGCTTTATCTGTACGTAGTAAGGGTATAATTCTCGTTATACTTATTCCTATTTGAGACTGTCGACTTCTGTTAGACTGTTGATGGGAGTTTGCTTTTGTGCTTTGATTTTATTACGTGTACTTTGGATGGGCGAGTACAGAATGGGATGAGTTATGCTTTATGACGATTTCATATTTGTTTATCTGGGGAAGAAGATTTACATGCTCGTACGTTGTGTTATATTCAACGTAACATATTCAACATTGAATTATCCTACGGAATGATAAATAATTTTACTTTTACTTTATTAAGGCTTGTTGAAAGTAGTGCGGCGGACACTTACTTATAACAAGAAAACAGTATTTGTGTATCCAATAGAGAAGAATGATTGCTAATTTCTATCTTATACACTTTTTCAAGTTAGTTGAGCTAGATTATCCATGGGCATTAGGAGAATGATTTAAGATGATATTTTCATACGTAACAGCGTTATAAAAATCTGAAAATATTAAAGTACAAATGCGAGCTTTGGTAAACTGCATTTCGGGATACTGTTAGGACTTGCCCGGTACCTCTCCAACAACGAAGCAGTTTTCTTGCGTATGACTGCGTTAAAGCCATCAGTATGCGATTGAGCAAACATCTCCGAAGCGCTTCAGTAGCGAGGCAGCTCCAGCAGTGACCTGAAACCTTTATTGTACTGGACACCAAGGACGTCCTTTTTAGTATAGCTGGTCCACAGATTGCTTGTGTGAGTGTAAGCTGTGACAATACGCTTGAAACAGAGTGATCTTCACTTGATCAGAGCAGCGCGCAAATCTGCAAGCCAGATCGCCGTGATCGCCAATGCCCCTTTGCTCGGTAACGCAGTGACCGGGGTATTAAATTGGTAAGCCCTGTTTAGTTTTGCCCCGTTTAACACGAGCTCGGGTACTTCACTAGAACATTTACCAGCGGCCTTAAAGATCATGTACTCACTTGTGATGTAAAAATAACAAATAAATCTATTTTACAATGTCTAAGCTCCGACCATAGAGGACAAAAGGTCATATTTCCGTCTGGTCCGGCCTTGAGCGTAGTAGATATAGTTTATAGACCAGTCACTGCAAACAGGATAAATAGATTTAAGGATAGGATTTTTGATGGTGTGAAAACATTAATTCCAAACAGTAGTAGTAACGTAGACAACTTATACGAAGATCTTTTTAACTTAATTAAAAGCGAATTCGCATCAATTTTCACAAAAAAAAAGGTTAAGTCTAATCGGTTTACAAGTAAGTTTAATGAATGGGCTACACCAGGTATTTATAAAAGCAGGAATAAGTTATATGATCTGTATAGTATTAGAGAACATTCTCAGGACCCACATATTATAGAATATGTTAAAAAATATTCAAAAATCTTTAAAAAAGTTTGTGCCCAAGCAAAGACGAATCATCTTCGTAGGATAGTTTCAGGTTCAAATAATAAAGCCAAAGCTACCTGGAATATCATAAACAAAGAAACCGGTAAAGATAAAACAAAAGATCGTTCATATTCATTAAAAGACGGAGGTAAACTAGTTAAATCTGATGCAGAAGTAGCTAATATTTTTGAAAAGTTCTTTGCTAATATAGCACCATCTACTACTAAAGAACTTAACTCTTCTGCAGAACTGTCTGAATCCATTCTCAAATCCAATATTGATGAGTGTGATTCACCACTATACTTTAGATACGTAAGCACCGATGTAATTATGAACGCATTCAATGAAATAAATATGAAAAAAACCGAGGATCTGTGGGGAATATCCGTATGTATCATTAAAACTATTATTGAATTCATAGCACCTCTTTTAGCGATCATTTTCAACAAATGTATTGATGAAGGAAAATTCCCAAATTTAATGAAATTTAGTAAAATAGTACCGTTATTTAAATCTGGTGACAAAAATAACCCCTCAAATTTTCGACCAATATCTATCTTACCGGTTCTAAGTAAAATTTTTGAAAAGATTATATTCAATCAGCTACTATTTCACTTCACATCAAACAATTTATTGCATAATAAACAATTTGGTTTTACAAAGGGTCGCAGTACTGCTGATGCTGGAGTCGCTCTGTTGAAACATATATTTGATGCCTATGATAGTAAGCATGATGCTGTGGGAATTTTTTGTGACCTCTCTAAAGCGTTTGATTGTGTTGACCATGAGACCCTGTTGAGAAAACTACGCCATTATGGTGTATCAACTGATGCATGTAACTTATTTAATTCATATCTCACTGAGAGAACACAAAAGGTTTCTATCAATGGAGCAGAGTCTCCTGGAGCACCTCTCACTATGGGTGTGCCCCAGGGTTCGATATTGGGACCCTTACTGTTTCTGATATATATTAATGACCTTCCATACTTTGTCGACGGTGCTTGTGAGATAGTGTTATTTGCTGATGATACTTCACTACTTTTTAAAACTCCAAGGGGTAAAGAATCGTTTGACGATGTAAATGGTACTCTCTCGCGAGTACTTCATTGGTTCACCGTTAACAATTTATTGCTTAACGCGACCAAAACTAAAGGCAATGACAATAGTGACTGAGTTTCTTGCGCCGCTTCTTCTCAGCACTGGCCCAAATTGTCCCGAAGCGGTGGTAGGGTTAATTTATATGTTGGGACGTGTAAAAGTGCTAGTTCTTAGCCTAGTTACAGAAATAAATGAATTTTATTGAATTTTATTGAATTTTATCACTTTTCTTCGACTTACGCGACTTCTACGCTTAATCTGGCATGATATGATTTGGAAATAGTAACTGCCATAACGGGAAATTATCGTGATTGGCTGACAAAGAAGAGCTATAAGTACAATTAGCTATAAGGCACCTGAGCCACTTGACCCTGGGCCGCGGTTATTTCAGCTGGGTGCACAACAAACTCTCCGGCCAGAGAAGATGAACAGATCCAGTAAGGTAATATCAATGTTAGAGCGATATATTTGAGATTACAAACAAAACCGCTGTTGGGTTTCCTTCTGCAAATTAATCAGAACAAATCATTGTCAGAAAAAAAATGGAAGGCCACTCCAGAATAATCCAACGAATGTGATGGCTATGGCTTAAACTCAACTAGACTGTTTTTGAATAAAGAAAACGTCGGAAGCTCTGGTTAGCTTCCAAACGGAGAAGGCACTAATTTGGGGCTTAGGCAGGTAAGACGATTTTAAGATGATTTTAAGGCACACGTAACTTTTGTCTGATCTGAAGTATCCGGCTATTTTTTCAAACCAATTTATGCGATCAGACTAAATCATATAAAAGAGCACCAAAACTGCATTATAACCTTGATCAAAACATATTTCCACATCGTACAAAACAATTAGTCCATAACCAAAGCACAGGAGCAAGTTTTCACATAACCTCCAATATGAACTTGAGTTGTTGCCCAAAGTATCTGTAAATACCGAAGCATAAGCTCCCCAGGAACAGTCTTACCGCCTCACTACAGAATAGATAAGCTAATGCAGAAGCGAAACAAATTTTAATACTCGAAATCACATAAGCACACAAACAACTAACAGAGAGCCTAGGCAAATTAATTGCATTGCATTGCATTAACTGAGCGAAAAAAAAATACTAAAACTAACAAAGCATATATTTTTTTACTTTCGCTTCGCCTATTCATAATTCTTTGGATAGAGCCTTGGCTATCTGCCCGCCGATGTTCTTTTTTTAATAATTACATACTGCTTTTGTTCTCACCAATTCTGTGGTCTCACCGCCTAAATGTCTAAATAATTTCCGTGCATGCACTTGCCTAAATAGGTAAGCCGGTGGTGTGCAGGGGTTGGCGACCTTTAACTAATTTTACACCTCGCCCGTACTCAGACACAACATCGTCCGACCGCGGGACACGATTAAGTACGTCTAGTGATGTACTTCACTCGATAGTAATACTCGAGTAAATATAGAAAGTATTGGTAGACGACCCAAGATCTTTATGAGACATAGAAAGATTTCATAACCATTTTAGGTAAGGTATGCGACGTTTATTACACTTTTTCGGTCGTCACCGTTTTAGTTCATTCATTTAGCCTATCTGTTTTTCGCTATTTTGCCTCACATCGGAAAAGTCCAGGGTTCGAATCCCAGGTCGAGTTAAAAATTGTATTGATTATATAAATGACAAAGATATAATTGAAAATTTTTAAATGAAAACAATTACAATTATTGTAAATCAATTTTGAAAAGAGGCAATGACAATAGTGACTGAGTTTCTTGCGCCGCTTCTTCTCAGCACTGGCCCAAATTGTCCCGAAGCGGTGGTAGGGTTAATTTATATGTTGGGACATGTAAAAGTGCTAGTTGTTAGCCTACTTACAGAAATAAATGGATTTTATTGGATTTTATTTTTATGAGAGTCGATTGGAATTGAAATAAACTCTTTAAAACTCTCGACTGAAATGTTCAAAATTCTCGACCAATATAATACTTAACCCAGTTACTGCACTAGCCGACAAGCTGCTATTACAACAAATTTCGCCAGCCGGAACTGGCAAGAACCGACGAAAACCGGTTCGCACTGACCCCGGTCAGTCTAAACCCGTTAAGAGCAGAGAACCTACTCTTAAAGAGATGCTTGCATTTTCGGAGTCAACAAGCTGGTTCTCAACGGAGAGGGTTATTTCTCGAATAGCCTGATCCACGAGGTCCACGTCTTGGAGGATCCCTTTTTATTGTACCTTGATGAACTCAATTGAAAATCATATTTGGGGTACTCCGGGACGGGGGCCTCTCATGGAATAGCCCAGCAGAGACAGGGTTTTGAGAGACAAGGACGACTGTAGTCGAAAATAAAGACATCATCTTTCAGAGTAGCTCCGCAGTTCCGTTCGGAAATGTACTTCTCCACGTTAATGTGATCGGACCCCGCAAATGCAATCGATGTCGGCAACGAAGTTTTGGTTTTTCAACGAATAATTCAGTTACGCTCCGCGCAGTTTTTGGCAAGTGCATTTTTGGAGTACACTTTAAAATTTTCAGCAAAAAATATGTTACGTAATTATTGGGTGCTGGAATCAAATTTTATTTTCATGGAAAATAAATAATAATATACGTTCACTTAAATTGCAAACATTGAAAACAGTTCTACGAAATATACTTTTAATACGAAATTTGGTATTAACCGAATGATATTGTGAAATATTCAACACTGCTTTACAGTTGATGAGTATCAAAATAACACGGAAATATTTTATCTATCGTACTTTATGAGTATTCCTAGAATAGCACTTGAAATTATAACAATGCTTACATTTGTAAATTAATACAATAATCATAATTTATTTCATAGACATAAATGTTTAGACAAAAGTTTCTATAAATAATAAATATTCTATAAATATTAAACTTTGAATCTGAAAATATAACTTAGAAGTCTGTTACTTTTTAATTTAGTTCCAGTCATTCCAATAAGGTGACGTTTTCATTACAACATTAAAAGAAGAACTAAAGTGTTCAGTACCATTATTTAAGTCACAAATTTCTCAAGGTTTTTTGAATTGTAACGCAAAAAAACTAAAAATAATTAAAATGAAACCAATTGGACGATGTGAAGAGGTTGACGTACAAAGCTTTCTTCATCTTTAAGCAATAAACAAAGGCACAGAGTAAGTACGAGTATAAGCAGTAATGAAAACTTTATAAACTGGTATTGATTGTACCCAAATCCTTGAGTCCTGATGAGAGGTGCGTCGGCGTGGCGTCGGTGCGTCAGTCATCTCGTGAGCATTTATTTTAGCTTCCATACTGCTTATATACTGTGTTAATAATGTGATATGCTAATTTGCCTACCGTCATTCACATGAGCGGCCGACTGGAATTGCTACGAGAATGTTAATCGGCTTCTTGATAACCTCTTAATTTCGGAGGATAATTTGCAATTTCCTTGTTTGAAATTGTGATTAAAGCTACGCTTCACGCTGAGAAGTCTTTGTGTATTGAGTTTCTGAAATTAATATTAGGTAGAGAAACGCGTTTAAAATCTCGTCCTGACATCGATCCACACTATAATATTATAAATGCGAAAGTAACTCGTTCTGTCTGTCTCTTACTCAATCACGCCTAAACTACTGAACCAATTTGCATAAAATTTGGTTTGGAGATATTTTGATACCCGAGAAAAGACATAGGCTACTTTTTACCGCGGGAAAAGGACGCATACCCATGAGAAAATTCAGGTGCACCGGTCGCTTTTACGCCTAAACTACTGAACAGAAATCTGGTAAGGAGATAGTTTGAGACTTAAGAAAGGACATGAGTTACTTTTGACTGCGGGAAAACATTCCGGGAAATCTGATCGCTTTCACTCCTGAATTACCAAAGATTTCAATTAAATTTGGATAAAATTGGTATTACGGGAAAACAACGCATTTCAAAAAAACTACCTAATGCTGACGAAGTCGCGGATAAATGCTAGTATACCCATAAATAATAATAATACGTAGCATTGCACCCTCAATTTCTAGATACTCAACTAATTCCACTTTTGCTTTATATCTTTTCTTAACATAAGGAATACAAGTATAAAGATATAGGATTATAAGAAACATAATTTCGCGTGGCCAATTCCAAAGCCAGATTTAAATTAAATCGCCGTCAAAACGAAGTGGGGTCTCGGATTAAAAGTGAAAACGGAAACTGGCGGGAAACATTGAAATACCATTAAGACATCTGACTCTGTAAGAACTTTTAATTTCACGGGAATAAGCGAGGATAAAATTGCACAAAGAAAGTATTCTTTAACTCTAAAACGTTTCAATGAATTGGTGTACATGACTGAGAATCAGAGGTTAAGTATTTCGTGTCACTATGATTTGTATTCAAGTGCAGCAAAAATACATAATGTACTGTACATTAATTTCTAACACATGAGGCTACCCACTTTGGTGCCAAAATAGCCCGTAGTTATAACTGCTGTGATGTGCTGTCGTGTGTAGTGGGTATTGTCTTATTTAATAACAAAACAAGCTCACCTTTTACTACTTGACAATTCCTCACCCAAAGGTTTTCTGGACGAGATCGCTTTATAGCTATAGAAGACCGCCCACATTGTACATCTATCTATGTAAAATTGCTACATTGTATTTTTTTTGGTGTGCAATAAAGAGTTATCTAATCCAGTCTTGAACCCCCTACACCTAAAGTATACATCACTATTAGCGGTTCATTCACAAACAAGTTTTGACTCGCACCATTTTTCTTCGGATTGGCCCAACATCACGGCGTGGGCCTCATTGCAATATATCCGCGTGACGCGGCCGATTCCAACGACTGACTTTGTTTCTTTGGCCCGATATAATAAATAATGGAATGACTCGTTGTATTCCCGCGAACAAGATGTTCTAGACGTGAAATCTCATTTGGAATAGTGTTTTGAGAGATGGAATGTTTGGTGCGCGATTTGGTTAACAGAGTGCAATTGCATTTTGTAAGTATCACACCTCTTTAGAGCTGATGACATTTTCTTATATTAACGTATTGAGAAAATGACTTATCCTACACAAAAAAAAAACAATTTTAAGCCAAAATACACCTGAATCGATTATTAATTTTATAAAATAAAACGATATTAAGCGCCTCGTGTACCAAAGATGAAAAGACGTAGCTCAGAATCGGAAATTGAAATTTCTTGATAACAAACAGAAGTTGAACTAATTAAAATACTTCTTGTACAGACAAACACAACATTCTTCGTAAATTCGCGGGGTTATTTATCTTCAACTTTTGAAACACGGAAGTCAAACTGCTGAATATAATTGTCCAAACAGTTAGTTTTCAGCGAAATTAAATCTCTTGCTCCCTGAAATTGTTATAGGCAAACAATAACATATAAGAAACGGGATTATAACTAAGATATTTGGTAGCTTTAAAATGAAGTTTGAAATGTATACTCAGTACCTAGACTTTAATCTCAACGATAAGAATTTTTTTTGGCAAAAACATAAGTATATGCTTGTTATCTACTCGCCAGAGCGTCCCGAATCACTTATGGAAATGGTTTATTACATTACACTGTGTCTATAGCATGGTACCTTTTGTGGGTTATGTATAAATTGCATTTCATTAAACATACATAGCATCTTAAAAGTTTGATTGTACTCGTTGACTAAACATCAAAATATCCGTAGCAAAAAATCTGATAAAGTCAAATTATCCATACTCTAATGTACCTACACCAAGAATTCTAACAAAATCTTAGTATTCTGATCTAAAAAGTCATTTTACCTCTACTCTCTACACTGACAAAGCCACAAATCAACCAATCAAGGTTACGAATTCAATTAAAACTGGCAAGCGAGACAGCGGTAACTCCAATAAAATCCTTATATCGCGTCCTAACACGGGCATAAATAATGGTGAGAGCTCGAATATTTCAAATCGATACGTCAGCTTTAATCGATACGAGAAGGTGGCCACAAATTATCGACGAGTGGTCGGACTTTAGGGTGAAACATTGCGGGGGATAAAAATATTTCTTCGGGAACCTGTTGATTCGATATGAACGTGTGGCTTAGGCCGTACTTACCGCTCAAGATACGCCCCTTCTTGCTTGAACGTCTTTCTTCTAGGTACGTGCGAGGGAGACATGTTGATGATGGAATTGAGTCGTAAATTCTTAATAGGTTGTGATTGATTTTTGTCCACTACGCAATGTTTGTATGGTCGTACTCAGGTACACCAGTATTTTGGAGGTTTGAAGGATTATCATCTAATATAAGTTTGAATTGTGCTGACTTACCTGTAACAAAAAAAAAACAGTTGTTGAATGATTTCAAGAGAAAATAGATGTGTAAACCAATCATTAATCATTATGTCAATAATTTGCAAACCTGGTATATCACAACAAATTTTGACAGCTGAGCAGTTTTTTTGCCGATTAGCCGAAAGGTAACTTCAGTTAAGTGCATCAATCTGTATATTGACAATGTTGTAACGCAATTGATTACTTAACATGTATCTAATTACGATGATTGTAATTCGTAGCGTCGTCCGAATTTTTTTTAATCCTATAGAATTAAAGTTTTCGGCAAAAAATTGCTCACCTGGCAAAACTGTTATGATATGGCTTTTAAGGCAGGTTAAATTGTAAAGGACGTATTAACTATCGTGTAATTTTATCTACGAACATTTTACAGAGCAATATTATCCTGGGCATATTAAAATGTCTTAATATGATAAAATGAAAAAAAAAACATTAGGATATAGGAACCTCAAAATTTAAAGATGCAAATTATTTAATTCGTTGCTATGAGTCAAACGAAAATCTTTCAAAAGTAAATCGGTATTAGGCACGTAATAATAATAAATAAAGAATGAGTTCGCTTTTATAATAAATGATATCTGCGAAAAACAATTCCTGTGTTTGTGCAATGTTGTTATAATTTGAATAAAGTACCCATTAACTTTTACATCAAAAAATTGGAAGTATATCAAAAACAGAAAGATATGGTTTAATGATGTGGCAATAAATGCTTTTGATATTTAGTCTGTCGTCCTAAGACGAAAAGACGTATCTAACAATTTGTCGAAATTGAGTTACCAATATAATTTTAAAACCCTTATTTTTTCGCATTCGAATTTGTTTTTTGTCTTTGTTTAAAGGTTATTTGATGTAGACGCTTTTTTCCATATAATGGCAGTATTAGGCGTTTTTCATCACGTTCGCTGTGACAAAACTTCAACCTGTCAAGTTGTTAATTGGTCCTTGGACTTCAAAATTTAATGATGTATGTTCTTTACTATTAATACTTTACTATTAATAATATTACTGCCTCGTTGGTGTAGTTGCAAAGTCTCTGCCTTACATCCAAGAGGTCCTGGGTTCGAATCCCAGGTCGAGCCAAAATTGTTTCTGAGATTTTCTGTCATGAATTTCTCAAAAACAGCTCGGAGTCTGGAAGTTGGCGGTGTTACACCCCCGTGCCTCGGAAAGCACGTTAAGCCGTTGGTCTTGCGCCTGATCTCTCTCCGGTCATGTCGGATTACCGTCTCACCGAACTTTGAGAGTGATGGAACAGTGAGTGCACCTGTGTATTGCGCTCACACTTGTGCACTATAATATCTCCTGCGTAGTTGGCTGATCTCTGTTGAGATTGGCCGCCGTGGTCGAAATCGGCCAGGAGGACTTATTACTATTAATAAGTAGGTTTGACAAGCTGAATTAAAACACGCTTATGACTGCACGTATCTCTTATAAATTTACATCACACGGGTCTTAATTTTAGCTGAACGTTGCTGCATCTTTAGGCAGGCGTAGCATTAAATGCTTCCTGTACCGAGACTATTCTGAAGGTACATATATTAATTTCGAGGTGTCAGAAGTTGTAAGTGATACTCCTTCGCCGGTATATGAAGCACTCGTATGAGCAGGGTATTACATCCCACCCCTTGCAATTTCAGAATTAATACATACGTACTATTTTTTTCAAACAAACAAGTTCGTATTTAAATATATTTTACTTTGTAATGGCTTTAACTAATAGTCCAAGATTTTAAACATGTGTCGCATTGCATTCTTTAGCCGGCCTTTTCTAGTGTTTAGTTTAGTAACGCGACCCGTCAGTGTTTGGATAAAAGACAAATACGATATTGATTAATTCTATTTTCAAATTATTTAACAAAATAATTACGCTTTACATATTGTGTGTCATCATCACTGGGCGGGTGGTGGATAGGGCCCGCCTAGTACTTTACAAGGTCAAAATTCATTTTTCCTTTGACGCGGCTCACCATGGAAACATCTCGAGAAACTTAAATGATAAATATCCCACATTAGGTTACTACATAATAACACAACGTACGGTACTACGTTTAAACTTGACGATCACACAGCCAAAAATCACAGCAAACTATTTAATTTTAATTATTTCGATCATTTTAATACTTTTTTATACGGGTCATAAAGTTCACATACATTGTAAATGCCAAAAAGGGGGGTTTGTTACAGGAGTCTGAAACTTTTGGAGTTGCAAAATTTTGATAATTTTGAAATTTGTATGTAATATTTTAGTAACTGCATTATGGATCATCATGTTAACGATATTTTAACGGTTCTTTGATTCATATGATATGCTATGGAAGGTGAATTAGCCACTCAGGTTGTACTTATACATAAAAGCAATTAAATAGGTTGAGAGAAAGCTTTTGCAATCATTTCTTTATAGAAGGTGGCTAGAAAACTAGGCTAAATCATAGAAGGCCTTCTTAGCTTACTTAATAAAACAACGCTGAGTATTGTTATTTTAATTCTAGAAAATATATTGCAACAAAATAAAAACAGTTGAAGTAAGAATCCAACCTAGTTCTATTGTGCTAACATTTTACCTTTAATTGAATGACACTTTTTCAAAACTTTGTAATTTTTTTTTACTTATAAATTAATTTTACTGAATATCGACAAGAACATCGCAACATGTGAACGTGAGCACAACACTACGCGCAGGTAAGTAAGTCTCTAGTAAGTGTTGCCGCATAGTTGAGACGCTGAAATTAGTTCTGAGGCTTCTCGAGTCGTAACTAATAACGCCGGTTGATGTAACAATTTACACTGCTAGCACTAAGTTTATGGTAAGTTTTACATAAAAAAAAGTGTATGAATAAAGATATAATATAAGATACAATATGTCATAATCATTTTTTTATTTAATGTTTATAAGTATATATTATATGCAGTTATAAATATGAATTGTTATATAAATTTATTGTATATTTTATATTTAATCTCATGTGTCATATAATTGGTATTATTATTTTTGTCTTTTCTCTTTTATTTATTTTTTCGTGCCGCCCACTAATCATTTCTGCTTAGCCCAAAAGTATGACTGGTAGAGAATACCCTAAGTATGTGTTAAATTTAAGGTAACTGCCGGTCAACATAACTCAATGACTACATAGTTTTATTACAGGAAAGGACAGACACGCCTGTATTCGTTGAAAAATATCGATACACTTTGTTTCATGATAAAAACAGACAGATCTAAAGAACGGATTAAGTTAATCCTTCTTTATACAGAAATCACTGGTCTACATAAGTTACTGGTCAACTTCAATATATCGTGTAAAAGTCCTCCTGACCGATTTCGACTACGGCGGCCAATGTCAACAGAGATCAGCCAACTGCGCAGCAGATATTATAGTGCACAAGTATGAACGCAATACACAGTTGCACTCACTGTTCCTTCACTCTCAAAGTTCGGTGAGACAGCAATCAGATCAGGCGCAGGCTTAACGTACTTTCCGAGGCACAGGGGTGTAGCACCGTCAACTTCCCGACTCCGAGCTGTTTTTGAGAAATTCATGACAGAAAATCTCAGAAACACTTATGGCTCGCCCTGGGAATCGAACCCAAGACTTTTCGGTTATATAGCAGAAACTTTGCCACTACACCAACGAGGCAGTCGACCGATACACACCTCCAGACCAAAACAAATATCGTACAGTTCAAAAATTAAATATCCAAAAGCTAAACGTACAGCAACGAAACCGTACAAAATCCGCAAACACCGAAATGAGAAATTTAAAATTACCAATTGGCTGGTTATTCCCTACAATCGATTCTTGTCAGCCCACTGTGGCAGGTAAAAATGGCAGTGCCTGCCGTAATCCTATCGCTGCAGCGAGGCCGCCACGCCAAACATTAAAAAAGGGCAAAAATGACATTTCCAATTTTCTACAGTTGCCCTCCGGCAAATTCATTTTATTTGTAGGCGCGGATTCGCGCGTGAGGTTTGGCTCCGTAGTTGGCAATATTTCATTGCGTCAAAGGAATTTTTACCCCGCACCCGTAGCGACTTTATTAACGAATAATTTGAACTTCCTCTAAAAGGAATTCTTTGAGAAAATTAAAGAAATTTCCACGCGTTTTTGATTCTGCTCTTTTTTCGCCGAATAAAAAATAAATGAGTTGAGTGCCCGTCGAGATTTTTTGGCGAATTTTAATATTTGACGGAATGGAGATGTTGCTTGTAAATTATTTTGTTATAGATTCGTTTTGAGCAAAAATGTTCACCTTATAATGAAAATTTTGTGCTTACTTATAACTACATAACTCAATATCTGAAGTCGCCCTACAATGAATTGTCATCATTATATCGACGCCCACTTCGATAGGTCCTACGCTATTTTATAATGAATTATCTTACTTATCGTATTTTACCATTCGTATTGTACAAAATAACCCAAAATATATTATTTGTCTCACCTTGCCAATCACCACCAGCAAGTTTCAGCTCTGAAATAAATGACGAAATGCTGTCACATAGAATAGATTCAGGTAATATTCATGGCAGCCCGTAGGGAGCTGCTTGCCGCGCGAATTTGCGCTTTAAAATTACTCCCACCTAATCACGTTAGAAAAGGGGAGGGGGGGCAGTCGTAGCAAACAAATTTTGCCACTACATATATAATGGCAAAAGTTGAAGAAGTTTTGCGACAACTGAGATGTGATTCTGCGAATTCTTTTGAACTAAGAGTAGAGATTAAACTGGATACCCGACTCAATCAAGAGCAGGTAGGGAATTTAAGTTCGCAAGACTATAAGACATTAGCCCTGTGCTTGATCGTTAATACGATGAGGTATGTTTTAAGATAAAAAAAAAAGTAAGTGCGTTTGAGAAATGATTTGAGCCTATGCATTCCGTGTCCTGTGTAAAGCAATCGCATGCGCGAGAAAACATATTTATTCTTTATAGAATGTTGTATTTAGAATTTCACTATAAGCCTTTTCAGCCTCCAAAATTTGAACGCAGAATAAGCCTTTAACAATATACAAACAAAACATTCCATTTGAAATCTAACGCGAACATACTCGTGGACAAAACTTTTTTATGAATATGTCCCAAACTTTTCAGTAGAAAGAACTCGTGTCGAATCCTATTTGCCTGTGAATTCTATTTCAACTCACAATGTGGGGGAACTCCCAAACAACAGGTTTTAAATCCGGACCACCGCACACACTACGAATAGATATAATAACATCGGCAAAGTTGTTTGTTTATTGAAAAACCAGCAAGTTCTGGACTCAAGAAGAAGGCGCTCGGATGGAAAACGGTGCGGTGTTTTGTTGGGTGTATTAAAGAATTGTGTTAAGAGCGTGTTTGAGTGTTAAATAGAGGTTCTGTATTTTTTTGCTGTTAACGAAAGGGCACGTATTTTATTTAACTTGTTATATATCTGCTGCTGTTGACGGAAAGCTGAAACAAAGGATTATTTTGCTTTAAATTTCCACTAAACGACGCCAGCGCGCTCGTATTCTACGGAAGCAACAACATCTGAGGATGCCACGTGTAGTGGCGAAACGCGTCGAATGTTTTGTTGGTGTCAGTGTTGTGATTCCAGGTGCCTCTTCTGTGTCACGTTGTGAGTTGTAGGTATTGTAAGTCCTGCGACTTTCAGCTCTAGCTTTTCAGGTGACTACAGTTGGATGTATTTTAGTTCCTGCACTGGCGTCGTTTGGTGGAAATTTAAAGCAAAACAATCCTCTTTTTCAGCTTTAGTCATGAATTTCCGCAAAGTTACGCCTGATTCCATCAACTATAGCTGTTGACGTACTATGATATCTGTTACTTTTAACTTTAGATACGGTACTGGTAACAAATATATTATATTCCTTTTACTTTCATAAAAGGGGGTCGACATCTTCTTAAATAGGTTTTCCTGGATCAATAAAGTAAATTCAATTAGTATTCTCAGCGCTTTAAGCCACTAGCGCTCACCCGTGGCATTCTGTCGCCGCAACTCGCGACTGACAGCGTTTTATCCTATTGCCGTAAAAATTGATCGTGACTGATGCTAACATTTTTAACATTCTTTTATTAGCTCAGGCTATATGTATGTATGTAACGGAATCTTTGAGCTCAATTTTCACCAACTTCCAGAAATCGGATTGAAAAGAGTTTTCCATCATCCGTATTTATTGCTATGCGTATGGGGTGCTAGGTATAGTATAAATTTAAATCATTGTATTATTGGCAACTATAAAAAGAGGACTATTAAAACGACAAAGGGCACCCCAGCTTTTTACTATAGTGTGATATAAATTCTTTGTACTCAGAAAATATTTGCTCTTTTTTATTTAGCAATTAAGGCGTGTTTTTAGTTTTATAAACTATTATTCTTCCTTATATTATTATTATTTAAGCAACCCCAAGCAAGATAAGTCAACGAATGCAAATTCCATCGATTATTCATACTTGTAACACCACTGGCCCCTAAAACTTTGGGCAAAGCCTCACGGTTCGTTGGCTTATGATTCCAACATCTATGTTTGTAGGTGTAATTGGGACCATGTTAGATTGTACCATATAAACACCGTGGGAAACCCAACAGCTTGCAACTTTTTCGAAGGGACGACATAATACTGTGTGATATTTTGCGGACAGTATTGTTTTGGAAACACCTCCACGTTGTTGAAAAGTATGATTAATGTTTAAGTACGTAGGCCGTATTAACACGCCTACTGTTCATTAGAAATGTTATAATATTATAAGTGTTTTGAATTTAATTATGGAATTCTACTAAATTCTTAGTCATATTAATGAGTTTCCCAGCTCTGTTAGTACCAAACCAACCTACAAGATTTTGCATATTGCAAGCTAACGAAACGTTGTTTCTTGCCATGTTATCTGTTTGTCAAAGACCTAAAATATGGGAAATTGACGGTTTGACTGAGTTAAAACCGTGATGGTGCAAAATGTAAGTAATTTTTTTTTTCAAAAAAATATTTAAATATATTTTGTTTAGGTTTTTTTAGCAAACCCATTTTCAATACATTAAATTTATATAAAATATGTTTCATTCTATTATCAGCTCGGTGAAGGTCGATATTATTTGTATCATCTACTATAACGTTTCTTAAAATCACAAGTTCCGGATTGTTAGTAAACATAGTATCAGTTGTAAGGCAAAGCCTCGAAGAATCGACTGACACCCATCAGGCGGTGTATGAATTTATTCATTGAAGCCGGACGCTCGTGATGTATGTATGGTATCTCTGTATGCGCATCCGAAATCTGTCTTTGAACATCTGGGTAGCCGAAAATCTAGGGCTTGTACATTTACATAGTATAAGAACCTATTCGAAAAAAGGGCATTACACAAGTGAAAGACAGATTCAAAAAATTGCAGCAACTGCATGGACAGATAATTTTAAGATGGGAATTACCTACATATACTAATAAGACTTTAAGTAATTAATTAGAATCACTATAGGTATTTAAATTTTATTGTAGGTGACCGAGTAAGGTTCATCCAAGCGAATAAAAAAACATGTCAATTAAGTAGACGAGTATATACTATAGTTTTATTGCAAACAAGTAAGAAGTACGTTCTTACTAGCTTAGTTTGTTTGAATAAATATTTGCAGGACTTTAAAAGGCTCTTAGACAACTTACAATTGCCTACAAATAATTTAAAATAATTTCTACGTGGATTAAGAAACTCGGAATAAGGAAGTTTGGTCTGGTTCTTCGTATCATTGAGGTCGTGTCAAATTGCCATAACAAAGACCGCGAATGAAAATGAACAATTTATGTTGACTAAGAGCTATGTAAATTTTGCGCTGTGTTTTTTTTTAATCTAATTTATTTTCAGGACTTTTGTTTTAACAAACATGACAGTCCTATAGTATCCTAAACATAGTACTTACATTACTCTACTCGTATAAATAATGTTAACCTAATCTTGTAAATTGTATCAAATTACAAATCATTCTAGCCGCGTCTGACAATGGTTTCGGATATGCGCTATATTTGAGATTCAGGAAGACACGTTCTTCCGTACTTCGGTAGAGGTACACATAATTTAGTTACAGACTAAATGTCATATTTGAGATTCAGGAAGACACGTTCTTCCGTACTTCGGTAGAGGTACACATAATTTAGTTGCAGACTAAATGTCATATTTGAGATTCAGGAAGACACGTTCTTCCGTACTTCGGTAGAGGTACACATAATTCAGTTACAGACTAAATGTCATATTTGAGATTCAGGAAGACACGGTCTTCCGTACTTTGGTAGAGGTACACATTATTTAGTTACAGACTAAATGTCATATTTGAGATTCAGGAAGACACGTTCTTCCGTACTTTGGTAGAGGTACACATAATTTAGTTACAGACTAAATGTCCACCTTACGAAGCCTGGTTTCGTGTCGAAGTCGGAGGAGCCAATTGATCGGCCGCGTCCCAAATTGACCGCGCCCCGAGTCAATGCGATTTGCATCCCTTGCTGCAATTAGATCACCCCTGCATAGCTACCTATTTCGTAGGAGGAAGACGTTTAGAAAACCTTTAAAGAGTCTATATTTTTGAAAAGACCATAATGCAAAGTTAAACTTCTTTTAAAAGTCAAAGACTTTTTGAAGATAAATAGTATCGTAAATGTTTAAGAAAAGTAAGACTTTTTATTTTATTTGGTAAAAGCAGCAATGGAATATTCGAATTTAAAATGACCTTGTTCGTAGTACAAGTCTACAGTGTTAAAAGTGCCTAGAGGACGGTTGGACGATTTTGTCTTCTTTATAAGAGGCTAGATATCACAAATGTAACAAAAACGCTGTAACGTGGATGCATTAGATAATATAAAAAAACATTAGCAGTGCTGCTATTGAGCGCTAAGTAACATCACGTAAGGCAACATGACGTTAAATATTCAGCCGTTACAGCGCCAAATTGACTGTAAAATGTGTGCCAATCTTACCGAATAGGTATACACAAATTATACCTTTATCGTTATCGATGTGCAAACACTCGATTAGTTGCTACGAATCGCTTTATTGGAAATTAACAATCGTACATACCGAATTAGGGAATGAGCACGACAACTGATTAATTACGGAAACTGATTGGATTGTGATCAAACAAAATTAGAACGACATTCGTGTGTCCGGTTCTTAGGATATTATAACGGTCTGAACATCAAAGTGATAGAAAATTGCTTAGTAGAGCACTGAATCGGAACTTAGACACTCGTACGAAGCGAGTCCGCCACTCGTTTTGAATTCAAAGGCTTAATTTTGTGTTTAGATCTGTCCTCGGCGAATACAAAGCCTGGGAAAATTGTGCGTGTTTTTTTTGTGAAAAAAATGTAGATGAGATTATACATACTGTTGTTTATTTGTGATGGTATTGACATAAAGTAGGGCTCAAGCCCTACTTTATGTTACACTCGTTGATGCACGTGAACTTCGTTCCCCTAAATTTGGGGGCTTACATATAAAGTTCCACCCTGAATACAATTTCATTACACTGTCTTCTAAAACTTGGTCTTTCTTATATTAGCAGAAAGTGCTTTTTGCGTTATTTTCGTACCTCATACTGTTAAGCTGGACTGCTAGTCTTCCACATTCGGAACTACAGATCTTAAGTATATAACTTTTTGTATGAGGATAAATTTGACTTTACGTTTAAAAACTTTTTTCGAGGTTCTACATTCATACTCCTTACGGTAAAGATAGCAGAGCTGGCAACGTGTTATATCAGATCTTCATTTTTGGGGCCAGAAAGAGCTCGTCACGCTATACTTCTTTCTTTAAGGCGACGTATTTGTACCTTTTATTATTGAGCTGGACTGCTAGGGTTCAACATCATATTCAGATCTTCATTTTTGTTCCGCTATATATTTATATTTCTAACGGTTTAGCTGGTCTCCTGTGTGTCACATCAGGTACTCCAGATCTTTATTTTTGTTACGGGGACGAAAAGTGCTCATGTTGAATATTTTTTTTCTATGGCGTTATATAAAAAAACTCTGACAGTAAAGCTAGGCTTCAAAATAAACTGTAGCCTATTATAACCTATATATAAGGATTTTTTCTTGACAGATTGGTAAAGTTTTCATTTAAATCCATTAAGCCGTTTTCAGATGATGCGCGTATAAATAAACAAACACACAGATAAACAGAGAAACAGACAA
Source organism: Pyrausta despicata (assembly GCA_963921415.1). NCBI lineage: Eukaryota > Metazoa > Arthropoda > Insecta > Lepidoptera > Crambidae > Pyrausta > Pyrausta despicata. The sequence continues at coordinate 2,266,071 of OY992851.1, forward strand.
AAAACTGAAAATTTACGGAATGTGTTTAATAGTAGATTTACAAAACCCCCAAACCATTATTTTTAAATATCTCCTAAGTACAGACTTTTTCCCTCTTCAGTTTTATTATATTATTATGTATAGATCATTTAGTATATGTTTAGACATTTAAGTCAAACCTGAATTCATGGACTATTAAAGAATTGATTAACTGTCCTTATGAATTGTCAAAATTAATGTAAGATAATTCTTTAAGCTATTGAAGTTTCATCAGATTTTATACAAGTTTGTTATCCGTAGCGCAAAACCGTAAGGTCTGATAAAATACCTGTACACTGGGCTAATAACTAATGATACTTGACAGAAGTCATAATGTGTTTTACCGACTTCATATTTTTAACAGACTAACAGTCTGTTAAAAGCTTACAGACGATTAGTAGTAAAAGGAAAGGGTAGGTTTTTATCGCCACGAAACGTTTTCGTCAAATCAGCATTCCGATCTTAAATAGTAAATAACATGATTACCAATTTGTTAAGCTGGATAACTTGGTTAATTCACATGTTACAAACACAAGTGTCATATTCTCCTATTGGTTACTTGGTCACTATACCCGTCCGGCGCAGGTACGACGCACGGACTGACACTGTCTTCGCGTAATTATTGGCCCTAATTGATTTGCTTTGTATGCGGATTACCAATTAATTAGCGAATAATGCCAGACAGATCTGGTAAACGGTAACCCTGTATGTTTGCTAGATGCATTATGTGTAAATTATGTGTGTAAAGGTGGTTGCGTGATGATAAGTTGACCTGTAAATCTCCTTTGACTCCATAGGAGTATTTTTAACCACTGCAGAAAAAAGGGGTGTTATTAGTGTGACTTCTAGGTCTGTTTGTATATTTTTACTTTTGTTTGTGCCCATCTGTGACATCGTAGCAACCAAACGGATGGACCGATTTCAAATCGGTTTTTTATTTAAAAGATAACACAGCTCTACAAAAAAAATTTTTTTTGTTGCCCTGGATATCATCGGGAATTTTTATGTTTACAAGTGTCCAGATTTCGAATATATTCTGCAAAGTTGCTCGTATTTTTATGATTTTTGCATGTCTTATGTTTTAAACAATTATCGGCTTCTTAGAAATAAAATTAAGTTCTTCAGTCATGATTAAGGCATCTGCGCAACTGCGCTTTTATGGAGATATAAAACATATTTCCGATATTTTCCTCTTTATTTTCTTCGATGTATCCTAATTTCTCACAACAGAACTAACATTATAAATATATCTGTTAATTTGTATTTTGTTTTTTTTTGTTTTTGTAATATAAAATGAAAATAAAGATTTAAAAAAAAATGAGAGCAAATCTTACAAAATCATTGATAGTTTCATGAATTGTGTGCAAAAATAGACCCAAAATCATTTTCATATCTAGGGCAACAAAACCACTGTAGACCAGTGTAATTTAATCACGGTGGTTTATAGCTATCACTCGTCAAAATCATGGCTCATTCGAGGGTGTTCATTCATTTCGAGTGACATTTTCAATTAAAGTAACGGTATTATTTCGCGGCATATCGCTAAGCATGGGTGTGCATCGCTCTACTGTATGTCAGACATAAAATCATACTAACATAAAATCCCTTGCGTTTAATCATACAAAATGTAAATATAAAAATAAAATAATACCAATGTAATTACAAAGTGTCGCTACACTTAAATAAAAATTCAAATTTCATTAGCACTCAAGAACGTGATATTACAACTCGCTGCGCATAAAAAGCAGCCCATAACCAACTCAGACCACGATCTTAAAAGCACAATAGTATTCTTCGGAGCTCATCCAGCTTCGCAAGGACAGTTGAAATGTATGTAAAATCTCCTCGTGACCCGAGAAAGCTTTGACCCTCCTGACCCACTGGCTCGCATTATACAAATCCTATTATATCCACTCGGGCCTTGTATTTACTTGTTCCCACAGTATAGGATTGGGACAGTGTCCTCATATTGTCCATGTATTATATAATTTATATAGCCTTAAAGTCGGTTAATAAAAATGAAGAAACAGAATTTGTTGTAACTGCTGTTAATGATTGTAATTTGATTAGGTAACTACTTTTTATTATTTTAATAAAACGTAACTAGCTTACATCCTTAAAGTATTTAAAATTTTGATACATATTACAGTATGAAAAAAAATATTAATAAAAATTTAAGTATTTTAATTCAATGTAGGTAATTAGATTCATATGGGTCATGATAGCGCCTGAAATAAATATATTTTAATTAAACTTGGGGTTTCTACGAACAAGTTGAACCTATGCGTAAGCGCGTTCAATGAGCAACTATATTTTTATTTTAAACGTCACTATCTGGTAAAACTATCAAAAAAATATGATAATCAGCTGCGTTCGGACTACCATATTGCTATCTTCATAGTTAAAAAAAGGTTTTGGTAGTGTAACGTGTTGCTGATACTACTAAAGTGCTACTAATTTATTCTTGCTACATCGTATTACATGCTACGGCGTTTCGTAGCAGCCGAGACTACGATAGTTCGTAGCACTCTCGTAATAATGTTAACAGCATGGTTCTTTTGTCTTGAAAGTGTTAACAATATTGAGGCATGATAACGTTACATATGACACACTCAATTGAATTTGTGTTATCTCTCCGTAAGTTTAACTTTTTTGACGTTCGATCAAATAAGGATTTGAATCCTTATTAGACTTTAAAGCCTTATTTGTAAGACTTTAAAGGCCCTGTCAAACATTAAATGAGGTGGGGCTTAGACGGTCACGAAATGGTCATAGAACACGCCCCGTTAACTGCCAAAACTACTATGAAACCTGTTAAAATTGGCATGGACATTGACTTTGACAAATCAATTGAGATTTTAAGACCAGAATGCACCTCTATATTAACTTTTTCGATAAAAGTATTGACGGCTATCGGTGTCAAACCGTAACTTAACTTTTTAAAATTTTCCTATAGCAAAATTTGACATCAGTCAAAATACGAGCACAATACATAGGCATATCCAAGGAGCCGGCTGCAATTAAACATAATTTGACAGTGGCGTAATTTGGCGTTGCAAGCGTTAACAGGGCCAATTACCGGGAGACTACTTCATTATTACAAACTACGGCTTCAGAGCTATGTACAGGGAGAACAGTAAGCACAGGATATCGAAAGCCGAAACAAAAATATTTCATTCCCCTCCTGCTTTGCTTTGCAAAACACACAGTTTTTTTTTACAAAAAGGCGTATTATAGTAGATAAGCTTGTTCCGTTCCGTGTGTCATACCATAGCCGTTATTATGACCTTATAAAAATCTCGACTCAAACCTTAAAATGTAATAGGACAACAACAACCCAAAGAAAAAAGTATCAAAACGACAAATGAGATGAGAAGTAATTTAATATTGTACACCATAGAAGAAAACTTTGTAGGTCAAATCGAGGTATCGTTTAAATAATCAAATTAAAGAAAAATTTAAAGTTAATAATTCTGAATGAATACTAAAAAAAATTCGCTGTCTAGAACCCCAAAATCATTCATCAGTCCATTTCAATCTATACATTTTGGAGCTTAATTAATAAATATCATAATTAATGAAAAATATACTGTTTCAATCTCGAATTATCTAAGATAGGTGCCTTCTAAAAGTCATTGAAGAAAGACAGAAAGGACATTGAAGTACATTTTATTAGCAGTTTTAGTCATTTATTAAGAAATTAAAAACGTGACGGAAATGAGTCGAAGAACACCTCAACCAAGAATAAATGAAATGCAAAAGAGCCTGGTCTTACACAACTAAATTACAACGGCCTACACTAGCATTTACATTACACTAATCTAAAAATAAACTAGCATTGAACATCGCTGTTAAACTTTTAACTTATCAATTACCTTTTCAAGTTATTTGTTCTATCCGCCCTGCGTCCGTTATTACAAACTACAGCTCAACAGGGTATGTACAGGACACACTGACTTGTAATTAATTGGCAATTAGTCCTGACCTTTACGTGAACTGCGAATAACAGCGGATGAGCAGGGCACATTTGTAGGGCGAAAGGTTTGCAGGGCACACGACGAAAGGCGAGAATAGGTTTAAACAGTACGGGAGCTAAGCACAAACGTTCGAAATGGTAGTTTTCACAGGCTCACATTTAAAGAGGGCGCCTTCGCGGGCATGGAACCACGACACCCGTTTCGGGGCCTTGGGGCTCTATTATAAGATTTTGCTTTGGTACCACTTAACAAGTGCTAAATCATAACTTTGTTATTTTTTTAAATAGGTATATATGCTACCACGTAGTTTGTATGTAGGGCGAAGAATGGAGAGGATAAGTTGGACAAAATGAGATTCAAACGAAGAAGTGTTAGATAGAGTAAAGAAGAAAACAAATATACTCAATATCGTAGAAAGCAGGAGGGGAATGATGATGGGGCACTTGCTACATGACTTCTTCATGATTTTGTTAGAAGGCAAAATAGGAGGAACTTCATGGAACAGCTAAAGAAAAAGTTGAAGTCAGGTCGTACTAGAAAGTCAAGAAGAAGAAACACGATCGATCACAGTGGCGAACAGACAAAAGAAAGGCTCTTCAATGCAAAGAAGAAGAAGAAGAATTACGAATTCCCCATTCCAGTTTATCAAATGTTCCTTTAACCGAAGGTTGTCTGGAAGAAATCGCTACAAGGCGATAAGGCCGCCTAAGTTGTACATCTTTCTTTGTTATCCTTGTCTGTAATTTTATTTTGTTTTGTACGCTAAAGTGTTAAACTATCTATCTACGCTACCAGTGAGCGGAAAGCAAGATCGCAATACGGCCTCTGTTGAAACGGGTTGTCACGTACATGGGTGCTATGTGGAACATTTGTTTCTAGCGCCCATGCTGCTTAAGCTAATATCTAAACTGTGAAAAGGCACTGTGTAGAACAGAGTAATACGCTCATTAAAATTTTCTTAGTCGTAACTGAGCCTCTTATAAATCCCTTAAGGGTAGCATAGGACCGAAACATCTTTTGTTAGTCGTTTTCATCGACCACGCACTATTAATTAAGCTTAATCTTAAAAGCTTAATTAATAGTGCGTGGTCGATTGTATTTTACCTATTATTTATGAAATCATAGCACAAAAATATGAGTTCAATCACTTATGTAATGTTAAAATTGGAAAACTACTCTTAATATCAAATAGTTGTGGATTTGAGTCCCATCTAAAAGAATCAGTACTTACAGGTTTAAACGTAGTCCTCCTTTTAGTTTAGTCATTGCTTATACGGGTTCAAAGAGGCATTTACAGTATTACTTTTACAAAATGAAAAAAGTTCTTAACTTCTACTTTTAAAGTTCAAAATAGTAGGTTTGAATGAAATTCTTTTCTTTTCAATTTCTAAAACATAAAGTAAAATTGAATTTTAGTATGGTGCTCCTCACGTATATCGCATTTCGATAACATATTTTCCTTGCACAATCGTCGCTAAGCCCTCCAATGATGTCGTGCTTAACATGCCTAATGCATACTAAATAAAGTATGAACCCGAACGAAAAGGGTGAGCCAAGAAAAAAAGTGACCTAGTTCGAGTCTGACTCGCGCAAGAAAGATTCCGTACTACACTTTTTGTTGTTTCTTTTGAATTAAATTATATATATATATATATATATACATGTTTATCGTGTCTCAGAATGCAATAACGAAAACTACATCGCATTCTTATATATTCTTATATCGCAGTATATATATTCTGTCGTACAGTACAATACTATACTAGTACAGCCGTTTACGTTCAACCGTAACTCATTATTGTGTCGCTAATACTTTGTTTGTACCTATTTTAAGATACCAGATGTAACAATTTGTACCAATAAACTTTTATTTATTTTTTATTATACTCGATCTGAAAACAAAAATGTGGTTTACGGTTTGTGACGTACAAAAAATACTTTTTAGGAACTAGATATCGTTCGGGCCAACTTTTGGTGTTTTTTTTTCTGTTTATGTGTGAAAATCTGAAATCCTAAAAACACATGTCTGTGACACACGGCAGACCGACAGATATTTTTTTTTCCCCAGATGTTTTTTTGAGAATTTTGTTTTGTTATGTAAAAGACTATTGAGTTATTATTTTAAGATTTTATCACTACTTAAAGGGCGTCGCTTCCAATACGACCGGCCTTTGTTCATTGTTAAGTTAATGCTCACATATGGTGCGGTGCAAAGCACATACATAACTAGGACCGCTAACATTCTCATACATAAATATACGAATTATTCATCAATCGATACGTTAAATCTGAAGGAGGACTGTCTTATGCTACTTGGATACGGAACCCTAAAAACTCCTCAGCGAGAACAAAAACAGGCTAATGTAACGAGTATTATCATGAATAATAAAAAAAGTACGGCACAGTATCATAAAGTGATGTTATAGAAGTAATGGCGGGAAAAACGTTCCGTGAGGCTGGAGGCGAGCGAAGTTAATAATATTTTTAAATATTTAACTAGAAGTGACGTGGCCAGTTTGAAATCATGTCAGATGAGTTTCTTGGAAGGAGAGTTTCTATTTTGGCCTTCACCTACCATAAATTAACAACAAATTTCAAAGATTTCGAAGAGAGCTCTGGAAAATTGTTGTAATTATGAAAGTGAGGTGATGCGTGATGTGTATCTGCATTAATTGCTATTTTTTTCTATTTACCGGCGAAATCCTATTAAATATGTAAAACAATAGTGATAGTGTATAACACAATTTAGATTTAAAAGTAAGAAACGTGAAGTAGAGGTTCTAAATCTCGAAAGAATTCATTATTTAAAAATTTATTGCTCAAGTAATGTAAAATGGGTGGCCTTAATGCTACAAGCATTTTCTGCCAGTCAACTATGTCATGCAAAAAGAAGGCAATGGTGCAGTGAAAATTAAATGAGAAATGTAAATTGTGGTGAATAACGCATAAAATAAATAAACGTTATATATAGATATAATATTACAATATCAATAAAGAAAAGTAAATATTAAACTATTTTATAAAATACAATAAAAATATCTAGTTATTTTTATTTAATTTTAAGGGTTTTTATAGCGGGGCACCTTCAACGATATCGAATCCAGTGCAGCTAGTAGATATACTACATCCATCTCTCAGGAGCATAGGCAAATTCAATCTGTAGGCCCCGCTCCCAAATCGCTCGAACACTCCGCGGTATCTGCTTCCATTCCAAATCTTATTTGGGTACATTTTCTTTCGTTCCAAAAGTAACGTCTTATGCGCCGATAATATGAAGGGTAGAAACGGGTGATCGATGAGATTTAGAAGATTTGACGTTAACAAAATGGGTGAGGTGAGGTAGGTGAGGCTTTGGTATAAATTCACCAAGTTGTCAAACACTACAATCATATTATGTCGGCAGGTGCCTATTATCTTCTCCACGCACATCTAAAAATTCAATACACACACAGTGTTTAAGAAAAAAAAAAGTTTAATGTAGACTTATCAATTTGTCGAAAATAAACAAAATGGTTGCAATTATTTTAAAGTTCTAAATTTTATTAATTTGACATCATCATCACATCAGCCCATACATAATTATACGTCCCATTGCTGGGCACAGTAAGTAGCTAAAGCACTTGTTATACAGATATCAGAATCAACAGTGGCGTTACAAATAAACTTAATAAATATATATATATATGTAACACCCAGACCAGTACAAACACACATGTTCATGCACACAAATGTTTGTACAGTGCGGGGATCGAACCCGCGACCTCTTGATTAATAGTCAACTTCTTGACCATTACACGAAAGTGGTCGTCGTGGTTACTTCACATATCTACTCACATATATTTCAATAAAACCTGGGAGCTCAGTTAGTATTAGTGGACCTACCGATGTAGACATATAATTTTGTCACATAATTGATTTAATTTACATATATTGTTATATTATAGCAATCAAAGCTTAATCGCCTCTATTTGCTAGCGAACATTGACTCACGTCCTCAGTCCAAATTGAGACCTATAGATTCTCTCTTTCGGGCAAAATTTGGCAGTAATACGGCTTCTCATATTGCTCCTATATATCTTGCTTTGTCCCATTCCGTGTGGAGAGAAGGAACGACACTAGCATACTGATGCGTTACTTTTAAAATTTATTACTGCTGTACTGGATCCTTACTATAAAAGCTAATGTAAAAATCTTTAGTTAAAGCTATCTCTGTCTGTCATGTGAGTTTGTCAGTTTGTGAGAACAGGATGGCTAGAGTCGAAACTTCTTACAAAACTTAACGAAGACTATGAATAGTGAGACCTTATCAAAGACATGTTCTCGATAGTTAACATTAGTCTTACGACCCGAACTTTGTCTTGGTTAGTCTGTAAAAGTTTTACAACTTTTCAGTATTGACTTTTGTTTCTATGAATTTATGTATAGATGGGAGCTGACAGCGTTCATAGAGCAAAAAATATACAAAAGAATAATGCTACTTTAAAAATTGTATGCAATACCAAAAACTATATCGCATTCTTATCAGATTAACAACCTATATGTGTGCATTTATAACATATGGTAAGCTGCGAAATGGATGTTTGATGATTTTACTAGTACAGTCAATATTTTTTTCTTTTGATAGACGGCTATTTTTGTTGAACGTTAAAAAAACCGGAACTTTATAAAAATCGTTCAAATACCTTTTTACCAGTTTTGATGACGAGATTATGCGAGTCTGAATTGTACCTTTTTGACGTGACAACGTCTTATAAATTGGTTTGCCGGGTGACACTTCAAGAAACTGCGTTACGCTGCTCCGCTCACGTTCCGCGCTCACAATGAGAGCGAGTGAGAGGCACGCGTCCCTTCGACTCGGGCATGGTTAGCCCGCCTAAGAGCGAGTGAGACAGACATAAAAAGTGAAAGGCACGCGTCCCTTCCACTCGAGCACAGTTAACCCACCTAAGACCGAGAGAGACAGAGCGAGAGAGAGAGAGTGAGAGAGATAGGCATACACAACGGTTCATGTTATACGAATGAATATTCACATTAAAATTATTTTACCACTCAAAGTCGTTGTCACGTAAAACTTTCGCCCGTATACCGACTTTACAGGCAACCAATTTTTTTTATTTTATTTGTATCGGGCAACAGATTTACAATTAAATACAGGCCCATAGAATATATACCTTACAAACTAACATACATTCAAATAAAACAGAACTTTTTACAAAACGTTTATGTTACACGCAAGGTCGACCCTTCAGCCAAAAATCTGCATTCATAAAGGTCGCCATTTTCTTCACCTTATGATTTCGTATCATTTGTTAATAACTACAATTCTTTTCAAAGCTCGTTGAGCTTATATAAACTTATCGACACCCACAATCGACACAGCGTACCCAACTGCCACTAGCGAATAAGAAGTAATGAGTTTTTCTTTTGCATCGAACCACCTGACTTTTGCCCCACTAAACGAGATTAAAATCTTTTTTCCTCATCATTCGCTTCTTTCAACATTGTGATATCTCCAACGAGCCTTTGAGATGTTTTTTGTGTCAACTGCTTAACCGATTAGAAAATTCTTTGATGTTAAAAACATTTTCCTTTCTTCATGCCTCTGAATATAAATATCAGAAATATCAGAACGCTTCGATCGATCTTGACGTGAAAGATTACCAAGAGGCATTTTTTTATTGAAATATTTTCATCCTGAAAATTGTCAGTAAAACGATGAATTTATAATCTTGTTGACGTTCTATTGAAACAGTGGTGGATTTGGGGATCTAAGGGCGCCTTTGAAATTTGTGCTAATATTATAAAATATTTGACTTCCCTTCCATATCCAACATTTTTTACTCTTTAAATTTATTTGCACCAATTTGGCGAGGATTCATAAATCTCAATATCTACAAAAAAAAGTTAGGCGAACACACATATTACGTACGTGAGCACGAACAATGTTTTACAACCCGTTAATTCCTAGTCAATGCAAGTCAAATTAAGTTTATTCATTACCGCCGCATAATTGTCTCGGTTCACTCGAACTTCGCTTTTGCAGTGTACAAACTGAGTTGAATTTAGCCAAGTTGAAGCAAGAAGCAAGCATTCCCGGTGCACTGTCGCGACAACACACATTTGTTAAATCTTTGTATGCGGGTGGGTGCGTCGCGCTCACTTTTCTTACTTTCCGGCGAAGAGAAGGTGCTGGCGACGTTTTCTGAACACATACTGGCGAGACCACGAGTGAATTGAAACAATACTTCAATGAACGGTTATTTTACTAAAATTCTAATTAATTTGCAAAAGCGGACTGCTCGTGAGCACGGTTCTCGATCACACACATACACACATGAGTTGATTAATCACCTTTTCAAATATTTTTTTTAAATATACAGTGATGTTCACATACATTGATCTGACTCCGTGGTAAGTAGTTAAACCACTTGCGTTACAAATATCAGAATCAACAGTGGTATTACATATAAACGTAAATGAATACCTACATTAACACCCAGACCAGTACAAACAGACATGTTCATGCACACAAATGATTGTACAGTGCGGGGATCGAACCCGTGACCTCTTGGTTAATATTCAACTTCTTAACCATTGAACCAAAGTGGTCGTGGTGGTTGGTGCAATTTAGAAATGTGTATTAAAATTTTTTTCTTCTTCTTATGTATTTTCTCTTTTTTTTATTGTCGCACCGTCCACTAATCATTTCTGCTTAACCCAAATGTATGACAGGTAGAGAATGCGCTACGGTTTTAAGTTCACCTTTTGTACATGGTATTTCAGCTATAATTAAATAAATAAATTCCCTAAAACATCCTAAATCTCTACACTTTATCTATGAACAAATCTTGAGTCAGTCATCGTCGCATCGGCGTGTGCGTCCCTCGTCACTCCGCGCTCACTTCGCTTAGCTCGCTTCGCTTGACTCAAGTTTTGCTTGCCACGTGCATTGAACCTCTGTTGAACGGCATCTGCGTACGTGCTCTACCATTATCTATTGTTTCTCGACAGATCTTGAGAAGAAATGTGTCGCGTTGACAAACGATTTGTATGTACTGTCAAGTCTTTTTTTTAATATTTGTACTCGGGTGAGATTTGAAGAAACTACTTTTATTTATGTGACCCTTTTATTTGAATGTACAATAATATACGGGACTCAACTGGTAATATTTTATTGAGTTAACATTATACACTGTTATACATTAGAAGTAATCTACACATTAGAAGAAGATGGTCTGTTTCTAAAAAAGAAAAAGAAAACACGTAGATATGATAGATCAAAATGATGCCATGACACAGAATAAAAATAAGCTTACTATTTGAAATCGAATGCGGTGTTGTAAATGAAGTAAATATTACCCCTTTACTTCAGATCGTAACGATAGGTTGCCCCCTCTATCAAAGCCCTTGTTCACAGTACTGGAGCTTAGATAAAAAACAAGACATGGTGCTACGACAACAGCCAAACAACTATTTGTATGAGGTCACCGACCTTCTTTTCAACACTAAAATGCAGCACGCGTAAGCAGCGTTCCATATTTAAAATGATACGATTACTCGTAAACCCCATTCGACAACAGCCAGTTATTCAGTACAGGGTTCCATATAAATAACAATGTCCATAGTGTGTGATATATCGTTTATGAGCGACTTAAGTGCTATTGTCGTTTTCGTATCACCCGTTTCGAAGTTTATTGCTCGGTCCATAAAAATGCAACGAGCAGTGCAGGGTTAGGTACGATGCGGTTGCTCGGATATCTGCATCTTTATCTCGGCATTTTGGGTTAAGAATATTTTTATGTATTCGAATAAGAACTTGGTATAGATTCAATACGAACTAAAGCTGCAACACAGAATTTATTATTTTTTTTATTTTAGGTCTAAAATGTTTAGTTACAAATAAAAATCGAATTATCCAGACGCAATCCAAGTAATCGCATTATTACCGTAAGTTCTAACTTAAAATACGACAGTAACATGGTACGTTACTTTATACAAAAACAAATATAACTTTTCGTTTTCAAATTACCACAAAAAGCTTTGACTGATATTTTTCTTACAGAAAGTGCAACCATCGATCAAAAAATTTATTTAAATATTATTTTCAAAGACAACGTTTTTACCTTCAAAAAGTAGCCGAAACTTTGCAAAAATCATTTTTATATCACAGCAATCTCTATATTAAAAATATCCATCAAAAAGAGTTATAAATTCGCAACATTTAATATTCGCCGTTATTAATACACATTTTTGTCCTGTGACTACGTCCACCAAAATGTAATATGAAATGTCCCCAATACAGACATTGTATTTTCATCATCCCTATATGATAAACTACATCTGAAGATTTGCGTTAAGTTCTCCTAATAGTACCTACTTCTCATAATATGACGTTTCGCCAAAGTGTTTTTATGATAGCATTTGAATCCATTGTATATTTATGTGAAACCATTTTCAACTCATAAGTAGGTATTTTATGTAATGAAGGCAACTTTTTAATCAAAAATAAAAAACTTATCTTTTCAACCGTTCAAAAAACAAGTTTTATGAATTTGCTAGTGCTTGGTATTGTCCATCAAATCAACTTTAGTTTTAAAACCTGTTTCAATATTCGTTACGTTTATTTGTATAGTACCAATGCAGAAAAACAAAACAAATTCCACGTTAAAAAATGACATTTATTCAATCAATACAGGCGGAATCTAAAAAAAAACAGTAAATTTAATGAAATGCTAGTTCTGTATTTCTTATATGTTGTGGGAAATGATTTTTACCCCTAAAGGTTTTAAAAGTAATGTAGTGTCATCAGCAAACAACATAAGCTCTTAAATGAAAGCTTAAGGAATTTTCTATAAAGTCAATACTATGATTGGTCATAAGGTCGAAAGTAGAACCAGTCAAAAAATTACTATAAACTTTTGAGACGGTTGTTTCTTGGCGACTTATAGAGGTATATATGTTTATTAGTAGTAGTCCTCCTGGCCGATTTCGACCACGGCGGCCAATCTCAACAGAGATCAGCCAACTGCGCAGGAGATATTATAATGCACAAGAATTAGCGCAATACACGGGTGCACGGACATGACTGGAGAGAAATCTTAGAAACAATTTTGGCAACCTGGGATTCGAACCCAGGACCTCTCGGATGTAAGGCAGAAACTTTGTCACTCCACCAACGAGGCAGAGTATTTGATTACTGATAGCGGTTTCCGCAACTTTTAGTAAACTAAAAATAAAGTAAAGAATCAGATTTCAAAACATGAAGCCTATTCATGGTATTTCAGATACATTTCAATTATTTCACCAACCATTCTCATATTACGGCTGAACATATTATATTGTGTGCGTTATTCCTGAATTTCATATTTCACTGGTTTTCAGCGGGAACATGTAAAATGATATTTAAAATTTACCGCAGACCACAGCACTCCCTGAGGCATCATGTCAGTTTGTTATCTGTTGTCAGAATTATTTCGATGGTCCAAGTTAGTAATATTTACAATTTTTTTTTTAATTTGACGGCGCTTCTCTATTTTAGCGTTAATTAAATTGTTGCCTTTAGTAAAAAATGACAGCTGTCTTAGAATAAGAGTCACGTGATTGGCTCTAGCGGAACGTCATAGTCTGTGGTAGTGCGGCGGCAACTTTCACTTGAAAAGATGGCTGCCGTTCGCGCGACATAGATCCGACGAATAGCTTTATTTCTAAGAAATCGGTGAATTGTTCGTGACATAGTTTTGTGATTGCCTATCTATAGACCTAGTGATTATTGTTTTATTGTTATTTTGTGGATCGAAGACCGATTAAATTGATTTGGATGAAAACGTTATAGTCACTGGAATTTGAATACCCTACCTACATAAGCCCACTTTAACATGGATTCTGATGTAGGCCCTCCTGCGCCTATAAATTTAAACAGAAAATTTTATTTACATACGACAACACATCACAACACAATTTTTGTTGAAAAAATAGGTTTTATTTCAACAGCCCATGATGCAATAGTCTTTAAATGGATGTGATTAGATAAGGTATCATTACAATATTATAAAATAAGCACATGATCAAATTGGAAACACCATGGTATTGTTGAATTTCATTGATATATAGATAGATAGATAACACTTTATTACACGCCACAATAAATAATACAAAATGAACATACAAAGAAAAAATGCACAATTCAGGCGGTCTTGTCGCTAAGAGCTATCTCTGCCAGACAACCTTCGGGGTAAGGATATTGTGCACCTTTCTTTTTCGCAGAGGAAATGCTTTATGTATACCCGTTACGGCGAGGTTAGTAACGGGTTTGTGGGACTCCCTCGTATTCACTAAAACCTCCATGGTTTTTCTTTGGTTGCTTTCAGTGGTACGACGGAGTTCGCTTGACGCATGCTCTCCGTCAAAGACCAGTGTACCTTACTGTTAAAGTGTCAGGATTTATCAGTTATCCAAAAACTAGCAATATTTTAGCGAGTTAAAATGTTGTTACAAGTTTTGTCAATTTGTTTAGCCATAAAATCTAATGTCGCTAATGACTTCGACATTTCAGATCGTAGAAGACTTTATCGTTTATACCCAAAATTGTAACAGAATACATCGCTCATAACTTGCACTCTTCATGAATATCCCCGATAAGTGATAGCCGATACGCAGGTTTAAACACTCCACGCTGGCTTGTTCGATAAAAATTGCAATATATTTTTCATAGCCGTTTTAATAGGTATTGCTTCGTAACCTGATGTCTTGTGCAATGTGCATTGTTTTCGCATTTTTAGGTCTTTTTAAACTGTGCATACGGACAAAAGAGCATAAAAATGCTACATATCATTTGGGGAATAAATTGCAGCAATTGGTATTCCGAGCCTTTGGTTTGCAAAAAACAAATATACGAGTGTGTATTATGTTACGATTTTTTAAACATTACACATTGAAACGCTTAGTTTGAAATATCCTATTCAACTAAGGTCTGAAAAATCGTCAGAAACTTTGTCAACGACTTTTTAGATTAGGCATATGAAATTTTCACTACTTTATATAGGTACAAGACGAGATTGCGAAAAATATGTTCAAAGGTCTACTGTAAGCTTCTAGAGTGCGAACGGCTATTTTTCTATGCAGAGACATTCGATTTTCTATGCGATTGCAAATGACATTAAACTACTTTGTATCCAGCGTTGGCTTACGGTGAAGATATTTCCGTATCAAGTGACCATTAATTTCATTGAACCAGGGATGTAATAATTGAATTCTCGTCAGGAGCAGGAGTAACCATCACATAATAGTCTGCAGCGCAACCGCGGCTGCGAAGTGCCGGGACTAACTTGCACAAATGTTTGCCTTCGTGTAGGGTGGCCATGTTTAAACGAGATGGTCGGACGAGATATCGAACAGTACAACAAATACAAATAATTTATTTCATCAACTTAAAAAATAGTTACATCACATTGTTTAAAAACTCCTTTTAAGCTACTACAAGCTTGTGTTAGGAGGATATTCTCTTCCATACAATGAATTATATAAGTAATTTAATTTAATTTAACATAGTACATTTTTTATTTATTTATTATTTTTAATCATCAGTCACAATTATATGAAACAGTATGTCTATTTGCATTGCACTGCACCTGGATATTAAAGTACACGGCGGAGACGTACTCATGGCAGTCCACAAACAGAGTCACAGTCCCGAGCAGAGTGCGACAAAGAAAATAGACAGGAATAATATAGTTCAATAGGGATCCTGACAAGTCTAGGATCCCTTAATTCTAAGGCTCTACTTCGCCCTGCTACTATTGGAAACGCGAAAGTTTGTGAGTATGAATGGATAGATATTTGTTACTCTTTCACGTTAAAAACCACTGTATAGATTTTAATGATTTTTTACAAAAATATAAAGTATACATCAGAATAAACCGAAGGCTACAATTATTTATCAGAGTTTCCACGCGAACGAAGTCGCGGGCGACCACAAGTTGCTCACGCGAGGTGGATTGAACGTTTGTCGTGTTGATGTCGGCTTTTCATGATGCGGTGATGGGTGTTAATCTCGATAGAGATAATATAAGGTAGCTATGTAATAGTGTTTGTATCATCTAAATCTTCAATTAAATGATGTGTATTAATTAACGTGCCGTGTTTAATTGACAAGGACTAAGCTTGATTTGCTACTCTTTTACATTCTTTGTCATAATTAATTAATTCATTAATATACAACAACATCACATACCTACATTGATCTGACTCCGTGGTAAGTAGCTTAAGCACTTGTGTTACAGATATCACAATCAACAGTGGTAGGTATTACAAATAAACTTAAATAAATACATATAATACCAGGACCAGTAAAAATGTTTGAACAGCGCGGGGATCGAACCCGCGACCTCTTGGTTAATAGTCAACTTCTTAACCATTACACCAAAGTGGTCGTCTTCTTAATTTTAAATAAATAAATATTTCACACCAATTCTCTAGTCCCAAATTAAATTGCGGTATATGGCGGAATAAGAAGGTGAACTGATATTACCCCTCCTTCACAGTCTAAAACAGTTGACTTCATGCTAGTAGCATTTTCTGTAAGTAATGTAAAATGAAGACAGAAAGTGAATAACAATACTTAATGGTAAAAGAAAACGTAACACGTTACGTAAAACGTTTTTTCACAAAACCTATGAAACTACATAAAGTGCACGTCACGTAATATAAATTCTTAGTACTCAAATTTATTTTTTTATTTGCTATTAAATAGGAACAATAAACCTTGGCTGCGGATTTTTCCCAAACCATGGAGTTCATAGTTCAGACGGTTGAAGTTCACCGAAGCGGCGTGGTCTTACGGTAATCAAACTAAGAGTCCGGAGCCTGACGATGTTTGCCGGACAGTTTTACGTATCATATTTGTCTATCCACTCTTTAAATGTAAAGGCTTTTGTCTCACTCGTAGCGCGACGTGTTTTTTGCGTAGTTGTTGAAAAAATGGCAATATCGAAACACGCACACGATAGTTACTAGTAATTATTTGTTTCATATCGCTTAACAATCAATAACTCTTCATTAATAATCTTCTTAATTAATAAGTGTTATACATAGTTGTTATTAGATGATTCGGTAATTAATAACAGATTTCATAAATATGTTATTAGGCTTTTGTATTAAAGCTTTAAGAGACACTCAAAGCTAAGTAATTGTAACTATTGTTTTTTTATTTAAATTATTTATGGTACTACGAGAACAACTATCTATTGGAGTACAACTTTGTAAAAAATCTATTATGTATTTTATGGCATGCAATGTATGAGTTATATAGCCATCATTTCTTTCATTCAGTTATGTTTACGTCTCCATGTATAAAATATGTAAAAGAAACACTTTTCCAGCTCCTAAATTAAAGTTAAAAAGAATTGAACTCATAGCTTTCCTTAGAGAAAATTTCGCCAAAACGATACTGAAACTCAATTCGATAATTAGTCCGGTATCAACTCCCAAGTTTCGGTGTAAAGGTCGCAACAAACTCCATCAGCTCAATCAGATATTGAAATAAAATAACGGGAAAGTTTCCTCCTGAACTTTCAACGTTAAACTGCGCTCGTTCAAAACGAGATCAATAGTTCTTGCGAACAAACAGCAGAATTAAAACTCTGTAGATCTTTCCAAATTAAACATTGTTTATGCTAGCAACCCGTGTCTTAAACCATCTTAGACGATAACGTATTTTCTCAGCCGGTCTAAAACCAGCACCGTTCCTTTGTCCGTTTCTAAAACCTTTATTTTTCGCGTTAAAATATTTCAGTATTTTCCAGTTGGCGACACAAACTAAATTCTCCCGTTTTTGCATAAAGAGAATATCGAGAATCACGCGGGCGGGCCGTTTATTGAACGGCATCGAGCCGGGGACCCGATGAATTGAGAGTAAATTAATAATCGCATTACTTTTTTCAGTGGAATGCAAATATTTGATGATTGCGTTGCGGCGAGTGGTCCGCGCCGATATACGCTTGCAAAGATCGCCAGCTGCTGGATGCGACCGATTTAAATAAAGCAGAGCACGCTTTGAATGCGGAATGCAGCGAAATATTTTGCAGTACGCCCCGCTGTGCGATGTCGTGTCCGCCATTAAAGATCTATTGTCGTGTAGCGAAGAGATCGAACATGACGACGTTTTTGTAGATATTTGTATTCATTTATTTTTGTTTGAATGTATTTTTTGATATATTAAAATGAGATAAGAACTAAAACATGTCTGTATTTAGCACATAAAGCTGATATTGAATAATGGCCCTTAATTCATCATCACATGCATACGATGCCGCAGTATTTTACCTCGTTAAGCTGTCGTGTAGGTATAAAAAAATTGACAGGCGAACATATTGAATTAAATAAACAATCCAACTAAATAATAGTCGTTGACTAACACACCAAGAGATCATATTAGTTAAGTTAATAACGTAGTTCATGATGAAAATAAAAATAAATATACCAGTATTATATTTTACTTTAAAATTACTTGGAAAACGTGAGGGAACCAAAGTTCTTTGAAGGCTTAAAGTCCATGTTAAAAGACGTATCACTCGCACATAATTCTATGTTTCGTCGTGACGAACGCTGCAAGCGTATTTTGTGTAACATTCATAATCGCTTTTCCTCACCTCGACAAAGCATTCGTATCGTGTTTTGATTGCTTTTCACGCAAACTTTGAAATGGATGTTGTTTTTTCTCCCTTTTTTGTGTCTTTCTGGGGGCTCTGTTTTTTGTTTCTACTCTTTGAATGAAATTCGGCTTTGAATACAGTGATTTGATATCATTACCATTTATTTGCACTTTCTCTTTCGCACACAAAAAATTGTAGTTAGATAATAAGTGCTATAGCTACTAGATAAGATACGAGTAGAGTTTAAAGTTTTTTGTATCAATAAATACAAAAAAACCTAAATTTACGAAAATTCTATACTACAATCATAATTACGGAGTTTCTTTGTGTGCGCATCAATCCCATACAACCATGTCATTATCATTTGATCATGGTTTAAACCCTACAAAAACTTCCTCAACACCCATGAAATAAACCAAAATGCATCCGACACTGACAACCTCCGTCAACCGCACCAGGAATAGTGACGACACCTCGTAAAAACTCCCGGAGGTGTCGGCCTGTGTGTTCCCACTAAATTATTCCGGCCCCTGCGGACGGTTTAATGAATTTTTAATCAAATTACAACACGGGCCCCGTGAGAAATTTTACAGATAAATCTTTGCTCTGATATAATGGGCGGATCATTGTGTCCGACGCGTGAAGGCTACATTTGCTGAGTTTACGAAACGAATTTAATTTTATTTGTGAGATGTTCGCGGCGAAATTATTTTTGGAGTTGCGCAGCGTTGATTAGTGGTAAGTGGTTGTATTGTTTCGTTTGGCTATGTAGGTTTTAGTCTGCGTAATAAAACTTACATATTTTTGTTTTGAGACAAATTGAGTTTTAATAAATTAGTAACCGATAATGTACTTTCTAAGTATGCTTGATGCAATTATTAAGATGCTGTACCTATTTTGACAATTGAAACAAATTAGTCCGACAAAAGATCAACTATGTTACATGAAAATTTAAAGATAATGTTTAGGAGTTTGATTCAGTTAATCGAGATCCATCAAAAACATCCTATAAAAAACCAAGTCTCGCAGCTCAGTTTTTCTACCGTAAAAAGTTGTGAGATCCATGTCAAGTAATTTATTAATTATATTATTATTATTACCAAGTCACTTAATTTATTCAGACCCTACTTAAGGGAACTTCGGTCTTAAGTTACTACGTAAGTTATTATCATATGAATATTAAAAATGGTTTTATTTTTTTTATTTCATATTCTTTTATTTGCCAACTAAGTGTCAAATACATACATAATTATAACAGGTCTTATGCTAGACAATTACACTTATAACTTAGTAACCCTTTCAGTTTGGGTATTACAAAAATTATTGAAAATGATTTGAGGGCTATATCTAATTATTATTAGTAGGTATCTTATAATAATAACACTTACAAATATTGCATTTTGGACTTACGGTTATTAAAGTTGTGACAATATCAGAAAAACTCAAGTAATAAAAATAAACAGTTGGTTATTAAGTATTTTTCATCTATATGTTTGTATTTAGTTATCGTTTATGTCGTTATTTTTTTATCTATTTTAGTTATTATGCATGTCTTAATTCTTGTTTTATTAGTTGGGTATCAGTTTATTTAGTTTTATCATTATGTATTTTCTATTTAGTTTTATCTATTTAGTTGTAACATTTATCTACGTTTTACGTTTCAAATAAATAGATTGACTTCCAAAACAAAAGTGCGATAACAATGACATTGACGTTTTTTGTACATATTTTTAAAATTTTAATTTAAAAAATGCGGAGCATTGGACTGGACTTTCAAAGGTCGGGGGTGCGAATCCTCCCTGATGACCGGAGCCGAAAAGATTTTTTTTAAGTCTTATGTCTGTTCAAATTTTTAAAAATGCGTCTAGTTAATGTACAATTAGGATCTTCACCCTCTCGATATGCTACCCTTCAGCCATTATTTAACTCTAACCTATCCAATCTTTGAAAATATACTAGGTACTCAAATAAGTTCCTCTAACGTCTATGTATAAACAGCGGGGCCTCTCAAAAGCTCAATTTCACGTCACAGATACTACACTCAGATTGCAAGCGAGTATACGAGTATGAGACTGAAAGTAGGCAAGACGTACGGAGGCGGGCGCATTATTTATAATCTAATATGCATGGAACCGCGCGCCCTTTCCGGGGAATATTAAGCAAATATGCGAACACAACGGCCTCTTCACTGAGGCTAGGAGATCAGCGAGTATCGCAAAAGTAATAATAATGTATACCAATATCAGAATTTTAATCAGACGGTAGATTGCTTTTCAGATATTTGGACCCAACTCACCTAATGGTAAGTGACAATTTCGATGGATAAATAGATTTTTGGACTGACCAACGTCTAGCGAGGTTTAAGTCCGATGAAATTGTGTAACTGTAACATTGATTTACATACTGCGAATCGATGATGATTCGAAGCGAATCAAGAGTTCAGTTAGGCAAGCTTAAATGGCAATATTCATTATTTTTCTGCAAATTTTTATAGGGCACATTCTTTTTAAGTTGCTTTAAGTTAAACCTGTAATGGAAAACCAAACGCGTTGCGTTTTATGCATCAAAAAATATAATATACCCAATATTCTATTTTTTGATGCATAAAACGCAACTATTTTTTTTCGATTAAGCTATTTTAATTTTATTTATAAAAAACGTTTTAGTAAAAAACTGTTGTGACAAATCAATCAGATTTTTACACAAAATACACACCCTACACAACTTTTGAATAAAATTTTCGTTCCTCAGCTATTCTTGTGGCCTCACAAAACAGCCGACAAAATAAACGTCGTCAGATTGAAATGTTTTGACAAACACTAGATCTGTAATGAGAACATTTCGTCTGCACGTATTTTGTAGCAGGCTGCAAAGTTTTTAGAATTTTGCCGAATAGTGTATTACTGACGAACAATAATAACATTGATATTAAATGCCGAAGCTAACTTTTATATTAACCGTAAAAAATAATAAATTTAAGATTTCTCCTATCGATTTTACTAGGAAAGACGGCTGCAGTAATCAATTAGTAATTCACATACCCATGGGAAAAGCATCCGGGATTTCAGAAGGGCAATCGAAAGTGCGTTATCAAAAATCCCATTTTATAATTAATTTCGCAAACTCCGTCCCGGTAAGCTTTAGCAGAAAAATATAGAAAAAGGTCCGATCACCTTTTTATTGGGCCATGAGCACTCCCATTATGGGGTCGCTTTACTATTGCCTGTTCTTTGTTAGTACTTGGATAGTAAGTTAAAAAAAACACAAAGTTCTAAAAAAATAATTATTATCAAAAATATTTATTCAATTCAGTTTAACATATTTTATGAACATACAGTGGTTGGGAGCCGCCTAGTAGGATTTAGGGTCTTGTAGCAGGAGGTCCCGCTCTTCTATAGCGTAACGATATTTCATGTAAATATGCAGTAAACAGTAAATACTTAGCATACAGAATAATTTTTACAAACAAAAATAAATGGAGGTAAGTAAATAAAATGTGTGTGTATCTGTGTGTATGTAAGAGAGAGAGTGTGTGAGAGGGAGTGTGTGTGTGTGAGAGAGTGCTTGCTGTAAGCGTGTATTACTTTGCGTGTGTGAGTAATCAAACTTTGGCAGGACATCGAGTTAAAACTTTATTGCATTTGCTCGCAAATAAATACGTTTTGCAATATGTGATGATGATGAAGTTATAATATGAATGGTGGTCTGTTGTTCAAAGTCATTAATGTAGCAATGTATCATGTGACGACCGCTTGGTGCAGGGGTCCACATGTCGGACTTCTAAAACCAAGGGTCTCGGGTTCGATCCCCGCACAGTACAAGCATAAGTGAACATGAACATGAGTGTTTGTACTGGTCTGGGTGTTTTCTATGTATAATATGTATTTAATTAGAAAAAAAAAGTATTTAAGTATGTTTATCCGTTGTCTGGTACCCATAACACAAGCCTAGTAGCTTACTTTGGGACTAGAGAATTGGTGTGATTGTTGTCAAATATTTATTTATTTATTGTGTTTGGTTAACTTTTTTTAAAATTACAACTACCTACCTATTTAAAACAGTTTTTTTTTCAACACTTATTTATCCAAGCCACGGATATGCACATTTTTAGAGTTGTAACTCTCACAAGAGCCTTTCAAGCAGAATTTTATACTGGTAGGTATAGCATAGCGTCGTTGTATTTCACAAACGTAGTAATTTGATGAACCGCTTCTATAAATTATTTGCATTATAAATGTCTCATTAATAAGTCATTTATCATCTTTAACTCTACATACCTAAGTCAGTTATGAGCAAAGTTGACGGCAAAAAATAAAAGCAGGAAGCAAGACCCTATTTAATTGAAAAAGAAACTGCAAATCACGCTTCAAACACGCAGTGCAACACAACCTCATATCACGATCTCGGAAAATTCTTCCAAGACCGTCTGCTGATGTCCACACCGATCCTCGCTTCGCATGCATCGGCACGCCCGTGTCGGCCCACTGGGTTTTATGGGATACCCATTTTTGGACAGTGTTTACAAGCACTCAGATTTTGAGAGGTATGATCTATGTTTGCTGGGTGAAAGAATTTAAAAGTATTTTTGCAAAGAAAGAGACAAATTTTAGGGGGAATGTATCGTCATCGCCATGATGGATCGTCTGCTTTGAGATCTTGTTTGTAAATTTACTTATGAATACTTTAGTGCAAGTTTCAACACAGTACTACGCCACGCGCCTATAATGCAGAGTCACTTGTATTATACATACAAGTGTGATTTCAGGATTCAAAATCCTTATAAAATTAAATAACAGTATTGTTTGGTAAAACATTTACATATTATAAATATGTAATACATTTATATACCTCTATATGTCGCAGGCGTCGGTGGTATCGTCGGACATCGTGTGGGCGTATAGTTGGGATAATCGAGCAAAGAAACATAGTGAACTCGATCAAATCACTTTTATTAACTTTGAACAATAACTATGTACACTGATTTACTTTGATTCGGAACAATTAACACAGTACACAAGACAGACACAAGAAAAACTTAGTATAACAAAGAAAAACCTACTGATTCCAAATGCTTATCTTTATTGCATTATGCTGTAAGTATATTTAGCATAGAAACCCTGGCAACTCCTATTGTACAGCACATAACATTTCTGTTCACTCGATTTGAGTCTGTAGATTTTCAAAATAAAAGCTGCCTCCTGAGAGAAATCCGCCAGTATGCCTTGCCTTGTGGGATTCTGGATAATAAAATTTTAAATTGTGAAGTGATTTAGACGAATGACTTCGGATTCGTAGACTCAGCCATAAAGTTAAATGACGTATTGAATGCTTCTGCACGCGCCATTGGTTTTTATTTGCCGATAACGTATTTTTCTGGCTTTGAATTTGTTAGACGCTTTGCATTTACTAACGAAAATGTAGTGTCCCTAACATGTGAATAAAGTTTACGTATGAATCTCACTTTTCCATTTATATTTTTGAAGATTCATTCAAGCAGAAGCATATTTCAGAACGTTATTTGAAAATATTTTTCAACATTTTTGACTGTTTATTTAAATTTTGATTGATATCCAATAAAAAATAAAGGTGACTGAATATAGAATGGGTTAAAATCAAAGCGTTTGCAGATATTCAAACGTTTTAAAAAAGGTTGTGTTACCCAAACAGCTGTAAATACAGAACGGACGTAACTGATGTGTACCCTACGAAAACACGTTTTGATTGACCCGTCCCGTAATATAGGGTTGTACACACATCGTGCTCACGCTTGCAGCCGATATTAAATGTTTATACGCCGACCTACCACCGGCGAGCGTAAACAATGTTCGCACAAACGTGGATTTTAGCTCAATATCTCCTAATCCTTTGGCATTTTCGAACCGATAATTTATTCCTTTTGCGACATCAAAGGCACTATTTAACGTTTTTACTTCTAACCCGCATGTATCGTAACGAGCTATTTATTTAGTAGGATTATCACCGAGTTATCTGAAATTCTAATAGGATGATGTTTACAGAAGATATGTATGAGTATTCAGCTGTTTGCGTTGAAACTTAAACGTTACGTACCTTTAACTAAAACTATCAGCGATCGATTCAACTTACGCAATATGATTAAAGTACCTATTATTAGTTCTAATTTCGTTTCTATTCTAAAACAAAATATTGAATAAATTTTTTGAATAGTATACTATTTTAACTGAGGTATAGTATAATAATAGTTACTTGAAATGTTGGAGAATTGTTTTGCTTGTTTCATCGAAGAGACAAAAAAACTATGTGGGCTACAGTTTTTCAAATAAAAACTGCTATAATCCGGTTTATTGAATGCTAAGACATCTAAAATTTTGCGACATAATCCCATCGAAGTCTAGTGAAACAGCTTGTAAACACTTAATCGATAGAGACCGCGATTTTAAGCGTCACTAAACATGATAATTGACGGATCCTCTATTAATATTGACTCCAAACATGGGGCTCCTCCCGAAATGTCTGTTAGTGTTAGCGTTGTGAAAGTTACTATAATTTTCCACATTGTTCAATCATCCCCAGGCTTAAGGATGGAATAGTGTGTACCGTGTAACTTTTGGTGAGTTTAATTGTGCGTGATTCGGGCTTATGTTGGTAGAGGCTGGAAAGATTGAAAACTTTGTAATTACTTGCTTAAAAGTTATTTCGTTTTTTAAATTACCAGCACGATGGCCTAGTGAAGGTTGCGCAATTTGAATAATTTGAAGCCAGTCAATTTGGTATTCTTTATAGAAATAAAATAAATAAATAATAAACAATTGTTTCACAACAATCACACCAATTCTCTAGTCCCAAATTAAGCTACGAGGCTTGTGTTATGGGTACTAAACAACGGATAAACATACATAAATACTTTTTTTTGTAAATAAATTCATGTTATACATAGAAAACTCCCAGACCAGTACAAACACACATGTTCATACTGTAACTGTTTGTACTGTGCGGGGATCGAACCCCGAAAAAATAGAAAATATCAATAAAAAATCGTTATAAACGTTATATTGAAAAGTCTAGTGAATTGGGTGTTGTAACGTTGCACTTTCAGTTTTTGCAGCATTACATTAATATGTTTTTTGAATTTTCACTACCACTAGTGACTACTAGCGATTCTATGTGTAATATTCATTGGAAACCTAAAAAAGTTGAGCTTTAGACTTCTGTAGCTGAACATGAGGATTATGTGGAATATTACCACATTATCAGCATGTACAGATAGCAACAAAACGACCACTGCCGAAAAAAGAGCTCTCCAAAAGAGTTCCAGGTCTAATTATTAAATGTACTCGAACAAAAAGCATACCATACCTGTGCCACAACCAACCATATTTGGCCAGATCACAGTTATTTCTGTCCGTAAGACTGATGATCTTTGCCAAGACATTTGTTTCTCGAATCTAAACAAGTTAATCGTCCTTTGGACACGAATTGAGATTAACTGTTAATCGATACACAGTAATAGACAACGAGTAAGGCTACTCCGGCGGCCATAGATTTTGTAATTTGCACTCTGGTGTAGACAATTAACGCCGGTTTTCTTTCAGTCGCTCGAATTTGGGAATGGAAATTGTGACAAATAGCTGTGAAGCCAGATTAGAATTTTAGACGGTAATTAAAAATTACGAATAACATTGTTTTTGATCAAAATATAATGGAATACGTAACAACACATTTTTTCGTACACATTAAGATATACATTTACTACCTATGAAAAAACTGCACGTACGTTGCTGAAGCATGCAACAAGCTGGCATTCGGTTCATCGCGACCGGGACTCGTGAGATCACGTCACGTTGAAGGCTACCTTCAAAAGTAAGCCATGTGACGTCAGCTAACAATCAGCCAGCTTAACAATCACACAGTTGACAGATGTTTAACGTTCTTAAAAGTAAAGATATTAAGATCGCGCAGCGAGCAACGAGCATTCCACCTCACCACCTTTTTGATCTCCTAATATTTAATGGCAATGTCGTTTTGCTCAATCGCGGCGCTGCTACTAATTTCAAGGAAATTATGGTTCGTAGCATAAAGTTACATCGCAATAGGAACCAAGATACAGTTAAACTTGTTGGGCTGAAGTAGACGGAATCGCTAACATTTGTGAATCATAATTTCGACCAAAAATGGTTTTTCAATAAATCGCCGGAGCTTACCACTTGTATACCCAAACAATAGTACTGATGCACCCATGGTATTGAGGTTAACGGGTGCAACGACTTCATTTACGACCCAACCCGCGATCCAGGGTCCTACTCTAAAAGACTTTGTTTTAAGGAGCCTTAAGGTACAAGTCCTACACGTACAGCATGCCATGACCGGAGCAAGCGACGCCTGGTGCGCCACACGTCACTCCCATAGTACCTTAACCCTTGGTTTCTACTCAAAATTTATTTTACACCGTCACTACTCAAGGGTCAGTTTGACCCTGTTATAAAACAATGGATATTTTTTGAACTTTTAGGAATTATGAAATAAAACACACAATTAAAGAAAACTGGTTTATAATGTAATAAAATGACACAACTTTAATTCTTTTCCAAACAGTCTGGACATATGATAATTGAGCAAGTGCTGCAAATTGGTATTTTACATGAAAAACAAACGTTGTTTGTTTTGCGATCTTTTTTATACGGACAAATGCCGCAGCGCTTCCTTTTAGATGGAATATTAGAAACATCTGGAACCGATCTTTCAGGCATGGGCAGTTTAAATATCCTAGAAGTTACCATACGCAATTGTCGGGGAATCTTTTCGTTGCAAATTCGCTGCCGAGCGTAAGGCAAGCATAACTCTATGCCAAGCCCGCGTAGGAAGTTTGGCCGATTTAGTGCCTTTCCACTGACTGCATCGTATATGACTTTACTATTAACACCTGTTATATTGAGCATGGCATAAAAAATCACCATTGGCCAACGTCTAGTAGCTCTAGCAACTGAGAAGTTGGCACACTTTTGGTCTAAAGCGTCAACCCCAACTTTTGTATCATTGTAAAATGTGATCATCGCAGGTTTGTTATGTTCATTAGCAACTATCTCGTCATCATGATGCATGCTCGAAATAAGAACCACAGCCTTAGACTTTTTTGGAACATATGATGCCATTGTTATTTTAGATGTGAAACCAAACAACGACGATTCTACTTCTCTTGTTTTATTTGGTAAAAACTCTCTTGGGATCTCTCTCTTGTTTGCTTTCATAGTCCCCACGTATGTCAGTTTACGAGACCATAGTTCATCTACTAACTCAATGGATGAGAACCAATTGTCGCCAGTGATATTCCGATTCGATCCTTCGACTGGAGGTATCAAGCGGAGAACAACTTGGGTCGGTAAAAGCTTTTCGTTTTTTGCTCTAGGTCTCTCCGATGTTTTGCCGCAATAAACTTCTGCATTTACCATGTAATGAGTCTTAGCATCATTCAAAATCACTATTTTTAACCCGTATCTAGTAGGTTTTTTTGGCATATACATGCGAAAAGCACATCGCCCTCTAAATGGTGCTAACATCTCATCAACGGTTAGTGTTGGTCCAGGAGAATAGTTATTTTGACAATTAAATAACCATTTAGAGAAAATGTCAGATATAGCGGCCAACTTGTTATCTTTCGCCCTTTCTCTTCTAGTGCTGGCATCGTCGAATCGCAAACAAGATAACAAAAATCTAAAACGACATAGAGTCATTGTGCATCGAAAAATATCACGTCCAGTACCATCTGAAGCCCAAAGTGAAGATAAATTTTCGTGATTCGATTTAAATAAGCCTGCCAAATATAGAAGCCCTATGAAAGCGCGCAGTTCAGTAATATTTGTCATGTTTATAAACGTTGGTCTCCATATAGTACGTGATGAATGAGCGCGCTTAAAACTTTTGTATTTGAGTTGAACTTCTTCAATCTTGCTATTTGTGTGTAGAACGATAGTTTCCAGTATGTGTTCGTCGATAAAAAGTTCAAAGACATGGGTAAATGATGAATCGGGTCCTAAAGTGACAGCTGGTCCTTTAGGTTTTCCCACGGATACAGATATAATGTTGTGAGCTGGAGTGCGACTTCCAGCTGGAGGTTGTTTTGCCCAGCGCATGCAACTATTTTTTCCATAATAATAGTTCTGACGTTGGGCTGTAGAAGATCCAGAGGAAGAATCGATAGTTTCTGCGGCAGATGAATCGGGGGTGGAGGACATCTCTTCGTCTATCTTGTCTTCAATATCGGTCGAACTATCGTGCTCACTAAATATTTCTTCATCGCTGGAATCGATGTCACTGCAGTCCGCATCAGCTAGTATACGAGACAAAGCGCTTTCTCTATTATCAGCAGTTGAATAGGTGTGCAAAGAAGAAGCAGAGGTGGAGGGGCCAGGTATCGTGGAAATATCCACCTCTTCAAAATCATCATCACCAAGTAACAAAGCATTGCCAATCTCTTCGTCCGTAAGCGCATTTCTACCACCCATACCTACGACAAACGAAACCCAAAATGAAACAAAAAGCAAACAAAAAACGACGACAAAAACTTACAATAATAATTGCAAAAACAAACACTCAAAATTATAAGTACTTTATACAAAAAAAAAATGTTAACCAATATAACAAGTTATTCACTTACCGCCTGTCGTTGCTACTCAAGGGTCACCGTGACCCTGTCCTTGCTGTTTTGGCGCGAAATATGCACTGAGCCACTGGACACACCCACCGTACGAAGGCAGCGAGCGCCGTACTGAGAATACACGGGCGGGGGGCCCGCGTTCCCTAAGAGTGATTACCCGAAATCGGTGATTTTAAAGTTGACAGGGTCTCATAGACCCATGAATAGTAACCAAGGGTTAATAAATTACTAAGGCAAGTCGCAGTATGGCCGAGCTCTGTCACAGCGACACATTTACTATAGGTGGTCCAATGTAGACATGCATCTGTAACCTACTTATTAACAGAAATTTATCTGAAAGAAATTTTATCATAGTTGGAGTACAACTGAACTAACAAAATTGGTGGAATCATATGAAAAAGTGTAATTACTATGGCTTACAAACGTCTCTCTTACACATACAGATAAATGACAGGGACCGGAGAAATCGAGAAGCAGATCTTGTCTCACATGGTAGGGTAGATCTTGTATTTTACTCGTAATTTGACTGCTGGATTTAACTGATAATATCTCCGTTGTTATATAACAACGTTTAACTGTGGCTCTTACCTACAATAACTTTTAATCAATTCTAAGTAAATTCAAACATCAAACCTAATTTTGAAGCTTCTTTAATTTTTTTTTACTATCGTTCTACCAATCAAAGAACTCAAAGCCATAGGTTGCACTGTGCAGAAGAAAATTTCAGTGATATTTTTATCATCAAAGTTTTTTTTTTATTTCCGCGATATCTCATACCTTGCACGTAAGACAATGCAACTATATGCATCTACCGAGGTCAACAGGGCCGTCGACTTTTCTCGAAACGTCTTCGCAACTCGCTTTGTTTTTCGACTTTTGTTGCTAACGACGAATAACGATGTTCGTATTCGAGGGAAAATCATTTGAGGCAGTCCGCTTTTTGCTCCTTTGCTGCAGGACTTCGGCTAAGGCTCATTTTTTTTTAGGGTTCCGTGCCATAAGGGTTACCAAACAATTTTAGAACCACGAATATTTTGTCTTTCATTTCATTTTATTTATTAACTATTTGCATACTACTAGGGCGTTGTGATAACTCCATGACTTTCAGGCTGAATAGAAACTTTTTTTATTTTTAATGATATTTTCTTAAAAGTAATATTTTTGCGAACCTAAAATAATTCTATTTTTAAATATGGCGCGAAAACAATATTTAATAACAAAAGAAGTTTGGCGGCTGTGAAGGTGTTCTTCGAAAATGGAGAAATCCGAGTTTCGAGTCTTGATTAAGCACTATTTTTTACGCAGGAAAACCATTAAGCAGACCGAAGACAAGTTGAAAAAATATTACGGGGATTCAGCGCCGTCTCATGGAATGGTACATAAATGGTTTACTGAGTTTCGTTGTGGACGTATTACAACCAATGATGCCGAGCGCCCAGGAAGGCCGATTGAGGTAACCACTAAGGACATTGTTAACAAAATCCACGATATTGTTTTGGCTGACCGTCGAGTAAAGATACGCGAGTTAGCTGAGGCTGTGCACATCTCAACTGAACGAGTTTTTCATATTTTGCACGATATTTTGGGAATGAAAAAACTTTCTGCAAGATGGGTGCCGCGCTTACTGACAGTCGACCAAAAGCGAAAACGCGTGACTACTTCTGAGGCATGTCTGGCTATGTATAATCGCAATCCAAGTGAATTTTTGCGTCTGTACGTAACCGTGGATGAAACGTGGGTCCACCATTATACGCCAGAGACTAAACAACAGTCAAAGCAGTGGACTTCTACCGGCGAACGTGCACCAAAGAAGGCAAAAACGGTATGTTCGGCTGGTAAAGTGATGGCAACAGTATTTTGGGACAGTCAAGGGGTTATTTTCATCGATTTCTTGGAGAAAGGCAAGACAATAACCGGTGCTTACTATGCTGCATTGCTGGAAAGATTTAATGAAGAGTTGATGAAGAAACGACCGCATCTAGCAAAGAAAAAAGTTCTATTTCATCAGGATAATGCTCCGGCCCACTCGTCTGCAGTCGCGACTTCAAAACTTGTCGAATTAGGATACGAATTATTGCCGCACCCTCCATATTCACCAGATTTAGCCCCCTGTGACTTCTTTCTCTTCCCAAACATGAAGAAATGGCTTGCTGGGCAAAGATTTTCATCCAATGAAGAGGTGATAGCTGCAACCGAGGCCTATTTTGCAGGCTTTGACAAAAAGTATTTTTTGGATGGGTTGAAGAGATTGGAGCATCGCTGGAAAAAGAGTGTAGAGTTGAAAGGAGAGTATGTGGAAAATAAAATGTTTTTGTACACAAAATATATGTTTTTCTTTTCAAAGTCATGGACTTATCAAACCGCCCTCGTACATGCAAATAAAAATGTCCTTGTGGTGTCTTCTGTATTTAAGTCCGTTTAAAACGCAGAAGTTAAACGCAGCTTAATTCGGAGTTCGTCAAAGTCTCCCTGCTTAAACTCTTTAAAGAGTCTGAAACGGTGGTTAAAATAAACTAATAAAAACCGTGTCATACAAAATGAAAGGTCTAGTTTTACCCAAAGATATTAAATATTTTTTCAGCGTATTTTCAACTGAAAAAAATCTTGACGCTACATACGTTTATTTGATAATATTACGGAACACATGTTTTGCGAACCCAAATCTCGCTTGACCCGTTTTTTTTGTTTTTTAGCTTATCATCGTCCGTGTGCATGCCAGTGCTTCTGTCTGAATACAGCGTTGGAAAATAGCAGAACGACTGTAAAAGTGCATTTTCAGCTTTCTCTGGTTATAATGACATTTCAGATGTATTATTTTTGTGTTGTTCATAAAAAATATCATGCGCAGGAAAAGTGAAAAAATAATTTCCAAACATTGTGATTTATAAAGCAATAAATGACTATGCGAGAGGCTTATATAAAAAACTTTTATTATTTAAAATTGTAATAAGCCCTCAAAATACATACAACGCTGGGTAATCCAAACCTATAAATATACTTTACATTAACAAAAAAGTAAGATGAAGGTACTTGTAGGTACAAAATGCAATTTTCTTTATTACGTGAAATCAAAACACATTAAAAGGAAAATGGACCCGCCTGTGGCAACAGGCGGGACTCAAACCCTCACCTCTCGTAATACGGGCCTATTGCTCTACAATCGTAAGAGAAATCGACCGGCTTGCGAGAGGTCGTTAGTTTTTTATTTGTAAATAACAATGCTATTAATAATAATAATAACACAAATACAATACAAAAAGCTTATTTTATCAACGTAAAAAAATCTTTACATCACATTGGTTAGAAACTCCTTTTAAGCTACGTCAAGCTTGTGTAAGGAGGATCGGTGCTTGTGAGATAGTGTTATTTGCTGATGATACTTCACTACTTTTTAAAACTCCAAGGGGTAAAGAATCGTTTGACGATGTAAATGGTACTCTCTCGCGAGTACTTCATTGGTTCACCGTTAACAATTTATTGCTTAACGCGACCAAAACTAAATGCATTAAGTTTACAATGCCCAATGTCCGACAAGTTCCAACAAGGGTTGTTGTTAAGGATGAACAACTAGTTACTTCAAATACTGCAACTTTTTTGGGAATTACTTTAGATGATAAGCTCCAGTGGGGTCCTCATATCATGACCTTATCAAAGAGACTAAGCTCCGCTGCATACGCTGTAAGAAAGATAAGGTTTCTGACTGATGTTGAAACGGCAAGACTAGTTTATTTTAGTTATTTTCACAGTATCATGTCATACGGCATCTTACTATGGGGCTCAGCTGCAGATATAGAGTCAATTTTCGTATTGCAGAAACGAGCCGTGCGGGCTATTTATAAACTTAAATCAAATGAAACACTTAGAGAATTGTTTAAAGAAGTTAAAATACTTACAGTTTACTCGCAATATATTTACGAAAACCTAATTTACGTTCGAAAAAACTTACACTTATTTCCTAAAAATAGCGATTTGCATAACTTCAACACAAGACAAAAAAATAGGCTTGCCGTTCCACATTTTAGGCTTCATAAGGTTGGTCACTCATTTATGGGTAGATGTGTATCATTTTTTAATAAATTACCTGAAAATTTAATTTCATTGCCTTTAGATAAATTTAAAACAGTTGTTAAAGATGTATTAATGTCGAAAGGATATTATAAAATTGATGATTATATAAATGACAAAGATATATGGAAATGTTTAAATGCAAATAATTACAATTATTGTAAATCAATTTTGAAAAGAGGCAATGACAATAGTGACTGAGTTTCTTGCGCCGCTTCTTCTCAGCACTGGCCCAAATTGTCCCGAAGCGGTGGTAGGGTTAATTTATATGTTGGGACGTGTAAAAGTGCTAGTTCTTAGCCTAGTTACAGAAATAAATGAATTTTATTGAATTTTATTGAATTTTATCTTCTCTTCCATAACAATGAATACAGTATATACACATAGGTGAACATATTTTTTGTATATTTAATCTCATGTGTCATATAATTGGTATAATTGTTTTTGTACCACCGCCTACTAATAATTTCTGCATAGCCCAAAGATATGACTGGAAGAGAATGCCCTACGGCGTTAAGTACACCTTTGGTACATAGTTTTGTTGTGCAATAAAGCTTAAAGAATATTTAGATATTACAGTTATAGGCAACATTTGGTTGTTTGGTGTAGCTCTTGTTCTAAATTGCAATCCAAAAAGAAGAAACATTGCAACAAACCATTTTGTATACTCTAAATTAAGTAAATATTAGTTCTTACATCTTGCTAAAAAACCCAACGATACCACAGTTCATGGAAAGTCCAAATTAATACCAATGCAATGATGCTAATGATATAAGCAGGTCTAAAACCAATTTTAAAAGGGAAACCGAATTAAATTAGTTTTATTCGTTTTCCCTTGGAAATTGTTATTTACCTATACAAACTGAACCAACCGTGACAAAATAATTAAGGTTATCGTTTGTTTTAATTGAATCCAGCGGTCGCAATATTTTACGGTACATTAAAGTTGTAAACGAGATCATATTCATAATTTTGTACGCACATAATGAAAATATCAAATATCATTTAGGTATCTACTGATGATATAACGTATCAATTCAATCAACTGTAATTTTTTATAAATTGTTAAATGCATTAATTGAAATTTACTAGGTCAATTTTTTTAAAATGCTGTGATTAAGAATTACTCGTATAACAAATTTTCATTGGATTCAATGCACACTACGACTAATTATCAAATAAGATTAAAATTAGGTTTGAATATAAAAGTGTGCTAAATTCATAACATGAACGTATTACGATAACAATAAACGTTCTTCGATAGACCTTCAGACATTATTCAAAATATCTTTCTTACTAACCTTAGTTGTTTAAGTTTAATTATTTTAACTAACAAATTGATTCCGGGTCACTTGAATAAATAATTTTTACTATTATTATTCGATAATCGTTCCTCTATAGGCCATTTTATAAACTTGACAAAACTATGTACATATTTAGATAATGAACCTTGCTAGGTAGAAGGCAAATTTGCTTATATTACTCGCGGGTAATGCCTGATCAAATAAGCCACGAAATCACTATCTGTTTTTGCTTACTTACCGAAGTTCAGTTTGCTCCGTTACTTAGCTTTGCTCAAATATTATCTTAGTGTTTTGCATAATCGTTATTTGGTGGGAAATAGTTGGTTGGTTCATCATTGTTTTTAGGGAACCGTTGGTAAGTGGGGCGGGCCTTATTTGTGAACTCTGCAAAATGTGTTCATAGAGCGCTCGTGCTATGTTAACAATATTAATAAGACGGTTTTTTACGTCTACCAGAAACAATTTATATAAAAAGAATATCGGACACTTTCATAAGCATATAATAGTGCAAGTTTTACTTAGCAATAATACTTGTATTATTTACTTGTTTCTTCGGTTCTTGTGAGGCCATTGAAATAAGAAGACATCCTAGTTTTAATAAAAAAACATTGTTGGAAAATTCCTTCAGCTTCGGATCTTGTTTTAGCCAAGACTCAAGCTAGACCCCGCAATACAAGACCTCAAGATATTGTTAGCTCATTTTGTGCAGATAGGAACGTAACTTAATATTTTTGAGTGATGGTAGTTTACAAGTTTTTGAAAACTATGTAATGACAACTAACACCTTAGTCTACATGTGACCACGGACGCTAAAAGGGGTCCATAACGTCAAGTTAAAATAAAATGTAAATAAATTGCGAAATAATCCGTAACAAAGTTTATCATTTAATTGTATTATTTAGCAGAGACGATGCAAACCATTTCTCACTAGATGCTTTGCATAGTCACGTCATGCCGAATATTAGTAAGATGCGCAAGCTGGCGATTGAACATAGGCTGAATAAGTAGTACCACTGTGTCACCTGCAAGTAAACCGGATTCCCTCGTGAGCTGTTAGCATTGTTCTATCTCTTTCGTTGTTCCTTTGCGACCACTTGGTATTCTTATAAAACAAAATACATCTCGTATATTTTTAATGAAGATCTGATCTGATAACAGTAGAGATAACAACTAAAACAAATAAAAAAAACAGAACATAAATTTGTACAAACTTGTAGCACTGTGCCGCGTTCAATTTTCACTGCTAAGAAGGTCTATTGTTGCTCCCAACAAGGGCCCAGGGCGTAAATATCAGGTCCAACCGGCAAAGCCTATGCAAATTTCATTTGCAAGTAATCCACTCATCGGGACTGAGGGCCTACTCTGTAACACAGTTGCTTGCACAGTGTTATTTGAAGCCTTGAAAGTGGATATGTTTATTTTTTCAAGTTGCAAAGTCACTAGAAAAGAAAGGAATGCTTAAAAATTCAACGTGAGACACACGTGAAGTCTTCGAGATTTCAACTTATTATTTTATTCCCATTCAGTGCAGTTAACACACTTCGGCTTAAATTTTAAAAAAATCAATCATACTACTTTAATCTTTATTCAACACTCCAAAAACAAAGTGATGACTCTAAGGACTATAAATAGTCTCGGTCACATCCGTCTCTTTCACTCACGTAAAATTGACCGTGCGAGCAAACGAGATGGCGAAAGACGAAAATACGGACGCGATTCGTAGTAGGACTATGCCCCTGATTGATAGGCGTAAATTGGAAATGGGGTAGTGGCGCTCAACGCACTGCCATTTTGGGCGCAAAAAACATGGCATTTGAAATTATGATGGGCGTTTTGACTTGCGCGTTCGTATTTAAAGCTAAAAAATAGAATTATTTTGCTTTAAATTTTCACTAAACGATGCCAGCAAAGGAACCCAAATACATCCAACTGTAACCACTTGAAAAAGAGCAAGAAGTCGCAGGACTTACAATACAACTAAAGACACAGAAGATGCACCTGGAAACATTACTGTATTGTAAGTACTGCCACTTCCAGTTCTATTTTTTTCACTAAGAGTTTTCACGTCGAATGTTAAAAGAAATTTGATAAAATGAACCATCAATGTCACGTCTTTCGGGTATCTAACGCATCGTTCAAACATATAATCGACTTGTTGTCATCGATGAATTCGACGAAACGTATTTCGAAATGTAGTAGTGAACCCATGTTTATCACTTACATCATACATGTCAAAACAAATTGTTTGAACATTAAAATGATTAAGTTCGTAAGTCATGCACACCTTGTAATTACTTGTCGCACAAAGGAAATACAACTTTACGGGGGCGAATATTTCACCCACTTTTACAACCGACACACGCCATCTATAAACGTAGCCTAAATAAAACAAACAGCAAAAAATAAATTTAGACCTTAAACGTAAATCAGGCTAATTTGGATCAAAGAAATTGACCCAATTAAAAAGCACCTAGACACAGTATTGTTTTTTCTCACTAGTCTTTATAACCCTCGTACGAGTATATAACTTTTTGTAAAAATTAGGCGGGCAATCCGAAATGGCCGGAGAGAGATCAGGCGTAGAACCAACGGCTTAACGTGCTTTCCAGAGCACGAGGGTGTAACACCGCCAACTTCTCGACTCCGAGCTGTTTTTAAGAAATTCATGACAGAAAATCGGAAACAATTTTGGCTCGACCTGGGATTCGAACCCAGGACCTCTCGGATGTAAGGCAGAAACTTCACCACTACACCAACGAGGCAGTGAAACTTACTTAGTTACTTCAAATACAGTTGTTTCATATAATTAAACCGTTCTAATTGTGCTGTTCCGCTATCGAATGCCCATGTTGAGCCCTCAACACTGCTCTGTTATTAGTTTAACTGCTATTTTTGTAGCTTTAATTGAAGTTGACACCATTTCGTGGCTTTTACGGCGTTCTTTATTTGTTTTTCTATTGTGAATTAAAAATTATAGCGGAGCTCGCGGCAGTAAAACATTGGAGTATCTCAGTTTGAGGGGTTGGTGTGATAACGCAGTTAATAAAACTTGTAGTTTTAAAAGGTTTGAGTTCAGTTTTCTACTTATATAGAATGCCAAATGGTGTTACCGTTCACCGTGCAGTCTTGTTAAGATAAAAATGAACGCATATAAAATGCTAAATTTAAGGATGAAATAGACAGGTCAACTTCAGTAAATGAAGTCGTTTTAAGCTCACGTAATAACGGGAAAGACCGCGTGGTGGAGTATGGCTCGGACCGCCTCATGGTTGAGGTGAGGCCTGCGCCCAGCACTGGGACGTACCTATATAGACAAAGGAGAAGAACGCAACGAAAACAGACAAATTGTTTTTTAAATAGATTTTGATACATTCAAAGGTTTGGCAGGACTAAGCAATCCAACCTTTACAATGTCCTTTACTGTCAATGATATTTAAACATTTTTTTTTATGACGTTCGACCACGGTTAGAATTTTCCCAAACTATGAGAGAGCACAATTTATAATTGAAGAAAAATTCGGACCACGACAGGTGGAGGTATACTCAAGATATTAAAAAAATATTTAACTCTTTTGTGCTAAGTTTGTTAATTCGCACATCCACCGCCTTATGTATTCGCAACATCGATTCAAACGGAACAAGTGTCTTCCTCGTTCGAGGGATATATAAAATAAACTGCCTGCGCCGAACATAAACCATACTTGAAAAAGAAACAAATGATATGGTTTCGAGCTTTATTTTTATCGGGGGCGATTCCTTTTTTTTTCCGATTTCGAACTATTTTTACCTGTAGTTAATGGAATCAGATCCATGACTAAAGCTGAAAAAGATCATTATTAAGCTTTACATTTCCACTAAACGACGCCAGTGCAGGAAGCCAAATACAGTCGCAGGACTTACAATACAACACACAACGTGAACAGAAAATGCACCTGGAAACACAACACTGACACCAACAAAACACTCGACGCGTTTCGCCACTACACGAGGCATCCTCAGGAGATGTTGTCTCTTCGACAGACTACGAGTGACTCGCAGACAGACAGACGAGTTGCTCTCGACCACATCTCCTGAGGATGCCATTCCTCTTTTTTAGCTTTATTTTTACCTGTCTGAGAAAACCCTAAAAAGAAATGCGATTTAGCACGAAAGTCGTTACTTGCTTTAAATTGCAAAAAAAGCTTAAGCTTGATTATGAGACAAAATAGGGCTGGCAGGTACTGTTATCAGGCCTCTGAGGAGATTTCTTTATTTTAGAAAAATGAACACCTTCTTCTTCTACCTTCAGTAATGAAGACAACACCTAGAAGAACTTGCTTAAGCTACTGCACTGTGCATTCATGTACAAAAATAAAGCCAACATAATCTGAAAACTTAAGATTTATCTCACACATGATCACAGATTTACAGGCAACCCTATAGTGAAACAGGTGTCATAAGACTTTGCTCTCTCAAGCGTAACGCAACATACCGGGATACATGCATTTGGCCATATAACCGATTCAGACGAATACCGTCCACCTGTATATTTCTCTCCTTACGACCCTGGGAATAAGAGTGGTATGGGTCATTTGTTTTAGTGAGTGACTGTACTTGAGTGCTCTCGTTCATTTTTATAGTACTGGCCTCTTCAATTGCTCGGAAAGGATGGGAGAGTTTCCATTAAAAGGATGCCTTTTTAGGCCCGTGTTTAAAGTTGTACCGCTTGGAATCTAGTTGATTTATGGCGTAATATTGTGCGAAGTTAAATAATAGATAGGCATCAATAGAGATTTTATTTTAAAGTGATTTATACTTACAGAAATATTTAAAAGAGATCTTTCTCTCAACACATTTATTAATCGATTTAAGTTTACTAACAAACAGATTATAAATGTTGAAAAATCTGCTTTAACCAAAAACAGATCCTTGTACAAGTGTGTTAATTGTGATATTCAAAAACATTTTCAACGTTTACACTCTTTAAATACGAGTACATAATAAATTGAACCTCTTCTACCTGAATCAATCCAAGTGTCTTTCATAAAGAGCATTACACACACTGGAGTGGATTTGAAAGCAATTTTGATCACTTAGTTCATTTCGTAGCTGAGGAGACATCAAAACAGGTAATCAGCAGAGGTAATTAATGCTACAATTATGAGACATAAGAACTTAGCAATTCAGCAATCTGTCTCTACAATTTCGTTATTTGAAACTCCGACCTGCTTAATGAGATTTTGAACGTTTGATTTGTACGAATTA
The DNA here is from genome assembly GCA_963921415.1 of Pyrausta despicata. NCBI lineage: Eukaryota > Metazoa > Arthropoda > Insecta > Lepidoptera > Crambidae > Pyrausta > Pyrausta despicata. Next base: position 2,305,957 of record OY992851.1, read on the forward strand.
AGGGGAAACGTAACAGTAATTTTAAAGCAAACACAAAATTACGCTTTTAATTTTGAAACGTAATTAGAAATTACTTTCATCTTGTTCGAGAATCAGTCTGTCGTTTCAGAACGTATGATTTTAAACTTTCGCGTTCCATTGCGTTTAGACCTGATAACAAGCAATTAGTGTTTCAGAACGTGTTTGATATGTCAGAAGTGTGAAAGGAATTAATATCATTTGTTTTCGTAACAATTTAAATGATTACAGAAATATTTTTGAAGTAGGTAAGCCATTAGTCCATCTACTAACTTTAATGTATGACACGCGTCGTTGTATGACGCGTGTCATATATTATAGTCAGTCGTCAGTCAGTCAGTCTGTTATACGTCGAAATGACGTGTCAAGGCCACGAATTGGTGTAAATTGAGACCTGAAATATCTCTAACTCACTAACCTATGGTAAGTTGGTTAATAACGTAATATTTTAGTATACCTACACGAAAATTACTTACAAAGATCTAGTAGCCAACATATTTTTGGTACTTTATCGTAGTGAGAATCCATGTCCAAACTTAAAATGTATATGCAACCGACTAAAAAAAAACTCTATTCGTATATTGCTATAAAATGTAACGTTGCATCTGGCATTACAACGTAGGCTTGAACCTCCAGAAACGTCTTTCCGTTCCAGAACGTAGAAATAGAACCGGCGTTTTGTTTCAGCGAAAGGAAAGGCCATCAATTGCAAGTGCAGACTTCTTTGTCCGTGGAATAAAGGCGCAAAGGGGTGGGGGGGTCATTTTGAACGGCTGTCAGGTTGTTGTTGGTAGATTTTTGTAAGAAACTCACTTACTCCCCGGAGTTTTTCACTTATAAATTAATTGTACCCTTTAATGGCATCATTCAACTTCTTAACAACAAATTGGTCATCAACTTTGAGATCAATATTACGCACTGGTTTTTTTATGTGTCAGGGTAAATAAATCTATTGTAAGAATACCTACTTCCTTTAATTAATATTTTAAATAATGATTGTTAAAAAAAAACTGTTGTTATATTAATAGTTCTTTTGTGTTAAAATAATGTTTGTTACTATAATATAATATCCAATGTTTTTGCTGCCCAGCAGCTCTCTCTTTATTTTTTAAGGCAATCTACGGACGAGCGCCACTAACTCGAGGTAGCCTTTTCAGTACTGTTTAAAAATGTAAAAAATACACTCTATTGCAAAAATAACGGGCACCTAAAGAAATTTACGTTCTAAGGTCGATTTGAGTTAATTAAATGAAATTTATTTCTTTGACGTAGTCTGTATACTTATAATCGTGTAAATTAATGCGCGTGAAGTGAGTTCGGGCAACTAAAAGAAAAAAAAAACGATGGATTCTTTAAAACCGATGTACACGCCCAAACAATAAGAAGTGGTCGGCAATAAAGATAAGATTTTTTTTTACTTTTTTTAATTAAATAAAGTTACAAATGTAAAAACCTAATACCGAATGTGACCTCCTCTTGCCAAAATCACAGCTTGAATCCTTCTGGGCATGCTTTCCACGATGTTTTTAATAACGTTTTGAGGAATTCGTTCCCACTCTTCTGCAATGACTCTTTTTAGCTCCCTGATGTTTTGTGGAGCAGTTTGCACTGATCTTACACGTCTCTTTAGAACATCCCAGACATGCTCAATTGGATTGAGGTCAGGACTTCGAGCTGGCCAATCTAAACGACGGATCCCAACTTCTTGCATGTACGCTTCCACGTCGCCAGAACGGTGCGAGCGAGCATTGTCGTCCATAAAAATGGAATCTTCCCCAAGTGCAGTCAATGTGGGTTGTGCATATGGAATTAGGACTTCCATTATGTACCGATGTGCATTTAATGTTCCATTTTCTATGAAAACTAACTCCGTACGCTCCGTCGAATCAATTGCTGCCCAAAACATAACGGAGCCTCCGCCATAAGGAGTGATTTCTTCGAAACACACTTCCGCATAGCGTTCCCGTGGTCTTCGCAGCACTCGCCGGCGTCGGTCCTCTCCACACAAAGAGATTCTAGCTTCATCAGAAAACAATACTTTATTCCAGTCCTCCAGAGTCCATGAAGCACAGTTCCGAGCAAACTGAAGTCGAGCAACACGGTGCTCACGGAGTAATTTAGGGCCCCGAGCTGGGCGGTAACTCCTGATATTGGCAGCCAAAAGCCTCCTCCTGACCGTCCACAAGCTAACTTCTACTCCTCTTACTTCTTCAAGGCTCTTCTTCAGGTCCACACTTGACGCCTTACGATTCCGCAACGCCTGACTCACCAAAAAGCGGTCATCTCTTGGTTCTGTGCATCGTTTTCTTCCCGAACCGGGTCTTCTTTTGACCGAACCGGTCTCTTGATACCGTTGCCAAGTCCTCTGGACAGTTGAACGACTCACATTTAGCCGCTGAGACACGTAAGTTTGCGAACAACCTTCTTCAAGTAGGGCTATAATTTTACCGGCCCTTATCGCTTTATCACTCATATCAAAAAGTGGTATTTAATGTAAAAATAAAGTTTAAATTGTTTAATTTGCAGAAAATGTCCAAAAAGTTTTAAAATATCGTAATCAGTTAAAAATCGTTTCAGCAATTCGCGCCATTAGTAAAGCAATTTTAGAATAATCCACAATAATCATTATTTTTCTTTTATTAATTTCAAATTTTAAATTTGGAACGTAAAGAATCATGCCAGGATGCTTCAAATAACATGCCAATACATCGTCAAATTAATAAAACCTATTTCTTGTTCTTCTTCATTAAAGTAGAGGAAAAAATCTAAAGTGCCCGTTTTTTTTGCAAAAGAGTTTATAAACGCTGTTAGTATGTTATGTATTTTGCAGTACTGAATAAATATTTTTCTATTTCTATTTCTATAAAAATATTATTATCTTAAAAAAATATTAAAATACTACTTGTGGTTAAAGTATTTTTTTTTCTAAAAGCTAATTTTGAATACAAGACCTAAGGTTTTAACCACTTGTAGTGTACTACTTACTAATAAAACGATCTTGCGACGTTGTTTGAAAGATGTTATACTTACATAAACGGGAAATGTTGAAGTCAATGGAAAGTAGTATCAATAAGTACTCACCTGAAACAAGTAAAATGAAATGAGTTACACAATATCTAAATACTATCATCGTTCCGTAAATTATGAAAAAAAATGAAACATACGATGTTTCATTCATAACTGTTACATCTCTTTACCGAGGCTCAAGGGATTGCTAACCATAAAACTATGTCACATCGCCATGTTCAAAACAATTCAGTTACGTATTCCATAATTGTATCCTTAGTTGTATTTTAAGAACTACATCGAATTGGAGCCAATGATTTTGATTATATAATCACCTCCTTTAATAACTGATCACCTTGAGACCATTAAATGTTGCTAAATTATCATTTGTGAAGAAACTACTCCTTTTAAGCATCCACCCACATTTTTTCTTGGGAAGTGTATGTATAAATTCCTCTTAAAGCTGGTAAGCCTACTTGTGTATAGAAATAAAAACCTTTAATGACTTTTTTATACATAAATGTAATATACATTTTACATCATAATTTCTGGGACTGTTTTTTTTTCTAAGAATAAAAACATTACTTGATCAGTTCGTAATCCATCAAGCTGTCGAGACCGACGGAAACCTGTGGCAACACCTTTATCCAATATTCGGATTCCGATACAAAAACAAAGCAACCCCGATGAATGGGTCTCAAGTCTCCGATCACTCATTTAGAACCTGCCAAGTGAAGTTGACGTTCTTTCAAATAATGGTGGAATTATTTTCACAAAACAGAAAATCGAAAACAAGGGCGAGAAATGCTGTGTGAGATTTGCTGCTAAGCAAGTTCTGAATAGGTATTATGTGCTACTAACGGCTGGCCAGCGACTTCGTCCGCGCGAACGTATTATAGTTCGAACAAATGTTAGAGTTTTGACCCAGTCTACTCGCCAAGGTCTTGAAAATGGTACCTCAATCATATTTTTAGGCTTAGCACAACGACAAACGCTAGTGGAAAAGGAATATACAAATAATACTAGAGATACTATTAAATTATTTATACTACATCAGTTCTTAGTCATCTGTCGCCTCGCTGAATATAATTCGGAGGCACTGTAATGAGATTGAGCTAGGGGTAGGCCGGGCGATACGTTGTTACGTATCATACTGCCCAAACGGTGTTAAAATCACCGTACCGTGATGTGAGTAAAACTGCTTAAAACAAACATTGAATAGGTTTTGTAGTTAAGATCTTTCTGCGGAACTGAAACTCTGCACTAACCAAAATCCCCAAAATGGAATTACTAGTTATTATTATTACAATCAGATAAAATCGAAATCTCTTAAATAACTAGAAGATTTTTTGTGTTGTACAAAAAGACAGTCTTCTACTTAAAGAAAATTCTTACTTAAATAAACCGCAATCATAAAGGAGCCAAATTTAAGAGTGGTATTAACCGTATTATTGCGAAGCAAGTCACAAATAGACCAGCCAATTCACTCAACCGTCCGACCGATGGACGATATTATTCGATATCAGACAGGAATTTATCCAAGAACTTAAGCTCGCAGGAAATTCAAATACTTCAACGATAAAAGCATTTCTGATATAGATTTTTCCAAGGATCCTTAAAATTTCATGCTCCCAGCATTTTCATGGGAGTAAAGGAGGCAGGCAAATAAATATTTGTCCGATGCCAAGGAGAATTTGAAAAATTACAATGTCCCCTGGCCTATTATACCCGGAGGTTATAACCGACTCTGTACGGTAGCCTTTACATTTCGAAAAGAATGTAGGTAATTCACTTTACTTAGAAAATTAGAAATTACTTTAAAAATCTGTAGTTAGAAATTACTAAGTTAGAAATTATTAAGTTAGAAATTACTTTAAAAATCTGTAACTAGACAAATACACTAATATTGCACTAAATTAAAAAGTTTTATTAAAATCGGTTAAATTAGTTTAGGCGTGGAAGCGTTATAGCCATGTATTTCCTATAGTAACTTATTCAGGTTAAAACATATATATGTCATTTATGTACGTCGAAATTTCATTTTACTAGGCTTGAAAATTTTTCCTTATCTTTTGGGCCATACACACGCTTCGAGACCAAACACAGATAATTAGGCAAGTGCGAAAAGAAACGACAAAAACTGGACAGACACTGTTACCTTCGTATTTATGATAATACTGTGCCCGCGACTTCGTCCGCGTGGAATATTTATTTTGGGCATCATTTTATTTTTGCAAATTTATTTTTTCTGTTAATATTTTAGACAATTTATTTTTTAAAAGAACATAATTAGCTTAAAGTACTCTGCGTTAATTATTTTTCTAGTTTTTTTTCTTTCGTCAGAAGAACATATTGGTTTTGTCCGCAACGCGTTTGTAGGTCTGAACTTGACAACGCGAAATATGTGTAAAAAGCAGTATTGACGTTAATTAATTCCTATGTGTTTAAATGTTTGCCCCTGTGACTTATTAATTGTAACGGTGAAAGATAGCTTACCAGGAAATTGAATTCTTTTAAAATTTAAAGGTAAATAATTTGGAATCATTGAGGTGCGAGGTATAAGCGCTGTTTGACCAACTGCTAGACCAGTCTATACTATTGCAACCATCACGTTACATATTGCGAAGAAATTAGATTTGTAGTCGGGTCCCGGTGGTTTAAGATTTCTAAGTAAAATTATTGGGGCACCTATTTTTAACTTGAGGAATATGGGGGAAGGCCACTTGTGTTAAAATAATTATTTTATTAATTTCGTCTACGCTACAGTTTCTCACTCCCAATATTGATGATCTTTATTTTAAGGAAAAGTTATACTATCTCCCCACTGCCTCGTAGGTGTAGTGGCAAAGTTTCTCCCTAACATCAAAGAGGTCCTGGGTTCGAAAGTGTCATAAATCTCTCAAAAATAGCTCGGAGTCGAGAAGTTGGCGGTGTTAAACCCCGTGCCTCGGTTCGCACGTTAAGCCATTGGTCCTGCGCCTGATCTCTCTCCGGTCATGTCGGATTGTCGTCTCACCGACTATTAGAGTGATGGAACAATGAGTGCACTTGTGTATTGTGCTCACACTTGTGCACTATAATATCTAATGCGTAGTTGGCTGATCTCTGTTGAGATTGGCCGCCGTGGTCGAAATCGGCAAGGAGGACTATAACTACCTACCCCCAAATGTGCTCTCATATTTGTAGTTCATTTTAAGATGTTCACAAACTTCCATATTGGGGTATTTTTAGGGCAAGACTACAATGTCTGCACTTGTTCCCCTTACTATTACTGGTACAGTTTGTCGAAAGTCCCCCGCAAACATAACAGCAATTTTATGATCATGATTTTATCACAGCTTCTTACATCTCTAAGAGTCCTATCTAGAGCCTCTACATGAGCTCTATGGGTCATGGAACATTCATCTCAGATTAATATACGTGGTCACCTGGTCATTCATCGTATCAGCCTGTTACAGACCACTGCTGGACATAGGCCTCCCCCAAGGACCGCCACAGCGCACGATCTCCCGCTATTTGCATCCAGTCACTACCAGCTTCCTTCTTCAGGTCGTCTGTCCATCTAGTGGGGGGGCGTCCCACACTACGTTTACCTAAGAGTGGTCTCCATTCAAGAACCTTCCTGCTCCACCTCTCATCGGTTCTGCGACAGTAATGGCCAGCCCACTGCTGCTTAAGCTTGCTACACTTTTGGACAACATCAGTTACCTTAGTCTTATGTCGTATGAACTCGTTCGAGATCTTATCCCTTAATGAGATCCCCAACATAGAACTTTCCATAGCATGCTGAGTGACGTGTAGTCGGTAAACCAGCTTGACTGTCATGTTCCACGTTTCGACTCCGTAGGTTAAGACTGGTAAGACGCATTGGTTAAACAACCGGCTTTTTAGGCACTGCGGCAGGGTCGACGTGAAGATATGACGCAACTGGTCATTAATTAAATCTTATTTTGGTTCATCGTGGTACCTCGTAGAGCTACACCCCCCTCTCCGCGTCGCTCGCAAGCAACGCCTCTCTTCCTTGCAGCGTCATGTTTTGCACATCATGCCGCACGGGTGAATTTTATGTTGGTGTTATTTTAAAATTGTAATATCTTCTAAGATATTCATTGAAACTTAGTGATGACAAAGACAATTTGGTTCAAAATTAAATACTTTTAATCAACAACACATTTATTTGGATAAAGATTAATATTATTACGTTGATACACTTCTAAACAAATAATGAATTCTTTTCGACCAGATTTGATTACCATAAAAACGGTTCTAGTGACTTAATCTTAAAAGATAGAAATATACTGTCGCGGACATTTTTTTAGATCATTTCAAGAGGAATAATTCTGTCATACATATGTTTTTGGTATTTTAAACCGTTTTCGCAGTGTACGCAACGGAAGCCCTCAAGGATGAATGATTTCCCCCGTTTCTTTCACATTTTCTATGATTTCTTCGCTCCTAATAGTTGCAGCGTGATGTTATATAGCCTAAAGCCTTCCTCTTACAAAACACTTATTAATATCTGGCATATGTTACTTTGTCAATCATAAAACATCCAAATTGCCAATTATTACGGTATTTTACACGTAATCCAAATAAATCAAAAACCTTCGACGTAATTGTAATTAAAATTTCCGTATCTGCGTTCATTAATTTGCGACAAAATCCATTCACGTTTGAGCCAAGAATCGAGTCAAGCGTGAGAGTGTGTTGGGGCAAACGCGCGTACACGCGTAACGCGATTAACTCCCCTACCTCCCCCAGGAAGGTTAGGGGAGAGGCTGCTACAAGTATTCTACCTACAGAATGTATCATTGAACAATGTTTATTTAACACTATTGAAAAAAACCTACAAGTCTATCGGTATTTATATGGACGTGCGACATACTTAAAAAACGATTGATAAAATAATTCCGTAGGCCTAGCACAAACGATCATCGTAACGTATGTATTTATACCGTTTACTGTTTGCTGACTTGTTAATATGTATGGAAAAATATAAGTTCCAATACAAATTCGTTACAAAGGGCAACTGTTAACTCGATACTGATATCAAGATACTGTTAGCTCATTTTGTGTGGATAGGAACGTAACTTAGTATTTTTGAGTGATGGTAGTTTACAATTTTTTCAAACTATGTAATGACAACTAACACCTTAGTCTACCTGTGACCACGGATGCTGAAAAGGGTTCGAAACGTCAGGTTAAAACAAAATGTAAATGAATCGCGAAATAATCCGTAAAAGTGTCTCATTTCAATGTCTACTGTTCGCGTTAACCGAAGAAACAAATATGTTGTACTGGTGTCTAGACTTACTGATGTTACATAGACGTATGTAAACGCAACGATATTAACTCTTACTTGTCTTGTATATCCAACCAATTTGAAATGTATGTCATTACAGCTATTTTACTCGTGTTGTCATTCACTTTCAATTCACCTAGAAAAGCTTTGTTTATTTATTATTTATTTAAAACTTTATTGCACAAGAAATGTACAAAGGGTGGACTTAATGCTAAAAGCATTTTCTCCCAGTCATCCTCAAGGTCATGCAGAAAAAAGGCAATGGGTGCAGTGAAAATTAAATGAGAAAGGTAAAGTGTTTAACGCAAAAATAAATTAACTTAATAAATAGATATATTATCATAATATCTATACATAAAAGTAAATATTAAATTATATTATAATATACAAAAAGTAAATATCAACAATTACAATTTGTTACGCTTATTTGGGCTATTTAACGGGCCTTTAAAAAAATATTCGCCCGATTTTTTAAATATTACCGCCATGATTGTTGAATATTGAAATGGCTTCAGCCAACCCTTAATACAGCCTTACATAAAGTTGTTAACCAAACAGGACAGACCTCCAGTTCTGTGTAAACAGGGATGCAAAGCGTAATAATTTCCTGTTCCTGTGAAACTTTGCGGAGGAGGAAATTTGATCAGGATCGTGATTAAAGTGCCAGGGGTTCACTTAAAAATACTCCATTTGTTTCTCGGCGATGATAGAATTTGAAATTGTTATACGGTTGATCAGTACGCCACTAGCTATACCATTGGTATGAACTGACGTTTGGGATTTTGTACGCTTGTAAGAGGCAATCTCTAGAACCAATGCGCAGATTGCAAAAAAAATCCGTTAATGTACAGGCTATATTAATTTTGATCATATGGTATGGACGCAATCAGAATACGTTTACCAGTATTGCAGTTCTGATTTCAGATTCTATACCACAAACTTTTCACTAAAGTTCATAATGCTAAATCAAGTTACTTGTTACCTTTCAAAAGTCATCACTGGATATGACTCAACGAGAACCGAAGAAAGATTTTTATTTTTTATTTTATTTAATTTTTTTTGTACACTTTTTGATTAATAACCTCATTATTTATTTATTTGTGGAATTGAATGTTATGTAAATATGTCAGTAAAACTCCTACCGCAATTATTGATCCTCGTTGGAAAAAAAAAACATTGACGTATGGTCAATCAAATTAAATACTACTATTGTTACTATAAGACATGATCCACCCTGGGCCACATCGTCACTTACCATCAGGTGGGATTGTGGCGCAATGCCTGGATAGCTCCATATAAAAATTCACGGGAACCCTAGTAAAATGAATGCAAATGTCACTCTGTGCCGTATGAGATGTTAGCATAGCAACAAATGAATAACACCTGTAGATGTCACTTTTTTGTGTGCACTAAGATCTCGTTAAATCAATTCCTGAACTGTTTGTGAAATGCAAAACAATCTGTGACAAACAACCAGGTAAAAATGTACGAGGTGTAAAAAACCTTAGCGAAGCCGAATACCACTGATTCTACCAATTGTAACGATCATTTTTTTCCTTAACACCATACCTGGGAATTTAACGGTTGCTGAGGTTTTTGAAAAAAAAAAAGATGATTTTTACAGAAATGTCTTCTGTCCGTTATAACTTAACTTTTTTCCAAAGAAACATGATACAAATGTTCACTAGTTCTTTCATAAAAAGCCTCTAAATGGCCCACTCCGCAATGAACAGCGCACACTCGAATCTAACCGCGTCGCGGCGGCGTATAGCAACACGCTCCGCGGTCACTTCCCCGCGTGCGCGCTGTACATTGCGGGTTAGAATTAAATTGTTTTTTTTTTTTATGTCAAAAAATAAAAGTTGTTTCCCAAAAATTTTTTTTCATACGAGTTGGTTTGATGTACTTAACGCGTGGTTGACGGCTTCGGTAAGGTTTATTTACACCCTGTATAATAAATAATTAATGTGCCCATAAGTGTTGTTTAGTTGATGAATTAACCTACCGGATGAGATAGTACACACACCAAGAAAGTCTAAGACTTACTTACACTTTTGTTGCCTTCTCTATAAATTGAGATATTTCGTTTGATACACTTATAAGCGTTATTTAGAGGACATTTTAATGTGAAATAAAATTGGCGTCTTATAAACAAAATTTTCTAATAAAGAAAAAAGTGTAAAAAATTGGGTGATGTTGCTTTTTAATTTTGTGTATGTTTGCGTTTTAATTTAGATATTCCTTTGTATCTTTTTTATAACTTGCTGTATGTCAATGTGTGTATTTTTTTTTCTATTTACAATCGTTGTATTAAGTGTATGTGTGTTTGTAATATATTCTATCTTTCAAATTCATATTTCACTAAAGAAAAAAATAAAAGTACATTAAGGACAAACTTTTAAAGCATGAAAGTCTTGATGAAAAGGCATTATTATTGGGTAGCTAAATCTTCTTATGAGCCGACACAGGCTTTGCATTGTTTCGATATGCTTAAATCAATACAGAAAGTCATTAAAAATGCGAATTTAGACGGCAGTTATAAAATTCCGAAATCGTACAAACCTTGTTATTTATTGTCAATGCTAGTATTTTAATGGTTTTACCTATCATAGAGATCATCAAACAAACGGTCATTATCCTTATAGTTATTCACAGTAATTCAGATAATAACTCTATTTGTAAGTATGAATAGCAATATATTCGACTGTTTATATAGTTTCCTTTTTGTATGTGTACTGACGTGATCAAATGAAACTATTTAATTCAAACTGTGTCTGTGTGTGTGTCACATTAGACTAGATATTATGTATTATGTTATTTATTCCTGCTTAGCACTAAATCTACGATCAGCTGAAATATTTAGCGATAATAAACAGTTATAATGAACCAAAAACTTTTCTTAATTACAGCGTAGTCAAGAATCCGATAAACAAATAATATTCTTTCCTCAAAGTAAGTTTAATATTGTGTTAATATACAATATATATACACGTGTCACAATGTTCGTTCCCGTACTGACGTCTGTAGTAGGTCTGAGAATTGGCCAACATTAGTAATGAGGGTTGTTCACAATATTTTATATGGCAAAACAACGTTTGCCGGGTCAGCTAGTATAGTATAAATACTTAATAGCAAAATGGAGAGAGGAGATAATTGACTTTCGTATCATATCACAGAAAAAAAAAACAACTGTTGGGCGCCAATATTAGTTACACTGGATCCTAGACCAACATGTATCGAGTTTTCCCTACTCGGCGAATTCCTCGCGAGTCGAGAATGTCGCACGTTACTTAATTAAATTCTATTATACGACACAAAGATAAATAACTCCCGTTAGACGAGCCGCGAAAGTGGAAACTTGAAATTTAGAAAGAATGACGCCACGCGCCATTCCTCCGTAGAAAGTTTAGGTGAAACGGAATGCTAAGGTTTGGGGTACGGTTAAGACAAAAAAACAAGTACACACAGCGGAGCAGAGATCTTGACTTGAAAGCTTAGGTGCGCCTTCTAAGTAATGTGTAAAAACAATGCAAAGTCTGTGACGACACATGACAAGATCCGGCTACCTATGAATAATGCCTATACATCAAGACTTTATTACTTTTAAAGTTTGTCCTTAAAGCAGTTTTAATTTTTTTAAAGTAAGAACTCAAGGTCTGCCAAAGAGCAATGGAGCGGAGCATCCTGGGCATCAAAGGACTGATTCGCTCGTAAACCAACGCATCGGATGTAGGCGAGAAGACTACCAAGTTGAAGTGGGAGTGGGCCGGCCACGTGTGTTGGATGCATCTCGACAGGTGGGCCCGAATCGTTACACAGTGGGTGCCTTTGGTAGAGATGGTGCGACGATTTGGCAAAATATTTGACGGATTGGCAAACTCTGGCCTTAGACAGGGATCGGTGTAGAGGTTTGAAGAAGGCCTTTGCCCGGCAGTAGGATGATGTAGGCAAACAAAAAAAAGAAAGAATAAAAGAAAAGAAAAAACATTTATTAACCAATATGATCACAAACACACAAACACTTAATACAACGATTGCTAAGGTAAATAGGAAAAAAACAGACATTTACATAAAGCATACTGCGTCATAGAGAGTACTGCATCGTTAACAAACAAAAATAATACCCATTTAGTTCGTGGGAAATAAGTTATTTAAATCACAAATCATAACGATTTCACAGTATAATCAGTTCTCGTTGATTAAACTCATACGGAAATGGTAATGGTAACTCATGCTAAAATATAACAAAGTTCGGTGTAACGAGGTAATGAGACGAACTATTGAACTATTATATTTCAAAGATTTAATAATAATTTTGTGCATTAGATGGAACTTCGTCCTTAAAAAACTATGTTACTTTCGTTTTTATAGACATGTACCCGACATACGTTTTCAGTAATATTTTTACAAAATACTCTTTTAGTTTTAAAAGGATTTATTTTTTCAATATTTTCTTAATTTAATTCCGTTTCTTTTTAATGCTCATTTCCTTGAGTTCTATGTCTATGTATCCCCAGGCGGCGAATTCGTTTTTGTATGTGGTATTACAATAAACTCTTCCTTTTGTAAACGGGAAATTTCGTGGTATAACATTTGGGTTGATTGACATGTTATACCAATGATATTCACCCTGTAAATAAAAATAGAAATATAAAGAACATCTTTACTTTAAAATCGATGCATAATGTCGATAATAAAAGAGTGCTTTTAGATGTTAGCTCACATTCATTTCTAGAATAAAACTTGTTTTGATATAACTGGGCTTATTAGGCCATGGTACCTATAAGTAAATAGCGGTCCAATTCAATAGCTAGCTCTTTAACTGAACAACGCCGTTTCATAACAAGTCTAGCTTTAACATTCGAGGCGTTTTAATCGTTTAACACTGGAGTTGATTCAAAACGCTCTTGTTATTGAATTAGTCCAGCGCTCACCACCGCGGCGCAATGTGTATTTTGTTTTCAAAACGATGTCAAATGGCCGGTGTGTTTGGTTGTTTCACTATAGAAAAACGTAAATATACGATAATATTACCTATATTAAGGAAACATAAATGATGGTGATACGAGAGAATCAAAATATAACAAAAATATTCGAGTAGGAATTACAGTATTCTAAAATGAATCACCGAGGTATTTATTGTAATTTATCTATAAATATAATAAATACTAAGTTTGTGTTATACATTTTCAAAATAAGTTAGAATGTAGTTTTCATTTCATGTTACAATTACGCTTGTGCAATAAACATAATTAAATAGATCATTTAACCATTTGGCTAAGCGTCGCATAGTTGTAACGTTAGACTTTGTAGTCAACAAATCGCCTTAATGACGTAAAGCTGATTGATTGGTTGAATGGCTATTTGCTATTTTAGCCAGTTGGCTGTTTATCTACTTCAATAAGTAGATATGATTTATATTTTTTTAGCACCTGGAATATTCAAATTGCTGTATTGGCTTTCTTAGATTTGTGTCATTAGTCCTTGTGCTACATTCATACCGTATAAACTTTGATTATTGTTCCGTTCCGCTCTTTTATCCCATCTAGATACCAAACTTAGCTCGGGTTACTAAATATAGATATTTTCAAAAAGAAACAGAACTCACTGGTGGGTACGGGCACGATCCTGACATGTTGCCTTGTCTCAAAGGGATACCGTAAATCTTGCTTTCCATTAGCTGACACCAATTGAAATGGAATTCGATGAAACCTCGTTTGTAAACATTAGTCAGAAACTCGTACAAGTAGAAATGAACCTGTATGATTAATAACGTACAAGAATATAATTTTCTTCAAAAGACTTTCACCACACTACGCTTACTTGCCATTCCAAGCGTAGTTTAATATAAATGTAGACGAAATGTTGTCATTTTGTTTTTACACTGCAAATTTTGAGACTTCTAGAACTTATAGGGATTAAGTTTATTTTAAACCCCAAAACCAACCCTTTGGGCTTAGTTATGGAGTTGAAAGCGACAAGACGTTTGAAAACGATGGATATTTGCGAAATAGTTAAGTTAATTAACTTTCACTTTAATAAGAATCTATGCAGAATATGAATCTCCTAGCACTTGTAGCTGTTACGGAATTTCATACAAACTTTCAACCTCAAGAACAAAATTTATTAGGGCTTGAATTTTAAAACTTTATGATCTGCTTTCGCCTAATATCTATTCTGGCATATAAATAATTGATCATCTCTTTGACTTTCGCCATTTTTATATGCCTTTTTCCCTCTTGTCAACCGTCTGTCTGATTTATTATTAATTAATGCAAAATGTTAAACTTTTAGCCTTTGCAGTTTCTGAGATTCATTGATGAGTGAATAGGTGAGTGAACTTTTGCTTTTATAAGAGAAGATGGGAAATAATTACCTTTACATTTTCATCGAACCAAATTTTGGAAATAATATGCAAATTCACGTAGTACATAGGTTGACCACGTCCGTATCTTCGAGAAGTCAAGTTCATGTACTCCAATATACTCTTATTGTAGCCAACAACTTTAGGGTGTTCTGTACTTATGTAGCGGATCTAAAATATAAGTCTTAAATAAATGTTAAAGTCGACATAAGATTTCAGTCTACCGTAAGTATTTCACGCCCTGTAAACTACCAAGTAAATATGACTTCCGATTACAAATCAAAAATATATATGCTTATTGTGATTGTAAGTTTTTCCAGTTCGATTTTGTGACGTCATAAAATACAAGTAGGACGATACAAAAAAATATGATTCTACCTTTTCACTTGAACATATTGTAAGATAAAAACATCCAAGTAAATGAACAACAATATATAGCTTCAAAAAGTTCACACAAGTGCGCAACATTTTTTTGCGGACACACAAATCAGTATCAATAAAATTTAGCCCTTTTTATACAAGCATTATGAGTCCGTTGCTTAATAGATTTGGAGATAAAATCTTTGTCCCTTTGAGGGCATTAGTTTAAACGACTTGACTCATTAAAACACGCATTTAGGATGATAACAAATTAATATAAATATATATACTCGTACATAAAATTAATTAATAAATTAATTTAACGCTACTAGCAAAAAATAATTCAAACTAAAATCCCACTACTCCAAAAAAGTATGAAACAAAACTCTTTTGCTGTTCAGATGATAGACGTAGTCGTATGCCACTTTCACTTTTGACAGTATTAAATGAAAAGGTTAAGTTAGTTAAAAAAAACTTGCATTAAAAAAGGAAAAAACTTCCAAATAAAACGGTTCTAATATACTGCATACCATCCAAACTTAGCTAGCAGATAAACTGAAAGGTAATGTTGCATCATCGGAGTCGTTTTTGGCCAAGACTCACATCAAAAAAGTCTAAGACTCACTAACACTTTTGTTGCCTTCTCTTTAAATTGAGATATTTTGTTTGTTATACATTTCAAAGCGATATTAGGAACATTTTAAATGTGAAATAATAAATAAACAAAATTTTCTAAAGAAGAAAGAAGTATAAAAAATTGCGCGCGTAATGTCGTTTTTAATTTTGTGTATGCGTGTTCTAATCTTTATTTTTTTTAACTTGTATTTGCTGTATTCATCCTCTGTCATTACAATAGTTATAGTTTTTGGCCAATTCAGACCACGGCAGCCAATCTCTGTCGTTATATTTATATATTTTATAATTATTATACCACAACTATCCGTGTACGACGCTCGGCTTGGGTCCACCATGGCCTTCGTGGGTAATTTATTTTGTGTTTAGGTTAAACGGAATGCTAAGCTTTGGGGTACGGTTGAGACAAAAAAACATGTACACAAGCTTTGGTGCGCTTACTAAAAAATAGACTGAAATACTTTTGCTAATAGAACGATGTAGTATACTTCCGCCAATTCTGGATAATGCTGCCACCATCTTTGTGGTCCCGAGCTCAATACCCGGAGGGGGTCCAATAGTTCTGTGTTTAAACGGGTTTGTAGTACTTTCCTTGTTTTTGATTTCTCTAACACAAGTGCTTAAGTACTAGTTTAGTTAGTTCAGCTACGCACTTTGGGATCAGAGTTCTATGAAGTTTATTTTTTATATTGAAATCCATTTATCGGCAATACAAGATGTCAAGAACATTCCACAAGTGACCAGTGAAACCATACACAAACCATCTGTTCAGCTATAAGTAAGGCTGGGAGCTCATTTAAAGTCCACCATTTAAAGTCGTTTAAAGGTGGACTAGAGTAGAGATGTATGTATGTTACACGGCAAAAATGTTTTTTGTTGTTGGTTTAGTTTATGTAGAATGTGGACGAACATGGATCTTCAGATCATTCAGGCTAAATAGATATATGAAGCTTCTATATTTTTAAATTAACATGTGTATGTTGCATGTTGTCATTTTTTATGACGTTGTTAGATCAGACCACTATCCGTTAGCAATGGAGCGTAATCTTGAAATGATTATGCCTAAAATTTCAAATAATAGGTCTTTACCTATGAAATTGCCGTTTTTACTTTTTACTTGAATATGGACTGGTTGGGAGTTTAAAATTCAACTTAGTCTTAAATTAAAGCTTGGAATAAATTGTTTAAAAATATGCATTTTAAATGTTTCATTTCATTTGGTTTAGTCAAGTTTGGGCTACGACCACATGCATGGAAAACTTTAAAAAATATTGTTCCATCGTGTCAGTTGTGCTACAGAAACGGTAGAAAGTGTTTTACTTAAGTGTGTGTCGTACTTTGACGACCGCTTGGTGCAGTGGTCCACAGGTCGGACTTCTAAAAAACCAAGCGTCGCGGGTTCGATCCCCGCACAGTACAAGCATAAGTGTGCATGAACATGTGTGTTTGTACTGGTCTGGGTGTTTTCTATGTATAATATGTATTTATTTACAAAAAAAAAGTATTTAAGTATGTTTATCCGTTGTCTAGTACCCATACCACAAGCCTCGTAGCTTAATTTGGGACTAGAGAATTGGTGTAATTGTCGTGAAATATTTATTTACTTATTTATTTACTTATTATTTACTTAAGCACTTGTGTTAGAGAAATCAAAAACAAGGAAGGTACTACAATTGCCTTCATAGGTAAGGCAAAGCGACCTATTGCATGACTTTTTGTTGAAATAAAAAAAGTTTTAATTTTTTTTTAAAGGAGTTGCTTTTTGTATAGAGAAATTCCTAACTTTGATTGCGTGTAAAGATATGTTCTTTCAAATCATGGAATCCATTGATATACCGTTGGATTTCTATTGTGTTTAATAACCTATTTTGGTAAACAAACATCCCAAATACATGATGCGTGATTTTTCCCGTTTTTCTATTTATATATTTTTATATGTAAAAACTTTAAAAAAAAATTAACGAAAAACCATGCAAGCGATAGTGAAGCCTAGATCAAAGATGTCCAGGACACATTGAACCGTTCCTTTTCAAATGACTACGGAGAGGAACAAATTTGCGAAAAAAACATTTTTTTATTTTATTTTCATGCTTATGGATTTAGATTTTTTTCTAGCTAAATTAAAATATTCCAAAATAAATAAAAGGTATATTTTAAACACTATTCTTCTAGTTCTGATTTTAAACTAAGTTAAATTTTCTATTAATAGGTATTTACCTATGAATGGTGCGAGCATTCATAGGTAAATACCTATTAATAGGAATTTTAGCCATAATCATTTCTGAGGCCAAATAATACGTCTCAAAAAAATTACGTTGTGTGGAAGTAAGAACGAAGGAACAGATAGAGTTGTACTCGTATAAGCTCAATGTAGCCGTAGGTTAAGACTGTTCTTGATTGTTGTGATAGGTTATGTAACGATAATAGTCACAAAATTGTTATTGATGATTAAAATTTTGTATTGAGCTATAGTGCAAGCCCTACTGGATTCTTCCCTTCTGCATTTGGGAACGAGAGGAAAAAAGCGAAAAGAAAAGTTATTGCGGGCTGACGGAATAAGCTCATAGGATGGCCCGGTCAAAATTTCAATACTGGGAACTGCAGGATAGACCAACTTCCGTTTAATCCTTTGACGAGATGTGTGAGAATAGAAAAATATTAAGATCGCGTGTAAAGTTGTGTCAGAATCATGAAACCCAAATTATAATGGATATTTTGGCTTCCCATCGCTCGAAAAAGGACTTTTCTAGTTTTTGGAAGAGAACCAATCGGTAATCAAAGTAGGTCGGCTGGCTACTATGGGCACTTAAAATTAGCCGGCCCGCACCTTCCTCGTGTACTATTTTTGTTTTTTGATTACTGTGTGATGCATAGTTACATGCCATGCGACATAATGCGTACTATAGTTGTTCCTGTAGCCAAGAACAAAACAGGGGATCTTGCTGATATTAACAATTATGGGCCGATATCATTAGCCACTGTTATCTCAAAAGTGTTTGATAGTGTGCTTAACATATGTAAGTTCTTTTAGCCACATGACAACCAGTTTGGTTTTCCCGAACCAAATTGTCGACGGAAAGTGCTGTACTGTGTATTAAGCATACTGTTTTCCTTTATGTGGAACGAAAGACACCAGTCTTCGCCTGTTTGCTGGACCTGTCCCGGGCTTTTGACCAAATTTCGTATGACATCTTATGGGATAAACTACAAAAAGCCCATTTACTAATCGAACTTATCAACATCTTTAAGTATTGGTATGTACTCCAGGTGAATAGATTCAGATGGAATTAGGCAGTGTCTAGACCATACGGGTCTGAGTGCGGAGTGGGGCAGGGGGGGCTAAGCTCGCCCACGCTCTTCAATCTGTACGTTAACGACCTGATTGATGTGCTGTGTGGCACCGATGTCGGCTGTCATATAGATGGTGTTTGCGTGAACAACATAAGTTATGCAGATGACATGGTGCTGCTGAGTGCATATGTCTGTGGTTGCGAGAACTGGTGTCGGTATGTGAAAAGGACGCCAAGTCCCACGGATAGGCGTATAATGTGAAAAAATGGCAAGTTATGGTCTTTAGGACCGGGAGCAAAAACTATGGCAATATACCTACCATCTGTAAAAATAAACAATAATTTACTGCAAAGGGTATATGAATTTAAATACATAGGGCGTGTTTTGGCTCCCGATCTCAAAGACGATCAAGAAATTGAGATCAAGAATAGTTGAGCGGGAGCGAAAGGCGTTGTCTGTCAGAGCGAACACGTTAGCTCGTAGGTTCGCACGTTGTTCGCGTGAAGTGAAAATCAATCACACTATTCAGAGTTTTCTGCACAACCTTCTACACGCGCAGTCTGTGACCCAAATATACTCAGAAGGCTTGCAGCGCTTTTCGTGTCCAGTTAAACAATGCATTCAGGATGCTGCTGCGGCTACCTCGATTTTGTAGTGCATCGGGGATGTTTGCTGAAGCTGGCGTGGACTGCTTCCACGCAACTATGCGTAAGCAGTGTGCATCCCTGGTAAACGGGGTGCGGGCGAGCGGTAAAAGCACCTTATTACGATCACCTGCCGGCTCGATTGTATTTATGTAAGCCGTTCCTGCTTTTCAGGGGACCGGTGCAGGAGTGGCCACTTTAAATTAAATAAACCATCAATAATGCAGGTATTATTCTTACTGACATAGTTTTTCTAAGTTCTACTAACAAGATGATTCTTTGTAATTTACTGAATAAATAATACAATACATTAACAATTTAACTTATTTTTAGTATTTTTAATTTCACCAAGTGAATGGCTAAGTAAGATTATAATTCTAAATGCGCTTGTAGGTAAAGTTTATCACACAGTTCTACAAAAAGTACAGAGCCATCTCTAAAAATTGAAAAAAAATTATAATTACACACGATGACCACCTTTTATTGTAGAGTGTAATGCGTCGTTAACAAACAAAAATAATAACCATTTAGTTCGTAGGAAATAAGTTATTTACCAGCTATTTAAATTGCAAATTATTTGGATTTCACAGTATAATCAGTTCTTGTCGATTAAACTCATACGGAAATGGTAATGGTAACTTATGCTAAAATACATATAACAAAGTTCGGTGTAATAAGGTAATGAGCCGAAGTTTTAAATTACTTGTTTCATAGATTTACTTTCAAGATTACAATGTTACAGACTAAAATAAAAAAGGCTTAGTACTTTTAATGCTTATTTACAAAAAAGAAAACTATTTATTTGATTAACACAAGTCCATGTGTCGACGTGTTGCTCGTAGTAATCGTATTTATTTATTTCAATAAAAATATATTGCCAAATAATCCTACTAATATTATAAAGGCGAAAGTTTGTATGTATGGATGTTTGTTACTCTTTCACGTAAAAACTACTGAATGGATTTGGTTGAAATTTGGCACAGGAGTAGATAATAGTCTGGAATAACACATAGGCTACTTTTTATCCCGGAAAAATATGCAGTTCCCGTGGGATACGAAAAATATTAGTCCACGCGGGCGGAGCCGCGGGCGAAAGCTAGTAGGTTATAAAAAGGCGGATAAAATACCTCCCTAGTCCATGCGTATCCTTCCGCAACAAGCCATCTTTCAAATGTATGAAGCATGAAAAGTCACTGGTCTGGCTGCTGTACCATATCTACACTAGTATCAGACTATGCTACGAATAAGCCAATTAGTTCAAATTTTGTGGAGTGTCTAAGCTCTGGATTCTCGTGTCTGCTCAATTTTTAATTGTCCGTTTTATGAAATGCTGCGAACATAATGTTTAGTTCTGAATACATATTCATATGCTTCCTCTCTGTACTAAAATGTTATGTAGTTGTGACGAAATAAGCTCTCGTTGCATATATTTAAGCTTTGCGTTTACTTATACATTGTCTTATTTTGATCGAAAACCTAAAATTACCTTTCAATTAAAAATTCTTATCGTCCCTGTTATAAGCTTCAATACTACCTAATAAACAACACTTTTATTTGTGTACTTTATAGTTCGATCCTAAAAAAATATGTAATAAATAATCTCTTCTTGACATAACTCTAAAGTCTCTACTATTTTGGTTGCGTTTATTTAACATTAATCTCAACTATTTATATCTTCGTCTTCAGTAAATGAAACTCTTAGAGCTAAATATCAGCTCGATATTGTGTTGGAGACAAGGCTAAATGTTTGTAACATAAAAGTACTAAGAGATAGCTAGAAAAGTGGTGGAAAACCATTTGAATTCTGATATTAGCTCGATGAAATGAAATCTGATGAAAGCTCGTAAGAAATATTTATTAAATAAATTAAAACTGTAAAACAATACATATCTTATTTAAGTATTTCTACATCTTGTGAGAAAACTTTTTATTAATAAATTTTAAATAAAAATCATTATAATCCTGACTATTTAACGTGAACCCTCAATCTCTTGCAAGCCGGGCGACTCTTCCAATTGAGCTACAGTGACAATACTTCATCGGCCAAATTTCCTTGAGTGCTTTATATAAAAATAATATAGTATATATAAAAGAAATATCAGATTGCTGTTGTTTTATTAACCGAAATTGAAACCATCGATGTTGATATTTACAGGCCGGTCTCGACTCTAGCCATTGCACAATATCCGCAGCACCTTACTTTTCCTGTTAAGATGGCTTAAGCTGTTAAGATTGTTTGGGAGCAAGTGATGCCTTCGATTCTAGATGTTATTATGTCGACACAATGTTCTGTTCCAATGTTCCATTCTTAATAGCTTCAATTTGTCTATTTGATGGAACTTAAATCCTTAAGCATCTATGTTTACTTTCGTTTTTATATATATATATTATATATATATATATATTTTTTTTTTTTTTAAATATATGTAAATTAGTGTTTTGTTAAATGATTAATTTTTCAATTTTTCCTTCATTCAATTCCGTATCTTTTTAATGTTAATTTCCTTGAGTTCCATATCTATGTATCCCCATCCGGCAAACTCGTTTTTGTAAGTTCCATTACAATAAATTCGGCCTTTTTTAAAGGGGAAATTTCGCGGAATAACATTTGGGTTGATTGTCATGTTATACCAATGATATTCACCCTGTAAATAAAAATAGAAATATAAAGAACATCTTAACTTTGAAATCGCTACACAAAGACCCAGTTTTTCCAATGTTACTTCACATTCCGACGACCACATGACGACCGCTTGGTGCAGTGGTCCACATGTCGGACTTCTAAAACCAAGGGTCGCGGGTTCGATCCCCGCACAGTACAAGCATAAGTGTGCATGAACATGTGTGTTTATAGTGGTCTGGGTGTTTTCGATGTATAATATGTATTAATTTACAAAAAAAAGTATTTAAGTATGTTTATCCGTTGTCTAGTACCCATAACACAAGCCTCGTAGCTTAATTTGGGACTAGAGAATTGGTGTGATTGTTGTGAAAAAAATATTTATTTATTCATTTCTAGAATAAAAATTGATATAACTGGGCTTATTAAAGACATCTTATTTTATTCTGCCCATGTTACCTATATGTCGCAGCCAAATAGTTAAAATAGCCGTTCAATCCAACAGCTCTTTGACTGAACAACGCCATTTCATTACAAGTCTAGCTTTTTAATTAAACATTCGAGGCGCTCTAAACGTTCAACACTACAGCTGATTCAAAAGGCTCTATTGAATTGAATTAGTTCAGCGCTCACCACCGCGGTGCTAGGTGCATTTTTTTTTCAAAATGGTGTTAACTAGCCCGTGTTTTTGATTGTTTCATTTTTGAAAGAAGTAAATATACGACACTAGTGTTTCAAAGCACACATAATAAATCATCAAACCCTAGTTAATTTGCCATTGAACCATTAAGCTAAACGTCGCGTAGCTGTATTGTTAAACTTTGTAGTCAACAAGTCGGCTAAATGACGTATAACCGATTGGTTGAATGGCTTTTTAACCAGTTGGCTGTATATGTACTTTGATAAGTAAACATGATTTCTATTCAGTCAAATTGCTGTATTGGCTTTCTTAGATTTGTGTCATCAATTCTTGTGCTATATTCATTCAATATGAACCTGGATTATTGTTCCGTACCGCTCTTTTACCCCACCTAGATACCAAGCTTAACTCGATTTCCCAAATATCGATATTTTCAAAAAGAAACAAAACTCACTGGTGGGTACGGGCACGATCCTGACATGTTGCCCTGTCTCATAGGGAAACCGAAAAACTTGTCTTCCAAAAGCTGACACCAATTGAAATGCATTTCGACGAAACTTCGTTTGTAAACATTAGTCAAAAGCTCAAAGAAGTAGATATGAATCTGTAAAATTAATAACGTACAAGAATATAATTTTCTTCTTAAGACGTTAACCACACTATGCCGAGTTTGATGTAAATGTAGACAGAATGTTGTCATGTTTTCTATGAAATGTTGTTCTTTCACTGCACATTTTGAGACTCCTAGCACTTGTAGGGAAAAAGTTTTATTAAAACTTTCAACCCCAAAACCAGTCCCTAAGAGTTGGTTTTGGGGTTAGTATTAATATGCAAAATATGAGTCTCCTACGGAATTATACGAACTTTCAAACCCAACAACAAAATCTGTGAGGGCTTGAATTTTAAAACTGTAAGATCTGCTTTTGCATACGATGTATTCTGACATATACATGATTGATTGTCATTTTGACTTAAGCCATTTTTATATGCTCTTTTCTCTCTTGTCAACTGTCTGTCTGATTTATTATTAATTAATGCGAAATTTTAAACTTCTCGCCTTTGCAGTTCTTTTGATCCATTGATGAGTGAATAGGTTAGTGATCTTTAGTTTAAGAAGATGGGAATTAATTACCTTTGTGTTTTCATCGAACTGAAATTTGGAAATAATATGCAAATTCACGTAGTACATAGGTTGACGACGTCCATATCTTCGAGAAGTCAAGTTTATGTACTCAAATATATTCTTATTGTAGCTAACAACTTTAGGGTGTTCTGTACTTATGTAGCGGATCTAAAATATAGGTTGTAAAAAAATGTTAAAGTTGTTGATTTCAGTCTACCGTAAGTATTTCACGCCCTGTAAACTACCACGTAAATATGACTTCGACGCTTATTGTGATTTTAAGTTTTTCCAAATCGATTTTGTGACGTCATAAAATACAAATAGGACGATACAAAAATATGATTCTAACCTTTTCACTTGAACATATTGTAAGATAAAAACATCCAAGTAAATGAACAACAATATATAGCTTCAAAAAGTTCACACAAGTGCGCAACATTTTTTTGCGGACAAACAAATCGGTAGCAATAAAATTATCCCATTTTTATACTAGCATTACTGAGTCCGTTGCTTAATAGATTTGGAGATAAAATCATTGTGACTTATAGAGCATTAGTTTAAACGACTTGGCTCATTAAAACACGGATTTAGGAAGATAACAATATAAATTAATTTATACGCTACTAGGAAAAAATTATTCAAACTAAAATCCGACTACTCCAAAAAAGTATGAAACATGACTCTTTTGATGTTCAGATGATAGACGTAGTCGTAAGCCACTTTCACTTTTGACAGTATTAAATGAAAGGGTTAATCTAGTTAAAAAATAATAAAACTTGCATATAAAAAAGGAAAAAAAACTTCCAAATAAAACGGTTCTAATATACAGCATACCATCTGAACTTAGCTAGCAGATAATTGAAAGGTAATGTTACATCATCGGAGTCGTTTTTGGCAAAGACTCGCATCAACAAAGTCTAAGACTCACTTACACATTTGTTGCCTTCTCTATAAATTGAGATATTTTGTTTGTTATACATTTCAAAGCGTTATTAGGCACATTTTAAATGTGAAATAATAAATAAACAAAATTTTTCTAAAGAAGAAAGAAATATAAAAATTGCGCGCGTGATGTCGTTTTTAATTTTGTGTATGTGTGCGTGTTCTATCAATTCAGATATTTCCTCGTATCTTTATTTTTTTTAACTTGTATTTGCTGTATTCGTCCTCTGTCATTACAATAGTTATAGTTTTTGGCCAATTCAGACCACGGCGGCCAATCTCTGTCATTATATTTATATGTTTTATAATTATTATACCACAACTATCCGTGTACGACGCTCGGCTTGGGTCCACTGAAATTCAGCGCCATGGCCTTCGTGGGTAATTTATTTTGTGTTTAGGTGAAACGGAATGCTAAGCTTTGGGGTACGGTTGAGACAAAAAAACATGTACACACAGCGGAGCAGAGATCCTGACTAGAAAGCTTTGGTGCGCTTACTAAAAAATAGACTGAAATACTTTTGCTAATAAAACGCTGTAGCATACTTCCGCCAATTCTGGATAACTGATCTGCCACCGTCTTTGTGGTCCCGAGCTCAATACCCGGAGGGGGTCCAATAGTTCTGTGTTTAAACGGGTTTGTAGTACCTTCCTTGTTTTTGATTTCTCTAACACAAGTGCTTAAGTACTAGTTTAGTAAGTTCAGCTACGTACTTTGGGATCAGAGTTCAATGAAGTTTATTTTTTATATTGAAATCCATTCATCGGCAATACAAGATGTCAAGAACATTCCACAAGTGACCAGTGAAACCATACACAAACCATCTGTTCAGCTATAAGTAAGGCTGGGAGCTCATTTAAAGTCCACCATTTAAAGTCGTTTAAAGGTGGACTAGAGTAGAGATGTATGTATGCTACACGGCAAAAATGTTTTTTGTTGTTGGTTTAGTTTATGTAGAATGTGGACGAACATGGATCTTCAGATCATTCAGGCTAAATAGATATATGAAGCTTCAATATTTTTAGCATTTACATGTGTATGATGCATGTTGTCATTGTTTAGGACGTTGTTAGATCAGACCACTATCCGTTAGCAATGGAGTGTAATCTAGAAATGATTATGCCTAAAATTTCACCTATGAAATTGCCGTTTTTACTTTTTACTTGAATATGGACTGGGTGGGAGTTTAAAATTCAACTTAGTCTTAAATTAAAGCTTGGAATAAATTGTTTAAAAATATGCATTTTAAATGTGTCATATCATTTGGTTCAGTCAAGTTTGGGCTTCGACCACATGCATGGAAAACTTAAAAAAGATTTGTTCCATCGTGTCAGTTGTGCTACAGAAACGGTAGAAAGTGTTAAGAGCCTCTATAGGTAAGGCAAAGCGACATTTTGCATGACTTTTTGTTTAAAAAAATAAGTTTTCATTTTCATTTTTTTTAATGGTAATAATAATAATCTTTTTGTACAGCAAAATTCCTAACTTTGATAGCGTGTAAATATAAGTTCTTTCAAATCATGGAATTTATTGATATACCGTTGGATTTCTATTGTGTTAAATAAGTTAAATTGGTATAACAAACATCCCAAATACATGATGTGTGTGTTTTTTTCTATTTATATTATATTTTTTTAATAATTATATGTAAATTTATAAACAATTTAAAAAAAACATGCAAGCGATAGTTTAGCCTAGTTTAAAGATGTCTAGGACACATTGAACCGTTCCTGTTCGAATGACTACGCAGAGGAACAAATTTGCGAAAAAAAACGTTTTTTTATTTTATTTTTATGCTTATGGATTTAGATTATTTTCTAGCTAACTCAAATTATTGTAGTTCTTATGGTTTTGGAAAAAAGTGTCTGTGATATACGGACAGGCAGACAGACAGACATGACGAATCTATAAGGGTCCCATTTCTTGCCTTTTGGCTACGGAACCCTAAAAATTGTTGGGTCCAATTTTTAGTTTTTACAGGCCAACGATATGATTTTTCAGCACAAACTGTCAATAAATAAATAATAAATAAATATTTCACAACAATTAAACCAATTCTCTAGTCCCAAATTAAGCTACGAGGCTTGTGTTATGGGTAAACGGACGGATAAACATACTTAAATACTTTTTTTTTAAATAAATACATATTATACATAGAAAACACCCAGACCAGTACAAACACACATGTTCATGCACACTTATGCTTGTACTGTGCGGGGATCAAACACGTGAACCTTGGTTTTAGAAGTCCGACATGTGGACCACTGCACCTAGCGGTCGTCATATAATACCGTTCACACTAAAAGTTTTTTTGAGTCATATGTTCCTGCTTCCTTAGTATGCCCTAAACTTGCACGCCAGCGGATTTAATGAACTGCAACCGATCCACAATACAAGTGGCTGAATTCTGGGCTGCCACGGTGTAATTTCTTGTGTTCCATCGACACGCTAAGAAGAAGAAGTATGCCCTTGTCAAACAGAATTACTTGTCCACTACCTCCGAGCTTTGTATACGAGAATAATGAAACATCTGTTCCAATCCAGAGGTATTTGATAATGTCATTTAACATCGACTTATAACTACCGACAAACGTGAACCTTGGCGAAACTAAAAACCATGTCATTGCTTTCAACGACAAAATATTGTTACGGAAGTGGCTACAGGATGGAATAAGATGCCGATTTGGAGAGTAACGGTTTATTTTCACTTTTCAACAGCACTTGCACTTAACAGTCCCTCCAAAAGTGTTAGACCAGTATCTCGAATTCCGAGGTGAACATAATAATAATAAATATTTCACAACAATCACACGAATTCTCTAGTTCCAAAGTAAGCTACGAGGCTTGTGTTATGGGTACTAGACAACGGATAAACATACTTAAATACTTTTTTATGTAAATAAACTCATATTATACATAGAAACTATAATGAGTGGATTTATTAGATAAAACGACTTTTTTAATCAATTCTAAGCGTTGGGTTAGTAGATTACAATATCAACAGTAATGTGTAGTGTTTAAACCCTTTTCGACTGCCCGTAATACCAAGAGCCCTAAAAATTTAATAAAATAATTTATTACATTACTAGCGGCCGCCCGCGACTTCGTCCGCGTGGATGTTAGTTTTTTGCGACCGGGCTTCATACAAATTCGCAACCCCTATTTTATCCCTTTGGGGGCAGAATTTATCATATGTAATATTATTTCTATCCTTCTTTACCTTCCAAGTGATGTTGAGTCAAATAAAAAAAATGCCCATTAAAATCGGTTTAGTAGATTCTGAGATTCAATTTCCTGCCTGCCCCCTAAGTTCATCGGCGTGATTATTTATATCCCAGTTTACTCTCCAGGTGAAACTGAGTCAAATAAAAAAAGTCCCGTCAAAATCGGTCCAGTAGATTCTGAGATTAGCCCGGACAAACAGACAGACAGACAGACAGACAGACAGACAGACAGACAGACAAAAATTTTAAAAATTGTTGTTTTGGCTTCTATTACGGTAATTAAGACCCCCTGTAACAATTTTTCATAAAAATCTTCAATGTACAGAAATCGATCTTTTACAGTCTTATTATATGTATAGATGTATAGATAATGGCACCTATAAACTCTGTCAAAAATGCTCTTGAATTAAAAAACGAGTTCAAATAGAAATAGAAATCGTTATTTGCGTTTGGTTAAGGTACACTGAAGATGGTCATAGTTATTAATCAGCAATACGGTAGTTGACACCACCAATCGTTGACGTACTTTTTATCAACTGTCAAAACGCTTTTCTTCATAGAGCTTGTATGGGAATAACACACTTTGACGTCATCGCGTGCAATGCCGACTGAGTGACTAATTATCATTTGAATTCCAATTAAAAATCAAATAATACGAACTGCAGACAAATATTAGTGTAAAGGCATCTGAAATTATGAATTATTTTAGAGAAAATCAGTTTTTGAATATTTCTTTCATAGTGGAAACAAGCCTATTATACATCCGCTTAATCAACCATTATCAATGGCATGCAAATCTTAAAGTTTAAGTATAATAAACTAGTTTTTTATTGATTTTGAGAGGAGCAAACATTAGGAGGGGTCATATGATCATATTTACTGCTCTACAGAAGCGCTTCTATCTTTTCTTTCTTTGCTTCTTTTAGTCAATATTTTTGAAATAAGAACGCTGCAGCTAAGCCGATACCAAGTATAGTCCATACGGCCCATGGTCGCTTTCTCCAATAAATACTCAAATAATAAACGTCGGTAAAGGATTTCAATTTTAATGAGTTATTTAAGCACTTATAAAATGCATTGAGAACACCAACCACAGCCACAATTATATACCCATTAACATTTTAACCACGAAATATTTAATAAATACGACTATCCGAAACAATTAGTGCAATTAAAGTTTATTTTGAGGGCACTCGATCCAACCGGGAATGAACTACGAACATTATGTTGATAATTATTTTAAACTAATTGTTCAATAGAGTTTTGAGGAATGTCATAAAAAAAATTGTTTGTTTGGTGAATAGATAGACCATAGTATGTTCAGTGTTGCGACAAACCCTTTCAAACACGAATTTCAAACACCAAACTCAGTACCATTGGAGCCTTTATGTTATTTTCTTTTTTTCTTAATTTTATTTTTTCGTACTGCAGCCAGGCATTATTTTTCATCACGCATATTATAATTAGGATAGTTTCACGATGACTTTGGGGATCTAACCCGTCTCAGACAACTTAGGTAAACAAACTTTGCTTCAAGTAAGTTTTATACAAACATCCGAATACCTCATTATTTTAAGTTCAAACTCAAAGACCGATAGGGCGATCAGGGGGAGGTGATTCAACGTTTCAAGTTCACCCTCCCCCCTCTACTTTTATCGTCGGTAATTGAATTTCCTTGGCCCGCTGCAAACAGGAAGTTCGTTCGCTGAATATTGCATCCGATAGAGTTATTATTATCGATAGCACGATTAACTCGCTCAACTTCAAACGTGGCAAGTGTGGTTGAAAAACATTAGAAATGAAGAACCTATCACGTACATTCAGGAGGCCTATTCGGAAAAACGTCACTGTCAAAGGATAATCGTTTTTTCGTTTAATGACACATCTACATTTGACAGCACGTCAAGGTATAAACTGTTATGACGTAGCATCCTATACGCATGTAATAAGGGCGATAAATTCGTAGCTCGACTACAGTTTATCGTTTTGACGGATTCCGATTTTCAAAATAGGCCTTCTAAAAAATTTTCTATCTTACTATTTGTGGGATATACTTTTGGTAGTGGTTTTTTTGCTTCAATGCGACTGATTTTGCGACCGAAGATTATTCCATAGAACCGCAACACGGAACCCCATTCGAGTTGGATTACGCGTTTTATACCGAAATCTCTTGCCGATGTCCCGGAGTAATTGTGGATTACCAAAGCTCATGTTCCCATCCGAACCCCAAGAGAACTTTTACAGCGGTTTTTATGTTGTGTAAAGGATAAATGACTTGTTTCGTTATCCTCCGATTTGTTGGGCTTTTATTAATCTGTGTTGTTCTAATGTGGATTTGTGGCTTTTTTTACGTGTTATTAAACGATTTGTATATTTTTTTGTAAA
The DNA here is from genome assembly GCA_963921415.1 of Pyrausta despicata. Classification (NCBI taxonomy): domain Eukaryota; kingdom Metazoa; phylum Arthropoda; class Insecta; order Lepidoptera; family Crambidae; genus Pyrausta; species Pyrausta despicata. The sequence continues at coordinate 2,336,510 of OY992851.1, forward strand.
TATAAATAAATATACAACAACATCACATATATTGATCTGACTCCGTCGTAAGTAGCTTAAGCACTTGAGTTACTGATATCAGAATCAACAGTGGTATTACAAATAAACTTAAATAAATACATATAACACCCATACCAGTACAAACAGACATGTTCATGCACACAAAATGTTTGTACAGGGCGGTGATCGAACCCGCGACCTCTTGGTTAATAGTTAAATTCTTGACCATTACACCAAAGTGATCGTCATAAATATAAATATTATGTGCATAGCATGGCAAGGCCAAACGACGCTCCGTGGGCAGGCCCCTACGAGGTGGACCGACCGTGGTGAAGGTCGCAGGAAGCCGCTGGTAAACCGATCGTGAATGATGATGAAACATAATGTCATCAGTCATCGTTTATGAAAATACAATTTAAATAAAATAAAGTTACTTTTTTAGCATTTTTTTAAAATGTGAAATGAAAACACACTTAAAGAAAAATGGACTGGCTGCAGCCTAAAATGCACTTAAAGAAATTCGGACCGATGAGTAAGTGTCACGGTAGCTCACTTGGAAGAGCAGTCGTCCGGCTTGCGAGAGTTCAAGTCCCGCCTATGGCAGACCATTTTACTTAAAGTGTGTTTTAATTTTACATTAAACAAAATTGCAAAATTGAAAACTTGTTAAAAGCTGAAAACCATGTGAGTATATTACATCTGTAAGCTCTTTGCATTTACATTTTCTAATGGCAGCATCGAAACGAAAACATAAACAGACCTAAGTGATTCACTAAAGTATATATATTAAACATTTGCACTTAACCCGGGGCTTACCTCAGGCAGGATGTTTTCTAACTAACAGACATGTGAGTTAATAATTCTCTTTATAGTCTGCTAAGTTGGTTACCTAAGCAAGTTTGGTGGCACCCACCACGAATTGATAATGCAAATAGGTGCAGAAAGGTCACACCATACGTATTTACTCGTAGCAATGAGTCTATTTTGTCAATTTTCACTTGAGCATATTCAAACTTTATGTTAAGCATGACGATTTCTTCCCATAAATAGTACTTTTATAATATCCTTGACTTTTAATATTTTAATTAGATTCTAGTGCAGAATAACATTCCACCAATCGTTTTATTTATGTAGCGTAGAAAAAACTCACTGTAAGCTTGTATTTTCCGCTTAAAGGGACCGGGAACATTTGTATATGAAACAAGTCTTCTGTGTCTACATTAACTGTGTCGCAGGTAAGCTATTTAAATATTTGTACATCGGATGGAACAGAATTTAATTTTGACTCTGAGACTGTGTATGGTGTTCGATGTGATTTTAGGGGATCTGTTAGTTTGGGACCGAGGTATTTTGGATTCTAATGTTTATTGTATTTATTTAGTTCATGTGATTACATGTCTCATTTGTATCGGGTCAAAAGCAAGTGATATTGATTTTGATTCTGATATCTGTAACACAAGTGCTTAAGCTACTTACCACGGAGTCAGATCAATGTATGTTAAGTTGTTGTATATTTGTTTATTTTATTATTATAATATTGAAGGGACACAAATATACTTATTTTTAAACGGTTTTATTTAGCTCACCCCGTTTGTTTTATTTATTCTTGGGTCAAATTTAGTAATTCAAATTTCACCCTCTTCCTGTCAACCGATTAATCTGAAATTTTGTATACACTTAGGATTTTGGTGACAATACAATTATGTTTATTTATTATCATTATAAATTCAAGATGGCCGCCGCTACAAAATGGCGGATAATTTATGTTTTATTAATCCCATCAATATGGGTATCAAATGAAAGGGCTCAACAAGCAGAATACAATATACTATAAAAAATTGAAATCCAAGATGGCGGCCGCTACAAAATGGCGGATAACGTAGGTTTTATCAATCCCATCAATATGGGTATCAAATGAAAGGGCTCAACAAGCAGAATAATATATACTATAAAAAATTTAAATCCAAGATGGCGGCCGCTACAAAATGGCGGATAACGTAGGTTTTATCAATCCCATCAATATGGGTATCAAATGAAAGTGCTCAACCAGTATAATACAATGTACTATATAAAATTAAAATCCAAGATGGCGGCCTCTACAAAATGGCGGATAACTTAGGTTTTATCAATCCCATCAACATGGGTATCAAATGAAAGGACTCAACAAGTAGAATACAATTTACTTTGCAAAATTGAAATCTAAGATGGCCGCCGCTACCAAATGGCTGATATCAATTTTTTTTCAATCCCACCAATATGGGTATCAAATAAAAGGGCTTGACAAGAAGAATACAGTGCACTATACAACCTCAATATTTAAGATGGGCGCAGCCACGAAATGGCGTATAATAATAAGATTTAAATTTAGAAATTGAATCTGTAATTTAGGTATCTGATTAATCCAGCCTGAATCCACCACCCAAGTCAAGATTTTGTATCGTGTTGAGGACTGTGTGGCGTTAGGGTGGCTAAAAATGATACGTCGTTAGCGGTATACCACCCAAGTTAAGGTGAAAGGTTAAAACGCGCCGAGAACTGTATGGCATTAGGGTGGATAAAAATTATATGTCGTTAGCGTTTTGCCCTTAAGACTCAGGCGCATCTTGTTGTGCAACAGATGTACCTTCCGTCCGAATTGATTTCGCAATAGACGGAGTACATCTTATACACCCGAAAGCCATACAGTTTCTAGCTAAGTACAATTACGGGACGGCTGAAAGAAGAATGTTGCCTTTAATACTATCATGGGCTTCTACAATACATAAAATGCAGGGCAGCACTGTGGATCAAGCAGTCGTATACTTAGGTGCGAAACTGTTTGAAGAAGGTCAAGCCTACGTGGCTCTTAGTAGAGTAAGATCTTTGCAGGGACTACGTATAGAGGAGTTGGACTGCAATAAACTAACGGGCAAGAAACCTTGCAATAAACTAACGTGCAAGAAACCTTGCAATAATGAAGCACTAAATGAATTAAAAAGAATGCGAAATAAAAACCAAAAACTAGAAAATAAAAATAGGTAAAAAAACTTTTTAAGTTAAACGGTTTTATGTTAAATATACATTGCAATGTTTAAGATAAATGTACTAAAAACCAAAAAATAATAAAATAGATACAGTCGTGGGAATTATAAACATATGCATAGACTAGACTAAAATAAAACCGTGGGGCACGTCAATTGTCTACAATCGTTGATTAAAATGTTTGTTTTGTAATGTTACACTATAATTAGGCAGTTGTTCAACCGACAACGATGGACGTGTGATAAGTAGGGCTAGAATGTGGAACAAGCTAGCAAGCTCGATTATAAGCGAGTTTTAGGGTTTCATAGTGGTGAGCGAGTAGTACTTTTATCATATGTTTTGTCGATTAAAGACAAACTACGAGCAGTGAAACGATTCCTCGCCAGCCAGCAGAGTGAATGTCCAACGATAAACTAGTTGAAACATCTCTTTTATTTACATGGAGTTTATAAATATTGGAATTTCCATGAGCAAGAAAATAGTAAGTAATTTCCTCACCGTCTGCGGGCCAACTGCCTAATTTAACGACGAATTAAACGAGTCTTCTATCGCACATTAAGTCGATAATTTGTAGACAATTGACGTGCCCCACGGTTTTATTTTAGTCTAGTCTATGCATATGTTTATAATTCCCACGACTGTATCTATTTTATTATTTTTTGGTTTTTAGTACATTTATCTTAAACATTGCAATGTATATTTAACATAAAACCGTTTAACTTAAAAAGTTTTTTTACCTATTTTTATTACTTCATTTTCACGGGTTATCTAGGGGCTACAACCAAATGTATGTTACCGTTTTTGAAAATCGATTTTCACTACATCAAGCTATAAATCCTACAATCCGACTGTAACATTCGATTCGTACCTTGAACTGCTATAGATGGATATTTAGTCCAACCCTAAAATGCTACGTGGGTATAAACTATAGAGTCGGTAGGCACAGATCGATCCGACCCGGCGGATGATAATAAAAAGTTGAATGGTACTATGGCCGTCCTATCGGAAAATACAAGTGGATCTTTAGTTCAGCGAGTCGCCGGTAACAATGTCGCGTACAATTGGGCGCGGAAGTGCTACGAAAATATTGTCCGGGAATTCCGTTTGGCGAATGGAATTTGAAGAGATGCGGCTTTTTCTTTGTGACATAAAATACGGTGTCGTGTTGAGAAATAAATTAAATTGTGCTAACTATTATCTGGGTAAATACCTAAACTATGGAAATACGAGTACAATTACAGATAGATTTTACATAGAAAGACAAATATCACCGCCAAAATCCCCCTTCCTGTTAATAACAATATCCTTAACACGAAGGTTGTCTGGAAACGATCGCTTTTAGCAATAAGACCGCCTAAATTGTGCATCTTTCTTTTTATGTTGATTGTGTACAATTTTGTGGTATGTAATAATGTATTCTCTATCTATCTATCTGTATCTTAACATTTTAAGCGGTCTTATAGCTGAGAGCACTATCTTCCAGTATTACTATTTACAAAAAATTATGTGTTTTGGCCTTGATAGGGATTGCCTTTTTTAAGTTTCACGAATCAGTGACCCTTTTTAGTAGGTTTAATACTCGTATTGTAGTCTTTTTTATAACACTGTACGCAAAATTCTCAGTACAAATCCCCCGAGCATTAGTCCAATATAAGCAAGCCGCTGTACGTTACTTTTGTACCTACTACCGCTCATCGATGGTAAGCTTTACAGCAACTTAAAGCTTCGTGATAGAGTCCATTTTTAACGTATTTGTAAAAAACTTGGTTATTAATAGTTTTTTTGGCAATGAGATGGGTAGTTATGATGACATGATGAAACATTTCATTACAGGGTGAATAATTAAAGGCCTCTTTTGGACATCGTGAATTGTGTTTATGCAAGTCGATAATAAAGCAGTTTCGATTTATATGAAAAAGCTCATATCAAGTTTAACATCTCTACCAACCATATTTCTTATTTAGACTTCTGTGCTTTATTCGGACCAGGTTTAATACAATATCAAAGCCAATCCCTTAATACGGTTACATCGAATACCTCTATCATATATCTAGAACTTGGGTCAATCCAATCCGTACCCGGCGAGCGATTAAGCCAATTATTTGTATCTCCCGTGACGGCCTCACTCCAAATTCAATATTTCAACACCTCAGTAAGCCAACGGACACCGCTAATTTCAATCCGGTTCGATCCAGTTCAATCTGGTTCAATCCAGCCTATACAGGAGCTAGTTTTCGCTGGTAAATTAAATTTTTCAACGGCAAATGGACGCTGGGTGTGAGTGTAATGCCGGCCGATCGGTGGCTAATGTGTTCCGACTTACAGTATTGTTGCAATAGATATCCATGTGGTAGCATTTACAGCAACTTCTCAAACATCTGTACGGAAAAGGCAACACAATCTAATAGACTGATACAAAATCAGAACCAAATTTGAGTTTTTAACTAGTCACATCGTAAGTTAAGTAAGCAGATAAGGGATTCACATGGTATCAATTCATCTTTGGGTTATAAATTCAGGACGTAAATGAAAAAAATAATGTATTGAGATCTTTGTCAATGATGGATCTCGTGTGAATGACCCTCTTATTTTCGCGGAGGAAATGCTATGTGAATGACACCTACCGCCTACCGTACGGCATTCATGTAAGAGGCAAACATTTTTTCTGAGAGAGATATAAGCGAATTTAAAACTTATTAAAGACTTATTATTGCTTAATTGCTGAAAATTGCATTTTATTATTCGCTCATAACTCTCTCAGATTTTCTTCTGGATCGTAAGACAGAAGCTTACTAAAACTTCTTTGAAAGTCTTATGTACAGTGGCCAGCACATCAGGCTACCAATTTTCGTTGCAAAATCGCCCGTATCACAAGCGCATAAGATACCAGCGTACAAATATTATGTTTGTTGATCATGGTTGCTCAAGCGTAGAGGTATCAAGTGACGTCATAGGCCAGGAGTCGGCTGATTGGACTCAATTAACATCTGAGCCTGTTTGCCGACTGATCGTAACACAATTGTAGGCGCCCCTTTGATATGTAGTATAGGGTTGCCAAAAATAATATATTTAGTTGAAAATATTAAAAAAAAAGTTTTACTAGAAAACTCGTCAAAGTAAAGCAAATCTGTACTTTCTTCAATATTTATTATTTCTGTAGACTACTACCAGTTGTATTTAAATACTAGTTGTTGTTAAATATTCCATTGTCAATCAACTAAAAACATGAGTACTCTCTTCTGAATGAACTAAATGTTAGACTGCCAGAAAATGGTTTTGAAAATTATTTTTTTTTTTCAATCTGGGTACATGATCTTAGTAAATTTTCAAGAGATTTATTTACTTATTTACACTTTATTGCATCGATAGGGATATAATTGGCAAACTTATGTTCAAAAAGACTTATTCCCTAAAAATGTTTATACATTTTTATTTACCTTATCTTGTTTTAGTAAGATATTGCACTCCACAAAGTTAAACCAAAATCCACAAACACAAAAATATCAAGATTATTTAAAAAAACTAAAGCTAATATGATGAACTAAAGACCGGGGACACGAACGGTGCTACGGTCAAATGATTATGAAAAGGCTTCTGTGCCGACTCCGAGCTGTCATTTGTAGGCACAGGCAAAGGAACGGTGCGTAATTAGCATTCGATCCTTTGAATTGCAAAATTTTAAAGCGGAGCGAGCGATTCAATAGGGCTGCCACTTTTGTCTGAGATCCGAGCTGGGGTAGGCTCGAATATTACAGTCGTAACCAAATAAATATACAACAACATCACATACAATGATCTGACTCCGTGTTAAGTAGCTTAAGCACTTGTGTTACAAAAATCAGAATTAAGAGTGGTAGTACAAATAAACTTAAATAAATACATATAACACCCAGATCAGTACAAACAGACATGTTCATGCATATAAATGTTTGTACATTGCGGGGATCGAACCCGCGACCTCTTGGTTAGTAGTCAACTTCTTGACTGAGTTGCACCAAAGTGGTCACCGAAAATGTATTGAACATTTACTAGTTGTAGATCGTTATGTCTAGTATGTTAATTTATTGACATCTCCTTGGAGAAAAAAGCTACCTAAACCTTAAAATTAGACATCGTTTTTTTATAAATAGCAATCCACGCATTTTATTTTATTTTATTTAGTAAGGACAACCAACAAAACATACACCACACATTGATATACACTGATCATTAGGGGTCATTTTAGAGTATTACCTTACTTACAGGCTGCCACGGCATGCACAGATAACATTGTTGACAACAGACTATGGACTGATTCTTCAATCTCAAATGATGGCAACGATGTGATCGAATATGGATCACGTCTGTCTAGCAACAGCCAATTCACTCTTTTCTTGAAAAGATTCAAGTTATAATCTAAGGGGTACACTTCAGCAGGCAGCGAATTCCATTCCTTAGCGGTACGCAACAGAAATGTAGATTTAAATCCACGACGTAGGGGGGAAGGTGCTTGTAACGCAGTGGTTGCAGCGCTTTGGTAGTGATACCAAAAGTTAAGCAACCCATAGACTAATATAACAACCTACGGCGCGGTCATGTTTGGGAGGTCTTGTCTTACTCGTTTGCCATCTGTTAGAGTTAATATAATATTCCGTCTCAGTAGGTAACCACTATTTTAATGTGTAATGTATCTTCCTATATTTGGTTTCAATTCCTTGTCTGTCGTTGACAATTAGCACTTGACAGAGTGGAAAGAGCATAAAAATATAAAAAATGGCGACAGCCGAAGAGCTTACAAATTTGTAGTGCAATCCAAATAATACTCGTACAATACAATACCTACATCATAAGTTATTCATTATTTTCCAATGCTATTTATGTTTTTTGTCTGTAACCAGTTTTGTAATAAAATAAAATGAAATACATACCTGACGAAAGACAGCTCAGTTTAGTTTAAGTTTTTCAAAACCGATGAACTTCGGTATTCTACTCATGAAGGTAATAAATCCAAACGGATTATCAGAAAAACTTTGTAATAAAGTACAGAGCTACGACTATCCTGACCTCTTGCGCCACGACAGTCCGGTCTGTGCTGAAAGTTTTCATATCAAAACTACCCCCCGATACTTTCTCTTTGAAAGTTCCTGAGAGGCTTCGAGCGAAGAATCATTCAGTGTAGTCGGAAAAGGAGCTGAAAATAAAAAAAAATATTCGGTATCTTTGTAGTTAACAAACAGGTGCTTGTGGGCGCAGTGGTTGCAGCGCTTTGTTAGTGATACCCAAAGTTAAGCAACCTAAGGCGCGGTCATGTTTGGGATGGGTGACCATTCTGATCATTTAAGTGACGTCAATTACAAAAATCTCCGTGCTTCGGTAGGCACGTTAGGCTGTTGGTCCCGGTTAATATCGACAGATATTAGTCGTTAAGCCTGGTCGGTGGACCTCGGGCGGCTTAATAACATCTGACAGTAAGGTTGGTCACTTAACCTACAAACACCCACCAATCCGCACTGAGCTCGCGTGGTGGAGTATGGCTCGGTCCACCTCAGAGTTGAGGTGAGGCCTGTGCCCAGCAGCGGGACGTATATAGGCTGATAAGTTAAGATCTTTGTAGTTATTTAAAACCCTCACGAAAGAGAAAGTTGTTTCAAGTTTGATTCTTATTTTGTTTGTGTGTTATATGTGTTCGTGTTTTGTGTGTGTCTATCTGTGGCAGCGTAGTTCCCGATCGGATGGACAGATATAATTGGGTCTTTGTATTTGAAAGATAATATGTTATCGGTGGTTTTTAGCTGTAACTGGTCAAAACCTGCTGCCTTAAGCTGTTTTCCTGGCTTAATGGCTTGATATGTTTATCGCTAAACCACTACGTGTTCATAACCTAAGCCGTTGTCCTAATTGAGCAACTAGTGAGACGCGACGCGACGCGACCAATACTTGTGTCAATGTCACGTAGGACTATAACTATCAAAGACATACAACACGACCACTTTGGTGTAATGGTTAAGAAGTTGACTACTAACCAAGAGGTCGCGGGTTTCACCATTAGCACCATTTGTGTGCATGAACACGTCTGTTTGTACTGGTCTGGGTGTTATATGTATTTATTTAAGTTTATTTGTAATACCACTGATGATTCTGATATTTGTAACAAAAGTGCTTATGCGTCTATGTTGCCTAGTAAGGCTGCGTATGGCAAGGAATTTTGTTGTTATCATGACGTAAGTATACAACAATGTCAGTGAAAATATCTCTCTGTCTCTGTATGTTCCTACGTATTTCATTTTTTACTTCGAATACAAGAATTGTTTGATGAAGCGCATTGAAAAAATAAAACAATAAGTTTTTTTTTTAAATGTAAGAGGTTGCTATATCTAAACTATCGGTTACCATTTAGTTGTCCAATCAACCATAAATATGTTTCGTTGAGAAAATTTTCTCAACTCAACAACTATTAAACGGTAACATATCTAGGGACACTTTACCGTACGAATGCAGAAGAATATTTCCCCTTCTACACAGAAACAGGCAAATCTTAGCGAACCCTTTTAATTCGATCTATCGTTGTGTTCTTTCGTTTAATTAGACGGCTATTGGCGGCACCTGGGCCCGCCCCTGTCCGTTGAGAGCGAATTGTCTTCTCTGTAATTGGTGTTTTGGTCACACCGTACCTAGTGAAAACTTGCGAAATAAAAATCTGCTGTACATTATCAGTGGTGGTCAAATTGATGACTTTGTATTACTGACAATAAAATCACCGAAAGTGAGAGCTATTTACGATAACACACTACATTAGTGCTTATTTTAATTTGATACGCATATAAAGTGAACTTTAAGACGTCCTTTCTTAAAGTAGTTTTTATTAAAATAGTTATTAGCTTGAAAGCGAATGTTGCAAGCAAAGCCGCGGGCGGACTACTAGCAATAAGCTACTAGAAAACGTCACAACATTTTGCACTGTAACTCAGTTTTAATGTTACGCCATGGTATAATTGATACCAGTTTTACCGGTTAATAGAAGCGCATTGAAATCGCAAGCCGATGTTCCGCGTTCTACGTTCGATGAAAAGCGTCTCCTCGAATCGCACGACATAACTCTGTGCCTAGCCGACCATGCTTCGGTGTAATTGGTGCCTACAGATGAGTGTTGTTCTGTATTGTTTTATAGTCGAGTATCGATAAAGCGTCAAACAAAGAATAATGCATCTTATTAATTAACGGACGTACACATACCAGAAGAAACAATACCAACACAAAGAGAATGAGTGAAAGAAATAAAAAATGTCCTACCTAAAACAGATATGCATTAAGAACGCAAGACCACAAGTTTGTTAAGGTGGTTTTCGGTTACAAGCTGCCAACGCGACCGCTACTCGTGACGTCATGCAACTGACTTTTTAAGTGTGTCACTTTGAAAACTGGGTCGTGTGACGTCATGAGTGTGATCTCGCTACGCACTCTCACGTCGCGGTCGCGCCGGTCGCTTGAAATCAACGGCCGCCTTTACCCTTATACTGCCAATTTATTTCGTAAGTTCTGTAACAACATAAAGCTTCCACACTAGGAACTTATATTTGAACTTTTTAACACTAATATCAATGCTTCGTTTCAGCTCTAGTCATGAAGTGGAAATAGGCAGGCCACGTTGCGTGCCTTCAAGACCAAAAATGGACAAAACCAGTGACAATATGGACAGGACCACGGAGTAAGAGGAAGAGAGGGAGACCTTGCGCCCGATGGGATATCTATGGAGAAGGCCTTCACCTGCAGAGGGTTCTTGTTTTCTTAAGTATTGTTTTGTGACGGAGCCACTTGAGGTTAGGTAAATCATCATCTCACATTGTAAATACTTCTACACTGTTGATAGTCGGCGAAAAATATTTTATGGCATATACATGAATGACATCATTTTACTTATTTCATATCTCGCGACCATCACGTTTTTTCTAATCATGAAAATAAGGTTTATTGCACATTTCGATTGACATCATCATCATCCTCCTCTTCTTTGCACCTTCTGTTTAGTTAACAACGTTTTTATCCTGCATAATGTATTTTTATGTATGTTACTTGCAAAAAAATATTATTTATTTATTTATTGTAACAATGTTTCATAAAAAAAATGTTGTCCATCGTTATTCAGATTGTTGCACTTTCAACAGACATACATATTAAGATGATCTGAAACCTTAATAATTAAAAAAAACACCTCGATATCGATACGAATTCAATATTCTACAGCACTGGTGCTAAGTTTCGTGAACTAGGTAAGTCAGAGTTTTCGAGAAATGTATTTGACTTAAACTAATTTGAGCTAATTGTTTTAATTGTGTGCCGTTGAATGGCAAATTGTGCCTCAGGTTAAATTTTGTATTGTGTGAAAATGCGAATTTTTTCGGTTCGATTTTTTCTTTCTTCGAATCTTGAGAAAAAAAAACAGGAATTACGGAAAGATCTGTAAGATGTGAGTTTTGTGAATCTGTTCAATTGATCATTTTTGCTACTTTTATGTAAGTAGTGTTTTTTGACTACGAAACATGCTTAGGTATTAGGTACATTGTTATTTTTTTGGTTCGTTCTAATTTTGACCAAATTATTATTACTTCAAAAGTAAAGCTAGAGATATATCTGTTGATATTTTTAATATAAAACTACATTTCGTCTTAATCAATGAAAAAAAACACCTAATCAATCAATCCGATTCCTAGAATTCCACAATCTTACATTACATTACACTTTTTTCTTCGTCCTAGCTTTGACTTAATTTGAGTTACTTGAAAGGTTTAGCTTAAGAGCAGTTTAGGACTGAGGAATATATCTCTGTTAATATTTTTTCGTATATCACATTTTCCTCCTAAACAATAAATCAATTTTCTTACAATTCAACAATCTTTTAACGCACCAAAACATTGAAGTGCCTACTATCACACCGTGAATCGCATTAGTAAGCCATCATGGAAGCCTATTTAAAACGCGGGCGCAAGTGCAGTACCTATTGTGGGGGGACAATGCCACAGACTAATGCCGCGAAACGAATCGAGCGCGGGACAAGTTCATTGGAGCTCGAACATAAATAAGCATTTGCTTGAAGCCTTACGGTGCGGTGTAAGTGACGGACTGCAGCGGGTTGAAAATACGTTTTGTATAATTCAGTAACGAACTTCAGACTTTACTTTCAAATTCTAGATAGGGCGTTGATAAAATGTACGTAAACATTATGTTAACTTAAAACTGTATTCCTTAATTATGTAAATTAAAACATAATAGTCCTCCTGGCCGATTTCGACCACGGCGGCCAATTTCAACAGAGATCAGCCAACTACGCAGGAGATATTATAGTGCACAAGTGTGAGCACAAACAGCTCGGAGTCGGGAAGTAGGCGTTGTTACACCCCGTGCCTCGGAAAGCACGATAAGCCGTTGGTCCTGCGCCTGATCTCTCTCCGGTCATGTCAGATTGCTGTCTCATCGAACTTTGAGAGTGCGTTATAATATCTCCTGCGCAGTTGACTGATCTCGGTTGGGATTGGCCGCCGTGGTCGAAATCGGCTAGGAGGACTAATCTAATTATAAATAATCAAGGGTACATTTTTCAAATGTGAAAACGTCTTCGTATAAAATGTTTTTTAAACTTACCGACTGAATTTTATGGAATGTCTTTTAAAGTTTTTGCAAGATAATACACTTACCTGAAACACAGAGAAAAAACCTTATTAGTGTGGGAACCTTTTAAAAATGTAATTACATCATAGGTAAGTTGATTAAATTTCGGGGCATATGAAGTGCTATTGGTCTTTACAAAAACTAATAGCGTCCACCCACGAAAATTAACCACCACAAAAGGTTGCGGGATCAAACTTGGAGCAGGATATACCTAGAATAATCTTTTGATCCTGTGCAGTAATTACTCGCGGGAAATTTTCACGCAATTCAGCACTCACTGACAGCTCGCTAGCTAAGCGCCATTATTGTGATTTCCATCTCGTTTTTTTTTTCCAAGAAAAGGTTTATTTCTGATCCATTACATGTTAAGTTTTGCGTCTTCTTATAGTATACTACAATGAGACATACTTAGTAGCACTTTCATGTTCACGCTTTTGACTTGAACCACACTCCTGCCACATAGAGGGTGTCCCAAGAATTAAGATCGCACTGCGAGTGATATATTGAAACCGCTGAACGCATAATAAATCAAACGCAATTATTTTAAACAATACCCACGTTATTTTAGTAAGAGCCCGTTATTATTTGCGGTGAATTGTTTTGGGAGCACACTGTATGAAGTCTTGTGTTGTGTTGTTAATATTAAATCTGCTTTGTTGCAGAGTAGATTACCTTAAATGAATTCAGGATCTTTCTGGGTTCTATCTGAATTAGATATGTATGTTTGCTGTCGTCGGGTGGCACTCTCTCGTTTCCTTTTCAGGTATCCACGGAGGACTAGCGCTAACGGATCCTCGATTCGGTGGCATTTGCTGTGTGGATGCCCATTCATAAAATGTGTTTCCCTAAATCTACTCACGAATTATAATATTTTTTTGAATATTCATTTTTCTTTTCTTTCCTTTATTTCTCAAATTCTTAAAACAGGTCGATCGTAAGCTTTAGCTTGCTTTTATCGAACTGCAAGTATGCTCATAATTAATGAACTACTATGATGGACTGGTAAAGAGTGCCCTCAGCGAGGTACAACATGGTACACAAGTTTGTGGAGAAGTTTCTAATTGATAAATATGTGTGCGCCCTTATATCTCATTTTCACTGATAATTAGATTGATAGATGGTAGATTTAACTCTTTAATGCATACCACAGTAAACAAAATTACAGAAACATGTACAATTTATACGGCTAGGAGCAATCTCTTCCAGACGACCTTTGGGTAAGGTAAACATACAATACAATATCCAGCGCAACGCATCGGATTCTCAAAACTTATTTACTCAACACAACAACAAAGGATTTTAACCCAAAAATAAGTAAACATCCCAAGAACGAAGGTCGCCACGGCCGTTGTAATTTCACTCCGTATGAGTCTTTAGCGTTCCTCGGAACACAATAAATATTTTATGAAGTATGTATTGAATAACGATCGCTACGCGGACGCGGTTTTGCTAACATTGTTGCAGAACCTATAGTCTGTTGGGGATTGCAATGAATTTGTTTGTGTCAAAAATGTTTTCAGCTTCCGTGTTTGAAATTATAGAATTCTACATTCAGTCTGTTTGCATGAAGTTAAACGCATCTAACCTTCTTTAGGAATCTGGTTAATTCATTTAATACGAACGAAAGCTGTCTGAAGAATAAAGGATAAGACAAGGCAGATATTGATTTATTGATTTTTTATATAAAATTTTACACAAATTAGGTTACTTTATTTGAATTATCAGCATTAATTAATGCTTTCATTTCACATAGTAAACATTTAATTTTACAGCTCTTGCACTAGTAATTGTAAATGTGTTTGAAAACTACGCCACCCACCCACTCGCTTGCGTTTAGCAACATATTAAGAGTGCTAAGTGTAGGTACTGAGAGTATTGAGTGTATTACTCTGGCCTTCCTAGCACACCAGCTATATTATTATAATATTATTATTACTGTGATCTGACATTAAAAAAATAATAAAAAGAGTTTTTTAAATATTATTGTGATTATACGCTGAAACTCCTGAACGGATTTTGATGAAATTTGGTATACAGTCAGGGTATGTGCTAACTTAGGTTATATACTTTTTATCGCGATTAAATGCTCCCTTGGGATAAAAATGTTTGCGCGGACGAAGTGGTGGGTGGCCCGCTAGTAGTTTAATAATCTTAGTAGCCAGCCTCCCACACTACACACAGTCAATAACAAAAGCAAACCCCAGTAATCCCGCGAAATGGCCCGGACACACGGCTGTGGCGAATGTCAATAATACCTAATGCAATATTTGCGGAGTTATGAGACAGATCTGCGAGTGAGATAAGCCGATAATCGGATGATGATTGGCTTTCATGAGTCATAAATGCGAAGAAATCTTGGAAAAGATAACGATCAAATGAAATAAAATATATGTTAACAACATCACATCCTTAGATTTTGACCTCATCATGTTTTTCAGGTCTTCCTTCCTTCTTGAAAAAAAAAACACGAACATACAAACTTCAAAAACAAAACCGGCACCTTAAAATAGAAAGAAAGAAAAAAAATATGTGGCTTTTAAACTACACTTGAAAATGAACACAGGACTAGGACTAAGTAAGTATATTATAAAACAACATCTTACTTAGCCATACCACACCTTATACCAACTAATATTTTATATTATAAACGAGTGCATAAATTCGCCACTTGACCACAGTGGTTTTTAAAAATAAAGTTAACATTAATTTAATATCTATTGCACAATCCCATGTTATTATTTTAATTTGTACTAGTAAAATTAACAAACTACTGACTTAACTGATTAGTACATTCATAATCGAAGTTGTTAATAGGTCTGGAATCTAGATCGAATTCCACAACTTTGTTGAGGATTCAAAGTACTATCTCGGGTCGATTGATTCGGATATTGAAGAGAAATTCGGCCGTAGGAAAGATGACGCAGACCAGGTACTAAGAGAATACAGATTAAACTTTGTCAATCAGTACAAATTGTAACTATTTTCATATGAACGTTTTAAAATTTGTTTGAGAAGTCTACTTTTCCATATAAAATTAAAAACATTATTACCCCCCGACGAACAGGAGTGGTTTCATGAGTTTAAAGTCCTATGGTCTGATTGTGTGTGTATTTGTGATTGTGTTGGTACATTTTTGTGTGTGTATGTCTGTAGCATCATAGCTTCCGAAAGGATAAACCGATTTCAGTGCAATTTCTTTTATTCGAAAGATAGTTTAATCACGGTCTTTCTTAGCTATGGCTAGCTAAAATCCGCCCAGCCGTTGAAGGTCACCAGCTGTTTTTCAACCAGAAAGTTTTTTACATTTGAATTATACGAATATGTAGTAAATACAAAGCCTTGACAATACATGACATAAAGCTGAGAAAAGGAAAATAAATATGCTGTCCATTTTCAATTCGAAGTGCCAGCTAAAAATACTCGGAAATAGGCGATAGTGAAAATAACTTTGAGGCCATTATCACAACAATTTTGACAGCTTAACAGTTTTTTTGCCAAAAACTTGAATTTCAAAGGATACAATTCAAAAATCGGAGGCCGCTACGAAGTACTTTATTCGTAATTAGGTGCACGTCAAGTAATCAATAGCGTTACAGCACTGTCAATGTACAAATCGATGGGCCTAAAGGAAAATTCAGCCTAGTGCAACATTGACAATATATTTGTTTCTTCGGTTTACGCGAACTGTAGACATTGAAATGATACACTTTTTACGGATTATTTCGCGATATATTTACTTTTTATTTTAACCTGACGTTAACCCTTTTCAGCGTCCGTGGTCACAGGTGGACCAAGGTGTTAGTTCTCATTATATAGTTTTGACTATCATCACTCAAAAATATTAAAAAATAATACTAATAATAGAAAAATATTGTATCGTTTAATTTGACAATATATGAGCTTTAAGCAAATTCCACCTTAAACAGTTTAATATAACCACAAATTTTCTTAGGCTATTTTTTTTCAAAATGTATTCTCATAAATATTTTAACCGAAAAACACCGGCCAAATTTCGGTAAACAAACGCGAATCGATCTAAAGCAGCGCCACCGCGCCACCTGAACTAATCGGGATGCCGACCACATGATTTATTTCGCGTCAAAGTTGAAATTAATTCGCAACATTGCGCCCGGTCGTGAGACTTCCAGTTGAGAGATATACGGGCGCGAAATGTTACTGGAAACGCTGCGGTTAGCGGTGAAGTTAAGTTACACCTGACTGCCAGGGTTATGTATGTCTTAATCTTCGAGTATTAGGTTAGCTGGTGTAAGATGAATGGCCAGAAGGAAATCAGTAGTTATTGCACGATTTCTAAATAGTCAGATTATGAAAACCTTTTCATGAAACTTAATGGTAAAATAATGTAATCAATATTTATGTGATTGTAAGTTTTTGTATGATCTAAGGACAATTGCTCTTTCATTACCTTACGTTACGACGACCACTTTGGTGTAATGGTCAAGAAGTTGACTGTTAACCAAAAGGTAGCGGGTTCGGTCTCCGCACTGTACAAACATTTGTGTGCATGTTCATGTCTGTTTGTACTAGTCGCGGGATCGAACCCGCGACCCTTGGTTTTAGAAGTCCAACCTGTGGATCACTGCACCAAGCGGTCGTCAAATATTTATTATTATTATTTCGTTCCAAACTTTCCAAATGCGAAAACACTTTGACAAGTACCTACTTAATCGAGATCAGATTTTATATTTTTAACTCGGCAAACAATTCCTTGCAAACTGGACAGTTGAGAGTTGTCGGAAATGTAAGCGCAAATTGAAATAGTATCTTGTTTAACGGGTCTGTTTCAAATTCCGTCCAACACAATCGCTTTTCAGCTTCGCTCTACTCGCTCCGCTCGGCGGTTTTAATAACGTTTTGTTCGCTCGCTCAACGCGACACTTAATGACACATTCCTTGCCCAGTTAGGGGTAATGAGGATGCGGCCTTTCCACTGATTCCAAAGATATTCGCAGCTTTGAATAACTGAGATTCGAATTCGAGATTTGGCTTTTTGGGCTTTTTAACTGTAGGTTCAGACTGAAAATGTGCACCCCCAAATTACAAAACAATATACATACAATTGTAATGGCAGCCAGATTTGGCCTTACAAACGGTCTCAATGACACTTAAATTAAAAAAAAAATCGCAATGATGTAAATAAAAAGTGCCTGATAATGTAAAATTCAACAACTTACTTGATACATCTAATAGTCAAAAAAAGCTCAAATCAAAAACAGACGAATACCAAAAAAAAAAAAACCTGTTCAGCTTATCAATAGAGTTGTGAATTTATCAAATACAAACATGTATTAGTCAACACTAATCCATTGGTACAAACGCCCACCGAAATAAGTTTAATACATTCCGAAACAACAAATCATCCGGGTGGGCGTTTAAAAATTGTAAAACCTGAACAATTGTTCGGGCCATAAATAAAATTGTTGGTGAAACACCTCAGCAGTTTTAATATTTTAATCCTCAACGCGAGAGGGCATAAATTTCGTTTGACTGGCTGGAATAGGGCGCCGATATACGTTCGGAATTATTAAATGCGAAATTTTGATTGATGCAGATACAGATGATAAAACGGCGTATTTGGTTCTAAATAAGAATAAATACAGAAATGCAACATTCACGTTGAAAAAAAACATTTCTGTTAAATGTCTTTAGACCTTTTTTTCAAAAATACGAAAAAAACGATCACAACATTACCAATCTGAACACCTATATTCACACAGTGATTTGTTAAATAATAAGGTGTTCATTTATTAATTCACATTATAATGGTTCAGTGATAAAGTACACCAATTTTCTTAACCCTAAAACAACGCTCCGATGTGATTTATATAACAATATTGCGAATTTTACGATTGTACTGGATCAGGGCTCAGACTTAACCCCTCGACCGGGCATTTATCCGGAAAACCGTTCGGGCGTAAATCATAACCGTTTTGTCAACCCGCACAATTTGTATCGGCCCCGAAGAATTTTCACACTGCAGTATTTACAGGTTGATTTAATGCTACCATAAGTGGAATTTCAGTGCGAAATTGTTTTGGAAAGAAAGGGTTTTAAGTGTTGTGTGGGATTAATATGGCTGGGGACTGCGGTACATATTATGGCAAATACATTTCATTGTTTGTTGCTATAATTTATAAAAAATGCAAATAGATAGAAGAAGATACCCGCAAGATCTCTTGTAACAGGGCCGAAAAATCGGGAACTCAAAACAAAGGTGCATGATAAAAATCTGTTAACATAGGAAAAGTTACTATTCTTATGTTAATAATATGACCTTTGCCGTTTCGGCTATTACGGATTACTACTAAGCTAGTGCTGAAATTCAACAAAGCAAAGCCTGTAACCGGGCCTGAGGCAAAAACATTATTAAAAACTTTATTGCTTGTAAAAAGCCCCTAATATCTGTGACAGGATATACCCTCTATTTGCCTTTTAGGTAAACATCCGGTGAGGGACAGTCACATTGATTTCTATACAGGCTGAGCCTTTGATATTTGTGTATCGCCGGCCCTCGTTGTAAATAACGGTTATATTCAATATTCGACGGTAGCTTTGCATGCATACAGACAGAACAGGGTGTATGAATATATTCAATTTTTTTGTGGTTTCCCAATGTCAAAGAGATTTTTTTAAACAGTTTTTCCGGTATTTGTGTAACAGGTGAATAGGCATGATGACACCTATCTTAAATATTTCCAAGACCATGACGTTTAAAAAACATGAACACACAAACCCTATGAGGTTAATACGACCAATAAATTTCCAAAAAGCTGTAGAAACCAATTTTTTAACACAAAACTCAATAAATATTTGATCAATTGACTTCGATTTCTGATACATGACCGTGATAAATCTATGGAGGCAGATCGTTTTGACAGATAATAAAAAGTATATCAACGATTGGTGGTGTCATCTAGCCTATTTATTTAACCCTATAATTATTAAACTGTCATGTTAAAAAGACAGACAATATTAAAATAATACTTACTAGACCAAGACCAACTGGGCAGACCCAGGGGTTTCACCCACATAGAACCAGCTTTTTACATATCCTATAGGAACCGTGAAGTTTTATGGAATAAAAAGTATTTTGTGTGTTAATCTAGGTTATATCTATCTATGTTTCAAATTATAGCCAAATGGGTCTAGTAGTTTTTGCGTAAAAAAAGTTACTTACACATATTTGCGTAATAATATAAGTGGGATTAGTAGGATTATTATAAAACTTTGAAGAATCATACTCGAATTTTAAAAGAAAAAAATATCGTAAATGAATATAAATTATGTATTTAAATTGATATTCGTCGACCACAAAAAGTTATTCGTTTTTTATTGAATCACCAACAAATATCAGCAGCTTAATATGAACAAATATTCTTCCTGCAATCATTAAACGTTCATTTACCAAAACATTCACCTTTCATACGAAAATATAAAAATCGCAAAATAAATTCGGAATCCGGGCGCACTGTCCGTTCGACCCGGGAGACTTTGGAATTCATTACATCCCAAAATTTGTTTGGGATATGAAATTCCTAAGACGCCTCTACAGTTTTCGAACAATTCACGTTAATTTCCAAACGTGAAGTCACTGGTTTTGAGCAATATTTTACTGTTATTGTAAATTTGATATTTAAGGCAATCAAAATTCAAGCATCGACAATATTTTCTTGATTACAAATCCCAAAGAGACAGTAAAACATTTAATGTATATAAATACACAACACCATCATTTTGATCTGACTATGTGGTAAGTAGCTTAAGCACTTATATTACAGATATCAGAATCAACAGTGGTATTACAAAAAAACATATATAAATTCATACTAACACCCAGACCAGTACAAACAGACATGTTTATTCACACAAATGTTTGTAAAGTGCGGGGATCGAACCCGCGACCTCTCGGTTAACATTCAACTTCTTGACCAATTACACCAAAACAGGCGTAAAAAAATGTGTATCATTCTAAGATTTTATTAGGCTTCAGACATTGCAAAATGTGAAAAGGTTAATAAAATTTATACAGCTATGTCGGTGCATAAATATACGAAATGATATAAGTTATATATATTTAATATTGTTTTAATTACGAATTTTAACGTTTTAATTCAAAATCAACAAACCTACCTAATTGAGAATCCAGTAAAAAGCAATGCAAACTATAAAAATTCAGACGGAGCCTACTTGAAACCGACGAAAACGGTCCTACTTCAAATTCAATTAATCAGGCCATCTGCAATTCCGAAGTAGGGATGTTCAAATGTCTATACCTTTGTCGATAGACGAAGAATTATAGTAGGTAGGTATATACTCTTACATCATTACAAAGTTACAAATTTGTTGTTAGCGACGCGCTAATTATCCATCAATATGTTCACAATTGTCCCAATTTATATTTGCTAGTTTTAGTTTTTAGTATTTCGATATGTACCTTTTTGTGTCCATCAAGTCCTGGCCACTGTATGTCTAGTAAAATACCAAATATAATAGAACGTGTCACTTAATGGTGTTTTATTAGTTCAAAGCGATCCACGAGTGACACCGCACGTCGCAATGGTGTAAATGTCTATCTATAGGAATAAACCGTGTTTTTAACTTACATTCGTTTCTTCATTACTTTTAAGGGGCTTTAACATTAGTATCCTTCACAAATGAAACATTTATTAAAAAATACTTACGTCATTTATCATAACTGGTGAATTGATCAATTAGGTATTGAAATTCAAAACTCAGCGTAAGTATGATAATAAGTTTTTATTGACCAGTCAATCTTAAGACCTAGATCACATAAGCAGATGATATTATATTGCTAGCCGGATTTTGCCAAACAAGGCACAATGCGTTATGTCATTGGCCATTAATTTATCTCAAAATGTATCTCATCAGCAAACTATCGACTCAACACCAAATTGTTTTAAGCTACACAACACTATTCAATAGCGTTCATTCCTTTCCCTGCAAATTTAAATATTTTACACTAGAAAGGAGGCTTTCGATCGTTACCTTAGGCATTTTAATGTGCCCCTCATTACTCGGAGTTCAATTAGATGATATCTGACGTTTATAGTTCTTTATGCATTCAAGGAGTCAGATTATGTTCGTTGAGTTCCAAGATAATGCCATTTAATAGCCGTCCGATCATTACAACATTGGACCATAGTACACATGGAATTAGTAAGTTCAATATACAGTTTTTTTTCACTTTTCATTGTTGGTGGCGTAAAAAAATAAAAAAAATATGTAAGTAGCAATTTGGAATATGAAACTAAGGAGATACCTACCACAAACACCCAGACCCATGACAACAAAGAGAAATAGTTAATAGTTAGTTATTTTCGATTTGATTTTGATTGAACCGTACCGGAATCTTCAAAAGATAAGATATAGCTATATTTATTTTTAACCTATATTTAATGAGAGACACGTTCTTCTTTTTGATTATCCCAAGGAAAACATCTTAATCAATTTTATGTCATCTTATTTTTTTTTTAAGTAACCAACTGCATCTATTTTCACTGTGAGAAAGTTGCGTAATGAAAATTTCGACCAAGTTTACGAGATCGTAAGAAGGCTTTTTAATGAAGGCTTTTTCTACTTGGTTTATGATTTTGGCGATTCGATAGATTGTTTCGCTTTTTACGACAGAACACTCGAGGTGTCTGTTAAAGATGTTGGCTTGATGGTCATGCCTTATGGTCCATTTACGATGACGATAAGTACATTTATAGCTACATTAAAAAACTAGCGGCTGCCCGCTACTTCGTCCGAGTGGACTTGCATTTCTATAGTGCATATACCTATGGACAATCGTCGATTGATGTAACCCTGCGTCAACTAGATCCATGTTATAAAAATGTGCTGAAATCCTGATCTTTCTCCGGTCATGTCGAATTGCCGATCTTGGAGAGTGATGGAACAGTGAGTGCACCTGTGTAATGCGCTCACACTTAAGCACTATAATATCTCCTGCGTAGTTTGTTGATCTCTATTGAGGTTGGCCACTGCGGTCGAAATCAGCCAGCAGGACTATTATTATAAAATGGGCCTCCACATGTTGGCTTTGGCCTTATGTTCCTAAAGGTCCGGGACCCCATGATACCGAGATAGGAAAGGACACAATACAATAATATTACTTCTTTAATTATTTCCGTGACACAACAATGATTTAGTTCAGAAACACGCTTTTCATAATCATTGCATAATATAAATAGCTCGATATAGTATTTTTTTAGAAACTGAGAAAGGAGAAAGGTTTGGTCGTCCAACGATTACGTCCAAAGATTGGGGTAATCTTCTTCTCAGCCCTTTCACTCACTACTGAGGATCGTGACTCTTTAGACGGTCAACAGTGGGGTGAGCACAAACATTATCGTGTCGTCCAAACGTCTATACAAATGGAAAGTTAACGATAGGTAAGCGCTACGAATACGTTACGATAGTTGTTTTTGCTCACGCCACATCACGTCTCTATCATGAACAAAAGCAAAGAGATATATATATATATATATACTAGTGGCCGCCCGCGACTTCGTCCGCGTGGAAAGCTTTATCTTTATCTTTATCTTAAAAATTCTTTATGAATTGTAGCATATATGTTATTCTGATGTATAAGCTATATTGTGGTAAAGTTTCATTCAAATCCATTCAGTAGTTTTTACGTGAAAGAGTAACAAACATCCATACATCCATACTTACAAACTTTCGCCTTTATAATAGTAGTAGGATATATATATATATATATATATATATTCTTACCATATTTAACGTATTATTAGAATATCTGATGCCATCTTACCCAACTGCATTAAAAAGATCTTCGATCAGGATACGCCGTGACAGCAAATGGATAGCATGCTGCGACACAGGTTTTTAATATTCTAACTTCTGCAATTACCAAATTTTCTGTATTTTGTCACTGTGCACCTAGTATGAGTAGGTTTGGTCCAAAAAATAAGTAGACATGTAGACATGATAGCTCTAGTTTTTCAAGTGGTTACGGTTGGATGTATTCGGGTTCCTGCGCCGGCGTCGTTTAGTGGAAATTTAAAGCAAAATAATACTTTTTTTCAGGTTCAGAGATATTCTTAATATCTATTTCAAACATAACGTTCTCAAGTTTCACAACTGATATTTTGTATACAAGACTGGAAAAGATGATTCATTTTCATACTGCGTTTTCTATAAACCGGTTTTCCATAAGCGAATCATTCAGACCCTAACGCTGCATTTACCGAGCATTTTGTTTTAAGTGTTGAATACACTTAAAACAAAATCACGACCGGCCATCTCCAAAGCAATTTGTGCTTTATACCCAAAGTGTAAGATCCGGTCTGTCTCAGCGTATTGTCTTATAAACTGCAAATACAGTAAACATCGTAACTCGTCCTTCTCATAAATAGTTCCTTGGGGATATATCGGTGCAAGAGATAGGAGAATAGAAATTTATATGTTATTTTCTATTAGCTCTATACCGGTTAGAACGTTTCACGAATGAATTTTGAAACATAGTTATTGCACAGTACAGTTATAGTCAGTAGCTCGTGCTCAAAGTTTGATTCAATTCAATTCATTTATTTATTGCGGACATCAAAAAAATGCATGGGTTAGTAATACAATGGCACTTAATAAACTAGGTGTTAGTACTTACACACTTACACTTACTTTAAGTTACTGTTGAAAATTGTTAATACCTACAACCGTTTTGCCAGCACTGAAAAACAAGGTAAAGATGAGTATATGGTTTCCGTACCTACTGTCCTTTTATTCGTCAAAGCCGAATAAATTTTAATTTTTGTTTTAACGATAGGATATATCATATAATAAACTAGTGACCGTCACAGCAGGTAAAACGTACCTAGTTTGTAACAGTAAAATGAAACCTAAAAGCTTTATACAGCAAACCAAAGCAATTTCCGGTGGACGTGATGGAAAATTTCAAATACCAATTCCGATCCTGGAGTAGCACGATTCCCTTTTAACAGAGACTGGTCATAAAATATACTCTCGTAATTTATATTGTAATAATTTTTTTATAATAACTTAATAATTTAAAGGCATTCCGTATATGTTTGTCTAAAAAACTTCTTTTTTGCATACAATAAGAAGACATGGGGTGCGATAAAAATGATAGATAGATTAACACTTTATTGTACAACACAAAACAAAAATTACAAAACACAATTTTTACAAAAAACTAAGATATGTTGTGATGATCAACTTATTTGAAGATGGAGGAAGAAAAGTTGAACTAATAATCTTGACATCAGCTAGACTATTCAATTAGATATACAGAAAGGAATATCGCAATTATTATTCTTCCTAGTGCATACCCAGCTTTCTTCCTATCTCTAGAAAAACCCTGTACCCGCTAGAAACCTTATCTATATCAGCTACAAACCCTATCTATACCCGCTACAAACCCTATCTATACCCAGCTACAAACCCTATCTATACAACCCTATTTATACCCAGCTACAAACCCTATCTATACCCGCTACAAACCTTCTATACCCAGCTACAAACCCTATCTATACCCGCTAGAAATCCTATACCCGCTACAACCGTTCACTCACACCGGTACAGAGGAATCAATCACTGATCCTGTGTCCCTCCATCATTTACTTACTGGGATTGGAGAGATTCAATGCCTTATGGCCAGACGTAAGAACC
The DNA here is from genome assembly GCA_963921415.1 of Pyrausta despicata. Classification (NCBI taxonomy): domain Eukaryota; kingdom Metazoa; phylum Arthropoda; class Insecta; order Lepidoptera; family Crambidae; genus Pyrausta; species Pyrausta despicata. Next base: position 2,361,866 of record OY992851.1, read on the forward strand.
TACGTGTGGAATATGTGATTCTTCCTAAACGTCAAGGTTTTTTTTTATTTATTTTTTATTTGGGATAGGTTTACTCTTGACCCAAGGTTTGTCGTGAAGCGACAAAAAAAAAGAAAAGGGAAACGAAAAGAATTGAGAAATAACAAACTAATTATATTAAAAGAAAAAAAGAAAAATTAAAAAGAAACCTAGACGAGTGAGAGGAATGATTGAGTGTAGTGAGTGGAGTGGGCGTGGGTTGGTGTCTTCTCAAGATTAAGCGGGTCCGGAGGCGCCGAAGTGAAGCGAAGCGTTCTTGGAGTAGTCCGTCGATGCGCAGCGGTGTAGAAGCTGGAGCGCAGCTGTGCCGGAGACCGTGAAGACACCGGTGATCAGCAGAGGTAGCCGCGATGGCTCTGTCAGCAAAGGCAAGCAGTTGATGAATCCGATGTAGATAAATTTAGGAGGAGGCAATGCTCCCTCCGTGGGAGTAAAGTGAAAAATCCTCCTTAATAGGAGCGAGTAGCAGAGTGGGTAATCCCTCCTCGGGGTAAAGAAGAATAATCCCTCCTCAGAGTAAGGAGGGGCAAGTCCTCGCAGTCTCTTGGGCTAGGAGAGGGTAGCCTCTCACTGACCCTCCTAAGGTTAGGAGGGGTCAGTCCCTCGCAGTTCCTCCTCAGTCAAGGAGGGGTCAGTCCTCAGTGTTGCAGTGGGTGATGGCCTTCCGGAGGTAGTGAAGTCCTGGTCTTCCTGTAGTACTTCTTGAAGTGTCGTATAGTAAAGAGTTTACTGTTATAGAATCGAAGCCAGCAGTAGAAAGAGTCAGATATGGATGGTATGGGCTTATATAGGGCCGGCCGTTCAAATTTAGAGCGTGGATAGAACGCGATAAAACTCGTGCTTTGCAGAGTTTGTAATGGAAATTGTATTGAAACTTTGCTAAAAGTTGTCAATTTTCAGAAAAAAATAATAAGTCTCCCGTCACTCAAAATGTCAAACATAGTGTCAAAAAGTACAAAATTCGGAAAAATACTAATAAATTGTGTTCACAATAAGAAATAATTATGCTGAGAAGGAGAGGAAAACCATTTAAAAGTTAGTTATAACCCTTTTTCCCTATTTTACAGCGGAATATCACATTTATAGGTGATACAAACTTTGACGTTTATGAACACGTAATTAGAAATTCCTTATTTTTCAGTAAAAAGTGAACAGATTCCACGGAAAAGAATAATAATACACGCAAAATGCATATATTGTGAGAATGAAAATGACTGGAAACCCAAACCGGAACAAATTATTATCAGTATACCAAGTGAGTATGCACGTCGGTACAGGTTGAAGGTCTACCTCGGTTGTTTCGGTAGAAATGTGTGACATTAGACAGATGCTTTGGTATACTAAACTTCTTTTTACAGAGAATAAATGCCGTTCAAGTCAAAGTTTACGAAACCATATGCAAAATGTGTGGTGGGAAAATCAGTAATATGAACTAAAATAAACACAAAAACAGATACAACATTATGTATGTATGTTACAATTACTTACGTGTCACATTTAGTTTTTAATGAAAAACGACGGATTCAAAATCTTATATTATGTGTCTTAACACATCATGGCTTATCGAATGTAATTAAGGAAAATATCACATGATTACATACATACATTAAGTAAAAATACATAAAAAATGGTTGCCTGTAAAGTCGGTTTTACGGGCGAAGATTTTACGTGACAACGTCTTTTCAACGCGCCTAATTCTCTAGTGCTGCGCGCGCGGCGGACCGATCATGTTTGAGTGGGAGAGAGACGCAAGGCATTCGCCGGTCCGGCGGACCTCTCTCTCGTTCGGCGACTCATCGCAACAGACGTGAGCGGGCGTTACACTTTTTCATGAGTGACTCCGAGCCACAACCTAATTTAAGACGTTGTCACGTCAAAAGCAAAATACTTACATTAAGTTTTCCTTTATTTCAACTTTAACAACATTAAACTAGGTTCCCAGAATACACGTCTCATGTTCTCGTATCAAAATAATGAAAACCGAAAAGTCTTTTGACTCTGTCTCAAACTCGATGCGACTCACAGCAGCTTCAGAAAAATTACTCGACGTGTAATGAACAACCTTCAAAGGGGATATTACTTGGCAAGACCATTTGCCTGCTCGCTCACCTCCAAAAGAAAATGTTTACAAAAACATGAGCCGCACGCACGCAACATAAATTCGTTACGTCTGATTACTAACTTCGAGAGAAGTTGTCAACCCACCTTGTTTAGCGGAGGAAAATTTAGGGGTCCTTGCTAATTCGGAACTGGTTTCATCTGAATCATATTTGAATTTATATAGTCTTTGCAAAATAATGATTGGTGTGTAGATTTCAAGCATTTAATTTCCTTTTTACTTTATTTTCCTTTTATTTAGATCACGAACAAGGTTACATCACAAATATTATTGTTTGAACCTGTTTTTTTAAACATCATACAATAAGGTTTACAATAAATCACTCAGTAACATATCCTACATGCAAATTTAATTAAAGGCACTAGAGCATGGAGACCCAAACCTCCCAATAAAAGTCATACTAAGCAAATTTTTGAAGTGTTTTGTAGAAAATAACCAAGTTATTTCTTAATTTCCTCCCCAGAGGCAACGGCAACTCACACTTGCCCACTTTTTTCATTGTTAACGTTATATCTCTTGTTGGGGATCAGAGTTCATGAGAGTCCGTACGCTGCGCTTGTACGTGTTCAGAATACCCCCTAATATTCATCGTTTTAAAGCGGCAAGACGAGTGCGAGCGGGATGGTTTCCTACGTTGGATAAGGATGGGTGACCGTGGCGAATTTCGTGACCTCTCAGCGGCTTCGAGCTGCAGAAATATGGACGGCAATATCGTAAATCCCGTTGGCATATAAAACACTAAACGCCCTACTGTCCCAGACGATCTCTACAGGGTGACTTTTCGGTGAGCGAAATGTCTGATATTTTAATTTGATACGTCGTCCTTTTAGACGTAAGGACTTCGAATTTATTAGTTTGTATTATTGAACAATAAATAATACTTGTTTTATAGTGTAGTATGTAGTGTACTATATTTATGTTATGTAGTGTAATAACTTAGAAATAGAAGGAAATTCAATGCGTTTTATTAGCTTCTCGGTTCTCGCTGAAAATCAGTGTCGTGATATGCTATCTCTCTGCTGCCACGACTTATACAGTGCGAGGTCCATTTTGGCAACTAAAAAAAATTGGTTGCCTGTAAAGTCGGTATACGGGCGAAAGTTTTACGTGACAACGACTTTGAGTGGTAAAATAATTTTAATGTGAATATTCATTCGTATAACATGAACCGGTGTGTATGCCTATCTCTCTCACTCTCTCTCTCTCGCTCTGTCTCTCTCGCTCTTAGGCGGGTTAACTGTGCTCGAGTGGAAGGGACGCGTGCCTTTCACTTTTTATGTCTGTCTCACTCGCTCTTAGGCGGGCTAACCATGCCCGAGTCGAAGGGACGCGTGCCTCTCACTCGCTCTCATTGTGAGCGCGGAACGTGAGCGGAGCGTAACGCAGTTTCTTGAAGTGTCACCCGGCAAACAAATTTATAAGACGTTATCACGTCAAAATACGACTGTTTTAAGTGTAATTTTTAAATATTAACTTTTAATCTAATGTACGGTCGTAAGCACGTCACGGCAAATACTGCGGTATCTTATACGTTTATTATACGGGCGATTTTGCAACAAAAATGGATAGCCTTATGTGCTGGCCACTGTACATATTATCATGAATTGTGTCAAATAAATAATTTATATTTGATTCCATTAAGCGCTGAGTTGAGGTCTGGAGATACGTATGGTTCATCGTTGTGAATGTGACGTTGCTTAAAACTTGATGACAAAAAGATCTATCTATCTATTCAAAACACTCTAAGGACGTACAGGAAACAAGTGGAAGTTAAACATTACTTATGTGATATTACATGTGATATCTAGATTATCACTTGATACTAAATGAATGCTTACATTGCATATTTTGTTAATTGCGTTCAAAGTTTACAATAAAATGATATCCAAACTACACCATTAGTACGAGAGCCCACGACCAAAACCATGTCTCATAGCAATACGGCAAAAACCCTATAAAATCGTTAGATTGTATGATTCTGAACCCGACTAGGTGTGTAGTAACGGTCGAAAGTGTAGCAACTGCGTGGGAGGCCATTTCTGCTGTGTCAAAAAAAGAAAGACAGTCGGTATTATAGCAATACGTCTGATAGTGAAAATGTACATAGATTTTATAATTGTATTACGAAAAAGTTTGTTTTCAGACATTTTGCGCGTAGCATATAGCCTGAGCGCATTTTTGAAAATGTCAACAAATTTAGCCGACCTGTATCATAGCAATACGGATAAAATTTTTTTTCAACTTTTCCTATTGCTGCCATGATTACCAATAACCTGTTTTCAGACACTTTAAGTGTAGCATATACTCCCAAAAACGAAAATAACGTTTCGGAGTCGCCTGGCCGACGCCTCTGTTAAATGTTTTTTTAAATTTACAGCCTTCATAGATATTCAAGAATCTCCCTTGTCTATTATATGTACTTTGACAGATGACAGATGTCATTACTTATTTCTTTTGTAAAAGTTACTCAAGTGTGCTTTAAATAAAACCAAAACTATCAAATCAATCAGTATTTAATTTCAACAGCCTCAGCGCTTGTTACGCTCCTGCCCCTTCCCTTCCCTTCATCCCAGTTTCCTTTTGTCGATTTATTTCAGTCCTTCAACTTCAATGTTAAGGTTTCCGGTAAATTCTTTGTTAATTATCATCTAATAAATTCAGGGTCGCAACGTATTCATTGGTTTGTAACAGAAAATTCAAGATGCCTCAATACGATTTTTAAATGATATCTGAGTATCGAAAAGTTGTCTGATAGAGAAGGTGCTACACTTAATTTGTCTGATATAAATTTTTTGCACATGTGGACAACTTATTTTATCATGTCCAACAATTTTCAGACATATTGCTATGATACCGATCGGTAAAATTTGTTAACATTTTCAAAACGGTCTCAAAATTTAATGCGTTCACATTTCCGTCTGAAAATTGTTTTGTTCGCATCAAATAACCAAAATTTACTAATAAAAAAGATTTTCAGACGTATTGCTATGAGACATTTTTTTTGTCTCATTTTTAATTTTTTAAGTGATTTTACGGGTTTGCGCTACACCACTAACGTCTGAAAAATATGTTTTCGGTATCTCAGAACTATCATTCAACTACAGTCTGCAAATCAGACATATTGCTATGATGCAGTTCGGTAAAATTCTTTGACAATTTTGAAAATTCGGTCAGATCAAACGCTACGCGGAAAATGTCTGATATTGGTATTTTCGAGTTCAGGATAATCGTATCTATCGATTTGATGCAGTTTTGGCCGTATTGCTATGAGACAAAAATTTTGGTCGTGGGCTCTCGTACTACATGTGGAAAACAAATTTCGAAACAAGAATACTCGCAGAATGTGCTCAACCCTAATTTAATTAGGCACATGCTGTATAACTTTGTCCCTGTAAATTATTAGTGCGTTTATGAAAATTTCGAGCCAGTTAAGAACTTGACGTAGGTATTTCGAAGTTAAAGAGTGCAAATTCTTTGGATTGCAGGAAATGTTGGAAGTACTGAAATACACAAATAGCAGTAGAAAGTTTATTTCACGAAAAATACTACATCTAAAGTAAATACACATTATTTTCAAACAAATATTTCTTTTGAATACTCAACATCCTACACTCTACTTTACAATACATAAGAAATATACCTAAAGTAAGCGAATTTTTAAAAGATACATTTTTTTTTTGTAATATGAATAACCAGACATTTGACCGCGATCTCACCTGATGTTAAGCGACGATGCGACCGAAGATGGATCATGTCTGGCTAATTACAGCCTATTCACTCCTTTCTTGATATCTACTTATGGCTCAGTTGCTTAGTTTAATGTCGCACCAATAGCCTACCTATATAGTCATTGGGCTTCAATCTCACCTGTTAATAAGGCGATCTTTTCATGACGATGATGATCTTTCTAGCCATTTTTCCGTTAAAATTAGTGCTAAAATTGGTTTCATAAGATATCGCCGTCCACACTATCTGGTTATGAATTGAACACGGCGATCATTTGATCATCAATGAGAAACATGTTTTATACTTTAAAAAAGTGCGGGGTCAGATTTTATTTTTCATTTTCAAAATTATTTTGTAACAGTCTGACAGCGTCCATTCCTTACGTTTCAGTCTCAACTTGGTGTAATCTTTAACCAGCTGCCTTTCTCTACGTACACATATAAATTCTAAGGATTTCTCCACACTCCTATATACACGGAACCCCAAACTTGCGACAGGGTGGGTAGCGATGACAACTCTTGGTAATCAGTTGTAACGAATTTATGCGGAACTCGTGAGCGTTTCGAGTTTCGGCTTACGTGGCGGTCGACGTCTCGACTCTGCTCTCATTAGTCCTGTTTGGGTTTAGCTGATGTTGGAGGTAAGACAGTTGTGTTCTAAATATTTGTAGTGAACCAGAAACAAAATTTCTTAAACACTCACATATTACATTCCGCTGGACAGTAAAATGATAGAAAAACAAACTGACCATGTCAAACGTAAAGATAGTTTGATTTATAGAAACTTAAATAGCATGTTCATTTTATCAACTCGCAGTCCTTATCACGCAAGGCGCAAGAGAATACTTTTTGACGTGCTAAAGCCAAAGCATCCATGATCGGGTGCCTGTGGCATCCAAATCGTAAAACCAAAAGTAAATAAAATCTTAACTAAGAAAAACAGTCTAAAGACAAAGAACAATGTAGCATCAAAATAGAGCGGTATAAAGCTGCAACTTTTTCCTCACTTGGCACCATTGGAACTTTGTTAACAAACAAGATAAACATTTAATCCTTTCACGTGGGCGAAAATCTGGAATCGACAAACGCGAGGAAACTCATGCAAAACAAAGTTGCGATGCAGGGGTCCTTAGAATGGCATTCTGCTTAGTTTTCGTATTTCTTAATACGACCTAATGCTTGGTTGCAAGTAGTGCGATACTAGCGTTGGATGACTTCGATTGTAAATGAAAAAGATAAGTGGCATTGGAACAGATAATCATATTAATAATGCTACTATCTTTGCAATATGAAATTAAAACACAGTAAAAGAAAAATTTTGAGTCAGACTGGTTAGAGCAATCGACCGGGTTTTAAAAGGTTGTAGAAACCACGATGTGGGTCTACGTCTCACCTGTAGTCGCAGATTTTTTTGGTGAGTTTGTTTAAATTTCACGAAGAGGCATTAACACTTTTAACTCATGGATTCAAATTCATAAAAAAGTAGAGAAAAACTTTCAGTTAAATTATAAAAGGTTATATTTAAAAATTTCAAAATCGAACACGAACAACTATCGTAACGTATTCTTAGCGTTTTCCTATCGTTAACTTATCAATTAGTATGGGGGAACTGTCAGTTTTTGACGTTTGGATGACACGAATACGTTACAATAATGTTCGTGTGGGGTGACCCACAGTTTCAAAATCAAAATTCTTCAAAATGCCCCGCCTTCGCTTGATACTTCCACCAAAACACAATTCTGAGCTGGGATGAAAGAAACTGCACCTTAAGCGAATACGTGGAGTCAATTTGTGACTAAAGTTCAGCTGTTGGTTGCCATTGCAATACCGGCTAGACTCCTTTGCCGGCTTAAACGTAGTAGTTAGCGATTGTTCGAGGCAGAGCCATCGTTTCTTTTTCTCCTGCAACTTTGAAAACTTTTGAATTGAAATTTTGAATTTTCTGGTGCTGAACGTAAGAGCATATCAAAATTATAAAAATAAAAAGAGAAAATACAGTCAAAACCGACCATGCGGTTACAATACCTACAAAAGAACAGCCCTTAAGCCAGTTAAGAAACGATTGCTAGTCACTATAATATAATAGCATTGAACTCATGCATGACAAATTGACATCTGATTTGAAATGCATCGGAAACCTAGCAAACACATTCCATAACATAATTAGCTGTGGGCCCTAGAGCAGTCCCTTGGCTGCAACCTCAATCGGAAACAGCAATTGCAAACACGTCAATTTTTTACAAAATTAGTTTGATTCAAACTGAAACGCATCTAGCATCTTCAAAAAGGCGTTTCACAGGGTAATAAAGTAGCGGCCCCAGAATGGTCCCTTGTTCAATCCGGCGGCGTCACGAGTAGCGGTAATACAGCCATGAATATTAATGTGTGTCAGTTTATTTGCTTATTTATTAGCTGTGAGCCCGATAATAACGCGTCCATGATCATGTGGGTTTTGGAGTAGTTATATACTCGTATTGTAACTTATTTATTGAGCTCTGTCGATGTGAATACTGTTGTACTGTGTGTACTCTTTACGTGGATTATTCTTGGCATCCTCCCTAGCTATAAAAAAATGAGGTTAGTTTTAATGGGTTTACCCGTTACACATAATTTTTTAATGAAGTTAAGAAAAACTAAAACATAAAAACATGCAATTGGTTTAAAAATTTTGGAACGCTACAGTTAATTACAATAACAAATTATTGTTTTACTTGCCTGAAATGCATCCACAATTTATTTTCCCCAAAAGCTTCCTGGTACAAACATCTGACAAGATTAGTTTCTTTGTAGACAACCACAAAAACATCCCACTTTTTCAAAGTTTGTCTATGTGGGAAACTTTGAAAAAATACACAAAGGTGTGCTGAGGCGTTGGATTTTGAAGTAGTATGTCTGGAAATGACTTTATCGTGTTTTTTGATTTATAACACGACTTTTGCTACAGATATCTATTTTGGTAATTTTCCTAGTGGTTGCATGCGTACCAGTTTGCTGTGTGTTAACATACGTGTAGGATGAGGTTAGATTCCCGAGTAGGACAGTAATAACCATATAACATATCATAATGACGTCTAGTTCTAAGATTAAGTATGACATTACTTCGGTTTGCAAAGATCTTTTACTGCGTTCAAATCTTAAGATTGTTTATCAACATTGGTTAATTTATAACGGTTGCCTCCTGGGAATGCCCATTGGGTCGACCCATAACTGTCAAATGATTTATAAATCACTATGATTTAGATATTTATTGCTGATCGATTTTTGAAAATATCGCTGTAAATTAGGTTTAGGGTAAAGGAGACATCAAATATTCTTACTCGCAACATAGGATGCTTCCATCCACACCTTGGTTAGACCAGTTATAGAAACAAGTAAAATATCTGTACTACACCGCTATTATTTATTTACTAAAAGTAATAGCATGACAGAGCTCTCAACATGAAACCTACCACTTCAAAAAAGAACTTCCTAACTGACATCAAAAAAATATCTTCATCTCCGAAAGTGTCATTTTCAGCAGAGCATTAAATCCGTGTCACCGATATCAGTAAGTATATTGATTCGATGCTCCGCCAAACACCTGCGTCGCGAAACTTTGATAAAGAGGATTTTAGCATAACTCGTCAAGTTTCCGACAAAATAAGCAGAGTGATATCACCCCTCCATCTGTTTATGATGTAGCCTGCGGGGTTTACTCGGTTGAAACTATGAAAAGGTAACACGCTGAAGGTATTTTTTAACACAAAGGAGTTCAAAACAAAAGAAAATTTCTTATTAGTTCATATCTGAATAGTATTAAAAGTTGATTATTTATCAGTAAGAAAGGTATAACTAAGATTGCAGGTACCTTTTTTCATAAGATTTAAAAATATTGTGAGTCAAAAAAAGAAATTCTTTGGTAAATTTGCCCAGACGCACTTTATGTTTTAAGAGTATAATAATCATCGCACTGCACCAAAACCAAAGACTCTTAACCATAAATCCCCCAATCTCCAAACACGGCAACAGAATAAAAACACCCATCATATATTCCAAGACAGCCGCAACTGGATCGGGAAAAACAAACTCAAAATCCAACAACGTAGAACAAATTACACAGTGATCCAGTGCAAACCGGTCTATACCAGTCTGAACCGTTATTTGTTCTGATGCAATCTCTTCGCGTATATGATTAAAATAGTGCATAGGACACTACCCTGAGGGAAATCAGTGGCGGACCCACTGCATAATTAGCAAAGGCATTCTGATATACGGGCATATTCTGGTGTCGGTGCGAATTTAATGGCTTGTCGAGTGACTGTCAATGGCTTCATTATGCTTCCTACTTGTAGCATTGGCTATTTTTGTTGATGAAGAGACACAAAGTGAAGTTTTGCTATTAAAGATTGTTTTCACGTGTTATTCACTAACTTGACACAAGAGATTTGTGTGTCACACACGAGTGTATTCGTATATGCACAAATTACTTCTCGTGCATACATACAAGATCTGTATTTTTCGCATAAAACGTCTCGAAATAATTGATAGATGACATTATTATGTTGTGTCAAGTCGTACAAAAAAACAATTTCATGTTCAAGTGTGTTATTTTGGTTTAAACCTATTTGCAATGTCAATTGGTTTCAATACACAGCACTATAGGATTAAAAATACCACATCACAATTAGTTTAAAATCTCACCTAACGGAATTTCAATCCGATTTGGTTGGATTACAGATTATGTTAGTTATTTCAGCATGTATTCATACATTATTTCTAGTTGAGCAATAGCCTCATTGAAAATTTTAAGACATCCATGAATTTACTAGCGGCCGCCCTATATATATATATATATATATATATATATATATATATATATATATATATATATATATATATATAATAATAATAAATATTTAATAATAAATATTTCACAACAACCACACCAATTCTCTAGTCCCAAACTAAGCTACGAGGCTTGTGTTATGGGTACTAGACAACGGATAAACATACTTAAATACTTTTTTTTTGTAAATAAATACATATTATACATAGAAAACACCCAGACCAGTACAAACACACATGTTCATGCACACTTATGCTTGTACTATGCGGGGATCGAACCCGCGACCCTTGGTTTAGAAGTCCGACCTGTGGACCACTGCACCAAACGGTCGTCAAAATAATATAGATGACATAATGGCAGAGAAACAACAATTACTAATTATTGCAGCAAGTTATGAATTCCTTTTTTAAATTTAACAAAAGTTGACGCTTTTGCGTCATTTGCGACATTTTTATGTCAACTGACTGAAAATTATTATTGCTAAGACAAGTACGAGGGAAAAAAGAGTTACCAGCATACTTAGTCCTATACAGTGGCACATGAAAAAGACATGAAAAAGACACTGATGACGGGCACTGAAACTAAAACTAAAGTTCGAACAAATGTTAAAGTTTTGGCCCAATCTTTTCGCCAAGATCTGTAAGACGGTACTTTAATATTATTCATAGGCTTTGGCTCCTGGAAACAGGCTGAAGAGAGATGACAAAATATCGAGCATTTTAAGAATACTTCCTCAGCGTCCGCTGAAGTAGCGAAGCGTCTGCAAACGTCCAGTCGACAAACAACCGCGGAGAGAAAATAAAACTTAACACATTCCTTTGGTCCCACCGAGCTGCAAATGTTGCTCGGAAATTTTGAATTAATTCCACATTTTCAGAGCCAAGTCACCACTGATGTTTGAGGATCCACTAATGAGAACATAAACGAGCGTAATGCTTTACTTTTCAAGTAAGTGCTCAGTGGTCGGAAAATGTTTATAATTTGCCTCGAATACCTATGCTTTGAAGTTGTTACGTTATGAAGAGGTGCAATCCGGTTGTGTTACGGGAAGTAAATTATTTATCTGGTAATTTTTGTGAATGAATGTGCATTTTAGGGACTGGAATCGAAATAAAGCTATTTTGGTTCGATTTTGGATCGAACAATTAAGCGAAATTTATGATCAAGTATTCATCTTACCTTGCCGTAACTCAGTCTAGCACTAGCACGGGAGGTAAAGGATCTGTTTGTCTCTTTTCTATTTGTACCTACAACTATTTATGACAAAATTACTTGTTTTGGAATTACAACTGTTGGCTTTCTGTACAAATTGAATTGTGAATGTGTTTCGGTATGCACAATAAACGATTTTTAATTGATTTATTTATTTTTCAAGTCCGAAAAGGTAACAGAGGCATTTCAAAGACTCTGGCTACTTCATCACGTCAGATAAGTTTCGATGGGCGTTACTTTTTGACAGGTAACTTGAGGTTATCTGTTAATACCGGACGATCATTCAAAGTCACAAATTGACAAGTTCCGCACCCCATTTGAGCTTCACCAACGGGTTCATTTATTTAACTGTCATCGGTGACGATTAAAAACCTTTGCTTATCATTATAGCAATGCCATTAGGCTGCATATTTAGTTTTGTGTCTTTACAGTAAGCGAGTGTCAACTGAACGTTTCCAGTTTTGGAAGTAGGCTTCCAAATTATTTGACAGCATTTCAGGGTGGGAGATCTTGCGCTGTGGCGCTCATCGGGGGAGGCCTATGTCCAGCAGTGGACTGTAACAGGCTGATATGATGATAATGATGATTTCAGACGAACGATAGGATACATTTTTCGGGTATTCTAGAAAAAGAAAAACCATATCTAACCAATTCACCGATGTACTAAATTGGTAGTTCATGTTTTAATATTATGCCAGTTTTCGATTTTTCTCTATTTTACTAGCCCCTTTTATAAATTTATCCATGCATATGTGTTAGAATACTTTGAAAACACATTGTTTCATAACAAACCCAATATGACCATTGTTCTCAATGTGTAAAAATCCGTTTAATTTTTCAGAGAAAATCGAATCGTCCACCAGTCGCATCGTCAGCTATAACGAACACATTTACATCAAACACGCATGATTGATGACAATGGAAAACTATTTTTCGATTCATCACAGTCAATTGTATCGGAGTGTCATATGTTTCATTCCGAAAGGTGTGGCCATTAACCACAGTTAATTTGTCCCCTAATGGATCAGATAGTGACCTAATTTTAAGTTCGCTTTATGCGAATTAGATTGCTTTGGAACATAAATAAGGCTTTCCAGTGCAGGTGGTCATCATTGTCAGTCATTGAAAAAAGAAAGAATCTTAGGCCTTGGCACAGGGTTGTTTTTCTATTTCAAAATGATAAAAACAATCATATTTACAAATTTGTAGCAATACCTTGCTTTTTAAAATAAATTTCTTTTTTATACACACTTGATGAAAAAGTCATTATTAAAGTCAGTGTTCAGCTCTAATCGGAATGAAATTGAACGTGATATTCTATACCAGTGTAGCTTAGATTAAGTCTTGATTTGTATTTTGTTGCTGTACCTTCAAAAATAAATATAAATATTAACTTAAAATTGGACGAATCTCTTTCTACCTCTTCTGGATTATTTAAACAATTAGAAATGATTTTCAAAAGCATTCTATGTACAAGTGATACCAAACCTCAAAGTGTTTACTTTTTCAATAGTGCTTCACCTTTTATATTGTACTCGTCGTTTAGGGTCATAAATATACATTATCTTGCTTTTTAAAATAAATTTCTTTTTTATACAGACTTGATGAAAAAGTCATGTGTTTACATTATTAAAGTCAATATAACTTAAAATTGGACGAATATTTTTCTACCTCTACTGTTTTTTTTAAACAATTAAAAATGATTTTCAGAGTCATACAATGTACAACTGATTGATACCAAACCTCAAAGTGATTACTTTTTCATAGTGTTTTCACCTTTTATATTTTACTCGTCGTTTGGCGTCATATATACTCGTATAGGTAATCATGCGTTATATGTATAGTTCGGTAATGTATATAAGATGAACTTTAATGACCGATAAATAGTACCAGAGTGATATCTTTAAAAGGAAAACCGTGTACTACGTAACGTAACTCGCCTTCTTGAAAATCGATAGCCATATTCGTAATTAAAATAGTATTGTTAAAAACGAACTCTAATAACTTCGCTACAAAAACGTGCTTTTAGGGAATTGGCGTCTTTTCCTTCGTCTCCAGGGGCCCGTTGTGTAAAATATCCGGGAATCACCATTACTTTCATTTCCCGTGGGGTTTGAAAAACACTGGCCGGACGGGATATTGCAGTTGGTCACTACACTCATTTAAGTTTTTGACACAGTTATAGCACAATATATTTATATAGAAAACCGACAGCTTTACAAGTTGCATATCTTATAATTATATTCTATCTAGCATTGCCAACAACAGGTTTCCCTTAAATGAACAATGTTTCACCGGGGTTCGAGTCCGGGTTCTCAGATATAGAAATAGTCCTCCTGGCCGATTTTGACCACGGCGGCCAATCACAACAGAGATCAGCCAACTACACAGGAAATATTATAGTGCACAAGTGTGAGCGCAATACACAGGTGCACTCACTGCTCCATCAATTTCAAAGTTCGATGAGACGGCATTCCGATATGACCGGAGAGAGTTAAGGCGCAGGACCAACGGCTTAACGTGCTTTCCGAGGCACAGGGGTGTAACAACGCCAACTTCCCGACTCCGAGCTGTGTTTGAGAAATTCATTAAAAAAAGGTCAGAAACAATTTTGACTCGACCTGGGATTCGAACCCAGGGCCTCTCGGATGTAAGGCAGAAACTTTGCCACTACACCGACGAGGCAGTAAGTAAGATAAAGAAAAAGAAAAAGTCTCAGTTAAAGTAACAACTTGAAAACCAAACGTTCTTAGGCCACTCAACCATTGACAGAGGTTGTTTAATATTTTTAATATTTTAATTTTAAATTTAATATTCATTAGTTTGAATTGATTTGTACTAACATAGTTTTAAGCTTGCATTGTTACTAACACAATATGGACTCTGGTTCGAAATAAACATATTTTATTTTATTTATTTTTAATCTAAATGTAAGTGTAGGCATCTATTAAAAAGGTTACCTTAGGTAAATGTTTGATCCCCAAACATAAGCCAGCCTTTGCGTTAGAACCATAAGCTAGAAGTTTTTAGTAAGTGAACAAAGAGAATGACAGTAGCTTTCAATGAAATTTTTCTTTCTAATTACTTATATTTTTTTAAAATTTGTCTTTGAAAATGTGTGCCGCTTGTCCTGAAATCGATGGACTCATGTTTGGATTTACGGTTCAGCCAGTTAGAAAATTAATAAGATTTGGTTTACAAAAATAGTTCACAGCACAAATGATGTGCCTTACCTAGGTATTGCGACTACATTACAAACTTAATGAATTAAATAATAAATAAATATAGGGTAAAGCCGAGATAGACAGTATAGATGACCCGATTTTAATTACATTAGTTTCGCAGATAAATTCGATTACTTTTTAATATTATCTATCAACAGAATCTCAAAATTTATCTTAATTGGCTCAGTTGTATGTCTCGTTGCGACAGCATGCAATGCCAAAATGAATTCAAAGATTTTAGAGAATAGATTCATTTTTCCGGTGAGTCATCAATCCTAAACGCAATATAATATTGGTCGGGTATCTACCCCCTTTATGGGATAGATATCCCATAATTTAGAGGTCCGCAAAAGTCCCTAATACTTTGAACATATCAAAGACAACGTTTTTTACTTTTCATAAATTTGTGGACAGCGTTCCAAAGAATAAATTAGTTTTATAAAGTTATTTATAGTTATTTTATATTTAGTTTCGAAAAGTAGGGCATCTATCCCGGTTTTACCCTACAAAAACCACACATACATTGATTTAACTCCGCGGTAAGCAGCTTAAGCACTTGTGTTACAGATACGAATCAACAGTGGTAATATATATGAACGTTAATAAATACAACTGAATAATAATTATTTGGGACAGATTCTTACATTTAATTCGGCTGTGTCCAGAGATGCATAAGACGGCGCCAAATCAAGGACGATTTAGTCTTTCCGATTAAACGCATTTGGACCCGGAACTTAACTGTGATATCGCAGTCTAAGGCATGCTTTTGTACACTTAGTAGTTTGTGCTTTATATTACTAAGACATCTTCTAAAGCACTGAGCCGAGTTTAACTTATCAAAAGCTTAACTCAAAAGGCATTTACAAGGATCTAGTTCATCCTTCGTTAGTGGAGACAAAAATGAGGTTACTTATTACTTGTATTCATTTTTTATTTTCTTTTATTCGGGTCTAAACGATATATATTTCAATGAGTCTTAGGTACTCGACGTTTCGGCCGGATTGCACACAACCGTGGTCACGAGTTGACTGGTGATTAGTCATTAGTGTTACAACAACGCGAAAGTTTAAAATCATAATATAATGACGTTACTGTTTATAAAGAACAAGAAAAACAATCCGAAGTCTGATTTTGGAACAAAATTACAAGTTTAAATTATTTCTACTGGGTCTATCATTTAAAAACCTTAAGATAAAACTGTTAAAAATTAATTTTAATATTGAAAGGTATTGTTAGGTTCATGTAGGAGCCAAAGTCTTGCAGCAGTATAAACAAAGGCTCCTTTATATGTGAAAATGCTTATACTTCGTAACACAGTGTGTAGTCGCCCTAAGACTAAAGCGGCAACACACGATGAAGACGCAGCGCTGTGTTCAACACCCTTTTGTATTCGCGTCTGCGTTTTACAGCTCATTAAATTAAAGGATGAGATTTACACTCGTTAGGTTCGGATCTGGGGGCCTGCTTAAAAGGTCACGTTCAAGTTTTTGGCTACAGCTATCCTTGTCACTCATAAAAATAACCAAGAACAAAATTGTTCTTGTCAATGTTTGAAAAATGTCTTGTGACAGAGTTGATTAGTCATAAGAACACGTACACTTCTATAATAATACCTTTATATTTCCGATATTTATTGTAATAGTTTTAGATTACATTTGTTTCGATATTTGGAATTCTCGACATGATTATTTTGAGCATTTTATGAGAATGCCACATTAAAGCTACACCCTAAAAGGAGTCGATGTAACCGAGAATGGATGAAGATCTTGACAATTATGTTTTGCAAATGTCTGAAACATATTAAAGAGGTACTTTAACTCTTAGTGAAATACATTCTTCTAGCTAGTTGTTCGCAAAAAATTGTAGGTTACAAACGTTTGTTTCGTTTGGCATCGAAATGGACAGCGTCTCTTAGAGTAGGCCTCCGCCAATGTTTTTGTCGGGTCCTTTGTAAAGCACCTAGTTGAGACTTGAGTTGAATTAACTAAGAAAATACTTACGAAACGTTTGGTTGAGAGAAAAGGTTGTGCTGACTTACCTGTAAAGAAAATAAAGACGTTTAACGAAATATCAAAATTATATACGTATTTCTAGAGTAAATTTTGTCAAATCATCAGACTTAACACTTTTATTTGAGTAAAATAATACAGAATTCATTTATGTATTTAATCATATTAAAATTATTAATTTTTATCATAAACTAGCTGACCCGGCGAACTTCGTACCGCCTTAGCGTTGCAATGATTGAACAATGTCATCGAATGACATTGACATTAGTTACGCGCGTTTTTTAAAATATGCAAAATTAAATGTATATTTTTCAATATTTCTGAGAGATTTTCTTAATATTTTTTTTCCGTATGAACCTTCTCCTAATAATAACAAATACAACAAAAAAAGAATCAGTGAAATCGGTCCAGCCATTCACGCGTGATGCCGTGACCAAGGAAAACGGGTTTCATTTATATATATATATATATATATTTCCAAGACATGTCTATCTGTCTGTATCTCTGCTGAAAAATCAGCACTAACAAAATAATAATAAAATAAAATTAATATTGACGCTGCAACAAAAAAAGACAAAGTAGCAAATAGTTGCAACGACAAGAAAAAATGAATCATCAAGTCGCAATGATCTTAATCATCTTTAACACCATTGCCCTACCAAACCATAACAGTGTATCTTGATAACAACACTTTTGGATGTTGGGTAAAATAAGTTTTTTTTTTTTGGATTATTGGTTATTATATAAATTATTTTATTTGATTAGCTGCAGACCTTAAGCAAAATAAAACAATAATTAAAAGTAATACAGTGTTTTGATGGTTGCTGTATTTCGTAAAATATAAGTTTTAAAAGTTTAAAGTTAAAAATAATCACTTAAGAATAAAAGAAATCGATGGAGCATTGTTAAGTAAAAACACTGTGAGTCGATTTACTTTCCTCCGAACTATTATTATTATTATTTATTTATTTATCAAGTAACTAAGATTCAGCATAAGACATTAATTCGTATTTCATTTTTTAAACAAACAATAGTCATATTTCATTTAAAAAAATATCAGATAAAATAAAATAAATTTACAATTTTATAATTATTTTATAATATAAGTATAGCAGACCTCTTCACCACTACCTCACATCATTGCCAACAACCTTTAACACCAAACGTATCGCATCTTGAAAGGGAGCTGGCTAAAGCTCTGCCGCGTCGTCGTTATTCAATTTACATGCAAATGGCAGAGGGGAGGGGGGGAGGGGGGTGTTGCCAATAGTAGCTGATGTATCGCGTCAGGACGTGTCCTGCGAGAGAGATGGGTGGGTGTAAGCGAGACGGCTCGGGGACACGCCACCGGTGTTGTTAAAAGTTGGAAACAAAATACGATCGCAAAAAAGTTTTTTTTCGTGGCTTTTACAATTTGTAGTACCTACATATTTAAACTAGCAGTCCCTCTCAACATTACTTGCGTAAACTACCAAAAACACACTTAGGCGTTGAATTTCACGAAAGTTATTCTCAGTAAAAACCCATATAACATACAAAAAAACATGAATTTTTAATTAGTAAACTATTACACTCGTAATTTTAATTTTATTTCTTATCGAAAAAAAATAACATAAAACATGGAGACCGATATTATAATATGTTGAAATATTCTAGTTCATGAATTGACAAGACAATTTAAATTACTTTTTTGCGATTTTCTTTTAAGTTATTGTTATTTTTGACATATTAATTTAACCTAAGTTTCAACTACTGTTGTAATCTTGTGTACACCTATAATTGGGTAGCATACCGCATACAATTTGTTGTTATTTTTGTGCATGATGATGATGATTGTATGTTAACTGCTCGTATAACTTATAAAGAAATATATTACAATTTATTTCTGCATTACAAATCCGCTTAAGCATTTCGCTTGCACCACTTTCTAACACATGCAAAATATGAGGCCACCAGGTGTCACCTATATTGATAGGCAAAGATAGGTTAGGGAGGCAATGTTTCAGGAATGTGTGAATTTGATACGGTATCACGTGACAAGATACTCGTATTTCCGTCACAGATTTGAACAGCTTTACCATATTTAAAAAAACCTAGTTTTCAGTTGAAAAAACCCGAATGAGCCAGATAAACTGCTGCGTGAGCTGCAACGGCTGAACGTAGTTTGATAGTCTGTATTTAGATACACCGTGATTTAATTATCTTTTAAATGAAAAAAAAAACGGACTGAAATCTGACTTCCGTCCGGGAGCTACGATGCCACAGACATACACACATAAACAGACATAGAGGTCAAACCTATAAAAAGGGGGGTGCCCTTTTTTGTCGGGATAAAATATAATAGGACAGTGGTGAAAAAGTTTGTTTTAATCTCGGATCGGTAGTAAATTTTTAAATGGCAAAATTAGTGACAAAACCTAATAAAGAAATTAACTTTCTACATTGGAGAGAAACGTATAGCGTCCACACTGTGAGCCTAGCGCGGTTGCGACGGCGGGCACGGAAATATCAAACATAGAAAGCGCGGTCTTACGTCCAAACTGTAGTGCCTATAATCCAGTCATAATAGCAAGTTGACCTCCTAATTAGAGATACCCAGCTGTAAGTCTGTAAATACTTGTATATTGATTCTAAACGTTGTCCGCACTTGCACCCGCGAATGTTCGTTCAGTGTGGACGCACACTAATTTTGCTACTGTTTTAGTGTTGTAAGTAATTTTCCAAAGCTACTGTTCATTTTATCTTCTTACTAGCTTCCCGCCAGTTGCTTCACCCGCGTGAATATCGGTATCTTATATATCAACCAAGTTAACCCTTAGCTGGTATCGCTGGGTCAAATTTGACCCAGACGCAAACATTTTTAGTTATTATTATTTTAATGTTTATGGTACAAGTGCGCGTTTCTACGTAATCTCAGGTCATCGCAAGCTGCGGCGGGGGGCGGACGTCCAGCGCAGCGACTATCATAGGAGCTGAGCTATGTAGCCAGCCGGCTACATAGGCATTTTTGACCCACGACACCAAATTCGTTACTTTTTTCACTGGGGGTAAAAGGGCCAGATGCTACCTATGTGATAGGAAAAATGATCGAAAACATTCTATTAAATGTATTAAACGTTACATTTTATTTGTAAAACTCATTCTGTCCAAAATATTATGTGTACTAGTTGTCAAAAAGGTTAAGACTGAAATATGCCGTCATATTGTTGGTTAGTAACAAGTCCTTTGTTTTTGATGGTAATTTTTTTAATTATAAGCTGATCTCATGAGAATTATACTTTTTTGTTATTAAGAGGATATGAAAAGTACCTTTAATTTATTTTTGTTTAAGTTTTCCTAGCGTTTATAGTTTTTAATTAATTTTAAAAAACACTAACCAAAAAGTGCCCAAAACTTAGGTTACATACAAATTCATGTAGAACTAAATAATTTTTGAATATTCTAAAATTAAACTAATATAATTTTGTACAAAATGGTTATTTTATTTAATATCTCTATTTACACAAATAAAACAAATGTATACGTACTACAACAGATTTTTAGGTATGGGTAAAAACCAACGATGCCAGTAGTGTTGCAAAAAATAGCGATACCAGCTAAGGGTTAATAATATACATGAAATATAGCCTATATTCAGTAGGGATAATGTAGGATTCTAATGGTAATATATTTTTATAAATCGGTCCAGTAGTTTCGAAGTCTATCCAATTGCAACAATCAGATCTTTGATCTTTATAATATTAGTGTGAACAAACAAAAGAGCTTTTGCCACTTCACATTCTTGACCCACATTGCACCGCTACATCTACAGTCCAAGTCGCATGCCAATTACAATTCCATCTAGACTAGTTATTACGGAGACAATCCGTTTGCGGATATTGCTGCGACACGCGCGAACCGCAACCAATCTCGAGGTAGACCACCTAACTATACAGGGTTACGTTGAAAGTTCGGTTTGATGTTGCTTCCAATTAGGTACTACGAAAACTAACTTTCAAGTAAAAAAAAAAACGATATGAGCCAGGATAACAGCTTTTGAATGGCTATCTACTAACCATATGTTGTTACCACAGTGATTTAATTATTTTTCGATTAAAAAAACGGAATTAATTTAACGACGACCGTTAGGTGCAGTGGTCTACATATCGGACTTCTAAAACAAAAAGTCGCGGGTTCGATCCCCGCACAGTACAAGCATATGTGTGCATGAACATGTGTGTTTGTACTGGTCTGGGTGTTTTCTATGTATAATATATATTTATTTACAATAAAAAAGTATCTAAGTATGTTTATCCGTTGTCTAGTACCCATACAACAAGCCTCGTAGCTTAATTTGGGACAAGAGAATTGGTGTGATTGTTGTGAATTTAAAAAAAAATTAAAAAAAAATCTTATAAAAAATAATCTAGCCTTTTAGGGTCAATTTTTGTTTGGATTACCAAAGAACGGTTTTTGTTAAAAAAAACTCAATATTTCATTCTCTACCGAAAAATATACACTTCCAGGCCGTCAACCAATTCCTTTACTGCTATATTTTTTTAACAGCGCACGATCTGTATAAAAATCCGTGGAGTCGCAACAGCGTTTTGTTTTTTTATTCACTCGCAACTTTATTGCTCGCCATCGCGTCAAGAGCCAACAATCCGCTCCGCCCCACTTAAACAAACATCCAGACGGCCAGCCGCCATTTTATTTTAATTAACATGTACCAAATCGTCCTACAAGGCTGGGACATTACGTCCCATTCACCACGGTATACACAGCTTTACGTCCGATGTCTCCTTTTGACGACGAGACCTGGTTTTAAAGGTAATACTTATTAGGCACGTACGAAAAGAATTCGAAGCAAAAATTTTAGGAACAGTCCCTGCCGTGCAAGGGAAAATTCGTTAGTTTTTCTCGTTTTCGCCGAGACTAGACTGGGGAATGGGCACGAAATAGTTGCAAGAATTATGATGCATTTTGTCGAGTTTAATTTCGGTTGTACCATACAGATACTAGTTTACTTTCATGATGTATGGCACACATTTTCACAAAGTTTTTGTAACCAGTTAAATTTGAAGGTCGCAGACAAAATCAGTATTCTATTGTGACGCGAGCGGCATTCAGCCGAACGGGGCGCGATGAAATGCTCAATAAAATTAAAAAAAACAGTGCAAAGTTCCCAGTAAACTTCGAGTGGGTTACTAACATTTTTTTTTCAAAAGAAACCTACTTATAATGGCACTGTCTGTCCTAGCCTGATGTTATCATTCATTTAAGGGTATTCACTAAAGAGATATCACCTTTCACATAACAGACTAGAACAAAAGCGTTACTGAAAATAATATCGCGAACACAATACCTCAATAGTGCTCATCTTATCACAAAACAAAAGATCAGACCTCTTTGTGCATACCACCCGAGTGTCATATGATTAAATAACCCTTCACTGTCTTACATACACCTTCGTCATCACTGATTAATTATTTACGCCACAAAAGGAACTATGTTATTGTGGTGGACTTGGTAACCAGACACCTTTCCTGTTCCACACACGAAAATGTTCTTTATACAAGTACGAAATTAGGACCACTTCTCTGCGAGGTTCGTCCGAAACGTACAAAAGGCTTTTTCTAATGGTGTGTGAACTGATTTAATCTAAGTTTATGTCTGTCCCGGACTGGTTACTGCTTTTACCGTCGTGGTTTTTGCCTCGCTAGGTATTTTTATTTGTCTACAGGGACGCTGTGAAATATATTACAATGTGATGTTAACCGATTCATTGCGATGTCTAATTTTGCAAATTCCTAACTGTGGCGCTGATCAAAAATGACGTGGCATACCTGGAGTGCTCAACGCCATGCGATTAGCTGACACGCTTCTTGTATCATCAACCATGCGGAATAGAAAACAGTGTTTTGACAATTAAATTAAGTAAAATTTACAACAACATCACATACATTGATCTGACTCCGCGGTAAGTAGCTAAATCAATTGTGTTTCAAAAATCAGAATCAACAATGGTATGACAAATAAACTTAAATAAATACATATAAACACCCAAACCAGTACAAACAGACAAGTTCATGCACACAAATGTTTGTACAGTGCGGGGATCGAACCCGCGACCTCTTGGTTAATAGCCAACTTCATGACCGTTACGTATAAAGTGGTCGTCTTCTATGTTTACATGTGCACTTAAGAAATATTTGAACGTCACCTTTCTGGCCAAACTGTATTACAATGTGATGTTACGCATTGCCAAGACCCCGTCTGCGTATAACCTAATTTTACCATCAATCAGTGTCGTTGGAAATAAATTGAGTTAAAGTACGCCGAATAGAAATTTCAGGCTTAGAAACTTTGGATGGTTTCTTAATCTTAAAACAATGGAGATTGAACAATAATTACAAAATACTAAGCCCTGTTTTGTCTGGGCCGGGCTGATTCGTGTTTTGCGGCGGACTAGAATAATGCACTTAGAACGTAATAGTGGTGCTGATTATGTTATGGTATAATTTAGTTCTTTCAATACATGGTGTTATTATATCTGTGCTTTAGGTCTTGTATTTGCTTTTACAATAATAAAATGAGTTATTATAGTACACAGTTTGTGAATATTTCTAAGTCACGATAAAAATATATAAATAAATCAACACTCACGAGAAGAAGCCCGGGGAAGGAGCTAAGGCTCGAACCCGAACCGCCCCTACTGGGGCGAAGAAACCCGTCGTCGTCGCAACGTAGACATTTTCAGTTGTTCTCTGAATGAGTTCACACGAGCGCCATTGTATATTATTTGCTACATAGATTTTTATTAAATTAGAATTAATAGATTGTATTCTCATTAAGTTATACTATCGCATTGGGTGTTATCCTGTAATGATAGGTATAAGTTTGGAAAATAATAAATAAAACAAAATCTGATGTGAAGCAATACAAGTGCTTTTATCAAGCTGCTTCTTGATTTTTTTTTAATTTTCAAGACAAAAAAATGAAAAATATGATATGCAAGTACAAACAATATACCAACTGTACTTGAACATTATTTACATGCAACTTCCATAGCCGAAGCGTACGAACTACTCGGCCGTGCTTCCACCTCATCCTAACTTGTAATTTGTTAGTAATGCAATTATGCAAGCAGCACAAATTCCGCGAGTCGCATCCACTCCGCGAGGAACGGATGATTGCTAAATATTCGCTCGCACTTGTTCACAACCATCATTTTAACTCCCGACGAAATAAAGGGGTTATGAGTTTGACCCCTATGTCTGGTTGTGTTTTTGTGTCTATGGTATCGTAGTTCCCGAACTGATGAGCCGATTTCAAAGCAGTTTTATATTCATTGAAAGATAAAATTACGGTGGTTCTTAGCTTCAAGCCCACCAGCTGTTTTGGCGTTGGCTTATTAGAGGGCTTTTTACCTTGATTTTTTTTTTGTAAATTAAAATAAGCTGTAGTTATCTGATATATCGAACGCTGCTTACAACTTGTGTGAAACTTCTATGAAAGTTTAGTACTTGTTTCATGTATTGTATAGTAAAACTATATTACCTGTCAGTTAATGAATCGAAGAAATCTACACTAATATTATAAAGCGGAAGAGTTTGTTTGTTTGTTTGTTTGTTTAAACGCGCTAATCTCAGGAACTGCTGGTTCGAATTGAAAAATTCTTTTTGTGTTGAATAGACCATTTATCGAGGAAGGCTATAGGCTATATAACATCATGCTGCAACTGTTAGGAGCGAAGAAATCATGGAAAATGTGGAAAAAACGGGGAAAATTATTCATCCTTGAGGGCTTCCGTTGCGAACGCTGCGAAAACGGTTCAAGATACCAAAAATATTTGTATGAAAGAATTATTCCTCTTAAAATGATCTAAAAAAATGTCTGCGACAGTATATGTCTATCTTTTAAGATCAAGTCACTAGAACCGTTTTTGTGGTAATCAAATTTGGCCAAAATTAATGCATTATTTGTTAAGAGTTGTATCAACGTAATAATATTATTCTTTATCCAAATAAATGTGTTGTTGATTAAGAGTATTTAATTGTGAACAAAATTGTCCTTGACATCACTTAATTTCAATGAATATCTTAGAAGATATTACAATTTTAAAATAACACCAATATAAAATTCACCCGCGCCGCATGATATGCAAAACATGACGCTGCAAGGAAGAGAGGCGTTACTTGCGAGCGACGCGGAGAGGGGGGTGTAGCTCTACGAGGTACCATGATGAACCAAAATTAGATTTAATTAATGACCAGGTGCGTCATATCTTCACGTCAACCCTGCCGCAGTGCCTAAAAAGCCGGTTGTTTAACCAATGCGTCTTAACTGTCTTAACCCACGGAGCTGAAACGTGGAACATGACAGTCAAGCTGGCTCACCGACTACACGTCACTCAGCGTGCTATGGAATGGTCTAGGTTGGGGATCTCATTAATGGATAAGATCCGGAACGAGGTCATACGACATAAGACTAAGGTAACATATGTTGTCCAAAAATGTAGCAAGCTAAAGTGGCAGTGCGCTGGCCATGTCTGTCGCAGAACCGACGAGAGGTGGAGCAGGAAGGTTCTTGAATGGAGACCACTCTTAGGTAAACGTAGTGTGGGACGCCTCCCGGCTAGATGGACAGACGACCTGAAGAAGGCAGCTGGTAGTGACTGGACGCAAAGAGCGGGAGATCGCGCGCTGTGGCGGTCTTTGGGGAAGGCCTATGTCCAGCAGTGGACTATAACAGGCTGATACGATGAATGACCAGGTGACCGCGTTTAATAATCTGGGACGAATGTTCCATGATCCATAAAGCTCATGTAGAGGGTCTAGATAGGACTCTTAGATATATAAGAAGCTGTGATAAAATCATCATCATAAAATTACTGTTATGTTTGCGGGGGACTTTCGAAAAACTGTACCAGTAATAGTAAGGGGAACAAGGGCAGACATTGTAAAGTCTTGCCTTAAAAATACTCCCATATGGAAGTTTGTAAACATCTTAAAATTAACTAAAAATATGAGAGCACATTTGGGGGGAGGTAGAAATAGTCCTCCAGGCCGATTATATACCACGGCGGCCAATCTCAACAGAAATCAGCCAACTACGCAGGAGATATTATACCTAGTGCACAAGTGTGAGCACTATACACAAGTGCACTCTCAAACTGCACTGTTCCATTACTCTCAAAGTTCGGTGAGACGACAATCCGACATGACCGGAGAGAGATCAGGCGCATGATGGCGGCTTAACGTGCGAACCGAGGCACGGGGGTGTAACACCGCCAACATCTCGACTCCGAGCTGTTTTTGAGAGATTCATGACAGAAAATCTCAGAAACAATTTTGGCTCGACCTGGAATTCGAACCCAGGACCTCTTGGATGTTAGGCAGAAACTTTGCCACTACACCAACGAGGCAGTGGTAGGGAGGTTGTATAACTTTTCCTTCAAAGTTACTTTTAATAGGAGACGGGAAAGTACCTCACTTTGAAAATAAAATTGCAATTGAACGAGATAAAGGATTAAGAGTGAGTAACATTAAGGACTTTATATCGAGAGTTCACCCTGAAATAAGCAAAATAGAAAAAAAAGATCATCAATGGATGTGTCAAAGTGCAATATTGGGAGTGAGAAACTGTAGCGTAGACGAAATTAAAACATAATTATTTGAACACAAGTGGCCTTCCCCCATTATTCCCTCAAGTTAAAATAGGTGCACCAATAATTTAACTTAGAAATCTTAAACCACCGGGACCCGACTTCAAATCTAATTTCTTCGCAATATGTAACGTGATGGTTGCAATAGTTTAGACTGGTTTAGCAGTTGGTCAAACACTGCTTATACCTCGCACCTCAATGATTCCAAATTATTTACCTTTTAATTTTAACAGAATTCTATTTCCTTTTATGCTATCTTTCACCGTTACAATTAATAAATCACAGAGGCAAACATTTAAACACATAGGAATTAATTAACGTCAAGACTGCTTTTCACACATAGTTCGCGTTGTTAAGATCAGACCTACAAACGCGTTGCGGATAAAACTGATATGTTCTCCTGACACAAGAAAATTTAACTAGAAAAATAATTAACGCAAAAGTACTTTAAGCTACAAAAAAAAGCTGCAAAAGTACTTTATGTTCTTTTAAAAACTTAAAAAATTAATTTGCAAAAAGAAAATGATGCCCAAAATAAATATTCCACGCGGACGAAGTCGCGGGCACAGCTAGTGTTCAATATTATGAATTCAAAGCTATGCAACTCTTCCCGAAACATAATCTGCACTAACATAGAGCAGAAAATGTTTGTCTCACGGTGATTTGTCTTGTGGTGACATGCTGCATAAGCCTGTTTGTATTCCAAATGAAAAGTCAACAAACCGTCTTTTGCTTTTTTCCAGCATACTGCGATCGTGAATTTTGAAAATACGAATATTTTCAACATTTACGTTTTATTTCGTTATCCATTCGATAGAATTTTCTGAATTATTCTTACTTCACTTTTTTTTAAATCTATATTTATTTAGGGGCTTTATCGTTATGTTAATGACACAAGCCCAGTCAGCCAGAGCAATCGCCCGCCTTGCGAGAGGTGCGGGTTTTTTTTTTAGCAGTAACGATGCAAATTTCTATACAATGTGAAATTAAAACGCACTTAAAGAAAAATCGACTGTCGCAGTCCCGACTGCAGAAATTTGTATCGTTACTGCTAAAAATTGAAGTAACTTCATATCAAAAACTCCTAAATTCTTAGTGTGTGTTTTTATTGCTTTTTGTACGTCATATTATAGGGGCTAAGAAAATTGAATTTATGTTATTTGGGACATTTATTGATGAGTTGTAATTATTATTTTTTATACTTTGTTCATTTGTTTTTGCTTGGTCAATGTAAAAACTATTGGAAGCAGAGGCAATTTGTCATGGATGTTCAATATGTGCGCGTTTAGAAATTATTTCCGAAGAGGTTTAAGTTTTTGTTTGGTGATTTATACGCCAAGTAGCTTTGGTTTTGTTTTGTGACATAATAATAATGTGGTCTTTGTGTTTTCTTTGCGTCGTTTCAATTAACATCTATAAATTTTAATTGTAAATTGTTATTTTAACGTAGATACCTAATTTTATATCTTACCCGCGGCAAATGTCGGAAACTGATACTCATTTGTGTTTCGCGAGTAAGATATTATAATAATTTAAAGTTTAATACTGTCATGTGTTTTCTTTACTGGTTGCCTAAATGACAATCTAAGATCGACCACTTACATAGTAACAGCTCATCTCATGAAATTGTTAAACTCTTAATAGTATATTTCGGCGCTTGTTGTTTTTTCGCCATGCATTTAAGTTTCTACTTATTAATTATTTTTGTAATAATGACTGTTTGTATCATATTAAATAAATAAAAACCTTCCGCGTATTGAGCTATCATATAACACTAGATATTTGTCAACATATTAAGTTGATAACAATATTAAAAAGTAAGGGTGATATCGGGTCCCCCTGGCCAAGTCCCTTACCGGGATATCTGACTTCCATTACTTGTCTCTCCTTCTCACTCTTACTAGTAAGTCTTCTGTTACTTAGAAAACACCACAGGCACTTACATATCTTTTTCCCTAAGCACCTCTTTAACCTTGCTTACTAGGTCATCATTATAACCATTCTCTATGTCAAGGAAACAAGATACTGTCGGGGTATAACAAGCAAATCCTAATTGGAGTTACATGCCCGGTTTAACTGGCTCTTCGAAAGCTACTAGTGTTTCGAGATAGTATTTGATGATGCTCAACTTACCACTCCAATCTATTAAAATTAAATATCTTACATAAACATATTGAGATAAGTCTGTTTTTTTTTTACTAACAACAACACATACATTCATCTCTAACTTTGTGGTAAGTACCTAAAGCACTTGTGTTACAGATATCAGAATCAAAATGTGTCCGGATTATTATTTGTAGGCATACGAATCGGAACTACCAGTATTGTATGCCACAGTGTAGATGCGGTACAACAATGTTTCTTGTGAAAATTTAATCGTACAGCTACAACAAAAATCTTTTGACAGACACCGATAAATTGATAAATAATCTAGTAGCCACTTGCCAAACCACATATTACACTAGTTGTACCACTTAGGCATTTTTGTAGCTTGAAGAAACTTCTTCCAGGCAACCTTCGAACAAAATACACTTTTATTGAGGTCACTGAAAATGTGGCTTTTATTTATACAAATTTTACCCCCTACCAGTGCTTATTATTCTCAGTTTTAACGTATTTTACGAATAGGTACTTTGAAACACCTTTTCTGCTAGAAGTTAGGGTGTTTGGAAAAGATTTACACCATGTAATTTGAATTAAACGAACGATAAAATTAAAATTTTCAATCGAGCCAGGGTTCTGTACTTTTTCTATATGCGTTCAATATCGGCGGTTACTGCATAAAATAAAACTAAGACACATAAATTAAACAAAATATCTGTTCTTTTTGACCGCAGGTAAATAACAGATTCACAGACTAAAGCCTGTAAGTAAATCATGGTACTATGGTGCAACAGGGCCCTAAATGGGTGTACACTTCACCCACAAACATTGGTTTATTATAACTTGGTAGTAAACAGTACTTTTAAACTATTCGAAACCTTTCCAAGGAACCCTAAAGAGCCGGTCCAATTTGGGAGGCGTCCTAATTAATTGATCTGAAGATTCGGGAATTGCTCCCCACCCCACCCCCCACTCGTGTATCTTTGAATTTGGAATTGTTGGCGCCAGGGAGTGCAATTTAGGTAAAATAATTGTTTGATTTCGGATCCGCCATCGCTTACCCTTCTTGCTCGTAATTCGGTTTATGTGGATTTGCTTTTGGTTCCACGGTAAAAATGTGAAATGTACGTGTGTATAAGTGTATTACAGTTGATAAAATTGAAAAAAATAGACTGTTATACCAAAATCAACGGTATTATGATGTGGTTTAAGCAAACTGTAATGAGCCAGTAAAATTTTTTTTTCGACTACATCATGTAAATCCACATTAATTGTTGAAGTTCAAAGTACCTAATGGTACATAAGTAGTACATTTAGTCAAAAAATCGCACATTTTACAACTGCAACTGTCGAAGTGATAAATCAAACGGTCTGCTGTATAAGAAAAAAAACTCGTTACCTTCTTATCTATTTTTAAATAAATATACATAATTTAGTTTAAGAGAGCATAAAAAAAATACTCGACTTTTTGTCAACCATTAAAAACCCAATAACAACCATAAATAGCACGGAACGCAATGCATTACTTCCGACTCCCGCGTCGGTGGTGGAGCGGGCCTGCGGTTTCAACAAATGTAATGAGATCGACCTTTCCAAAGTTGGTTTGTATTTTCAAATCTATCCATTTTTTTTTCTTTCGCTCGCACGGTCAGTCTTGTATGAGGAACAGGGATGGCTACATCCGGAACTACGGACAAAATAATAATACTTTATTTGCATCCAACACGGTATAATAGACATTCGTTACAATTTGAATCACATGTTAGGCCACAGGAATAGGCTAGATGACACCACCAATCGTTGGCATAATCTTTGTTATCTGTCGAAACGGTCTGCCTCTATAGATTTTGTATGGGAATACAAAATCGTGACGTCACGGCAATCGGAGTCAACTAACCGAATATTTCTTGAATGTTGTGTGTGCTACAGCTTTTTGGAAATACACTGGTTGTATTAACTTTATAGGGGTTATGTTTTTTTAAACGCCATGGTCTTGAAAATCTTTGAGATAGGTGTCATTATGCCAATTAATAGCCTTCCTGGCCGATTTCGACCACGGCAGCCAATCTTATCCGAGATCAGCCAACTACGCAGGAGATATTATAGTGCACAAGTGTGAGTGCAATACACAGGTACACTTACTGTTACATCACTCGAGTGATGTAACAGTATCAAATAATCAAAGTTCGGTGAGACGGCAATCCGACATGACCGGAGAGAGATCAGGCGCAGGACCAACGGACCAATTAACGTGCTTTCCGAGGCACGGGGGTGTAACACCGCCAACTTCCCGACTCCGAGCTGGTTTTTGAGAAATTCATGACAAAAAATCTCAGAAACAGTTTTTAGCTCGACCTGGTATTCGAACTCAGGACCCCTCGGACATAAGGCAGAAACTTTGCCACTACACCAACGAAGCAGTCAATTAGCATGCAAATTTTACAAGAAATAAAAAAGATACAATACAAAATGTCCTATTATTGTTCTAATAAAAGCTCAGAGAGTAGATGGGCTTTTCCGTTAGACGGTAATATTAAGGGACAATCCATACAGGACAGTAAGCGGATCCACGAGAAATCGCGAATCATGACAGTTTATGTCCGGTGGCCAGCAGGTCACGGTAATCACTGCGGTATCTTATATGTTTGTGATACGGGCGATTTTGCAACAAAAATGTGTAGCCTGATGTGCTTGCCACTGTACCTTTTAAAAAGGACTACGCAAGCAATGCTATTTCAATATTGCATATTTCGAACAGAGCGTAGTCAGATGTTTTAAAGAATACATTTTAGTAAATTGAAAACATGACGCACCTAAATAATGTTTGGTAAAAGAAAATAGATAATGTTATCTTCAAGAGAACATTTTTGCTTTTTTTTTTTTAAATTATCCGAAGTGCAATTGAAGCCCAGTCAACTGCAGCCTCATAGACTTCCAAGGAGCTAATTTAGCTAATAAATCGAAACAAAATCTTTATTGAATCGCCTATTTTTGATAGATTTAGTATAGAACTCACTACCTGCGTCAGTGTTTCCTTGCAATTACAACCTACAAATTTTCAAAGCTAGAGTGAACAGGCATCTTCTAGGTGAGCTCACTACCTGCGTCAGTGTTTCCCTGCAATTACAACCTAGAAATTTTCAAACCTAGAGTGATCAGGCATCTTCTAGGTGAACTCGCTCCATCGTAGACTCAGTCTTTGCCTCGTTGGGCTTATCTTGGGTCAAGAGCAAACCTAACCCAAATGAAAAAAAAAAATATGGACAAAATGGCGAAATCTGGTCATTTATGATTTGGTTACGATTGATTAGCAGAATTTCCACCCAGATTAAACGGTGAGAAGCAGCTGCAACCAGTTAGGTATTGCGTACTTATTTTTATTTATTTATTTAAAACTTTATTGCACAAGAAATGTACAAAGGGTGGACTTAATGCTAAAAGTATTTTCTGCCTGTCAACCTCAAGGTCATGCAGAAAGAAGGCAATGGGTGCAGTGAAAATTAAATGAGAAAGTTAGTGTTTAATAACGCAAAAATAAATGACCTTAATATATAGATATAATATCATAATATCAATTCATAAAAGTATATATTAAATTATATTATAATATACAAAAAATAAATATCAATTATTTAATATGCGTACTTTAAATGATCCTCAGTTTATCTTGCCAGTCGATGCCCTATAACGCGCGTTAAATATGGAACTATTGCCTTCCGATGGCCATAAGCTGAAGTTGAAGGCAAGCTCCAGCTGAAAAAAATAAGTGGAAAAAACTGATTCGAAACTTCCAACAGAAATCTTGAGATATGTCTACAAATTCTTCCGTAGACGAGTATACAAATATACATTTAAATATTAGATGTGAAGTCACAGGCTCATCCCGAAAATGATAAATTTATGTGTCGCTTGCAAGTCATGAAATAAGACAACGTAATAAAATGAGAATTGTCAAATCTGTATGTAGGTTTTACTTATAAGTAAATAAAATAAAAATTGTTTGTTTAAAACTACAGTTAAGATGATTTGTAGTATTAACTTGTCCGTAAAGTGTAAATGATTTAATTATTAGAAAAAAAACCGGTGTGTATGCCTATCTCTCTCACTCTCTCTCTCTCGCTCTGTCTCTCTCGCTCTTAGGCGGGTTAACTGTGCTCGAGTGGAAGGGACGCGTGCCTTTTACTGTTTATGTCTGTCTCACTCGCTCTTAGGCGGGCTAACCATGCCCGAGTCGAAGGGACGCGTGCCTCTCACTCGCTCTCATTGTGAGCGCGGAACGTGAGCGGAGCGTAACGCAGTTTCTTGAAGTGTCACCCGGCAAACCAATTTATAAGACGTTGTCACGTCAAAAAACAATTCTATAATTAGCGGGTAAAATAATAATAAAGGTACCTCAATTTTTAAGCTTGGCATATTTGGTGCTAAACTACAGTAAAGCACTCGTTTTAGAAAGAGTTCGGTTTCAATTATTCATTAAAATTTTAAGGTTTCAACAAAGTGAACGAAAAATTTATTTTAGTTAGCAACTCATTTAATAATCACTTCTACCAAGTTTATTTATAGACTTTTCAGCCCATGTGGGCTTTGTACTTTTTTCGAAACCAGATTGTTTATCTTCAGTCCGATTTCACCGTTCCCCCGCAACACGAGAGCGCAGACTCTCACCTGAGACGATAATGCATGCAAATTGTCTCTAACTCGCGCCGCCGACTTCTCTCGCTGTATCAAACTTGTTATTTGTGTGTTTTAACTTGCAAGATGATTTACAACCGCTGGATTACGCGAGACATACAGCACAGCTCGAGTGGCGAACAAATTACCGTTACAATTCTTTTCAGATTTAAGAACGTTTGAAGGAATAAAGTTGGAGTGTCGTTTGATTGATCGATTTGATGAAGAGAGATTAAGCCCAAGCTGTAAGAGCGATTAAGCCTTGTTTATCTGTATTTGATTGCAATTTCATGATGACCGCTGGTATATGATGATTGGTAACTGCTCCATAGTTAAAATTATTCGGTAGCTTTTCAAAAACGCCATGAGATCCATCTTTATTTAAAAAAAGGAACGATTTTTACAAACTGCAAATGCAAGCTGCATCTAGCAGTTACAATAAATATACAACAACATCACATACATTGATCTGACTCCGTGGTAAGTAAAGCCCTTGCGTTACAAATATCAGAATCAACAGTGGTATTACAAATAAACTTAAATAAATACATAAAACACCCAGACCAGTACAAACAGACATGTTCATGCACTCAAATGTTTATACAGTGCGGGGATCGAACCCGCGACCTCTTGGTCAATAGTCAACTTCTTGAACATTGCGTCAAAGTGGTCGTCAAGTCGTAAGCCTTCTTTCAGTCAATGAAGTAAGTAAATAATATGCAGCAACAGATATTTAGAGATCCATATTGTCTGTGTGTATCGCATCTTAACGTAGCACTGTTACTATAATTGCTTCAGACTGCAGGTGTCGACGCGCGACTGTGCGACAGCGACAGAGATTACGCGACTGCGACTTTGCGACTGCAACTAAGTTACATACAGTACAGTGGCCAGCACATCAGGCTATCCAGTTTTGTTGCAAAATCGCCTGTATCACAAGCGCATAAAATACAGCAGTGTTTACCGTGACGATGTGATTATCTTTGTGAAGTGGACTCGTCAAGCTGTATGCTAGCAGGCTTTAAAAAAGGTTAAAACAAGTGTGTTTTTGTTTGAGGTTCATTTGGTGAACTTGAGATGTAATAAAGCTTGCTGATGTGGCTCTCTCCATTGCATCTCATTGTGGTCTGAAAGTACGTATTATCATTTATGTGATAAGATATCTAAGTATTATCAATGGTTATGCTTGTCTGTTTAAAAAAACAAAGAATACTTTTTTCCTGCACTAGTTGACTCTACATATTTTACAAAACGAATTACACAAAACCAACAACGCAGCAACGCCCAAGTGCCGTTATTCCGAAAGAAACCATCCACATTCAATATTTTTATCCATTTTTCTACGTTCCTGATAAAATATTATCTCCAGCATCGGAACATGAAATAAAACTGCGGCTTTTATACGTTTATCCGGTATTTGTGAAAACACTCACTGTGCGGGCCAAGACGTCTTCTCGAATGAATGAGGCGATTAAAATCTCCCTTCAAAGGGCCTTAAATATAACGCCTCGAGACTTAGGTGGACGTGGGAAGGAAAAGTGAAATGAAACAATAATCCTGTGAGAAAAAAAAACAAATTGTACCAAGTGACTTTTACGTTAAGTGATTTCTTAAGACACTCGAAGCGGCAAGTGTCGGGAAACGTGATGGACTTAATAGTGTAAAAAGTGACCTCTGCCGACTAGGAGAAAAACATCTAGGTAATATTATTATTTCATAAATAAATACACATTTTTGTAGTTTAGTTGTACAGAAATAGTTACAGTTGCAGTGAAATCAGCCTTAAAATATTCAGTTCGTAATCAAATTTTCTTTCCATGAGTGGGTTACATAAGTGTTTTTGATGAAACAGCGTGAAATAACTGTTTTGCCCCAAAGATCGTCAATTTATTTCTCATATAGTGGAAAAATAATGATAAGATATCTGTTTCCACTGTATTTCTTTTATAAGTCTCCGAAGGTATCACGACAGAAGTGAACAAGTTAATTAGAGATATTATTACTCTGTGTTTATTATCAGTCTGTTTGTTGAAGTTTGTAAACACTAAGATCAGGTTGCCTTTTATTCTTACTTAAATTGAGTATTGATTTTCTACCTCTCGGGATTTATAGAATTGCTTTCTGTTCTGTTAAAAAGAAGAAATTATCCTAAAAAATTTGCTTTTGGTATAGAGAATTGTTTTGAAGTGGTAAATAACTTTGAACCTGTATTAGTTTATATATATATATATATATATATATCATTGATGTGTTAAACGAGTGCCTTGTTTTACGTGATTCACTGACACATTGCAAACGTTACAAGATACTTAAGCTGTAAAAGTTTGGTAGTCATTACTTTAAAATTTTGTCGATAATAAAAGATCGCTTGAAAAAGTTATTTGTAATTTAAACGCCTATCTTATTAGTTACAATTAAATTACTGAACTCTTTAGTTAATAAAACCTCTATACCCATCAGAAACGCAGTCCCAATTCTAATTTATTTGTGTAACCAATCCTATAATTTAGAGCTAAATGTTCATTACAGTGGACCGTCAGTCACATAGGAGTGTTTACTATCACGCGTAAACAAAAGCTGTACATAAACTACTGGTTATTTGCACTGTAGTGTTACAACACGTTATGTAGACACTTTATTATCGTCGGTACTTTCATTGTCATCACAATGGATGTATGCTTCTATATGTTTACCGATGTAATTATTGAAAAAGGCGATCAATGTCCACGTTTTGGAGATTTGGTGAAAGTAAGTTGCTTGCAAAAAGTATTTACACTTTTTTGGTCAAACCCATTTTAAAAAATAGAGATAACTAGAAAAGGAACAATGAAGATTTTATTCGGTGGTAGTGCTGTTTCAAATGGTTATTATGAGTTTGCATTTAATGACAAGTGCATTATTCAATGTATGAATATACTTGAGTAAGTACTTGTTAACTTACTGAATACTATCCCTTAAAGTTGCAGTTTAAATATTCTCACGATTGAGCACAAAGATAAGGTACCTCTTTAGGTAAAGTAACATAATTCTGAGTACCGTACCAAGAACACCGGTCTATAAAACTCATTCGAGTTAATACAAACTGTGTTGCAGTAATTTAAATGACTCAAGATCGCGTATCTCAAAGCAAAGTGTACAAAGACGTGCTAGCTCTGAGAAAGCAACATAAAATACGGTGTTACATCTCTACTATGAGAAAAGGTAAGTACAGCATTAAATACATTTTATGGGAATGAAATATATTGAACGACTTTGGATCGGAGCCAAGTGTGGAAACAAACAAACAGGAACGAACGTTAAACGTACTGATTACGGAGATTAAAGTGCATGGAATGTTACAAAAATACGTGGAAAACCTCAAAACTTAAAGCGTCAGAATGAACCGTCCAACTCGGAGTTGTTCAACAAAAGGAGCAAAGATTTTTGCAACTGTTCCTTACAAAAATCCAGCTTACATAACGTTATTATCCGAGTAGAGGGTCTCGCTTTGAACACGGTACAATACTCCCTGCGATATGCTACGTTTATACGTACCTTAGCGTAGCTGCAGTGCACTGCATTCAGTCTTCAGTGCACTGTGCACCCTCTCCTTGACCGTTCTAACCTAATAATAAAACCTCTTCGCTGTGACGTCGTGAGTTTTTGGGTTCCCCACTGATTTCACTACACGTATTCTCTTTTAGGTAACTCGAAGTGACAATGCGCTGGTCACGATAAAGGATAAAGGTAATACAGTTGACCTGACATAAAGAAATGCGACTCATAAATCACGGAACGCGAGTTGGACAGGTGCCAAAAATATAATGGTGAGGTCATAAAACGCGTCGTGTCAGATATGTGGGAATGTCCCCGTAAAATTTTGGTACTTTTCAGTTTTATTACTACTTTTGTGTAAGAACCAGTCGAGTATAATGTTAAAGTGGTAATCGATGTGAAAGAGATCAACGGAACGGAATGTACCCACAAAAATAGTAGGTTTTGAAAACAAAGCTTGAGTAATAGAACTAAAGACATGAAACTCATACTTATATTAAGAATAAGAAGAACTTTTGAACGTTAAAAAAGTGGATACACGTACTTGTGTTAGATTAAAGGTGAAATAGTGCAAGCAACGGTGCGTAAATATGAAAAAGTTACTTGCAAATACTGTAAACTAAAAGTACATAATTAAAACTCGTTGCTAAAAATGTCTTTTACCCCTTTGACTTCGTCTCAAATATTTGAGCTAACTTTGACAGACCAGTTGAACAAGTTCAAAACGGCGCATCATTGTTTCTCTGCATAAAAAGCTAGCAAACAGTCGTTCACAAATGAATTTGCAACACAAAATGTGCAGAACCCTTTGCTGGGGAGCTCCATGCCTTTTTTCCAGTCCTCTTTTACTTTACGTTAGCAAGGTTCTGCCGGCACGAAAAACGCTCCTTCCTTCCCTATTTGTCTAAAACTGACGTGAACTCGAGAGGGTGTATTGGAGTAACGTTATTTAGTTTAGTTTTCTATTTCGTTCTGTGTACATGGTGTAAATGAAAAAGGGTCTACGAATGCATTTGTCATTCGGTTTT